>JAZHRO010000036.1:17173214-18418571 GCA_037157565.1 Thalassia testudinum | reverse complement strand
TCACCAAAATGGAGGATGAGGCTTATATATTATTTGAGTCACTGAGCGACTATCCACTTGATGTCGGCTTATCAAGATAGGAAACCATCCATCCTCCAAAGGAAAGCTGAAGCTAGTGAAGCTGGGGCAGCTCAGAATTTGGCTTTTCAGATACAATTGTTGAACCAGAACTTTGAAAGACTTATGACTAACCCACACACTGTCCCACAAATTGCTTCCCAAGTCCGGACTCCTTCTGAATGCTCCATTTGCCAAAGCACTCTTCACGCCACTGTTGAGTGCCATTTGGCTAATCAATTTCCTGATTTAGTATAGGCAGACCTGAATGCTGCCCAAGGGTTTCGTCCACCACCCAGGAACAATCCTTTTGGAAACACGTACAATCCTGGATGGAGAAATCATCTTAATTTCTCATGGAAGCAAGGTGACACTTCAAATTCGGGGAATGTAAGAACCCAACTCACCCAACCCTTTCAGGCACAACAATTCCAGTCTCCACCTTAGCCTAACAATTCTGAGATGGACGATCTGAAAGCGATGATGAAGGCCATGCAAGAAACTCAAAGTATGATCATTCAATCTCAGAATAAGGCTATTCAAGAAATGCAATCTCAAATTGGCCATCTTGTTGAGGCTGTTAGACAACGCGACCCTGGTAAATTGCCCAGCTCATCCGAGGAGAACCCAAGGGGTAAAGGGCCCTTCCTAAGGGAGCATGCTAAGGCTGTGACCGTTTTGAGGAGTGGTAAGCAACTCTCCAAACCTGAACTCGCTCCTACGGTCACCCCTCCTACCACTCCAACCAGCACCTACACATCCACCGAGGAAGACCTACTCAGCCCTTCATCGCTTGAAATCACCCATCCAGAGGAGGTTGTTTCCGTTCCACCCTTATCTCGCCATGACAACCCCTCCACTCAGAGGCTGAGAGTGCCTTTTCCTGAGCGCTTATCCGCCCTTGCAGCACCTGTTGATGGCTCATCTGGAGCCAAGGATAGGATGGATGAAATAATGGAGACATTTAAGCAAGTTCACATTAACTTGCCTCTCTTGGAAGCTATCAAGCAAATACCATCCTATGATAAATTTCTAAAGGACCTGTGCACCCAGAAGAGGAAATCTAGGAAATAGGTCCAGGCTAAGGTCGTTTTGCCTGACCTTGTTAGCTCGGTCCTACAGCAAGGTACACCCCATAAGATGAAGGACCCAGGAGCCCCGTATATTTTTGTGGTCATTGGAGACCAACACATCGATGAGGCTCTCCTCGATTTGGGCGTGGGGGTTAATATATTGCTGAGCTTTGTTTATGAGCTATTAGGAGGGGTGATTTGAAGCCTAGTTATGTAATCCTCCAAGTAGCTGATAGATCGCTGAAGACACCACGTGGGCTCTTAGAAGATGTCCTGGTGAGAGTAGAGGACTTCTTCTTTCCCATCGACTTTCTGATATTAGACACTGACCCTTCCAACATACCCACCAAACCCTCAATTATCTTGGGGTGTCCCTTTTTGGCTATAGCCAATGCATCGATCAATTGCAAATCAGGGGCACTCAAGGTGGGCTTTGGGAACCGAAAGATCCGACTTAATGTGTTTGATGCCTATAAACAACCAGGATTAGAAGATTGTTCCCAAATCGAGGTGATCGATGAGATTATCGAGGAGACGGCACCAGCTCTTTTGTGTGATGATCCTCTCTAAATGGTCATTTCCAGGGACCGCACTTCGAATTTTGAAGGAGGGGAAGATATGCTTGAATTAGAAGAGCTGTTGGGTGTCAAAGCTGAGTCCCTCTCCCCACCATGGACAATCAAGGTAGATCCGCTACCGGAGGTGGGGACATCGAACATAATTCCCTCGATTCAGAAAGCTCCCGAATTGGAGCTTAAACCACTTCCTGAGACCCTGAAATATGTCTTTCTTGGGCCCAATGATACGCTCCTTGTCATCATCTCTACTACTTTATCTGAGATGCAGGAGGGAGCACTAATTGAATGCCTAAAACGACATAAGGAAGCCATTGCTTGGACTATAGCTGATATCAAAGGGGTTGACTCAACTCTCTGCATGCATCACATTTACACGGATGACTCTGTGAAACCTTTCAGAGATATGCAAAGGCGGTTAAATCCCAACATGCGGGAAGTGGTGAAAAAGGAAATTTTAAAATGGTTGGATGCGGGGATAATCTACCCCATTTCTGATAGTAAATGGGTTAGTCCTATTCACGTGGTGCCCAAAAAGGTGGGATTCTCGGCGAAGACTAATGAGAAAGGGGAGCACGTCACCACCAGACCCACAACAGGTTGGAGGGTATGCATCGATTACCGCCGCTTAAACACTGCTACCCAGAAAGGCCACTTTCCTCTGCCATTTATTGATCAGATACTAGAAAAATTGGCAGGGAATAAATACTTCTGCTTTCTCGATGGATATTCTGGGTACAATCAGATTGCCGTCTTTCCATATGACTAGGAGCGCACGACTTTTACAAGTCCTTATGGCACATTTGCCTTCCGTCGAATGCTATTTGGACTATGTAATGCTCCAGGAACATTTCAGCGGTGTATGATGTCCATCTTTTCGGACATGATTGACGAGTTTGTTGAGGTTTTCATGGATGATTTTTCCATATATGGCTCATCGTTTGATCACTGTCTCTCACATTTAGGAAAAGTTCTCACCCGCTGTGAGGAGACAGGATTAGTGCTTAGCTAGGAGAAAAGCCATTTTATGGTTCAACAAGGCATTGTTCTTGGGCATGTAGTGTCTGAGCGAGGTTTAGAAGTGGACAAGGCCAAGGTTGAGTCCATTTCTAAGCTTCCACCGCCCACCAATGTCAAGCAGATTCGTTCATTCTTAGGCCATGCTGGCTTTTATAGGTGCTTCATTAAAGACTTTAGTAAGATTTCTAGGCCACTTTGCGACCTACTGGAGAAGGATACTCCCTTCATTTTTGATGCAAAGTGTGCCAAAGCCTTCCAATTTTTGAAGGAGGCCCTCATAACCACACCGATCCTACAAGCACCTGATTGGACCCTCTCATTTGAGTTAATGTGTGATGCCTCTGATTTTGCTGTGGGTGCAGTCCTTGGTCAACGGGTTAATAAAAAGCCTCATGTGCTATACTATGCAAGTAAGACTCTTACGGATCCATAGCAGAACTACACTGTGACAGAAAAAGAACTTCTTGCGGTGGTATTTGCTTTGGAGAAGTTTAGGTCTTATCTTCTTGGATCCAAGGTTGTGGTTTACACTGATCACTCAGCCTTAAAACATTTGCTCACAAAGAAGGACACCAAACCTAGGCTGATTCGTTGGATTCTATTATTACAAGAGTTCGACCTTGATATTCGTGACAAGAAAGGGGTCAAAAATGTTGTTGCAGATCATTTGTCTAGGATCCTAGTTGAGGATTCAACCTCGTCAGGAGACATTTGTGACATCTTTCCTGACGAAACGGTAATGGCGATACAACCTTCAACACCGTGGTATGCTGATGTTTGCAACTACCTGGTCATTGGTGAAACCCCGAGTACGTGGAATAAGCACAAGCGAGACAGATTTCTCGCTAGCATCAAGTATTATCACTGAGAGGACCTGGAGCTCTTTAGAATAGGCCGTGATCAAGTGTTACAGAGATGTGTCCCGGAAGCGGAGCAACAGAGTGTCTTGAATTTTTGCCACACACTACACTGTAAAGGACACTTTAGTGTTAAGAAGACTGCGTATAAGGTTCTCTAGTCTGGTTTCTGGTGGCCTTCACTTTTCAAAGACACACACACCTTTGTGGAGGCTTGTCTTCGTTGTCAACAAACTGGAACTATTGGCAAGAGAGATGAGATGCCCCAACAACCCATTCTTCCGATCGAGATATTCGACGTTTGGGACATAGATTTCATGGGTCCTTTCCCATCATCTCATGGCTTTGAATATATCCTCTTGGCAGTTGATTATGTGTCAAAGTGGATAGAAGCTATTCCAACAAGGACCAATGATCACTCCGTGGTCCTGCCTTTCGTTAAGGCCAATATCATTTCCTGATTTGGTTGCCCTAGGACAATCATTAGTGATGGGGGACCTCATTTCAGGAATGCACACTTCTCCCATCTCCTCAAAAGTCTTGGTGTCACCCACAAGGTGGCCACCCCATATCATCCGCAGACGAGCAGATAGGTTGAAGTGTCAAATAGGGAGATCAAACGAATTCTAAAAAAAATTGTAAGACCTGACAAGAAAGATTGGTTGAAGAAACTAGATGACACTCTATGGGATTACAGAATAGCCTATAAGACCCCCTTGGGTATGTCTCCCTTTCATATAGTGTATGGAAAAGCTTGCCATTTGCCGATTGAGATTGAGCATAGAGCTTATTGGGCTATTAAGAATGTCAACATGGATTTAGAACATGCAGGCAAGGCATGCTTATTAGAATTGACTGAGCTTGAAGAATTGAGGAATGAGGCTTATGACACTACTCAAGCTTATAAGGAGCACACTAAGGTCTTTCACGATAAACACATCCTCCACAAAACCTTTGAGCCCCACCAACGGGTTTGGCTTTTCAATTCCAGACTCAAGCTTTTCCTTGGGAAACTGAAGTCTCGTTAGGATGGGCCGTACACTATCATGTAGGTGTTCTCGCATGGTGCAGTTGAAATTCAGAATCCCTCATCTGGTGAGACATTCAAGGTAAATGGCCAGCGCTTGAAACCTTATGTTACACTTTCTGATGGCTAGGTATTAGACACCTATAGATTGGAGGAGCCTTAGCTCCAACTACTCGCCACCTCAGGTTATGTCTTTCCTTATTTTGGCTTTCCAATGCGGACATTGTCAGATCTAGGCATGGGGGGGTATAACTTGAGGTTGTTTATAGCATTTATACATATTCTACATGCATAATTAGGACCTTAGTTTTCTCCTTCCAAAAAAAAAAAAAGAGAGAAGAAGAAGAGAGATGAAAAGGAAAGAGCCTGAAGAAAAAGATAGGCAAGGAAAAATCATGTTAGTCCCAGCATGTGATTATGAAGGAGTCACCTAAGTTTCGGGTTGGATCGGATGATGAATTAAGTCCTAAAGTACTAAAGAAAAGGAGATAAGTGAGGGATACCGACTTTAGGCCTTCTGGGTCTATTTTAGGGCTTAAACACTCACGTATTTATTAAGATATAGACTATTCCTCAAGAGGTTGAGGGAGTTATGAGGCTGATGTATTAAGTCTAAGGCTTAGGGAGTATTTGACCCCATTGCCTGCCCTTTGGTTTGCGGAACTTGGTAACCTGAGCACCCAAAAATCATGCATTGGTCTGGTTCAGTGCACATAACAAAGAATAATACCAAAAAGTGTCTGTTCTGAAAATGTTTTCCCGAAAAGTTGACTTAGGAGCAGTTTGAAGACACAAGTTGATTGGATGAGTTCCTGGTGTAGAGAGGAGGAATGTAAAATAAGCCCCTCGAAGATGTGTTATAACATATCGTCTCCTCGATGCTTGTCTCTTAGGATATCTAAATATCCTACTGGGGGCACAGAAGCATCTTGTGCTAGTTCAGATGCCGTGGGCGGCATTATCCTGAAATGTTGATTGCTAGGGTATGAATTTAGCTACAGAATACCATGGGCAGCACTATCCCGAAGTGTCGAAAGCTAGGATTCTGGGGGTTGCCATGGGCGATGCTATCTCGAAGTATCGATTGCCAGGGACCCTGCGAGGATTGATGGTGGGGACAAGGAATTTGATACAGATCGTGTTTAGGGCCAATTCAATGTTAATTCTAGGGGAATTTAAAAAGAAAGAGAGAAAACTCTCAAAATAATAATTCTCCCTCTCTCTCTTACTAAAAATGCACTGGCAAAACTGAACCTAACCTTTCTGCACATATGTACGGGTGTTTTAACCGCTGGGGTCAACGAACCTCTAGGCAGTTTTTGCGGGCCTTAGAAACCTTCGCGGTGGACTCAAGACTAAGGCTGGTCAGGTTCGTATCTTGGCTGGTACTTGAATACCTTTAGGCATATAGTTGGTATTTCAATCTAATTTCTAGAGTATGGTACGATAGGGCATCCTAACGGTAAAATCTGGCCTGAAGACCTGGTTTGATTCATATGATTTTGCTCGGGACTAGCAAAACTTAGGCATGGGGATATTTGATGTAAGTATTGAATTATTTGGAGCATAATTTAATCTAAGGCATCCTGATAATGACAAAATGGAAAGCTTTGAATGTATCATTTCATGCATGAATTACTTGAATATTTATGTGAAAGAACTGAGTATACAATTTAAAGGCAAGGACTTCACATCAAATAGAGATTTGAGATGTTACATTGTGGGACTTTTATGTTATCTTGGTAAAATTTGGCAAAAGAATCATTCTTTTTGGCATCTCTTAATCCCTTCCTTATTTACCTTAAAATCTCTTTGATTCTTTATGTCTCTCTCCCTCAAATGGCAACACTAAATCATGGTAGATGATTGTTTCTTTCCTTCTCTGACTCTCTCTCGTTCTCTCATTTTCTCCTTATTTAACAGGGAAGGAACGAAAAAGAGGGGCAGCATCCCAGAGAGAAAAAAAGAAAGGACAAACGGCCTCCATCTCCTTCCCCTCACAGTGCACCCATCCACAACCGCGAGCCTCCGTCGACACCGCCAACACCCTCACCTTGCATCGTGACCACCATCGCAAGCCACCACCTCACCTTCGTTCTTCGTCCCTCAACCTCTCTGCATGTGCAGAGACCACGTCCACCGTGCCGATCACTCATTGCTCTCCTTGGCTCCTACCGCACGCAGCCACTAGCGTGCGCAACAGGCGCAGCACCACCGACAACGCGGCCTTCTCCCGCGCGCACAGTTCCTCCACCGCCTGCCCTGCAGCCTTCCTCCTTGTGGCTAGCCCCGCGCATGCCCGCAGCAGTGCAGCCAGCCCGCGCAGACAGAACCATCACGCCCCCTCATCTCCTTCATCGTCTTCTCCGTCAGCCAACAGAGAAGAACCCAACACCCACCGGCTTCCTCCACTTGTAGTCGCTACCTCCGGCCACGAAACTCTGCACCGTTGACTCCATCGAGCTTTCCTCACCTTCTCGAGCGCGTCCATGCCATCAGACACACCAACCACAGTCGTCGTCGACGTCCCGACCAACCCACCGCTGGCGGTTTCTTCGTTTTCGACGACCAGCTCCAGCCACCTCAGGCTGCCGCACCACCACGTACGCGTTCCTCACTTCTAGCCAATCTCTTCTAGCCGAGCTTGTCGACCGTCGACCTCTCCTCGCGTGTGAGCCCCACCGAAAACCTCCTCCCCTGTTTTGCTACAGTGGGGGAGGTATTAGTTGCCATTGAGAATTTTGATTGTAGGAACTATTGCTTTATTTGTGAAGTTATTTTATTCCGTTAATATTGCATGCCAAGCCCTTTAACTTCTTATCCTTCTCACCTTTTATATCATGCAATGGATTAATTTGAATGAGAGGTAAAGATTGGGCTTAAAATAAAAGAGTAATCTTACTATTGTCTTGGGAACAAGATTGCATGCACTAGAAACATTGGTGAATTTATTGGTCTGTGCCTTTCTGTGGATACGACCTAACTCTTCGTGGTTAATTTTACTGATAAATACTTTTGATTTGGGATTTTTCCACCACGTGATTTCACTGCGACGACATATTTTTTCGACATCATTTGCAAAGCGAAAAACCCCGTCATTACGTGCCAGTGTGGGGTAGCTACCCGTGCATTTATTGCACGTGCTGTAGTCACCGTTACATCAGTTCGTGACCTTGGGGTGGTTGACTGGGTGTAGGATCACCACGGGGGACTCTACTCTTGTGAAAAGATTGTAATCAAGATCGTTCCCACGAGGAACATTCGAGATCATGAAAGATATCTAATAAATAAGCCAGTGGTTGAAAAGAAATAAATTGTGAAATAAAGCAAATGGAATATACAGCTACTTGTCCACTTTTACTGCTTTAGTTAGTTGGTTGCCACTCTACTCAACGTTCGCTGACATTGTGTACTCATAACCCCTTTTTAGGTCCAGGTGTTGAGCAGCCAGAGCCTACGACTGTAGAGGGTGCTAGGCCTAGTAGAGCCTAGTAGCAGTAGTTCTTTTACTGTACTCTTTTGTAGTATTGAGTTCTGACCCTAGTACTTTTTACGTTCTGTACCTTTACCTCTATGTACTTTTATGTTCCTGTACTTTGTTATTTTTCTACTGTTATGGTGGCGATATGTACTGTAGCAGTTTTTACTTCCTTACTACTGTACCTTTTTACTATTAGTTGCTTAGCATAGTGAATGTGATTTACTTTCCTGCTTTTTGGTTACTTTCTCGTTGGACGACTGGGTCTTGGGATCAGTTAGTCAGTCTGATCTCGTGTCCTGTAGGGATTCAGGAACTGGGTTGTAACAAGATTGTATTAGAGCAAGGTCGTTTCGAGAAGTGAACCAACTAGCTTGAAAATAACCAATTCATGTGCTTGTAACTAGAGTAACCACCACAACGTACCTTTTGACATCTGTTCTGAGGTTCTTTTATTGAATGTTTGTTGGAATTGACGTCTTCCTGTTCTGTTACTCGCATCTCCTTGCAGGAGATGCCTTGACGTGGTGTCATTGAGGCAGGCCGCGGACGCGGTCGTGGATAAGGTCGGAAGGGCGGATGTGTTGAGCCTGACGTTTCAGTGGACCAGCCACTTCTTCTAGGCGTTCAGGCTCAGGACCTCGCCCAGCTGATATGTGAGATAGTACGAGAGGTGCTCCACCCGCCTCCACGGGCGCCTCTCCTCGGGGACATGGAGGGGGAGTCCTCTGTGGGATCGCGAGACCGACGTAGCGCTAGATGTGGGGGAGGGGGTGGTCCTCCATCTCCCCCACCGCACTCTGACACTTTCGAGCACAAGCCCTCCCTGCTTGGAGGCGTGCCCGTTTCCCCACTTCAACGACATTACGAGCTTTTCGGACAATTCTGGAAGCTGAAGCCCCCTCCTTCAAGGGGGATGAGGACCTGACTGAGGCGGAGGACTGGCTCGAGCAGATCAAGAAGGTGTTTGACACCCTTCGTCCCCCTGCGGAGTGCCATGTGGCCTTTACCACGTACTAGTTGGAGAGCGTGGCACACAGGTGGTGGAGGGTGGTCAGAGGTTAGGAGAGGGCAGAGCCGACGTGGGACCAATTTGTCACCCTCTTCTGTGAGCAGCACTTCCCGCAGATGTGGCAGGATCAAAGGAGGCGGGAGTTCCACACTCTTCGCCAAGGGACGATGATTGTGAGCACGTATCGTACGCATTTCCTAGAGCTGTCCTGTTTCGCTGTGACAGCTGTGGCTACTAAGGAGTGCCTGTGGAGGTTCACTGAGGGGCTCTGACCTGCCATTCGGGGGTATGTCAAACCCCTGAAGCTGCCCATGTTCTCGAGAGTGGTGGAGGCAGCTATGACATATGAGGAGACCAACCCGACTGCACGTGACATTGATAGCGGACAGAAGAGGCCCTACCAGCCAGACTACTCATAGGGTCGGCGAGAGAGGAGGCACACGGCACCTGCAGGAGAGCCGTCACGCTTTGTGGGGCCGTCAGTGGCCTTTGGGGGCCCTCGAAAGGGGTCAGCTGCCAGCACTAGACCCCCGCCCAGCCGTTAGTAGGGACCTACCAAAGGCGGGAGTTGGGTTCCCCTTTGCTACCAGTGTGGCCAGTCGGGCCACATCAAGAGGGATTGCCCGTTTAGGGTCGGAGCACAGTAGATGCTCCCCGCACCGAGCGCTGGAGGCCAAGCAGGAGGCCGTGGTTCCCAGGCGTGTGGGGGAGGACAGCAATCACGGGGAGGGTACCGGCCAGCAGCTACCCATCTGACGCAGAGTGTGGCTGCTTCTTCTGCACCAAGAGGTGAGGGGCATATCAACGCCCTGACACACAGAGAAGCCAGAGCTTCAGGTTCAGTGGTGGCAGGTATGGTTACAGTTTCTGGCAGACTAGTTTACACACTTTTTGATTCTGGAGCCACGCACTCGTTTGTTGCTGCTAGTTTTGCTGTCAGTTTGGGACATGACTGTGTGTTGTTAGAGGATCTATTTGTGATTAGAGGTTTGGGTGGTCAGCTGTTTGTAGCTGAGGAGGTCTACACAGATTGCGAGGTCAGTGTTGGGGGACACAACCTCCCCGCTAACCTGATTATGATACTGATGGAGGACTTTGGCTTGATTATTGGGATGGATTGGCTGTCCGCTTACCACGCTTTGGTAGACTATTTTGAGAGGAAGATTGTCTTCTCCATACAGGAGATGCCCTCTTTTGAGTTTCACGGACAGCCGTTGGACGGAGGTTTCAGGTGCATTTCTGCACTTCGAGCGGCGAGACTTTTGGGCCAGGGGTGTGAGGGCTTTCTGGCTTGTGTAGTGGCGGAGCCTAGCCCCGTGGAAGACTTTCAGAGCATCTCGGTGGTCAGAGAGTACCTCGACGTTTTTCCAGAGGAGCTGCCAGGACTACCACCCGAGTGTGAGATCGAGTTCGAGATCTCACTGGTACTGGGGACCAGCCTCATTTCTACAGCACCTTACAGGATGGCACCACTTTAGCTGTGAGAGCTCAAGTCCCAGTTGCAGGACCTATTGGTGAAGGGCTTTGTAAGGCCCTGTGCGTCTCCGTGGGGAGCCTCGGTGTTATTTGTGAAGAAGAAGGATGGTACCCTACGCCTTTGTGTGGACTATAGACAGCTGAATACGGTCCCTATCAAGAACAGGTATCCACTGTCGAGGATTGATGATTTGTTTGACTAGTTGCGAGGTGCCACAGTTTTCTCCAAGATAGATTTGAGATCTGGTTACCACCAGTTGAGGATCAGGGAGAACGACATCTCCAAGACAGCTTTCCACACTCGGTACAGACATTACGAGTTTTTGGTCATGCCGTTTGGGCTAGCCAATGCCACAACTGCTTTCATAGATTTGATGAACCAGGTGTTCAGACCGTATATGGATTAGTTTGTGGTGGTGTTTATTGATGATGTGCTCATTTACTCGTGGGATTAGGCGCAGCATGGACAGCACTTGCGGATGGTTCTGGACATGTTGAGACGACGTAGGCTGTATGCCAAATACAGCAAGTGCAAGTTTAGGTTGAGGCAGGTGACCTTCTTAGGTCATCTGATTTTGGGGGATGGTGTCCCTGTGGATCTAGCCGAGGTAGAGGCAGTGCTCAGGTGGGAGAGACCACGTACAGTTACAGAGATCTGCAGTTTGTTGGGGCTAGCAGGCCACTACAGGTGGTTTATCAGGGGTTTCTCGTAGATTGCATGTCCTATGACATAGTTGACTCAGAAGGACGTGCCCTTTTCTTGGACAGATGCTTGTGAGGCATGTTTTCAGGAGTTGAAGAAGAGGCTGACTTCGGCTCCTGTGCTTACCATCCCAGACAGTAGTGGCAGTTTTGTTGTGTACACGGATACTTCTTTGCAGGGGTTAGGGGGTGTGCTCATGCAGCGGGGTCACGTTGTCACTTACGCTTCGTGGCAACTGAAGCCCCATGAGCATAGCTACCCTACCGACGACTTAGAGCTGGCAGTTGTTGTCTTCGCGCTAAGGACATGGAGGCACTACCTGTATGGTGAGACTTTTGAGATATTCACAGATCATAAGAGCCTTAGGTATTTGTTTGATCAGAAGGAGCTTAACATGAGATAGAGACGTTGGTTAGAGCTCCTGAAGGACTATGACTGCAGCATCTCCTACCATCCGAGGAAGGCCAACGTGGTGGCTGACGCCTTGAGCCGGAAGGTGCCCGCCCACTTGGCCAGCTTACAGGCACAGAGTCGGAGGCTTATGGAGGAGTTGGGCAGTTGGCGACCCCTGGAGTTACAGGGGCACTGCGGGTCAGTGACAGTGACATGGCAGATGAGACCAGAGCTGATAGACTGCATCATCACAATACAGATGACAGACATGTACCTGCAGTCATTGTGAGACAAAGTACTATCAGGGGACCCTGGAGACTTCTCCTGTACTGATGAGGTACTACTCATGAGGGGACGTTTGTGCATTCCCAGAGACGAGGAGTTGTTGAGAGAGTTCCTGACTGAGGCACACGGTTCTAGGTTCACTATACATTCTGGGAACATGAAGATGTATCATGATCTGAGACGTGACTTTTGGTGGAGGGGGATGAAGCGGGATGTAGGTGAGTTCATGCAGTAGTGTTTAGTGTGCCAGCAGGTGACGGCCGAGCATTAGAGGCCTGCAGGGCCGTTACAGCCACTTCTAGTGCCAGAGTGGAAGTGGGAGAGCATCACCATGGACTTGGTGGTAGGGTTGCTCGTTACTCAGTGAGGACACGACGCAGTCTGGGTGATTGTAGACAGATTGACGAAGACGGCACGTTTCTTCTCGATCCGAGTCACCTTGGGACCACCGGCACAGTTGGTAGAGAGGTATATTTGTGACGTGGTTCGTCTGCACGGAGTTCCGCATGAGATTGTATCCGATCGGGATACCCGTTTTACGTCCCAGTTTTGGGCTGAGTTTCAGCAGGCTTTGGGGATACGGTTGAGGTTCAGTACGGCGTACCACCCCCAGACGGACGGACAGTCAGAGCGCATGATATAGACACTTGAGGACCTTTTGTGTGCCTGTGTACTAGACTGGAGGGGCTCTTGGGAGGAGCACTTGTCCTTGGCAGAGTTTGCATATAATAACAGCTATCACTCGAGTATCGGCATTGCATCATACGAGGCTTTGTACGGACGGAGGTGTACTGCGCCCTTGAGTTGGGTTGAGGTGGGGACCAAGTGGGAGGTTGGCCCCCAGCTGATCCAGTAGAGTCAGGAGGTGATTGAACAGATTCACACATGACTTCGCACTATCAGGAGTAGATAGAAGAGTTATGTCGATCAGAAGCGTAGAGAGGTGCATTTCGAGGTTGGGGATCACGTCTTTCTATGCGTTTCGCCCATGAAGGGTCTACAGTATTTTGGGGTGAAAGGGAAGCTCGCACTGAGGTTTGTAAGGCCCTTTGAGGTCCTGGAGCGGGTGGAACCTGTTGCTTACAGGCTTGCCCTTCCTCTCCAGCTTTTTGGTGTACACGACGTGTTCCATGTGTCTAACCTCAGGAAGTACGTCACCGATTCCAGTCACGTTCTGAGCCACGAGAGTGTTGAGATGGGTAACGACCTGACCTACTTTGAGCGACTAGTGCAGATACTAGACAGAGCCGTTCGGAGTTTGAGACGGAAGCAGGTACCCCTGGTGAAGGTCCTGTGGAGGAGCCAGAAGTGTGAGGAGGCTACCTGGGAGCCTGAGGCAGCGATGCGAGAGCGGTACCCGGAGCTTTTTGAGGGTACGTATTTTTGGACTGTGGGTACCGCTCTCGCATCGTCGTCTTTTTGAGGGTACGTCTTTTCGGTCCTCTTTAAGTTTGTTATGCGTATGTTGTTCTTTTTCCGCATCCTAGCTAGCTCAAGTTTCGGAGATGAAACTTCCTTTAAGTTTCTTATGATGTTAAGACCCGTGCTGTTTGAGCCTTTTAAGACGTCTGGACTGTGGGTCAGACGTCTGGACACCTTCCTAGACTTCTGGAAATTAAAAATTTTGAGTACGAGCTTACGTCTGCGTGCGGGCTGCGAGCAGACAGTACTCTTGTTTTCCTTCCCTCCTTTTCTTTCTCCCCGCCTCCAGCAAACCCTAAACCCCCAACTTTATAAACCCCTCCCCCTCTCTTGTTCTCCCTACACTAGTCATCTTCCTCTTCTTCTCCATTCCAGCAAGAGAGCCGGTGCGAGTGAGAGCGCGAGAGGAGCGGCGTGAGGAGAGGAGGAGGAGAGTGAGTTCGCGAGCTCGCGTGGGAGCTCGTCGGGAGCACACGGCTGGAGCGACGCGTGCGCGAAAAGGAGTGCGTCGGGGAGATCATCCTCGACCTTGCTGCAGGTGAGGAGGCAAGGCGCGACCACGTGCGGAGAGAGCGAGCGGGAGCAGGTTTTGGTTCTGGGTTTTTCCCAGAATCAGACGTCTGGAGCGACGTCCAGGTGACGGTGCGGATGTCTGGAGGCAATTCCAGACATCTGAGGAGAGGGTTTCGCGAAGGTATGTCCTCTTTGAGGATACGGCCATGCAGGCCGCTCCGCTGCTATCCTGTTGCATGCCTTTTTGAGAAGATTGCGTGGTGGCATGGAGCATTTGCTTTGGGAAGGTGCGGGGCACACGCACCCACGCATTTCAGACATCTGGGCGACGTACCAGACGGTTGGAAGCACTTCCAGACGTCCGCATTTAAGACCACTGATGATTGTAGTTTTGTCATGAGTGAGTTCTCCACTTTTACCTGCATGCATCAGCAAATCACCTTTTAGGACAAATTCCACACATGCAAGGACATCGACAAAGGAAATAAGCATTTTAGGCAAGTAGCAAATATACAAAAAGTTTGGTAACATACCTTGTAGGAACTAGCCATAAATCCTTTGCATGATCTAGTAGAAAATCTAGTTCGTAGGATCTACTTTGCAGGAACTAGCCATAAATCCTAGAAGCTTAACGAAAAATGCTCGAAAAATCTTGTAAATCTTTAAAAAGAAAATAATAACATCTATCTTTTACATGCTACTTACAAGATCACTCATCCATCCAACTTCAAGTCCCATTATGGTTGTAACTATTGCTACTACCAATGTTCATAAACCCTCCATGGGAATTTTCAAGGTGCTATTTGAAACATTTAAATCAATTGAATATATACACTTTATAAATTTGGTATACTAGTAACTATTACCTGATAACTTGAACTTGAAGATTTCTGTCGCATTCTTGAATTTTTTGTCTTAGTTGCTCAATAACTATATTTTGGGATGAAGTAAGGTCTTCAAGCTTCTTCAATCTTTCCTATATTAAAGAACATAATAATATAAATATAGTGGTACTTGAGTGTTGTACCAGAAAATCTGCGCAAATGGAGTTGCATTTTGAAAAATTCATCGTTGTAGTTTGATTTACGAGAAAAATCGTCAATAGATAAATTTAACCGAAACTCGAAAGAATTCCAGGTTAAACATAAGGAGGTGGACGTTTGATTAAAAATCGCGTTTGTTTTATTGTCACGAAGCAAATTAGCTGGTCGAATAGAATCTAAACTAACTATCTACTTAAAGAATAATAAATAGAAGAGAGAGATAGAATATTACAAATAAAGACAAAATAGAGAGAGAATGAACAAGAATTTCATAACTAGAATATCATGTCTATTAGAACTACTTGTTACACTAGAAAGCAGGAAATCTTACAACTAGAAAGTAGTAAATCTACTTTAGAAAGTGGTAAAGAGAAGGTGGAGAGAAGTTATCATCCTCGATGGCTGCTTGGAGGACGAGCCGCAACGACAGAGTGCAGGGACGAAGGTGATGAGATGTAGGACGAAGGAGAACGAAGACTGACGACGGAGAACGGGACAGGACGACGTCGCAGCGGGATCCGCTTCCTGAATGGCAGTGAGAGGACCATAGCGAAATGCTCCATGAAGGAGATGAGAAGGTGGAAAAATTATAATTTTAACTCTAATGGAGCATCCCGGGTTTGGGACAAGCTCTTAGAGCTTTGGAGGGGATGAGAGAAGAGAGGAAAAAGTGTGTGGGTCATAGGGCTATATATGGTGTAGATTGGAGGGGGCAAATAGGTCATAACACTTTAAAACATTAAATCCAGGGTCTTTAGTGACGGATAAAACCATCACTAAAGCCCAGATCGTGGGCGACGTGCAAGCGCGGTCGCCGTCTCCTCCTCTCCTGCATGCCTAACACCTCACACATGATCTCAAATCCTCAGCCGTGTGATCGCAAGATAGGACGGCTTTGGATGTGTGCTCGCGCCTTGATAGTGCCTCTTGCATGCAATCACGCGTTTGCATGCGCATCTGATCGCATGCAAACGCGTGATTGCATGCAAGAGGCACTATCAAGGCGCGAGCACACATCCAAACATGTGCAGTGCTCCTCGCATCTGGGCGTGCCATGTGGCTGCTCCCGCTGCCGCACATCACGCATCCGACGGCTGAATTCAACCGTGCCCGCGCCCCCTGATTGCACCGCAAAAATACACCAGCAATTGTGCCGTCTTGTGCTATTTCCTAACATTACCTGTGCATATTAGGTATCCATAGTAGCATTTGTAAAAATACACGCATGCATGCATTTAATTGAGAGGGGAGGAGTGTGAAATAAAATGGCCTCGCAATTCACGTTTTCCTCAAGTGCTGCCTTGCAAAATTTTCATCTTTATTTTTATTTCTATTTGATTTTGAATTCTTCTCTGCGGCTGCAATGCATGGCAACCTCTTCCTCGTGCCATGTCCTGCTCAGCATGCTCTGCAAGCCACTCCCTGTAGTCGCATGCATAGCCATGCACAGCTAGGGCATGACTGTGCATGCTTCTTCCTCTATAAAACAGGCGCAGCTACCTTCTTTGCACCCGAGCCTGGTCCACCACACAAACACAGCTCTTCTTCTCCAGGCCATCTCCTCCCTTCTCTCCCTCCATACGCAGGCCCTCCTCCTCTGAGGAGACACTCTGCGGGCAGGAGCACCTCACAGTGGTGCACAACCACCACTGTGAGTCCACCACCGCCCAGCTCATCGGAGAGCCGGTGGGCGTGGTGGTTCTCTCTCTGTTTCAACGTCCAAGCCACTCCCGCCATTGCCACAAAGCTTCAAGCTTTGAAGCTCAACCGGCCACCACGTGCCCCTGCAGCGGCCGTCCAAGCTTCACCGTGCACGACAGCCAACACCCGCAGGCCACCGCGCACCCTGTCGCGAACCACCTCACCGCAAGCCAGCAACCGGCGCCACTCTTCCGCGCGCGCGCCGAGCCGTCCACACCCTCCGCACTCACAGCACCGGACGCAGGCGATCGCGCGGCTCGCGCCGGCACTGTAGCCACTGTTCACGCGTTTTAGCGGAACACTGTGGCTACAGTGGGGTGACCAGTAAGTTTCTCACTTAATCGGTCACCCAGCGCGCCGCAACCGACCAGCGCCCATGCCCGCGCCCGAGTCCAGCCCTACGTCCGCTCCAGTGCCCGCCCACGCGTCTGCGTGCGCCCGCCTCTCCCAGCACCTGCCTTCGCCCGCTCCCTTCGCTCGCGTACGCTTGCGTCTGCCTGCTCCAGCCCCTTCGTGCAGCGCGGTGCACTGCGGTCCTCTCCCCACGCTCACTCCCTCCCAGCGTGGGCCTCTCCGTGTGCTTATGCGCCTGCGTGCGCGCGTGGTTTACCAGACGTCGGCCCTGAAGCTACAGACGACTTAAACGCCATCTCCGGCAACGCTCTTTGTCTCTTTCTCTCTCTCTCTCTCTCACACACACAGCACTTTCTCTCTCTCTCTGCCGACACATACACACACACACTCACACTCTCGCACACACACACTCTCACCTATACACTATTATATACTTATATATATATACATATATATATATTTATATGTATATATATTTATATACATATATATATATATACTTATATCTATACCTATAGTAGTACCTATATACTTAAGTATTAGTATACATACATACATATATATATATCTATATACTTATATATATATATATATACATATATATATTTACATATATACAAATACTTATATACATATATATATATACATATATCTATATATATATATATTATTACCTATATAACTAAGTATAAGTATAGATACATATATATATACATATATATACATATATTTATACATATATATATATACAAATATGCATACATATATACATATATATATCTATAACTATATATACATACATACATATATATATATATATATATACATATCTATATCTATTTACATATATTACTATATATATATACATATATATATACATCTATATAGTTATATATACATGCATATACATATATATATCTAGACATCTATTTATCTATACATATATATATATATATACCTATATATTTATAACCATATATACATATAGATATATTTACATATATACATATATATATATATATTTTCATATTACTTACTATACGTAGTATCGCAGGAATATCTGCACCAGTTGCTGATATTCCCCGATACAAGCATATAGAAAGTATGTTTGCACTCATCTTCCACCAATCCACCTTACACGTGGCACTTCGTTCTGTTGGTTGCGTCTTCTTAGACGACGACCGACTCGACACCGTGCTACACGCCATCTCCGCCTCCACCCCCACCCCTTTATACATATATAATATATACATATATATGTATACTATATTTACTTTATTTCTGCTTCTCTTTCCTGTCAGTAAAAAGATAAAAAAAATACATAAAAGAGAAAAAATAATCCTTGACTTGCAGGTACTCAGTCTCGCGAATAGCAAGACCAGTTTTGAAACCCTGATTTGGCGCAAAGCCAAGAACCTGATTTTGAGGGTGTGCCTCAAGGACAAGAATTATCAGAAAAAATCTAAATAGAAAAACACCAAAAACATAATAAACGAATGGAAGAGATTCGTTGTAGGAAAGGTGTAGAAACTTGACTTCTAACCCCACTTCCCTGAGTTCGACCCTGGGCCTAAAAGTGACCAAGATAAAATCAAGTAGGCCAGGTAAAAAAAAAATTTGTAAAGAGATGGTTAGGCTTGAATTAGGTTAACCACTATACACATTTCAACGATAAAATCACCATATTAACACAACTTATCCGGGTCCGACCACCCCCACTCAATTTTGAGCGCGTGGGGTCTCGAACCCGGGACCTTCGCGTTGCGAACCCGTGCTCACCCAACACGCTACGCACATGTTTGAGGTGAGTTTACGCATTTAGGCACGAGCTCTCTAAGCCGTTGGATCTTGATCCAATGGTTTAGATCGTCCGTGTGGTTAAGGAGAGAGAGGGCAGCGGTGGTTCCTTGGGCTGGTTGGGCAGCTGGGATGGTGCCACGTGATGCCATCTTGACCGTCCATCTTCTATATCTTGTAGATGGTGCCATGGATGTCAGATTGGATCAATTTTCACATCGTTAGGCTGCAATCATCGATCTGAACCCATCCGTGCAGTTAGATTTGTCATCTAATGTGTGAATTTACACCATTCTGGTCCCTTGACCTCTAATATTTCTCAGACTGCATCTGATATTACAAAAGTTCGATCGGGACGATCTTGGATTCGTTGAACTCCTATCGTCACCCTTATCAAATCCGTACGGTTGGATCTTTAATCCGAGGCCTCGATTGAATATCGCCCTATTACCTGACCACAAAAAGAGAATTAACCTAAACTTTATACAATCTTACCTAAATGCAAGATGATATAAGTTATGCAATATTTATAATGTATGATGCAACTCTACACTTAAGAACATGCATAAATAGATAGTTTATGTGATATAAACATGTTTACATCACACTCCCATTTCTATCTTTTACTAGTCCCTAGCAAAACTACATGCTATTTATAAGAGAATTAGGTTAGATTTCTTGGGCAATAGTTATTTTTCA
This sequence comes from Thalassia testudinum, assembly GCA_037157565.1. Classification (NCBI taxonomy): domain Eukaryota; kingdom Viridiplantae; phylum Streptophyta; class Magnoliopsida; order Alismatales; family Hydrocharitaceae; genus Thalassia; species Thalassia testudinum. Next base: position 18,399,086 of record JAZHRO010000036.1, on the reverse strand, counting down.
ACACTTATGAATTTCAACTTCGACATGAACTATAGAGACACAACAACGCCCAGGTGTCTGGCAAAATGCAGGTCGCCTCAAGCCCTCGCCTTATTTAAAGAAGGATATTTTTCTTCTTTTCTTCTTTTCTATTTTTTTTTTTTTTGATTTTTGAGTTTAAGGTTTCGGATCAGCTTTCTACGGTCACTCAACCCAACCAAGACTTGAAGAGAACCCTAAGTTCTAAGCATCTTTGTGTGAAATGTGACAGACTCACTGATCGGTGATTAGAACGAACTTTGGATTTCTACGCTCCTAGGTGACCTTGAAAAGAAATTTTGCCTAAAGGTGTACCTATTAGACTGGTAGCTTTCTCCCTACTTTTATTTTTATGGGGTCAACACAAGGGCAAACCAAGTGTATATCTCCTCGGCTTATTCTACTTCTCTACTTCTTCCTAAGTGTTTAAGAATTATACGTGCATTTTTTGAGCTGGGTTTTGGACAACCTACCAATGGCTGTTACTCGTGATAACTTGCCAGCCATACTCGTGCGGTGAAGTGTGGCTTATTTCTTTTTTTTCTTTTCTCCTTTTTTTTTCTTTAAGTAGGTGGTTTCCCTGATATAAGATTTACCTAAAGGCAGTAGGGAAAGAATGGACGTGTGACTTGGCTCTAGACAACCTACCAATGGGCTATTACCCACGATAACTTGCCAGCCATACCACCCTAGAAGTTTCTATAGCTACCCAATTTCCATTAATACCGTCGAAAAGCGAGTCAGTGCCAATAGTGTGTAGATGCTTAGACTTAAAATCCCCTCAAATCAGAGGGCATGTTGATAAGTCATGTACTTATCACCCCAACTTATTTAACCAATTAAAATCTGAATTTAGAATGGCGAGGACTCAAGAAACAAGTCCACATTTTAGTGGACACCCGGGCTAATTAAGCCTGAAGACCTGAAAGGTCTTAATGTTCAAATCATACAGTTTTATTCTCTAAGATTGAAAATTTTCTAAAGCCCAAGTTTTCTTTTCTAATTCAACTTTGTTTTTAATAAATAAAAAGAAACAAAAAAAAGTCTACGGAGCTGACGAAATAATTCAGAGATGAATATCCACCCCCATGCCTATCTAATGCAATGTCCTCATTGTATTAAAAAGACATGAAATAGAATAGAGTAGAGTAGAAAGCACTTGAATTGCATGAATAACAGGCCCGCTCCAAGATGAAAAGAAACCGTATACGTGCTGAATTTAGTGCCTTCAGCTAGGCACACTATACAGAGAAGAAAAAATAAAGAATTCACAGATACAGGTCAGAATCAGATTGAGAAAATTTAGCTTTAGGCCTGCCAGGAGAAGATGTCCATAGATGTGGACTAGATTGTGATGCAGACCCATACCCCATGATAGAGTATATCTAAGGCTTTGGATAAAAAATACCCAAAACCTAAAATCAACTTGCAAGCGAGGTCGGGCCTGCGCTTTGTGAGGATGCAACCCAAGTCCAAAAAGTCGTATAACAGAGAGATCAAGCTCTGAAGGATAATCAATGAATGTTTGCTTGGGTTGGACATCCTCTGAGTCAAAGATGTCATAAGGGTCCTAGTAGAAAGTTAGGAGTTTTAGACAAATTGGAGCCCTTAGACTCAATCCTTTGCTTCCTATGAAATTGACTTCCCATATCAATATTTCCCAACTCCTATCCTCCTCATTCAGACTTTCAAATTCTGGGACCTCCTGTATATTAATCACCCCGTCTGAATTTTCCAAGTCTAAAAGATGTGACTGAATCAGAATGGACTTGGGTTTAGTGATTTCAAAATCAAAATCTTAAGTAAGGTCAATGGGGTGTGATTGAGGATCGGGGCTTTGAATTGAATCCTTTAGAAAGCAAGGATTTGAATCTGCCATGTGTGCCCTGATAAGATCAGTTTCCTCAGTTATTGGGCCATCATATGATTTATCAAATTCCTCAGGTCCAGTCATCTCACTAAAATCGTATTCTATAAACTCATGTGAGACGTCGCATAATGATTCTTCACCTTCAGAATCAAAGAATTCTAAATCTGCATTAATGTATGCCTCAAAATCATCAATCACTTTCTGTTTCATGGAGGCATACGTTTCCTCATTCCCTGGCTCAGGGATCTCAGGTGAAGAAATCAAATCATCCTTATTTGATTTCTTTAGAACAACCTGGTCGACCCTGGTCTCGTAAAACGTGTCCCCCCTACAGGTGCTTGAGCAGATTCTGACATTGACTCTCCCATTAAGGGCTCATCCTGGGAATCCTCCCAAGATTGAATTAAAGCAATCACAAATCTCATCCTCAATTTAGATAACTTCCCAAGTAAAAACTCACATGGACCCTTATCCTTAATATCCTGGAGCCAGTCCAACAAATACTTGTTTAAATCGTCAATCATTTCAATCAGGGGCTCCAATTCTTTAGGGTAAGGTGTTGGCTGAGCTTCTAAAGATTGTATGGTATTCCTTAAGTTTGCTAACACCTTATCTTGGACTTGGTTCACTTGAACCAAATGGTTTGGTTCAGGGTTGGGTGGTTTGGGTTTAGTGCAAGGGAGTTAACGAATTTAGGTGCTTGATACCTTCCCTGATAATAGGTCATTTTAGGTTGTTCATAAGGTGGTGATGACCTAAAGGTAGTGTATTCTGAGAAAGGGTAAGGATCGGTGTATCCTTCTTGATTGTAGTTCATATTAGGTTGTCCAAATGAGGGCGGTGATCTACAATCGATGTAGCTCGGAGAAGGATAGAAATCAAGATTGTGGTGTCTAGGGTTAGACCTTGAACACGGAGGTTCAGAACTGTATCCCCAATCAGAATTATCCCAACTTGAAGATGGATGAGAATAAGTCTGGTTGGAATAATAATCATTTTGGAAAAAAGTAGTGGTAGGAAGGTAGGAGTGGAAGTGCGAATAGGATGTGTAAGGATCCATGATAGAACATGAGGAAGCAAGGTGCCTTGCAATACAAACAAACAAACCTATCCTTAAGTGGGCTAGCCTAAAGACCTACAGACTCCTAGAACCCATCTTAAGATAAAGAAATGATTTGATCTACTTCTTTCCGATCAATCCAACCAGTTAGAGGGAGGGACTGGGGAGAAGGTTCTTCCTTTGGCTTGCACCTCCGGTTCCTAGTGTACCCCCCATCCATGATCGTTTGATTCTGCTCTCCTAGCTAGACATCAAATTGAATGATAGAAACAGACTAATCGAAAATAATCTCGGTCTGGGCTCCGAAGAGCGAGTCCAATCCTTAAGGCTCGCGTTTACTCTGTTTTAATTAGGGTTAGGTTTGAATGTGCATTGGAATGTGATGGGCCCTTTATTTGGGTTGTGCCCTTAATGATTGATTGATATGTGTGTGCGTTCACAACCAATAGTTTTCAAGCAAGATTATTTTTGGATGTGGTGAATTTTAGGGTTTAAATCTTGCTTAGTAGCTTTTAGGATTCAACTTTAGGTGTATTCAATCTAGTTCAGTTGGCACACCAGGTTTTGAAAGCACAGGTGAAGATGTTTTCCTTTAAAGCTTAATAGAATGTGGAGTACCTAGTAAATCCCTAAAAGTTGAACCTATATGGCAGCTACTTGATGAGTTATTTTTAATTGAAGTGGTGCGGTCCAAATAACTCAAACAATTGGCCTGATGCACCACTTAATTAGGCACGCAAATGGTTACCTAATCTGATTTCTACTTGATTATGTGTTTGGGTGTGTGTACAGGTTTCAAAGGTCGATTTACTGGTTGAGTTTGAAAATTAGAAGAGGTTGTGTACTTCTGTGAGATATTTTTTTAATTTTTCTTTTATATGTGGAGGGTGAGGTGGGTAGAGGTGACAAACAAACAATAAAAAACTAACCTTAGAGTTTATAAGAACACCTAGGTTGATTTGTGTTTGTGTTATTATGTGGTGTAATGAAAATTAGTGGGTGGGAGGTGGGGGTAAACTTACAAACCCTCCAACAACACTTTACTCTAATTACCTCTTTTGCATGACTCAAGAAAGTACCTGCAATCACAATAAGGAGAGAAGTGACGTAAAAGGTAAGTAAGGTGAGAAAACACAAAAAAGCAAAGAGCGTCACCTTCCTGGCAACAGTGACAAAATGTTGAATGGATAATCCCCGGCAACGGTGCCAAAATGTTATAGTGGATGATCGTCGCAAAAAGGAAGTTGAGTTCTGAAAAACCCGTCGTAGTTTGATTTGCGAGAAAAACTGTCAATAGATAAATTTAACCGAAACTCGAAAGAATTCTACTCGAACACAGGGAGGCGGATGTTTGATTGAAAATTGCATTTATTTTATTGTCATGAAGCAGATTAGCTGGTCGAATAAAATCTAAACTAGCTATCTACTTAAAGAATAATAAATAGAAGAGAGATAGAATATTACAAATAAAGACAAAATAGAAGAGAATGAACAATAATTTCATAACCAGAATATCATGTCTATTACAACTACATGTTACACTAGAAAGCAGGAAATCTTACAACTAGAAAGTGGTAAATCTACTCTAGAAAGCAGTAAAGAGAAGGTGGAGAGAAGTTATCCTCCTCGACGGCTGCTTGGAGGAAGAGCCGTAACGACGGAGTGCCCGGATGAAGGCAGTGAGATGCGAGACGAAGGAGAATGAAGACTGACGACGAAGAATGGGGCAGGACGACGTCGCAATGGGATCCACTTCCCAAATGATGGTGAGAGGCCACCACGGAATGCTCCACGAAGGGGATGAGAAGGTGGAAAAATTACAATTTTAACTCTAATGGAGCATCCCAAGTTTGGGACAAGCTCTTAGAGCTTTGGAGGGGGTGAGAGAAGAGAGGAAGGGATGAAGAAAGTGTAGGGGTCGTAGGGCTATATATAGGTGTAGATTGGAGGGTGAGATGCGAGACAAAGGAGAACAAAGACTGACGACGGAGAATGGGGCAGGACGACATCGCAGCGGGATTTGCTTCCCAAATGGCAATGAGAGGACCACCGCGGAATGCTCCACCAAGGGGATGAGAAGGTGGAAAAATTATAATTTAACTCTAATGGAGCATCCTGAGTTTGGGATAAGCTCTTAGAGCTTTGGAGGGGGTGAGAGAAGAGAGGAAGGGATGAAGAAAGTGTGGGGGTCGTAGGGCTATATATAGGTGTAGATTGGAGGGGACAAATAGGTCATAACACTTTAAAACATTAAATCAGGAGGCTTTAGTGACGGATAAAATCGTCACTAAAGCCCAAATCGTGGGCGACGTGCAAGCATGCCCGCCGTCTCCGCTTCCGCACGCCTAATGCCTCATGCACGATCTGAAATCCTCAGCCGTTCGATCGCAAGATTGGACAGCTTAGGATGCGTGCACTCACACCTTGATAGTGCCTCCCGCATGCGATCATGAATTTGCATGCGCGTCTGATCGTGCGTGCAATGCTCCTGGCATCTGGGCACGCCACGTGGCCGCTCCCGCTGTCGCACACCATGCATCTAATGGCTGAATTCAACCGCGTCCTCCCCTTAACTCAATTTTGAGTGCGCGGGGTCTCAAACCCGCGACCTCCGCATCGCGAATGCATGCTCGTCCAATGCGCTATGCACGTGTTGGAGGTGAGTTTACGCATTTAGGCGCGAGCTCTCTCAGTCGTTGGATCTTGATCCAATGGTTGAGATCGTCCGAGCAGTTGAGGGGAGAGAGGGTAGTGATGGTTCCTTGGGTTGGTTGGGCGACTTGGATGGCGCCACATGGCACCATCTTGGTCGTCCATCTTCTATATCTTGTAGATGGTGCCATGGATGTCGGATTGGACTGATTTTTGTGCTGTTAGGTTGCGATCGTTGATTCGACCCATTCGTGCGGTCGGATTTGTCATCTGATATGCGGATTTACACCATCCTGGCCCCTTGACCTGTAATTTTTCTCGGATTGTATTTGATATTACGGAAGTCCGATCGGGGCGATTTTGGAGTTGTTGAACTCCGATCGTCACCCTAATCAAATCCGTACAATTGGATCTTCAATCCGAGGCCCCGATTGAATATTGCCCTGTTACCTGACCACAAAAAGAGAAAATTAACCTAGACTTTATACAATCTAACCTAAATGCAAGATGATGCATGTTATGCAATATTTATAATGTATGATGCAATTCTATGCCTAAGAACACGCATAAATAGACAATTTTGTGATATAAACGTGTTTACATCATTGAGTAAGATGAACACAAATTTATTAACTATCCATGGTAAAATATGATTTCATTAAAAAATATAACATCTTCATCAACACGCATCCCATCCGATTCTTGGAATACTGAATCGATAGATGGACGATATGATTGATCATGCCCAATCCCAAGATTGCGAATGTAATCTTGCTTCCTAGGTTTTAGGACATAGTTATATGCCTTCTCCTCAATACGTGCATGGGGCAAGTTCTCCATTGTTGGTTGTGTTTCCTCCGCATGATCTTCAATGTCATACTAAATTAAAGGATAAGAAAAAAGCAAGAAATAACTAGATGCATATGTTATAGCCATTGTTAGTGTAGAAAGTGATGATCTAGACTTACCACTAGTCCTTGGTTACGATAGATCTTTTTCATGAGGTCCATATTAGTTGGTTCCCTTCCCAATTCACTTGTCTAAAAATGAAATGAGCACATAATATTAGTTGGAAATTTTATGTAAAATGAACATTAGTCAAAGTTATACATCACCATTTCTTCGCGTATGTTTGTAAGCGATAGCGTTCCGCAGTTGTGATTTAACTTCTTTTGCTTAAGGTTCATCTTATTTATTTCTGCCTTTTCCTAAAAAAAATTATGACAAATGATATACCATTTTTATATAAGCTTTGACACAATATTCTATGTTATAATGATAAATAGATCATCCATACCTTCGATTTGAGTGACTCCCTCTCACCAACCAACCTGTCATATTGAGTAGCACTAATTCGTGGATCTTTCTCAATAATCATCTTCATCCTCTCAGGGTCCTCTTTAACAGTTTCCCACTTCCATTTTAGAATGTTCCTCTAAGACTTCCATCTCAAATGGAGATGTTCAAGTACCCACTTCTTTGCATTTGAATGGTCATCCAGTTCAAAATCCTCCTAAATCATTATGTTCACAAACCAACAAAATCAATTCAATTACCTATAATCACCCAGAACATAATCACCTGGAATAACATAACGATTTAATCTCTTCTTACAATAAAGGTTCATTATAGTTGTGAACTACCTATGATGATTTAATTAACAAAAAAACTTAACATAATGATTTAATGAACGAATCACTTCTTTAAGGTTTTGAACATAATGACTTCAGAAACCATCTGGAATGAATTATAATCACTGAACAAATAACCAGTTCTTACTGTTGAGTGAAATAAATTACACATCTAACTGTTCAAATTCAAAATTTTACTGTTATCTACAATTTAAACTCAAAAATCAATTCTTACTGTTAACTTGGGGGTTGTCTTACTATTTTATCTATTGCTTTAAGCACATAATCTTATGGGGCACATAAAGCTTTCTGAATTTAGGAAAAAGTCATTACCTTCAAAAGTTCCCACATGTCCTCAAACCCTTTCTCACATATCTTGTTCCATCTTTGATCAAGTAGCCAAAGCCATGATTGATGAGCAGAGAAAGCACAAGCTCGTGATAATCATTTTCCAATGTCTCCTACTGCTTGGCCATGCTTGTTCCATTTAATGACCTATGGAATTCCATCTTTAGCCTTAAAGGTATTCCTTGTTGTAATTCCTCGTCCCTTTTTCAAATGGCTACTGATAACACTGCATATGGGGGTGATAATTCTGTTAAATAAGGCCCATCTTAAGAATAAAAGACACAACATAAGTAGAATGGGAGCATTGCATGCATCATATGCCAAGATTGCTTATAAAATAGTATTAATGGCCATTTGTATAAGCTCTTGTCAAAGCAACCCTCAGATGAGCAATCGGACCGCACAGATGAATTTAGAACGACGAACGGAGTCCAACAGACTCAAAATCGGCCAAATCCGACATCCGGAGCTCCCACAATGGGCCCAAGAAGTTCTGACCGTTGATCTGATGATCAACGGCCCTCGATGTGCCACGTGGCACCCGCTCACCGCGCGCCGCTTCCACCTTTAGCCGGAGATCAAATCTCAGCCATTGATCTTTGATCGGACGACCGAGAACTGCGCGCACGCCCGCGGTCGCTGCGACAAAGCAGCGAGCGTGGTGCAGCAGTTAACGCGCATGCCCTCACACACGCGACGCGGGTTCGAGCTGCGCGGTGCGGGAATTTGAAGGCAGCGAGGCGCGTGGACAAAATTCAGCCATAGATCAGAACTTGGACGGTGGCGATAGTGCCACGAGGCGTGCCCTCAGGCGGCGATTGGCCATGCGTGAGCGCACGCCAGACGATGATGCTTGCGCGCACGCATGCTAAAGGCGCGATCCAAGCGCGCCCGGGCGAGGATCTCAGCCATCCGATCTTCGATCGAACGGCTCTCATGCCACGCCCACTGATCGAGTGTGAAGAAGAACGGCTCGGACGTGCAACCGGAGGGCTGGGGGCTTCACCAATGCTTTTGGAAGGGTTATAGCGACGTCCCAGACGTCGCTAAAACACCTTCTTCTTTTAGAAAGCTCTTCTCCCTATTTAAACCCCCTCCAACCACTCATTCAAGGCATTCACTTCCCTTGCAACTACTCTACCCCTCTCTTAGCTAGCTTTAGGTCCTCTTGTAATCGCTGGAGACGACGAGCCGCCGACGAAGCCTTCTCCACCGCCGTGGTTGCCTCGCCGCTCTCCCCCCCTCTCTCTCTCTTCCTGTCTTTTAAGCTTTCCTTTACTTATGTTTAAGCGTGTATCTAATGTTGTAATCTGTGAACTAAAGCTGCATGATTAATGAAGTTATTTTCCATTCAGTTGTTTACTTTATTTCCTGTCCAAGTTGCATGTTAAAGAAAGAAATGACACTAACCCTAATCTCTCTCTCTATCTCTGTCTTGCTTTTCAACTGCACCTTTTCGCAAGCAAAACTCCGCGATTTCCGTGACAAGTGATAAGCAAAATCCGATTTTCACGCCTCCCTGAGACCGACACTCGGACTCACCTCCATTTCTCTACTTTAAAATCGACGTTGCAAGTGCGAACTATAACGACACTTCTTAACACATACGCACGAGCACACATCAGTTTTTGACGCTGTTGCCGGGGAGGCAATGGATTTATTTTATCACTTCCATTCCACATCCATTCTCACATTGTCTAATGCCCTATTTCCTTTTTACTTGATGGTTACAGGAATTCGACGCTTGGACGGCGAAGCGACGCATCCCATGACGGTAACAAGGGAGTAGGCGCAACAAGGACTGATAGTGAGTAATTCTTCACTCATGATTGTTTGCTTGCGTGAAAAACTGAAAAAAAATTGTAAAAATTGAAAAAAAATTGGCGTGGTGTATGAATGCTTGACCCACATTCTTAACACATCACCCCACAAAAAAAAATATACACTCTAACATTCTAAATAAATTTTTGGAGTGTTCTTTTCCCTTTTTGAGTGGTGTTTGTGAAGCCACCGTGGATTGACTTGGGCCGCACCACTCAACCCTAAAATCGACTCATCTAATAGAAGCTGCATGATCATTAGGATGAGTACATTAGGATATTAGAGCCTCTACAGAATAAAAGGAAATCTACTTTCACCAAATTGTATGCAAAACTTGACGTGCCCATGGAAACTTGTCTGAAAACATTAAGACACGTCAACCCTAAAAGACACTAAAGTAATGATGAAACACTAAAAGACACCACATCGTAAAAAATCCTTGCTTGAAAACCATGTTTTGATAGAAGCACACACATTGAAAGTGGAAAATTAAGAGGCACCACCCCAATCAACGCCTCATCACATAACCCTAGCACAAGCACTATCCTAGCCCTTTAAAACTGAGTAGACGTGTCCTAGGCAGGACTGAGTTAAGTCTCGAAAGGCGAGGTTTTGTTCGCTGGGCACTTGGCTTTCATTCCCTTGGTAGAATCTGGTGACTAGGCTGCAGGGCAGTGTCAAACGACCGTGGTTGTGGGGTCTACGGAACCGGAGGCACAAGCCATAGGAAGAACCTTCCCTGCAATCCCCTCGTAATCAACCTGGCCAGATTAGCCTTGTTAAGGGGAGTCCAGTGCTTACGGACTTAATCACCCTTTTTGAGATTTCTAGGTCTCCTAAGGAATACACCATAAGGACTAGGCTTGTGTTCTTGATTAAACACATTTCTCGCATTTGTCATCCCCTCCTGTTCTTCTCTAGTGTATGAACGGGAGACGCTCACTGCATCTCGAGTTGTTTGTTTTGGGACAGGAATCTAGGAGATGTGATTCTGTTAGGAACATGGCTGAACCTAGGGTAGATGAGGCTGAGGATCAACCCCCACCAGACACAATGGCCATCATCCAAGCCCAAATTAATGCAAACCACCGGCTTCAGCAACAACAAATCCACACCATCATGCAAGCCATACACCAGTTACAGAATCCATAAGAACAACCACCACCACCTTTCCAAGGCCCACAAGGGCAGCCACCACTCGATGTACCACCATTTCAGGATCAACCGAGGCCCCTCCGCGATTTCTATAATCCTTCCGCTATTAGAGTCGAGCCACACCTTAGGATCCTTGAAGGGGGAGATGATTTTGAGCTGAAATCGAATGTCTTAAGTCTGATCTAGAGCCACTTCCATGGAAGCTCAAATGAGGACACCTTCTAGCATCTAGAGGATCTCGACCGCATAGCACGAACTGTGAAACCTAGGAATATTAGCCTTGACATTGTTCTAATCAAGATGTTTCCCTTCTCATTAAGAGACAAGGCTTCTCACTGGCTTAGAACCCTAGGTAGACCCATCACCACCTAGGAAGAACTGAGGCATGCATTTTTAAAGAAATTCTTCCCCATAGGAAAGACCAATGCCCTCATAAGAGCTATTACTACCTTCACACTCCAGGGTGGGGAACAGTTCCATGAGGTGTGGGAAAGATTTAATGAACTCTTGAGGAAATGCCCACACCACAAAGTACCAAGGTGGCAATTGGCCCATATTTTCTACCATGGTCTAGACAGCAACCTACGGAACTTCGTCGATGCCTCATGCGGGGGGAACTTCCTGAACAAGGATGAGGAGAGCGCGTTTGAGCTCTTTGAGTCTATGAGCGAGAATGCGGTCAACAATGCTTCCATGACCCAGTTTAACAGGTCTAGTCAACCCCGTGGTGGGATTTATGAGGTACAAGCAAATTCTGGAATGGTTGACATGGACATCATTGCCAAAAAATTAGATCGAGTGGAATTGGTGGACAAAAAGATTGATGAGCTACTGAACCAGACTAGGAACCCGTTACAGATCATCTCCCTAGCAAAGGGAGCACATAATGTTGACCTAGTCCAGCCCTTAACCCAACTAAACCTGGAACAACCCCTGACCACGTTCCAAGGAGGGACCTTTGCTCCCTCAACCCTTGATTACTCTCTTCCCTCTCCATTGACATCGGCTATCCTTGAAGATGTGCAAGCTGTCCAAGGTTATGCTAAACCTAACCCTTTCTCCAACACTTACAACATTGGCTGGCGTAACCACCCCAACTTTGGTTAGACAAACTAGAAACCACCGAAATTCCAAAACCAGCCCAGGCCAAACCAACAGCCACACCTGCCCCCTATCAGTAAGGACCACTAGTTAGACCCCCATACAATCAAAATAGGGAGGCCCCTCCCCCACAAAACCAAATGGACACCCTAGTAAAGATGATTGTTGACATGAACTAGAAACATTAGAAGGAAATAGCCTTGGTAAAGGGATAGTTAAGCCAACTCTTGGACTGTAAACAACAAGGATCCCTACCTTCCCAGCCACAACCGAACCTGCAAAACATAATTAATGGAGGCCCCAATTCGCAAGGGTTCCAAGGCAATCCCGGGCAGGCTCACATGGTCCAGCCAACCCTGTAAACACCCCTGGGTTTGGTGCTTCTTCATCCTTGTCTTCTCAAGGATCAACCCATGGCCCCAATGCCTCTGCGAATGCGGTGACCTTGAGAAGCGGCACCAAAACCCAGGATGCCAAATGGCCGACTCTCCCCGAGACTTCACCCGCTGAAATACCCGACTCAGAAGAGGCACCAACCAAGGACCCAGAAATTGACCCGATCCACATCCAGACACCCTACCTTGAGGCCTTGGAAACAATCAAGAAAAAGAAGAATGTTGTGGAAACTGAGGAGCTTTTGGAGATCCTTAAGCAAGTACAGAATAATATTCCACTCCTCGAAGCCGTCAAGCACATCCCGGCTTACGCCAAGCTTTTAAAGGATGCCTGTACACCTAAGCATAAGCCAAGACCTCAAGCACCTAGGAAGGTTGTGCTCTCCGAACAAGAAAGTTCCGTAATATCAAGAAACCTTTCGCTCAAGAGAACTGACCCAGGAGCATCCCTAATTTCCTGCAACATCGGGGAGATGACATTTGATAGAGCGCTCCTTGACTTAGGTGCTTCTATCAATCTGATTCCAACAACCCTGTACCACCAATTTTGTTTCAGAGAGTTGACACCCACACCTGTCACCATCCAGCTGGCTGATAGATTAGTGAAAACCCTGAAGGGGGTTGTCGAGGACGTGATTGTATGGGTCAAGGACTTCTATTTCCTGGTCGACTTCTTGGTGCTCGACATGGAAGTCCCTGAAAAATTACGGAACGCACCCATAATCTTAGGCAGACCTTTCTTAGCTACGGCTAAGGCAAACATTGATTGTGACACGGGATGTATGGAAATCGCCTTCGGAGATAGGAAAATGCAATTGGATGTCTTCCGGGTAGCAAAGTCTTTTGATTGCAGTTGCGTTGAGGAACATGATCCCATGGAAACTCTGGTTGAGGAATGACTCACCCTTAGTTCTGTCTCAGACCACCAAACCCGTAATGACTATTTTGACTCGTCACTATCACTACCTGTAGACCTCTGTAAGACTGATTACCATCACACAACATCATTTGAGGAAATTGATGTTGATCAACTCCCGCCTTTTCCTTTTCCATCAACTGTGGTTCCACCCACACCTGAGCTCAAGCCACTACCCGAGAATCTCAAGTATGTCTTCCTGGGACCTGACCAGACCTTCCCTGTGATTATTAATTCACATCTAACCAAGGATCAGGAGCTCAGGTTGACTGTGACCCTTTCAGAATATCGGGCCACCATTGGTTGGACCGTTTCTGACTTGAGAGGAATTAGCCCCACCTATTGCACCCATAAGATTTACCTGGAAGACGGGGCACGACCCTCCCGCCAGATGCCGAGACGTATAAACCCAAACATGCGGAAGTCGTTAAGAAAGAAATTATCAAGTGGCTTGATGCCGACATCATCTATCCTATCTCCGATAGCCCCTGGGTGAGCCCCACTCAAGTGGTTCCAAAGAAACCTGGGCTCACCGTTGTCACCAATGATCATGGCAAATCCATCCCCACCCGCACCACCACCGCATGGCGGGTGTGTATTGATTATAGGAAGCTAAATGAAGCCACTAAGAAGGATCATTTCCCCATGCCATTCATCGACCAAATTCTTGAAAGATTGGCAGGGCAGAAGTATTTTTGCTTCTTGGATGGATATTCAAGATATAACCAAGTCGCAATTGCTCCGGAGGATCAAGAAAAGACCACATTCACTTGCCCGTATGGCATGTTTGCATTCTGTCGAATGTCGTTCGGGTTATGCAACGCACCTGCTACCATCCAGCATTGCATGTTAGCCATTTTTTCTGAAATGGTGGGTGAATACTTAGAGGTCTTTATGGATGATTTCTCTGTATTCGGGAATTCATTCGACCATTGTCTGAGCAACTTGGAGAAAATCTTGAAATGATGTGTCGAGGTTAATCTGGTGTTAAGTTGGGAAAAGAGCCATTTTATGGTTCAAGAAGGAATTGTCCTCGGTCAGATTGTATTGCATAGGGGCATCGAGGTAGATCGGGCTATGGTTGATTTGATTTCCAAACTTCCTCCACCTAGCTCAGTCCAACAAATTCGCTCTTTTCTAGGACACGTTGTCTTCTATCGAAGGTTCATTAAAGACTTTTCCAAGCTTTCCAAACCCTTAACCGACCTTCTAGCTAACGACGCCACATTCCACATATCTTCAGATTACATCCAGGCTTATCACACCCTCCGAGACTTAGTCTCCACAGCACCTGTACTTCAGCCCTTGGACTGGTCCTAGGGCTTTGAGATTATGTGTGATGCATCAGATTTTGCCATAGGCGCTGTCCTGGAACAAAGGCAAGACAAGAAACCCGTGGTGATCTACTACGCGAGCAAAACGTTGGACGAGGCCCAATGAAATTATACGGTCACAGAGAAAGAATTACTCGCTGTAGTCTTTGGACTTGAGAAGTTCTGATCGTACTTGCTAGGATCCCACGTAACCATCTATACTGACCATTCAGCCATTCGGCACCAGTTGGCCAAGAAGGACGCAAAGCCCAGGCTCATCAGATGGATCCTGCTTTTGCAGGAATTTGACCTGGAAATCCGCGATAAGGCCGGATCGAAGAATGTGGTGGCTGACCACTTGTCTAGACTTCATCCAGACCACATTGGACCCTCCCTACCTCTATCTGACACCTTCCCCGATGAACACATTCTGGCTATGCAAGACAAGAGACTGCCATGGTATGCTGACTACGTCAACTACCTAGTTGTAGGACAAACCCTGCACAGCTGGTCCAGATAGTAACAGGACAGGTTCTTGGCTAAGGTCAAGAACTATTTCTGGGATGATCCCATGTTGTCTCACCTCTGTGCCGACCAGATCATCAGGAGGTGTATCCCCGAGAACGAAGTTCAGAGTGTGCTTTCCTTCTGTCATGACTAAGCTTGTGGTGGCCACTTCTCTGGAAAGAAAATAGCTGCAAAGGTTCTGCAGTCTGGATTTTACTGGCTGTCCCTATTTAAGGATGCACACAACTTTGCCAAGACTTTCTCACACTGCCAAATGTTGGGGACCATGACCAAGAAAGATATGATGCCCCTCCAGCCCATTTTGATTGTCGAAATCTTCAATGTTTAGGGTATCGATTTTATGGGCCCCTTTCCACCTTCCAACGGCTTCGAGTACATCCTAGTCCCAGTAGACTATGTTTCTAAATGGATTGAAGCCGTTGCCACCCGCCGATGTGGTCATAGGACTGTCATGGACTTTGTTAAGCAGAACATCTTTTCCCAGTTTGGAATACCAAAGGCCATGATTAGTGATGGTGGAAGTCATTTTATCCATTCCCAATTCCGTGCCCTACTTAGAAAATATGGGGTGAGCCACCGCATTGCTACCCCGTATCATCCATAAACAAATGGGTAGACCGATGTTTTAAATAGACAAATCAAGAACATTTTACAAAAGACTATGAGACCTAACAGGAAAGACTGGTCCACACATCTAGATGATGCCCTGTGGGCATACAGGACCGCTTTCAAGACCCTGATAGGCATGTCGTCTTATCGCCTGGTCTTTGGCAAAGCTTGCCATCTTCCTGTCAAATTGGAACACCAGGCTTACTGGGCTGTCAAGCATTGTAACATGGATTCCTAGTTAGCCGGTGCGTGGAGGATGCTCCAATTATTTGAGCTCGAAGAAATTCGTCGGGATGCTTTTGAGAATAGTCGACTGTATAAGGAGAAAATGAAAGTCGTCCATGACCAACTTATCCATAGAAAGACCTTTGAGCCTAACCAGCAAGTCTGGCTGTTCGACGCCTGCCTAAAACTCTTTCTGGGGAAACTCAGGTCCAAATGGACAGGACCATTTCGGGTGGTTAAGCCTTACTCTAATGGGGTGGTTGAAATCGCTGATCCAAACACTGGGTGTACTTTTACAGTTAATGGTCAAAGATTGAAACACTTCTTAGCCCAGGTTCCCCCAAAGGAGAGTGTCACCCTCGTTGAGGGAAGACATGAAGCATCACCTAGTTGGAGGTGTTAAACTCAGCGCTTCCTGGGAGGCAACCCAGAGGATTCAGACTGATCTGGTATTTTACGTCACTCACGTACCATCTTTTTGAACCCCTATGCATCCATGTATTTGCCAATGAGGACATTATCCAACTTAGGCATGGGGGGTGGTAAATTGCACGATCCTGAGCTCATTTAATCAGTCTGAATAAAAAAAAAAAAATTTAGGAAGAAACTTAGGCATTAGAAACTTGTCAATAGTGAGAAATAATACAAAAAAAACTTAAACACTTAGACTTTTCAGGCCTTTAGGCTTAATCAGCCCTGGTGTCCATTAAAATATGGATTTAGCTTTGAATCCTTGCAACCTTAAGCTATTCTAATCCATCTACTAAATAAGATGATAAGTATATGACTTATCAACTCACCCTCTAACTCAGAAAAAGTTTGACTCTAGGCATCTGCACACATTTTTGCACAGACTCATTCCTCGGAGATTTTGACAGAAATTGGGTAGCTAATGAACTCTCTAGGGTGGTATGGCTGGCAAGTTGTCGTGGGTAACAGCCCATTGGCAGGTTGTCTAGAACCCAGCCACGGGACCACTTCTTCTTCATTTCCTCTAGGTACATTTGAGATCAGGGAAGCCACCTATAAAAAAAAAAAAGGAGAAGAAAAGAAAACAAAATAAACCACACTTCACTGCACGAGTATGGCTGGTAAGTGATCGTGGGTAACAACCCATTGGTTGGTTGTCCAGAGCCCAGCTCAATAACTGCACAAAAAGAACCAAAACACTTAAGGAAGAAGCGGGGAAGTAGTACAAGCCGGGGAGAT
The DNA here is from genome assembly GCA_037157565.1 of Thalassia testudinum. Classification (NCBI taxonomy): domain Eukaryota; kingdom Viridiplantae; phylum Streptophyta; class Magnoliopsida; order Alismatales; family Hydrocharitaceae; genus Thalassia; species Thalassia testudinum. Next base: position 18,382,235 of record JAZHRO010000036.1, on the reverse strand, counting down.
ATACACTGGAAAAATCCTTATGTTGACCCCAATTAAAACAAACGTAGGGAGAAAGCTATCAATCGAACAAATACACCTTCAGGCAAATATATTTCCTCTTCCGGTCACCTAGGGGCGTAGAAACCCGAAGTCTGTCTGAATTACGGTTGAGTGAGTCGATCACAATCTTTACACCAAGATGCTTAGCACTTAGGGTTTTGACCGAGTTTTGGGTGGGTTGGGTAGCCGTAAAAAGTTACTAACCCATTTTGAATTCTGAAAAAATTCTAAATATATATATATATACATATACATATGTATAGTTATATACATTAAAGCAAGGATTCGGGCGATTCGTATTTTGGCAGATACCCGGGCACTGCTTAGTCTTTGTAGATTAAGATCTTAGTATATTTCCTCCTATTGATAAACGACGAAGTGTCTAAGCAATTACTTCTTAAATTCAGATAGAAAATAAAGACTAGAATAAACCTTGCTAGGGACTAGCAAGGAGTAAGCATGGGGGTATGATAACACTGCATATGGGGGTGATAATTCTGTTAAATGGGGCCCATCTTAAGAATAAAAGACACAACATAAGTAGAATGGGAGCATTGCATGCAACATATGCCAAGATTGCTTATAAAATAGTATTAATGGCCATTTGTATAAGCACTTGTCAAAGCAGACCTCAGATGAGCAATCAGACCGCACGGATGGATACAGAACGACAAACGGAGTCCAACAGAATCAAAATCGATCAAATCCGACATCCGGAGCTCCCACAATGGGCCCAAGAAGTTCTGACCGTTGATCTGATGATCAACGGCCCTCGATGCGCCACGTGGTGCCCGCTCACCGCGCACTGCTTCCACCTTCAACCAAAGATCAAATCTCAGCCGTTGATCTCTGATCGGACGGCCGAGAATCGCGTGCACGCCCGCGGTCGCCGCTACAAAGCAATGGGCATGGCGCAATGGTTAACACGCATGCTCGTATACACGCGATGCGGGTTCGAGCCGTGCTATGCGGGAATTTGAAGGCAGCGAGGCATGTGGACGAAATTCAGCCGTAGATTAGCACTTGGACGGTGGCAATAGCACCATGCGGCGCGCCCTCAGGCGGCAATTGGCCACGCACGCACGCATGCTAGACGACGACGGCTGCGCGCCCGCATGCTCAAGGCGCGATCCAAGCGTGCCTTGGCGAGGATCTCAGCTGTCCGATCTTCGATCGGACGACTCTCATGCCGCGCCCACAGATCGAGCGCGAAGAAGAACGGCGCGGGTGTGCGACCAGAGGGCTGGGGGCTTCACCGACACTTTTGGAAGGGTTTTAGCGACGTCCCGGATGTTGCTAAAACCCCTTCTTCTTTTAGAAAGCCCTTCTCCCTATTTAAACTCCCTCCAACCACTCATTCAAGGCATTCACTTCCCTTGCAACTACTCTACCCCTCTCTTAGCTAGCTTTAGGTCCTCTTGTAATTGCCGGAGATGACGAGTCGCCGACGGAGCCTTCTCCACCGTTGTGGCTGCCTCGCTGCTCTCCCCCCCTCTCTCTCTTCCTCTCTTTTAAGCTTTCCTTTACTTATGTTTAAGCATGTATCTAATGTTGTAATCTGTGAACTAAAGTTGCATGATTAATGAAGTTATTTTCCATTCAGTTGTTTACTTTATTTCCTATCCAAGTTGCATGTTAAAGAAAGAAACGACTCTAACCCTAATCTCTATCTCTCTCTCTCTCTCGCTTTTCAACCACACCTTTTCGCAAGCAAAACTCCGCGATTTCCATGACAAGTGATAAGCAAAATCCGATTTTCACGCCTCCCTGAGACCGACACTCGGACTCACCTCCGTTTCTTTACTTTAAAACCAGCGTTGCAAGTGCAAACTATAACGACACTTCTTAACACATACGCACGAGCACACGTTAGCTACCACCTTCATCATTTGACTCATCTACTTCATCTTTTCATGTTCATCCTCTGGTTGAAAATGTTCATTAAGCTCTTGCACATCTTGTTCCTCCTTTAATGTAGTGGGCTTTCCCTTTGAGATTGAAACAACAATCTCCTTGTCCTCATCGCCCTACAGATTTAAAAGATATAAATATTCAATATAAATCACAAATATATCACTAGTAACAAAATAACAATATAAAAGAAAATAAGTTAGATTTAGAAATTTTGGAAGAGCAATGAAGAGGATTATACCAACAAATTCCTTCATCATGATCATCATCTTCATCTTCATTATGGTATACACAATGCTCTGGTATATCTTTTCTAACCTAAGTGCTTACTTCATCTTCAATCCTTATTTGACTTGGTTGAATTATCACATTTCCAAAAACACAATCAATCGGTATATTGTAAAAATATCGAGGAGGGACCTTGATTACAATATTCCATCCTTTCTTTTGTCAAACTTCAATGTAAAAGTACTATTGTGCTTGAGTAGCCATAATGAATCGATCATCCATATGTGCAGATCTAGAAAAATCTAAAGATGTGAAACCATAATTATCTATGGCCAATTCTCTATCACGTTTCTCATCAATTAAATGCATTTAAAAAATTATTAATAAATCTTATTCAATTTAATATATTTCACATATTCATAGGAAAATATATATAAACTAAATGATAAACAAAATGTGGATCTAAACATAGGAAATTAGTTCCTATGTCAAATAAGAATTACTACTAATAAAAGATTCTTACTTACCCTGGTCAATTTCATCTTACTGGCTAAGTAGCAAGAATACTAACTGGCACACAAACATATTATTTTGGACTGTTTTGTTTCCTGAACATACTAAATGGCACAAACATGCTAGACTTTAATGTTCTATTTTTTGAACATATTAATTGCCACAAACCCGATGTCTTGCTAGCTTTGTTTTTTTGGCAGCAAATGCATTTCCTATTAAACAAAAACAAGATGTTTGTTTATGAGCCCATATTTATGGGCTATTTAGGTATTTTAATGCCTAGATATTAAGTTATCTTTAACATTTATTTAGCATGTATTAGGATATAAATATATTAGTTTATGTTTTTAACTTAATTGCATAATTCATGCATTGCATTCATAATTAAATGCATTTAGAATTAAGTTAGAATAGCTTGTGAGTGCATTACATGTATTGTTTGGTTTTAACATAGAAAGTAAGGGTTTGCATATAAATAACCCCTCATTTCTTTTCTTTATTTTATCTCCAATGGATGCATGTAGGAGAGTTGCACCAGCTATAATGCACAAGCGACAATTGTGGATCCCTGTTCCCCACAATGTTCGTCGCTTCACCTCTTCTTCAACCAACGTCTGCCTACATGCCTCCTCCTGCAGCATAAAAGAAGACTTCAGCCGGACCATCACCGGCAGGCCATCACCCCCGATCCACTACTGCGTAGAGAGTCAAGCTCTCCTCCATTCCACCATTGCCGACCTCAACTGCGAGCACAAGTCCACACCACCGCAGACAAGCAGGGTGATAGACTGCTGCACCACCATTGGCTTGTGCAAATTACCGTGAGCAGTTTAGTGTGCAACACCCTCACCGCCATCACCAGCAACCACCATCGCGGCCATGGCAACTCTACGCCGCAACTCCATGCCTTGCACCTTCATCTCCTCGGTCAGTTAAGACATTCAGGAAGTTTCCTGGACGTCTGATGCCCCTCTCTGTGCCTCCGCATAGCAACTCAATAGCCTCCACATGCCACCCACTACGCTCCTCCAGCAGCTCCAGACCACGTGCACCAAGCACACCTCCAGACCGTGCCATAAGTCCTTGCCTCAGACACCGCCCGCAGTAGCAAGCGGCCTTCGCCTGTAGCTGCAGCAACATGCACAGCAGCACGTGCCCCCCTTGCCTCTAGTGTGTGACTCCTTCAGCGTGTGCTCCTCTCCTCCATTCCTAGCATGCACCCGCACCCCCTTCAGCAGCGCGCAGCACCGCTTTCGCTGCCTGCGGCCCACAACAACAGCACCTGCAGCCGCTCTCCTCCAGCAGCTTCCACGCTCGCACCTACACGGCCCGCGCACACCCTCGCCAACCCCTCCAGCACACGTGCGTGCTGTTGTACCTCCTCGCATGTGCGTCTTCGCAAGCGCCACACCAGCAGTAGTGACAACCACCGCCACTTCTCCTCACCTCCGACCGGCCACCTTCGGCCACGCCATGCCTCGCCACCACCACCAAAAGAAGAGGCCCGGCAACAGCTACCTCCGGTGAGCTCCTCCCCTTCGGCCTTCGCCTCTCCTCAATGTGCGAGCAAGGGGAAGAATTTCCCCTATTTTGCTACAGTGAAGAGGGTATTAGTTATTACATTTAGTGCCATTGTGAAATTTTATTACTATTTCATTGTGCTACAATGCAAAATATGTCCTTCAGATGTGCAAAATTTTTATTTCAGCATTAGCTCTTATTGTTTACTTAATCTGAAAGTGATTTTGACTCAGTTTCTTGATGAAATTAATAGTGAACATCGATTTTTAACCCTTGAGAGTTTAAATAGGCCATTGCCTCCCTGTGGACACGACCCGCTCCTAATTGAGTGGTTATTTTAATTATTTTGATTAGTCGATTTTCCACCACTTGGAAATACAACGACAAATCATCTTAATCATCATTTTCGAAAGTGAAAGTCAACTTGTCATTTATATTTCAAACCTTACACATGTCGGTCATAAACCAGCTTTTGGAGAGAAAATTACAAACATTTTATTGAGTCTAAATATATCTTTTTTGCAACGAAAAGTAGCAAACTACATGATAGTGTGAGCATATATAGGAAGCAACTTGCCAAAATATAAGATCATTCAAGCCAAAAAAAAATTGTGGACCATGTTAAAGAAATATAGTGAAGTCATTACTCTAAACGTGTCAGGATTCCCTCACTTCAACAACAATCAAGTAGAATGCTTGTGGCATTCATGCTGACACCATTACAACTGAAGTAAGTTTTCTACACAAAATAATCCTAAAGCCTCTTATCCTACATGTAGACCCACTTTCTAGATTCCCCACTTCATTAAAAAAAATAGAAATAAAAATAAAAACAGAATATGAAATCGAACTCATAGCTGTTTAGCAAGTGAAGACGATCATACCAACAGATCCATGGCTCAACTTCGAAGAGATTGAATGCAACAATCTCAAAACCTTAACGCACTGGAAGCGAAACCGTGCCAAGAAGACTCCTCACCCTCGTCGTCGACCTAATCTATATTCTCACAGGAAGAGGGAGCTTGTTGTCCATGCTGGACACGATGACAGGGGGTATCTTGTCGTTGTCACTGATGAAGAAAGAGTGGGGACTCCTTGTTGTCATTGTCGATGAAGAGGAAGCAAGGGCTTTGATGAGGTGTGGCTCATCATAGCTAAAATGCCTAAGTTAAGCTAGAAACTAGGTTAAACACTATTGAATTAACACATGGAAAAGGGTTAAGTGTAGAAAATAGTGAAAAAGACATAAAACATCAAATTTGTGCTAAAAATGTGAAATTATGTCATTAAATGAGATATTTTATTCATTAATATAAATTGATGATCCAATTACAAATTGAACAAACATTTGAGTCCAAAAGTTAAAATTAAAAGTGCAATCAACTTCCTAAATGTTCAATTAAGCTTCAATAAATTTGGTTGCATTTGGAAATCATTAGAACCTTATATTTATTAGATTACATTTAGGTCCTTAAGTCATAAACATCTATTCACATTAAAACTTCCAGGGACTTGTTTGAAGGATGTAGGGGCCTATTTGCAAAACCTGAGGACTGCTCTGATACCCTTTCTTACCACTTATGGGATTTTGTGAAAATCTTCTACCCGTTCGCCATTTTGGACCTTCCCTGCAATTCCACCAATAGACCTGCTGCACTGGCGGGAGTACTGTTCACCTCAAGAACTCACCTAATCGCAGCCGTTGCTTCTTTGTTCTCATGATCCTGTGGCCCAACTCTAATCGAACCTTCGCGCGCTTCGGCGCATGTGATCACCTCTTGCCTCGAATCTCATCCTACGGCAGTGATTTGATTTGGACTTCGCGTGCGCCTCTCTTCTCATCCTCACTGTCGGTGCCTTAGGTGCTTAATCGCACCTCTGCGATAAGTACAATCACTCTTCTGCCTACTTAAGCAGCTCCTCTAAGCTGTGCGCACGCTAATCGCTCCCTCCCCCTAAGTGGTTCCCTTCGTCTACTCAGCTTCCCTACCTCCTTCCACAATGGTCGATGACAAAGACCATTTTCCTCCCTCTGTCGATCGCCTCCTACCAACCGGCTGTTGGCTCTTGGACATCTTCGTTAGCTGAAGGGTCTCCTCCCCTTTTGTCATCATCAGTCGCCGGTTGGTGACCTTGGACAACTTCTTCCCTTAGATAGATTTCCTGCTTTGTTAGATAGAGTTCCTGCTTTCTAGATTAATTGTAGTGTTAGTTAGAGTAATTTAGGAGTAGATTAGATGTTAGAATTCACTAGTTGATGGTTTAGTGTACCTTAGGAGTATATTAGCTTAGATCCACTCCACCCTCTTTGATCAATTTAGATCAAAGAGGTGTTTTTCCACCTCCATTTCAACGCATACAACTTTCCCTATGCATTGTAATTTGTTTATGATTTCCTCACATTTTTTTATTCATTGATCACCCATCGATCAAGGTCAAATTCAGATTTGAAGCCTTGGCTTCTAGATCTGAATCTGCACCTAAAACCCATTTGGGGGGTCTCCTATTCATTCCATAAATCCACAAAGACCCTCCGATCTGATTTTAATTGAACTGATTCACTCGATTCTTTCAGAATTGGTTTTCACGCCTAATCTCATGAATTGGAATCAATTTAGTTTTAATGGGATTTTAATTAAGTGATTCAAGTTTGAATTTGCTTAATTGGATGTATTGCAATGAGTTTGATGTGTTTTTGTCAAAGATTTATTCTCAAATGAGCTTACACCCAATTCAAGACTGGAAAATCAAATACTGATTTGAGGTTTTAAATCATGACCCAATGTTTTGTATTGGATCAATTGAGATTCTAACACTGTTATATAGTGTTTAGAAGCTCATGATTATCAGACAATCTGAATGATCCTAAATTAAAGGTGCAAATAGGGCCACATGAATTCTTATACCAATCTGATTTCACCCTGGTTTTTAAAGAAACAAATGATGATTTCAAGATCTTAATGGATATTTAGAATTGCTTTGAGGTCAGCACCTAATATGATCTTCTTCTCTACATTATCTAAAATGTAAAGAGAAGATCATCTTAGGGTCTTTTGAGAATTAGAAAAGATGAGAATTGGTCATATGGATTTTAGATTTTTAGAAATGGATTTTAAAACATTTTGGACAATGTATTTGGAATTTTGTGCCTTAGATCAGACCTTCTTAGGTCTGATCTAGGTTAATTTTAGTATTGCAGCAACAGCTTCCAGCTACTGGTTTCATGATCAGGCAGCTAGCCGCTAGAGTGGCTATAGTGGCTGATTCAAAGATTTAAGCTGTCTGATCCAACCTTCTATTCTAGTTAATTTGGACTGCAACTACAATAGTAGCAGCTGCAGTTGCTAAATTTCAAAACTGTTGTTGTGTAGCAGTTGCAGCTACCACTATTTTGGTTGGAAAGAGGTCTGATCAGAGTGGATTTTGAGCTGGGTTTTTAGTGTTTATGTGAGGTGACATGTATTTAGTGTTAGAACATAATGTAACAAGCATTCATATGTTTTTAATTGACCTAAATTCAATGAGAAGTGCTTGTAATTCAATATTTTATCTTTTGTCAGCTATTTGCATTTGAACAATCTGTCCAAATTGGAATTTAATGAAATCTGAAGTGAAAATTTGGTTTAACTGCCCATACATGTTTCATATAGTGTGTTGGATGTTTTGAGATGTTTAAACACTCTTTCCAGCCACTAGAACTCTCTTCAAGGCCTTAGGTTCCCTTTGAAAACTCTTGAAGGCCTTAAATTGGTGAACTTTGTAAATAAATAAAATTATAAAAAATTTCCAAAAGAATAAAATAAATGTCTTAGTTAATATTAGGTATATTTTTAGACGTGTGTCAAGTTTTAAGGTATTCTAAACCCTCGGCTTGGTAGAACATACTAGCCGACGGTTCAGTATATCTTGGAACTTAATAAAATAACTAAACTTCAAAAACATAAAAAAGAACTCTCTCTCTCTCTCTCATCTCTCTTCCTCTCTCATCTCCTATCTCTACTATATATAGAAAACCCATAAAAACCAGAAAATACCCAAAAACTCCTAAAAATACCATGCATACTATGTATATACTTGTGTATATATATTTAATCTAAGCTATATGTAAATAGTATACAATATGTGCATAATAAGTATAAATAACTTATATATGTATTGTACATCTTAAATTAGGTATTTAGAATAATTTATTGTAGATATAACTTTATTATATTATTTTATATTAATTTATATTACTTAAATGTATAATAACTAAGTAATTATACAAACCTAGTTAAATGTATATATTGTAATTTCCAGGTTGGAGGAGGTGAGATATGCGTGATGTAATATAAAGTGCGAAAAAAATAGACAATCTTACAAAATTAAGCAATCACACAATAGGCACAAGTATTTTTAGGTGGAAACCAAAATCGGGTGAAAACCACTGCCTAACCCTCTCGAGTTAAAATTTCCTGATCGACTGGGTTTAGTAAATTTGATCGACCTAGTCGATCAAATTTACTAAACCCAGTCACTTGATCGAGGGTAACTGAACCTCAATTACAACCACACTACTTACACCAAGGGTAGTGTACCTCAAAACCTGTTACAACTCGATTCCCGAATCCCTACAGGACACGACAATTGGACCGACTCAATTGATCCCAAGTCCCAGTCGTCTAACGAGAAAGTAACTAAAAAGCAGTAAAATAAACCACATTCACCATACAAGCAACTAATAGTAACAAAAGTACAGCAGTAAAGAAAAGAACTACTACAGTACACACCACCACAATAGTAGAGAAATTAAAACAGGTATAGAATATGAAGTTTACAATAAAAGAGTACAAAAGTGTAACAAAATACTCACTACTACAGAAATGGGTACAACACGAGTACAACAACTGGCCTCTACTAGGTCCAACACCCTTTGCAGCCGTGGGCTCTGGCTGCTCAACACCTGGTCTCAAAAAAGGTGGTAAGTACAACACGTCAGCGAAATGCTGAGTAGAGTGGCAACTAGCTAGCTAAGAAAAACAGTAGAGGTGGACAAGTAGCTGTTATTTTTAATTTCTTTCTTTATTTATCCATTTACTCTTTCTTGGTTTACTTCTCAGGTCTTTCTCTTGATCTCGAATGTTCCTCGTGGGAACGATCCTAATTGCAGTCTTTTCCGAAAAGTAGAAGCAGCACGTGGTGCTCTCCTGGCCGGGAGAGTCCCCCGTGCTGGTCCTACCCTCAGTCAACCTCCCCAAGGTCACTGACAGACATAACGGTGACTACGGCACGCGTGATAAATGTACGGGTAGCTACCCCGCACTGGCACGCGGTTAGTCATTTTCGTTAACGGGTACGCCTAAAGCACAGCACGGAACCAGTATAGGGCATAGCCCTCTCAGTAACAAGGGTCTAGCCCCTAAGAACCAACCAGGGGTCTCGCCCCTCCACCGTCCGCGCACCCTCGCTTGACTACCCTGGTTTGCTCAGTGGGCCTAACACGTTGGTGTAGGACAGCTAGCTGAACCCGGGCCCCGTGGGGTGGCTAGCTCTCTCCCTACACTAGTAGCTTTCCCCGGTACTGTGTACGCGAGGCCACGGAGTCGGTACAAAGTGGCCAGACCTAACCCCGGGTCTCAACCCTAGGGCGGCTAACTCCGCTCTGCACTAAACGGTAACATGTGCTTCCCTTGGTACCACGTACCCAAGAGACAACACACTTTTCCATTCACTTTTCCAGTTCCATTCTATTTATTTCCAGGAGCTCTACTCCTAATTCCCCATAGGGTTCACGCTCATGTTTCTCAGGCCAAGCCATTCTAGGTTTCATCATTCAGGTTTATTCGCATATAGCAGGTGTTTCCAACATTCAATCTTTCTTTTCCAATTTATATACAGGCAGCTCGTATTTAATTTCAACCAACAGAAATTACATGTAGCAGCTACTGACAACAGTACTCTACATTTCACAAGCAGTTATTATTCCATCTACTCATTTCAAGACTGCATTCTAGGCATTTAATACAATTGTTCCAGTGTTTCTAGTCCTAGGATTCACGCCATACCCTAGGATCTATCATTCAATCTAGTTTTCAGGTCCTAAGATTCACGACATACCCTTGGATCTATCATTCAATCTAGTTTTCAAGTCCTAGGATTCATGCCATACCCTAGGATCTATCATTCGTTTCAGATATGCATTTATGTTTATAAGTAACTAAGGGAAGCCACTCTACCTGCAAAAGCAGGAGTAATGGGGGCTCGATCGGTAGGTCCACGTGCCTCCGCAACCCCCAAGTCCGCAACAGAATGAGGTCCTACACAAGGATCAACCACAAGAATCATTCAGAACAGGATAAAAGTATTTCAAACAAGTAGAGGAACTTATTCTGAGAAGAACGGAATCTTAAACGTGGAAATCAGATCTCGAACGGATCCTAAACGGGTCAAAAATGACAACTCTGACTCAAATCAGACGTCTGGAACACCTTCCAGACGTCTTAAAAGGGGTCCAGATCCATACCTCGCTCCGCGCTGCTCCTCAGATGTCCAGGGGTCCTGCTAAACCGTCTGGACCTAGTTCCAAATGTCCGACCACCTCTTCGGACGTTTGGAGACGCTCTCCGCCATCTGGTGACTCACCCAGACGTTTGAACCACGTGGGAGGGCGTGTCCCGTGCCTTCCCGGAGTGAAACCTGCACGCGTACGCAAATATCCCTCAGCAAGGCACGTGACAGAGCTTCAGTGGAACGGCCTGCATGGCCGTATCCTTAAAAAGGAAGGCATAGGCACAGTATGTACCTCACAGTCGTCTGGAGCTTCTTCCAGACGTCATCCACGTCGTTTGGATGTAGGTCCAGATGTCTGATTCAGGGAAAATTCCCAGAATCATAACCTCCACCGTCTTCTTCCCACTGTGCACGGCCGTGCCGCACTCGTCCGCCCGGTGCCCAAGCCGCAGCAGCACCGGGGAAACCTCCCCAGCACAACGCTCCTCCATGCGCACGCCGACCGGCCTCGAACTACTTCGGGGAGCTCTCTCTCTCATGGCTCGTGCACTCTCTTCTCTTCCCTCTCGCTGCTCTTCTCCCCTCCGCCACTACACCCGGCTGCAGCTGCCGCGCTCGCTCTCACTCTCGCTCTCGTGCTAAAGGATGGAGGAGACGGATGGGGTGGGGTGGTGTGAGGGAGAAGAGGTGGGTATTTGTAGGCGTTGGGGGAAGGTTTCTGCAGGTCGGCGAGGGGAGAGAAAGAGAAGAGGGCGGTGGGGTTTCAGTCTGCGAGCGGCACACACGTAGACTCGTGATCGTACGCACGCAAAAATTAATTTCCAGATGTTTGACCAGACATCTGGACCAACTCCCAGACGTCTTAAAGTGTTTTGATGTCATGGGTCTTAAAAACGTGACAAACTCAAGGGAAGTTTCGTCCCCAAAACTTGCGCTAACTAGGGTGCGGAAGAAGAACAACATACGCATAACAAACTCAAAGAGGACCTAAGCCGGTCCGAAAAGACGTACCCTCAAAGAGCTCCGAGTACCGCTCCCGCATCGCCCCCTCAGGCTCTCAGGTAGCCTCCTCGTACCGCTGGCTCCTCCACATGACCTTCACCAGGGGTACTTGCCTCCGTCTTAGACTCCGATGGCTCTGTCGAGAATCTGCATTGGCCGCTCGGGGTAGGTTAGGTCGTCACCCACCTCGACGTTCTCGTGGCTCAAAACGTGACTGGGATCGGCGACGTACTTCCTGAGGTTGGACACGTGGAACACGTCGTGCACACCAGAAAGCTGGGGAGGAAGGGCAAACCTGTAAGCAACGGGTCCAACCCGCTCCAAGACCTCAAAGGGTCCCACGAACCTCGGCGCAAGCTTCCCTCTCACCCCAAACCGCTGCAGGCCCTTCATGGGCGAAATGCGAAGGAAGACGTGGTCCCCAACCTCAAACTGCTCCTCTCTGCGTTTCCGATCTGCATAGCTCTTCTGTCTGCTGCTGACAGTATGGAGTCACCTGTGAATTTGCTCGATCACCTCTTGACTCTACCGGATCAGCTTGGGGCTAACCTCCCACTTGGTCCCCACCTCAACCCAACTCAAGGGTGCCGTACACCTCCGTTCGTACAGAGTCTCGTAGGGTGTCAGGCTGATGCTCGAGTGATAGCTGTTATTATATGCAAACTCCGCCAGGGGCAAGTGCTCCTCCCAAGAGCCCCTCCAATCCAGTACACAAGCACGCAAAAGGTCCTCAAGTGTCTGTATCGTGCGCTCAGATTGTCCGTCTATCTGGGGGTGGTATGCTGTACTGAACCTCAATCGTGTCCCCAAGGCCTGCTGGAACTCAGCCCAAAACTGGGACGTAAAACGGGTATCCCAGTAGGATATTGAAGGTTCCCTTCCAGGAGGGGTGACGTAATAAAATTGCGGAAATAAAAATATAAAGCAATCTCACAAAAATCAATCGCAAAATGTACACAGGTATTTTTAGGTGGAAACCCAAACCGGGTGAAAACCACCACCTAACCCTCTCGAGTTAGGATTTTCCGATCAACCAAGTTGATCAAAATCCACTAAACGAATCACTTTGAACGAGGGTGATTCAACCTCAGTACAACCACGCTACAAGTACGAGGGTAGCGTTCCTCAACCCCTTCTCTCCACGAGAAGGATTTTGTCCCACGAAGGAGACGGGAATTCGCAAAGCGAATACCCAACCAAAATACAAAGATAAAATAAAACAACAGTCCTATAGAGCCAACAAAATTAAACCTAGTTTCTATAGGAAATAGGAAACTCCCCTTTGCAAGGAGTGCGTCGACGATGACGCGGTGCGTGTGCCACGCGATGGCGCTACGTCGCTCTCGTTATCTACGGTGGGAGAGCGGGTGCGCAACGGTTGAATGCTCTCAAGAAAATGGAGCTTGAGCTTGGAGAGCAAGAACTTCTTGGACACAAGAGTGTGAAAATGTGTAGCTAAGTGTATCCAAGTGTATTTCTAAGTGTCTCTTATGTTTCTCTTCTTGTGTATTTGTGTTACAAAGGTTCCCCTCTATTTATAGAGGCCTTAGGAAGGCTTTGGAAGGCTTGGAAAAGCTTCCATAGCCGTTGGGTGCAAAGCCCAAGAGAATCAGGCCGAAATCAGGACAATGATTGCATTTGACAGGGTTATCAGACGTCTAACTCTGGCATCAGACGTCTGGAAGGCCACTTTAAGACGTCTGATTCCAAGGTCAGACGTCTGATTCTATGCGGGTTTCTCCCTGACTTGAATCAGATCTAAACAGGGTTTTTGTGCAAGTCCATCAGACGACATACAGGACGTCTGGCACTATGTCTGGACGTCTGGAAACCCACTTTTACTGTGGGAATTGATTTCCAAACGTTGCAACGGCTAGAAAATCTCTGAGAAGAGATTTTGGGTCAGCCGAGGCAAAACGGTCATTTATCAGACGTCTGTAAAGTCCTATGGACGTCTGATAAGGCTCTAATGGTCATATCCTTGAGCGTCTTCTAAGCCAGCCAACGGTCCACTAACTGGACGTCTGGCAAAGTCATCAGACGTCTCCTGAGACGTCTGGTCTAAGGTCTGGACGTCTGATTTCATCAGACAGAACTAACTATGTCCATCCTAACAGTTATCAGACGTCTGAAACAACAGTCAGACGTCTTAAAATACTTTATCAGACGTCTGATTCGTGAATTAGACGTCTGGAAAGTCTGTTTTAACCCTATATTGGTTTTCTAAGTGTTCTACAGAAAACCTAAGTATCCTAGGGTTGTGCAGGTGTTCCTAGGACTACTGTTAGGGTTCTTTGAGGCTCTTTAACATAATGTCTAAGGAAAATAAAGAGCAAGAAAATAAATACAAGAGATACATGAAAGGATAAAAAAGAATCTATCCTATTCTTCTTGTCTTCCATCTCCAATCTTTCGCTCCACGCGAACCTCCTCTGTTTTCCGTCAAGCTCCTCCAATCCATCCTGGATGCGAGCTCGAACTCCGTCTAAACACGTCCTCATTTGCAATTGACCTGAAATCTAGGACTCAAATTGCAAATGTTAAATAACACGTGTTTTGTTATCATCAAAACAAATGATCGTGGTGCTCTAGCACCAACAATGATCTCCCACTGAACTCTGTGTAGTCGTACCACGTCGCGGATATACCTCTCTGCCAACTGTGCTGGTCCCAAGGTGACTCGGATCAGCAAGAAACGTGCCGTCTTCGTCAATCTGTCCACGATCACCCAGACTGTGTCGTGTCCCCGCTGGGTAACGAGCAAGCCCACCACCAAGTCCATGGTGATGCTCTCCCACTTCCACTCTGGCACTGGAAGTGGCTGCAACGGCCCTGCAGGCTTCTGATGCTTGACCTTCACCTGCTGGCACACTAAACACTGCTATACGAATTCACCTACATCTCGCTTCATTCCTCTCCACCAAAAGTCGTGTCTCAAATCATGGTACATCTTTGTGTTTCTGGGATGTATGGTGAACCTGGAACCGTGTGCCTCAGTCAGGAGCTCTCTCAACAGCTCCTCGTCCCTAGGTACGCACAAACATCCCCTCATGCGTAGTACCTGGTCTGTAAAAGAGAAGTCCCCAGGGTCTCCTGACAGTACTCTGTCACGCAACGACAACAAGTACAGGTCGGCCATCTGTCCAGTAATGATGTGGTCTATCAGTTCTGGCCTCATCTGTCGTGTCACAGTCACTGCCCCACAGTGCCCCAATAACTCTAGGGGTTGCCAACTGCCCATCTCCTCCAAGAGACTCCAGCTCTGTGCCTGTAAACTGGCCAAGTGGGCGGGCACCTTCCAGCTCAAGGCATCAGCCACCACATTGGCCTTTCCCAGGTGGTAGGAAATGCTGCAGTCATAGTCCTTCAGGAGCTCCAACCAACGTCTCTATCTCATGTTGAGCTCCTTCTGATCAACCAAGCATCTGAGGCTCTTATGATATGTGAAAATCTCAAATGTCTCATCGTACAAGTAGTGCCTTCAAGTCTTCAGCACGAAAACAGCAGCTGCTAACTCCAGGTCGTGGGTAGGGTAGCTATGCTCATGGGGCTGTAGTTGCCGCGAAGCATAAGCGACAACGTGACCCCTCTGCATGAGCACACCCCCAAATCCCTGCAAAGAGGCATCCGTGTACACAATGAACCCGCCACTACTATCTTGGATGGTGAGCACGGGAGCCGAAGTCAGCCTCTCCTTCAGCTCCTGGAAACACTCCTCACAAGCGTCCATCCAAGAAAAGGGCACGTCCTTCTGGGTCAGCTGTGTCATAGGACGTGCAATTTGCGAGAAGCCCCTGATAAACCGCCTGTAGTAGCCTGCCAGTCCCAAGAAACCGCGGATCTCAGTAACTGTACGTGGTCTCTTCCATCTGTGCACTGTCTCAACCTTGGCTGGGTCCACAACCAAGCCATCCCCGGAGATCACATGACCCAAGAAGGTCACCTCCCTCAACCAGAACTCACACTTGCTGTATTTGGCATACAGTCTACGTCGCCTCAGTGTGTCCAAAGCCATCCGCAAGTGCTGTCTATGCTGCGCCTGATCTCGAGAGTAGATGAGCACATCATCAATAAATACCACCATGAACTGGTCCAAGTACGGTCTGAACACCTGGTTCATCAAGTCCATGAAGGTAGCAGGGGCGTTGGTTAGCCCAAACGGCATGACCAAAAACTCGTAGTGTTCATACCGGGTGCGGAAAGCTGTCTTGGAGACGTCTGCCTCCTTGATCCTCAACTGGTGGTATCCAGGCCTGAAGTCTATCTTAGAGAATATCGTGGCACCTCGCAGCTGGTCAAACAAGTCGTCAATCCTTGGTAGCAGATACCTATTATTGATGGTAACCCTATTCAGCTGTCTGTAGTCCACACAAAGGTGTAGGGTACCATCCTTCTTCTTCACGAACAATACCGGGGCTCCCCAGGAGACGCACTGGGCCTCACAAAGCCCTTCTCCAGAAGGTCCTGCAACTAAGACTTGAGCTCTTGTAGCTCAAGTGGTGCCATCCTGTACAGTGCTGTAGAGATGGGGCTGGTCCCTGGTATCAATGAGATCTCAAACTCGATCTCACGCTCGGGCGGTAGTCCTGGCAACTAATCTAGGAACACGTCGGGGTACTCTCTGATCACCGGATACTTTGGAAGTCTGCCACAGGGCTGGACTCCGCCACCACACAAGTTAGGAAGCCCTCACACCCCTGGCCCAAAAGTCTCGCCGACCGAAGTGCAGAAATGCACCTGAAGCCTCCGTCCACTGCTGCCCGTGGAACTTGAAAGAAGGAAACTCCAGTATGGAGAAGATGATCTTCCTCTCAAAATAGTCCACTAAGGCGTGGTAAGTGGACAACCAGTCCATCCCTAGAATCACGCCAAAGTCCTCCATCTGTATCATAATCAGGTCAGTGGGAAGGCTGTGTCCCTCAACACTGACCTCACAATTCGTGTAAACCTCCTCAGCTACGAATAGTTGACCACCCTGACCTCTGATCACAAACAGATCCTCTAACAAGACACAGTCCCGCCCCAAACTAACAGCAAAACTGGCAGCGACAAATGAGTGCGTGGCGTCAGAATTGAAAAGCGTGTAAACTAGTCTGCCGGAAACTGAAACCATACCTGCCACCACTGATCCTGAAGCTCTGGCATCCCTGTGTGTCAGGGGGTTGATACGCCCCTCAGCCCTAGGTGCGGACGAAGTAGCCACACTCTGAGTTGGACGGGTAGCCGCTGGCCGGCGCCCTCCCCGCGACTGCTGTCCTCCTCCTCGTGCCTGGAAACCGCGACCTCTTGCTCGTCCTCCAGTGCTCGGTGCGGGGAGCATCTGCTGACCTCTAGCGCTAGATGGGCAGTCCCTCCTGATGTGGCCCGGCTAGCCATACTGGTAGTAAAGGGGGACTTGACTCCCGCCCTCAGTGGGTCCCTGCTGACGGCTGGGCGGGGGTCCGGTGCTGGCAGTTGGCCCTTGTCGGGGGCCCCCAAAGGCCACTGGCAGCCCCGTAAAGCGTTACGGCTCTCCCGCAGGTGCCACGTGCCTCCTCTCTCATCGGCCCTGTGAGAAGTCTAGTTGATAGGGCCTCTTCTGCCTGCTGTCAGTGTCGCGTGTGGACGGGTTGATCTCTTCATACGTCATAGCTGCCTCCACCACCCTTAAGAACATAGGCAGCTTCAGGGCTTTGACATACCCCCGAATAGCAGGCCAGAGTCCCTCGATGAACCTCCAAAGGTGCTCCTTCTCGGTAGCCACGGCTGTCGCTGCGAAATGAGATAGCTCCAGGAAACGTGTGCGGTACGTGCTCACGGTCATCGTCTCCTGGCAGAGAGTGTGGAACTCCCGCCTCCTCTGGTCCTGCCACGTCTGGGGGAAGTACTGCTCGCAGAAGAGGGTGACGAACTGGTCCCAAGTCGGCTCGTCCCTCTCCTGACCTCTGACCGCCCTCTACCACCTGTGTGCTGTGCTCTCCAGCTGGTACGTGGCAAAGGCCACGTGGCACTCCACAAGGGGGCGAAGGGTGTCAGATACCTTCTCTACTCAAGCTAGTCCTCCTCCTCGGTCGAGTCCTCATCCCCCTTGAAGGAGGGGGGCTTCAGCTTCCGGAATTGTCCGAAAAGCTCGTAGTGGCGCTGAAGGGGAGACACTGGTACACCTCCTGATAAAGAGGCCTCGTGCTCAGAAGTGCCGGAGGAAGGTGGGGGTGGTGGAGGCCCACCCTCTCCCCCGCGTCCAATGCCGTGTCCATCTCGTGGTCCAATAGACGACTCCCCCTCCGCAGCCCCACGGAGAGGCGCTCGTGACGGCGGGTGAAGCTCTTCTCGCACGATCTCCCATATCAGCTGGGTGAGGTCCTGGGCCTGAATGCTCGGGAGCAGTGGCTGGTCCACTGAGGCGTCGGGCTCAACGTGCCCACCCCTCCAACCTCGTCCTCGACTGCGTCCGCGGCCCGCCTCACTACCTCCTCGTTGAGGCATCTCCTGTAAGGAGGCACGAATACAGAACAGAAAAGACGTCACTACCAATCGACATTCAACGAAGGAACCCTAGAATAGATGTCAAAAAAAATATGTTGTGGTGGTTACTCTAGTTACAAGCACGTGAATTGGTTATTTTTCGACTAGTTGGTTCACTTCTCGGGACGACCTTGCTTTGATACCATCTTGTTATGACCCGATTCCCGAATCCCTATAGGACACGAGAATCGGACCGACTCGATTGTTCCCAAGACCCAGTCGTCTAACGAGAAAGTAACCAAAAAGCAGTAAAATAAACCACATTCACCATGCAAGCAATTAACAGTAACAAAAGTACAGCAGTAAAGAAAAGAACTACAGTACACACCACCACAACAGTAGAGAAATTAAAACGGGTACAGAATATGAAGTTTACAATAAAAGAGTACAAAAGTGTAACAAAATACTCACTACTACAGAAACGGGTACAACACGAGTACAACTACTGGGCTCTACTAGGCCCAGCACCCTCTGCAGCCGTGGGCTCTAGCTGCTCAACACCTGATCCTGAAAAAGGTGCTAAGTACGATACGTCAGCGAAATGCTGAGTAGAGTGGCAACCAGCTAGCTAAGAAAAATAATAGAGGTGGACAGGTAGCTGGTGTTTTTAATTTCTTTCTTTATTTATCTATTTACTCTTTCTTGGTTTATTTCTCAGGTCTTTCTCTTGATCTCGAATGTTTCTCGTGGGAACGATCCTGATTGCAGTCTTTTCCGAAAAGTAGAAGTAGCACATGGTGCTCTCCTGGCCGGGAGAGTCTCCCATGGTGGTCTTACCCTCAGTCAACCACCCCAAGTTCGCTGACAGATGTAACGGTGACTATGGCACGCGCGATAAACGCACGGGTAGCTACCCCGCACTGGCACGCTGTCAGTCATTTCCATTAACGAGTGCACCCAAAGCACAGCATGGAACCAGTATAGGGTAGAGCCCTCTCAGTAACAGGGGTCTAGCCCCTAAGAACCAACCAGGGGTCTTGCCGCTCCACCGTCTGTGCACCCTTGCTTGACTACCCTGGTTTGTCCAGTGGGCCTAACAAGTCAGTGTAGGATGGCTAGCCGAACCCAGGCACCGTGGGGTGGCTAGCTCTCTCCCTACACTAGTAGCTCTCCCCGGTACTGTGTACGCGAGGGCCACGGAGTCGGTACAAAGTGGCCGGACCTAACCCCGGGTCTTAACCCTAGGGCGGCTAGATTCGCTCTGCACTAAGCTGTAACATGTGCTTCCCTTGGTACCACGTACCCAAGAGACAACACACTTTCCCATTCACTTTTCCAGTTCCGTTCTATTTATTTCCAGGAGCTGTACTCTTAATTCCCCGTAGGTTCATGCTCATGTTTCTCAGGCCAAGCTATACTAGGTTTCATCATTCAGGTTTATTCGCATATAGCAGGTGTTTCCAACATTCAATCATTCCTTTCCAATTTATATACAAGCAGCTCGTATTTAATTTCAACCAACAAAAATTACATGTAGCAGCTACTAACAACAGTACTCTACATTTCACAGGCAGCTGTTATCCAATTACAAGCAGTTATTATTCCATCTACTCATTTCAAGACTGCATTCCAGGCATTTAATACAATCGTTCCAGTGTTTCTAGTCCTAGGATTCATGCCATACCCTAGGATCTATCATTCAATCTAGTTTTCAGGTCCAAAGATTCATGACATACCCTTGGATCTATCATTTAATCTAGTTTTCAGGTCCTAGGATTCATGCCATATGCTAGGATCTATCATTCGTTTCAGATATGCATTTATGTTTATAAGTAACTAAGGGAAGCCCCTCTACCCGCAAAACTGGGAGTAATGGGGCCTCAATCGACAGGTCCACGTGCCTCCGCAACCTCCAAGTTTGCAACAGAATGAGGTCCTACACAAGGATCAACCACAAGAACCACTCAGAACAGGATAAAAGTATTTCAAACAAGTAGAGGAACTTATTCTGAGAAGAACGGAATCTTAAACGTGGAAATCGAATCTCGAACGGACCCTAAACGGGTCAAAAACGACAACTCTGACTCAAATCAGACATCTGGAACACCTTCCAGACGTCTTAAAAGGGGTCCAGACCCATACCTCGCTCCGAGCTGCTCCTCAGACATCCAGGGGTCCTGCTAAACCGTTTGGACCTAGTTCAAAACGTCCGACCACCTAGACGCTCTCTGCCGTCTGGTGACTCACCTAGACATCTGAACTGCGTGGGAGGGCGTGTCCTGTGCCTTCTCGAAGTGAAACCTGCACGCGTACGCAAAAATCCCTCAACAAGGCATGCGACAAAGCTTCAGCGGAACAACCTGCATGGCCGTATCCGAAAAAAGGAAGGCACAGGCACAGTACGTACTTATCAGTCATCTGAAGCTTCTTCCAGACGTCGTCCACGTCGTCTGGATGTAGGTCCAGGCGTCTGATTCTGGGAAAATTCCCAGAATCAGAACCTCCTCCGTCTTCTTCTCGCTGCGTGCGGCCGCGCTGCGCTCGTCCGCCCACTGCCCGAGTTGCAGCAGCACCAGGGAAACCTCCCCAGCACAACGCTCCTCCGTGCGCACGGCGATCGGCCTCGAACTGCTCCGGCGAGCTCTCTCTGTCACGGCTCGCGTGCTCTCTTCTCTTACCTCTCGCTGCTCTTCTCCCCTCCACGCCTGCACCCGGCTGCAGCTGCCGCGCTTGCTCTCACTCTCGCTCTCGTGCTAGAGGAAGGAGGAGACGGATGGGGTGGGGTGGCATGAGGGAGAAGAGGGGGTATTTGTAGGAGTTGGGGGAAGGTTTCTGCAGGTCGGTGAGGGGAGAGAAAGAGAAGAGGGCGGTGGGGTTTCAGTCTGTGAGTGGCATGCGCGTAGACTCGCGATCGTACGCACGCAAAAATTAATTTCCAGACATCTGGGAAGGCATCTAGACGTCTGACCAGACGTCTGGACCAATTCCAAGACGTCTTAAAGAGTTTTGATGTCACGGGTCTTAACAAAACCCCTTCTCTTTACAAGAAGGATTTTGTCTCGCGAAGGAGACGGGAATTTGCAAAGCAAATACCCAACCAAAGACAATAAAATGTACAACAATCCTATAGAGCCATAAATATTTAAACCTAGCTTCTATAGGAGTTAGGAAACTTCCCTTTGGTGCAAGTGCGTCGATGTGATGATGCGGGTGCGTGAACCACATGGCTGCATTTCGTCTCTCTCGTAATCGCAGAGGGAGAGCGGATCTGCAAGTTGGATGAGGCACTTGGATGTGGAACAAGCCTTTGAGAGCAAGTACTTCTTCTACTTTAATTTGACACAAGTGAGTGGAAATATTCTTGCAAGGTGTGTCTTGGGTGTATCTTATAAGCCAAGGGATCCTCCTCTATTTATAGAGGGCCTAGGAACGCTTTGGAAGGCCTTGGAAGGCTTCCATAGCTGTTGGGTGCAAATCCAAGGCAAATCAGGCCGTAGTCAGAATTAATCATGATTCTGACAGGGTCATCAGACGTTTGGTCCTGACATCAAACGTTTGGAAAACCTATTTAAGACGTCTGGGAACTAAGTCAGACGTTTGATTTTAGGCAGGTTTCCTTCTTGACTTGAATCAGACCTAAACAGGGTTCTAGTGTATGTCCATCAGATGACACACAGGATGTCTGGCACTAGGTCTGGACGTCGGAAAACCTATTATTCTGCGGAAATGGATTCCCAAGAAAGTACAACAGCTAGAAAATCTCTGAAGGAAGATTTTGGGTCAGCCGAGGCAAAACGGTCATGTATCAGACGTCTAGGGTCCTCTACGGAAGTCTGATGCGAGGCCAACGGTCATTTTCTCAATGTTTACAAGGGCAGCCAATGTTTCACTAATTGGATGCCTGGCAAAGGCATCAGACGTCTGCTAAGACGTTTGGAGTAAGGTTTGAACGACTGATTCTAACAGACGGAACCTACTAAGTCTAGCCTAGATGGTTTGGACGTCTGATCAAACAGTCAGACATCTTAAAAGTCAATATCAGATGTCTGATTTCCAGATTAGACATCTGGTAAGGCTGTCTGAACCCTATTTTGATTTTCTAAGTTCTTTACATAAAACCCAAGTATTTTAGGGTAGTGCAAGTGTTCCTAGGACTACTTTAAGGGTTCTTTGAGGCTCTTTAACATAAAATCTAAGACAACAATAAAGAGTAAAACAAAGAAATAAAATTACATAGAACAAGATAAAATAAAATCTATCATATTCTTTATCTCCTTCCTTCTTCAAGCTTTCGCTCCTCATGAAGCTCCTCTGTCTCTATCCAGCTCCTCTAATCTACCATGGATGCGATCTAGAACTTCATCTAAACACTTATCTCTATTTGCAATTTGACCTGAAAACTGTAACTCAAATGCAAATGTTAAAAGACACGCGTTTTGTTATCATCAAAATAAATGATAGTAGTGCTCTAGCACCAACATATATCTGTACCTAATATTGTACATATGTATTTATATATGTATTATGAATAATATTATACCTGTAATATAATTTAATTATATATTTACAGTAAATAATTAAGTTATTAAGTTAAATAGGCAATTTAAGTTAAAATAAAATAAATTAGTAATTTAAGTTAATATTGAGATAACTTAAAGTGTATACTTGTAATATATTATACTAGGTATTTTCAACTTATTTATATCATATTTATAATGTATTATAGTGTTTATAGTTTATTTATATGTAAAACCATCCAAAACATGTATTTAATTATAAATAAATTAAAATAAAGCTTATAAAATATAATAAAAATTTGTAATAAATAATTTATTATGTATATTAATACTGTATTATGTCAGTTATACTATTAATTAACTAATTTATACTTTAATTAATGAATTAAACTCTAATTTAATGTGTATAAATTGTAAACTTTAGTGAATTTTATTATATATCTAAATAACTTATTTATGTAAATAAATTATATAATTAGATAGCCCCATTTAAGGGCTTTGTAACCCTATAATATATTTTAATTTAAGATAAATTATGGCCCTCAAATCGAGGGCCAAAATTGCCAGATCAGGACAGTAGTAGCGCACAGGTGCAGTGCTTGAAGGACGCGAGGTTAGTGCCACATTGTGGCTTTAGGAGCTACTGCTGTGCCTTAAGTTTCGTCACTTGAGCTTTCCAGTTGTCAAGCGCTGGGTGCCCTTATACCATTACCCTCTCCTCTTGATACCTTGAGCATATGCGATACTGTGAATGTGTACGGTACATGGGCAAGGGGCCATGCACTATGCGTGGGCTTGTGTGGGCTCATTAAAGAGCATTAAACCAGACATAATATACCTAACTAAGAACTAGGGTGGCCATAGTAGAGGTTTGGTCCCACCCAGAAATGGGTGCTGTGTATTCCTCGAAAAGGCCACCCGCCCACATTAAACTAGTTTTTGAGTTGAATCGAACTGGCTCAGAGAGGAGTTGTTCTTGCGGCTAAGTGTTGAACCCCCTAAGTACCTTTGTGAGGGTTGTCTGTATGTTGTGTGCATCTATGTCTATGTGTGTGTGTTGTATATATATATATATATGCATATGTAGTATAAATAGAGTAGTCAGTGTTGTTTGAGTTCCTATATGTAAATAAATAACACTTAGAGCTTTAGTGACAAATTCATCCGTCACTATATATAAATATGTATGTTAGTATAATTAGTTTTTGCCTTAAGTAGGGTAAATATGTTACTAAGGCTACACTGATGTTTATGTATGTCACTGGACATAATATTATATGTTAGTATAGATAGTATTTTACCTTATGTTATGCATATAATTTTACTAAGGTTTTAGCAACAGTTATATATGTTACTGTATATATTGTATATGTTACTATAGATATTAGTATGTTATAATGATTTAGTATAGTAGGTATTATTAATTATTTTTGTGCCTACACTTAGGTATTATCTATATTAGTTGTAAATAATTAACATAGGATAGTTATATATAGTTTTTTTATGCTTGTTTGTGTATAAATGTTTTCAAGTATTGTAATGTATTTTAATTCATTCTTTTGTACATAATTAACCAAATTCTTTTATTCATTGATTCTTTCATTCATTTTTGTAAATAAAATCAACATTTTTGGAATAAAAGAATGTTTTTGGACTTAGAGAGTGATGTCTATCAATAGCTATCTTCTAGTGAACGACCTGGAATAAACCAGTAAAAATTAAGTATATAAGTAAAATTGACGTGACATCGGTTTGTATTTGTGACATATACTACAACAATGATATTTAAAATCCTTTTTTAGTGCGAACTGGTTGTCGACGAGCATATTTTTGGCGCTGTTGCGGAGATAAAAACTCTATAACAACGTTTATTATGATTGTTTGATGAATGTCGTAGAGTGTTGATTAGGCTCCTTGTTGCCGTCGCTGATGAAGAGGGAGCAGGGCCTCCTTGGCGTCGTCGCCAGTGAAGAGGGAGCAGGGGCTCTTGTCACTGTTACTGATGAAGAGGGTGCAAGGAGTACTCTTGGTCGTCATCGTCGATGAAGGAGTGAGGGCTCCTTGTTGCTGTCGCCAATGAAGAGGGAGCGGGGAGTACTCTTGCTTATCGTCGCCCTTGTCGTGGTCAATGAAGAGGGAGCGAGGGCTCCTTATCGCCATTGCCACTAAAGAGGAACAACAGAGAAGAGATGAGGATTTCAAAGAGGGAGTGAGGGCTCCGCACTATGTAAAGGGATTTGAGAGGCGAGAGAGGTACAACAGGATGAAAACTGCCCTAAATTGATTTTATGTAAAAAAAATGAAAATATGTGACAAAAATTTGCTGACACCCTATTTGTCCCCTTAAATTGGTTTTTCCTTTTGGCGACCAATAATTTGTCACCCACCTCTTTTTAGTCCTTATAACAAATTCCATCCTCAAAAGGTGGTTACTATAAGTGTGTTTTGTTGTAGTGCTTTAAGAACCTACAACCTAGCACTCGCCTTCCCCTCGTCGTGCTTTAAGGACCTACAACCTGGCACTCGCCTTCCCCTTGTCGATACCTAAAGTTTTCTTCTCTTTCTGGTACACCTCTTCTATGCATGCATTAGTCTAAATCAATCTACAAATCCCACAAAGATTCCAACTTGAAGGCCCTGTATATGCAACAATTGTCTGAACGAGGTCCTCTCCCTTATGTGGCTCATGGAGGACGCATGAGGCTCGACGATTATGATGTGCTCCTCATGGAGTGCATGGACAATGGCTACTTGTAGAGTGTCCAAGGGGATTCATGCCTACATGATCGATCTAGTTGGGTACGCAAAGGCCCACCTTCATACTCTAAGATGAGGTTTGTGGTAGTTAATGTACGTGAAAAATGGTGTCTTTCGGAGAGATGCATGGATATGGTGCTTGAGGAAATTCTTGAGAGATCGTTATTTCGTGGACGATGAGTAATGATCAATCGGATATGCATGAAATGGTTGCTTGGAGGAATTTGATTTGCTTGTGAAGGTATTTGTGTAGGTTATCTACACGGTTATTTTTTAGAAAGTTGCTATACACATATAACACATATATCAAAGTTGACTCATTTTTACATCTTAGGTATAATGAAATTCGATCATGTTAAATGTATGTGTAATGCGTGTTGGATTTGCTTTAAATTTTATGTATAATATATTCATATAAAGTGATCTCAACCTATAAATTTTCAATCTCAAATATTATTTATGATGTAAGATATTACTATACCCATACGTAACTTACGTATAAGTCACATGCACATTTTCTTTTCCATATATATATATATGTATGAACGATCTCATACTCTACAAAAGAATGGTAGGGGTGTGGATATCACTTGAAGAGGTCGCATGCAGAAGCAAAGTGGGGGGTGGGGGAGGGGGGGAAGCATGCATGCATGGTAGAGAGAAGAGGGTGGTGGAGAGGAGGCGGTGGTCGTCAAGGGCAAGGTCCGAGGGAAGGAAGAGGGTGCTAATGGCATTCCAGCCGTGGAGGAAATGACGGTGGCCGGGATGGGTAGCAGTGTGCGCAGTGGAGGGAGGACGGCAGAAGAAAGGGACTAGCCACGGAGGATGCAAGTGAGGTCGGAGGAGAGCAAAGGCTACATGAGAGATCGATTTAGGGAGAAGGAAGCGGATAAGGACCCTGTCAATATTAAATGGGCAATTTCGTCATTCCAGTTTAAAATTTAAATTGACAAGGTGTCTGTCTTTCTACAAATTTTAATCAAGACTGACATCTACGAGGGGATGAATATTTGATCCAGGCTCGCTTCGAACGTGACCTCACAGTTTGTGATCCTTTTAGTAACTTATTTTAAATTAAAATACATCTATTCTGACATGATATACATGTTATCATATCTTTACTTAAGGATATTAATTCATTTTGTACTCATATTAAAATATTAAATTATTATTAAATTACATCACATCGTCTCACATCTATTATTTTCATCTTACTATTCTTGGATCCTCCACCAAAATATGATTGCAACACAACTTATCGCTTACCTTTCTATAACAGGATAAATTAATCTCCAATCCAAATGCATGCAGCGGAGGACTCCTTAGCAAAGCTAGAGAAACCCGGAAGGGATGAAGTTACGTTGGTTATTTTTTTAATGTTTCTTATGCAATTAGGATTGGTTCTTTCAAGAAGATAATTGGAGGTCTTTTCTAGAAAAATAAATACGACTGAATGGACGGTGTCGGTGGTAGTATGGCACTCTGTGCACCAGAGTTTATTAAATCTAAGGTTGAACTTCACTGACATCTCTCATAGGGAAAATGTTTGGGATATAAAAAAAAGCACACCAACAATCCTATCCCCTACCTCCAAAACGTGGGTGGGATGTTTGTACACTTCCCTAATTTATCTAATGACTCATATCCACGTGGCTTGGGGAATTTAAGCAAAAGAATTAAGAGGATGGTTGATATTTAGGAAATAAATATAATCGTGAAATTATTTAAAAATGGATAAAATATTTCACAGATCGTTGGATCATCTGACGGAGCGCAAGCTAACGAGGCCACCTGAGACCACTTGGGTTGCAGAGAGTGGAGTGGGAAGTTGCGGTGTGAGGATGAGAAAGAGGAGTAGGTTGGTCATGGTGGTGGTAGGGGTGATGAACTTATTGTGTCATAGAGTGAATGTTGCCTCCTCTTGTTTTCCAAATGTCAGTAATTCCTATCGTCGTTAATTACGTGGGATTTTTTTTCATAATTTTGGTGCATAACTCATATACAGTTATCTATTTAAGTAAAGCTAAGCTTGCCAATCACATGCAGCTTTCTATTTAAGTAAAGTAAGCTTGCAAATCAGATGCATTTATCTATTTAGGTAAACAAAGTTTGCAAACGCAAATTAAATGTGAAATATCGGATGATTCTGATTTGGTAGGTTTCTAGATCTTCCAATTCAGAATTTGATCTTGAAATAACTAACGATGGATGGAGTTGATCTGGCTTTTTTCAATCTCTGCTAATGACCCTACATCCTCCATTATTGAAACTCCTCTTTATGTTTTCCTAGAGGAAAACTTTTTGCTTTCTGCATGTTCCGTTTCTCCCCCTGTTTTCGATGTAGGCTTGTGGCCCTTCTTTCTACATTGATTCCGTTTCTTGTACATGCATTTTTGCCTGAAATACTAATCAACATGTCTCTTAAACAAGATTGTTATATGATCAAAGGTTGGTCATCAACTGGTTGAAGATCGTCAGATCATCGGAATACCCTTCACCCACAACTTTCCGAGCGAGCATCTCACAACGATGGTCGTTGAATCATTCAAAACTTTTATCCCTTTTTAAATATTTCATGATTTAATATTTCTTTCCTAAATATTGACCTTTCTCATGCCACTTTTACTAGACATATCGACGACTTTAACCTGTATTGGCGTAATTTTTTTGAGAAACGATTACCATACGCTCTATATGTGCTGCGTGCTATTCGAGTGCGGGGCCTCCTTTCGGGTAAGGAGGGGGCGTCGGTTTTAATTTCGAAAACGGCATTGGGTTACTCCTTTTTTTTTTTTTTTGTTCTTTTTCTTGTGTGCCAGACAACGTCCTTTCGATCGTGACTAATTTACAAACGAATGAAAAAAGAAAAGACAAGAAAAGGATAAGAAAAGAAAAAGAAAAAGTTGGATTTCGGTCATACGTCATGGGTTCCTTCTCCGTCGGCACGCGCGGTAGCAAGTGAGACGACCCGCACCGTCGACGTCTTTGTTGCCTTGCTTCCCTCACATGCGCCGCATGTGCAGTTGCCACGTACGTCCTTCGCAACCACCGCCCACCCACCATATATTAACAACCCCACCCTTTTCCACCCCTCTCAATGGTCATATCCCCTCCCACCCCTACAACACAAACAGCTTACAAGACTAAGAGCGATGGCGATGGCGATGGTGGAGGAGTCAACGACGTTGTGGATGGTGTGGGCGTCGATGAGCGGGTGGCTGACGCCGACCTTCCTCTTCCTCCTCCTCAACCTCGTCATCGGCACCATAGCCCTCACCTCCCACAAGTCCCACCAAAACCACCACCAACAACAACAGCAACAGTATCCCTTCCCTCGCGCCCTCTCGAGAGGCGCCTCCATGCTCGAGCGCCTCAAGTCCTTCAACTTCAATCAGTACCGTTACAGATCCGACGACGTCCATCTCGAAACCGCCCACCCACCACCCGTAACCCCCGTCGTCCGAGAGGAGAAGATGAACGAGGAAGAGAAAAGGAAGGAGGAGGAGGAGGAGGTGGAGGAGAGGAAGGAGGAGGCCGAAGTCGTGGAGACCCTCGAGGACGCCTACAAGAACTTCAAGAGGAGTCAATCGTATTCGACGCCGGTGGAAAGGACGGTAGCCGGAGGAGCGGCAACGATGAGGAAGGTGGCAAGCGAGAAGGCCGCGAAGCAGAAGAAGAAGGAGGACAAAGAGGAGGACAAGGAGGTGGACGCGAGGGCCGATGACTTCATCAATAGGTTCAGGAAGCAGCTGCAGCTGCAGAGGTTGGAGTCTCTCCTCAGGAACAGGAGGGAGGAGCAGTAGCGGCGGCGGCGGCGGCGGCGGCGGAGGGGTTGTCGCTTGATATTTGCTTGAGATTGTTTTCCCTCTGATTAACCAGTCGTTATTACGCTGTTTCACTGTTACTTCGAGGCCTGTCTGGAATCTATATGCTATGTACCGTTACTGTAACTTATGCAGCTAAGCTTGTCTCTCCCTCCTCCCGGAATTGCTTTCCTGTTAACTGCGAGAAGTTTTTTTTTTTATCGTATGGGTTATAGCCAAAAAAAAAGAGGGGGGGTGGTCTTCGTTTTTTATTCTTTTAAGTTTAGTGAGACTCCGATATGTTGTCAGGTTGGAAAGCCTAGCTTGCGTTGCCAAAAGGAAAGCATCGTCTTTGCCTGGATCAACACGTGCTGATGGCGTACTTGGTTGTCCATATCCCAGCAGTGGGCAGCATGTGGTTGAGATGGGCTTTGACTAATCCCTTGTTTGTAGCGGTGTTTAACAGCCCAGCTGTAGTTAATCCTCGCCACACCCTACCATTCTTTTTATTTCTCCCCTGAACATGACACGTTGGCAGATGAAGTTAATCTCAAGGCAATACTCTTGCAAACTAAGCACTAAAAGACGTCGACAAATGAAAATCTAAGCTCTCAAACGTCCCGCAGAACTAGCTTTAAGAAGTGGGTGACAAACTTGTGAAAATTGATTAGAAACAACGTCAATTGCTTGCAACAAGGTACATGCCATTGTTTATGTATTTCAAACGAATCAATTTTTAGATTTGTAACAAAAATACGTAAGCTTAAGGATAAGGAGCTTTTAATTTAACTTTTTTTAATAACCGCATCTTGTTAAAAGGTTTCTAAGTAAGCGTTATACCAAGTTTGAAATGTAATAATTCGGATCTAGATGAAGTCTAATTGAAAAAAATTAATCTTGACAATTTATTGGATAGGGGTTCAAGGAACCTAAATTATTATCTAAAATGTTTAAATCTAAGTTATTAACAAGTAATTCTCAATTCTTATATCTCACTACTTACTTTCATGAATTTATTATGTGAGACTATCTTTTGGGGTATTACAACCTCTCCTAACTTCCTCATTAAGGTTCAATCAATCAATCAATCCATATACTCCCAATAGTAGTGCTCTTTGGTCATTCCAAGGACAACCCTTTTCTCCTACTAGAGGAAGTTTGACTCTCATATTATTTGTAATGACTCATGCTTAGGTCCAAGTCTAATTGAAAAAAATTAACCTTAATCACTTATTAGATATGAGTCCAAGGAATTCAAACCATCATCCAAAATACTTAGCACAAATAGTTAAGTAGTAATTTTCAGTTCTTATATTCCACTATTCATTTTCATAAGTTTACCATGTGGAACTATCTTTGAGGAGTTATAACATCTCTCACGTGAAATTCTCAGGGTTTAATCAATGAATCAGTATACTCTCAATAGTAGTGGCGGCTTCACCTCATGGCATATTTTTCGGCTGTCTCAATGACAACCCTTTCCTCCTACTAAATGACGTTTAGCTTTGATATCACTTGTAACGACTTGGGCATAGACCAGAGTCTAATTGAGAAAAGTTAACTTTGACAACTTAATAGATATGAGTCCAAGAAACTCAAACCACTAACTAAAATGCTTAGGTCCAAGTTGTCAAGTAGTAATTCTTAATTCTTATACCCCACTACTCACTTTCATTAATTCATTATATGAGACTTTCTTTGATGTGTTACATGAAGGGTCATGATATAAAAATTTGTTAAGAAAAACTTGATCCTATAAATTCAATGGAGAAAGAAAAAAACATGGCATATCAATTGGACATGTTAAGGGATATAAATCTATGATCTTTTATCGAGAGTACAATGAAGACAACATCTGACAAGAAGTTCACATTGCAAATACATCATTCGTTAGTTAGGTGCAGATCGATGTGGGGAAAGATTGTGTATCATCTTTCTAAGAATACGTATCTCTAAAACAAGGAAAGTCTCTTTGGTGTTGCAATCCCAAGTGATGTCCCTACATTCACATGTTGACATCCATGCAAGGAAGAGAAGGGACCATGATAACAAGAGAAAACCATGAATGGTGACAGAGGTTGCACTACAAGAAACATGGGCTTTGCCATCGATTAAAAATCGACGGCAAATCCATTTTAAATGACGCTATATAGTGACGGCAAATCTACTATCGTTGTTTGGATTTCTCGTCGGTTACCAAACCAATTCGATGGTAAAAACCCCACACACTGTCAACTATTAGAGGACTTTTTATGTCATTTTTGAATTGACATTTTCTTTTTGTCATCGCTTTGCAAAGAAGTGGTGGCAAATAATCAATACATATTCCTGCCATTGCATGTCGAATGCAACATTTTGGCATCATTCCTTGTGATATGTTGTCTCTTGTACAAGCGATGACATGTCGTTATTTCTCATCGCTTTTTAAGGAAGTGATGACATAGAGGTGAGAAAGTACCCCATGTGTGCTTTGATATGTTGTCCCTACAATAAGAAAGGGTTTTGGTATCGTGACCAAAGCTTAAAAACTATTACCAATTAGTGTTAATAATAATTGCATGGTGGAAGGACTTTGGCCACGGTTTCAATCAAAACTGTGACCAAAAGACCCAACCTTTAGTCACGGTTATACCCAAAAGCGTGACCAAAGCGCCTACAGTTAAAAACCGTGACTAAGGACGTTTAGTGACGGTGTTTAAACCGTGAGGAAAAGTCCTTGGTGATCATTTTTAATGATGACGGAAAGTCGCTGGTGATTGTTTTTTAACCGTGACAGAAATTCTTTGGTGACGACTTTCACTCGTGACGGAAATGGTTTGGTCACGGTTTTTAAACTGTGACTAAATAATTTTGGTGACAATTAATGAACCATAACGTAAAGCCTTTTCCATAAAAAAAAATCAATTTTCTTATATATTTTCCCAAAAAACTTATATAACTTATCATATACATTCATCACAAATGCAAACATATTCATATAATTATTAAGCACAGTAACAATTGAATCACAGTAATTTGACAAATTTGATCTTGGACATAATACATCATTTTTATTGTAATTTAAATATAAATACTTATTACATTATTGTTAAGAAATCATCAAAAAGAACAATTTTACATCCCTCAACAACTCAGGGAGTCAATTTATCCATCTTTTACATCCCAAAAGGCCATGAAGCTATAGAAGTCAACGATGACACTAGCAACTTTATGGTGCATTCGACTACCGCGCATCCTCTAACAAAATTCCAATCAACTGCATGGATTAAATATAGTATAAATAATCATTACACATAAAAAGTTTTAAATAAAAAACATTGCATCAATGTTCGAACCATCAACTTACATTCGAATATACACCACGCCTCTTAGCCCAAAACTTCAAGAATTTAAATGTTGTTCGGAAATGATGCAAAACAACATAGGTATATTAAACAGCCACCAAACCATTATCTCCAAGAATTCCCAGATATTCACCTCAACATTTGGAACAAGGCGTGGAATCTAATAATTTGCAATTTGGCAGCTATTACGGCTTTAGAGGAAACCGTTTTAATGAAGAAAACAGTCAACCATATAAGATGATTGAAACTTACACTTTCTCATGCATGCACGTGCTTCTGTATTTGTGTCCAGGTTTGCACACTTGCTAGTGGTGTAAGCATAAAAGCTGGTGCTCACTTTCATCTATTAGAAGCATTCTCACTTACCTAAGAGTGCTCAGCCAATCCACAGATGGTATACATCTTTGAAGATAAGTATAATCACATAGGGGAAGATACGGGTCACTACAAGCAGAAGAACCAAAAATTGATAAATACTAATATTAAATACTTCAATTACAAACCAAATCAAAAATAAAGAAAAAATGAAATAAGCAAAAAACTACAGAGGCATCCTTCCCCTCCTATGGTGAGATATCATATCTGATGCCTTGTTGCTAATTAGTGCCTGTTCGATTGCTTGGATCATTTACAAACATGATTATACTTTTTAAGCAATGACGCAGCAGCTATTCTTCTACTTTCAGGGCCTAATCCATAGCTTACTATCGAACTTAATGGTAGAACTATCTCCTATGCTCAAGCCTTTAAATAAATTGAATTCCTG
Organism: Thalassia testudinum; assembly: GCA_037157565.1. NCBI lineage: Eukaryota > Viridiplantae > Streptophyta > Magnoliopsida > Alismatales > Hydrocharitaceae > Thalassia > Thalassia testudinum. The sequence goes on along the minus strand of JAZHRO010000036.1, from coordinate 18,348,901 downwards.
AAGCATTGCAAAGGCTTGTATGCTTGGCAATAGGTGATGGCTGCACCAAGTACTAGAACAGAGTCCAATAATCAGAAGACCCAGTAGTAGTCAAGCCTTCAAGTATGACTTATTCATTTGGCTATTTTAGTGTCCAGGTGCTCTCGTTTCTTCTTCACTATGAATATGACATGGAAGGCGAGACTGTGAATATAGAAATTTTTTGACACATGCCCATGTAATTTTTGAAAGAGGTAAAGGATGACCACCGGAGGTGAATAGTCATCCACTTCGTTAATCACCACAAAGGTTAATTACAACTACAAAAAAGAAGATAGAGATAAGGACTCCCTTACAACATTTTCAACATAATCTCTACTCTCCCTAAAGACCGCCTATTTCTTTAAAGCCAATGACACCAGAGGCCTGAAGAAACTTCCTAACCACACAGACGAATCCACCCTGACCCCACACTGGAACTTACCCCAACTCATCGGTAGAAAGGCAACCTCCAAAATAGGTGAAAGCAGCTGCCTCCAAGCCTCCACAACAAAAGGGTCCTGACGAAAAATATGTTCTAAATCCTCCTCACTCAGGCCACATATAGAACACAGAGTAGAATCCCCAGGCATCCATCTGATTCTAAGTTTCTTTGAGACCAACTTCTTTCGCAAAAGCCAGCCAAATGCCTTAACCTTCAACGGCATCTTCGTCTTCCATGAGCCCCTGCAATCCAAGCCAAGAAAAGCATCAGTCGTACCCTGCTCGCTTCAGAGTAACTTGTAGGCACTCTTAACAGAGAAGGTGCCGTATCCCAGGAGCAAGAGTCTGCAACACCTTCCTCAGGGACCAGGCCATCAATCTCAGACAAACAAAGATTATAGATCATAATTCACTTTCTAATATCCAGGCATTTACTTTATAATATGAAAAGGAACGGTTTGAGAATATTTCTCATAATTTAAGCAACTATCTTATTATAAACAATTTCACAGATGTGGGAGTACATAACATGCAAGACAATAAGTCAGTATTTAACAAAAATGGAAGACTCCACAAATTTCAGTCCTGTTTACAATCTGCTAGCGGGATTGACCACTTCGATCTAAAGGTAGAAGCATAGATTTTTTTTTTTTTGCAAGTTGAAGGGTGTATAGAAGTTGAAGTGCCAAAATCTGGGGAATTATTCTGTATGACACAGATCATCAATACACAACTAACATCACCTTTTTCCCTGCAATGTTATTCCTTAGCTGTGAGAAATCACGTTGTCTTTCCTTGTCCTCGATGTGTTGGTGGTGGTGACATGATTTCTTTCTCTTATTACTATTCCCGCTATATTGTTGGCATTAACAAATATTGCAAACTTGATACAATGGAAGACGTAAGAGATGAATATTTCTGTGGCCTTGACATTGTAATAATTCTTTGACCCAAGTAATAGATGAAATCTGCAAACTAGTGGACGAAATATACTAATAATATGCAGTCTGAGACATGAAACGAAAACCAACATGCTAGCAGGTTAGAATCTAAATTACTCATTAGACCAACTACCGAAATAATGGCACCCGCCTATGATAAGAAACAAAACTCTTTCCTCTAAAGAAGCCACTATCAGGAAACTACTCTAGATACATCTATATCCACCATAGATCTACAAAAGATTAAATAATACACAATTTTTTAAGCAAAAGAAGTCATTGGCAGAATGAATCACTAGTAGAGAGCGCAGAAGGTATATAACAACCTTATCTTCAATCAATCTTGTTGGCGAAAATAAAATTCCTATCTTATGCATGAATAATACATGCTTATATCTGGTAAAATGGAAAAAATGCTAATACTTTATAATCTTAAAGACTATTGCCAATATTATGAACTATCTGAGAACTCTACAAATATTTAAAAGGGAAAAAAATCATCCAATGCTAACACTCTTAAGACAACAATCACATTCTCGATTAAAATTTTGAGGGAAAACATGTGAAATCAACACAGACTATTGCTTTAGAACAATGGATCTCTTTAGCCCCAATTTAAAAACAAAGTTAGAAGTAATGGAGCAACAAGGACAAATACTATAAATGCAAAAGGTAATCCAGAGAACTTCACCTTTTTTGTGCAAAGTTTCAAGTTTCCATTTTCTTGTTTGATGGTTTAGCTACAGGTAAAACATAACTATATATTCAACCATAATGTCAAAGTAAAAGAGAGGGATCAAATATGAAAAACACTTACTATACATATAGTGACATAATATTACAAGACCACATGAGGAAAGCAAGTTCACAAATACCAAACGTATACCGTTCCATTCCAGATGTCACAATGATAGCAGAAGTTCTTTGAAAATCTCTAGGTCAACATCATCAACATAGGAAGCGATCATATTTGAAGGGGCAAGGCATCTCACTTTTAATAAAATTGCCACTAACAATATAATCCAAAGAAGAACCTGATGGAAGACTAACTACATAAAAAATGTGAACAATATTGTAAGGATGCACCTTAGAATCAGAAGTTGCAAGGGCTTCAACTAAAATCACCTCTTTGATGGGTAGACATCATTCCACTTTAACTTGAAACAAATCTTACATCCGATAGTGTCTGCCAATAAATGCAATCTCTATAGATATGCACCATTGCAGTTGTGCAATATCGAGCTCCGATACAAAATTAGAACTTCAAAATAAATAAGAGAGAATGTACCATAATTGAGAAATAGGAGTACAAAGAAAGGATCCAAGAAAAAAGGAAAGCCCCCAATTGCTATTGAAAAAACATAGGGAAATAGAAGAAATAAAGAAGCATTACGATTTTGCTTGTTGAAACTCTAAACTTTAATAAAACAAAGTAAATAATTAATATATCAGAAAAGACAAATCTGGAAGATGGGTAACAAGGATGCGTTATTCTAGGCTCCAACCTAAGGCAGCATTTGGTTGGGGTATAAGGGGTGGGATAAGGGTTAAGAGGTGGGATGGGATAGGAATAGTACGAATTTCAAGAAATTCACTCTTTCCATCACATCAAAACCCCTAATTCTCTCTTTTTCCATATATAACTCAAAAAATAATTCTTAGTAATTAAAATCCATCACATCAAAACCCACTAACTTTCTTTTCTTTCTCACAAAATCAACATACTAATCATTAATAATCCCATCAATCATTATAATCCTACTAATCATTACAATCCCACCAACCAAATACCTTCTATTCTTATTCCACTCCTATTTTATTCTGTGTAGCACTATCCCCCTGCCAAACGTAACCTAAAAGATTTTGGAAGACAAAGGTGAATAAGAGGATAGGAGTATGGAAAAGAGCAGCATCCCCAACTTAGCACAATGACATGCATGGAATTATAGTAGAAGAAACCAACAATGTATTCATTTGTTAATGTCAAAGAAAACAAGAATTAAGATTTTATGGTGGTAGTGCTTAGTTCATTCTTATCCCACGATGGTTTGATATGCATTGCTTGAAACATATAAACTAAATACCAAGTCCTAAAAATCTGATTACAACAACAAGAGTCTGGTGATGCAATCTAAAATCATATGATATTATACAACCAAATGGGGGGAAGATATAGAGTGAGAAATTGAATGGATGAAAGAAAGATACCTCTCCTAGATAGTGGTGTCCCAGATACAGGCCTTGATGACGTTGTCATCGATGTCGATGCTCGATGCCTATGGTGGACTAGGTCTCGAGGCTGATCTCATTCCCTAAAGAAGAGAGGAAGTTTGATTTCCCCACACTGGAGTCCCCATAGCTCGTAGGTTTTTTTTTTTTTGGAGAAATCCATCTGATTTATTCACCAACAGTTAGCCAGTATGACTAACAACATTTAGTCCAGCTTACCGAACCTAGAAAAAGCACACCATACTCCTTTAACTAGCACAGGCAAATGCCCCCTGCTGGTCTAGATTCAAAATTTTTGAAACAGCCATATAGCAACTCCTTAAAAAAAAAAAAAAAGGGACCAGAAAACCAACATGGGAGATAGTCCATTGACATTTTACAATATAATAAAGATATATCGTCCACCACCAAATCTTTAACAACAAACCACAAATAAGAAAAGTTGATAGCTATTCTTTTATTGCTAAAGAGCATTGCACGTGATTTTTCTATTTGAAATCAAGAAAAATATGAAATTACACTAGAGAGAGGGTGAATAGTGTAGTATAAAAAATATATGGAAATAAAAATTACAATCACACAAACTTATTCACTACAAGAGACAAGTATTTTTAGGTGGAAACCCTAAGGGTAAAAACCACCACCTAAGTCTTTCGCCTTAGGATTTCCTAGTCGACTAAGTCGACCAAATCCATTAACTGTGTCACTTAAATGAGGGTGACACAACCTTAATACAACTACACTACTTTAACCGAGGGTAGTGTACCTCAATCCTTCTTCTCAAAAAGTATTTTATCTCGTGAAGGAGGCGGGAATTCACTACATGAATACCCAACCAACTAAATACAAAACAAAAACCTATGGAGCCTAAAATATAAGGATTAAACTTAAGCTTCTATAGGCAAGAAGACTTCCCTTATACAGAAGAGATTAGGCGTGATTGCATAACAGGTTGATGCACTCATATATGAAGTGTGAAGCTTGGAGAGCAAGGCTTTTTCTTGTTGAATTCTCCTCTTTGATCACTAAAAATGGCGGAAAGAATTGTGTCAAGGTGTATCTTCACAAAGGAGAGTCTCCTATCTATTTATAGATATGCTAGGAACCTTCAAGAAGGCTTGGGAATGGCCTTATAGCCGTTGGGGATGTTTCCAAGAGAAATCAGCTCATAAATGAGTTTGACAGCATTATCAAATGGCTGATTTTTGGGTCAGACGTCAAGTTGGACATCTAATGAAATGTCTGATCGTCTAATTCTATAGGGATTGTTTCCTAGAATTGATCAGATCTTAAATAGGGATCTAGTTAGATGTCTGAAAATCTATTTTAGGTTGTTTGGGTAGAAATTTGGATGTTTAATTTTATGTGGGTTTGTTCCTGTTTTGGATCAGATCCAAACAGAGTTCTTGTGTATATGTGTCAGATGACAGGTTAGATGTCTAGACTCTCTATTGGACATTTGAAAGTTGCGGGAACTGATTTTTGAGATGCAACGGTTATATTTGGTTTGATGTCATTGGATTTTGGTCTAACATCTTTTTATCAGATGACTGGGTGGCTTTAAGGATGTCTGGAAATAAATGTTGGGTGCGCTAGCTCGACTCACTAAGAAAAGACAACGGTCCTCTTACAGGATGTTTAGCAATTCTCTCAGACGTTTTATTGGATGTCTAGACTACGGTCAGGATGTCTAACTAGAAAGGCACAGACTATGATTTTCTAGCCGAGGTATTTGGACATTTGGGAATAAAATCAGACGACTAAAAAGGAGTTATAAGATGTCTGGTAATCGTGTTGGACATTTGATATGTTTGTCTAATTCCTATTTTGACTTTCTAATTCTATTCTAAGGTTTGCCTAAGTGTCCTAGGGATGTGTAAGTATTTCTAGGACTAAGGTGTTAGACTTTGGGCTCTTTAACATGAATCTAAAGAAGAATAAAGGCAAATAAATACAATTACAGATGCATCTAGTTTTCTATCCTATGCTTCTTATCCATGCATCTTTAGGCTTTTGCTTTCATGCAAAGCTCCCACTCCTCCATACTCCTTGATGCTTTTATCCAAGAGCAAGCTCCTTTAGCTTGCTTTCATTTACATTTCATCCTGAAATTTTAAACTAAAATACAAATGTTAAATTACGAGTGTTTTGTTATCATCAAAATCAACGATCATGATGCGCTTACACCAAAAATCTCCCCCTTTTTGATGATGACAAAACCACAAACAATAATCCAAAAATTTCTCCCACTTTTTGATATTATCAAAAATGTTTAATCAATTTTAATTATCTTATTTTATACTACCCCTTAAAACATGCTCTTCTAATTTGGGTTAACTCCCCCTTTTTGACATAATAAAACAAGAATTACATTCTCTCCCTTTTTGATATAACAAGATAATTATTCTTTTTATCCATTAGTTGCCCCTTTCTAATGGAAATGTAGCTTCATATATAAAATTCTTAATTTCTCCCCTATCTTGATGCTAATTAGATGATCAAAATCAAAGAAAGGTTTTACCTAACTTACTAAGGCCAATAATATGGCCCATAAGGAGGTTGCAATATTCAATTTCCTCCCCATCCATAGCTTTCGAATTTGGGAAAAGGTGCTTGATTCCAATTGTATTCCATTGGCCTCCTTCGTGGTGGTTTCTTTGTCGTTCTTCTTGTGGGTCTTCTTGTCTCCATGAAGGACCTTCTTGATTGACCTAGTGAGATCTTAGGTCTTTCTAATTTGATTTGACCTTCCTTCAATTTGTAGATCCAATTCCTCACATTGAAGTCTCCTTTGAAACCTACAAAACAAAGTTCGAGTTGCTTTTGCGGTATGCAAATCAGTTTTGATCCAGATTTGTTAGTTGATCTCCATAGTGAAGATTCTTTCTCAATCTTTTGGCTTGAGCTAGCTTCATAATAGCCAAGTCCAAATTTACTAGAGGTTGGCTTTTGGTGGGCAAGCAGTTTGTCCAAATTTTCCTTCCCTTTAGCGAATTTGGTTAGATCATCAAGGAGTTGATTTGACTTCTCCTTGAGATGAGTTATTTCAAATTTCAAATTTTGAATATTATCTTCGAATCCTTTAATGTCTTCTTTCAAAACATGATTTTCAAACTTAACTAAGGATTCATTTGCTTCTACTCCTTAATTTTCTCCAAATGGATTTTATTCTCAAAATTAGTTCTTCATAATTTTCTAACTAAGATTTATTTTTAGATTTAAGTTTCTTGCATTCATTTGTAATAATATTATACTTAGAAAATAAAGATTCAAAAGCATCCTGAAGCTCTTCTATTGAAATAGAGTTTGCCTCATTTTCTTCTTCTTCGCTATCATCCATGATTGCCTTGAATCCCATGCAAGTGGTCTCATTCTTTGGTTCCTTCTCAGGTTCTTCTTCATCCTCCTCCGAGCTCATGTTGTCTCATGTAGCTTGAAATGCTTGCTTCTTGTGCTTCTTATCCTTCTTCTCTTTCCTTAGAAGAAGGCATTCCGATCAAAGATGTCCTTTCTTGTTGCAATGATAGCAACGAATTAGGATTTCCATCCTCTCCTTCTCCTTCTTCTTGCATTCCCTTTGCTTAAGAAACTTGACAAACTTGTTATCCAAAAAATCAAGTTCCTTGTCATTGAAACTTACCTTGTTGTTAGAAGCAGCTTTGAAAGCTAATGTCTTCTTTGGCACTGGTGTCTCTTTCTTTTTCCTTTGCTTCATCTTGTTTTCGTAGGCCGTGAGTTTGCCTAGGAGTCCTCTATCTTGAGTTCCTTGATTTTGTGAGCTTCCTCAATCGCAGTCAACTTTTGTTCCTATTCCGGTCTAAAGGAATGGAGTAACTTTGATTGAAGTTCTCCTTCAATAAAAGTCTTCCCAAGAGACTTAAGGTTGTTTACGATGAGTGTGAACCTAGTATACATCTTGCTCAAGTTCTCATTATCTTTCATAATAAAATATTCAAATTCTTGAGATAGAAAATTTATTTTAGAGGACTTTACCTTTGATGTATCTTCGTGAGTTACCTCAAGGGTGTGCTAGATCCGTAGGCGGTGGTATATTGTGAAATGCGGTTGAACTCTTCGAGGCTCAAAGCATAGTACAATGTGTTCATTGTTTTCGCATTGAGTGATAACTCTTGAGTTTATTGTTGCAAATATCTTCCCATGGGCATCTTCGAGATGTCGAAGGGAGTCTCACATCTATGCCATATGGTGTAGTTATTTGCTTGAAGCCACATCTTTATGCGAAGCTTCCAATATGCATAGTTGCTCCCATCGAAGAATGGCAGATGGGTAGTGGATTGTTCTTCTGATGGTCTTGTCACAAAAATACTCCCCTCCATTTGATCCTTGCTAGTTTATTACGTTAAATGTGTGAGAACCCACTTTGATACCAAATAAAATTGCATTAAAGGGGGGTGAATAGTGCAATATAAAAAATATATAGAAATAAAAATTACAATCACACAAACTTATTCACCACAATAGAAATATTTTTTGGTGGAAACCCCGAGGGTAAACACTACCACTTAAGCCTCTCGACTTAGGATTTCCTGGTCTACCAAGTTGGTCAAATCCACTAACCATGTCACTTAAACAAGGGTGACACAAGCTCAATACAACCACACTACTTTAACCAAGGGTAGTGTGCCTCAACCCCTCTTCTTCACAAAAAGTATTTTGTCTCATGAAGGAGACGAAAATTCACCACGTGAATACCCAACCAACTAAATACAAATCGAAAACCTATAGAGCCGAAAACATAAGGATTAAACCTAAGCTTCTATAGGCAAGAAGACTTCCCTTGTACGGAAGAGATTAGGCATGATTGCAAAGTGGGTTGGTACTCTTGTATATGAAGTGTGAAGATTGGAGAGCAAGTCCACAATCTTTTTCTTGTTGAATTCTCCTCTTTGATCACTAAAAATGGTGGAAAGAATTGTGTCAAGGTGTATCTTCACAAAGGAGAGGCTCCTATCTATTTATAGATGTGCTAGGAACCTTCAAGAAAGCTTGGGAATAGCCTCATAGCCATTGGGGATGTTTTCAAGAGAAATCAGCTCATAAATGAGTCTGACAACATTATTAGATGGCTGATTTTTAGGTCAGATGTCTAGTCGGACATCTAATGAAATGTCTAGTTGTCTAATTTTGCAGGGAATGTTTCCTGGAATTGATCAAATCCTAAACAAGGATCTAGTTAGACATCTAGAAGGCTCATTTAGGACATCTAGGTAGAAATTTGGACGTCTAATTTTGTGTGGGTTTGTTCTTATTTTGGACCAAATCCAAATAGGGTTCTTGTGTATATTTGTCAGATGACAGGTTGGACATCTAAACTCTCTATTGGACGTCTGAAAGTTGTGGGAATTGATTTTCGAGTTGCAACAATTAGATTTGTTCTGACGACAATGGATTTTGGTCAATGTCTCTTTATCGATGTCTAGGTGCTCTAAGGATGCCTGCAAATAAATGTTGGGCTGCACTACCTTGGCTTGCTAAGAAAAGCCAACGGTCCTCTTACATGACATTTGACAATTCTCTCTGATGTCTTATTGGACGTCTAATTGGAAAGGCACAGTCTATGGTTTTCTAGCCTAGATATTTGGACGTCTGGGAATAAAATTAGATGACTAAAAAGGAGTTATCAGATGTCTGGTAATAGTGTTGGACATTTGATATGTCTGTCAGATTCCTATTTTGGCTTTCTAATTCTATTTTAAGATTTGCCTAAGTGTTCTAGGGATGTGTAAGTGTTCCTAGGATTAAGGTGTTATACTTTGGGCTCTTTAACATGAATTTAAAGAAGAATAAAGGAAAATAAATGCAATTATAGATACATCTAGTTTTCTATCCTATTCTTCTTATGCATTCATCTTCAACCTTTCACTTGCATGCAAAGCTCCAACTCCTCTATGCTCCTTGATGCTTTTATCCAAGAGCAAGCTCCTCAAGCTTGCTTCCATTTGCAATTCATCCTGAAATCTCAAATTCAAATACAAATGTTAAATTACAAGTGTTTTGTTATCATCAAAATCAACGATCATGGTTTTCTTGCACCAACAAAATCTACTCAAGAACTTAACCACTTATTCAATGGTCATGTAACCCCATCAGGTCAAATTTCAATTCCACAAAAGTTCAAAGGGAACTACTTCAGTTGACAGTCAGATCCTCAACACATTGCTTATGTTCAAATGAGGTGTTAGGCAGGGAATAAAGATAGCTAGATATTTACATGACATTCAGATTAACTGTAGTAGATAATATCAAGTAGCAGTTGAGGGATGCAATAAATGCATAGCGAATTTGAGCCACCAAAATCACAGTGGATATTAGCCCCACTGATGATTGGTAATTTGTTCAATTCCCAATTTGACCTACCAACCAATTTTAGCACTGCTGAGGCCCTTTTTGGATGGTTCCCTCAGTTGTTGTTATGGAAGGGGGTAGGGGGATCATTGAGTACTACTAATGAGTCTAATTTATTGGACTACCATTAATCCTAAGTACATCTTAATTATATTTTCCTAACCTTTAATTACAAAGATCTAAGTGTTTATTAATGTAACTTGTAGGTGAAATTATTATGCCTAATTCATATTTTTATTTATTGTAAGCAGGTTGCTGGACCTAAATAAAAATAAAAGTAACAAGGAAGGGGTACTCATAGATTCCCTCTTACCTCGTCAAACATGGTCGAGTCTTTGCGATGTTCTATTGAAGGAGGTCGAGTCTCTCGGAAGGGAGATAGGATCTGAAGCGTGGGCTCGGTTGTGTTAAAAAAGATCGTGCTCTCTTGACATTGGCTGGGACCCTCTCCACCGTGATGGCTGCTTGCACCATGAACCCCTGACATACATCGCGGCCTGAAGCGAACTCCACAGCACTCGCCACCTCCTACGACTGTGGTGTGCATAGTGACAACATGCACACCATCACCGGTACTCCGACCATCATCTACATGCTCTACACTGCCTCCATCTTCCCTCATCCCCACAGTGAGTCCACCACGATCGGCTGTGCAGTGACAGCGCATGGACCCATCAATGCACGCCCTCCTTCTCCTTTTCCTTGTCCTTCATCTTCCTCTATTTCTCCTTCATGAACCCGTCACTACCGCTTGAGCACATATCCTTTTAGCCATCGTCATCCACCATTCTCGCCTCTATTGTCGAGGAGGCAACAAGCCTAATAAACTTGCAAATATTTTCCTGTTCATATTGATTTCTGGTTGAGGTTATATATTTATTGATATATTATTCTAGATTTGACTATGAGGTGCATCTTCTAGGAGGAAGGATACATAGTGGCCTCGTCATCTTGGTGGACCTTGATGCCACCCTAAGGAGCCATCGCAGGTGCACGTGGGCCTTGATCCCATGCACTTGAAGGAGCATTTGGAGGATAGAGAAGAATGAAGGCACATTTAGGAGGACTTCTATTTTCTTGTTTTCATTACATTAGATTTTAGAGTAGATTTTAGACTCTTTAGACTCTATTTGATTCATTGCTTTCTCGCCTTTGTAGTTCTGGGGCTAGTTTTCTAGGGAGTGTCCCCATTTATTTAGACACTAGGTTTATTCTATTTTTATTTTCCTTTGTGGTGAATACTTTCTTTACTTGCACTTATAAAAGAAAAAACAAAAAAAAATCAAGCTACCTTCTAGAAGTTGCATACCCATAGGACGATCATATAGGATTGTTTAAGCAACATCTAGCCTTCTTTTTTGCATTGCATACATTCTTCCATTGTAGAGTGTTAGAGCAAGGTACTTAATTCTTATCTATTGCATCAACTATTTGTTCATGCACTACATTTAGGATTTAACTAAAAAGACCAGTTAATTGGATTTGAAAAGATTAATCAAGTGGTCACTTTAATTTTGAAAAGGGATTAAAAGAGAAGGAGAAAGATTAAAATTCATAGAAAGTGTTTCGAAAACTTGTTTTCTCCGGAGGTCTCGATCATTGGAAGCCACCATCGATCAACCCACTATCGCACCTTCATCTCCGACGACGATAGACCTCCTCCGACCATCTCACGCTCTAATTCTGCCACCATCACATTCGTCGTGCTCCAATGATCCTTCTAAGTGCTCTAATTGGGGCGATAAGCCCGTTCTTTGTATCTCAGGTGTCATCATTGCCAATCATCTTCTCTGATCTTGTGCATCAGCATCTGATCATCCTTCGACTATGCTACCACCACGAGCAGCTGTGGAACCATCTGGAGAATACACCTGTAGCTCTAGCTGTTGAAGTAATACCACTAGTAGCTCCAATTGGGAAACATCTTATTGCTGTGGATGCAAGGAGATGCATGAGACATTAGTCCCACCTAGAAAGCTTAGGGGCAGGCACAAGTAAATAAAAGGTAAAAGTGAAAGGGGCATTTCACGTCATACACTAGAGGTGAGGTCCCTGCTCACTCGACCTTCACACCTCACTCGCAACCACTACCCGTTGGTCTGGACCTTTCCTAGATTTGATTACCAGCTTAGAACCTGTCTACCTAGTATTGAGAAGAGAACGAAGAGAACTTGAGGGAAAAGGGGGAGGGTTTTGCTTCGAGATGCGTGCATGGTTGCTCTATACTTAGCATCTCTGAGAGGCTTATTCTCTGTGCTTGGCACCCTTGTGTGTCTGCTTTGCTGAGGCTCTATGCCTTAGTGGTTTAAGGTGTTTGATGATCCACTACGACATTTGATTGTGGCATTCATCTGATACTATGAACATATTTGAGCTATTGGCTGAGAAGGGTTCTCTGTGATTGAGTGATTCAAGATCACTGTAGAAGAATTTGAGTTATTTGGATGCTTTGGGATGTGCTTAAATGTGGGATTAATTGGTGATTTAAATCACCATTTTTTTAGTCTGTTCTATTCTTTTTATCCCAATAATTCTTGAGATAAAATTTGGGTTATTATTGCATATCTTTTTTATTGTGCTTATTATTTCTAATTGCGATTAGTGTGTGAATTCCACATTTGCTCCCTGCGAACGACCTCGGACTCATTTCTTATTTTCAAGTTTTATAAATTGAAGTGTTGTCACGATTTTTTTCCTATACTATGATGCATATTTCTAAAAGATGAATCTCATGTATCAACAAGGTCTCAAATGCTTAAGACTATAGGCATCGATCTCTTTATCAGTGCAAACCTTCTTATTTCACCTTATGGCGGTGATATTATCTTTTGATCAAGTGATTTGGTACTTTAAGGAGGGGGACACCCTTTAAAGGAATAAAAGGGTAGTTAAGAGGCACTACAATTGCATCTCCTCAAAGGAAGGGTTTGTTGGTGCTAGAGCACCACGATCATTTGTTTTGATGATAACAAAACACGTGTTATTTAACATTTACACTTGGAGTCTTAGATTTCAGGTCAATTGCAAATGGAGACGTGATTAGACGGAATTTGAGCTCGCATCCAGGACGAATTGGAGGAGCTTGATGGAGAACAGAGGGGATTCGCGAGGAGCGATAGATTGAAGATGGAAGGACAAGAAGAATATGATAGAATTCCATTTTATTCCTTTCATGTACTTTTGTTGTTATTTTGTTGCTCTTTATTTTTTACTTAGATTCATGTTAAAGAGCCTCAAAGTACCCTAACAGTAGTCCTAAGAACACCCGCACAACCCTAGGATACTTAGGTTTTCTGTAGAAAACTTAGAAAAATAATATAGGGTTCAAACAGAATTTCCAGACGTCTAATTCCCAAATCAGACGTCTGACTGTTGATTCAGACGTCTAATAACATTTAGGCTGGACATAGTTAGTTCTGTCTGATGAAATCAGACGTCCAGACCTTAGACCAGACGTCTTAGGAGACGTCTGATGACTTTGCCAGACGTCCAATTAGTGGACCGTTAGGCTGGCTTAGCAAACACTGAAGATCTGACCGTTAGAGCCTTATCAGACGTCCTTAAGCCCTTCCAGATGTCTGATAATTGACCATTTTTCCTTGATTGACCCGAAAATCTCTTCTCAGAGATTTTCTAGCCGTTGCAAATCCATTCCCACGAAAAAGTAGGTTTCCAGACGTCCAGACATAGTGCTAGACGTCCTGTATGTCGTCTCATGGACTTGCGCTAGAACCCTGTTTAGATCTGATTCAAGTCAGGAAGAGACCCGCCTAAAATCAGACGTCTGACCTTATTTTCAGACGTCTTAAAGTGGTCTTCCAGACGTCTGATGCCAGAATTAGACGTCTGATTACCCTGTCAATGTAATCATTGTCCTTGATTTCAGCCTGATTCCCTTGGACTTTTCACCCAACGGCTATGGAAGCTTTCCTAAGCCTTCCAAAGCCTTCCTAAGGCCTCTATAAATAGAGGGGAGCCTTTGCACACTAAGATACACCCAAGCAACATACTTTCCACTCTTTTGTGTCCAAAAAGAAGCCCTTGCTCTCCAAGCTCAAGCTCTACATCTTGGGAGCATCAAGTCTTTGCACACCTGCTCTCCTGCCGAAGTTCACGAGAGCGACGTTTCACCATTGCGTGACTCACGCACCCGCGTCATCGATCTGATGCACTCCTTGCAAAGGGGAGTTTCCTAATTCCTATAGAAGTTAGGTTTAAAATTACTTTGTTGGCTCTATAGGATTATTTGTTATTTTATCTTTGTTATTTGGTTGGGTATTCTCTTTGCGAATTCCTGTCTCCTTCGTGGGACAAAATCCTTCTCGTGAAGAGAAGGGGTTGAGGAACGCTACCCTCGTACTTGTAGCGTGGTTGTAATTGAGGCTGAATCACCCTCGTTTAAAGTGATTCGTTTAGTGGATTTGATCAACTTGGTTGATCGAAAAATCCTAACTCGAGAGGGTTAGGTGGTGGTTTTCACCCGGTTTGTGTTTCCACCTAAAAATTATTGTGTACTCGTGTGATTGAATTTTTTGTGAGATTGTTTTATTTTCATTTCCGTAATTTTTTATGTCACGCTGATCTCACCCCCTCCGAGTAGGGAAATCACAGGGTTTGCCATACTTGCATCCCTTAGTTCTATCTTTGGAGTACCTTTTCGCTAGATCACTTGAGAATATCACTTCAACAAGGTGTAGGTCTTAGGGCACTCAAAGTTCAAATTTGGTTGCATAATTGGATTGTATAATTTGTTTGGCAATAAAGTGACAATCTTAATTGATGGCCATTCATCTCCAAAGGTTTTATCAGGGACCTGAAGTCATTCTGACCCTCTTATACCACTATAGTGGGAACGGATGAGCGCGGGCTTGACCCCATTTGACAACTCTAAGGTTTAGGTGGTAGTCGGCCTAAAGACCTAAATCTCTTTAAGAAAAGGAAAAACCCTTTGCCTTGTGTTTGTTTGATGTATGCTTTGTAGGCATTTACTTAGGAGAAGGCTTGTTTTTGACCTTGAACTTGAGAGACTCTTTAGGAAAGCCAACTAAGAGAGAAGAAAGATGGCGAGGAGAGAAGAGAGATAGGAAGAAGAAATTAGGGTTGGAAAAATCAAAGAACATTGAGGGACTATTTCTTACCCACAACTCACCAAGCCCTACCTATCAGAAGGCCTAGAGTGGAGAATCAATATGAAATCAAGAGCAGGACCATATCTTTGCTACCATCTTTCTATGGTACTGCTAGGGAGGACCCCTACAGGCATCTTAAGGAGTTCACCAAGGTTTGTTCCATGGTGAAACTTGAGGGCTTTACTGATGAAGCCTTGATGAGGACCTTATTTCCGTTCTCCCTAAAGGATAAGGCCAAGCACTGGTATCATACCCTTGATGCAAGGGTAAATGATTGGGCTACCCTTAAGGGAGAATTTTTAAAGAAGTATTTTCCTATGAGTAAAACCAACCATTACAGGAGAGAGATTATGGGTTTTACTCAACAGGAGGAGGAGCAATTTCATGAGACATGGGAGCACTTTAGTGGCCTGCATAGGTTGTGCACCCACCAGCAAGTGCCCAGATGGCAATTGGTCAGGAGGTCTATAACAAATTATCTGAACAACATAGGCAAACCATCGATGCAACCTGTGTTGGAACCTTCATGACCAAGACTGAGGATGAGGCCTAGACTTTATTTGAAACTTTAAGTGATAATTCCATTCATATGTCCTCTACCTATCAAGAAAGAAAGCCATCAATCTTGCAGAGGAAGATGGAGGCCCATGAAGTCGAGGCTACTTAGGATTTGGCCTAACTGATTCAATTATTGAACAAAAATTTCGATAGGCTTTTAGTAAATCTTGGCAAGCACCCACAAGTTCCCTCTATTGTCCAGGCTCCTGTGAATGCTCCATTTGCTAAAGCACTTTACACACCACCGTGGAATGCCAATTGGTGACTCAATTCCTTGATTTGATTTAGGTTGATTTGAATGCGGCCCAGGGATTCCACCCACACCCTAAGAACAACCCATATTCTAATACTTACAATTTGAGGTGGCAAAACCATCCAAATTTTTCATGGAAGCAAAGTGATGCTTCCAGCTCAGGGAATACAAGATCCCAACTTCCCTAACCCATGTACCAACCACTTTATATGACCCCTCCTCAGAATAAGCCCTTTGAGATGGATGAACTCAAAGCCATGATGAAGGCGATGCAAGAGCATTAGACTATGGTCATCCAATCTCAGAGTAAGATGATCACTAAAATGCAATCCCAAATTGGTCATCTTATTGAGGCGATGAGGCAACGAGATCCTAGGAAGTTGCCCAGTTCTTCTAAGGAGAACCCCAAGGGTAGGGACATCATATTCAGAGAAAACGCTCAAGTTGTGACCATGCTAAGGAGAAGCAAAGAAATTGTCAAATCTGATAGTCCTCCTATGGTCACCCCTCAAAATTCCCCTCTTGCACTGACCCTGACTCCCACCTTTAGTGAGGAAGAGCCATGTTCTGCATGCGGAATAGGTACGCAAAAAGCGTGTTCCTTGTAGTAAATGCACGTAGAAACTTTTAAATTTGTAAATGAAATCAAACTAGTAAGGATTTTCGAATAAAAATATGGGAGTCGAGGTTTTCAAATTGGAGTTTGAGTCGTTCACAGAGAGACAGTTGGATTAAAATCGCTTTCCTAAAATCTACAGAATAAGCGAATAGATGATGAATCTAAACTAGAATAAGCATAAATAACTCGAACTAATAGCAAGTAATTAGTAGAACTAGCAATTAGAACAAGTACTAGAAATAATATAAGCACAAGTAGAGAATAAGCATTATAACTTTTTATTGAAAAATTAGAGTTTGAATACCAAATGCTTACAACTAGAATTCAACTGCAACTATACTATAATAGGAAGAATGAAACTAAAAACTATCTAAAGCCTTGAAGGTGAGGCATAGGACACAGTGCGGATGCAGAGGCAGGATGTAGAATCGGATGTGAAGGCGCACCTATAGAGATTTCCTTGAAAATCGAGCCTCTTGAACTATGGGAGATGCCCCTCTCAGTGGTGGGATCAACTGCTATATATAATGGTTGGAGGATGTTGCAACCGTGGAAGGAGATGAAAAGATCAGTTGGAGAGGTGGTGGTGCAATGGGGATTGGATAAAAGTTGTTTCTTTTTGTTTTTGTTTTTTCATGGATAGTCAATGGACATGAGTGGGTTTGGAGAGTACGTAGGAGATAAGGTGGGTAGGGGTGATTCATGGCATAGGTGATTTCAGTGGCTGTGGGATTATTTAGTGGAAAAGTTGACGTGGAAGGATAAGTGGGATATGGGAGGGTTACTGATGGTAACACCTTCATTCGTCATAATTAACTGAAATTAGTTAGATTCAAGTGTTAAATACTCCTAAATGATCGTGTGAGGATCGTAAATCCATGTTGAACTGATTTGAGAAGAAAAGAAAACATGGTTAATTCTGTTGTTTTACCATCTCATCACTAATGCAGATCAACCAAGGGGTTGATCAGGGGTTAATTAAAGGTCAAATGAACTTAAAAGACCAATAAGTGGGCTTAGAATAACTGAATCAGGGTTTCGTGCATTTCAAGGATTAAAATATCATTAAAAACCCTAATTATCAGCCTTACTCAAATTGAAAGGGTTCTGGTAGAAATAAATTCAATCTAAACCTACTAAAATTCATTGAAAAATATTTTAAGAGGCTTGGAACCTTCACTTTAACCATTTGAACCCATTTGACCAAAAACAGAGATTCAGACATGAATTTACCTTGATTTAGGCTTATGTGCAATTTACCCAGTCAAACATAGTCAAAATCCAAATCCAAGTTCACCATTATATTTCTTGGGTCTAAATTAGGTTAACACCAAAATTTGGGTCCAATCAGAGTCCATCTTGGCTTAGTTTTCAATTCAGCCCCCAGATCTCTATTCCTTTCAATTAACCCCTCAACATTTAGACTTTTCTCACCAAAATGTCCCTAGCTTCTTGTTACTTTCACAATTGGGTCCCTGCCACCTTCTCCTTCAGACTTTCCTAATTGTGGCATAGTAGAACCCAACCAAACCGACTTCTACTAGAGGAAATCATGAGGAAATGTCCACCAAATCCCACCAAATTTGGTAGGATTGGTGTTCAGACTGTGGACAACTAATTGAATAAGGTTTTGAATCCTACTATGAAGAGGAGAGCACTGGAGAACTCAAGACTTTTGAGAATTTCGGTTGCCAAATTCATGATTCTTATTCACAAATTCTTCCTAATTTAGGGTCAATTCAAGCTCTATGTAAGCTCTAGGACATTCCTACATCAAATCCAGCCAGGTTTACAACCAAAATCCTCTTCTCTTCCTCCTCCAGCCACCTTCGACCTTGTCTCTAGCGACGATGTCCAATCTCCTTCTTTAGGCCTCCCAACAGTCAAATTGAGAGTGCCATCATGTTCCTCAAGCTTATTTGCTTCTCGCCGGCCAAAGCGGAAGTCTTCTATCCCCTTCTTCCTCGTCGTTCTACCTCACCAGAGAGTTCACCTTCCCCACATTCGGTGAGGCAAGACAACATGGAATCCTTCCTCTTTCGACCAATTAGCTAGATCACCCTCTCCACTACTCTCTATCTTAGCTTTAGGTCATTAAATTTAAGTTTAGAACCCTGTTCAACTCTGATTCCCCCTCGTCTTCTTCGCATCTAGCAAGAGCTCCGATGAGCTCGTGTCGATGCCACACACCACAAAACCACACACCACCTTCACCAAAAGTACCCTCACACTTCATAGGTCAAAAGTCCTCAACTTATTGAGAGCTTTGACCTACGACTCACTCGGCTGGACTAACCCATCATACATTGACCACCCCTTCACCGTCTAGCCACCCCACACATTCTCACACCAAATCATCACCACCACTACCTTCGTCCATCCACGGTGAAGGTCTTTGGCTATTTAATTGGGCCCAAGGCCATCTTTTTGTTTTAGGACCCTCGCCGACGAAGCTCCTCTTCTCCAATGTTGAGCTGCTACTTCTGGCCATCAATCGACCTTGCTAGTACTCCCATCAGTTGCGGAATCATCTAGAGGTTCTTCCTAGTCTCTTGACTTGAAGAAAGAACAACAACAGTGACACCAATTGGAGGAAACAACATCACATAGCAAGCATGCGAAGAACAAGGAAGATAGAACCTACTTTAGTTCCACATCGTGGGCAATTAATCTGGATTTTGATACTTATTGGTTTTTGCTCATAACCCGATTGCCTTAGTTACAGGGGGCTAGGTCCCTACTATATCACGTGCATGCCCTCACTCGTGCCTACATGCATGCGAGTCTGGGTTGGTCTATGCTTGAACCAGATTTGGGTCTGGGTGTGAATCGAGTTTAAGGACACAGAAATACAGGATTTGTGAGAGAGAGGGGTGGGTTTTACTCTTGGGATGGATGCATGAGGACTTGGGAAAATTTTGATTTGAAGAAGAGACGTCTGGGCTTGAGTCTGAAATTGAAAGATAACTTTTCTGATAGTTGTTCAAGACATTTGATGAGAGTTGGAAATGTTGACTAAGTGTTGAGGCTGTATGTGCCTAAGTTGAAAATTATATTTTTGTCCTCTTAACACTTCATTTATTTTTGAGATTTGAGAACAACATTCATTGCATATCTATTTATTATTTTGCTCATTTATTTCATTTTGATTAGTGGTTGAATTACAACTGTTTGCTTCCTGTGGATGACTTCGGAACTCATGTTTTTCAAGCAGTTATAAATTTAAATGTCAAATCAATTTTCGTTGCTATACTACAATGCATTTTTCGAAACTATGATGAATTTTGATTCAACATTTTGGTGTCGTTGTTGGGGAGCAATGCACAATTCACCACTATTCATATCATTCTTGATTATTGAGTTGATTTCTAACTTGCCCTATTTGCTTTGTTTTGTTGTGCGAGGTGAATCACAAGGAGAATCATCCGTGTAATCACCCACTCTAGGGGCAGGTATAATTTTCTCTTCTTCCCTAATCCTCTCTCAATCTTGGGAAGATAAAAAAGGAAGCAAATGAATTAGGATCCACTTGCCTTCCTTTCCTAGTAATATCATTCAAGGCATAAGTTTCCTAATTTGCGAGATAGATTAGAATCAGATTGAAGTTGATGCGATTTGATTAGAAAGAAACCCAGACTCAATTCTTGTTCTTATTATGGATTTGGGCTAAATTTTCTCAACACCTTGGGCTACTCATCTTTCTTGTTTGAGTCCAAGGTGTCAGATTTAGATTCAAATTGGACTTGGAAATAGAGCCAATTAGGGTTTTCAACTGTTAGAATACATTTTCCTGCTAAAAAAGAAATTGATCTTCTTGCATTTGTGTGCTACCTAAGCCCTTGTTTGAATTGATCTAATCAAGTGAACCATAAAATCAAGGCTTTAATTTCACCTAAACCTTAAAATTTAAGACCTAATAACCTGTCGAGAACCAAATTAGGTTGGTTTGGGTACTTTGACCCAAATTTTATCCTCAACTTTATGACAGACCAAGTGAAGTTAGTTCACTTTATGAATCAACCAACCTCCAAATTAGGTCATAATTTGAAATAATTTCTAAATTAAGTGAAATTCAAGGCACAATTAGGGCTAAAATTGGTAGACTTAGGTCTTAATTCATACATTCCAATCTACTTGGAACCGCGGTGACAAGGAAGGTTGGGTGGGGGAAACCCTATAATTTGTGGGGATGCTCTACCGTGTAGGGGTATTTGCAGGACTCTTCCTTCCTAGCTTTCCAAGTAATTCTCAGGTATGTGAATTTATGATCAAGAGCTCCATTTGCCTTAAACAGCCTTAGTCATCCAAAATTTTTGGGTGTCTTGATTGGGTCCAATACAGATCCAATCCCTCATCTATTCTTTAGTGCACATACATAGGAAAATGTCCCTCGGTTTGACCTAGAGGTCTCCATTAGAGTTGATCATTTGGGTGAAATTTGATCTGATCTGATCAAGTCAATCTGGACTTGAATTTGATTCCTCATCTTGATCTACCAGCTAATTTGGAGATGTAACTTGATTTCATAGGAAAGATATTCACTAAACCTAACTCGTGTAAGAGCATAAAGAGAAAATGATCAAGACTGCTCTTAGAAATAATGAAGAATATTACAGAACCTCAGATCCCTTTAGTAGAGTTCAGGTTAATGTACTAAAAACAACAAACCTCATTATGGACCATGACAAGATGATGGTAACACAAATGATACACGGTTCAACCCGGGAGGCTCTCTTATCAGAGTATAGTGAATTGAGGAGATTGCATAGCATTGAGTGTTTACAATGTTGGACAAATCACCACTTTAGGAAATACACCAGGATGTCATTAAAAAACATGGTAATCTTCTAAATCTAATGCAAGAAGCCATTAATCAAAGATACCTAGATCCCTACCTGGAAATTTATGATGAATCTTGGAGCAATTTCAAGGATTAATCTAAGCTCCCATGGCTCGGGTATGAAAATGGAGGTTATTATGAGGAATCCCCAATCCAAATGGAACCAAATTATAATTTTGTGCAGAATGAAATATTTGATCAAGTTATGGGTTGGGTGAGCCCCATTACAGGTGTTCCTGATTATGAGCTAGCCATAGGAAGCTGTGAAGCTTGTCCATCGTGCCTGGAATTTCAAAACACCTGTGACGAGTTCAATTCAGAACCTCTTGAGGATGTAACTCTTGCACCTTATCCTGTTAAGGTATTCCTCGAGAGTAATTCTAACATCCCAATAGAACCAAGTCCAGATTCTAGTGACCCAATTCCTACACCTAACCTAAAATATAGATCTAAGCCGAGTTGGGATTATTATGAGGCTCAATATGATGAAAATAACATTTCAGATTTGAGATATGATTGTGAGCCTATTTTTGATGATTACACCTCTCTAGACTCCTCAAAAGAACAAGTTGATTTATCGGAAGTCAAACAGATTTACAATACAGAATTAGAGTTGGAAGAGTTGGGATTCAATTGGATCTACATTAGATGCCGTGAACCCGAGCCAATGCCTAATAAGGAATCCTTGGGAGCTTTGAATTTGAAGCTAGGTTAGATCAATGTCAAGTTGATAACTCCATGCATCTTGATTTATTCAGTGGTGGAAATCCCGACCTTGAATCAGGTTTAGAAGATGAGTTTCGTAAATTCCACAATGATTTTGAATCATACTTTGATTTAGGAGAATCCTTGTTTCTAGATGATTACGAGCCGATTTACAACCTTAGTATCCATGATCCATTCTT
The DNA here is from genome assembly GCA_037157565.1 of Thalassia testudinum. Classification (NCBI taxonomy): domain Eukaryota; kingdom Viridiplantae; phylum Streptophyta; class Magnoliopsida; order Alismatales; family Hydrocharitaceae; genus Thalassia; species Thalassia testudinum. The sequence continues at coordinate 18,326,599 of JAZHRO010000036.1, read as the reverse complement.
TGATTCTGATTATGAGGTCAATGATTTGGAACTCGAAGCAGCCTTACCTCCTACTCCAGAGCCAGAACCTTTCATAAACCAATCTCAACCCCAACCCGCCACCGGAATCCATTTCTACTCTGATTTACCTCTTTCGGATTATTTTGCATATGATTCACCACCACGATTCGATAGGAAAGGGGGCACTGATCAGATCGACAATTACCTTTTGGCCCCCTCTGACCCCATGAGTAGGGTTCCTACACTCTTCACCGATCCATTATCTTTTGAGGACCCCTACTCTATCTGGTTGAGCCAACATAGCTAAACCCTCGATTTACATTTCCACACCTGTTTTAGCCACAAAGCATCGGGTGGGTGTTGAAGTCGAACTTCGTCGTAGTTTAGTGGGAGTAAACACATCGTAGTATAGGGACGAAAATCACAACAACATTTAAATTTATAGGGACAAAAAATCCATGAGTTTTGAGGTCAATCGCAGGGAGCAAATATGGAATCCATTCACTAATCAATAATGATAAATTAAATGAGCACAATGATCCACAATAATGATATCAATGAATAAATAATCCACTCAAAAATGTATTCAATAAGAGTCAAATAATGTATCTCAAAATCAATGTAATAAAAAGATAATTGTAGGTCTAAAAATGGTGGTTTGAACCATCAATTAAATCCCTCAATTAGGCACAATTCCCAATCAAATCTCATTATCGCAAGCCAAGTTAAATTCAATTTCTCAACAATAATCTCAAACCACCTAACCATGTTAGCTCAGTTCTCAATAATTCCATAGTAACCTCAACCAATATCAGAGTCAACTCCTTCATAGATCAAATGTCAGACCTAAGGGTCAGACACTCTAAGAGTCCAGCCAAAGTGCAAGGCCTCTAAATTTTGCTGCCAAAGCACAAGGCCTCTGAATTTCGCTAAGTGTTGGGTATGCATCCTGAGGAGAGAAACCTACCCCCTTCTTCCTCAGAAACCTTCTTCTTTCTCAATTCAAAACCAGGTTTAGGATAGTTGGGTCAGGTAATCGGATAATCGGGTTGAGACTGGAGACTAGGCCCGCATGCATGTGATTGCTGGCGAGGAGTGGGTGGCTAAGAGTGAGGAGGGACCTCACCCCTCAGTGTCGAGGCAAGTAGATACCAAAAAAAAATCTTTTTATGTAACTTTCTGATTTTTCCTTCTATGTGTGGAACTATCATCCTCTTCTTCTTTGCATGCTGCAGGGAAGCTCATGTTCAATTGGAAGCTACTATTGTTGCTCTTATCAATAGAGGGCTTGGAAAGTGTCATGATGTTGAGCCGCATTTGCTAGAGGTGGTAGCGGTGATGATGATGGCTGAACGGTGGCTAATGACAATGGAGAAGACGTCGGCAACGGTGGGAACTTGCGAGCATGAATACGACCAATGGGGCCTGATTAAGCACGTGGAAAGCTTCGCTGTGGTGAGGTGAAGCTAATGGTGTGGGTGATTGAGTGGGAGAATGTGTGTCGTGGTCGGCCGGTGAAGCTCGAAGGAGCTCTAGTGGCCGTGGTTGGAGGTGGCGATGGAGGTGGTGTACGGGCCAATTGGGAAGCTAGGAAGCTCCACTGTAGGGAGTAGAATATGATGGTGGTGATGATTTGATGTTTCAAGCATGAGGGTGGCCGAACGATGGAAGGGCGATAGAGTTTTGATGGGTCTAGCCTACATAGGTTTTGGGTGAGAAAAGTGCCTAATAAAGTGATGGCTTTTGCTCAATGGAGTGTGGCAGAGCTTTTGGCGTTGTTGGTGGAGTGTGGTGGGCACGTGACCATGTTGGAGGTGTGGTCGAACTCGAATAGGTTATGTTAATATGGTGAAATTATCGTTGAAGTTAGTATAGTGGGTTAGCCTAAATCGAGTCTAACCATCTTTCACAAAATTTTTTAACCTGGCCTATTTAATTTTATCTTGGTTATTTTTAGGCCCAGGGTCGATCTCAGGGAGGCGGGAATTAAAGGTAAAGAAGTTTCTACGCCTTTCCTAAAATGTATCTCTTCCGTGCATTTATTATGTTTTTGATTTTTTTTTTCCTATTTAAGATTTTTTTGTTGATAATATTGTCCTTGAGGCACACCCTCAAAATCAGGTCCTTGGCTTTGAGCCAAATTAGGGTTTCCAAAAGAACTGGCCCTGCTATTAGCAAGACCGAGTACCTGCAAGATAAGGATTATCTTTTCTCTTTTACTCTTTTTTTTTTATCTTTTTAATAGCAGGAAACAAAAGAGAAATAAAAACAAGGTAGGTTGCTTGTAGAGAAATAAATACAGTCTCTATTTATATAGATATATATATATATATTATATATATAGGGGTGGAGGTGGAAGTGGAAATGGCGTGTAGCACAGTATCGAGTTGGTCCATGTCTAGTAAGACGCAACCAACAAGATGACATGCTACGTAGAGTGTGGGACGGATGTGCGGGAGTGTGTGCGGAGGCGCTTGCTTTATGCGGGTATCAGGGAATATCAGTAACTGGTGCAGATATTCTCGCGACAGAATGCGTGATGGAGTGACTAGTGCTAGGGCGTATGGATATAGGTAGGTGATGTGTATGTAAAGATATATATATATATGTGTGTGTATATATACAGATAGGGTTATAACTATATAGGTTTATATGTAGTTATGTATATATATAGATATGTAAATATATATATATATATATATATATAGTTATAAGTATATATATATATCTATTTATAAATATATATATACATATATATATATATATGTATATATATATATTTATAAATAGATATATATATATATACTTATAACTATATATATATATATATATATATATATATATATATATATATATATATATAGTAATATATGTATATAGATATGTATATGTATATATGTATATAGATATATTTGTATAAGTGTATATATATATATATATATGTAGATATATATTTATGTATATATGTGAGTGGATATATAAATATATATGTGTGTAGATGTGAGTTTATAAGGGTGTGTGTGTGTACAAGTGTGTGTAAGAGAGTACACGTGAGTGTGTACAAGTGAGTGTGTGCGTACTGGTGGGTGACTGTGAGAGAGAGGGAGGAGTTTAAGTCATCTGGCGGAAGCGTCCATCGTCTAATCTCGCAGGAGTGCGTACAGGCGCACAAGTGCTTCACGCGGGTGCTGGAGGGAATGCGCGCGCTGTCTTTGCGCGCAGGCGGGTGTGGGGGTGCAGCGCAGCGCACAGTGTTGCGGGCAGGAGTGAGAGTGGGCGCAGACACGGGTGACCGGCTGGAGCGAGTTGCGGGCGAGGAGAGAGAGCGCTGTGCCACCGGCTAAGTGAGAAACAAGCCGGTGGCTACAGTGTCACACTGAGAGGTGTGAACAGTGTGGCTACAGTGCCGCGCGGGAGCGGGCGACCGGTAGCGCCGGTTCTCCGTGCGCCGGCGTGCTGGGAAGTGCCTGCACGCGTAGGGAGAGCTCGTGGAGGTCTGCTGGCATGCGTGCGGTGGCCTGCGGTGCTTCAGGCGGCCATTGCTGCTGCTGGAGCTTTCGAGCTTGAAGCTCTGACAATGGTGGCGAGGGTGTTCAGTGGTGAAAACAGAAGGTGAAACCACCACGCCCACCTGCTCACGAAGGAGCTGGGCGGTGGTGTAACTCATAGCGGTGGTCGTGGGATCAGTGTAAGCTTTCTCCTACCCGCAATGTGCCTCTTCAGTGAGAAGAGAAACTGCGTATGGAGAGGGAGAGGGGAGGAGATTGGCCTGGAGGAAAGTGTTTGCGGGTGGTGTCTGTTCAGGCTCCCCCACAGCAAGGGAGAGGGCAAGGCCTTTTAAAGAAGAAGACGCATGCCACTGCCATGCTGCTGGTAGAGCAAGTCCAGCCATGCTGTTGGCAGAGGAATGGTGAGAAGAGGTGCATGCCCCATGCCCTGAGCTGCGCGAGGGAGAAGATTTCAAAGTCAAAATAAAGAAATGAGAATGGTGAATTTGTAATGCAGCCCTTAATGAAGATGTTAATTAGATGGCCAATTATTCGCATTATCCTCCCCTCTCAATAAATGCATGCATGTGTTTATTTGCAAATGCAACTATAGTTACATAAGATACAATGGCAGTGCTAGGAAATAACACAAGGTGGCAGAATTACTGGTGTATTTTTGCTGTGCAATCATACCCCCATGCCTATCTTTTGCTAGTCCCTAGCAAAACATTTTGTATTGTATTTAGAAATGATCTTAAGATGAAGATTTTCTTCATGGGTGTGTTTACTTGCTGGATATTGTGAGAACCAATTGCAGAGAAGACTACCAGTACTTTAAGTCTTATATGACTCTCGACTAACCTGGACTCTTGGTATTTAAACCTTAAGTACGATTTTCAGGACTCAGAAGGTTTTTGCCGTACTCGAGAGCTTAAGAGATTATGGTTTGTGCATAGTGAAGGATCAAGACTGACTAGATGAACATTACGACTCAAGCCCAGGGTTTCACGAATCTTTAAGTGCAGGTTGGTCCCAGTTTCAGCTCTTGTCTTCGGATAGACCCTTAAAAAGATGACGGAAAACTCAACTCCCATTTTATTACATTTGTGGCTCAAAGAATATATGGTAGAAATAGGGTATTTGTAACTTGCCCTGAAAAACTTTTTAGGGAGAAGAATTTACAGACATTTGCTAGATATACTGGCTTATTTGCACAGTTTTTTTTTTTGAAACAAGTGTCAGTATATCTCTTACAACTTTATTTGGAGGAGCATACTTTTTTTGGTGGGAGAGTTCCTTTTTGGTGGAAAGGGTTTCTCCTAGACACAAGACTGAAGCCTGGGATAAAAAGTCTACCTACGTGCACAGGTAAGGACTCCACCTTCCCTAATGAACACTAGGGTTGGATCTTATGTTCACCTGATCTTTCTTGATATGTGTAGTGTGAACCAAGATTACTTAGGCTCTCGAGTAGAAGCAAACCAACGGATCCTGTACTGATGTCTCAGGTACAAGAATACGTTCTTAGTTAGGAGAGATTCTAATCTATCTTGTCAATGCTAAAGTGAATTAAGCCGAGCCTGAGCAAATCAAGCTTCTGTGGCCTGGAAAGTCTTCAGAACAGTGGTTGAATATCCATAAACACTTATTGTATTTTTGTTTCAGCCTTCAAATCATTACTAAACACCTTTTTTTTCTTTTGTTATGTACATATTTATAGATGGATGGAAGCTGCATGATACCATATAATACCCAGATCCTATAGATGCCTATCCACCCCCTCATGCCAAATGATGCTATGTCCTCATATGCATGCAGGGCAGAGGAAGGTTCAAAGATCGGGGAATGAGAGCTAAGGTGAAAGGTATATAGCAGGGTGGTAGGGTGGGTGGTGAAGTGAAAAGGTGCGAAGTGAAGTGTACGTGGCAGTGGAGGAGTGTTGCTGGGGTGCCTCCCAACGAGCGCTGAATTTAATGTCCCCAGCTAAACTCAGAATGAGGCACAAAATTAGTTACCCTCCATCAGGGCAACAGTTTCTCCAACGGGGGCAGGTTCATGACTAAGATAAGGTTTTAAACGCTGCCCATTGACCATAAATTTATGCTCAGATTTGGGATCTTCAATTTCAACGGCCTCATTGGGAAATGGTCTTGAGACCAGGAAGGGACCAATCCATTTGGACTTCAATTTCCATGGAAAGAATTTGAGCCGGGCATTATAAAGCAAAACTTGCTGAGATGGTTCAAATTCCTTTTGCCGAATTCGACTGTCGTGAAAAGCCTTAGTGCGTTGCTTGAAAGTTAAGGCAGAATCATAGGCTTCATGACGAAGCTCTTCCAGCTCTTGGAGTTGGAGTTTCCTTTCTCGACCACACATATCTGGGTCAAGGTTACATTGGCGAACCGCCCAATAAGCACGGTGCTCCAACTCCACGGGCAAATGACAAAGCTTCCTGTAAATGATTCTATAAGGAGACATACCTAGGGGAGCCTTGAATGTGGTCTGATACGCCCAAAGTGAGTCAATTAGCTTGTCAAACCAATCCTTACGATCAAGTTGAATCGTTTTCTAGAGAATTTGCTTGATTTGCTGGTTCGACACCTCAGCCTGGCCGTTCGTCTGAGGATGATACGGAGATGCGATATGATGGTGGACTCCATATTTCCTCATAAGTGCCCGAAAAGAAGCATGGGTAAAATGGCTTCCTCCATCCGAGATAATGGCTCGAGGGATCCCAAAGCATGCAAAAATGTGGTCTTTGACAAATCGAGTGGATATGACATGGTCAGCATGGCGCGTGGGAATAGCCTTGATCCATTTCAAAACATAATCAACAGCAACGAGGATGTATTTAAAGCTGTTTGAAGGAGGAAAGGGACCCATGAAATCGATTCCCCAAATGTCGAAGATTTCAGCAGCTAGGATGGGTTGCAAGGGCATCATGTCATGACGTGACATTGGCCCTAACGACTGGCACCTAGTGCAGTGTTTGGCATAATTGTGTGCATCCTGGTGAAGGGAGGGCCAAAAGAAATCGCACTGTAACACCTTGGCTACAGTTTTCCTCCCAGAGAAATGGCCTCCGCAGGCCCGATCGTGGCAGAAGGATAGCACACTGGGGAATTCGCTATCAGGAATACACCGACAGATGATCTGGTCAGCACCTATTCGAAAAAGTAGTGGATTATCCCAGAAATAATACTTTGCTTTTGCAATGAGATGCTTGTGCTGGTTTTTAGGCCAGCCACATGAAAGGGAACTAGAAGCAAGGTAATTGTCAATGTCGGCATACCAAGGTCCACTTGCCACATTAATTGCGAATAGGTTCTCATTGGGAAAAACCTCATTAATCGGCAGGGTAAGTCCAATGTGGTCAGCGTCTAGTCTCAAGAGATGATCAGCAACCACATTCTGGGCTCCGGCCTTATCGCGGATCTCAATGTCAAATTCTTGGAGCAGAAGGATCCAACGAATCAGTCTAGGCTTGGCATCCTTCTTGTGAATGAGATGGCGAATGGCTGCGTAATTAGTGAATACAATAACATGTGAGCCAGAGGGTAAGAGCGAAATTTCTCCAGCCCAAAGACAACCGCCAGTAGTTCTTTCTCAGTGGTTGTATAATTACGCTGGGCCTCATCCAACATCTTACTGGCATAGTACACCACGAAGAGGTGTCTATCACGTCTTTGTCCCAGGATGGCTCCGATTGCAAGGTCAGAAGCATCACACATGAGTTCAAAGTCGAGGGACCAATTAGGTGGTTGGAGAACGGGGGCCTTGGTGACAGCATCACGCAGCTGCGTGAATGCTCGTATGCAGTCGGGGCCCATATCAAAGGGTACCTCGGTCAATAGGAGATGAGTTAAAGGTCAAGAAATCTTTGATGAATCTCCTATAGAAACCGACGTGTCCCAAGAAGGAGCAAATTTGTTTGACAGAGCTAGGCATAGGTAAATCAGTAGTTACATCAAGCTTAGCTCTGTCAACCTCGATACCCCTATCAGAGATGATATGCCCGAGAACAATTCCCTTGTGTACCATAAAATGACTTTTTTCCTATGAAAGCATGAGGTTCACATCAATACATCTCTGAATGATATGGGTCAGGTTGGTAAGACAGTCATCAAAAGAGGGTCCAAAGATCGAAAATTCATCCATGAAAACCTCAAGAAAGTCACCCACCATGTCATGGAATATTGCCAGCATACATCTCTGGAAAGTCGCTGGTGCGTTACAAAGTCCGAACGGCATCCTTCTAAATGCAAAGGTGCCGAAGGGGCAGGTAAAGGTGGTTTTCTCTTGGTCTCTTGGGTCAATTGCCACCTAGTTATATCTAGAGAATCCATCCAGGAAACAAAAAAAATTATTTCCCGCTAACCGCTCCAGGATTTGGTCAATAAAAGGTAGCGGAAAGTGATCTTTCTTAGTTGCCGCATTCAGTTTCCTATAATCTACACACACTCTCCAAGATGTAGGAGTGCGTGTAGGGATGGATTCTCCCTTGTCATTGACACGAATGGTGAGTCCCGTTTTTTTGGGCATGACATGAATCGGGGTCACCCAAGGGCTATCGCTGATCATTTAGATTATACCCGCATCCAGCCACTTAATAATTTCCTTTTTAACGACCTCCCGCATGTTAGGGTTGAGACGTCGCTGCATCTCGCAGGAAGGTCGAGCCTCCTCCTCCGTATATATACGGTGAGTGCAGTAGGAGCTCTTTCAGCTCGGAAGAGGATGGTGAAAGATCTGGCATTGCTTGGGATGAGAGTGTCCCAAGCGGATAAGAAGGAAACAAGGCAGGAGGAAGAAGTTGGCCCTCAGATTGGCCAAGAAGAGGGGCATCTTGGATTGATGGATCCAAAAAGGGATAGCCCCATTGAGCAGTATTTGGGCTCAAGGTCCCAGTGTGGAGTTGCAATTCCGCCTGATTTGGCGGGAAAGAAAGGGCAATCCAGTCTTTAAGAGTGTGGACCGGCAGTGAGTAGCCCGAATATGACTCAGACCATGAGGTATGGGAGGCAGAGAAAACCTCGTCAGGAGCCTGGTCAGGAGAAGGTACGGGAAAAGGGAGGGATGGGGGAATGTCACAATGTGTCGGTCAGGCAATCGTTTCTGTTTAAAGGCAATCCACAGCAGTCAGAATAGGTCTCTATTAGTCTGATACACGCGCTGACGGCCATGTCCTCGTCAGACGTGTCATCCTTAATACAATCGCAATTAAAGTTCTTGGCTGCCTTGAAGATGTTAAGCTTGAGCTTCTCAGATCCAACGGCAATCTCAATACAGCTCGACTGGCAATCGATATGGGTGTGAGCTGTGGCCAAGAAAGGTCGACCAAGGATGATTGGACAATCAGAAAGTGAGCTAGGAACTTCCATATCCAAAACAAGAAAGTCAACAGGAAAACAGAGACTGTTGACCCTAACCACCACGTCTTCCACCACACCCTTTGGTATTTTGACAGAACGATCTGCCAACTGTAAGGTGACAGGGGTGGGTTTCAGATTTCCTAAGGCAAATTTCTCGAGCATGATGGTTGGTATAAGATTGATGGAAGATCCTAGATCAAGCAGAGCACGGTTAAAATTGTAGCCTTGGATGCTACAAGAAATAAGCAGTGTGCCTAGATCTTTCTGCTTCGGTGGTAGATTTGACAGTATAGCACAACTCACATGAGGCGAGAGAACCACTAGATTCTTTGTTTTCTTTGATTGTCGCCTGTGTGTAGTGTAGTCTTTAAAAAATCGGGTGACAGTAGGTATGTGGTCGATAGCCTCTAATAGGGGTACCTTGATTTCAACATCCCTGAATAAATTACGCAGGTTATCAAAGGCCTGCGTATTCTTTTTCTTGCCTTTTGGTTCCCTTAGTAGAGCCTCAGGGAATGAGACCGATTTTGGCACTAATTTGGGTGTATCGTCCTCTCACGAATGCGGTGCGCATCCCGAATGAGAGGGCGATGAAAAAGATGGGCCAGGATTAGGTCGAGGTGGATCAACGGTTTGCTTACCGCTCCTCGTAGTAATCGCATTGGATGTTGCGGGTCCAGTGGGATCATAAGGCGGAGGAGGGTTCACAATAGGGACATAAGGGTGAGGTGTAGTTGCTACAGAATTAGCCTGAAATCCCGGTGGAATGCTCGGAGCCTGCAGAATCTGATGAACCTGCCCCTGAGAAGGTCGTACCTGTGGTTGAGGATCACGGGGTACGAAATTTCATGGGTTGGGAACAAGTTGGGCTGGAAGAGTGCTCTGAGATCGAGTCACCATACGTAGTTGACTGATCTCAGCATTCTGTTGCGCCAATTGGTGCTGAAGAGAGGTCATGTTCTCTTCATGGCACTTAGACATTTCTGTCATCATTCGCATCATTTTATCAAGAGGACTTGATGCGTGTTCCGTTTGCGTATGCAAGGACCCGATGGCGGATTTGCCCCAGGATTAGACTGGGCCCTTGTGATGACGGGTGCGGACGGTCTCATTGGCCCATTTGCGGGGTTTTGGCGCTGCAGGTTGCTGGACCATGCAAAGTTCGGATGATTTCGCCACCCTGGGTTATAAGTGGCAGAGAACGGGTTGTTCCCCAAGGCACAAGCATCTTCTAAGCCAGAAGATGAGTCCGCATGTAAATATGCATCCGAGCACACGGAGGCTTGGTCCTCCGTGTCAAAGTACTGGCTTGCAAAAGCTAGATCCACATGACTTACTGAATCGCTCGACGCGACGCTCAGTAAGGAAGATCTCATGGGTTTTTGGGGATAAGCCTGGCGTTGGAAGGATTAGGATTGTGACGAAGTGGTGAGGTGGGGGTGTTTGCCATAGAATGGGTGGGATTGGCTAGAAGCTCGTCTAGCTTTTTGTGCGATAAGGCTAAGATCTGTGGATGAATGGGAGGGTCCCGTGTCAACTTCGTGAACATTACGAGGCAGGCTGGTACGATTAAATGCGACAATGGAGGCATTTTGCATTGAGTTTTCGCCCATGTTTTCAAATAATTTGAATGCTCCATTCTCGTCTTTATTCATGAAATTCCCTCCGGAAGAAGCATCTGCAATCTGCTTCAAAGTCTCATTTAGCCCATAATAGAAAATCTGGGCTATATGCCACTTAGGCAGACCATGGTGCGGACACTTCCGGAGGAGGTCATTATACCTCTCCCAAGACTCATGAAACTGTTCGCCATTTTGTTGCGTAAAGGAAGTTATAGCATGGCGAAGTGCATTGGTTCGCCCGATTGGGAAGAATTTCTTGAGAAATGCTGTTCACATCTCTTCCCAAGAATGGATGGTTCTCCCAAGGGTGCGTAACCATTGAGACGCTTTATCCCGCAACGAAAACGGGAACATTTTCATGAGGACAATTGATAACCCGATGTTTCTTGGTTTAACCGTTTCAACCAATCGGGTTAGGTCTTCCAAATGGAGAAAAGGATCTTCACTTGCAAGACCATGGAAGTGAAAGTTAATCAGGCCAATTACATTGGGTTTCAGTTCAAAATCGTCCCCGCCCATGGGGACCTAAATTTGTCTTATGGTCTTTATAGCAGCGGGATTTTGATAAGAGCTAAGAGACCTAGGCTCCTCCCGTTCGGGAGGGTTCTGCATTTCCTCCAAGGTTTCCCTAATGGCTTCAATCTATTCATTATACATTTCCATTTGGTCTTGGAGGCGGGTTATGAGGTCCATGGCTCCAACACCTGGTGGGATTTAAGGGGGGCGGTTTCTTCCCTTGGGATTTGGGGGTGGGCGTGCAGCCATGTTTGTGGAGGAGGATGACGATTCGGTTTCTTTCCTTCTAGAATTATCAGAAAATTCAAACAATTTAGGGTTTTGTGACCTCCTCCCAAACATGCACTACCGCAGGAAGAATTGGGGAGATAAGAAGGGAAAGGGGGATGAGAGAAATGACGCTGCAAAGGTACACTTGATGACAAATCAAGGCAATCAAAGTCCCAACCTCTACAATGTGCCCTTAGACCTAAAGATCTAAGTTACCTACTATCACAACCTATGGAACCAAATGAGAGCACCGCGGAACCACCGAACCAGATTGAAAGGCTGTTTGCCCCAGTCTTAGACACCCGATAGCACACGGGAACCTGCACCAGCATGTAGGCGCTATACGCAGGTAGTTAGACCTCCAATCCTTCCTAAGGGTCAAGTTGCTACCAGTTTTAATTAGAGGCTTAGGATCAAGTGCTTCAAGAATGTGAAGGGTGTTGTATACGGGTAATGCCCAAGTGCGTTGATTTTAGAAAGTGTGTAAACCAAGCATGCAACGGGAAAATCTCCCCGAATTGCAGTTTTAGTTGGTGAATGGTTTTTAGAATTTCAGCCTTAAGTAGTATGGATTTTAAGATTTCGCTGAGTTACCAATTCAACCAATCTCCAGGTTTTGAGAAAATACAAGTTCTTCTTTGCCCAACAAACCCTTTTTTAATGTGAGTTGGTTAATGCATGCTAAAAATGCAATGAGCTTCCCTAGGTGGAAATTTCTATGTGTGGATGCACGAGTCAATTTTAGGTTAGTGTGAAAGGGAGCCGAAGCACTTCAATTCAAGTGCTCCCAATCACCAAAATGATGTTCCACACACAAGGCTCAACCACAAGATAATGTGAAGAGAATTAAAATTTTGGGGTTGAAATATTCAGGATCAAATCTAAGGCACTTAAAAGGTCGTGGTGTGGTTGGAATCAAGTCAATTCCAAGTCTCCCCACCAAAAATGTGATCCCGAATTGTGGATAAATGAGGCAAGGAGGGATGGCAATTAATCTATTTAATCTTGCCTCAAAGAATACTTCACATGATGAAAGATTCAAGAATCAAGATTCTTGGATCTTCGCTATGCGAAGTTTGGTAGGAAATCTAGGGGCGGTGGGGGTGATAGAGACAATCAAGCAAGTGATTTTTAATCCACTTGCCCCAAGAAATTCCAAGAAGTGTTTTTAGGTTTTTTTTTTGTTTATTTAGGTGACCAGTTAACCAAAGTTGCTAATAAAGGGAGAGACCTACCTTTTCAGCAACGTGGGTGAAGCTCCAGTGCGATGCCGGTGACTTCACGCTCTCGTTCCCACCTTGGATCTACCCACATCTCTGACTTCCTCTGCTTGTCTCCTCCTTGCAACTGGTTTACCTGCACACCAGCAAACAAAAACACCTGTGAAGAGAAGGGTGTGAGAACAGAAAATCAAAGGAATGGAGTAGAAACTTACCTTAATGCTCATCTCCCCGACAACGGCGCCAGAAAAAGACCGTGGTCGAACTTAAATAGGTTATGTTAATATGGTGAAATTATTGTTGAAGTTAGTATAATGGGTTAACCTAAATCGAGTCTAACCATCTTTCACAAAATTTTTTAACCTGGCCTACTTAATTTTATCTTGGTCACTTTTAGGCCCAGGGTCAATCTCAGGGAGGCGGGAATTAAAGGAGAAGTTTCTACGCCTTTCCTAAAACGTATCTCTTCCGTGCGTTTATTATATTTTTGGTTTTTTTTTTCTATTTAAGATTTTTTTGCTGATAATATTATCCTTGAGGCACACCCTCAAAATCAGGTCCTTGGCTTTGAGCCAAATTGTTCTTGGCTTTGAGCCAACTTAGGGTTTCCAAAAGAACTGGCCCTGCTTTAGCAAGATTGAGTACCTGCAAGACAAGGATTATCTTTTCTCTTTTACTCCTTTTTTTTATTTTTTAATAGCAGGAAACAAAAGAGAAATAAAAACAAGGTAGGTTGCTTGTAGAGAAATAAATATAGTCTCTATGTATATAGATATATATATATATATATATATTATGTATATAGGGGTGGAGGTGGAATTGGAAATGGCATGTGGCACAGTGTCGAGTTGGTCCACGTCTAGTAAGATGCAACCAATAAGACGAAGTGCTGCGTAGAGTGTGGGACGGATGTGTGGGAGTTTGTGCAGAGGCGCTTGCTTTAAGCGGGTATTGGGGAATATCAGCAACTAGTGCAGATATTCTCGCGATAGAATACGTGGTGGAGTGACTAGTGCAAGGGAGTATGGATACAGGTAGGTGATGTGTATGTAAATATATATATATGTGTGTGTGTGTGTATATATACAAATAGGGTTATAACTATATAGGTATATATGTAGTTATGTATATATATAGATATGTAAATATATATATATGTATATATATATTTATAAATAGATATATATATATATTTATAAATAAATAAATAAATATATATATATAGATATAGTAATATTTGTATATAGATATGTGTATATGTATATAGATATATTTGTATAAGTATCTATATATATATATGTAGATATATATTTATGTATATATGTGAGTGGATATATAAATATATATGTGTGTAGACATGAGTTTATAAGGGTGTGTGTGTGTGTACAAGTGTGTGTGAGAGAGTACATGTGAGTGTGTGTGTGTGCGTACTGGCAGGTGACTGTGAGAGAGAGGGAGGAGTTTAAGTCATCTGGCAGAAGTGTCCGCCGTTTGATCTCGCAGGAGCACGCAAAGGCGTACAAGTGCTTCACTCGGGCGCTGGAGGGAACGCGCACGCTGTCTTCACGCGTAGGCGGGTGCAGGAGTGCAGCGTAGCGCACTACGTAGTGCAGCGCACAGCGCTGCGGGCGGGAGTGGACGCAGGTGCAGCTGCTGGTGATCGGCTGGAGCGGGTTGTGGGAAAGGAGAGAGAGCGCTGTGCCACCGGCTAAGTGAGAAACAAGCCGGTGGCTACAGTGTCGCGCTGAGAAGCGTGAACAGTGGCTACAGTGCCACGCGGGAGCAGGAGACCGGTAGCGCTGGTTTTGCGTGCGCAGGCACGCTGGGAAGCACATGCATGCGTAGGGAGAGCTCGCGGAGGTCTGCTGGCGTGCACGTGGTGGCCTGCGTTGCTTCAGGCGGCCGTTGCTACTGCTGGAGCTTCCGAGCTTGAAGCTCTGACAATGGCGGCGAGGGTGTTCAACGGTGAAAACAGAAGGTGAAACCACCACGCCCACCTGCTCACGAAGGAGCTGGGCGGTGGTGGAACTCATAGCGGTTGTCGTGGGATCAGTGTGAGCTTTCTCCTGCCCGCAGTGTGTCTCTTTAGTGAGAAGAGATACTGCGTATGGAGAGGGAGAGGGGAGGAGATTGGCCTGGAGGAAAGTGTCTACGGGTGGTGTCTGTTTAGGCTCCCCCAGCGTAAGGGAGAGGGCAAGGCCTTTTAAAGAAGAAGACGCATGCCACCACCATGCTGTTGGCAGAGCAAGTCCAGCCATGCTGCTGGTAGAGGAATGGTGCGAAAAGGTGCATGCCCCATGCCCTGAGCCACGCGAGGGAGAAGATTTCGAAGTCAAAATAAAAAATGAGAATGGTGAATTTGCAATGCAGCCCTTGATGAAGATGTTAATTAGATGGCCAATTATTCGCATTATCCTCCCCTCTCAATAAATGCATGCATGTGTTTATTTACAAATGCAACTATAGTTACATAAGATACAATGGCAGTGCTAGGAAATAACACAAGATGGCATAATTATTGGTGTATTTTTGCTGTGCAATCAAGGTGTGGCTGGAGGCGGAGTAGACAGAGGAGGAGAGGGTGAATTGTCGGTTGAATTGGGGTCTAAAGGGGTTAAACCTAACCTAGAGAGGGAAAGGGAGAGATAGGACCTAACTGTGGAAGAAGAGGGGGTGGAATCCTCACTGGTGTGGCTTACCAGAGCCGAGGATGATGAACTCTCCGATGAGGTGGAATGGCGATGAGGAAGGAGGAAGGGGCCCTAGCAGTGGCAGACTAGGTTCGGAGGAGCTTGGGGAGGAGTTTGGTGTTGCTCTTTGGATGGATGCAAGCATAGAAGAGGGAGGGCATGAGGATCGTCGAAGTGGAGCTGAGAATGACTGGAGAAGAAGGGTGAATTGTGGCCTATACTCAACTGAATTTGATTGTGGGATGAAGAGGAACTTATATAGAGGAGTTCGAGGCCTTCCATTGCAAGGAATCAGTGCGAATTCCTTGTAATTGAAGCAAGGAACCCTCACTGATTTTGCGAGTGCATTAGGGTTCTAGGATGTGAGTTAGGACTTGGGATCAGTCCCCATGGATTCCCCATGGTCTGAACACCAATCCCTCCAAATTTAGAGGGATTTGGTGCTAATTTGAGAGAGATTTCCTCTTTGGAATCTCGACCTGAGAGCGTTCACACTGTTCATGGCTGTAGGGACCTGATGTGAAGACAACGACAAAGTTAGTGATCGGAATCCAATAAACTCTAAACCAAGGGGTTAAAATGTGAAGGATTGAGATTTTAGGGGCTAAAATGCAAACTAGGTCAAGATGGACTTTGATTGGACCTAAATTTTTGTTGTTAACCTAATTTAGACCTAAGGAATCTAATGGTGAACTTGGATTTGAGTTCTGACCACATTTTACTGGGTAAATTGCATAAGAGCCTAAATTAGGATAAATTTCCGTTTGAATCTCTATTCTAGGTCAAAATGAGTTTTGATGGTCAAACTAAAGGTACAAAACCTCTTAGAATATTTTTTTATGAATTTTAGAATCTTTACATTGATTTTATCTTGACTAGAACTTTTTCAATTAAAGTGGGGTTGATAATCAGGGTTTTCAATACTGTTTTCACCCTCGAAATGCGTGAAATCCTGATGCAGTCAGTGTGAGCCCACTCCTTGATCTTTTATGTTCATTTAACCTTTAATTAACCCCTAAGTAATCTTGTGGTTAATCTGCATTTGTGATGTGCTGTTAAAATGACAGAATTAACCATATTTTCTTCTCTTTTCAAATCAGGTCAAAGTGGAATTATGGTCCTCAGATGATCATATAGGAGCATTTATCATTTGATTTTAACTAAATTAAGGTATTTATGATGAATAATGGCATTACCATCAGTGGGCTCCACACCTCTTATTCACATTCCTCAGCTTACCAGATTGAATGGGTTTGGTCTGCATCATCAGCCAATTGATTGAACAAGCACTTGGTTAAACTAATCAGGCTAATCATCAAGGTGGTTGTTCTACAAAATTATTCCAATCTGATCACCCCTTCTCCTTAACCACCTTCTGCTCAACTGAATGCATCTAATTTAGTGTTTAATGGGAGGTAACCCATCATTTCAATAACCCGAGACCCTTCTGATTCTTTTTGAGCTGCATTCCTATTGCACTTTAGGGTTCAATCTTTAGAATGACCGACTCCACCTTTGGTACTTATATTAGAGCTTGAAATCATTCGTAGCAGTCATACCCGACCCATTCACCCACCCTTTGATCCTATTCTAAACTATGAACTAAGCTCAATTTGAACCCACCTGATTTACAATGAGGACATTGCAAATCTTAGGCATGTGGGATATTAAAGTGCAAAACAAATGGAAAATTCAATTCTTTGAGGGGTTCTTATACAAAAAAAATGGTGAAAAGGGGAGAAAAATTTTGTGAGCTGAATGAAAAATCTTTCTTAGGGAGGAAGAAATAGAAGGAAATAGAAAAAAGTGACAAAGGAGCAAAATAAGAAAAAATTGATAGTCCTAGAAATTGATTATGGAACCTACTTAAATTCTAGACCAAATCAAAACAAGGAATTAAGTTCTGAAATGCTGGAGACAAGGAGATAAGTAAAGAGTACTGACCTTAGTCCTCTTGGGCCTATCCTAGGGCTTAAACACTCATGTATTTGTTAAGATCTGGACTATTCCTTAAGAGGTTGAGGGAGTTGGGAGGCTGATGTATTAAGTCTAAGGCTTAGGGATTATTCGGCCCCGTTGCCTGCCCTTTGATTTGTGGGACTTGGTAACCTAGACACCTAAAAATCACGTAGCGGTCTGGTTCAGTGCACTTAACAAAAAATAATGCCAAAAAGTGTTCTATTTTGAAAATGTTTTCTTGAAGATTCAACTTATGAGAAGCTCAAAGACACAAGTTGATTGGATGAGTTCTTGACGTAGAGAGGAGCAATGAAAAATACTCCCCTCGATGATGCATTATAACATATCGTGTCCCAGGTGCTTGTCTCCTAGGATATCCACATATCCTACAGGGGGCATGTAAGCACCTTGTGCTGGTTCAGGTGCCATGGGTGGGATTATCCCGAAATGTCGATTGTTGGGCTTGAATTTAATCGAAGAATGCCATGGGCAGCACTATCCCAAAGTGTCGAAAGCTAGGATTTTGGGGGTTGCCATGGGTGGCACTATCCCGAAGTGTCGAAAGCCAAGGACCCTACAAGGATTGATGGTGGGGACAAAGAATTCGATACATACCATGTTTAGGGCCAATCTAATGTTGGACTTAGGGGAATGTAAAAAGAAAAGAGATAAAACTCTCAAAATAAATATCCCTCTCCATCTCTCTTATCAAAATGCATTGGCAACCTGAGCTTGGACTTGCGACGAATGCCCATGGGTGCTTTACCTACTGGGGTCAACGAACCACTAGGTAATTTTTGTAGGCCTTAGAAACCTCACTGTGGGTCCAAGGCTGAGGCTGGTCAAGTCTAGATCTTGGCTGGTACTTGAGTACCTCTAGGCCTATTATTGGTATTTTGATATAATTTTTTAGAGATATGGCTGAGTAAGGCATCCTGACAGTTAAAATCTAGCTTAGAGATCTCATTTGGTCCATAGGATTTTGCTAGGGACTAGCAAAAGTTAGGCATGGGAGTATGATGGTAACATCGTCATTTGTCATAACCAACTGAAATTAGTTAGTTTCAAGTGTTAAATGCTCCTAAATGATCGTTTGAGGATCATAAATCTGTGCTGAACTGATTTGAGAAGATAAGAAAATAACGTTAATTCTACTATTCTACCATCTCATCACTAATGTATATCAACTAAGGGGTTAATCAAAGGTTAATTAAAGGTTAAATTAACTTAAAAGACCAAGAAGTGGGCTCAGAATAACTAAATCAGGATTTCACGCATTTCGAGGATTAAAATATCATTAAAAACCCTAATTATTAGCCTCACTCAAATTGAAAGGGTTATGGTAGAAGTAAATACAATCTAAACCTCCTAAAATTCATTGAAAATTATTTTAAGAGGTTTTGTACCTTCATTTTGACCATCTGAACCCATTTTGACAAAAAATAGAGATTTAGACATGAATTTACCCTAATTTGGACTTCTATGCAACTTATCCAATCAAACATGGTCAAAATCCAAATCCAAGATCACCATTAGATTCCCTGGGTCCAAATTAGGTTAACACCAAAATTTGGGCCCAATCAGAGTCCATCTTGACCTAGTTTGCAATTCAATTAAACCCTCACCTTTCAGACTTTTCTCACCAAATTGTCCCTAGCTTCTCATTACTTTCACAATTGGGTCCTTGCCACCTTCTCCTTCAAACTTCCTAATCGTGGCATAGTAGGGAAACAGAACCCAACCAAACTGACTTCTACTTGTGGAAATCAGGAGGAAATCTCCACCAAATCCCACCAAAATTGGTGGGATTGGTGTTTAGACTGTGGACAACTAATTGAATAAGGTTTTGAATCCTACCGTGAAGAGGAGAGCACTGCGAACTCAAGATTTTTGAGGATTTCAGTTGCCAAATTCATGATTCTTACTCACAAATTCTTCCTAATTTAGGGTCAATTTAAGCTCTATATAAGCTCTAGGACATTCCTACGTCAAATCCAGCTAGGTTTACGGCCAAAAATCCTCTTCTCTTCCTCCTCCAACCAACTCCAATCTTGGCTCCAGCGACGACCTCCAATCTCCTTCAAGCCTGCCAACAGTCAAATTGAGAGTGCCATCATCTTCCTTAAGCTCATCTGCTTCTCACCGGCCAAAGTGGGATTTTCCATCCCCTTCTTCCTCATCGTTCTACCTCATCGAAGAGTTCACCTTCCCCCCATCCATTTGGCAAGCCGACGTGGAATCCTTCCCCTTTCGACCAATTAGCTAAGTCACCCTCTCCACCACTCTCTTACTTAGCTTTAGGTCATTAAATTTAGGTTTAGAACCTTGTTCAACTCCGATTCCCCCTCGTCTTCTTCATGTCTAGTGGGAGCTCTGACGAGCTCGCTAATGGTAACATGATCATAGGTCCTAGCTAGCCACATTTAGTCAGGTTTGATAAAAACTCCTACCCAATCATCTGAGGGCCATAACTCTATATTATTCTGATTTAAGAGAACTAGAAATTAGGGTTAATTCTATAATTTTAACAACACATCACAAACGTAGATTAACCATGAGGTCACTCAAGGGTTAAATGAAGGTCAAATGATCTCAAAAGTCCAAACAATAGGTTAACACTGATGGAAACAAGGTTTTATGTATTTTGAGAACCAAAAAGCACTTAAAACCCTAATTCTCAACTCACTTAAATTGAAGAGGTTTGGTAATCTAAACCTCATAAAATTTATATAAAAATATTCTACAAGGTTTGGTACCCTTGGTCTGACCATTTAAACCTATTTTGACCTAGAATAGAGTTTTAGATGAGATTTTGCCCTAATTTGGGCTTTTGTGCAAATGACCCAATCAAACATGGTCAAAACTCAAATCCAAGTTCATCATTAGATTCCTTGGGTCCAAATTTGGTTAGCACCAAAATTTAGGCCCAATTAGAGTCCATCTTGACTTAGTTTGCAATTTAGTCCTTAAAATCTCTATTCTTCACATCCAAGCCCCTAAGTTTCGAATTTATTAGATTCAGGTCCCTAAGTTTCTCATATTCTTCACATCCAGGTCCCTACTGCCATTGATGGATCAACTGACCTACGTAGACCTTTGACCAAGCTCGAAATCCCATTAAACCTACACCAAATCCCACTAAATTTGGTGGGATTGATGTTCACATGCTGAGGAATCATCTGACCCTAATTTGAGATACAAATCTTGTGTAAGAAGAGAACATGAATCCAAGGAAATCTATGGGGTTTCTTAATTCTAAACAGAGGCTCAATTAGTCCTCTTTATTCATTTGGAGCTTGATCGTGAGCTCTATAAAGAGCCACGATGTTTTGTGGTCATCCTTAGCTCGATTTTGGCGCCTGAAACCCTCTTCTTCCTCCTCTCCGGCCATCCCCGACTGCAGCTCCGGTGGCTCTCTATCCTCCACTCTTTCATACCTCCAACAACTAAATTGGAGGCACTAAGCTCCTTCCCTCTTCATTGTGACCAAGTCCAGCCAAAGATCGAGTGCTCTCCGTCTCTCTTTCCTTGCCATCGTATCACCGTCAGCTTCGTTTCCTATGGCACTGGCCAACCAAAGCCGATCGCATGTTGCCCTCATTTTCTCTCTATCTCTCACCCCCTGACTCTTTCTATCCCCTTAGACCTTAGGTTCAAACATGATATCGCCTTCACTCTATCATCTTCCCCAATGCCGGTGGGAACTTCGACGAGTTCGCGCCATCACACCACGCCACCAAATCACCTGCTACCACCTCTGTAAGCTCCACCTCACCGCCCTCTTCAAAGGCCCTCAATTAGTTCCACCTCACACCCACTAAAACGGCCCACTGAACAACCCACCTCACGATATTCTTCTCTAACTTTGACAGGCATCCTCCGACCACCGCATGCCTTCCAATTACCTCCAACACATTCACCTTCTCATGGCGAAGCTATTGAGCTAGTTTGACAGGGCCGAAAGGTCATTCTCATGCATGCAGGTAACCACCAGACCTCCACTGCTTCCATCTTCATCGATCGCGTCTGCTCGCCTTTGACCACAAGTTGACATGAAGCTGTGCTTAATCGAAGCAGACCTGACTCGTGCAGCTTCCCAAGTCTGCAATTAAGTGAAGACACTATTGTAGGGACCTCAATTCTTCGATGCTTTCTACTGCAGCTGCTTGCGAAGGAGAAGGGACTTCATAGTCCTACATCGTCTGCTGCAAACTCCATTCAGCGCATAAATTGAATCCACGCTCTTAGCCAGTTGCCTTTGAGACCACAGGGTGAGGTCCTACGCATGCCCCATTGCTCGTGCTATACACGTGCTTCCTCACATGCCCTTGCATGCGGGTCTAGGCCTGGGTTCGAATACCCAGGTCCAGTTTGGTTCTCAAGAAAGGAAATCTAAGAGGGAAGAGGGGTTTTTGCATTGTAGCGGCCTCGGGATTCACACCCCCTTCTCAACACTTAACTATGCAGTGCTGTTGTGTCTTGGTTCTTTGTGGCTTTGAGGTTAAGGTGTTTGAAGCCTTGTCTTGATGTCTGTTGGGATGCTTACTTTGGTTCTGATACTGTAGACACATCTGTTGACATGGAAATTGCTATTAGTGATTGAGAGTTACAGTTGGATTATTTGAGATATTTAAAGCTTAATTGTAGAGTAAAAATTGATGGTTCAAACCACCAATTTTACCCACTATTTTTTGCACTTTGATATTTGATATTCTGAGACATATTTTTGACATATATTGCATATCATTTTTGATTATCTGATTCACTTGCTATTGCTATTTCTAATTATTGTAATTAGTGATTGATTTGCTTTAAATTGATCCCTGCGAACGACCTCGGACTCATTTTGTTTCCCGAGTTTATAAATTTAAGTGCTGTTGCGATTGTCGTCCTATGCTACGATGCTATACATTCCTAAAATGACGAGTTTCACTAACAACACTCACATCGGTGCAACACACCACAAAACCATATGCCACCTTCACCAAAAGTACCCTCACGCTTCATAGGTACCTACGACTCACTCAGTCAGACTAACCCATCATACGTCGACCACCCCTTCACCGTCCGGCCACCCCACACATTCTCACACAAAATCACCACCACCACTACCTTTGTCGATCCATGGGGAAGGCCTCTAGCTATTTAATTGGGCAGCAAGGCCATCTTTTTACTTTAGGACGCTCTCCGGCGAAGCTCCTCTTCTTCGATGTCAAGTAGTTACTTCTGGCCATCAATCATCCTCACTACTACTCTCATCAGCCATTGAATCATTTGGATGTTCTTTTTGGTCTCTTCACTTGAAGAAAGAACAACAACAGTGACACCAATTGGAGGAAACAACATCACACAATGAGCATGTGAAGAGCAAGGAAGATGGAACCTACTTTAGTTCCACATTGTAGGCAATTAATCTGGATTTTGATACTTGTTGGTTTTTGCTCATAACCCAGTTGCATTAGTTACAGGGGGTTAGGTCCCCATTATATCACATGCACACCCTCGCCCGTGCCCACATGCACACCAGTCTGGGCCTATCTATGCTTGAATCGGATTTAGGTCTGGGTGTGAATCGGGTTTGAGGAGAAGAAATAAAGGATTTGTGAGAGAGAGAGGGCAGGTTTTTGCTCTTGGGATCTGTGCATGAGGACTTAGGCAAATTTTAATTTGAAGAAGAGACGTCTAGGTTTGAGTTTGAAATTGAAAGATAAGCAGTCTAATAGTTGTTCAAGATGTTTAATGAGAGTTGGAAATATTGACTAAGTGTTGAGGCCGTATGTGCGTAAGTTGAAAATTATATTTTTGGTCCTCTTAACACTTCATTTATTTTTGAGATTTAAGAATAACATTGATTGCATATCTATTTATTACCATGCATATTTATTTCATTCGATTAGTGGTGGAATTACAACTGTTTGCTCCCTCCAAACGACTTCATAACTTACATTTTTCGAGCACTAATAAATTTAAATGTCGAATCGATTTTCATTGCTATAGTATGATGTGTTTTTCTAAACTACGATGAATTTCGATTCTATATTTTGGCATTGTTACCGGGGAGCAACGTGTAATTCACCACTAGTCATATCATTCTTGATTATTGAGTTGATTTCTAACTTGCCCTATGTTACGAACGCGTGCCCCAGACGTCTTTTAAGACGTCTGGGATGTGTCCCAGACGTCGGACCAGACGTCTGGGATAGTTTCCAGACATCTGGAAATCCGTTATTTGCGACACACGCGAGTCGTCTGCGCGCCTGCGCGCACAGACCGCATATTCGCCTTTCCTCCCTCCTGCGGCTGCAGATACCCCTGCCGCGAATCCTTCTCTCTCCTCTCCGCGCGGCCTTAAAAAGGGCACGCCTCCCTCCTGTCGTCTCCACCGTCCCCTTCCTCTTCTCCTTCCTGTGCGCGAGAGCGAGTGAGCGCGAGGGCTGCAGCGGCGGCCGCAGTGAGCGCGGAGGAGGTGTGGCGTGCGAGGGCGGAGCTCTGCCGGGAGGGCGAGCTCGCCGGAGCGGCTTAGCCGGCCGGTGGAGGGTGCAGGGGGCGCGGAACGACGCGGAGGGGGACCTGCTGCAGTCTGAGCAGCAGGAGCGCGAGGTGCGATGCGGGCGGCGTCGCGAGCGGAAGCCGGGTGGAGCCCTGTTCTGGAAAAATTTCCAGAATCGGACGTCTGGGTTGATAGGCAGACGGCGAGGACGACGTCTGGTAGATCATACAGACGTCTGAAAGGTTAGTATTCCGCTTTTTTCTTCCTTCCTGTCGACTTACTGTACTAAGGGAGGGAGTTGGCTATGCGCAGGCTCGCTGATTCGCCATCCTTTGCGAATCAGACGTCTGGAAGTTGTACCAGACGACTTGAGTGACCTCTAGACGTCCGGGGTGACCATCGGACGTCTGGGAGCTAGGCCAGACATTCTCGCAGACTTCTGGACATCTGGGAAACCACGCTGAACAGGTAATTCTCCGATCCACATTTTAAGACGTCTGGAAGAAGTTCCAGACGTCTGATTTTGCACAGTATCATCTTTTTCGACCCGTTTAGGGCTCGTTCGGGCTCCGTTTTTCGCGATTCGAGTTGCGTTATTTTCAGAATTAATTCCTCTACCCGTCTACAGTAGCTATACACTATTTTGAGACACTCCTTGTGTTTGATCCTTGTGATAGGACTTCGTTCAGTTGCAGTCTTGGGTGTCGCGGAGGCACGTGGGATTCCCGATCACGCCCCCATTACTCCCGTTGTACCTGGTAGAGTGGCTTAAGTTTATTATTAAAATCTGTTAAAGTATGGAACCATAACTAGAATCTAGGACATTGCATGAACCCTAGGAATGAGAAATGCATGGAATGATAGCTCCTAGGTGATGCATGAATCCTAGGGCTGGAAAACTAGTTGTATGCTAGATCCTAGGGTGTGGCATGAATCCTAGGATGGAAGAACTAGTGGAATGTATAATACGGCAGTGTTGGAAAAATGGAAAGGAACATAAAGCTGCCTGTAAATTGAATTAACAGCTGCCTGTTGTGAATAGATAACGTGGTTGAGAACATGGATTGTAAGAATGTGAAATTGGAAAGTGAAACCTGGATGTTTGGGTAAAAAGAATGGAACCCTACGGGGAAGTAGGAGTAGAACTCCTGGAAGGTGAATGGAATAATTTTGGGGAAGTGAGCTGGCCCTTGAGTACGGAGTACCAAGGAGAGCGACTGTCCCCCTGTTTAGTGTAGAGCGGAGCTAGCCGCCCCAGGGACCCAGGGTTAGGACTGGAAACTCTGTACCGACTTGTTGGCCCTCGTGTATGTAGTACCGAGGAGAGCTAGTAGTGTTAGGAGAGTACTAGCTACCCCACGGGCCCCTGGGTTCTGCTAGCCTCCTTCACCGACTTGTTAGGCCCACTAGGGCAAACCAGGGTAGTCAGGCGAGGGTGCGCAGACTGTGGAGGGGCAAGGCCCCGGTTTGGTTACTGTGGAGGGGTTGGACCCCTGTTACTGAGAGGGCTCTGCCCTGGTTCCGTGCTGTGCTTTGGGCGCACCCGTTAACGGAAATGACTGATCGCGTGCCAGTGCGGGCTAGCTGCCAGTGCGTTTATCGCGCGTGCCGTAGTCACCGTTACGTCTGTCAGTGACCTTGGGGTGGTTGACTGAGGGTAGGATCACCACGGGGGACTCTCCCGGCCAGGAGAGCACCACGTGCTACTTCTACTTTTGGAAAAGACTGCAATCAAGATCGTTCCCACGAGGACATTCGAGATCAAGTAAAGGATCTGAGAAATAAATGAAATAGTGAGAAAATTGAAAGATGTGAATAAAGGAAGTAATAGAACATAACAGCTACTGTACACTCTACTGTTGTCTTTAGTTAGTTTGCCACTCTACTCAGCGTTTTGCTGACGTGTTACACTCGTTACCTTTTTCAGGACCAGGTGTTGAGCAGCCAGGGTCAGCGGCTGCAGAGGACGCTGGGCCGAGTAGGGTCCAGTAGAGTTTACCATAGTCTTTTGTACCTTTTTTGTTTCTGTTATAGTGAGTAGTTCTTGTTTCCGCTGTACTTTCTTTACCTGCAGTTCTTGTTATATGATAAATGTTGTTCTACTGTTGTGGTGGTATCTACTGTAGTAGTTTCTTTCCTTACTGCTGTACTTCCTTACTGTTAGTTATATTCATGTTGAATGTGGTTTATTTTACTGCTCTTTTGGTTACTTTCTCGTTGGACGACTAGGTCTTGGGATTAGTCGAGTCGGTCTGGTTCTCGTGTCTCGTAGGGACTCGGGAACCGGGTCGTTACAAGATGATATCAGAGCAAGGTCGTCCCGAGAAGTGAATCAACTGACTGGAAAATAACCAATTCACATGTTTATGGCTAGAGTAGCCACCACAACATATCTCTTGACATGAGCTCTTAGAAGTTTTGTTAGGTACCGTCTGTTTTGACGTTTCCGTTTTGTTCGCGTCTCCTTACAGGAGATGCCTCGTCACGAGACTGGCCGCATGCGCGGCCGAGGGCGAGGTCGGCGAGATGGACGTGCTGTTGTTGACGTCTCGGTGGACCAGCCACCACTCCCTGGCATCCAGGCCCAGGACCTCGCCAGACTGATACGAGATATTGTACGAGAGGAGCTCCACCCACCGCCCCGAGCGCCTCCTCCTGGGGCTGCAGAGGGGGAGTCCTCTGTGGGACCACGCGACGGACACGGCGCTGGACACGAGGGAGGGGATGGGCCCCTGCCGCCCCCACCTTCCTCCGACAAATCTGTACACGAGGCACCTTCGCCTGGAGGTGCACCAGCACCTCCCCTACAGCGCCACTTTGAGCTTTTCGGTCAGTTCCGGAAGCTGAAGCCCCCCTCCTTCAAGGGGGATGAGGACCCGACCGAGGCAGAGGACTGGCTTGAGCAGCTGGAGAAGATCTTCGACACCCTTCGCCCCCCGGTGGAGTGCCGCGTGGCCTTTGCCACGTACCAGCTGGAGAGTACGGCACACCGGTGGTGGAGGGCGGTCCGGGGACAGGAGAGGGACGAGCCGACGTGGGACCAGTTCGTCACCCTCTTCTGCGAGCAGTACTTTCCCCAGACGTGGCAGGACCAGAGGAGGCGGGAGTTCCACACTCTCCGCCAAGGGACGATGACTGTGAGAGCGTACCGCACGCGTTTCTTGGAGCTGTCCCGCTTTGCAGCGACAGCGGTAGCCACTGAGGAGGAGCGCCTTTGGAGGTTCACCGAGGGGCTCCGGCCTGCGATCCAGGGGTATGTCAAACCCTTGAAGCTGCCTACATTTTCGAGGGTGGTAGAGGCAGCTATGACTTACGAGGAGACCAACCCGTCCGCGCGAGAGACCGACGGCGGGCGGAAGAGGCCCTTTCAGTCAGACTTCTCACAGGGCCGGCGAGAACGGAGACACGTGGCGTCCGCAGGAGAGCTGTCACGTTGTGCAGGGCCATCAGTGGCCTTTGGGGGCCCTCGACAGGGGCCAGTCGCCAGCATCGGACCCCCGCCTAGTCGATAGCAGGGACTCACTGAGGGTGGGAGTCGGGTTCCCCTCTGCTACTAGTGTGGCCAGCCGGGCCACGTCAGGAGGGACTGCCCATCTAGGGGAGGAGGTCTGCAGATACTTCCCGTGCAGAGCACTGGAGGGCGCGCTGGAGGCCGCGGTTCCCAGGCACGAGGAGGAGGACAGCAGTTGCGAGGAGGGTACCGGCCAGCACCTACTCGTCCGACGTAGAGTGTGGCTGCTTCGTCCGCACCTAGAGCTGAGGGGCGTATCAACGCCCTAACGCCAGAGCTTCGGGATCCGTGGTAGCAGGTATGGTTGCAGTTTCCGGCAGACTCGTTTACACGCTTTTCGATTCCGACGCTACGCACTCGTTTGTCGCAGCCAGTTTCGCAATTAGTTTGGACCAGGATTATACACTGTTAGAGAATCCGTTCGTAATCAGAGGTCCGAGTGGTCAGCTGTTTGTAGCTGAGGAGGTGTACACGGATTGCGAGGTCAGCGTTGGGGGACATAGCCTGCCAGCTGACCTGATTATGATCCAGATGGAGGACTTTGGTGTGATTCTGGGGATGGATTGGCTGTCTGCTTACCACGCCTTGGTAGATTGTTTTGAGAGGAAGATTGTCCTCTCCATTCTGGAGTTGCCTTCTTTCGAGTTTCACAGACAGCCAGTGGACGGAGGTTTCAGGTGCATTTCGGCACTTTGGGCGGCGAGACTTTTGAGCCAGGGGTGTGAGGGCTTCCTAGCCTGTGTGGTGGCAGAGCCCAGCCTTGTGGCAGACTTTCAGAGCATCCCGGTGGTCAGAGAGTACCCCGACGTGTTCCCAGACGAGTTACCAGGACTACCGCCCGAGCGTGAGATCGAGTTTGAGATCTCACTAGTACCAGGGACCAGCCCCATCTCCACCGCGCCATACAGGATGGCACCGCTTGAGCTGCGAGAGCTCAAGTCCCAGTTGCAGGACCTTTTGGAGAAAGGTTTCGTGAGGCCCAGTGCGTCTCCCTGGGGAGCCCCGGTACTGTTTGTGAAGAAGAAGGATGGGACCCTAAGCCTTTATGTGGACTACCGACAGCTGAATAGGGTCACCATCAAGAACAGATATCCGCTGCCGAGGATCGACGATTTGTTTGACCAGTTGCGGGGTGCCACGGTGTTTTCCAAGATAGACTTGAGGTCTGGATACCACCAGTTGAGGATCAGGGAGACCGACGTCTCCAAGACAGCTTTCCGCACCCGGTACAGACACTACGAGTTTTTGGTCATGCCGTTTGGGCTGACCAATGCCCCCGCTGCTTTCATGGACCTGATGAACCGGGTGTTTAGACCGTACTTGGACCAGTTTGTGGTGGTTTTCATAGATGATGTACTCATCTATTCTAGAGATCGGACGCAGCACGGGCAGCACTTGCGAATGGTTTTGGACACTCTGAGGCGACGCAGGCTGTACGCCAAATACAGCAAGTGCGAGTTCTGGTTGAGGGAGGTGACCTTCTTGGGTCATGTGATCTCTGGAGACGGCCTGGCGGTGGACCCCGCCAAGGTCGAGGCAGTGCTCAGGTGGGAGAGACCGCGTTCAGTCACTGAGATTCGCAGTTTCCTGGGACTGGCAGGTTACTATAGACGGTTCATCAGAGGATTTTCGCAGATTGCGCGTCCTATGACACAGTTGACCCGGAAGGGCGTGCCTTTCGCTTGGACAAATGCCTGTGAGGCGTGTTTTCTGGAGCTGAAGGAGAGGTTGACCTTGGCTCCCGTGCTCACCATCCCTGACAGTAGTGGCGGGTTCGTTGTGTACACGGACACTTCCTTGCAGGGGTTAGGAGGTGTGCTCATGCAGAGGGGTCATGTTGTCGCTTACGCTTCGCGGCAACTGAAGCCCCATGAGCATACCTACCCTACCCACGACTTAGAGTTGGCAGCTGTTGTCTTCGCGCTGAAGACATGGAGGCACTACTTGTACGGTGAGACCTTCGAGATTTTTACAGATCACAAGAGCCTCGGATACCTTTTTGATCAGAAGGAGCTCAACGTGAGATAGAGACGTTGGTTGGAGCTCCTGAAGGACTACGATTGCAGCATCTCCTACCACCCGGGAAAGGCCAATGTGGTGGCTGACGCCTTGAGCCGTAAGGCGCCCGCACGCTTGGCCAGTCTACAGTTACAGAGTTGGAGCCTTTTGGAGGAGGTGGGTAGTTGGCGACCTCTAGAGTTACGAGGGTAATGTGGGGCAGTGACGGTGACACGGCAGACCAGGCAAGAGCTGATAGACCGTATCATCACAGGACAGATGGCCGATCCGTACTTGCAGTCTTTGCGCGACAGAGTACTATCAGGAAACCCAGGGGACTTCTCTTTCATAGACCAGGTGCTACGCTTGAGGGGACGGCTGTGCGTCCCCAGAGACGAGGAGTTGTTGAGAGAGCTCCTGACTGAGGCACACGGTTCCAGATTCACCATACATCCCAGAAACACGAAGATGTACCACGACTTGAGACGCGAGTTTTGGTGGAGGGGGATGAAGCGGGATGTGGGTGAATTCGTGCAGCAGTGCTTAGTGTGCCAGCAGGTGAAAGCCGAGCATCAGAGGCCTGCAGGGCCGCTCCAGCCGCTTCCAGTGCCAGAGTGGAAGTGGGAGAGCATCACCATGGACTTGGTGGTGGGCTTGCCTGTTACCCAGCGGGGACACGACACAGTCTAGGTAATAGTGGATAGACTGACGAAGACAGCGCGTTTCTTGCCGATCCGAGTCACTTTGGGACCAGCATAGTTGGCAGAGAGGTATATCCGTGATGTGGTATGACTACACGGAGTTCCGCGGGAGATCGTATCCAACCGGGACACCCGCTTTACGTCCCAGTTTTGGGCTGAGTTTCAGCAGGCTTTGGGGACGCGGTTGAGGTTTAGCACGGCTTACCACCCCCAGACGGACGGACAGTCTGAGCGCACGATACAGACACTTGAGGACCTTTTGCGTGCCTGTGTACTGGACTGGAGGGGCTCTTGGGAGGAGCACCTGCCCCTGGCGGAGTTTGCATACAACAACAGTTATCACTCGAGCATCGGCATGGCTCCCTACGAGGCTCTGTACGGACGGAAATGTACGGCACCCTTGAGTTGGGTTGAGGTGGGGACCAAGTGGGAGGTTGGCCCCAGGTTGATCCGGCAGAGTCAGGAGGTAGTTGAGCAGATCCACAGACGACTCCGCACTGTTAGGAGCAGACAGAAGAGCTACGCGGATCGGAGACGCAGAGAGGTACAGTTTGAGGTTGGGGACCATGTCTTTCTTCGTGTTTCGCCCATGAAGGGCCTACAGCGGTTTGGGGTGAGAGGGAAGCTCACGCCGAGGTTCGTGGGGCCCTTTGAGGTCCTGGAGCGGGTTGGACCCATTGCTTACCGACTTGCCCTCCCCCCGCAGTTTTCTGGTGTGCACGACGTGTTCCACGTGTCCAACCTCAGGAAGTACGTAGCCGATCCCAGCCACGTACTGAGTCACAAGAGCGTCGAGGTGGGCGACGACCTGACCTACCCCGAGCAGCCAGTGCAGATTCTAGACCGAGCCGTCCGCAGTTTGAGACGAAAGCAAGTACCCCTGGTAAAGGTTTTGTGGAGGAGCCAGCGGTACGAGGAGGCTACCTGGAAGCCTGAGGCGGCAATGCGGGAGTGGTACCCAGAGCTTTTCGCGGGTACGTCTTTTCGGACCGGTTTCGGTCCTCTTTGAGTTTGTTATGGTTATTTGGACATCTTTTCCCCGCACCCTAGTTGGCGCAAGTTTCGGGGACGAAACTTCCTTTGAGTTTGTTATATTGTTACGAACGTGTTCCACAGACATCTTTTAAGACGTCTGGGATGTGTCCCAGACGTCGGACCAGACGTCTGGGATAGTTTCCAGACGTCTGGAAATCCGTTATTTTCGACACACGCGAGTCGTCTGCGCGCCTGCGCGCGCAGACCGCATATTCGCCTTTCCTCCCTCCTGCGGCTGCAGATACCCCTGCCGCGAATCCTTCTCTCTCCTCTCCGCGCGGCCTTGAAAAGGGCATGCCTCCCTCCTGTCGTCTCCACCGTCCCCTTCCTCTTCTCCTTCCTGTGCGCGAGAGCGAGTGAGCGCGAGGGCTGCAGCGGCGGCCGCAGTGAACGTGGAGGAGGTACGGCGTGCGAGGGCGGAGCTCTGCCGGGAGGGCGAGCTCGCCGGAGCAGCTTGGCCGGCCGACGGAGGGTGCAGGGGGCGCGGAACGACGCGGAGAGGGACCTGCTGCAGTCTGAGCAGCAGGAGCGCGAGGTGCGACGCGGGCGGCGTCGCGAGCGGAAGCCGGGTGGAGCCCTGTTCTGGAAAAAATTCCAGAATCGGACGTCTGGGTTGATAGGCAGACGGCGAGGACGACGTCTGGTAGATCATACAGACGTCTGAAAGGTTAGTATTCCGTTTTCTTCTTCCTTCCTGTCGACTTACCGTACTAAGGGAGGGAGTTGGCTGTGCGCAGGCTCGCTGATTCGCCATCCTTTGCGAATCAGACGTCTGGAAGTTGTACCAGACGGCTTGAGTGACCTCCAGACGTTCGGGGTGACCATCGGACGTCTAGGAGCTAGGCCGGACGTTCCCGCAGACTTCTGGACGTCTGGGAAACCATGCTGAACAGGTAATTCTCTGATCCACTTTTTAAGACGTCTGGAAGAAGTTCCAGACGTCTGATTTTGCACAGTATCGTCTTTTTCGACCCGTTTAGGGCTCGTTCGGGCTCCGTTTTCCGCGATTCGAGTTGCGTTATTTTCAGAATTAATTCCTCTACCTGTCTACAGTAGCTATACACTGTTTTGAGACACTCCTTGTGTTTGATCCTTGTGATAGGACCTCGTTCAGTTGCAGTCTTGGGAGTCGCGGAGGCACGCGGGATTCCCGATCACGCCCCCATTACTCCCGTTGTACCTGGTAGAGTGGCTTAAGTTTATTATTAAAATCTGTTAAAGTATGGAACCATAACTAGAATCTAGGACATTGCATGAACCCTAGGAATGAGAAATGCATGGAATGATAGCTCCTAGGTGATGCATGAATCCTAGGGCTGGAAAACTAGTTGTATGCTAGATCCTAGGGTGTGGCATGAATCCTAGGATGGAAGAACTAGTGGAATGTATAATACTGCAGTCTTGGAAAAATGGAAAGGAACATAAAGCTGCCTGTAAATTGAATTAACAGCTGCCTGTTGTGAATAGATAACGTGGTTGAGAACATGGATTGTAAGAATGTGAAACTGGAAAGTGAAACCTGGATGTTTGAGTAAAAAGGATGGAACCCTATGGGGAAGTAGGAGTAGAACTCCTGGAAGATGAATGGAATAGTTTTGGGGAAGTGAGCTGGCCCTTGAGTACGGAGTACCAAGGAGAGCGACTGTCCCCCTGTTTAGTGTAGAGCGGAGCTAGCCGCCCCAGGGACTCGGGGTTAAGACTGGCCACTCTGTACCGACTTGTTGGCCCTCGTGTACGTAGTACCGACGAGAGCTAGTAGTGTTAGGAGAGTACTAGCTACCCCATGGGCCCCGGGGTTCTGCTAGCCTCCTTCATCGACTTGTTAGGCCCACTAGGGTAAACCAGGGTAGTCAGGCGAGGGTGCGCGGACTGTGGAGGGGCAAGGCCCCGGTTTGGTTACTGTGGAGGGGTTGGACCCCTGTTACTGAGAGGACTCTGCCCTGGTTCCGTGCTGTGCTTTGGGCGCACCCGTTAATGGAAACGACTGACCGCATGCCAGTGCGGGCTAGCTACCTGTGCATTTATCGCGTGTGCCGTAGTCACCGTTACATCTGTCAGTGACCTTGTGGTGGTTGACTGAGGGTAGGATCACCACGGGGGACTCTCCCGACCAGGAGAGCACCACGTGCTACTTCTACTTTTGGAAAAGGCTGCAATCAAGATCGTTCCCACGAGGACATTCGAGATCAAGTAAAGGATCTGAGAAATAAATGAAATAGTGATAAAATTGAAAGATGTGAATAAAGAAGTAATAGAACATAACAGCTACTGTACACTCTACTGTTGTCTTTAGTTAGTTTGCCACTCTACTCAGCGTTTTGCTGACGTGTTACACTCGTTACCTTTTTCAGGACCAGGTGTTGAGCAGCTAGGGTCAGCGGCTGCAGAGGACGCTGGGCCGAGTAGGGTCCAGGAGAGTTTACCACAGTCTTTTGTACCTCTTTTGTTTCTGTTATAGTGAGTAGTTCTTGTTTCCGCTGTACTTTCTTTACCTGCAGTTCTTGTTATATGATAAATGTTGTTCTACTGTTGTGGTGGTATCTACTGTAGTAGTTTCTTTCCTTATTGCTGTACTTCCTTACTGTTAGTTATATTCATGTTGAATGTGGTTTATTTTACTGCTCTTTTGGTTACTTTCTCGTTGGACGACTAGGTCTTGGGATTAGTCGAGTCGGTCCGGTTCTCGTGTCTCGTAGGGACTCGGGAACCGGGTCGTTACACCCTAGCTGCTTTGTTTTGTTGTGTGAGGTGAATCACGAGGAGAATCATCCATGCAATCAGCCACTCTAGGGGTAGGTACAATTTTCTCTTCTTCCCTATTCCTCTCTCAATCTTGGGAAGATAAAAAAGGAAACAATGAATTAGGATCCACTTGCCTTACTTTCCAAGTAATATCATTCAAAGCAAAAGTTTCCTGATTTGTGAGATAGATTGGAATCAGATTGAAGTTGAAGCAATTTGATTAGAAAGAAACCCAGCCTCAATTCCTATTCCTATTATGGATTCGTGCTAAATTTTCTCAACACCTTGGGCTACTCATCTTTCTTATTTGAGTCCAAGGTGTCAGATTTGGATTCAAATTGGACTCGGAAACAGAGCCAATTAGGGTTACACATTAGGGTTTTGAAGTGTTAGTACACATTTGCTTGTTAAAAGGGAAATTGATCTTCTTGCATTTGTGTGCTACCCAAGCCCATGTTCGAATTGATCTAATCAAGTGAACCATAAGATCATGGCTCTAAATTCACTTGAACCTTACTATTTGGGACCTAATAATCTGTTGAGAACCAAATTAGAGTGGTTTTGGTGCTTTGAACCAAATTTCATCCTGAACATTAGGATAGGTCAGGTGAAGTTGGTTCACTTTATGAATCAACCAACCTTCAAATTAGGTCACAATTTGAAATAATTTCTAAATCAAGTGAAATTTAAGGTGCAATTAGGACTAAAATTGGTAGACTTAGGTCTCAATTCATACATTACAGTCTCCTTGAAATCGCGATGATAAGGAAGGTCGGGTGGGGGAAACCCTGTAACTTGTGGGGACGCTCTATCTTGTAGGGGTCTTTGAGAGACTCTCCCTTCCTGATGGTCATTTAATTCCTCAACACAATTAATTAAGTTATTTAGGCTTAATTGAGTGCATGAGAAAGTAACTTAGGTTAACTTGATTTAATATCGATTGTGTAGTATAGGGTCAAGCTAACCTAACATTTTAAATTTAAATTCTTTTTTAACTGGTTTAGTCGAAGTTGTTCACTGGGAGAGATAACTTAACTTAATTCACCATTAAATCCTTGATGAGACACTCATCATGATCTCTAATTTCCCCTAATTAACTAGTCTTCCTAGTTAATTAGCTAAGGTTATGAATATATAAGGGTTAATTACAGAATAAGGGATACTTAGTTAAGGACCTTAAAATAAGTTTAAAATGACATTTTATCATTCAAATAACATTATTAATAATTTAGATAATAATTGGACTCGAAATCATACTAATCATTTCCTTAATTAATAAGATAAGTAACTTAAATGTAATGAATACCTAAGTATGTAATAACTTAAGTAATTTTACTTAATCTAATAAATTAATCTAAAAAGGTTAAAAATGTAAATTCAAGGGGTAAACATAATATTTACCTTATTTACTAACATATATAAAAAGTTGAAAAAGATATAAATTAAAATAAACCTTCAAAACCTGGGTTTACATTTTAGTCCTTAATATTCATTACAGTCGAGTCCGTATTTCTCACATAGGTCCTTAGGTTTTATTACTTCTAAGTCCCTCTTCGTCTTCTTCTTCTTCTCCAGCCAAACGAACGACTGGCGGCAGAGAATCATCCTACCGCGCGATCACCGCCCTACCGACATCAGTCCTCTTTGCCCAAGCTCTTGCAACTTGCGCTCACCACCTCCACTTGATCCATCGGTCTGGATCATCCGAAAATCCTATTTTTCAGTGGGAGTTAACCTCACTGTCGTCAGAGACGACGACGGAGGTTAAGCTCCTCGAGCTTCTTCTTCGGCCAAACCCTGCCCCTCTCTTCGCCGCAAAATGCTATAAATACCCCCTCGCACCTCTGATTTTAGCAAGTTGGCTCCCTTCCCTCTTCTAACACCGTAGCCGACTTCGATAGGCTATTCTTCCAAACCTCCGGCGATTCCCCATTCCATCTTCTGACTTCCTCCGTCCACTTTAAGTAGCCGAGGAAATTTGCCGTCGTCTTCCGCACCTATGACAAAGGCGCCGACCCTAGGATTCCTTCGCTCCACCTCAAATTCGCTCGCTGGAGCTCTTTCTTCAACCCTCTGATTTTGTTGTCCGCTATGAAACTTCGGTGGAACCCTATTGACCCCTTCGTCCAGGTAACAGTAGACTAGGAGTAGGAGTAGGAGTAGGCTAGCTTAGTTAGTTAGTTTAGTTAGTTAGGTTAGAGTAATTGTAGAATTTAGCTTCATCTCTTCCAGCTCCGACGAGTTCCTTGAGCTCGCCAGAGATCTTAATTTTGTCTTTTAACTCACTATTCACCTTCTTTTAACTTCCATGTTCACTTCTAAATCACTAAATAGTTTAATTAGATCACCTAAACGCCTAATTCAAATCTCACCTTCACCGACTACTTCACTGTCTGTGGTGATAGAAGTCGACCTAATTCCACCTTCACTGGGTTCTATCATCACCTATCACCACTAATGAACCCTAATCGACTTTATATTACCTATTATTATCATCTATATTTAAACGCCCAAATTTAATTTAAGTTTCTGAGTTTGCCGTCCATGGCAGCTCAGGAACAATTCAAATTATAAATTAAATATATATTTATGATTAATAACACCTGTTGACTTCATTTAACTTCTCAATTGAGTAGTTAAATCAAGTCCTGAGCTTAAACCAATCAAATCTTTTAAGAAATGAACTTACTGTCAAATCTTATATTTCAATGAACAAACGAGGAATTTAATGTGATAAAGAGGTTCCTTGAAACCTCAGAATCGTTTTTGGATTAAAAATAATTAATTTTATCAATCTGAACATGCATTTTATATTTTCTGGGCTCACCGGAGCTCCGGCGAGCTTCGGCGAGTCAAAGATGTGTTACAGCCTCTAAAAATTGCTAAGTGACTCCAGAATGTTATTATAAGGATTACTAATCAATTTTAAGAAATTTGTTTGAGGTTTCAATCATTGGAGCTTAAGATTTAACTTCATCTTCCCCAACTCCGGTGAGTTGGAGAAGATTGTTATGAAGGAATTAAGAAGCACTTAAGGAGCTCAGAAGCTTCAGTGCAATGCACTGAAGCTATTTTAACTTTCAAAACATTGCAGCTATCACTGAATAACTCTGTCGAACAAACACTTATTTTAGTTCAGGCAGCGAGCCTGAAACCCTAGAGATTAAGGACAGAACTCAAATATGAAGATCTGAGTGAGTTCCAGATGATGAAGAGACTTTGATTGATGTATTAATTTCTTAGGGAGAAGCTTTAAACAAAAAGTCAATTTTCCAGCTTCTACAGTCAAACCTGAGTTTGATAATGGTGTTCTGAGCTTTGATTGAAGAATTGAGAAGTGGAAATTGCTTCTGAGATTCTGTTTGATGTTTTTAGAAAGAGTTAAGTAAGCTCAGATGATGCTTTTAGTTAAAATTTTGTTCCTGCCAAGTTTGGGTTATTCTCGAACCCAAACCTGCAGAAGCACTGTTCTATTGAAATTCAAATCTAAAACTTGCCCAGATTGATTAGTTAAAACCCTTAGAGTTAATATAAATAGATTAAGAACACTTTAAAGTGTCTGTTTCACAAATTGATGTCTTAAAATCAATCTCTGAAGTTTTCAGAGAAGAGAAAAGCTTCTCTGCAAGTTCTGTAGGTTTCAAGAGCTTAAAATATATCCTAACTGAAGCAGAATTGTTTATATAACGTATACAGACCTTTAAATAGATGAGATAAGTCAATCTGAGGACTTCCCTGAGTTAAAAACATTTCCAGGCTTTTATAAGACCCGTAAAACCCCTGATTTCATCCCTTAAATTGAAGAGCCAAACATCATTAAAACATTAAATTGACCCTAAAATTGAATAGATTACCTTTAGAGATTTCCAACGAACTTTAAATCATCCAATTTGGAGCTCTGGGTAGAAAGTTATGATCGATTGAATTCGGGTCTGGAAGGGGTAGCTTTGTCCCACCTCGGATATCCACGAGCGCGCACCTGGGTATAAAACCATTTTGTTCCTATTTCTATGCAGTCATCAAGCGCAAGGTGCACCGGTTTCGATTCTGATCTGATCTGATCTGAGCATTGTTCTGAGTGTGGGCATTGGCCTGCGGGTGTGTGCGCCCTTAGGGGTGTGTGTGCCCTGGGAGGGTGAGTGTGTGGCCTGGGAGGTCGAGTTGAGTCGACACGGCTCGAGACTATGAACCGATTAAGAAATAAATCAAAACCAACCTAACCAAGATTAGGCGAGGGACGAGTAGGGTCTGGTCCCACCCTGGTCCCAGGGTGCTGTGTATCCTCAAAAGGACCTCGCCGCAAATACAAAAACTTTTGGTTTAAAAAGTATAAAAAACCCGGTTCAGCTGAAAACTTAAGGAAAGAGAAGCTGCTAAAGAAAGTTAAGTGCTGAAGGATGCAAAGGCTAAGGAAGAAAGGAGTGCGGATGCTAAGAAGTGTTAAGGAAAGACTAAGGAACAAAAGAAAGAAACTAAGGGAAGAAGAGAAGGCAGGAACAACATAAGAAGAAAGAGAGCTCGACAGAGAAGAGAATACGAAAGAAGAAAAGAAAGGAGAAGATTACAAGCTGTAGAGAGATGAAAAATTAAATGAATTTTTGCATACTTACTTTTTGTTGTTAATTGTAAAAGGCATGTTTTAATTAGATAACTTTTTGCCTTAATTTCTTAGAATGAAATAAAATTAGAAAAATTAGCATGTTTACTTGTTAATAAAGTACAATATTTTGAGTAAATATGTTTGCATATGGAATTTTGTATGTTCTTCATAGTTTAAATATTTGACAAAATTCATGTTTTGAAAAGTAAAACTAGTTTTACCTCCTAAACTTAAAGAGATAAAAGGAAATTAGTGAA
Organism: Thalassia testudinum; assembly: GCA_037157565.1. NCBI lineage: Eukaryota > Viridiplantae > Streptophyta > Magnoliopsida > Alismatales > Hydrocharitaceae > Thalassia > Thalassia testudinum. The sequence continues at coordinate 18,288,128 of JAZHRO010000036.1, read as the reverse complement.
TTTGGAGAAAAATTATTATGCCTCCCAGTGAACGACCTGGACTCAACCAGTAAAAATTTCTAAAATGTTAGGTTAATTCGACCCTATACTACACAATCGACACAACTTCGAGTTAACCTAAGTGATTTCTTCTACTCTTAATTAAGTGAAATTAACTTAATTACTAAGTTGAGTGAAGACACGTACCAATCCTAAACTTAAATTACTACTTAATCAATGAGAATTATAATTAAATTTACTTTAAGAATATAATCTTGCATAAAGGATATTCAATTAAAAGACATGCAACATTCCATAAGAAAAACATATTTACACATATGATTTGTTATTAAAAGCAAGTAAACATGTTTATTTCATTAATTTCATTCTATTTACAAAAGATTAAGGCAAGAAAAAGAAATTCAGTTGAGTACAAGTGTCTTATTCATCAATTAAGCTCAAAAAGAAATTGTATTGAAGTAAAATACAAAATTAGACATCTTAAAAATAAGCATTAAATTGTTAGACGTCTAAAACTCTTTATTTTCCATTTATTTTTCTTCTTTCTTCATCCTTGATTCTTCTTCTTCTGCCATCTCTCTCTCTCTTTCACTCTTTTCCTTTTCTTTTCTTTGACTCTTTACCTCTCTGTCTTTACCTTTTTCGAGTTCTTCTCTTCTCTTCCATTTCTTTTCAACAACTTAACTGTGCATTTGAACCACATTGAACCCAAAAATTGGTTTTATTATGGGCGGCTCGGACCGGTCGGGGATATGCAGCACCCCTCTCAGGGTGGGACAGACCCTACTGGGTCCAAGACTAGTTCGCATTAGGTGGTTTATTTGTAGCTCGATTCATCATATGCATAGTCTCTAGCCTCCCAAGCCCACACACACACCCGCTCACGGGACCACACACTCGCACCCATAGGCACACACACACTCGGGCACGTGCACCGCACGCACCTGCACACACACACACGCTCTTTGTGCGCCCATCGTTGAAGATTGAATAAGTCCAATCACTTTTTGCATTTATTCTAAGGCGCATGCTTCTATTCCATCGATGTGGGACTAACTTAGTCCCCTCCAGGCCAAAGTTTGGTTGGAGACTCTGGCTAGCTCAGAGCTTCAAATCGAGCAAGCAATGGCTCGTTGGAAAGCTCTAGAGGTATACTATAGGATTGCAGCATCAATTTGATGCTGAGAACAATTCTATCCTTCGATTTGAAGGGTGAAAGTTGAAGGTTTATATAGCCAATCTGCCTGCAGATGTGCTACACAGATCTAAGGACCTACAGTAAGGCTCTTTGACCTATAGATGAGGTTCTGAATCATCTCAAAGGATGATTCAACTCCTATTGGTGAAGGGAAGAGGTGCTAGGAAGCTACTGGAGACAAAGAAGCTCAAAAGCTTCAAGCAGATACTTCAGAGCTCCAATTTGAGCTCTGAAAAGCTTGACAGATAGCTAAAGGCCAGTTGTATCTAATTAAACAACCTTTGAAGTTTATGAAGAATCCATCTGGGCAGTAATTGTATTAGAATCTCATCATAAAAACACTGAAGTCAATTTTGGGTTCAAATGAACCCAAACTGTACAGAACTTGAATTCATATGAAATTCTAACTTAAACTCATCCAAATCAATCTTAAATCATTTAAAATCATCCCATAAATCATTTCTAACCATCAATTTCTCTAATTGGTGGCTAAATCATTCAATCAGACCTGAGTTTGACCACTGAACCTCGAAACTTGACTTTCTTCATTAAGCTTTTCCAGATGAAATTAACACCTCAATTCAAGTCTACTTGACCTTAGAAACAGATTCAGGGTCTCAAAAAGAAGTTTCAACCAAGAAATCTAGGGTTTCAGGTCTATCGCCTGAGATCTAAAGTGAATTTGTTCGACAGAACAAACTAAGGCTTTTCTAAGTATTTGATCTTCAGGTCTGATCTCAGGGCATCCTCCTAATGCTTCTAGACCTCTTTAATCAGGTTAAACCCTAACCAAGAGTATTTTCTAACTTTACTGAAGTTGGGGAAGACAGGGATCTAGATGGAGCTCCAGACTTCAATCATTAAAGTAAACACCAAATCATAATCCTTAGACCTTAATTAAGCAATCTGGAGCTTCTCAGGAAGTTCTATAGGCTGAAGATAACTTTTTGACTCACCAGAGCTTGCCGGAGCTTCGGTGAGTCTAGACAATGGCTAAAAGAGTATAAGAGCTATACAAACAGGCCATTGAAGGTCTGAAAAGTCCCTGAGGTCATAAGGAACCTCAGGAACTCATTAATTCACTCAATTGATGATTAAACTAAAAGATATGCAATGAATTGGCGGTAAGTGTAATCTGAGTTCGCTAGAACTCAGGACAAGTTCTCTCACTCAATTGAGTAGAGAGAACAAGTCAGTGAGGTATGGCGATGGTGTACAGGTGATCAATTAGGTGGTGGAACTCCTCCTGAACCGCCATTGACAGCAAGCTCAGGAGGTTGAGTGAGTTTTAGGCATTTTATATATGAATGATTATTAATCAAATTGAAGGGAAGATAGGGGCCCTTAGATGATGACTAAGTGATGGAGGGCCCCAGAGCATGTGAAATGCCCTCGATTACCTCCGCCATGGACAGCGGAAGTAGTCGGTGAAGGTGGAGATGGATTAGGTGTTGTTAAGACCCGTGCTGTTTGAGTCTTTTAAGACGTCTAGACTGTGGGTCAGACGTCTGATCAGATGTCTGGAAATCAAAAAATTTGAGTACGAGCTTGCGTCTGTGCGTGTGCTACGCGCAGACAGTACTCTCATTTTTCCTCCCCTTCTCTCTCTCCCCGCCTCTAGCAAAACCCTAAACCCACCGGCCTTATATAAAACCCCCTCCTCCTCTCTTGTTCTCCTCGCTTCTCAGCCACCAGCCACCTTCCTCTCTTTTTCCCATAGCGAGCGAGAACGGCGTAGAGGAGGAGCGGCGTGAGATGGAGAGGAGGAGGTAAGCTCGCGAGCTCGCGTGGGAGCTCATCAGTGAGTGCACGGCCGGAGCAACTCATGCGCGAGGCAGAGGAGTGTATCGGGGAGGTCCTCCCCGACATTGTTGCAGCTGGAGTTGCAGGTGAGGGGGCGTGGCGTGGGATCAGTGGAAGCAGGTTCTGGTTCTGGGTTTTTCCTAGAATCAGACGTCTGGAGCGACGTCCAGACGACTAAGCAAACGTCTGGAGGCGGTTCCAGATGTTTGAGGTGAGAGTTACGCGAAGGTACGTTCCCTTTGCGGATACGGCCAAGTAGGGCTCTTCGCAGTAGCCCTTTTGTATGCTCGTTTTGAGAGATCTACTAGTGGCATGCAAAATCTCTTTGGGAAGGCGCGGGGCACTCCGCCCATGCATTTCAGATGTCTGGGCGACGTACTAGACGACGGGAAGCACTTCCAGACATCCGGAGAGGTGGTCGGATGTCTAGAGCTGGGCCTAGACGGTCCAGAGGAGTTCCTGGACATCTGAGGATTGGCGCAAAGACTTAGGTATGATACTAGTCACTTTTAAGACATCTGAAAGTTGTTCCAGACGTTTGATTTGAGATAGAAACCCTATTTTTGACCCATTTAGTGTCCGTTTGAGTTCCATTTTATGCAATTAAGATACCGTTGTGTTCCTTGTGAGTTCCTCTACTTGTTAGAAGGCTTTCCATACTGCTCTGATAGTTTCCTTGTGATTGTTCCGTGTCATAGGACTTCATTCCATTGCAGGTTCGGGGCTTGCTGAGGCACGTAAGCCTGCCATTCAAGCCCCTAATACTCCTGAGTTTATTTAATTATAACCTAAATAAATGTGTGGAATGAATGATTAGAACCTAGGATATAGCATGAATCCTAGGACGGGAAACACTTGAAATGTCTGAAATGGATGATTGACTTGCAGTCTTTTCCAAAGAGTAGAAGACACATGTGGTGCTCTCCTGACCAGGAGAGTCCCCCGTGGTGATCCTACCCCTAGTCAACCACCCCAAGGTGACGGATAAATGAAACGGTGACTATGGCACGCGCGATAGGCGCACCGGTAGCTACCCCGCACTGGCAAGCGGTCAGTCATTTCCGTTAGCAGGTGCACCCAACGTACAGCACAGAACCAGTATAGGGCCTAGCCCTTTCAGTAACAAGGGTCTAGCCCCTAAGAACCAAATAGGGGTCTTGCCCCTGCATAGTCCGCGCACCCTCGCCTGACTACCCTCGTTTGCCTAGTGGGCCTAACAAGTCGGTGTAGGGCAGCTAGCTGAACCCCGAGCCCCATGGGGTTGCTAGCTCTCTCCCTACACTAGTAGCTCTCTCCGGTACTGTGTACGCGAGGGCCAAGAAGTCAGTACAGAGTGGCCAATCCTAACCCCAGGTCCCAACCCAAGGGCAGCTAGCTTCGCTCTGCACTAAACTGGGGGACAGTCGCTCTCCTTGGTACTCCTTACTCAAGGGCCATCTCACTTCCCCACTCACCTTTCCAGATCCATTCCATTTATTTCTAGGAGCGCTACTCCTAATTCCTCGTAGGGTTCATACTCATATTCCTTAAGCCAAGTCATACCAGGTTTCATCATTTCTATTTCCATTCTCTGGTTGTACATATGCAACTTATATTGCTATTGTTCACATTTCCATATATAGGTTATACACAGGCAGCTCGCATTTCCATCATTCACATTTCCATTCTCAATTTATATACATGCAGCTCATATTATGTCATTTAACGTATACAATAGGAAACTTACATGCAACAGTTAGCTAGCACAAGTACTTCATATTTCATAGGTAGTTGTTATTTATTTACAGGCAATTGTTATCATTCTATCTACTCATAAGGGTTATGAGTACACAAAGTCAGCGAACGCTGAGTAGAGTGGCAACCAACTAACTAAAGCAGTAAAAGTGGATAGGTAGCTATTGTTTCTCAATTACTTTCTTTAACTAATTATTCTTTTTCACCACTTGGTTTATTTATCAGGTCTCTTTCTTGATATTGAATGTTCCTCGTGGGAATGATCTTGATTGCAGTCTTTTCTGAAGAGTAGAAGGCACATGTGGTGCTCTCCTGGCCGGGAGAGTCCCTCGTGGTGATCCTACCCCCAGTCAACCACCCCAAGGTCACGGACAGACGTAACGGTGACTACGGCATACGCGATAAGCGCACAGGTAGCTACCTCGCATTGGCACGCGGTCAGTCATTTCCGTTAGCGAGTGTGCCCAAAGTACAGCACGGAACCAGTATAGGGCCTAGCCCTCTCAGTAATAGGGGTCTAGCCCCTAAGAACCAAATAGGGGTCTCGCCCCTCCACAGTTCGTGCACCCTCGTTTGACTACCCTGGTTTGCCCAGTGGGCCTAACAAGTCGGTGTAGGGCGGTTAGCTGAACCTCGGGCCCTGTGGGGTGGCTAGCTCTCTCCCTACACTAGTAGCTCTCCTCGATACTGTGTATGCGAGGGCCGAGAAGTCGGTACAGAGTGGCCAATCCTAACCCCGGGTCCCAACCCAAGGGCGGCTAGCTCCGCTCTGCACTAAACAGGGGGACAGTCGCTCTCTTTGGTACTCCGTACTCAAGGGCCAGCTCACTTCCCTACTCACGTTTCCAGATCCATTCCATTTATTTCCAGGAGCTCTACTCCTAATTCCCCGTAGGGTTCATGCTCATATTCCTCAAGCCAAGTCATACCAGGTTTCATCATTTCTATTTCCATTCTCAGGTTATACATATGCAACTTGTATTGTTATCGTTCACATTTCCATATACAGGTTATACATAGGCAGCTCGCATTTCCATCATTCACATTTCCATTCTCAAGTTATATACATGCAACTCATATTATTTAATTTAACATATACAATAGGAAATTTACATGCAATAGTTAGCTAGCATAAGTACTTCATATTTCATAGGCAGCTGTTATTTACTTACAGGCAATTGTTAGAGGCTGATTTCGACTCTTGTGCTTACCATCCCAGACAGCAGTGGTGGGTTCATTGTGTACACTGACGCTTCATTGCAAGGGTTAGGGGGTGTGCTCATGTAGCGGGGTCACGTTGTCACTTATGCTTCGTGGCAACTGAAGCCCCATGAGCATAGCTATCCTACCCATGACTTAGAGTTGGAAGGTCTTGTCTTCGTGCTGAAGACGTGGAGGCACTACCTGTATGGTGAGACTTTTGAGATATTCACATTTCATAAGAGCCTCAGGTATTTGTTTGATCAGAAGGAGATTAACATGAGACAGAGACGTTGGTTAGAGCTCCTGAAGGACTATGACTACAGCATCTTCTACCATCCCGGGAAGGCTAATGTGGTGGCTGACGCCTTGAGCCGGAAAGCGCCCGCCCACTTGGCCAGTTTACAGGCATAGAGTTGGAGACTCATGGAGGAGATGGGCAGTTGGTGACCCCTAGAGTTACTGGGGCACTGTGGGGCAGTGACTATGACAAGGTAGACGAGACTAGAGCTAATAGACTGCATCATCACAGGACAGATGACAGACCCGTACCTGCAGTTGTTGCGAGACAGAGTACTGTCAGGGGATCCAGGAGACTTCTCCTTTACTGACGAGGTACTGCACATGAGGGGACGTTTGTGCATACCCAGGGATGAGGAGTTGTTGAGAGAGCTCCTGACTGAGGCACATGGTTCCAGGTTCACCATACATCCCGGGAACACGAAGATGTATCATGATCTGAGATGCGACTTTTGGTGGAGGGGGATGAAGCGGGATGTAGGTGAGTTCGTGTAGCAGTGTTTAGTGTGCCAGCAGGTGAAGGTCGAGCATCAGAGGCCTACAGGACCGTTGCAGCCACTTCTCGTGCCAGAGTGGAAGTGGGAGATCATCACCATGGACTTGGTGGTGGGCTTGCTCGTTACCCAGCGAAGACATGACATAGTCTGGGTGATTATAGACCGATTGACGAAGACGGCACGTTTCTTGCCGATCCGAGTCACCTTGGGACCAGCATAGTTAGCAGAGAGATATATTCGTGATGTGGTACGTTTGCACGGAGTTCTGCGTGAGATTGTATTCGACCAGGATACCCATTTTACATCCTAGTTTTGGGCTGAGTTTCAGCAAGCTTTGGGGACATAGTTGAGGTTCAGCACAGCGTACCACTCCCAGACGGACGGACAGTCACAGCGCACGAAACAGATGCTTGAGGACCTTTTGCGTGCCTGTGTACTGGACTGGAGGGGCTCTTGGGAGGAGCACTTGCCCCTGGCAGAGTTTGCATATAATAACAGTCATCACTCGAGCATCGGCATGGCACCCCACGAGGCTCTGTACGGACGGAGGTGTACTGCACCCTTGAGTTGGGTTGAGGTGGGGACCAAGTGGGAGGTTGGCCCCAGGCTGATCCGGCAGAGTCAGGAGGTGGTTGAGCAGATTCACAGATGACTTCGCACTGTCAGGAGCAGACAGAAGAGTTATGCCGATTGGAAGCGCAGAGAGGTGCAATTCGAGGTTGGGGATCACGTCTTTCTACGCGTTTCACCCATGAAGGGCCTGCGGCATTTTGGGGTGAAATGGAAGCTCACGCCGAGGTTTGTGGGGCCCTTTGAGGTCCTGGAATGGGTAGGACCCGTTGCTTACAAGCTTGCCCTTCCTCCCCAGCTTTCTGGTGTGCACGACGTGTTCCACGTGTCCAACCTCAGGAAGTATGTCGCCGATCCCAGTCACGTTCTGAACCACGAGAGTGTCGAGGTGGGTGATGACCTGACCTACCCCGAGCAACCAGTGCAGATACTAGACAGAGCCGTCCAGAGTTTGAGACAGAAGCAGGTACCCCTGGTGAAGGTCTTGTGGAGGAGCCAGAGGTATGAGGAGGCTACCTGGGAGCCTGAGGCGGCGATGCAAGAGCTATACCCAGAGCTTTTTGAGGGTACGTCTTTTCGGACCGGCTTCGGTCCTCTTTAAGTTTGTTATGCGTATGTTGTTCTTTTTCTGCACCCTAGCTAGCTCAAGTTTCGGGGACGAAACTTCCTTTAAGTTTGTTATGATGTTAAGACCTGTGTTGTTTGAGCCTTTTAAGACGTCTGGACTATGGGTCAGACATCTGGACACCTTCCCAGATGTTTGGAAATCGAAAAATTTGAGTATGAGCTCGCGTTTGCACGTGTGCTGCACGCATACAGTACTCTCATTTTTCCTCCCCTTCTTCTCTCTCTCCCCGCCTCCAGCAAAACCCTAAACCCACCGACCTTATATAAAACCCCCTCCTCCTCTCTCGTTCTCCTCACTTCTCAGCCACCAGCCACCTTCCTCTCTTCTTCCCAGAGTGAGCGAGAGCGTGAGAGCGGTGTAGAGAGGAGTGGCGTGAGAAGGAGAGGAGGAGCGGCGTGAGAAGGAGAAGAGGAGGTGAGCTTGCGAGCTCACGTGGGAGCTCACCGGTGAGCGCACGGCCAGAGCGGCGCATGCACGAGGTGGAGGAGTGCGCCGCGGAGGTCCTCCCTGACACTACTGCAGCCGGAGCTGTAGGTGAGGGGGCGCGGCGCGGCCACGCGCGGTGCGGGAGTAGCGGAAGCAGGTTCTGGTTCTGGGTTTTTCCCAGAATCAAACGTCTGGAGAGACATCCAGACGATTGAGCGGACGTCTGGAGGTGGTTCTAGACATCTGAGGTGAGAGTTTCGCGAAGGTACATTCCCTTTGCGGATATGGCCATGCAAGCCACTCCGCAGTAACCCTTTTGCATGCCTGTTTTGAGAGATCTGCTGGTGGCGTGCAGGATTTGCTTTGAGAAGGCACGGGGCACGCCTGCCCATGCATTTCAGATGTCTGGGCGTAGTACCATACGACGGGAAGCGCTTCCAGACGTCTGGAGAGGTGGTCGGATGTTTGGAGCTCGGTTCACATGGTTCAGAAGAGTTCTTGGACATCTGAGGATTGGCGCAGAGACTTAGGTATGATACTGGTCACTTTTACGACATTTGGAAGTTGTTCCAAATGTTTGATTTGAGACAGAAACCCTATTTTTGACTTGTTTAGGGTCCGTTTGAGTTCCATTTTCACAATTAAGATATCGTTGTGTTCCTTGTGAGTCCTCTACTTGTTAGAAGGCTTTCCATACTATTCTGATAGTTTCCTTGTGATTGTTCCTTGTCATAGGAGTTCATTCCATTGCGGGTTCGGTGCTTGCTGAGGCACGTGAGCTTGCCGTTCAAGCCCCCAATACTCCTGGGTTTACTGGTAGAGTGGCTTCCCCTTAATTTAATTATAACCTAAATGCATGTGTGGAATGAATGATTAGAACCTAGGATATGGCATGAATCCTAGGACGAGAAACACTTGAAATGTCTAAAATGGATGATTGAATTGTAGTCTTGAATGAGTAGATAGAATGATAACAATTGCCTGTAAATAAATAACAGCTGCCTGTGAAATATGTACTTGTGCTAGCTAACTGTTTCATGTAAATTTCCTATTGTATACGTTAAATGACATAATACGAGCTGCATATATATAAATTGAGAATGGAAATGTGAATGATGGAAATGCGAGCTGCCTATGTATAACCTGTATATGGAAATGTGAACGATAGCAATACACGCTACATATGTATAACCTGAGAATGGAAATAGAAATGATGAAACCTGGTATGGCTTGGCTTGAGGAATATGAGCATGAACCCTACGGGGAATTAAGAGTAGAGCTCCTGGAAATAAATAGAATGGATCTGGAAATGTGAGTGGGGAAGTGAGCTGGCCCTTTAGTATGGAGTACCAAGGAGAGCGACTATCCCTCTGTTTAGTGTAGAGCGGAGCTAGCCGCCCTTGGGTTGGGACTTGGGGTTAGGATTGGCCACTCTATACTGACTTCTTGGCCCTCGCGTACACAGTATAGGGGAGAGCTACTAGTGTAGGGAGAGAGCTAGCCACACCACGGGGCCCGTGGTTCAACTAGCCGCCCTACACCGACTTGTTAGGCCCACTGGGCAAACCAGAGTAGTCAGGCGTGGGTGCGCGGACTGTGAAGGGGCAAGACCCTTGTTTGGTTCTTAGGGGCTAGACCCCTGTTACTGAGAGGGCTAGGCCCTATACTGGTTCCGTGCTGTACTTTGGGTGCACCTGCTAATGGAAACGACTGATTGCATGCTAGTGCGGGGTAGCTACCCGTGCACTTATCGCTTGTGCTGTAGTCACCGTTACTTCTGTCCGTGACCTTGGGGTGGTTGACTGGGGGTAGGATCACCATGGAGGACTCTCCCGGCTAGGAGAGCACTACGTGTAACTTCTACTCTTCGGAAAAGACTACAATCAAGATCGTTCCCACGAGGAACATTCGAGATCAAGAAAGAGACCTGATAAATAAATCGAGTGGTGAAAAAGAATAATTAGTTAAAGAAAGTAATTGAAAAATAACAACTACCTGTTCACTTTTACTGCTTTAGTTAGTTGGTTGCCACTCTACTCAGCGTTCGCTGACTTTGTGTACTCATAACCCTTTTCAGGTCCAGGTGTTGAGCAGCCAGAGCCCACGGCTGTAGAGGGTGGTAGGCTTAGTAGAGCTCAGTAGTTGTAGCATCTTGTTGTACCTCTTTCTGTTGTTGTGAGTAGACTCTTGTACTTTTATATTCTGTTCTTTATGTTCCTGTACTTGTTACTTTCTACTGTTGTGGTGGTGATACGTATTATAGTAGTTTGTACTTATTTATTGCTGTACCTTTTTATTGTTAGTTTCTTAGCATAGTGAATGATATTTACTTTCCTATTTTTTGGTTACTTTCTTGTTGGACGACTTGGTCTTGGGATCAGTCGAGTCGGTCCGATCTCGTGTCCTGTAAGGATTCGAGAACCGGGTTGTAACAGGTGTATAGGTGATAAAATTAAGAAATCAATGCACTAGAGATGATCATGGAAGGTTATAGAAGGTGATCAGTGAATCAAAAAGACAAAAAGCTTCTCCAGTCAAGCTCAAGAGCTCGTCAGAGCTGAGGAAGACGACAGAAAAATCTAACATTAATTCTAACTACACTACCTAATTAACTACTCTAATTACACTAACTTACCTAACCTACTATTACTTGGATGAAGGGGGTAAGGAGTCTCCGTCGAAGGTCCTTAATGGAGGAGGAAATCAGAGGGACAGAGGAAGAAGTCCGGCAGGTGTTGGCAAGGTGCAGAGATGAAGTCCGACGTCAACACTGTGTCAGATGACTCAGCAGGTGATGGCGGAGATCAGGAACAAGTGGAGATGATCAGAGGAAGACGGTGGAAGCGAAAGAAGGTCTCCAGATGTGGAATGAATAGCCTATCTACTAGCTCAGTAGGGGGAAGAGGGAAGAGAGCTAACCTCTTGAAATCGGAGAGGTGGAAGGGTATTTATAGGTTGCTGCAGCTGAGGAAGAGGGTGAATCTAGATGGAGTAATGTCTAGGTACGAGGAAACCACCAGCGTCTTCTCCGACGCCGGTGAGGTTAACTTCAAACCCTAAATAGGATTGTAGCTTCATCTAGACCGATGGATGAAAAGGAGGCGGTGAGTGCAAGCTCCAAGAGCTTGGCAGAGGTGAACAAATGTTAGATGGACGGCGGCGGGTGAAAACACCTCCTGTCGTTAGCCGTCGAAGAGGCTGAAGAAGAAATGAAGAGGAAGAAGATGTATATAGGGACCTGATTGCAAGGAAAACTAAGAACCTAAGTGAATAAAAAGGACTCGATTGAAATAAAACTTAAGGACTAAAATGTAAACTAAGGTTTTCATGGTTTATTTTAATTTAAATCTTTTTCAACTTTTTATATATGATTTTAAATTAGATAAATATTATATTTTAACCTTGGATTTACATTTTTGACCTTTTTAGCTTAATTTATTTAATTAAGGTTGCTTAAGTTATTACATCTTAGGTATAAATTATGCTTAAGTTAATTAACACATTAATTAGATAAATAGTTAATGATATTTCGAGTCCATTTATTAATTAAATTATTAATAATATTAATTGGCTAATAATTTAGTATTTTTAACTTATTTTAAGGTCCTTTAATGATTTATCCCTTATTCTATAATTAACCGATATATTTTCATATTCCTAGCTAATTAACTAGGAAGACTAGTTAATTAGGGGTAATTAGAAACCATGATGAGCCTCTCATCAGTTCTCTTATCGGAGTATAGTGAATTATGGAGATTGCATAACATTGAGTGTTCACAATGTTTGACAAATCCAACACTTTGGGAAATACACCAGGATGTCATTAAAAAACATGGGAATTTGCTAAATCTAATGCAAGAAGCCATTAATCAAAGATACCCAGATCCCCACCCAAAAATTTATGATGAATCTTGGAGCAATTTCAAAGATCAATCTAAATTCCTAGAGCCCTGGTATGAAAATGGAAGTTATTATGAGGAATCCCCAACCCAAATGGAACCAACTTATAATTTTGTATAGAATGAAATACCTGATCAAGTTATGGGTTGGGCAAGCCCCATTACAGGTGTTCCCAATTATAAGCTAGCCATAGGAAGCTATGAAGCTTGTCCATCTTGCCTAGACTTTCAAAACACTTGTGACGAGTTCGATTCAGAACCTCTCGAGGATGAACTCTTGCTCCTTATCCTATTAAGGTATTCCTTGAGAGTAATTCTAACATCCCAATAGAATCAAGTCCAGATTCTAGTGACCCAATTCCTACACCTAACCTAGAATCTAGTTCTGAGCCTAGTTGGAATTATTATGAGGCTCAATATGATGAAAATAACATTTTAGATTTGAGATATGATTGTGAACCTATTTTTGATGATTACACCTCCCCATACTCCTCAGAAGAACAAGTTGATTTACCGAAAGTCAAACACTTAGGGAAGAAGTGGGGAAGTAGAATAAATTGAGGAGATATACACTAGGTTCGCCCTTGTGTTGATCCCATAACAAAATAAAAAATGTAGGGAGAAAGCTATCGATCGGAAAGATAAACCTTTAGGTAGAAACTCTTAAGGTCACCTAGGGTCGTAAAAACTTGAAGTCCATTTTAAGTGCTGCCTAGTGAGTCTATCACTTTTCATAAGAAGCTTAGAACTTGAAGTTCTTTTCGAGCCTTAGGTGGGTTAGGTAGCTGTAGAAAGTTGCCCTAAAACTTTCAACTTAAAAATCTAAAAAAATTAGAAAAGAAGAAAAAAAAAGAAAAAAAAGAACAAAATGTATCTTCCCTTTTCAAAATAAGGCAAGGACTTGGGCGGTTTGCATTTTGGCAGGCACCCGGGGACTATTGAGTCTTTGTAGTTTAGGACCTTAGTTGAAATTTCTTTTTGTTAATAAACAACTAATGCCTTAAGAAATCAAGTCCTAATTTTGTTCTTATATATAGAATGTAGTTTAATTTTGCTAGGGACTAGCAAAAGATAGGCATGAGGGTATGATGTATACACATCCATTTAGGATAAAATGGCTATTTATGCATGTTCCCAAGCTTATAGATGCATTCCATATTATAAATATTGCATAGTATGCATCATTCTGCATTTAGAATAGTTTGTATAAATTTTAGGTTAATTAGCATCCTTTTCTGGCTAGGAGAGAAGGAGATTTATTTCAGGGCCTCGGATTGACGATCTGACCGTACGTATTTGATCAGGAAAATGATCGAAGTCAAATGCCTCTGAAATCATCTTGATCGGAGTCCTGTCGCACATTGTGTAGTCTGAGGAAGATTAATGGACAAGGGGCTAGGTGACTCAATTTGGAGCTTCAAACGACAAATCCAACTGCATGAATGGATCTACATCGATGATCTCAGCCCAACGGTGCAAAAAATGACCCAATCTGACATCTATGGCATCATCTACGAGCAAAAGAAGGTGGACAGTCCAGATGGTGCCACGTGGCAACATCTTGACCGCCATAAGTGTTTGCAGCAGTCCCTCTTCCTTCAAGCGGTCGATCTCCATCGTCGGATTTGCATCCAACGGTTAGAGCACCTAGGCCTCAAAACAAAACTGCGACCATCCTATGCCCATAACGCAATGATTAAAGCTCTTACCGTGCAACAAAGGGCACAGGTTCGATCCTTAATCTGTTGCTCCTCTCAGTGCTACTTAATTGAAATTAGAACCGTCTGATCAGCTATAGATGGAGAGGATCGAGCCACGTCACCCTAGGGCTGTCTGAGAATGCATGGGGGGTGAGATCAGGACCATCTGATGGTGATAAAGTGCTCACGGATGCGTCACGTGGTACGCTGGATGGATGGAATCGTGAGACACACGATCATATGTGGGTCTTGCACGATCTGAAGGTGTGGAGGCACGTGATCATAACCTTTCGATCTTGGATGGATGGCTGATAACTCTACATTTGGTGGCAATAATTCTATCAATCAGGGTTTATCTTAAGGGTAACATTCATAAATAACACATTATAAATGAGCATGGGAGCATTACATGCATTGCACATTGAGATTGCTTATAATTAATGTTGATGGCCATTTGTACAAGTTCATGTCAAAACATGCCTCAGATGAGCAATCGGATCGCATGGATGGATTCATAATGACGAACGGAGTCCAACAGACTCAAAATCGATCAAATCCGACATCCGAAGCTCTTGCAACTAGCCCAAGAAGTTCTGGCCGTTGATTTGATGATCAATGGCCCACAGGCAGCCATGTGGCGGCATTTGGTGCTCTTGAACCCGCGGCACATGTCATCATTGCGCCAAGCATTCTAAGCTGTCTGATCTGATGATCGGATGGCTGAGAGGCCACCACATTGCCCTCGCTCTCTACCCAGCACGAGGATCCGATCGTTGGATCTTCATCCGAGCACAAATCCATCAACGAATCTTCATGAAGGAGTTAGGACTGAGGTGGATGATCACGACCGTCCTTTACAGAATCCTCTGTTGAAGGAGGGTATTGATGTTAAGGTTAGAAATACATCATCCTATCCATTCCCTACACGGTGCCGAGAGTAGGCACTTCCACCAAATAAGCCACCCGAGATCCTCTTGGTCATCCCCAAAAATCCCAAAAATGCCTTATGAATAAAATTATGTATGTCATGTTGAATTGTTGCGTCATGTTATGTTGGTAACAGCATTGTACCAGTAGATATATATATTTAAAAACAAAAAAGCATACAAAAGAGATATTTGCTTGTGAAAAAAAAAAAATTTGAGTTATGTAAGTCAAAATATTTTGAGGCAAAAATACCTACCACCCTCATGAATCACCAAATACAGCCTAAACCTATTTTTTTGTATTTCTAACTACCTGAATACGGAGTGAGGAGTCTGACTTAATTGTAGGGTTATTAAAACCTAATTAAAGTGTAATGTCATGTAAGACCACCAAATACAGTTGCAAATCTGGTAAGATATGAGCTCAGGAAGAAAAAGAGAAAGAGAAAGAGAGAAAAGAAAAAGTACAAAAGATTAAAGAGAGCACAGTTTTCCAGCCCTTCTCTAAGTTAAGTTATTCAATAATTTAATAATCTAGATTCTGAAATACTAGTCTCCATGTTGCACCAGAAGAGAATGAGCCACCAAATACAAATCCAGTTAACTCAGACATCTGCTACCTAAGCCAAAAGTCGGGGCTAAAATGAGAGAATAGTTTATATCCCTGAGAGAAGAGGTTTGCCTATCCTAATAGAATTTTACTAGGGGTCAAGTACAAGCTTTAAATGTGTATCGATTCTTCGCTTGGATCCGTTGCAAAAGCCACAACATTATATATTCATGGTTATCTGGATTATGAATTTTTGGATGAAACAAATAAACCTTTAGTAAACTCTTGATAAAATGCATTTAATCTTGCACTTGCTAGGGACTAGCAAGATTTAGGCATGGGGGTATGATTGCACAGCAATCATAAACCCTAATTCGTCTGAATTATGGTAGAACCTAGCTTAACATGGGCATTCTGCATGCATACACATCGTACTTTGCATCTTAGATGATTTATATGTTTTATACGTAATAATGTGCTATTTGAGAGGTATTATTAATTGCAGGTAATCCAGGGTTGCGGATGATCGATCCAACCTTATGGATTTGTTCGAAATAACGACGAGAGTCCAATGCTTCCAAGAGTGCATCAATCAGATTCCCATAGCACCCTAGGGAGTCCGCAGAAGAAGCAGAAGCCAAGGGGAAATTGAAGAATATCCATACCTCAGATGATAAATCCAACTGCACGAATGGATTCGGATCAACGTTCACAGTCCAACGGTGCATAAATCAACTTAATCGGAGGTCTACATCGTTAGATACAAGGAGAAGAAGATGGATGACAACGATGGCACCAAGTGGCGCCATCGCAACCACCCCTCACCGTGCCCCAATCTAGAAAGGAGAACCGTGGGCCATTGGATCATCATCCAACGGTTGTGATGCAGCCACATCGCTGCCTCCAGTTGCCTCATCACGCATAGGAGAAATCTCGACCGTTGGATTCCCATCCAACCACTAAGGGTAGCCGCACAGGAAATGGAAAGTGTGACCATCTGCACGCATAGCGCAACGGAGAGGGCGCTTAACCGATAGCGGGCGACGCGGGATCGAAGCGCACCGGGTGTGAAATCAGAAGAAGCGGTGAGTGTGGGTGCAACTGCTCGCTAGATCTTCATCGGGCGACTCGGCAGCAGACGCGTGGTGGGCGTGGAGGTGCTGGATCAAGAATGTGTGTGATAACACGTGCAGAAATGCACTTTAGGATTCAAAGGCGCATGGATCATACGACTGACGATCGGGCAGGATTTGAAGGATTGAGGTGCGTGCGAGGAGAAGCAACGTGCACGTGGGCGATCTGTAGCTAAACGATCTTCATCCAAGGGCACACAGGCTACCACATGGCAGCACCAGATTCAACCAAGGATAAAAGAAGGATTTGGAAGGCTTAATCAGGACCGTTGATCTCCCGATCAACGGATCTGATTAATCTGAAGCCTTTGCACGAATTTAAAGGGCCAAATACCTTAATTGCCCTTCACTAAAGCTATAAAAAGAGGCCTAAGGGCCCCCTTTGAAAGGCAATTCTATATTTCTTCTTCTTCCGCCTTCAACCTCTCTTTCTTCTTCTTCCCATCTTCTCTACATTTGTCTCTACACCTCCGTCTGAAGCATCCGTTGGGCCACCTCGACGGATTGTTACTGCTCTTCCCAACCTCTCCAAAAGGCCACCACGAATCACCCATGGTGCCCTTATTCTGTTACAGTAGTAGTTTTTTACATTCATGTTTTTAGTCTATTGCATATATATCAAATTCAATCTCTTTGTAATGTGGATATTGTGATTGATTGTTTCTATTATTTAGTAATCATATTGAGAACAAACGTATGAAATCAAAAGTGCTTTCTGCCTCCTCGTGGTCGACTGAGACTCACCAAGTTCCGTTAATTTATTTGCTCGAGACGTATTTCACACTATATGTTGAAGCTACGAGTTACTACGCTATCGTATTTGATTTTTTAAAACCTGTCGTTGTAGTTTGAAAGCGAAGAACTCGTGTTAAACAAATAAAATTTATACTGGAATAGAAATCCCGGTTTGAACTCAGGGTGGTGGACGTTTGATTAAAAATATGAGTTTGTTTTATTTGTCATGATGCAGAATAACTGATTGGAAACTATCTATCCATTTACAATAAATAGAAAAGAAAGAGAGAATATTACAAACAAAAGCAAAAAGAGATGTAGAATGAACATGGATTTCATTATCAAAGAAGTTGTTCGTTACACTACTCATTATGACTAGAAAGCAGAAAATGATTACACTAGAAAGCATTAAAAAGAATGGAGAGAGAGATATCCTCCTCGACGATCGCTTGGAGGACGAGCTGGATGGGACGATGCCTGGAAGACGAGGAACAGAGTAGGAAGAAGGAGGACGAAGCGGGAAGAATGGGAAAGGAGAAGCATGTTGTCGTTGTCGTGGGATCCACTTCCGAAATGGGGGAAAAAATTTGACTTTATCTCTTGAGAAGCATTTCGAGTATGGGACAAGCTTCTCTTGAGCTTTGGAGAGGGAGAAAAGAGAAAGAAGGGATGAAAATTTTGTATGGAGGGGGTCTCCTTTTATAGTTGCAAGGAGTGAGGGTAATTTGGTCTTTTTAATTTGAAAAAATTAATTCAGGACCTTTAGTGACGGATATATCCGTCGCTAAAGGTTCGAACGAGGGCGTAGTGGGCAGCGCGCGTGCGCCCGCTTGCCTCCTCAAGCCACAACGTATGCCCACGATCTTCAAGTCTCTACCGTTTGATCGTGAGATAGAACGACTGAGATGCATCCTCGCCACGCCTCCTCAATGCGTGCCTCCTCGTGAAATCCCGCATCCACATGAGTGTGCGATAGCACGTGGGCGCTATCAGGCACGCGTAGCCGCTCGATTGTGATCGTGTGCTCCTTACGCCCACTCGCCCGTACCCCCTCGCCTTCTCTTCGCAGCTCGAACCTGCGCCCAACCATGAGTGAGCTCTCTATCCACTGCGCTACGCGCGTGGATGGGCAGATGGAGCGTCTTGTGATCGCGTGCCCTGGACCATTGGATTGAGATCCAACAGTCGAGATCGCTTCTTCATATGGACTTTAGAAGTTGAGGCCAGCCGGTTGAGCTCCACTTAACTGTTGGATCTTGATCCAATGGCGGAGATGCATGGGTGCTAGAAGCTTCAGCGGTTGAGGGTGGCCTGTTGGGCGGTCAAGATGGCACCACGTGGCGCCATCTTGGCTGTCCATCTTCTGGATGATGTAGATGGTGCCACGGGTGTCGGATTGAGTCGATTTTCGCGCCGTTAGGTTGCGACCATCGATCTGAATTCATCCGTGCGGTTGGATTTTTCATTTGAAGTGCGGATTCACACCATCTTGGCCCTTGATCTGCTAAGGTTCCTCGATCTCTATCTGATGCTACAGATGTCTGATTAGGGCGATCTTAGAGTCGTTGAACTCCAATCGTAGCCCTGATCAGATCTGTATGGTTGGATCTTCGATCCGAGGCCTCGATAAACAATTGTTCTGTCCCTGACCATAAAAAGAGATAATTAACCTCCATTTTATTCAAACTAATCTAAATGCAGGATGATGCATGTTATGCAATATTTATAGTATCTAATGCAATTCTATGCTTAAGAACATGCATAAACAGATATTTTATGTAATGTAAACATGTTTACATCACTATACTACAAAGTGTTAATTCTCTACACGATCTATGCCGCGAGCAAAAGATAACATCGAAGCACATTTGGATTTGGAAGGAATGGGTATTCGAAGAGAGCTTTGGTCAAAAAGAATAGAAAATGGTTTGTTATTATATCCATCTTCTTTTTATCAATTATCAACATATGAGAAAGAATGCTTCTTTAAAGTGCTCAAATTGGCAAAAGTTCTAGATGGCTATTCTTCAAACATTTCTAGAAAGACTAACTTGGTTGATAAGAAGATGATCGGGTTGAAATGTCATGACTATCACATCCTTATGCAACAACTACTTCCGATTGCAATTAGAGGCTTATTACCAAAAAAACATTTGCCTACTCATCATAAATCTTTGCTCTTATTTTAATAAGTTATGCTCTAAAGTTATCAATCTAGAAGAATTTTTCAAGACGGAATGTGATATTGCAATATAATTATGCAAATTGGAAAGGATATTCCCACCATCATTTTTCACAATCATGATGCACCTACCTATTCATTGGTCTTATGAGGCAAGTATTGGTGTACCCCATAGAAAGATACCTGTACATTATCGGTGGATTGATGTACCCCATAGAAAGATACCAATTAACTCTAAAAAGATATGTGAGAAACTTGAGTCATCTTGAAGGTTCTATAGTAGAAGGATATTTGGCAGAAGAATGCTTGACTTTTGTTTGCGTTACTTAAAAGGCAAATCTAAATTAAATCGTGAAGTGAGAAATGATGATGGAATTGCACTAGGTAGAGTAGTTCGTTGGCTCTTTAGGCCAACTTTGGATCAAGCACATCATTATATTCTCATTAATATTGATTCAATGGAAGTTTATCAAAGGTATTTTTAATTTTAAAGATCTACATTTAATATTGATATATATAATTTCATTCATATAACATGCTATACTTAATAGAAAGCACGCACAATTTCTTAAGGATCATTGTCAACAACTGTCATCTCGTATTCTTGTAGGAGGCACCATTGCGAATTCCTTGAATGGGTGAATGGATATGCATATTGTCATTTATAGCTTGCAATACAAGCCTAAAATATTTTTTATTTAAGAATCTAACATTGTAATTTTTTAAAAATAGGTCTTGAGTTTGCATTCGAAGAATGTGAAATTGTCAGAAGAAGTTAGATGGCTAGCACAAGGTCCTTTATCAGTGGCAACTTTGTATGATGGATATGTCGTTAATGGTTGTCGATTCCACTGTAAATTTGTGGAGGTTACTCGTCAAACTCAAAATAGTGGAGTGTACTTGCCAGCAGGTACAATCTATTATTTTAATTCAAGTGGCCAAAATACAACTTTGGAAAAAGTAACATATTATGGCCAATTAGAAGATGTTGTTGAATTAAAGTATGGAGGAAGCATGAAGATAGTATTATTTGAATGCACTTGGTTTGATGAGAAACCAAATAGAGGCATGATAATAGATGATTACGGATTCACATCCTTAGATTTTTCTCGTACATTGGATATGGATGATTGGTTCATTATGGTTACTCAAGCATAACAGTGCTTGTACATTGAGGATGAACAAAAGAAAGGATGGAAAATCACGATCAAGGTTCCTCCTAGAGATTTTTATGATATGCCAACTGATTGTGTTTTTGGGAATGCAATAATGCAACCAAGTCAAGCTAGGATTGGAGACAAAGTAAGCACTTGGATAAGAACAGATATGCTAGAACAATGTGTATACCACAACGAAGTTGAAGATGATGATCATGATTAATGAACTTGTTGGTATAATTTTTTTCATAGCACTTCTTATAAAATTTCTATATCTATGAAAAATGGGTTGATTTGCTAATTTTTTCAGCTTCCAATCATTCAGATGATAGTTGAAATTTAAAGAGTCATATATTGCTAGTTGAAATTGCTGCACTTGAAATTCTTACGCAGCTGCTGCTATAGAGATTTATTGTTGCTGCTACTGCTAATATTGTCCTTGAAGGGTCGCATTAGAAGGATGAAATTCAAAGAAATGGATCTAAAGATAAGAAATGCTACTAAATTTGGCTAGATGGATGACATCTGTATTTTCATTTCTTTGTATTTCTCTTGAGAGGTGACTTTGTAGTTTGATGTTGGGAGTTCAATAAAAAGGGCCAACTCGAGCCCCTATGTTTCAAGTTTGATAAACAAAATTATATCTAGCTTATTTTCCTTTATATGCATTTTTTAAAGAAAAGGAAAAGAAAGATTTTTGGAGACGCTTATTTTTTAGTAGTTGTGGTTTATATTAATGATATTAACACTTTCTTTTTTCTTAATTATAGGGCAATGAGGACAAGGAGATCGTTGTTACCATCTGCAATCATCTACATGCATTGAGGAACAAGATGTGCAAGAGTGTAATAATTCTATTAGGGGGCAAGAAACAATGGAACGAATAGCAGGGGAAGGTGAACACTTGCAACAAGAAGACAAGCATGAAGAGGTAGAGGAATCATAGGATTTAGATGGTGAAGGTGGTGACCAGTTGAAAAGGGAGTAGGGAATTACGACAAGAAATGCATTTAAGTCCAAAGATGGAAATCCACAAGTTCAATGGAACAAGTACGAGACAATGGAAAATGGTTATCTTGTGATTGTGCTTTCTATGCTCATCAATCATGGCTTTGGAAACTTGATCAGAGATGGAATAAGATACGTGAGAAAGGCATTAAGGACACACTACTAAAAAAATGGTATATGCCGTCGGTTACTTACCGTTGGTTTCTAAAATCGACGGAAAGTTATTTTTATCGTTGCTTATTCAAATAGGCAACGGTGAAGGCATGTACTCGACCTACCATCAAGTGAAAAAAAGCGATGGGTGCGCGGTGGTCATTAATATTTATCGTTGGTTTATCAAGAGACGACAAATATATTTTTTGTTGGTTAGTGTAATAAGCGACGGTGGAAAGACGGTTAAAATTAGCCCTTAAAATTTGGGCAGGCTTAGTGGTTTATTTTTGACTTTTGCCATCGGTTAGTGGAATAAGCGACGGAAAAAAGTATGTTAAAATTAGTAGCGAAAATTTGGATGTGATTGAGGAGGGATTTAATTCATCCTTCGCTGTCAGCTATTGATTAAACCTATCACGTATCTCGCTTCATCTATCGCACATGGCATCGACCTCCCATCACTGTTCATCTTCCCCAAATAGAACCCCAAACCCAAACCCTCTTGCAGCGTTGACCTCCTCCTTGTCGTCGACCTCCCTGCCGTAGCTCGCCGCCTCTCTTTGCCATCTCAGGTGAGACCCTCCTCTATTCCTCCTCCCTACCCCCTTCACCTCTCCTCCTCCTCGACCATCGCCCTCCCAGCCCCCTTTGACTCTCCTCCTCCTCGTCCTCCTCCTCCGGTCATCGCCTCTCCTCCCCCTCTTGCAATCTGCCCCCTCGCCCTCCTCCTCCCTACCTCCTCCACCTCTCCTCCTCCTCGTCCTCCTCTTGCAACCACCGTCACCTCTCCTCGTCCTCCACCTGCGATCCGCACCCTCCCCCTTGTCCTCCTCAACTGCTCCCCCTCCTCCTCCCTAGTTCCTGCCCCTCCTCCTGTGAGTCCTGCGATCCGCACCCTCCCCCTTGTCCTCCTCGACTCCTCCCCCTCCTCCTCCCTAGTTCCTACCCCTCCTCCTCCTCCTCCTGCGAGTCCTCCTCCCCTCCCCCCTCTTCCCTTCCTTCTCCTTTTCCTCCTTACCTCTTCCTCCTCCTCTTCCTTGCTGCCTCCTCCTTCTCCTCCTCCTACGAGTCCTCCCCTCCCCCCTCTTCCCTTCCTCCTTTTCTTCCTCCCTGCCTCCTCCTCCTCCTCCTCCTCTTCCTTCATACCTCCTCCTCCTGCGAGTCCTCCTCCCCTTCCCCCCTCTTCCCTTCCTCCTCCTCTTCCTTTGCACCTTCCTTAAATTAAGTGTTTAAGTTATTAAAACCATAATAGGTAGGTATTTAATTAATTTTTTGTTATTGAAATTGTGGGTAGTTGCTGACGATACTATTGGATGCTTCACAGATATATTTTTAAT
This sequence comes from Thalassia testudinum, assembly GCA_037157565.1. Taxonomy (NCBI): domain Eukaryota; kingdom Viridiplantae; phylum Streptophyta; class Magnoliopsida; order Alismatales; family Hydrocharitaceae; genus Thalassia; species Thalassia testudinum. The sequence continues at coordinate 18,264,992 of JAZHRO010000036.1, read as the reverse complement.
TTTTTAAAATTATTTTCGTGATATTTTAGGGTCATGTTAGATGTGGGGTGTGCCCACATATTGTCTTTTATGTGTTTTTGTTAAATTGATGGTGGGTGTGCCCACTTTTACTTGTGTTTTGAATGGTAATTTAAGATTTTAATAGATGTGGGGTGTGCCCACATATTGTCATTTATGTATTTTCGTATCCATTTATGCATTTTATTTGCTACACTTTTATGGTGGGGCATGTCCACTTTTATTAGGTGGTGTGATGTTTCGAAGTGCACTTTTATGTGAGAAATGAAATATTTAAGGATAAACTCTATTAAAAATTTTTAAAATTCATTAAAGTTCAATATATTAGTTGGTTGGGATTTTATTAGGTTAGGGTTTAGGGTTTCAGGTGGACTTGGGCTAGGGTTTGGACAGTCAGTTTGGGTTAGGGTTTAGGGTTAGGATTTGACTTGGGCTACGGTTTGGACGGTTGCATTGTGTTAGGGTCTAGGAATATGGCTAGGTTGGTTATGGTTTTGGTTATTTAATTTTTTTTATAATTAAAGTGATATTTATTATAATTGTTAGATACCCACACTTGCAAAATTTTGGAATGAATAAGAGGGAAATGCATAAACAATTTTGAAACAGATTATGGGTTTATTTTTTCCTTTTTAATCTTTGTTGATTAATGGTATGATTAACATAGGATAAGAATTTGGTGATTTGATTTCACTTAAATGGATGTGTTATTTGGGGAGGACACATATGATCACCTGTAAAGTTTTACCAAGTCCTTAGAATGAAAATTTATTTGTTATTAACATCTAAGATTATAATATGTTTTTAATTAATTTTTCTTTTGAAATTAAAGGTTATCAGTGTCGGGTACACTATGAGGCTTGAGTAGTTGGAGGTATATATACATTCAATATTTTTAATTTAATTGCATGATATTTTAGTCTTTTGGTGAATTTCTTTAATGTTCAAATTAGTTATTGTTTAGATACATACTTGCTAAAGAAGATATACGCACGTGAGGTTGAACATCAGGTATTCTAACCCCTAAGGTAAAAGTCCTCCGAGTCAAATTGTGTCCAAATTACTCACCGGTCAAGACTTATAATCATGTTATATGGACGATGTAGGAAGTGTATTTATACCTCACTTACTTGCATGATATGTTGTCTTTGTAGCTTGCCAAAAGACTCGATCAACTTTAGTTCGGTGAAGTACCCAACCAAACAAGGTCCTTAAGGATTTGATCACAACTTAGTTTTTCTCGTTACATGTAACCATGTGCGGTGAAATTTCGGTTGCTTCTTCCTGTTTTTCTCTAGTATACCAACTAATCTTATCTAGTTTCTTGTGGTGTCCTTAATTGGGTGTTAAAGGAAATCTCGCTAAGGTTAGTATTGGGGGGTATATTGAAGAAGTGCAGGGAGATGCTGTAGAAATTTCATTGAACTAAGGTTACATGCAACGAGCAAACCTAAGTTGTGATCAAATATTTAAGGATGAGCTATAAAGTAAAAATATTAATTAAGATACACATCATTCAGTCCTTTCCCTTCCTAATAAGTGATTTGTTTATATTAAATTTTAGGTTACAATGAGTAAATCTTAGATTAAATTTTGAGGTTCAAATTACATCGGATAAAAGGATGGAGTAATTTCATTCATGGATTGGGCCTTTGATGAAGATAAGAAGATATTTAGGAGAGGTGGTCAACTTGATAATATCTTTTTCCTAAGTAGAAGATGTTTGAATGGTTCCTTACATGATCGTAATACTGTGCTCGAGCACTTCATTTGTAATGGGTGGTGGCAGCATTACACTATTTGGGTAGCTCATGGAGAGGAGTTGACTGAAAAAGTCATAAACAACGAGAACATTGTTGATGAAGAGATCGACGAGGAAATTGCTGATAGTGGAGGTGAAGAAATACAAAAAATGTTAAATGAGATGAGAGCAGGAGAGGATATAAATACAGATGAGGAAGATCCGTTCAGTTGTGATCCGTTCTATGATGTGTTAAGGCGGCTGAGGATCCTATTGCTCCCGATGTTACAAAAATGTCAAAGTTGTCATTTTTGTTGAAGATGTTTCAACTGAAGGTTATGAATAGAGCTAGTGCAAAATGCATGTTAGAAATACTTTAGTTTATTGCTGAGCTGTTGAATAACCCTAATGATTTTCCGACTTCATGGTATGAGGAAAGGAAACATATTCGTAAGCTTGGTTTAGACCATGAGAAGATCAATGCATGTTTGAATAATTGTATTCTTTTCAGAAATGAATTCGCAAACTTGAGTAACTGTTCTAAATGTAGACTTGAGAGATATAAGGAAGGTAAAAATGAAAGTAAGAGGAAACAACCTCAGAAGGTTCTTCATTACTTCCCATTGACACCTAGGCTTCAATGCCTTTTTATATCAACTAAAACTGCACGGTGGATGACATGGCACCAGGATTGTAAATCTCAAGATGAAAGAATACATCATCCTACTGATTTAGAGTAGTGGAAGAGATTTGAAGAAAGAAACAATTCATTCACTTTAAAAGCATGGAACATGCGGTTGGGTCTTGCTAGCAATGGATTCAATCCATTTAAGAGTATGTACCCGTCATACTCTATATGGTTAGTGGTAATGGTTACTTATAACTTACCTCCTTGGTTGTGTATGTGATCATCATTCATGATGTTGACCCTATTAATCTCCAGTTCAAAACAACCAGAAAATATAATAAATGTTTATCTCCAGCCATTAATCGATGAACTAAAATAGTTGTGGTACACTGGCGTGAAGACGTATGATGCAGAAAAGAAGGAATTTTACAATATGCATGCAGTATTGTTGCAGACCATAAATGGCTTCCCGACATACGTAAATTTGTCAAGTTAGAGAACTAAAGGAAAGATTGTTTGCCCAGTCTGTATGGAAGATACTCATCACTTACGACTGCCGGAAAGTAAGAAATTCTATTACTTAGGACATCGTAGATTTCTAACTATTGAACATAGATAGCGAATGTCATAGTTAGGAGTAAATTTGATGGCGGGATGTGTCGGTATTCAAAGAAAAATCCAAAATAAACTTAGTATAGATTCTATCAGGTTGCTGGGTCATGTTATAATGGAGAGATTACAAGAAATGGGTGAGATACGGTTGGATCGACCATTAAAATAAGACTAAACGACCTCGAGGAATTCTGGATTTTGCAAGAAAAGCATTTTCTTTATGGAGTTGCCATACTGGAAAGATCTTACAATACATCATAATTTAGATGTTATGCACATCGAAAAGGATGTGATGGATAACATCTTAGACGTATTAAATCTGACCGACGATCCAAAGGACACGGTGAAAATAAGAAAAGATATGAAGAGTTTGGGGATACGTCTGGAGCTGCATATTCATGAGGATGATGGCTACTTTCCATCGACTATTTATAGCTTGAATCAAGACCGGAAGAGTAAACTGTTCTCCTTCTTAAAGGAAATTTAGGTGCCGGATGAGTTTTCCTCGCAGCTTTCTCATTGTGTGAATGAAGCGTAGAAAAGATATCTGGCTTGAAAAGTCATGACTCCTACATTTATATGCAAGTATTGTTTCCATTGTCGATACGGGGGACATTGTTGGAGCCAGTTGTTGATTCATTCACAGAGATGAGTAGGATTTTCAAAGCCGTTTGTTTGAAGACGCTATAAAATGATACGCTGGATCATTAAGATAAACAAATAGTCATTACTCTATAAGATGGAACAGATTCTTCCCCCAGCCTTCTTTGATGTAATGGTTCATCTTACGCTGCATCTTGCAAAAGAAGCAAGAATCAGTGGACCTATACAGTTTAGATGGATGTATCCTGTGAAGCGATTTTTAAAAAAGCTTAAAGATTATGTTTTGAACAAGGAAAAACCAGAAGGATCAATTGTAGAAGCCTATCTCATGGTGGAGTGTATAAATTTTACCTCCATGTACATGAATGAAATAGACAATAGCTTTAATAAACTTCAAAGGAATTATGAGGGGGAATACAATGATAGTGATGAAGAATATTTGTCAATTTTTGATATCAGAGGAAGGTCGATTCTTCATACAGAGTACAAACACTACAACATACTTTTGCCATTAGTTTCCAACCGATGGCAAAATTGAAATAACCGACGAAACTAAGTGACGCCGTTATTATCGTCGCTGTTTCATTTTGCCGTTGGTTAGAGGGCACATCCAACGTCAAAATAATGTTTGACCATCTAACAGATTGGATATTTTAACGTCATTTCAAAATTGACGGTAATTGTATTTGCCGCCAGTTGTCTCAGAAGCGATGGCATATGTAGGTCACTTTTTCCCACCTTTACACGCCCTTTCTTTATTTTTGCAGTCGTTTAAGTAAATTTTCCGTCGCTTATATAAGCAATGACAAAAATATTTTTGCCGTCACTTAGATATCCATCCTACTCATTTCTTAAATATTTTCTTAACAATGACGGCATACAGGTGACTGCAAAAACATTTTTACCGTCACTTATTTGAATAAGCGACGACATAGATTTGACGCTAAAAATATTTTTGCTGTCACTTATCATAATAAGTAACGGCATAAAAGGAGAATTATGATTCTCTCAAACCTTATACGCCGTCGGTTATTAGAATAAGTGATGGTAAAAATATTTTTAGCATCACATCTTTGCCGTCGCTTATTCAAATAAGTGATGGAAAATGTATGGGTTTTTTTTTTTTTTTTTAAATTACAAAATGATGGAAACTACCTACTAAACCTACTTAAAAGACTTGCTTTTATAGAAAAACAAGTAATGAAAATGAAGAGAAGTTTATATTTCATAAATATAAAGTCCAGTACATAAAAAGTTTGAAAATGAAATATTTTCATAAAAAAGGTAACATGAAAAATATAACAAAATAAAATGGATAAAAATCAAAATGTAGCTGCCTTGATGCCACCAGCTCAACCTACACCACCCATGGAGTTGTTGTCTTGTTTGTAGATGCTGGGATCTGATGAAGATGGATGCTCTAACTGACCCTTCTTCTGAAGAAGGGTTATATGCATCTTAAGCTTATCATCCATGGCATTTATCTTATTCTTCATCTCTACCTCTCTCTTCTCCCTCTCCTCTCGTCTCAGTTGTGTGTCAATCTTTTGATGCAGCTGATCGATGACACTAGATGAGACGACACCTTTCCTCCCATACTAGTTGGATAGCGTGTAAGCCCTCCCCGCACTACAAATGAAACCACCATGTTCCAGTGGCATCACTCTTCTAAATGCCTCTTGTGGATCTAAAGGCTAGTGGATGCTACTGGAGGTTTTGTCATTGGGGACTTGTACTAAGTGTGCCATTTGCTCCTAAATGTATTAAAAAATATTATATATATACAAAGTTATAAATTTTTTGAGTTTAGGAAACTTACATATTTCTCTTGGTATGACTTATGAATCCACTTACAAGCACTGTCAGCTACAGCCTTTTGGGTGACCTCGTAGATATCCATCCTATTCATTTCCATCCCATCAAGTGTAGCGGACTGAAAATATAAAAATGATACAATTATATTAAAATAACTTAAAAATTAAGTAATATTTAATTGAAAAGTAGTTTCAACACCTACATAATGGCTCCTGACCATCTCGATGCTTCTTCGACACAAACAATGGGTCTGTGGTAGAGCTTTAGCCCTATTAGCCTTATTTTTTTTACTTTCTCCTGTAGACATACACAATAATCATTTTTATGAATTTAAGATATATGAAATTAATAAAATAATTTTTAATCATTTACTAATCTCTGTCTTCAGATCCAGCCAATACTCGCATGCCTTCTTCCAATCGTCAGTTATGACATCAGGAGGATAATTCTCCATTGCCTCCACGGGGGAACTGTAGTTCGAAAAAAACTAAATGCCAAATATAAATTGTTAGAAATAATATATGAAATTATGTATATAATAAAAATGTAAATGTTTAAAAAATATTACATTTCTCTTGGTCATCGTCCTCCAATCTCTGTGGATTTTGGAGACGTACTTAAGGATATATCAGGAGGCATTGGGGTCACCACCCCAATTGTAATTTGTCTACATTAATTTTTTTTTAAAATATGTCAATCTTACTTTATAATAATTTTAAGATAAAGTTATAAAAGAACTAACTGTGATAAATGAAATTACCTCCAACTGATGGAGGAACTGCCTCCTAAGCTCTGCAGGCACCTTCCTCCAGTCGAAGTAGCAAATGGGCACAATGGACTTAACAATTGTGCCCACTCAACTGATGAAGCCCTGGTAATTCTCCGCCTCCCCTGTGGTTCTAAGCCTGATCATTATTCTCAAGCCCTCGAGGACATGCTGGAGGTCTAGATTCTTTGTCTTCCCCTATTCTCTTCATATTTTACTTGTGTAAACATTAATCATATTCTTTATATATTTCTGAAGTTATAATAAAATTTAAAATATATAAGTAATTTACGACTTAAAGGTATATGAGTTCTTACCAAAACTTGTGCTCGCTGCTACAGGGTCCACATGAACTAGGGACGTGCTCCCCACCACCTCGTCCTCCGCCTCCTCCCCCTCCTCCTCTCCCGCCTCCTCCCCCTCCTCCTCATTTGATGCTCCATAATCTGGATCATCCTCTACTCACTATAGCAAGGTCTGAGCAATCTCCTTCCCCTTTCCCTTCCCCCTACATGTAGTAAACACGCCATTTCCCTGGGACGTACGAAATGTGACCAGGGGTAGCCTGGTGCCGGGCGGTGGCTGAACCTGCTGTCGTGGGGGGGGGGGACGTGGGCGTGGTTGAGCCTAAGAAGATGAATCGGGTTGGGTAGATGACTATGTCTCAGGAGGACCTTTTCTTTTGGAATTTTTCTTAAACAACTTCATCTGTAACTAGTATAAAATGCAATAACTAATACAATTGAAAATCATTTATATATAAATCATTAATGAAAAAGGTTTGCTAAACATTAAAAAAATATTTAAAAATTTCGATAGAGTTTCTCCTTAAATTTGGAGGTTTCTTTATAAACCTACATATTAAAATTAAAGTGAGCACATCCTACATAAAAAAAATGCAAATACAAACCACAAGGACTTGCATATTTACAACTCAAAGTAAATGTAAGTTATTCAAATGGAAGTTGGCTAACTTCATTAAAAAAGTTAGGTTCTACCTCTAGTCTAATAGTTAGGTTCTCCCATCTAGGTTCTACCTCTAGCCTCTAGGTTCTACCAATAGGTGATGTGGCAATGTCATTTAAAAAATTTTGGTAGAATTTTCCCTTAAAATTAGAAGTTTTTTTATAAATCTTCATAACACATAAGTGGGTACACCCGACATCCATCCAAATAAAACATGAAACACAAGTGGGTACACCTCACATCTATTTAATGAAATAAAGAACAATATGTGGGCACACCCCACATTTAGCAAAAATCTATAATTTCATCCAATTAAATTTAAAACATTGAAATTATACCTCTAAGTACAAAAGCCTCCGAGTATGCCTGTCGCCGATTTGTGGGCACACCCCACATTTAGTAAAAATCTATAATTTCATCCAATTAAATTTAAAACATTGAAATTATACCTCTAAGTACAAAAGCATCTGAGTATGCCCGTCGCCGATAACCTATAATTTGAAAATCAAAAGTAATTAAAATGTAAATAGAGTAAGAGTAACATATTTTGAACACGTGTGTGTGATTGGTTTAAATTTTGGTATTTATAATGTATAGAAAATGCCAGTAGAGGTTTAGGTTTCTTAAATTTGAATATTAATTTGATATAAATAGAAATGAAACAAAGTATAAAGAAATTGTTACTAACCTTAGATGTCCACATCTAATGCATTTGAATCTATATGACTTTCTTCCGTTAATTCTTGGTATGCTTCAGACTATGCGTCAAAATGATTACGTGGTACTGTTCTTATTGGTATAACACATCCCCTTTGGTAATTATTAGGGACATAGAAAACTTATGCCGCTTGACATTCCAATATGAATGGTTCATCAGACTGAAGAATTTTACGATTAGGATTTTAACTCAAGAAATTGTGTTCTTGTCAGTTTTAAAATGAGTGCCCTCTTTAAAACCATCAAACCAATGATATTTAATAGGACAACTCTGCGATCATATTTGAAGCTGATCTACACAATTTCGTTGATTTCACCATAGTATCCATCTGGACTGTTGGAAAGATCTGAATCAACAACTCTAGCTTGTTGTATAACCTTTCTATCATCAATCTCTTTTATTCTGAATCTGAACCCATTTATTATATATCCAGAGTGGTAATGTGTATAATGTAATGGTGAATTGGCAATTACATCAAAATCTGGTACCCATCGTCGGTCCTTATCATCTTTCAATTGATTAACTTGGTCTTTAAACCAATCTAAGAAGCTAAATTCGGTTGTCCTTGAAAGAGGTAATCGTTCAAATTCCTCATAAAATGTATTAATTTTAAAATTTGTTTTAAAATATATAGATGTGCGCAACGTCTTTCATTTTCTGAAATAGCCTTGTACTCTGTATGAAGAATCAACCTTCCTCTGATATCAAAAACTGACAAACATTCTTCATCACTGTCAGTGTATTCCCCCTCATAATTCCTTTGAAGTTTATTAAAGCAGTTACCTGTTTCATTCATGTACATGGAGGTAAAATTTATACATTCCTCCATGAGATAGCCTTCTATAATTGATCCTTCTGACTTTGCTTTGTTCAAAACATAATCTTTAAGAATTTTCAAAAATCATTCCATAAGATACATCCATCTGAATTGTATAGGTCCATCGATTCTTGCTTCATTTGCAAGATGTAGCATGAGATGAACCATTGCATCGAAGAAGACGGGGGGAGAATCTGTTCCATCTTATAGAGAGTAATGACTATTTGTTTATCCCAATGATCCAACGTATCATTTTGTAGCGTCTTCGAACAAACAACTTTGAAAAACCTGCTTATCTTTGTGAATGAATCAACAACTGGCTCTAGCAGTATCCCCCGTATCGACAGTGAAAACAATACTTGCATATAAACGTGGGAGTCATGACTTTTCAAGCCAAATATCTTTTTCTACGCTTCATTCACAAAATAAGAAAGCTACGAGGAAAATCCATCTAGCACCCGAATTTCCTTTAAGAAGGAGAACAATCTATTCTTCTGGTCCTGATTCAAGTTATAAATAGTGGGTGGGAAGTAGCCATCATCATCATGAATATGCAGTTTGGGACGTATCCCCAAACTCTTCATGTCTTTTCTTACTTTCACTGTGTCCTTTGGATCATCAGTCAGATTTAATGTCTAAGATGCTATCCATCACATTCTTTTCGATGTGCATAACATCTAAATTATGATGTATTGTAAGATCTTTCTAGTATGACAGTTCCATAAAGAAAATATTTTTCTTTCAAAATCCAAAATTCCTTGAGGCCGTCTGATCTTATTTGAATGGTCGACCCAATCGTATCTCACCCATTTCTTGTAATCTCTACATTATAACCAGACCCGGCAACCTGATAGAATCTGTACTAAATTTGTTTTTTGGATTTTTCTTTGAATACCGACACGTCTTGCCATCGAATTTTCTCTTGAACTGTGATGTTCACCATCTATGTTCAATAGGTAGAAATCTGTGATATCCTCAGTAATAGAATTTCTTACTTTCCGATAGTCGTAGGTGATAAGTGTCTTCTATATAGACTGGGCAAGCAAGCTTTCCTTTAGTGTTCGAACCAGACAAATTTACGTATGCCGAGAAGTCGTTTATGGTCCACAACAATGCTGTATACATATTGTAAAATTCTTTCTTTTCTGCATCATACGTCTTCGTGTTGGTGTACCACAATTATTTTAGTTCATCGATTAATGGCTGGAGATAAACATCTATTGCATTTCCTAGCTGTTTTGATTGAGGATTAATAGGGTCAACATCATGAATGACGATATGATACACAACTAGGGAGGTAAGTTATAAGTGACCATTACCACTGGACAAATAGAGTTCGACGAGTACATACTCGTAAATGGATTGAATCCATCGCTTGCAAGACCCAACCACATGTTCCTTCCTTCTAAAGCAAATGAATTGTTTCTTTCTTCAAATCTGTTTCACTCCTTTGAATCAGTAGGATGACGTATTCTTCCATCTTGAGATTTACAATCCTAGTGCTATGTCATCCACCGTGTAGTTTTAGTTGATATAAAAAGGTGTTGAAGCCTAGGTGTCAGTGGGAAGTAACGAAGAACCTTTTGAGGTTGTTTCTTCTTACTTTCATTTTTACCTTCCTTATATCTCTCAAGTCCACATTCGGGATAGTTACTCAAGTTTGCAAATTCATTTATGAAAAGAATGCAGTCATTTAGACGTGCACTGATCTTCTGATAGTCTAAACCAAGCTTACATATCCATTTCCTTGCCTCATATCATGAAGCTAGAAAACCATTAGGGTTATTCAACAGCTCAGCAATAAACTAAAGTATTTTTGACATGAATTTAGCACTAACTCTATTCATAACCTTCAGTTGAAACATCTTCAACAAAAATGATAACTTTGTCATTTTCGTAACACTGGGAGCAATAGGATCCTCAGTCGCCTTAACAAAATCATAGAACGGATCACAACTGAGTGAATCTTCCCGATCTATATTTATATCCTCTCATGCTCTCATCTTGTTTACAATTTCCTGTATTTCTTCACCTCTACTATCAGTAATTTCCTTGTCGATCTCTTCATCAACAGTATTCTCATTGTTTATGACTTTCTCAGTCAACTCCTCTCTATGAGCTATCCAAGTAGTGTAATGTTGCCACCACCCATTACAAATCAAGTGCTCGAGCACAGTATTATAATCATGCAAGGAACCATTCAAATATCTTTTGCATGGGCAAATGATATTATCAAGTTGACCTCCTCCCCTAAATATCTTCTTATCATCATCAAAGGCCTAATCGAAGAATGAAATTACTCCATCCATATATCCGGTGTAATTTGAACCTCGGAATCCAATCCAAGATTTATCCATTGTAACCTAAAATTTAATGTAAACAAATAACTTATTAGGAAGGGAAAGGACTGAATGATGTGTATCTTGATTAAGATTTTCACTTTATAACCCATCCTCAAAAATTTGATCACAACTTAGGTTTGCTCGTTACATGTAACCTTAGTGCGGTGAAATTTCTACAGCATCTCTTCACACTTCTCTAGTATGCCCCCCAATACTAACCTTAGCTAGATTTTCTTTAACACTCAATTAAGGGCACTGTACGAAACTAGATAAGATTAGTTGGTATACCAGAGAAGAATAGAAAGAAGCAACCGAAATTTCACAGCACAATGTTACATGTAACGAGCAAAACTAAGTTGTGATCAAATATTTAAGGATTTTCTTTAGTTTGGTACTTCACCGAACTAAAGTTGATAGAGTCTTATGGCATGCTACAAAGACAACACATCATGCATGTAAGTGAGGTTTACATACACTTCCTGCATTGTCCGTATAACATGATCTTAAGTCTCGACGGGCGAGTAATTTGGACACAATTTGACTTGGAGGATTTTTACCTTAGGGGTTAGAATACCTAATGTTTGGCCTCGCGTGCATATATCTTCTCTAGCAAGTGTGCGTATCTTAAATAATACTCATAATTGTAAAGAAATTGACATAAATATAATTAATCATTTGATAGGAAATAAAATTATTTTTATTGAATGCTAAAAAAGAAATGTACAAAAATGTTATTTACTCCTTGTTAAGATCGCCTTCTTTATTGAATACTCACATTGTTGTAATATGCACAATTTAGTTTTAAGTATGAAAAATAGGCAGATAACAAATGAACCAATTCGATCTCACTGAGAAAGATATGTTGAAATCACAATTTAATGGAGATGATGTTCTACTAATTAAATGACTACAAATGCAATCAACTACGAATGCAGCGACTAAATGCACTAGAATATAAATCAGGGTATTCAAATCAACAAGAAATTATGCATCCTAAATTCCTAATTAGAACATACAAGCTCCTAATATTTTAGCAAGTTTTTCACAATATATGAGACTAAATCCAACAACCCAACATCATATATTTCCTCCAACAATCTCTAGTAAGAGCACTAGATTAGCATAAAGCCCAACTCAATCCCTAAACCCTAGACCAACCCAACCAACCTAACCCTAGCCTAATTCAACCCCTAAATCCTATCCCAACCCAACCACCCTAACCCTATGCCCAACCGATTACCAAACCTAAACAACATATATTAAACCCAACCCGACACAAATCAATCATCATCCAACCCAAACCCCAACCGTAAGTCTTAGCCATCCCAACCATAACCTAACCATCTTAAACTATCTCATCTCCATCCCAAACCTAACCATCATCCTACCCAAATTCTAACATAACCTAACCAAAGCCCAACCTAATCCTAAATCCCTAACCAACCAATACATTGAACATTAAAGAACTTTAAAAATTTTGACAAAGTTTTCCCTTAAATTTTATTTTTTTACATAAACTTGCATATCAAAATAACACAAAATAAAAGTGGACGCACCCCACAATAACAGTGCATCACACAAAAACATAAAGTGCATAAAAGTGGGCACACCCCACCATACATTCAAAAAAATGACAATATGTGGGCACACCCCACATCTAATATAGTCCTAAAATACCATAAAAATAAATTATAAAAAGTGAAATTATACCTCCAATGTACTACCGCCTCTGAGCATGACCATCACCAACAATCTGTAAATTCATTAATGCACAATAAATTAAATAATAAACCATTATGTTATTAATAACATAAGCAATTAATTTGACATAAGAAGAGGAAGATAAGAAGGGGATGAGGAGGAGGGTGGCAATAGGAGAAGGAGATGAGGAAGAGGGGGCAGGTGGAGGATAAGGAGGGTGGCAGTAGGGAGGAGGAGGAGGAGGAGGAAGGGAAGGAGCAGTGGAGGAGGAGGGAAATGGGCAGGGGTAGTGGAGGAGGATGAGGAGGAGGGGAATTGGAGTTGGGAGGAGGAGGAGAGGAGGAGGAGGAGGAGGAGTTGGGGAAGAGGAGGGGATCGGGAAGGAGGAGGAGGGTGGGAGGATGGGGAGGAGGAGGAGGACGGCAGGAGGGGGTGGAGGAGGAGGAGGGGGTTGGGGAGTAGGAGGGGGGCAGTAGGAGGGTATTGGGGAGGAGGGTGTTTTGGGGAAGGAGGGTGTCCGAGAGGAGGAGGAGCATGGGGACGAGGAGGAGGAGGAGGATGACCCTGTCGGAGAACGAGGATGTGGACGGCATCGTGGAGGGGAAGGAGAATGACGAGGTGACTATCAAAGAAGGAGAAGGAGGGTGTCAAGGAAGAGGAGGAGAAGTTACCTGAGGAGGAGGAGTGGCGACGAGAGCTATAGCGGCGCTGTGGGAGGAGGGTTTGGGTTAGGTTTAGGGAAGATGAACAATGATGGGAGGTCGGCCCACATGTTATAGATGAAGTGATCTACGCCATCGATTATACCAGAAATCAATGGCAAAGGATAACTTCAGTCCCTCCTCCATCGTGCCCAAATTTTGGTCGCTAATTTTAACTACTTTTTGCCATCGCTTATTCCACTAACCGATGGCAGCAGTCATTATTCCTGCCCAAATTTTAGGTACTAATTTGAATAGTCTTTTCACCGTTGCTTATTAAACCAATCGATGGCAAAAATATATTTGCCGTCACTTGATAAACCGACAGTAAATATTGATGACCATCGCGCACCCAATCTCTTTACTTCAATTTATTGTAGGTCGAGTATAGGCCTTCACAGTCGCTTATTTGAATAAGTGAAGGTAAAATATTTTTGCCATATCCAATTTTTCTAGTAGTAAAGGCTATTTCAAAAAATGATGGATGTTGCGCACATCTATATATTTTAAAACAAATTCCTAAAATTGATCCGTTTTATGAGAAATTCGAACAATTACCTCTTTCAAGGAAACCAAATTTGGCTTCTTAGATTGGTTTAAAGATCGAGTTAATCAATTGAAAGAGGATAAGGACTGAAGATGGGTACCAGATTTTGATGTAATTTCTTATTTATCATTACATTTTGTACATTACCACTCTGGTATATAAAAAATGTGTTAAAATTCAGAATAAAAGAAATTGATGATAGAAAAGTTACACAACAGGTCAGAGTTGTTAATTTAGATCTTTCCACCGGTCCAGATGGACACTGTGGTGAAATCAAAGAAATTGTGGAGATTAGCTTCAGATATGATCGCAGAGTTGTCTTATTTAAATGTCATTGGCTTACTGTTTTTAAAGAGGGTGCTGGTTTCAAAATTGACAAGAAACACAATTTCTTGAGTTTAAATCCTAATCGTTAAATTCTTTAGTTTGATGAGCCATTCACATTGGCATGTCAAGTGGCACAAGTTTTCTATGTCCCCAATAATTGCCAAAGGGGATGGGTTATACCAATAAGAATAATACCGTGCAATCATTTTGACGCACAGTCTGAAGCATACCAAGAATTAACGGAAGAAGGTTATACATATTCAAATGTAGTAGATGTGGACATCTAAGGTTAGTAACAATTTCTTTACTTTGTTTCATTTCTATTTATATCAAATTCATATTCAAATTTAAGAAACCTAAACTTCTACTGGCATTTTTGTTACATTATAAATACCAAAACTTAAACTAATCACACACACATGTTCAAAAGATGTTACTCTTACTCTAGTAGCATTTTAATTACTTTTGTTTTTCAAATTACAGGTTATCGCTGATGGGCATACTCGGAGGCTGTTGCACTAAGAGGTATAATTTCAATATTTTAAATTTAATTGGATGAAATTATAGGTTTTTGATAGATTTAGGTTGTGCTCTCATAATGTTTTTTATTTCGTTGAATAGATGTGAGGTGTATCCACTTGTGTTGCATGTTTTATTTGGATAGATGTGGGGTGTACCCACTTGTTTGCATTATATTTCGTGAATTTGAATGGATGTGGGGTGTACCCACTTATGTGCTATGCAGGTTTATAGAAAAGCTTTTGATTTTAAGGGGAAATTCTACCAAAACTTTTTAAATGACATTTCCACATCACCTATTGGTAGAACCTAGAGACTAGAGGTAGAACCTAGATGGGAGAACTTAACTACTAGAATGGAGGTAGAATGTAACTTTTTTAATGAAGTTAGCCAACTTCCATTTGAATAACTTGCATTTAAATATGCAAGTCCATGTGATTTGTCTTTGCACTTTTTTTTATGTGGGGTGTGCCCACTTTAATTTTAATATGCAGGTTTATAGAGAAATCTCTAACTTTAAGGGGAAGCTCTGTCGAAATTTTTAAATATTTTTTTTATGTTTGGCAAACTTTTTTCATTAATGATTTATATTTTAATGATTTTCAATTGTATTAATTATTGCATTTTATACTTGTTACAGAGGAAGTTGTTTAAGAAAAATCTCAAAAGAAAGGGTCCTCCTAAGACACAGCCATCCACTTAGCACGATTCGTCTCCTCAGGCTTAGCCACCCCCTGATAGCAAGTTCAGCCACCCTCCAGCACCAGGCTCTCCCCTAGTCACGTTTCGTACGGCTCGGGGAAATGGCACGTTTACTACATGCGGGGTGGAAGGGAAAGGGGAAGGAGATTGCTCAAACCTTGCCAGAGCAAGTAGAGGATGATCCAGATTATGGAGCATTAGATGAGGAGGAGGGGGAGGAGGCGGAGGATGAGATGGTAGGGAGCACATCCCTAGTTCATGTGGACCCTTTAGTGGTAGGCATAAGTTTTGGTAAGAACTCATATACCTTTAAGTTGTAAATTACTTATATATTTTAAAGTTTATTATAACTTCAGAAATATATAATGAATATGATTAATGTTTACGTAGGCAAAGTAAGAAGAGAATGGGGGAAGATAAAGAAACTAGACCTCCAGCATGTCTTCGAGGGCCTGAGAATAATGATCAGGCTTAGAACCACAGGGAAGGCGAAGAATTACCTAGGCTTCATCAATTGAGTGGGCACAATTGTTAAGTCCATTGTGCCCATTTGCTACTTCGACTGGAGGAAGGTGCCTGCAGAGCTTAAGATGCAGTTCCTCTGTTAGTTGGAGGTAATTTCATTTATCAAAGTTATTTCTTTTATAACTTAATCTTAAAATTGTTATAAAGTAAGATTGACATATTTTTTAAAAAATTAATATAGGCAAATTACAAATGGGGTGACGACCCCAATGCCTCCCGATATATCCTTAAGCACGCCGCAAAATCCATAGAGATTGGAGGACGGAGACCAACAGAAATGTAATATTTTTTAAACATTTATATTTTTATTATATACATAATTTCATTTATTATTTCTAACAATTTATATTTGGTATTTAGTTTTTCTCGAACTGCAGTTCACCTGAGGGGGCAAGGGAAAATTATCCTCCTGATGTCATGATTGACGATTGGAAGAAGGCATGCAAGCATTGGCTGGATCCGACGACGGAGGTTAGTAAATGATTAAAAATTATTTCATTAATTTCATATATCTTAAATTCATAAAAAAATATTATTGTATATGTCTACAGGAGCAAGCGAAAAAGAAAAGGCTAATAGGGCTAAAGCTCCACCACAGACCTATTATTTGGGTCGAAGGAGCATCGAGACGGTTAGGAACTGTTATGTAAGTATTGAAACTACTTTCAGTTGAATATTACTTAATTTTTAAGTTATCTTAATATAATTGTATCATTTTTATATTTTCAGTCCACAGTAAGGCTGGGATGGAAATGAGTAGGATGGATATCTACGAGGTCACCCACAGTAAGGCTATAGCTGAGGGTACTTATAAGTGGATTCATGAGTCATACTAGGAGAAATACGTAAGTTTCTTAAATTCAAAAAATTTATAACTTTGTAGATAGATATTATAATAATATTTTTTAATATATTTAGGAGCAAATGGTACACTTAGTATATGCCCTCACTGACGAGACCTCCAATAGCATCCACCAGCCTTTGGATCCAGAGGAGGCACTTAGGAGAGTGATGCCACCAAAACACGGTGATTTCATTCATAGTGCGGTGAGGGCACACACCTTATCCACTTGGTATGGGAGGAAAGGTGTCGTCTCATATAGTGTCATTGATCAACTGCATCAAAAGATCAACACACTACAGAGATGAGAGGAGGAGAGGGAGAAGAGAGGGGTAGAGATGAAGAATAAGATGAATGCCATGGATGATAAGCTTCAGACACTTCTAACCCTTTTTCTGAAGAAGGGTCAATCAGAGCATCCACCTTCGCTAGATCACAACATCTACAGACGAGACAACGACGACTCCATGGGTGGTGCAAGTGGAGCTGGAGGCATTGGGGCAGTTGCATTTTGATTTTTATTCATTTTCTTTTATTATGTTTTCATGTTATCTTTTTTATGTAAATTTTTCATTTTCAAACTTTTTATGTACTTGACTTTATAGTTTTGAAATATAAACTTCTCTTCATTTTCATTACTTGTTTTTCTATAAAAGCAAGTCTTTTAAGTAGGTTTAGTAGAAAGTTTCCATCAATTTGTAATTTTTTTATTTAAAAAAACCCATACATTTGCCGTCGCTTATTTGAATAAGTGACGACATAGATGTGACGCTAAAAATAATTTTCCCGTCACTTATCCTAATAACCGACGGCATATAAGGTTCGAGAGAATCATAATTCCTCCTTTATGACATCGCTTATTAAGATAAGTGACAGCAAAACTATTTTTAGCGTCGCATCTATGTCATCACTTATTCAAATAAGCAATGGCAAAACTATTTTTGCAGTCACCTGTATGCCGTTGCTTCTAAGAAAAGTGATGGCAAAAATAATTTTACCATCGCTTATATAAGTGACGACAAATTTACTTAAACGATAACAAAAATAAAGAAAGGGCACGTAAAGGTGGCAAAAATGACTTACATATGTCGTCGCTTATGACATAACTGACGGCAAATACAATTACTGTCGATTTTGAAACAACGTCGAAATATCCAATTCGTCTGATGGTCAAACATTATTTTGACATTGGATATGCCCTCTAATCAACGGGAAACAAAATAGTGACGATAATAATGGTGTTGCTTAGTTCTGTCGGTTATTTCGATTTTGTCATCAATTTCCAACTGACAGCAAAAGGAAAGTATGTTGTAGTGACTCATGGAAACTTCTGAAGGTAATAACTTCTTTTTAAGTACAATATATTTAAGTTGTGTTGACATTTATGATAGTGATTTAAGAGAAGTTAATGACTTTTTTTTAGTATAATATATTCAAGTTGTATTGACATTTATGATATTGGTTTAGGAGGATTTTAAATTGGATTGCCATTCAAATGCAAAAAAGTGGGTACTTGAATGTCTCCATGCAAGATGGAAGTCTTAGAGGAATATTCTGAAGACGAAGTGGAAAACTCTTAAGAAGAACCCTAAGAAGATGAAGGCCATAATTGAAAAGGATCCACGTATTAGTGTTGTTCAATTTGAGAGGTTGATTGATGAGTGGGAGACACTCAAATCAAAGGTAAGGAAGACCCATTTATCTTTATAACATAGAATAATGTGCCACAACCATTATTAAAAGGATAAATCATTTGCCGTAATTCTTTTTATAGGAAAAGGCTGAAATAAATAGGATGAACCGTCAAAAAAAGAAGTTAAAACACTTGTGGAACACTGTTGATTGCAAATATACGTGAAGAAATGGTTATGTACATTATTGACTAATGCTCAGTTTACTTAAAAATAGACATTGACTTTAAAGATCTTTTCATTTTTAGACAAAGGAATTGAGAAAGGAACAGACTAATATGGAGCTAATGAAAAGGATTTATCATAACAAAGGACTAGTGATAAGTTTTGATCATCAATTTGTACATTAGCAGTGACTACAAAAAATATCCATCTATTTATTTCTTATTTTTTAATTTAGTATGACATTGAAGGTCGTGTGGACGAAACACAAGTATGGAGAACTTGCCCCACGCACACATTGAGGAAGAGGCATATAACTACGTCCTAAAACCTAGAAAGGAAGATTACATTCACAACCTTGGGCTTGGACATGACAAATCACATCATCGATCTATCAATTTTGTATTCCAAGAATCTGATGGGATGCATCTTGAGGAAGAGGTTATATTATTTAATAAAATCGTATTCTATTATGGATTGCTAATAAAATTATGTTCATCTTACTAAAGTACAACTATATATGTATTCTTGTGTTTAAAATGGGAAAGATTGAAGAAAGTTGAAGACCCTATTTCATCCCAAAACATGGTAATCAACCAAGACAACTTCAAGAAATGAGACAGAAATCTTCACACTCATGTTATCAGGTGATAGATACTATTTTTTAATATTAAAATTGTATGAATGTATATATTAAATTGATTTAAATGTTTCAAATTAATGCCTTTGAAATTTCTAGGGAGGGGTCATTAATGATAGTGGAAATATTCACAATCACAATGGAGGTAGTGGCAACAATTTAAATAATCCAATGATGACCCAATATTCAAATCACTCATTCTATCCAGTCCCTATTTTCTCCCACCACGGGTTTGTTTTCTTTATTTTTTTAGTACACTTTATTTTTTTACAACCAAATATTTATTTCTTAGTTGCATGCGGGCTAGGTTTATAACACACATATGAGGTATGATATAGCTTTTATTTGCAGGTTGGTTTCCGCAGTCAAGGTGGTGGAATTCAATGTGCTACACCTATCATTCATCCTCTTTCATAGGTAGTTTCAATACCTATTCTTTAAGATTGTTTCTAAACGAGTAAACTTCACATTTTTCATTAATTAATTTATTTAGGAGCAAAATTAGACTTGATGAAAGCGTGTTGTTGCAAGGAGCATGCTGAAGATAGTTCTTTTACTTTTCTTTTAAAAGACTTTTAAGGCTTTTGCTTAGTGTTTTGGATAGTCTTGACATTATAGATTGCTTTTATTTGTTTGTTAGTTGAAAACATTAATGTGTAATGAAAAACTTTTATGTTTCAGTGATTTATTTTATTTCAATGAATTATTATAAAATTCAAAAAAAGGAAGCCCTTTCAAGGCATGACAATGAAGTGATGGAACATATTGTTTATATTTTGATATTAACATCTAAAGTGGGAAAGATCCATCAACTTGGCAAGAGAGCATCTTTTAGTGGTAGTGACGAGAGTCTTTTAGTGGTAGTGGAGTACTGCTGCTTAACAACTTAGTTTGTGAGGATAGTGTACATGACCGTCATATTATTGATAATCACCTAGATATTGCTTTGAATTTCACCAGTAAATGTCTGAAAGAGAGAAGCACTTCAAGCATAAGAAGGATGAGTCATGAAAAGACCCTAAGAACAAGTATATATAACATGCACAAGCAACTGGTTGAGCACAAGTATAGCTATCCATTAAACCAGGTATGACTTTCATTTCTTCCTCACACCCCCTATCAATTTTGGACGTTTTAGATATGCCTTTTCCAAAACCAGAAATTTTTAAAGGGCCTTTTTTGCATGCAAAAGGAATCCATTTTAACTGATCATCTAAAGTAATACATATCATTTAAAAGAGATCAAATTTAGAACAATAGCCATCTTCAATTTTATTGACATGGTTACTTTGTGTACAAATTAAGTGAATATGGTCTAGTTTGGTTCTTGAATGGGGGAAAATATTGTGTAATGGCTTTTCTTTTGTAGGTTAGAGAAGATGAAGTCATATTTAACTTGGTTTTAAGAAATCCTGACAAGTACAACCTACAAAGAGAAAATAGTTATCAAATATGTACAACTTCAATTATTGTTTGATCTTTTTTAAGCTTTGGATTTATTTCAGTGCTTGCCACCAGCATTATACTGTCCAGACCCATCTTGACTGTCATTTTTTGGTTGAGTACAACACCATGCTTGGATTTTGCAGTTTTTCTTCCTTCAAGGGGAAAAAAGGGGATGGGAGCAAAGAATCCATGGCAGTGCCTTTGGGTATGTTTGCCTTTTAGAATCTTCTTTCAAATGTCCAATAAGTTTAATTGTTTGGATATTTCTAACTTCTTTAGGGGAAAAATGAATGAAACCAAAATATACATTGTATAATGGTGTAATACACACATATAACATGCATGTTGGTCTCCAAAAGTCACATGGTTGGGGTAATGACTGTCATTTTATTTAAGGTAATTCCCAAATCCACATTTCTTATCCAAATCAACAAATTGAATCTTTGAAAATTAAGTCAAAAAATGGCAACAACTGCAAACTAAGCCAAGTTCCATCCTGATCACTTCAACCTAATCTCTAAAATAGGGAAACAAACTGGGTAAAGTAAAGAGTGTAGGAGAGAACTGAGTTTTGGTTTTATAGCTATGACCATAGAATAAGGCATAATTAGATTATTTGACCCTTTTGCTTCTCCCGTACATCTAGCAAGATGGATGGCTTCATGCCAATCATGAAATAAGTGAATCCAGCTCATTGTTTCTTATTTTCTATCTTTTATTATTTGAGATTTTAAGAACTATTTGTGCCTTGCTTGAACAACAATACATGTATGCTTGAAAGAACACTTTTGATATAGCTCAGCACTTCATTTCCATATCAAATTCCATTATTGTATTAGAGCTATATGTGAGCTATTGCATGGGAGAATGGAGCATTTGTTTATGGTAGGCTATTTTTATTATTTAGATTAGAGCATCAAATTCCATTATTTTGCAAGGGAGCATTTCTCATAGCATTTGTTTCAGCTGTTTTCCCCCCTCTTAAATTATTTCTTGATTTGTTGATGGTAGGCACTATTTATTTTTTTTTACAAACTCGAAACATTAGACTTAACTTGCAGCGGTAGCAACAACATAGCAGTAGTGGCGACGGCAACATAGCAGCAGCAGCGACGGTAGCAGTAGTAGTAGTAATAACATAGAAGCAGTAGCAGCAACAACATAGCAGTTGCAGCAGCAACATAGTAGTAGCAACGGCACCATAGCGGTAGCAGTGGCGGCAACATAACAGCAGTAGTGGTGGCATAGTAGCTGCAACAGCAACATTTGTAAACTACCTAATAGGCTTTTTGTGAGTTTACAGTGTAGGTGCATAAGCAATTAGGCACCACATTAGCCTTTAATGATGGTTTTGATGCTAACAAACATCTCAAGTAATTGAGATTAAAATTGGGTCTTATGCATAGATATTGCAAGATTGATTTTCAGGTTGAAGCTTTCTTAACGAAATCCAAAGCCAAGAAGTAGGAGATCATGCTCTTCAAGTTTAGGTCTCCTTGTATTATAGGAATTGAGTTGTAATTTTATATTCCTTAAAATGTACGGACAACCCCAATCAGATCTCATATTAGCATAAACATAGGGGGTTCATATGCGATTCTCACAAGATCACCACACATAGCCTAAATAGGTCAAAATATGTCTAACTAAGTCTATAGGTGTTATTGCATGGCCCTAGCACGTAGTGAGAACCTAAGATATTAGTTTAGATAGTTAGAGAACCTTTTAGAAGCCATCTAACTTTAGGTATATAATACCTAACATTAGATAATAGTTTGGTTTCATCTGGAAGGTCCAGGAACTAACAAACTTTGTACTAAACTTTGCACCTAACATTAGGTAGTTGACCTAACATTTGATAGGGGTTACTTAACATTGCATAGGCCATTTTGGGTCAAATTGAGCGACTACAGGAGATAGCAAACTTTGCACCTAACTGTGCACCTAACGTTAGATAGTTCACATAATGTTAGATCAATTTTACCTAACATTAGATAAAACACTTTTTTACCAACTCAATTGGCTGTTGGCAAATCAAATTAGGAAACATTTGAGCTATTGAATAGGAGTCTTCTGCACACTAAAACTAGTCTAAATGCCCCTCTATATATATGACATGGTTTCCCACTCTTTGGTGGTAAGAGAACACCCTATAACACACTCTAAAGCACATTCAAGCCCATATTCAGTTAAAGCATATTTTTGGTTTTCATGGAAGTGATTGAAGATTTGATTCTCCAACTCTCACTTGCTTGAAGCTTCATCACTTCATCTCCCAGTAGCGTCATCTTCTCACAATCACTAAGGGACTTCTTTTTAGTCTTCTAGATAGCTATTTCATACAATTGATTGCATATTTTTTTGGGGCTATCCATAGGAGATAAATTCTATTTTAATACAGTTTTATTCTTTCATCTACTTGTAATCTGAGAGCTTAGGTTGTGGATTCCTCTCCTCTTGAGTAAGAGGGGTTTGCTCTTGATTGGGAAATCAAGAGGGTTTGTAAAAGAGTTTGGTACCCCATAAGTATCGGCTAGTATTTTGAGTTGGACTCGAGGCAAAATCCTACAATGGGAGATCTAGGTAGTGGTTTTTACCTTGGGTTGGGTTTCCACTATAAATACTTGTGTGGTGGTTGATGATATATTTGTGGAATTCTTGATTATTTTTCATATCTACATTAATTTCTATTAGCATTTTCTTTACCACCTTTAGAACTAATTACCCCCCCTCATAGCATTTGTTTCAACTATTTTTTCTCCCTCTCAAATTCTTTCTTGATTTGTTGATGGTAAGCTCTGTTTATTGTTTTTTTTTCACAAGCTCGAAACATTGGACTTAGACTATTAGCAACAGCAGTAGCAACATAGCAGCAGTAGTGGCAGGAACATAATAGTAGCAGCAGCAACATAGAAGCAGCAGCAGCAACAACATAGCAGTAGTGGTAGCATAGTAGTTGCAGCGGCAACATTTGGAAACTGCTGATAGGCTTTTTGTGAGTTTACATTTCAAGCTAATTTATTTATTTACTTGTTAGCCAATCCCACTTAGTGTGGGTAAAGGCTTTGTTATTTTTATTGTTATTTATGTACTTATCTTTTTTCTTGAAGTGTATTAATGAAATGGGTGCAAGATGCTTCTGAATATAAATGTTGGCAGTCACTTTTTTTTTTTTTTGAAAAGAGAAAGGGTCCCCGAATTTCTCGCTTGCCACGGAGCACCTCCATGATCACAGCCATGGCCACTCTCCGACGCCGAGTCAGGGATGGCTGGACATAGATTGTCACCACAGCCACCACAAGCCTATGCACGTGTTGTCAAGCGAACGAAGAGATTTAAATATGCATTCATTGTAGTATCCTCTAAATTGCTCAATCAACAAATAAAATTTATTATTCGAATTTAAGTCTGAGATCTAACACAGGGAGCAAATATAGAATTCAAGCACTAATCTCAATGAATATATATATGACCATAATAATTAAGCCAAGAATGATATTCAAGGAAGAATAATTACTAACAAATTGATCATCAATGTATAACATGAGTGTATGAGGAGATAAAAAGAATTCTAGATAAAATAATGATGATTTGGATCACTAATTACTCAATATAGATATATATGCATCAAGTTAAATAATGCTACAGTGTCGTCAATCATCCAACTTAGGTACTTAAATATATCAACAGCACCCACTACAGTACCCAAGTCAAACGTCAAATTAAGTCATCAGACGACTTAAATGTTTGGCCTCTACAGTTCTTTTCTTTCTTTCCTCTTCTTCTTCTTCTGATCTTCTCTTGGCTTCTGCCTTTCTTCTTTTGCCTTTTCTTCACTTCTCCAAGCACAGGGGAAATGGCTCGAATTTTGGCTAACTATTAGCCAATGCACAGAAGAACAACACAGAAGAACAAAACCCCCTTCCCCTACTCTCTCTCTCTTCCCCTTCTCTTTCTCAATGTCCAGTCATATGCTCGAGTAATTGGGTGTCAAGAATCCGAGTACTCGGGACTAGGGCTGTATGCGTGAGTGTCATAGCTAAGGTGTGGAGACGGGTTAGGCAGGTCGGGTGAGTGAGGATATGGGACCTCACCTCATGGTAGGAGGCAGTAAGGCACAGAGACAAAATCAATTTATAGCACTTCAAGTGCTCCTGTGTTAACGATGTGGGACTAAATGTCCTACATCCTTTGCGTGCTGTAGCAGGTGGAGGTCTCCTCAATTGGAGCTGCAGTTGGGTGGTGTGGTGCCTAATTGACCAACTGGGCATTTTCCTGGAACGTGTCACAGATCTTGGAGGGTGCACCTGGGGTTTTCGATGCCTGGAGCTCAAAGAATGAAGGTGGTGATGGAGGAAGTGGCGAAGCTCCAGCAAGGACACCTGAAAACAAGAATACGGCCTTGTGGCCAAGTTAAAATACTTCAGGACCTTCACCAGACCACGACGAATGTATGGGTGGTGGTGGCGTGCCGTGAGAGGTCGTGGGTGAGTGTGGCGAAGGCGGATTAGGTCGGAGAACAGTGGGTTGGTCGTCGGGGTGTTAGGATGAGTAATAGGAGGGGAGATGTTAGGACTTTTGTGTGGGTGGATGTGGCGAAGGTCACGGGCTTGTTGGCGAGGTGGATGGAGGTGCGTAGCGGTGGAAACACCTCGTCGGAGTGGTCGCTGGAGATGGAGGAGATGAGGCTGAATGTCGTAGTCAGTGGTTGAAAGGGCTAGGAAAGAGGCTAGAAATGAAGTAGAGAGGGAGAGGGACCTAACTAACTAAGCTAACCAAACGAAAGGGGTAGGAGGATGTCAGCTTTGATTGGCTGACATCGTGGAAGAGAACTTCTCTAAAGAGGTGGACGGTGAGGAAGAAAGGGGAGAATGGCCCTGACTTTGGCACACCAGGTGCGGACGAAGGAGACGAAGATGTTGGCACTCCTAATTTGGCCATTGGGAGGCCGAAGAGTGACAAAGGGAGGAGCTCGCCGGAACTGAGTCGGAGATGGCTGGGGAAGGAGTTTGAAGAGGGTATTTTGGCTAAAACTTAGCTAGGGAGTTCGACTAGGCATCGTGGGACCTTATATAGGCCATAGGAGGTCTTCCCAAGCTTGGAAAGAAGCTTCCAAGCTTGCGAGGTTCACGCAAAAAGTAAACCCGAACCTTTGAAAGGTTCGCATGACCTTTTGGGAAAGAAGTAGAGCCCAAGATGTGGTTCAAATGGAAGGTAATTTCACAAGGAATCCCCGTATCAATTTTGGGATAGATTGATTGAGAATTGAGCGAGAAATCCTCACTTAAAACTTGACGGTGAAGGTTCAACCTTCCAAACATGGTGCGAGGACCTACGTGCAAAGAAAATGATGAATTTAGGGGGCTCTTTGCAAGGAATTCAAAAAGTTAAGGGTCTGAATGAGATAGAAAGAGTTTGACTGGATTAAAATGGAAACTTGGTCAAGATGATCTCAGATTGGGTCCAAATTTTAGTACAAACCTAATTTGGACCTAAGGAATCCAATGGTGAAGTTGGATTTTGGTTTTGACCATGTTTACTAGGTAATTTATGTAAAACCCAAATTAGGGTAACTATCTATCTAAGACTCTATTTTAGGTTAAATTGGGTTTCAATGGTCAAATCAAGCATACCAAACCCTAGAGAATATTTTATATGATTTTTAGAGGGTTTATGTGAATTTTATCCTGACCAAAGCCTTAATTAATTAAGCGAGTCTACTTTTAGGGTTTCGAATGTCATTTAATTCTTGAAACGTGCGAAAATCCATTTCTGTCTGCATAGACCCACTTGTTAGATATTTAAGACCATTTGACCTTTAATTAGCTCTTAAGAAATCCCATAATTGTTCTACAATTGAGATATGTTGTTAAAACTGTAGTTTTACCCCTATTTTATTGTCTTTCTCTCCGAATGATTATGCAATGAATTATGGTCCTCTGGCTGTTATGAAGGAGCATTTAATGTTGGAATATCATTAAATAAAGCTAGATATAGCTAATGACGATGTTATCATCAGCACGTATGGGCATATCCAGGGGATTCGAACCTAGCACCCCGCATCGGGAGGACTTTATTGGGATGAGTGGCACTAGCTATGCTTCTGAATATAAATGTTGAGAGTCATGTTATAGTTGGATTTTGCACATACTATGATCAAGAATAAGATAGGATTATGATTAGGAATAAGATTACCATTTAGGCCTATAGAAGGAGTAGTAGACAACCTATTTTTCCTTGAGAAGAATCAATGCAATAAGCTTTGCTAATGATAGGTGTTCATGATGGTATGACTGACTTGGCACTAGAGGTAAATTGTTAAATGCCTTAGACTCTAAAATTTGCTCATAAAGATGGCAGAATTTTCAATACAATGGGTGAAAAAAATGATGCTGCCAATTCAGAAAATCTCTACAGCATCGAGCTAATATACTCCCATGCTGAACATCAGGAAATTCCAACCGGCAAGATGGGTGATGTAGATAGTGATGGTGGGATAACAAACTTAAAATAGCTAATTATGAAGTTCTTAATGGTGAATAAGTTCATTGTTCATGGTTGATTGTATAATAGATGCGTGGAAAAAAAGGATCGATGGGGCTAAAACGGGAGGAAATGGTGGAGATGCATCATACTTGACAGGAGTGCTTAGTGTGATTGGAATGGGGAAGTTGGAGAGTTTGTGCAAGGGAATTGGGAATTTGTGCTTTGAAATGTTTGTGCGTTTGCTGATACAAATATTTTCTTAATAGAATATAGGTTGTCTTAGGAGAAATGAAATATGTAGTAACACTAAAATTAAAATTTGAATATCTCTAACATGAAATCAAGTCCAGACTAAAAGGAGGTTTACCTACATGACCCTCCTTTGCAGATATATGGAAAGCATCATAGCCATTTCTTGCCTTAGTTCTAGCAGATAAAATATCATAAAACTTCATCATCTTAGTTACAATATCGATATGACCACATTTAGCAACAACATAAAGTGCAGTCTCCCCTGATTAGTCCTGCTTGGAGACCATATCCTTCAGTTCCTCCTTATTAGCTCCTGATAAAATCTCCTTCATTAGATAGATCTCCTGCTTGCATAGTCGAAAGAAGGGTTGTATCATCTGTCTTTGCCGTGAGTTGCTTCATCATCTTCATACTTGGTTCCATCTTCCAAAGTTTCATGAAGGATCCCCGTAACCCACCTCAGAATTTACAACTTGTGGTGATTAGAGAAACCAAGTCAATCATAAGTCTCAGTTTATCATATTAACACAAGTGTAACAGGAAAATAAGATACCAACACATCTATTCTAGATTTTAATTAATGCATGCTCGATCAATTATACTCTACACAACAAAAACGAAAAAGAAAGCAACAGCAAAGTAAAGATCTTTCCACCTTAATCTTACATGAAAGATAATTTCTAGAAATAAGTGATATATATCCATGGTAGCATAGAAGAATTTTCCAATGAATCTTGGGCTTCTTGGTGTCCTCATTAGATCTAAAACCGCTAGGTAAATGCAAAATTGATTTTTTTCCTTTAGTAATGCCTTTAGATCTTTCTGTAATTACTGTTTAGACTGAAGAGTCCAAATTGAAAGCAATCTAAGAAATTGATGTACATCCATACCACAGTAGTTGTTTCTTTCTTTTTCCTTTCTTATTTCTTCTTCTCTGAAAGGGTAAAGAAAGTTGATTTTTCTTTCACTCAAGATAGTTTCTAATGAAGGTTGAAAATGGAACCTCTGTACTTGGCTAACTTTTATTGTATTTTATTGACAACAACTCTGACATGGATGAAGTTGAATTTGAAAAGTACTATTCTAGTGCAGCGACGAGAGTTCAAGTTATGTTTCTCAACAACTTTCATTTCTAGATGCCAAATACTTGAAGATAACACTCCATTAGTTTCATTTCCTAACTCTCTTCACAAATTTGCATGCATTTACATAATCAGTATGTTTGATTGTGAAACTTTTTATTAAGTTTGTAGAAGGTTAGCGTATTTAATTTTGTACGTATGGGATGACTGGATTTTTGTTTATGTCGAGCTTAGGCTTCTGTTATCAGTATTAATATAGCTTTTGTCCATGGCTGTGGATGGATCTTTCATGACCACAAATCAATTAATAGTAGAAACATTTGATGATTTAGTATTTTCTTTCACCAGAACATTCTCATTATATACACGAATAGAGAAGCATATTTTCAGATGTTAAACAAGCTAGATATAAAACTTATGTGTTCTCTTTGAAAATCAAGTATATCAGACTACAACAGAAAGTGAAATACGTCTAATGAAATACTTTATTTTCTGGAAAGTAAATCTCTTCCCAACACCCATAACTTTAGCCACCCACATGGATTAGCTATCTTATGAAGCCCCTTTCAAAAAAAAAGTTCTCCTTAACCCTCCAGCCTCATCTTAATTTTCCTTGACATGAAAGATATTGACATAAAAATGCCATGGAGTCGACAAAACTGCTATGCTATAGTTGTTTCTTGTTCCCCTTTCGTAATGTTGCAGTTCATGATTCAGTATATAGTAGGAAGAATAGAGAATCTTGGTAGGGTAGGGGAAAGAAAATTTTGGGATGCAATTCATCTTGGAGGTAGCTACTGGTAACTATCAGTCAAGAGGAATTGATGAAGTACTTAAACCATCAAGGCAAAAAAAAGTTAGTAGGAAGAAATGTTATACTCAGTAAAAGTTGGAATGATTTTTTTACCTTATTTGTGTGGACATATTGCATATAAATAAAGATGCTAGACTTCTCATTTGGTTACTTTAACATTTGAATCTAGTTGGCTCTTTTTTGAATTTAGCTGGATTGAAGTTTTTCCAACTTTCTCTATTTGCATGAATTGCATGAATTTAGCTGAATTGAAGTACTTTCAGGATACTGATATGGTATGAGATCAAAATGGTGTTGGTGGTGTGAATGGTTCTCCCATAGTTAAAAGGGGCATCCTTTGTATACTAGAGGTTTGTGACGGAGCAAGCCTTCAAAGCACCACCAGCAGCAACATAGCAGCAGAACAACATTGGAGCAGTAGTAGCAACAACAACAATAAGAATTTTAAAACATCCTTTGACGAGGTTGCTGCAATTAGTCAATTTTCAATTGTATTTTCTTGTATTTTTATTTTTCTTCTATAAAAAAAATTTGTGACCCCAAGGAGGAAACACTTGTACTCAACTTTGCGTTTAATAAATTGGGGTAACTCAAATCCCTAAGTTTATGTAACATATACTTTATATTTGAAATTCAATAAAAGTGAAGTCCTATGTTAATTATCAATTTTGTGAAATTGTTGTGTTTGGTTATTGAAAAATAGCAAAAATGATATTTGGATGGATATTTTATCATAATAAAATTATATCCATAAATCAAGTCATATCCAAAAGATAATTAGAGGCAATTTTTTCCATCCCCTAAAGTTGTAAAGACGGGAAAATCCGTCCTTAAAAAATTTAATGCCATC
The DNA here is from genome assembly GCA_037157565.1 of Thalassia testudinum. Classification (NCBI taxonomy): domain Eukaryota; kingdom Viridiplantae; phylum Streptophyta; class Magnoliopsida; order Alismatales; family Hydrocharitaceae; genus Thalassia; species Thalassia testudinum. The sequence continues at coordinate 18,234,680 of JAZHRO010000036.1, read as the reverse complement.
TCATCATTAATGTATATCAACTAAGGGGTTGATCATGGGTTAATTAAAGGTCAAATGAACTTAAAAGATCAAGAAGTGGGCTCAGAATAACTTAATTAGGGTTTCACACATTTCGAGGATTAAAATATCACTAAAAACCCTAATTATCATCCTCACTCAAATTGAAAGGGTTATGGTAGAAATAAATTCAATCTAAACCTCTTAAAATTCATTTAAAAATATTTTAAGAGGTTTGGTACCTTCACTTTGACCATATGAACCCATTTTGACTAAAAATAGAGATTCAGACGGGAATTTACCTTGATTTGGGGCTTCTGTGCAATTTAGCCAGTTAAACATGGTAAAAACCCAAATCAAAGTTCACCATTAGATTCTTCAGATGTAAATTAGGTTAACGCCAAAATTTGGGCCTAATCAGAGTTCATCTTGACCTAGTTTGCAATTTAATCCCCATATCTCTATTCATTTCGATTAAACCCTCACCTGAGACTTTTCTCACCAAAATTTCCCTATCTTCTTGCCACTTTCACAATTAGGTCCCTGCTGCCTTCTCCATTAGACTTTCCTAATCGTGGCATAGCATGGAAACAAAACCCAACCAAACCAACTTCTACTTGAGGAAATCAATAGGAAATCTCCACCAAATCCCACCAAAATTGGTGGGATTGGTGTTCAGACTATGGACAACTAATTGAATAAGGTTTTGAATCCTACTATGAAGAGGATAGCACCGGCAAACTCAAGATTTTTGAGGATTTCAGTTGCCAAATTCATGATTCTTATTCACAAATTCTTCCTGATTCAGGGTCAATTCAAGCTCTATATAAGCTCTAAGACATTCCTACGACAAATCCAGCCAGGTTTATGGTAAAAAATCCTCTTATCTTCCTCCTCCTACCACCTTCGACCTTGGCTTTGGTGATGACCTCCAATCTCCTTTAGGAATCTCGATAGTCAAATTGAGACTGCCATTATCTTCCTCAAGCTCATCCGCTTCTTGCCGGCCAAAGCGAAATACTTCTACCCCCTTCTTCCTCGCCATTCTACAACACCGGTGATTCATTCGAAATATGAGTGAAGCGAATATTAAGTGAAATTTGAATTCGAATAACTAACGAACACTCGCAATTAACTCGTGAAATTAAATGAAGCGAGTTTACCCTTGGCTAGGGTAAACGAGTGGAATGAAATGTGAACGAGTTAATTGCGTATCTCCTATAATAGTAATACACGTGTGCGCATGCACGCGGGTAGTACGTATTATAGGTAAAGAGGATGCTGCATTAATTTGCTTTTTTTAATAGTAACCTTATAGCCCGTAGACTAATAATACGAAGCCCAAGTTACCCCCTCCCGCTTTCCCCACATCCGACGAGGCAAGCTGGCGTGGAATCCTTCCCCTTTTGACCAATTAGCTTGGTCACACTCTCCACTACTCTCTAACTTAACCTTAGGTTATTAAATTTAGGTTTAGAACCCTGTTCAACTCTGATTCCCCCTCATCTTCTTCGTGTCCAGCGGGAGCTTTGATGAGTTTGCACCGGTGCCACACACCACAAAACGACACGCCACCTTCACCAAAAGTACCCTCACACTTCATAGGTTAAAAGCCGTCAACTTATTGAGAGCTTTGACCTACAACTCACTCGGTCGGACTAACCCATCATACATTGACCACCCATTCACTGTCTGGCCACTCCACACATTCTCACACCAAATCACCACCCCCACTACCCTCGTCAATTCACGACGTAGGTCTCTAGCTATTTAATTGGGCTGCAAGGCCATCTTTTTATTTAAGGACCCTTGTCGACGAAGCTCCTCTTCTCCAACATCGAGCTGCTACTTCTGGCCATCAATTGACCTTGCTACTACTCCCATTAGTACCAGATACAATTGTGACAAAAATTGTATAAAAGCCCATAAGTATGCATTATTTACAGAATGACCTAAAATGCCAAATCTAACCTAACTAAATGTAATCTAACCCAGATTACCCTTATACTAACATTAGTTAGGCATTAATTAGCATAAATAAATATATAAATATCACACCTCCATGCCTACCTTTTGCTAGTCTTCGAGCAAAACACTAAGCGACAAACCTACAAGAAAACAATATTTTTCGGTGAACCAACTTGTGAGTTTTAAGTTGTCGTATTAAAGTCATCAATCTTGATTCTTCACTAAAATAAAGGAATTATACACAAAACCTTAACGTCAGACCTCCCAAATTAAAGTATCGACTCAAATTCGGACCTCCCAAATAAAATCAGAAATCCTACTAGCCATTGGACTTGGGTTGTTGAGTAACTTTCTCTGACTAAGTCAACCCACCCAAGGTTCAAATCGAATGCAAGAAACAAGCATTTTGTGTATGAAATAATGTGACTCGCCAGACGAGCAACTAAGTTGATTCCTAGTATTCAATAAAACTTAGAATATTTTCATACTCTCTCTGAGGCAATCCTATCTTCGGTTAGGCCATACTAAGATTTGCCAGCTTTCTCCTCACCACTTATTTTCCTTGAGGTCAACACAGTAGGTGTATATCTCCCTGGCTGGACCCATTGGTCTCTTATTCCTAATTTTTTTCTCTGTATTTTTTCTTTTTGCTATAGGATAAACACCCATTATTAGCAAGGTGTTTTTATTTTGGAAATGGAAAGGGTAGCATCCATATGTAGTGAGATGCTTTTATTTGGTGGAATTGCACCCATTTGTAGCAATGTGCTCTATTTTATGGAATTTTTTTTTCATATTTTTCTTATTTTTTTCAAGGCTAAATATTTATATACATAATTTTCAAATCATTTTTCTAGGTGAGTGGTTCTCCTTCAACCGTTCTAAATGCATTCCCCTACAAACAAGAAAAACCCTAAATGCTAGAAACACGGCAAGGTCCTTTGGATCTGCAAGCCCAAAGATTAAATCTTATTGACTACTAATGACTCAAAAAAATCACCCAAAAGAAGAGTCAGTGCACTATGCAAGTGAAGATACTTGGAACTCTAAGACTGTTCAAAGCAAAGGGTAGAGCGATAAGTCATTCATTCATTACTCGTTTAACTTAATACTTCTAACCTTTTCAGGCTCCTTTCAAAGTCTTGGGAAAATAAATCTAGATTTAGGTAAATACTCGAGATAATTAAAGTCGACATACGACCTAAAGAGTCTAAGTGAAAAGACTTTATTCATATTTGTCCTAAGATCGGTAAATCTTCAAAATCAAATTTTCCAATATTTATAGCTCAAACTCTAAAAAATATGATTTTTTTCTTTTTTTTGAAAAATATATTATTTATTTATTTATTTTTGGAAAACAACAGACAAAAACACAGGAAAATGAGAAAGTGTGGGAAAACACAAAATTTGGAGACTATGTAAATAAGAAACTCAACTAAAAATATAAATCCCCCCCTCATGCATATTTCATGCGATGTCCTCATTATATCCTATAAGCACAAGAAAAATGTAGAAATCACCTAAAAAACTTGAGTTGGCACAATGTGGTTCGATTAGCTTCCAAATCTGCAAACCAAACTAGATTATATTTAAGTTAACTAAATCCTAATATATACAACCAAAGGTGTTGGGTTGTCTCCCAACTAGCGCTGACTTTTAAGTTTGTAGCTAGACCTAAACCCTTAAAAAGATGAATCAATTAGAATAGAAGAGAGGGTCAAGAGTGGAATAACATATATATCAAGGAAGCTCATAATCAGATGTCTGCAAATGCAGACCAGTTGGTGATGCAACCCCATGAAAAAAGGTCAGGTACAGGATAGATAAATCAGAAAAAGTTGTATCCTGTGGCATTTTGTGCTAAGGACATGAGGTTCATTGGGATTGAAGGTAGGTAAGCCAAGTATAAAAAATGTATAATTCATAAAGTGTTGGCCCCAATGAAAATGAGATTCGGAGTAAGGGTGTAGATTTTGGGCTATCTTGGGTTTGCAGAAATCAAATTTGATTAAGTCATAAGGGTCCTTATATATAGTTGGATGCTGTAAGAGTAGAGGCACCCTTAGATTCTTGGTGTTATCTCCCTAAAAATTTTCTCTAAATTTCACCCTCCTTTTCTTCCTTGAAGTTTAAGTCATTAAAATCATCAATGCTAAAATCAAACTTGGTTACATCAAATATGTAATCAAACTCCATAGGAAATGATTCAAATTCAGGTTCATCCAAATTTAATGTAAAGGTGAAGCTAGTTGTTGAAGGTTCATCAAGCTCAAATTGAAATCTTTGACCTTCACCTACTTCAGGCGAGAAATTTTCCTCAAGATCAAATGTGAATCTTTCTACTGCATAAGTACCAGAAATATCCTCAAATAGAAAGGTCTCATATTCAGATTTATGCTCAATTTCCTCAGATTCGGTTTCAAGATCAAAATAAAGCTTTCCATTTTAGATTTATCAGAAGCTTGATCCTCAAAAAGAAATGCCTCGTATTTAGATTCAGCTATATGTTCCTCGAATTCTAAGACTTTCAAAGAGGCACTTTCAATTAGACACTTAACCTGCTTGAGTTCTTTAATGAGCCCACAACTTTCATTAGAGTCCTTAATAGCCTTAAAAAGTTGTAATTTCATCTTTTCATCCCCAAAGGCTATTTGTATATTCTCATTTTTACAGTCAATCAGGGCCTCTACAGTTGCTAAGAATGGTCTTTTGAGAATAATCAGGGCCTGTCTCAAATCCTTAGGAATGTTAAGATCCAAGATAATGAAATCCATGGGGTAGTAAAAGTTATCAATTCGAACAATTACATCCCTCAAAATCCCACATGGACGTCTTGTGTATTGGTCGGCCAACTAGATTTGTATTTCAGTAGGTTCAAGGTCCCCTAATCCAATCATCTCATAGATCTTAGTGGGCATCAGGTTGATGGAAGCCCCCAAATTGATTACAGCCCTGTCAAAGTCTAGATCATTAATTTGCAAGAAATCAAGGGGGCTCTAGGGTCTCTCTTCTTGACAGGTAAATCCTTTAAGAGAATAGGGTTGGCTTGTTTAGAAAGAATTACCTTCTCATGATTACTTGATTTCGGCTTACGCTTTGTAGTAGTCAATTCCTTCAAACACTTGGCACAAGCCAGGATGTGTTCAATAGCTTCTAAAAGTGGGATATTAATCTGTACTTTTTGAACACATCCAACTAGGTCATATTCTTAGGCTCAGGCTTCTTCTTCCTAGGCCTATTTAGGGCCTTAGGAAAAGGGATTTGAATATTTGGATTCTCAAAATCATGAGCCTGGATTTTGTCCTTAACCTCAGGTGTATTAATCAGAGTTGGTTTATCATGATCCTAGGTTGTCTGATTTTGGTGCATAGGGTTTTGAGTGGTCTTGCCACTTCTCAGGGTGATGGAATTGGTAGTGGCAGGTGGGCATTGATTCCCCAGAGAAGGAGTAGGAAGGACAGGTCAGAAGGACGTGGAACTTGAGGTGGATGAAAACCAGGGTGAGTCAGAGGAGCTGGTTGAATCATGTGTGCTTGGCTGAACCCTTGAGGATTATGTCCTTGATTAGGCATGTTTCTAGGGTTCGGAATGGGTTGGGAAGGGAGGGCACCAATAGGTCTACCATTTGGCTTAGGCCCTATCTAGTTCTTCAGATCCCTGATGGACTGGGTCATCAATTGTTGCACAACATGCAACATGGAAGTATTTGTTTCCAAGACTTGTTGGTTTTGATTCAGAATAGCCAATTTAGTTTGGCTAGGCTGGTTAGGAGGTAAGTCTTGATAATTCTAACCCTGGTTATAAGTGTTTGGTAAGCTAGGGTTCATTTGATAGGGTCTAGGTTGTGTAGTCTGTTGGTTCACTTGCCCCTATCTTTCCCAAGAGAAATTCGAGTGGTTTCTCCAACCAGAATTATAGGGTTGGAGAAAGGATTGTTTCTACTGTTCCCTTGGATAGCCGACACATCCTCATATCCAGATGATGATGAGGATACGAGTGTGGAGTCAGGATAGTAGGGATCAAATGTCCCTTCTTGGGTTCCATGTAAAGGGCTCTGGGTCAGTTGGCTCGCCTCTTGAGCCATGTGCAGCTTGTTCACAAACTCCCTTCCTAAGGGAGCTTATATAGTGGGTGATGGGAGGGTTACTCCCTATTTTGGCTCATTAGTTCATCCCATTTTTTTGAAACAACCTCACTTTATCCAGCTTTTCACGGATCAAGTTCATATCCACATTACTGGAGCTCTCCTGGACCTCATAAATTCCACCTCTAGGTTGAATGGATCTTCCACAGGTGTCCATGGAGGCATTGTTCATGGAATTCTCACTCATATTCTCAAATAAATCAAAAGTACTATTTTCGTCCTTACTCATAAAGTTACCTCCACAGCCTTCATCCACATGGCTCCTTATATGATCATTAAGCCCGTGATAAAAGATCTTTATTAATTGCCATCTAGGAACCTCATGATGCGAGCATTTTCTAATTAAATCCATGAATCTCTGCCAAGTATCATGCAATAGTTCTTTAGGGTGTTGGGAGAAGGTGGTGATAGCTCTTCTAGCTGCATTGGTTTTTCCAATTGGGAAATTTTTTTTCAGGAAGGCACTTCTTAGCTCCCCCCATGTGTTAACAGGCCTTCCTATAGACCTAAACCAATGACTAGCTTTCTCCCTTAGGGCAAAAAGGAAGAGTTTCATTTTTAGCACATCATCATCTAGATTGGGAATTCTATTTGTCTCACTAATGGCTACGAACTCTTCTAATAATTGGAAGGGGTTTTCATCATTGTTACCCTTAAAATGAGGTAGGAGCTATATAGTGGAGTGCTTAATCTCAAATTGAGCCTATATAGGTGGGACCCTAACATAAGGTTGGTGTTGATACTCTTTCAAAAATAAGGTTGGTGTTGATACTGGGTAGGGTTGTAAAAATCCCTCAAGGCTCTAGCCTGCAGATGTTGGATTTGTAAAATCTCAAGCATCTCCTACATTTGGGTCTAATGATCCTATTGAAACTGGTTCAATTGGAGTTGGAGGTCTTGGATTTGAGCCTAAGGATCCATTTGATTCGGTTGTGGATTCGGGTTGGTTGGGTTAGCCATCAAATCAAGATTAGAGTCCAAGTTAGATGTAGAATTGGATTCTCCAATAATCAGTCTCGTCCTTGGTTCTCTTTGCAGAGGTGGCACCAAGTGTGGATATTGTGATCTAGTTCCATGCATACACTTTGAAGAATGGTATAGATGCAGAGAGAACATGAGAGAAGTGTGTGCATAATGCAAGTAATCAAATTCTAGCCCTAAAGGGTTGCTCCTATTGGACCTTGTCCAAATTTCGCTAACCCTAGCTAAATGACCTGACCCTTGAATTGCTTGGCTAGCCAGAAGGGTGAGACCCCCTAAGACACCCCGTATGGCGGGACACCACTAGAGGTTAACGTGATTATTGCACTGACCTTTCTTGTCACCAATTGGTCCAAATAGACAAGGTCTCAAATACAATCAATTAAGTATAGCTCCAGTTTGGAAAATAAAATCTAACTTAGTTGGCGTGTTTATCAAGTTAATTAAGGCTTAGGATTTAAATTGCAAGGGATTATATGTTGGGTGTGAAAGGGGTGGTTGCCCAATTAATTCAATTTAGATGTGTATGTGTGCCAAACAAAGGTCCACAAATAGATTTAATTGGTGAAATATCTTTTAATGCTCAAACATTTAATTCACCAATTTTAGGGTTCAAATTTCAACGTCTTTTCAAACAAGTTTTGAGTAGAACAGATAGCATTTTGCAAGCACGAGACATTCATCTTTTTCCATCAAATTGTGAATATGGCAACTTTAATGTGGCACATTAGCATGCAACTTCTACGTGAATCAATTTTATTTCAAGTGATGCGACCCAAACAATGCAAAAAAGGCTTCTCAAATACCACTTGATCAAGCACACACAAAATAATTTTTGTCAGAATTTTTAAGGGCCTAAAAATATTTTTTTCAGATATTTCAGCACAGAATGCCAAAATAGTCCAAATAGAACCCTAATGAGTATCTTCCAAAAATAGTAATGATATGCTCATTAGAAAATTTTCCCAAATTTTTTCAAGAAATTATATTTGATAAGAACTTCAATGAAAAAACTTTTACCGAATTTGGAGTTGTATAGGTTTTAGGAAAATTTGGTGAACCTAGATCTCCAACAGAAAAATTTCAGATTGACCCACCGATAGTAAAATATTTTTCTTCATGTGAAATTTTGTAGTTTTGTTCCTGATTTCAAGGGGATCACAGAGTAAAAATTTGGGAATTTTTGGATGCACCAATAGTTCAAAATTAAATTTTTAATGCAGCATGAAAAACCAATCCGAACTTAGTTATGATGAGATAAGATCTTTGAAGCATAAGTAGGGTAAGATAATAGATTTTTTTTTTGAAAAAATACTAAATGTAATTACTCCAAAGAGTCATGAATCTACCTAAGTCTAAGATGTAGATGGCCTACCTGGAGATCTTCACCTGCATTTGTTTTCTCGTCACTTCGCGATTCATTCTTGTGCAATTGCACGATTTATGCACACAAAATGACAAAAAGAGAAGAACAAGTTAAAACTCACGAATGCAAATCTAGATGTAACTAATGAAAGTGAAATAACCGCATTGCTTCCCGACAATAGTGCCAAAAAAGTTTTGCATGCGAAATAGGTATGCAAAAAGTGTGTTTGTCGTAGTAAATGCACGTAGAAACTTTTAAATTTTTAAATGAAATCAAACTCGTAAGGATTTTCGAATAAAAATATGGGAGTTGAGGTTTTCAAATCAGAGTCCGAATCGTTCTTAGGGAGGTAGTTGGATTAAAATTGCTTTCCTGTAATCTACGGGATAAGTGAATAGATAATGAATTTAAACTAGAATAAGCATAAATAACTAGAACTAACAGCAAGTAATTAGTAGAGCTAGCAATTAGAACAAGTACCAGAAATAATATAAGCATAAGTAAAGAATAAGTACTAGAACTTTTTATTGTAAAATCAAGGTTTAAATATCAAATGCTTACAACTAGACTTCAACTGCAACTATATTAAAATAGGAAGAATGAAACTAAAGACCATCTAAAGCCTCAAAGATGAGGCGTAGGTCGTAGTGTGGATGAAGAGACGGGATGCAGAATCGGATGCAAAGGCACACCCGTAGAGACTTCCTTGAAAATAGAGCCTCTTGAACTATGGGAGATGCCCCCCTCGGTGGTGGGATCGGCTGCTATTTATAATGGTCGGAGGATGTTGCAACCGTGGAAGGAGATGAAAAGATCTGTTGGAGAGGTGGCGGTGCAATGGAGATTGGATAAATGTTGTTTTTTGTTTGTTTTTGTTTTTGGAATGGATGGTCGATGGACGTGACTGGGTTTGGAGAGTATGCAGGAGATAAGGTGGGCCGGGGAGATTGCATGGCATAGGGGGCTTCGGTGGAGAGGATGTAAGTGGGTTACGTAAGGTGCACGTGGAATGCTGACGTAAGGTGCGCATGGGATTGGTTTAGGATTTACATGGGTGGCTTTCGGTGGTATAGGATGATGGGATTTATTTGGTTGGGATCTGCAATATGTGGCTATCCAATAAATGTCAAAAATTAATATATTTAGTTTCGTCACATTAAGGTTATCTAGTATTAGATATAAGAAATTAAGTTTTTAAATAGGTTAAGACTAAGGTCTAATCAGGTCAGGGTGGTAGGAAAGTAGGTCAGGGTGTAGGTAGGAAAGTAGCAAATTCTCTCTATATAATTTAGCTCAATCTAGTTTCTCCTCCATGTCAAAGCTTCAATTAAACTTACATCTGGCACCTGCACACATATAAACAATGACATCAAGGGACTAGATACAATTGTAGGAAAAATTACATAAAAGTTCATAAGTATGCATTATTTACAAAATAACATAAAATGCCTAATCTGACTTAACTAAATGCAATTTAATATAGATTACCCTTAGACTAACATTAGTTAGGCATTTATTAGCATAAATAAATATAAAAATATCAAGCCACACTACTCTCCCTCTCTTGAAACCACCCACCTGGAGGATATCGTTATTCTGCCACCCCTTTCCCGACATGACGACCCCTCTACCCAAAAGCTGAGGGTGTCCTATCTAAAGTACCTATCCGCTCCTGGGGAATATTCTGTTGGCTCATCTGGAGCGAAGGATAGGACAGATGAGATTATGGACAGCTTTAGGCAAGTCCATATTAACTTGCTTTGCTGGATGCTATCAAGCAAATACCATCTTATGCCAAGTTTCTGAAGGACCTATGCACCCAGAAATGACAATCTAGGAGACAAGTGCAAGCCAAGGTCATCCTGCCTAACCATGTTAACTTGCTGCTCCAACATGGAATGCCCCCCAAGTTGAAAGACCTAAGAGCCCCATATATTTCAGTGGTTGCAGGTAACCAACTCATTGATGAGGCTCTACTCAATTTGGGTGTGGGGGTGAACATTTTGCCGATCTCTATTTATCACCTTCTAGGAGGAGGCGATTTGAAGCCTAGTTCGGTGATCCTTTAGGCCATAGATAGATCCTTAAGACACCATAGGGATTGTTAGAAGATGTCCTTGTGAGAGTGGATGACTTCTTTTTCCCTATTGATTTTCTTGTGCTGGACACTGACCCATTAAATAAGTCCACAAAGTCGTCCATTATTCTGGGACGCCCCTTCTTGGCCACAGCCAATGCCTCTATCAATTGTAGATCAGGGGCACTTAAAATGGGCTTTGGGAATAAGAAAATCTGGCTAAATGTCTTTGGTAACTACAAGCAACCTGGGCTAGAAGATTGTTCCCAAATTGAGGTGGCTGATGAGATTGTCGAAGAAACTACTTCAGCACTGTTATGTAGTGACCCCCTTTAAATGGTCATATCTAAGGACCAGCCTTAGATTGTTGAAGAAAATGAAGGGGACATGCCCGAATTGGAAGAGTTGCTGAGAGTACACACGGAGTCTCTATCCCCTCCCTGGATTTTGAAGTTAGACCCACTACCTAAGGCAGGGACATCTCATTTTGTACTCTCAATCCAAAAGGCTCCTGAGTTCAAGCTTAAACCCCTTTCGAGCACCCTAAAATATGCTTTCCTTGGCCTTAATGACTGTTCCCTATCATTATCTCAGTTGCGTTATATGAATCATAGGTAGGAGCTTTGCTTGAGTGTTTACAAAGGCACAAGCAAACTATTGCATGAACTATAGCTGATATTAAGGGTGTGGACCCCTCACTCTGCATAAATCATATATACACGACGAGTCCTTGAATCCCTTTCGTGACATGCAAAGAAGGCTTAACCCCAATATGTGGGAGGTTGTTAAGAAGGAGATTCTGAAATGGCTGGATGCAGGCATTATCTATCCCATTTTAAATAGTAAATGGGTCAGTCCTATCCATGTGGTGCCTAAGAAGGCAGGGAATACTATAGAGAAGAATGACAAGGAGAGCTGGTTACCACCTAATCCTCAACTGGCTGGAAGGTTTGCATTGATTACCGTCGTCTGAATACGGCCACCCAAAAGGACCACTACCCCTTACCTTTTATTGATCAAATTCTGGAAAAATTAGTGGGGAATAAGTACTTTTGTTTCTTAGATGAGTACTCTAGGTATAATCAGATAGATGTCTTCCCTGATGATCAGGAGCGTACGATCTTTACAAGTCCGTATGGCACATTTGCGTTCCTCTAAATGCCATTCGGGTTATGTAATGCTCCTGTCACGTTCCAACACTGCATGATGGATATCTTTTCTGATATGATCGACGAGTTTATCAAGATTTTCATGGATGAATTTTCCATTTATGGCTCATCGTTTGACTTGTGCCTTTCACACTTTGATAAATTCTTAACCCGTTGCGAAGAGGCTAAGCTAGTGCTCAATTGGGAGAAGAGCCATTTTATGGTCTAGCAAGGCATTGTTCTAGGGCATGTAGTTTCTGAGCGAGGATTAGAGGTGGATAAGGCTAAAATTGAGTCTATCTTGAAGCTTAAACCGCCCACCAATATTCATCAAGTTAGATCTTTTCGTGACTATGCTAGTTTCTATAGGTGCTTGATCATTAACTTTCTCAACACAGTTAATTAAGTTAATTATGCTTAATTATGTGCAAAAGAAAGTAACTTAGGTTAACTTGAATTTATGTCGATTAAGTAGTATAGGATCAAGTTAACCTAACATTTTAGATTTTATTTCTTTTTAACTGATTGAGTCCAGGTCGTTCGCTAAGAGGATAACTTAATTAAAATTCACCATTAATCCTAAGCTACTTATGGGAATAATAATTAAATTTACTTTAAGAATATGAATTTTGCTTCAGGATTTCTAATTAAAAGAATGCAAAATTCCATAAGGAAAACACATTTACATATATGATTTACTATTACAAACAAGTAAACATGTTTATTTCTTTTAATTCTTCTTATTTACAAGAGATTAAGGCAAGGAAAAGTAATTCTAATGAATATATGTCTTATTACAACATTAAGCTTAAAAGGAAATTAGTAGAATGAAAGAAATTAAGCCACTACTATTCTTCTTTATCTTCAGCCTCATCTTTCTTCTCTTCTTCTTCTACCTTTCTCTCTCTCTCTTTCTTCTCTTTACTTTTTTCTCTTATTTCTTTTTCATTTCTCGAGCTCTTCTCTTATGCATCTATTCTTATTAATCTTTCTTCTTACTTTGCCTTCTATCTTTCCTTTTCTCTTTTGTCTGTTTATCTTATTCAACCTTAACGAGCTCTCCTCTTTTTCTCCTTATCTTCCTTTGCAATCCTTCTCTTCCTTTGCAACTCTTCTGAACCGAACTGGTTTGAACCTTTGTCTGAACCAAAAATTAGGTTTTAAGGTTGGCGGCTTGGACCGATCGGGGATACACAACAACCCTCTCAGGGTGGGACCAAACCCTACTAGGTCCAAGCCTGGTTTTTATTTGGTTTGGTTTATTTCTGGTTCAGCACAGTCTCGAGCCCATCCGGCCCACAGCCTCCCAGTCCCACATGCACATGCCCTCACGGGCTCACACTCGCACGCCCACAGGCGCACACACCTGGGCACGCGCATCACACGCACCCATACACACACCCATATGCTCATTAATGTGCCCTGCACTGACGACTGAATGGCCATATTCACTTTTTACTTTTATACTAAGGCAGGCGCTTCAGTTTCGCTGATGTGGGACTATATATTCCCCTCCCAGACCAAACTTCAATTGAAGATTCCAGCCAGTACAGAGCTTCAATTTGAGCAAATGAAAGCTTGCTGGAAAGCTCTAAGGTTGCTCTACATAATTACAGTATCAATTTGATACTCAGGGAAGGCTTAGCTCTTTGATTTGAAGGGCAAAAGGGTCTTGGTCACCACGGCCATACTAGGCTGCAGAAGGGTGTTTCAGCTCTAAGGTCTTGCATAATGGCTTTCTAACCTTAAACAAGATGCTAAAGAGATTCAAAAGGTGTTTCCGTAGCTATAGGTGAAAGAAAGGAACTTTGAGAAGCTTCAGGAAGGTGAAGAAACTAAAAAGTTTCGCTAAAGGGATTCAGAACTTCATTTCAAGTTTTGTTTGGTCCAACAGACAGCTAGAGATCTATTTTATCAAATCAAACAACCTCTAAAGGTTGTTAAGAATCTATCTGGGCGGATTATTCATTTTAATTTCACCAAAAACTCTCTGTCATCAGTTTGGGTTTAAAAACAACCCAAACTGAATAGAAATCAAATTCTTCTATAAAATCGATTAGAGTTCAACCAGATTGAATTTAAATCATTTAAAAACATCCTAGGAATGAATTGGACTCCTCAATTCTTCTGATTGAATCCTAAATCCATGAATCAGACTTAAAGTTGACCATTAAACATTGAAATTTGACTTTCTAAATTAAATCATTTCAGATGAAATTAATGCCTTAGTTAACTTCTCTTTCACCTCAGGAATAGATTCAAAACCTCAGAAGGATTTTTCAATTAGGATTCCTAGGATTCCGGGCCTATCGCCTGAGATCCTAGGTGAGTTTGTTCGACAGAACAAACCAAAGTCAATCTCAGAGATTGACTTATTGGATTGGTCTTAGGGCATCCTTTTGATGCTTTTAGACCTTTCAAATGAAGCTTAACCCTAACTAACAGTCGTCCCCAACTCTGTTGGAGTTGGAGAAGACAAAGGTCTAGAAGGAGCTCCAGGTATTAAAACCTCAAATAAATTATTTTAGAATGATCAGTAAGTAACCTTCAAATAAGTGATCTGGAGAATTACACGATGTTCTATGGGCTGAAGAGTTCATTTGACTCATCGGAGCTCGTTGAAGCTCTAGTGAGTCCAAAAAAAGGATAAAATGTACAAATGACATTAAAACGTGCCATAGATGATCTGAAAAGTTTCCTGAGGTCACAAGGAACCTCAAGAACACATTAATTTCTTCAATTAACAATTAAATTGAAAGTTATGTTTTAAATTCCCAGTGAACAGATTTTGAGTTTGATTGGGCTCAAGACCTGCTTTCCCACTCAATTGAGTGGAGAAACCAAGTCAAAAGGAAGTGACGATGGATTATAAGTGGTTAATTAGTGATATGAACTCCTCCTGAGTCGCCATTGACAGTGAGCTTAGGAGATTAAATGAAATTAGGCGTTTAAGTTATAGATGATTATTATTTAAATTAAAGTGAAGATAGGGGCTCTTAAGTGATGGTTAAGTGATGGAGTACCCCAGTGGAGGTGGATTAGGCATAGCTACTTTTGCCATCGACAGCGAAAGCAGTGGTGAAGGTGGAGATTGTTTAGGCGAATAAGTGATCCAATCAATGAATTAAGGTGATAGAAATGTTCATGAAAGAGTAAAGAAGGTGATCGATGTTTTAAAAAGACAAAAGATTGCCCAGACAAGCTCAACGAGCTCGCTGGAGCTGAAGAAGTTGAATGAGAATCTGGCATTACATCTATTTAATCTACCTAACTAACTATTCTAACTAATCTACTTACCTAACCTACTGTTACTTGGATGAAGGAGGTAGAAGATCTCCGTCGATGGTCCTTAATGGAGGAGGAAATCAGAGGGTCAGGGAAGAAATTCGGCAGGTGTGGCGAAGTGAAGCAGAGGAACTCCAGTGTCAGCGCTGCGTTAGGAGACTTGGCTGATGTCGGCGGAGATCCAGAATGAGCAAAGGTGGACAGAGGAAGACGAAGGAAGCGGAGGAAGGTCACCAGATTTTGGAAAGAATAGCCTATCAGTTAGCTCAGTGAAGAAGAGGGAAGGGAGCTAACTTGCTAAAATCGAGGGTGTGGAGGGGTATTTATAGGTTGTGGCAGCTGAGAAGGAGGGTGTATCTGGATGGAGAAGAGTCTAGGAGTGGAGTAACCACCGTCATCTTCTCCAACGCCGGTGAGGTTATCTACAACCCTAAAATAGGATTGCAGCTTCATCCAGACTGGTGGATGAAAAGGGGATGGTGAGCACAAGGTCCAGGAGCTTGGAGAGGAAGGAATGATGTCGAATACGTGGTGATCAGTGGGTGAAAGCACCTCCTATCGTCAGCCGTCGAGGAGGCTGAAGAAGGAAAAAAGAAGAAGAAGTTTTTAGGGACTTATTTGTAACGAAAATTGAGGACCTAAGTGAATAATAAGGACTTGATTGAAATAAAACATAAGGACTAAAATGTAAACTAAGGTTTTCAAGGTTTATTTTAATTTAAATCTTTTTCAACTTTTTATATATGATTATAAATAAGACAATTATTATATTTAGACCTTGAATTTGAATTTTTGACCTTTTTAGCTTAATTTATTTAATTAAGTAGTGTTACTTAAGTTATTACATACTTAGGTATAAATTATACTTAAGTTAGTTAACACATTAATTAGATAAATTACTGATAATATTTCAAGTCCAATTATTAATTAAATTGTTAATAATATTAATGGGATAATAATATATCATTTTAAACTTATTTTAAGGTCCTTTACTATTTATCCCTTATTTAATAATTAACACATATAGACTGTTCGGTTGAAATTTTGAATTCCCCTTTGGGCAGGAAAAGTCAGATTGGATGGCCGGCTACCTGAGGGGGCCCGACGCCGGTGCCAATGATTCTGACGGATGGGCGGTATGGCGTCTGCGATCTTGGCATAGGAAGGCACGTGGCGTCCATGTCCCTGATGGAGGTAGGAACCTGGGCAAGAGGGTTTTTCAAGATGGTTGGGACAGAAGTCGAAGGGAGGTGATTTGCTATAGATGTCGGCTTCGGGGGCACCTGGCGGCGACCTGCCGGCGACCATTGCTTTGTCTAGTGTGTGGAGGCTTTGGTCACAAATGAGACGCTTGTCTGGCGACCTGTGATGGTTCTGGGGGCAAGGATTGCAATACACCTTCGTGGCCTAGGGGTGAGCTACAGATGCCCCTCCCACCTCCCCCCTCAATGCTCAGGGGATACGCTATGGATGTGGAGGTTCCCCTGACTGAGGATGTCAAGGTTGCGGAATTGGCTCTATGTAGTGCTTTGATTGGAGAAGTTATGATGGGTACCATATCGATGGACAAAATTCGACAACTAGTGAGATCTCTTCCTCTATCAATGGATTCTTGGAAGATTGCAATTATTTCTTTGTTGCGATTTGTGCTGTTTGATGTGGGTGTGATAGATGTTGAAAGATATTATTTTCAGACAAGAAGTTTGGGTGGATTATCAGTGATCTGGCGGCTGGTATCCCCATTTGATGGATCTCTGCCTGAACGTCCCCCTCAAAGAACAGCCTCCAGGTCTGGTGTTCTTGAGATCAGAGGTCTGCCTTTGCATCTAAGGTCTAGGAAGGTGGTGGAAAACATGAGAGATGGGTTTGCATCTATGGCCAAGGATGCTGTTGTTGGTCTGACTGAAGGAGATGCCAGTGTTCTGAATGTGAGGGTGAAGGTCTTCAGGGCTGGTACCATTCCTGATAAACTGATCCTCAGATGTGGGGGCAGTTCTTGGATGCTCCTTTTGAATTTTATTGTGGCAAATAGAGAGGTTGTGCCTAGACATCGCCCCCCTCTTATGCTGTGGTGCTGAAAACCAAAATTCCTCCACTGCAACCAAACTGTGTTAATCAGGAAATGGTGGCAGAATTCTCTAAAGATAGGGAATTGGTGGATAAGGTAGGGAGCCTGGGAGTTGTGGAGACGAGGACTGAAGCTCTGGTTGGTCTGGCTGAAGTACCTCTGATCCAAGACCTCCCCTCCTATGCTGAGGTGCTAAAGACCAAAGCCCCTTCCTTGCAACCAAATGATGATTGTCAGGAGGTGGTGGCAGATTGCTCAAAAGAGAGGGAATTGGTAGATGAGGTAGGGAGCCTGGGAATTATGGAGATGAGGACTGAAGCTCTGGATGATGTAGCTGAAGTACCCCTGATCCAAGAGGTTGCTACAATGGTGGATGTTAAAGGGAAGGAAATGATTATGTCTAATAAAGTTGTGGTTGAGGATCTGAAAACCCATCTTGGTGAGCTTGATGAAGGGTCTACAATGAATATGATTAGTGAGCCTGCTGATTCTGCTATGGTGGACTCCTTTGTGAGTTCCTTGAACTTGCAGATTTGTTCTCCTGTGGCTGATGTCGTGCACTCGAAGTCAAAGACTCCTTCTATTGCTAGGAGTGGGAAACCTCCCTACAAGTTGAGGCTAAGAAGGCACACTCCCACACAAAAGGTTGATGAATTAGTCATTGCAGTTGTGATGAAGGTTAGCAGGACTTCTGCAGCTAAGAAGGTGACTAACCTGACTCCCAAATGAAGGTCCTGACCTGGAATGTGCGTGGGCTACACGATAGAAGCAGGAGGGGGTCTCTACTTAGATACCTACGTGAATGGGAAATCGACTGTGCTATCCTTCAAGAGACACACATTGATTGTGAGTCTGACAGGGCATAGGAAGAGATGAGGGCAGGATCTGCAAATGCCCTTGTGGTGGTCAATTCCAATGGCAGATCCGAGGGAATTACCATTTGGTGGAAGAAGCAGATGCTGTGCTTGTAGGAGGTTTCTGTGGCTAGGCACCTTCTGACCTGTAGATTCACAAGAGGCTAGGGGGACAATGTCTTCTATGTGATAGGTGTGTATGGGCCAAATGATCCTAACAGGATGCAGGAACTGTGGGAGGACTGGAATCTGGCTGCAGACTTTGTAGGTGGGGGGCTTGGCTTGTTGGAGGTGACTTTAATTGTACTTTGGTGGGGAGTGACAGACCTAATGGGGTGGTCGACAGCTCCACCACTGGATTTCAATTGGTGGTCCAAGCATTGGGGATGTGCGAATTTCCCTCATTAGGGGCTAAATTCACTTGGAGGAATGGTAATGGGCTCTTGTCCAAGATTGACAGATTTTTTGGCAATGCTGAGTTGTTGGATCTCTTCCAGATGTCATTTGTGTGTGGTCTTGAATGCCCATTTTCTGACCATACACCCTTGGTGTGGAACAATGGTGAGTAGGTGGTGGCTAGATCCTACTTTAAATTTAGGAGATCTTGGCTGAGGGAAATAGGGTTCAGAGACATGTTTGCCAGTTGGTGGAGGTCACAGCAGGGTGAAGGCACGGCCACCTCCAGACTGGCTTCTAAGTTTATGGCTTTGAAAGGTATGCTGAAGGAGTATGGAGATATTGTCTCAGTTCTCAAACATCAGAAGCGTCATGAGGCCTTGCTGAAAATTCAAGAACTGGATACCAAGGAAGCTGTGGATCATCTATCTGAACTGGATCTTGTTGATAGAAGAAGATGGCAGGGGGTGGTTATTGAAGAAGACCTGAAATTGGAGATGGATTGGAGGGAGCGTTTTAGGCAACTATGGCTAAGTGAGGGGGATGCAAACACCAAATTCTTTCATCTGGCTGCTAGCTCTAGGAGGAGAACAAATCTAATCTCTTCAATGGTTATAGAGGGATAGAGAATTACCTCCTTGTCTGATATCAGAGATGAGGCCGTTAGATACTTCAAGGAATCTTCAAGAGCTGCAGGTAGGGGCAACTGGAGAATGACAGCAAATGATCTGCCCATGATTAATGAGTCTCAGGGGTCCAGCATGATTGAACCCATATCTAAAGCTGAAGTCCTGAAGGCTATTAAGGATCTCAGCTGCGAAGGATCGCCTGGTCTTGATGGAATCCAAGTGTTCTTTTACAAAGAACTGTGGGACATTGTGGGCTCTGAGGTTGTGGAAGTGATTAGAGAATTCCAAAGTGGCAATTTTTGCTTTGAAAGAATTAATAGATCTTATCTGTTTCTTCTGCCAAAAACCTCGGGTGCTGAATCCTTCCAGGAATTTAGATCCATTGCCCTTTCTAACTCTTTGTATTTGGTGGTTGGCAAGGTCCTGGCTAATAGGTTGAGGCCTGTATTGCAAGATCTGATCCATCCTGCTCAGTCTGCTTTCCTCGCAGGTAGATCCCGATAAGAATCTTTTATCTTGGCCCAAGAGATGGTTTGTGGCTGGCATAAGAGAAGATGCAAGGCCTTCCTGTGGAAGGTTGACTTTCGTAAGGCTTATGATTTAATCAGTTGGACTTATCTATGGGATGTGCTTAAAAGAAGGGGCTTTCCCTCTACTTGGATAGGTTGGGTTAAGAGATGTATTACCACTGCCTCCTTTACCCCTCTAATAAATGGGAAGCCCTGTGGTGCATGGATCCAGCCTCAATGTGGCATTAGGCAAGGATGTCCCCTGGCCCCTTTGATCTTTAATTTGGCAGTTGACAGTTTAGCTTGGTTTGCTTGTAAGCTTTCTGAAGCGGGTCTTGTCAGACGATATTCACTATCTTGTAGGAACAATCTGGCTCCCATTCTTCAATATTCAAATGATACTATTTTTTTTGTTGAAGGATCCATGGATGGAGCGTTGGCTCTGCATCATTTGGTTAATATCTTTGGTGAGCTCTCTGGATTGAGGTTAAATAGAGACAAGTTTGGTTTGGTCTACTTTGGTTTATCTGAGGAGGAGCAAGAAGCCTTAGCAGCCATCTTGATGACTCCCCGCATCAGTCTTCCTATCAGATATCTTGGGCTGCCTTTGAGGTTTTCCAGGTTGAAGAAAGGTGATTAGAACTGCCTTTTTGATAAGATTTCTATGAAACTTGATGGTTGGCATAGCAGGTTCTTGTCCAGAGGTGGAAGACTTATCTTGCTCAACTCGGTGATCACCTCCATCTCTATCTTCTACTTCTCCATTTTCAAAGCACGAAGATCCATTTGGAAAAGATTAGATGTGATGAGGAAGAGATTCTTTTGGAAGGGAGCTAGACATAAGGGTAGTTTCTTGCAACCTATCAAATGAGACCAAATCTGCTATCCTAAGGAGATGGGTGGTCTTGGGATCAAATCCTTGCAGCATTTTAATGATGCCTTGCTGCTCAAATGGGTTGTTAAGCTGCTGCAAGGTGATCTGAAACCGTGGTCTGCTTTGATTAGAGATAGATATGGAGCTTCCAACAGCATGATATCCAGACTTCAGCCCAACTGTCCATCACCTTTCTGGAAATCTGTAACTAAGGCTTTGGCTGCTCACTTCCATCTACTGCAACCGTCACTTGGAGATGGCAGCTCTTTCAATTTCTGGAAGGAGGGATGGTCTGAAATGGGTGTCTTGAAGGAGCTCTATCCGAGAGCTTTTGCTGCAGCAACTGACAAGGATGCTACGGTCAGCAAGGTCTGGTCCTGCAGCAGCAACATTTGGAATCTGGATGGTGTGGAGTTCAGCAGAAGAGCTACCCGGTTATGGAAAGAAAAGAGAAGGCTTATTTCAGACCTTGAAAGTTTTAGACCTAGGCCTGGAATGGAGGACAGATATTTATGGGAGGGGATTTATAGTGTCCAATCTGGTTATAACAGAATGTTGAATTTTGAAGAGGGATGGGGACATGATTCCATTGACAAGAAAATATGGATGTTAAAAATTCCTCTCAAGGTACAAATTTTCCTTTGGCTGTGCAGGAGAGATGGGTTATTCACAAGTGATCTATGCCATAGAAGATTGGGTACTGATCATCATGTGTGTTTTTTATGTGAGATGAGCACTAATAATGTAAATCACCTCTTCTCTTCTTGCCTTATCACTGATGTCATCTGGAGAAAAATTTGTCAGGAGCCATTACCAGAGTGGGATTCTATCTGGCATGGGTTGGAAGTGAGAGGGAAGCCACATGTCCACAGGGCTGCTACTATTTGGTGTGTATGGAAGGCAAGGAATGAGAGACTTTTTCAGGAGAGGCCGGTATGTTGTGAGAGTATTGTAAGAGAGTGCTGGTCCCTCATACACTCTTGGGGATCCTTTTTGTAATCTCCCTTGCTTTGCACATAATATACTGTTCCGGACTGCTATCGCAGGACGATAGCTCTCCTTTCTGTTTCAAAAAAAATAATTAACCTATATATTTGCATATTCCTAGCTAATTAACTAGGAAGACTAGTTAATTAGGGGTAATTATAGACCATGATGAGCTTCTCATCATCTTCATTAGAGATTTTAGTAAAATCTCTAAGCCACTCTGTGACCTATTAGCGACGGATGTTTCCTTCGAGTTTGATGACAGATGTAGCGAGGTGATGATAACATCATCATCACCCATATCTAGCTTTAATTAGTCATATTCCATCATTAAATGCTCCTACATAATCGCCAGAGGACTTTAATTCATTGTAAATTCATTCTGAGGGAAATACAATAAACTAGGGTTAAAATTGCAATTTTACCATCATATCATGAATGCAGAATAACCGTGGGTTTTTCCAAAGGTTAATTAAGGGTCAAATGGTCTTAAAAGTCTAACAAGTGGGTTAGTACAGACAGAAAAGGGTTTTCGCTCATTTCAGGAATTAAATGACTTCGAAAACCCTAAAAATAGACCTGCTTAATTAACTAAGGTTCTGGTCAGAATAAAATTTATCTAAACCCTCTAAAAATCATATAATAATATTCTCTATGGTTTGGTACCTTCAATTTGACCGTTAGAACCCATTTTGACCCAAAATAGAGTCTCAAACTGTCATTTGCCCTAATTTGGATTTTTACATAAATTACCTAGGAAAACTAGGTCAACACCTAAATCTAAGTTTACCATTGGATTTCTTGGGTCAAAATTAGGTTTGTACCAAAATTTGGACCCAATCTAAGATCATCTTGACCTAGTTTGCAAATTGGTCTTGCCTGATTCTTTTATCTCACACTCATGCCCTTAACTTTTGAATCCTTTACAAATAGCTCCCCATCTTTTTTGTCTTCTTCACAAATGTGTCCCTCTGCCATTATCGCTCAATATTCCTACTCCGACAAGCTTCATTTGGAGTGTTCTCCTTGATTGATTGATGAAACTTTCCCAAAATCAAACCAGAGACTCTTTAGGAAATCCTCTTTCCAATGGGACCAACCTTGGATCCCAACTCCTTCCCAAAAGCTCGTGCGAGCATTTTTAAGGAATGGGTATCCTATTTTTGAATAAGATCCAAGGTTCTCAAGCTTTTTTCTAAGCTTGGAACCTCCTCCTAAGCCCTATATAAGCACGCCCAATGCATGGTCGTGCTCTTCACGCTCGATTTCGGCCTGGAACACCTCTATTTCATCTCTCCTTTCCGGCCGAAAAGCTCCGTGAGCTCCGGCGACATCCTCCATCTCCATTCCTCATCTAACTGCAATACCAACGGCAGATTCTTCTTCCTCACCTTCCTCCGTGTCGTGCAATACCAGCCACCGTCGCCCTCTCTCCATCGTCCTTGTCGTCCCCCACTACTGGAGTGTCTTCTTCCTCGACGTTGGCCTACCAATGCTGGTGTCATTCTCCCCCTATCGTCTATTAAATTAGGGTTAGATTAGATCCTAAATTCTCTTAGGTTAGTTTTATACCAAAAAATCCCAAAAATATCCCCTCGACTCACGTGGCCACCCTTGTCTTCTCTGTGTTCGGCGACCACTCCAATGAAGTGCCTCCGTCGCTACACCCCTCCATCCGCCTCACCGACCACCTCACAACCTTCGCCACACCACCCTCTACAAAACCCCTTTCCCTATTTGCCACTCCACTCGTCCACATCATCCATTGGCCAACCCACCTTCCTGCCGCCATTCTTGACTCTGTCCGACCACCATGGCCACCATCCTCCACAAAACCACCACCAGCACATTCACCATCACCTCACAACTCCCCTGAGCTGGTTTAATGTGGCCATAAGGCCGTTTGTATGATTTCAGGTGTTCGTGGACGTTCGCCATTAACGAAGCTTCGAGCAAGGCTTCAAGCTTGCTCCAGGACTCATTCACTCCAAGCTACGTGGATTCATTCCAAGGTTACAACCAGCTAGTCAATTAGGAGCATTGACCGCTCCACCTGCAATTGACTGATCCACCAGCAGCAGCTGCACGCAGAAGGAAGCAAGGACTTTAGTCCCACCTCAAAAGCAGGCAACCAAGTGCAGCGGAATAAATTGATTTTCTACCCTACGCTTATTGCCTCAACTAACACATAGGGGGTGAGGTCGCCACACCCCTCACACGCAGGCCTAGCATTGACCCAACCCGCCTAACCTGACTTCACTCGGCTGCGATATCACACCCACAGACCTGGTCCCAGGTATGCTTAGATCCGAATCCGATTGCCCAGTGCTGTGGCCCTAGGAGGGCGGATCCCAGAGAGAGAAAGGAGAAAGAGAGTGTGTGGGGCAAGGGAGGGTTTTGCTCTCACTGGTACCTGTGCAACACTTAGTCGCGAGAAGAGGAGAGTAGCTGAAGAAGGCCTGGAAAAGAAAGAAGAGAAGAGGCAAAAGAAGAACAGTGCTTCCCTAGCACTGTAGCATCTGTTGGTTAGGCCATCTGATTAAATGCTCGGCCGTATGATACTTGATTGAGGGGCTTTATTTGGTTGATACTATCGATATATTTGAGTACCTAGGTTTGAATGGTTGATGGCATTATTGCATTATTTGAACTCAATGCACATATGCTTAAATTGAATAATTGGTGAACTAAATCACCATTGTTTTTGCTTTGAGATTCTTTTTGCCCTACATAACTATTGTTCAACTTAGGCTTTACATTTATTATCATTTCTAAGTAATTGTTATTCATTTCTTGATATTATTTGGCTTGAATCTTTTGCTCATTTACATTATTTATTGAGATTAGTGTGTGAATTCCTATTTGCTCCCAGCGAACGACCTCGGACTTACATTTGAGTATAAATTCTATCTGTTTTTCATGCTAATTCAATCTATACTACAACGCATTGATTTTAAAACCCGTTTCAGAGCGATCAACATGAGGCCTTCCAGGTCCTAGGCCCTCATTACTGCACCGATTCTCCTAGCACCAGATTGGTCCCTCCCCTTTGAGCTTATGTGCGATGCATCTGGCTTCACCGTGGGAGTGGTCTTAGGTCCAGGGTTGATGGTAAACCTCATGTTCTACAGTATGCTAGTAAGACCCTCATGGATTGTCAGCAAAATTACATTGTCATTGAGAAGGAACTGCTTGCAGTAGTGTTTTCTTTGGAAAAGTTTCAGTCTTATTTATTGGGGTCCAAAGTCTTGGTGTACATTGACCATTCTGCTTTAAAACACCTTCTTTCTAAGAAGGACACCAAACATAGATTGATTTGTAGGATTTTGCTACTCGAGGAGCTTGACTTGGAAATTAAGGATGAAAAAGGATTTAGAATGTTGTAGCAAATCATTTGTCTAGGATCCCAATTAAGGAATTTACCCTAGCTGGAGGTATTCAAGAGATTTTTCCCGATGAGGTTCTGATGGCCGTGGAGGCCAAATCTCCTTGGTTCGTTGACATAGTGAACTATATGGTCACAGGCATTACTCCTGGTACTTGGGACAAGTAGAAGCGAGACAGGTTTCTCGCTAAAGCTAAATTTTTTCACTGGGAGGAACCTGAGATGTTTAGAATAGGCCCTAATCAGTTATTCCATAGGTGTGTCCCTAAGGATGGACAAAAGTGTGTTCTGAATTTCTACCTTGACCTCCACTGTGGAAGGCATTTTAGTGGGAAAAAGACTACCCACAAGGTTCTTTAGTATGGGTTTTGATGGCCCACATTATTCAGAGATGCACATACTTATATGGGTGCATGTCTACATTGCTAGTAGATAGGAACCATTGGGACAAGGGATGAGATGCCCCAGCAACCTATTCTCCCCATAGAGATATTTGATATTTAGGGCATCGACTTCATTGGTCCCTTTCCTGTGTCCTTCGGATATGTGTATATCCTTGTGGCTATGGACTATGTATCGAAATGGATACAAGACATACGCACGCAAACTTATGACCATTCTGTGGTCTTGGATTTTGTAAAGGCTAATATCATTTTTCAGTATGGATGCCCAAGGACTATCATAAGTGATGGAGGACCTCATTTCAAGAATGTGCACTTCAAGCAACTACTCCAAAATTTGGGAGTCAATCACATGATAGCCACACCTTACCATCCCCAAACGAGTGGTCAGGTCAAAGTGTCAAAATAGGGAGATT
This sequence comes from Thalassia testudinum, assembly GCA_037157565.1. NCBI lineage: Eukaryota > Viridiplantae > Streptophyta > Magnoliopsida > Alismatales > Hydrocharitaceae > Thalassia > Thalassia testudinum. The sequence goes on along the minus strand of JAZHRO010000036.1, from coordinate 18,209,195 downwards.
AAGTGGATATTGGAAAAGACTGTTAGAATCAACGAAAGGATTGGTCAAAAAAGTTGAATGATGCACTTTGGATTTATAGGATAGCTTATAAGTCTCCCTTGGTCATGTCACCTTTTAGAATGGTCTATGGAAAAGCTTTCCACTTACCTGTTGAAATGCAGCACAAAGCCTATTGGGCCATTAAGAATGTTAATTTAAATCTGGATAGAGCAGGTAAGGCTCGCATGCTTGAGTTGGGTGAGCTTGAGGAGCTGCGCAATGAAGCCTATGAAACCTCCTGAGCTTATAAACAACGTACAAAGGTCTTCTATGAAAAGCACATCATTAGAATGACCTTTGAGCCCAACCAATGGGTCTGGCTTTTCAATTCTAGACTCAAACCTTTTCCTAGGAAGCTTAAGTCCCATTGGGAAGGGCTATACATTGTTGTAGAAGCCTTCTGTCATGATGCAGTAAAGATTTAGAACCCCACCTCTAGAGAACACTTCAAGGTAAACGGCCAACGTCTCAAACCTTACATAACTCCTGCTGATGGCCAAGTTGTGGATGCACTTCTACTTGAGGAGCCTTAGCTCTTCTCACTCGCGTACCTAGGTGATATTCTTTTTATGTCTTTAATTTTGTAAGGAGGACATTGTCAATCTTAGGCACAGGGGAGTATAACCTAAGGTTGTTTTATAACATTTATAAATATTTGCATACATTTAGGTACATTAGTTATTTTATTAAAAAAAAAAAAGAAAACTTTTATTTTGTTGAGCTGAATTGGTTAGTCCTAGCATTTTCTGTGGATGAGTCCAAGTTTTGGCTGGATTGAATGATAAGATAAGACCTTAAGTGTCTTACCTCAAGAGATAAGTAGGAGGTACTATCTTTAGACCCCTAGGGCTCTAAGAGCTTAAAAGTCCAAGTATCTGTTAAGATGCAAATTGATCCTCGAGTGGTTGAGGACAGTATTAAGTCAAGGACATTGCAAGTATTTGATACCCTTGTCTACCCTTTTGTTTACGGGTCTTGGTAACCTAGGCATCCACCTTCACACAATGCCTAATAATGTGATTACCTTAATTATTCTCTTAAAGAAAATTTGGTTCTCTAGGGTTTGACTTAGGAGAAGCTAAAAATAAAACTTGATTGGATGAGTTCTTGCCACATAAGAAGTGAAGTATATACTCTCCTTTATGACGTGATGATAACATGTCACCTCCTTAGCACTTGTCTCTTAGGATATCCATTCTATTGGGGGCATGTAAGCATAATGTGTGGTTCAGGTACCATTGGTGGCACTATCTCAAAGTGTCGATGGCCACAGGCTTGAATTCTCTTAAGAAATCCATGTATGGCGCTATCTCGAAGTGTCAATTGCCAGGGGTTCTTAAGGTTGCCGTGGGTAGTGCTATCCCGAAGCATCGAAAGCCAGGACCCTTCGAGGATCGGTGATGGGGACAATGAATCCGATACTGACCTTGTTGATAGCTGATCCAAGGTTGGGCTTAGATGGATCAAACAAAAGAAATTACAAAAGAAAAATCTCAAAAAACACGTCCCTTCTTTCTTGTTAGCCATTATACCAACACAAATTCATTCACCTGCAGACTGAATAAAGACCACACACACTTATGAACGGATGCTTAAACCTCTGGGACCAACAAATTTTAGGGTAGGCTTGGGAGTCTGAGAAACCGTTGTCAGCGACCCAAAACCTCTGCTGATCAGGTCTGTATCTTAGTTGATACTTGGATACCTTAAGATCTATGGGTAGTATCTCAAGCTAGTCTTTAGGGGCGAGGTACGACAAGGCACCCTGAAGGTTAATTCTGTCCTGGAGTATTTGGTATTCGACATGGATTTTGTTAGGGAGTAGCAAAACTTATGTATAGGCATATTTGATGAGTCTAATTTATTGGACGACTATTAAGCCTAAGTACATCTTAATCATATTTTCCTGACCTTTAATTACATAGATCTAAATTTTATTAATTTAACTTATAGGTGAAATTATTACGCCTAATTCATATTTTTATTTAGTGTATGTAGGTTACTAGATCTAAATAAAAATAAAAGTGATGAGGAAGGGGTACTAATCGACTTTCTGCGACATTCATCAAACAATCACAATAAAGCGCTGTTAACGGGTTTTTGTTCTCAGCAACGGCGTCAAAAATTATGATGGACGACCACCGGTTTGCACTAAAAAGGGTGCTTTAAATGTCATTGTTGTAGTATATGTCACAAATGCAAACCACTGTCGCGTCAATTTTATTTATATACTTAATTTTTACTAGTTTATTCCAGGTTGTTCACTGGGAGGCAGTTATTGATATACATCACTCTCTAAGTCTAAAAGTATTCTTTTATTCCAAAAATGTTGATTTTATTTAAAGAATGAATGATTGAATCAATGAATAAAAGAATTTAGTTAATTATGTACAAAAGAATTAATTAATACACATTATAATGATTGAAAACATGTATACATAAACAAGCATAAAAAACTATATATAATTACTCTATGTTAGTTATTTACAACTAAAATAGTTAATACCTAAATATAGGTACAAAAATAGTTAATAATATCTACTATACTAAATCATAATAACATACTAATGTGTTTAGTAACATATATTATATATACAGTAACATATATATACGTCAGTAAAATCTTAGTAAAATTTATATACATAACATAAATACTGACATATATATATGTGTAGTGACAGATACAATTGTCACTAAAGCTCTAATTGTTATTTATATACATATAAGAGCTCAAACATACTATGCTCTATTTATATTACACGTATACTACACTATTACAATATACTTATTTATTTACATTATATTACATTATTTATATACATATATATTATATACTGTATATATATATATATACATACATACATATACACATATACACACGCACACAACACACACATATGCACACAGAGCGCTCAACACTTAGGCATTTTCTTCTTCCTTTCTTCATTTCTTCTATTTCTCTCTTAACACTTAGCCAAAAATTAGGTTTAATGTGGGCGGGTAGACAGGGTGGGACCAGACCTCTACTAGGGCCACCCAAATTCTTAATTAGGTGCGTTAATTCTGGATTTATGCGCCTAAATGGATCCAATTAGGCCCTCACATAGTGCATGTCCCTCGACCCATCACTATGCTCAATCATATGCCATAGGGTATCGAGAGAGAGGAGAGTGTGTGTAAGGGCGCACGATGCTTGACGACCGAAGGGGTTGAAGGAGAAAAATAACTTAAATTGCAATAGGCGGTCATAAGGCCACGATGTGGTAAAAATAGAGCGCTTGATTGAGCGTTATCGCTACGTCTCGTGCATCCTAATTTCTCCACTTTGGCCCTCGATTTAAGGGCCATAATTTAATTTAAATTGAAAATAAATTATGCTATTGTAAATCCCTTATACAGGGCTACCTAATTATATAATTACTTTACAAAAATAAGTTAGTTTATTATATAATAAAATTAGGTAAAGTTTGCTATTTATACATGTTAAATTAGAGTTTAATTCATTAATTAAAGTATAAATTATTTAATTAATTATACAATTGACTTTATACAAAGTTAATATACATAATAAATTATTTATTACAGATTTTTATTATATTTTAGAAACTTATGTTAATTTATATTGATTTAAATATATGTTTTAGCTAGTTTTACATATAAATAATCTATAAATACTATAATACATATAAATACAGTCTGATGCGAAACCCCGCCTTATCCGTTGGATCCTTCTGCTCTAGAAATTTGACCTGGAAATCAAGGATAAGGTGGGATCGCAAATGTAGTGGCCGATCATCTCTCTCGTCATATGACGAATGATATGTTGACTCCCCCTGATAAATTCCTTGATGAAACAATCTTAGCTGCCAATACCCTCCCTTAGTTTGCACATATTGCAAACTACTTAGCAATAGAACAAATCCCCTCTGATTGGCCAAAAACCAAAAGGGATAAGTTCTTTCCTGACATTAAATATTATTTTTGGGAGGAGCCCAACCTTTTCCACATTTGTGCCAATCAGGTCATTCGACGATGTGTCCCTGATTCAGAAATTCATGATATTCTGATACATTGTCATTCAATGGCCTGTGGTGGACATTTCTCGGGCAAGAAAATTGCAACTAAGGTCCTCAATTCTGGAATCTTTTGGCCCAACTTGCACAAAGATGCTCATTCCTTTGTTTGATCCTGTGTGTGTTGCCAGAGCATTGGCAACATGACTCGGAAGGATATGATGCCCCTAAATCCAATCTTAGAGGTAGAAATTTCGATGTATGGGGCATCAATTTCATGGGACTGTTCATCAACTCTTGTGGGTATTTATATATACTAGTCACAGTCGACTATGTATCAAAGTGGATTGAAACAATACCCACACACACCAATGATCATAAAGTGATCGTCAAATTTATCAAGAAAAACATTTTCTTGAGATTTGACATTCCTAAGGCCATCATCAGTGATGGAGGGTCACATTTTACTCACTCTCAATTCCGTCACCTTCTTTCTAAATATGGGGTTAATCATAAAATTTCCACTCCTTACCACCCCCAAACAAATGGTCAAGCCGAAGTTTCTAATCGAGAGATAAAAAATATTTTACAAAAGACGGTTAGGCCTGGTGGTAAAAATTGGTCTAATAAATTGGACAACGCTTTATGGGCCTACCGGATCGCTTTCAAAACTCCGCTAGGCAAGTCTCCTTTCCATATGATTTTTGGAAAGGCATGCCATCTTCCGGTAGAACTTGAACACAGGGCTTTTTGGGCACTAAAATAATTAAATATGGATTTATCTAAAGTTGGTACCCATAGGAAATTGTAATTGACCAAATTAGAAGAATTACATAATTTCTCTTATGAAAACACACGAATTTATAAAGAACAAGTAAAGAAGTTCCATGATAAATATATCATTCGGAAGCATTTTGATGTTAATCAATGCGTTTGGCTTTTTGATGCCCTGGAAAATTAAAATCCAAATGGATCGCCCCGTTTATTGTCTTAAAAACATATCCATATGGTGCTGTTGATCTTTTTGATCCTAAGTCAAACACTACTTTTCAAGTCAATGGCCAGCATTTAAAGCCTTATCTCGATAATACTCTAAATCTTCCTTCCGACACTCTTGATTTAGCCGACCTACCCACTATTGATCATTGATACAATTCACGCTCAGCTGAATGGTGTAAAAGATAGCACTGGATGGGTGGTAACCCATTATTTTTCCTGCCTTTTGTTTTCCTAATTTTTTTCAGTAGTTTTGCTTATCCTGATTTTGACTGTCTTCACCATGGTAATCCCTTTTCCCTTCCAATTGCATGGGGACATGCCATATCTTAAGCATGGAGGGGTGTTTTTAAATTTTGATGATCAAATTAGGATTTTCAAAACCCAAAAACATGCAATTTTCTTATTTTATTTTTTGCTTGCATACCCAAAAAAAATAAAATTGTTGAAGACATTTTGAAGAAATTTTGAAATCGAGACTAAGGTTGAACATTCACTTTTGGTACAATGGGATTTAATCTTTAACAAACTAGGGATAAGGATACAAATGTGATTATTAGAATTTCAGGGTCTACCTTTAGACTAGATCAAGTATCCTTCTCTAAAATTCCACCTGAACTCATGATAGTTCAGGTGACTTGATCCCCCTTTTGTAACCTAGAAAGTATCTGGCTTAGCTTCTGATTCAAAAACTTGCATCTCATGCAAAATTTCTTATGTCAAAATTCACACACAAGCCAATGCCTAAAAAAAAAAATAGAAATTAGAAAAGCCCTTTGTTTGGCCTTAATAAAAGTCCGAAGCCGATCATTGGTTTGAGTTCCCACCACCGAGAAGGAGGAAATGTCTCCTTTGAGGATGCAATGTCAACATGTTTCCTTCTTGGCACTACTGATGTAAACACATTTATGTCACATAAACTATCTATTTATGCGTGTTCTTAGGCGTATAATTACATCATGCATTATAAATATTGCATAACATGCATCATCATGCATTTAGATTAGATTGTGTAAAGTTTAGGTTAATTCTTACTTTTTATGGTCAGGGAACAGGGCAATATTTTATTGGGGCCTCGAATTAAAGATCCAACTATACGAATCTGATCAAGGTGATGATCGGAGTTCAACGACTCTAAGATCGCCTTGATCAGACTTCCATAACATCAGATACAGTTCAAGAAAGATCTGAGATCAAGAGGGCAGGATATGTAAATCTGTACTTTAGATGACAAATCTGATAGCACGGATGGGTTCAGATCGATGATCACAGCCCAATGGCGTAAAAATTGGTCCAATCCGACATCTATGGCACCATCTACAAGTCAAAGAACATGGACGGCCAAGATGGTGCCACGTGGCACCAACTTAACTGCCCAAACCAACCCAAAGTTGCCCACTAGCTCTCTCTCTCTCTTCAAGCGTGCGATTAATCTCAGCCGTTGGATCAAGATCCAATGGTTGAGAGAGCTCATGCCTTAATTCTTAAGCACGACACAAGGGCAGCCGTAGCGCATTGGTCGCGCACCTTCACGCGAAGGCAGTAGCACGCGTTCGAAGCCTCCTAATTCGACTGTATGATGAACATCGTGTGGGTGTGGAAGCGGAGACATGGCAGTGCCGGTTATAAGAATCACACACGTACGATCAGACGCACGATCGAATGCGCGATTGCACATGCATGTGTTAGGCATGCTGAAGAAGAAGCGGGCAAGCATTTTAAGTAGTCCGATCTCTTGATTGGACATCCATGAATTCTTGATCGTGGATGTGTGTTGAAGTAGCTGAAGGCGAGGAGGCAGGCATGCGTGTGTACCTTCATCCATGTTTGAGCCACAGTGACTCATAAATGTCACTAAAGACACTGAAATTAATGTTTAATCATTAAAATGACCTATTTGCCCCTCTATTCTTCAACTATAAAAAGGCCCTACGATCAACTATAAGTAAAGTAAAGTTTAAGATAGAGAGGAAAAGAGAAAGAGAAGACGGCGAGGCAGCCACGGCGGTGGAGAGGGGCTCCATCGACGGCTCATCGGTTCCGACGATTACAAAGAGAGCTAATGGTGGCTAGGAGTAGGGTAGAGCATTTGCAAGTGAATTCAATGCCCTTCCATGAGTGGTTGGATGGAGTTTATATAAGCAAAAGGGTTTTCTAATTCAAGTATGGGCTTTAGCAATGTCCAGGACGTCTCTAAACCCATAGCAAATCTGTTGGTGTAGGCCCCTTCGCCCGCTGGTCGACAGTGCGCCCTGTGCTTCCTCTGTGGCAGTCTGTGCATGCGTGTTGTGAGCTGTCCGATCAAAGATCGGACGGCCGAGATCTCGCGAAGGGCGCGCTCGTGGATCGCTGCTGAGGCACGTGCTTCCACCGCGTCATCGCATGCATGAGCGTCCACGCGCATTCGTTGAGCCACGCGGTTCGATCTTCATCGTTCGCTGTCGATCGGGCGGCTCAATTTTCTGCTGCACACCTTCGCCTTCCAATTACTGCACAGCGTGGTTCGATCCCACGCCAGATGTGCTGGCATGAAATGGTCAACCGCTGCATTGTCGCAGCGGTTTGTCACAGAGAGGGCAGGTGCACAGGCAGCTCTCAGCCATTCAATTGAAGATTGACGGCGGAGAGTTATCCTTTGGGTGAAGGCAAAAGCGGGCGGTGGTGAGGATGCGACGAGCGAGCGTCACGTGGTGCGCTGTGGGCCATTGATCATCAGGTCAACGATCAAAACTTCTTGGACCCATTGCAGGAGCTCCGGATGTTAGATTTGACCGATTTCAAGTCCGTTGGACTCCGTTCGTCGCTCTGAATCCATCCGTGTGGTCTGATTCTTCATCTGAGGCCTATTTTGACATGTTCTTGTACACATGGCCATTAATAATGCATTATAAGCAATCTTGATGTGCAATGCATGCGATGCTCCTATTCCTATTTATGATGTGTTATCTGTGCATTTTGCTCTTAAGATAAACCCCAATTGATAGAATTATCACCCCAAGATGCAGTGTTATCATACCCCCATGCTTACTCCTTGCTAGTCCCTAGCAAGGTTTATTCTAGTCTTTATTTCCAGTCAGAATTTAAGAAGTAATTACTTGGACACTTCGTAACTTGTCGATAGGAGGAAATATACTAAGATCCTAATCTACAAAGACTAATCAGCGCCTGGGTGTCTACCAAAATACGAATCGCCTGAATCCTTGCTTTAATGCATGTATATATATTTTTTCTTATTTTTAGATTTTTGGAGTTAAGAGTGTGCTGGTAACTTTTTATGGCTACCCAACCGACCCAAAGCTCGGACAAAACTCTAAGGGCTAAGCATCTTGGTGTGAATCATGATAGACTCACTCAACGGTAATTTAGATAGACTTCAGGTTTCTATGCCCCTAGGTGACCGGAAGAGGAAGTGTTTTTCCTGAAGGTGTATTTGTTCGATCGGTAGCTTTCTCACTACGTTTGTTTTACTTGGGGTCAACACAAGGATTTTTCCAGTGTATATCTCCCCGGCTTGCTCTACTTCCCCACATCTTCCTTATGTGTTTTGGTTCTTTTTGTGCATTTACTGAGCTGGGCTCTGGACAACCGACCAATGGGCTGTTACCCACGATCACTTGCCAGCCATACTCATGCGGTGAAGTGTGGTTTATTTTGTTCTTTTTCTTCTTCGTATTCTCTTTTTTTTTTATTTGGTAGGTGGCTTCCCTGATCTCAATTTTACCTAGAGGCAATAAAGAGGAGGTGGTCCCATGGCTGGGCTCTGGATAATTTGCCAATGGGCTGTTACTCATGACTACTTGCCAGCCATACCACCCTAGAAGGTTCATTACCTACCCAATTTCTGTCAGAATCTACGAGGAGTGAGTCAGTGCAAAAATGTGTGTAGATGCTTAGACCGAAAGTCCTTCTGAGTTAGTGGGTCAGTTGATAAGTTGTATACTTATCACCTTATTTAGTTAGTGGATTAAAGTAGATTAAGGCTGCAAGGATTTGAAGCTAAATCCATATTTTAACGGACACCAGGGCTGATTAAGCCTGAAGGCCTGAAAAGTCTAAGTGTTCAAGTTCTTTCCGTATTATTTCCCACTATTGACAAAATTCTAATGCCTAAGTTTTTCTTCTTAAATTCAATTTTTTTTATTTTATTCTATTCAGACTGATTAAATGAGCTCAGAATCATGCAATTTACCACCCCCCATGCTTAAGTTGGACAATGTCCTCATTGACAAATACATGGATGCAACAAGGGTTCGAAAAGATATTACCTGAGTGAAGTAGAATACCTGATCGGTCTGAATCTTCTGGGTTGCCTCCCAGGAAGCGTTGAGTTTAACGCCTCCAGCTGGGTAGTGCTTCGTGTCATCCCTCAATGAGGGTGACAACCTCCTTCGGGGGAACTTGGGTGAGGAAGTGTTTCAATCTTTGACCATTGCTTGTGAAAGTGTGCCTCATGTTTGGATCAGCGATTTCAACTGCCCCATTGGAGTAGGGCTTGACCACCCTAAATGGTCTTGTCCACTTGGACTTGAGCTTCCCTGGAAAGAGTTTTAGGCAGGCATCGAAAAGCCAAACTTGCTGGTTTGGCTCAAAGGTCTTTCTATGGATGGGTCGGTCGTGGATGGCTTTCATTTCCTCCTTGTATAGCTGACTATTCTCAAAAGCATCCCGACGAATTTCCTTGAGCTCGAAGAGTTGGAGCATCCTCTGCGCACCGGCTAAGTGGGGATCCATGTTACATTGCTTGACGGCCCAGTAAGCCCGGTGTTCCAACTTGACAGGAAGGTAGCAGGCTTTGCCAAAGACCAGGCGATAAGGCGACATGCCTATCGGGATCTTGAAAGCAGTCCTGTATGCCCACAGGGCATCATCTAGTCGTGTGGACCAGTCTTTCCTGTCAGGTCTCACAGTTTTCTATAGAATGTTCTTGATTTGTCTATTTGAGACCTCGGTCTGCCCATTTGTTTGCGGATGATATGGGGTAGCGATGCGGTGGTTAACCCCTATTGTCTAAGTAGGGCACGGAATTAGGTGTGAATAAAATGACTTCTGCCATCACTGATCATGGCCTTTGGTATTCCAAACTGGGAAAAGATGTTCTGCTTAACAAAGTCCATGACAGTCTTATGATTGCATCGGCGGGTGGCAACAGCTTCAATCCATTTAGAGACATAGTCTACCTAGACTAGGATGTACTCAAAGCTGTTGGATGGTGGGAAGGGGCCCATAAAATCAATACCCCAAATGTTGAAGATCTCGACAATCAAAATGGGCTGGAGGGGCATCATATCTTTTCTGGTTATGGTCCCCAGCGTTTGGCAGCGAGAGCAAGTCTTGGCAAAGTTGTGTGCATCCTTAAATAAGGAAGGCCAGTAAAATCTGGATTGCAAGACCTTCGCAGCCATTTTCTTTCCTGAGAAGTGGCCACCACAAGCTTGGTCATGACAAAAAGATAGCACACTCTGAACTTCGTCCTCAGGGATACATCGCCTGATGATTTGGTCAGCACAGAGGCGAAACAGCATGGGATCATCCCAGAAATAATGCTTGGCCTCGGCCAAAAACTTGTCCCATTACTGTCTGGACCAACTATGTAGGGTCTGTCCTACAACCAGGTAGTTAACATAGTCAGCATATCAACGCAGTTTCTTGTCTTGCATAGCCAATATGTGTTCATTGGGAAAGGTGTCGGATAAAGGCAGGGAGGGTTCAATGTGGTCTGGGTGAAGTCTGGATAAGTGGTCAGCCACCACATTCTTTGATTCGACCTTGTCGCAGATTTCCAAGTCACATCTGATGAGCCTGGGCTTCGCATCCTTTTTATCCAACAGGTGCCGGATGGCTGAATGGTCAGTATAGATGGTCACGTGGGATCCCAGAAGGTAAGATCGAACTTCTCAAGTTTGAAAACTACAGCGAGCAATTCTTTCTCTGTGACCGTATAATTTTGTTGGGCCTCGTCCAACGTCTTGCTCATGTAGTAGATCACCACGGGTTTCTTGTCTTGTCTTTGTCCCAGGACAGCGTCTATGGCAAAATCTGATGCATCACACATAATCTCAAAGTCCTGGGACCAATCCGGGGGCTGAAGTACAGGTGCTGTGGAAACTAAGTCCCGGAGGGTGTGGTAAGCCTTGATGCAATCAGAGGTCATGTGGAATAAGGTGTCGTTGGCCAGAAGGTCGGTTAAGAGTTTGGAAAGCTTGGAGAAATCTTTGATGAACCTTCGGTAGAAGGCAACATGTCCCAGGAATGAACGGATCTACCAGACCAAGCTAGGAGTAGGAAATTTGGAAATCAAATCAACTTTTGCTTAATCCACCTCAATACCCCTATGTGATACGATGTGACCGAGGACGATTCCTTCTTGAACCATAAAATGGCTCTTTTTCCAACTTAACACCAAATTAACCTCGGTACATCGTTTCAAGATTTTCTCCGAGTTGCTCAAACAGTGGTCGAATGAATTCCCAAATACATAGAAATCATCCATAAAGACCTCCAAGTATTCACCCACCATTTTTGAAAAAATGGCTAGCATGCAACGCTGAAAGGTAGCAGGTGCGTTGCATAACCTGAATGGCATACGATGGAATGCAAACGTGCCGTACGGGCAAGTGAATGTGGTCTTCTCTTGATCTTCTGGAGCAATTGCGACTTGGTTATATCCTGAATATCCATCCAAGAAGCAAAAATACTTTTTCCCTGCCAATCTTTCAAGGATCTGGTCGATGAATGGTAGGAGGAAATGATCTTTCTTGGTTGCTTCATTAAGTTTCCCATAATCAGTACACACCCGCCATGCGGTGGTGGTGCAGGTGGGGATGGATTCGCCATGCTCATTGGTAACAACGGTGAGCCCGGCTTTCTTCGGAACCACTTGAGTGGGGCTCACCCAGGGGCTATCAAAGATGGGATAGATGATGTCGGCGTGAATCCACTTGATAATTTCTTTCTTAACGACCTCCCGCATATTTAGGTTTAACCGTCTCTACATCTGGCGGGAGGGCCGTGCCCCGTCTTCCAAGTAAATCTTTTGAGTGCAATAGGTGGGGCTAATTCCTCTTAAGTCTAAAATGGTCCATCCAATGGTGGCCCAATGTCCCAAAAGGGTCGCGATCAACTTGAGTTCCTGATCCTTAGTTAGATGAGAGTTAATAATCATAGGGAAGGTCCAGTTAGGTCCCAGGAAGACATACTTGAGATTCTTAGGTAGCGGCTTTAGTTTGGGTGTGGGTGGGACAATGTTTGATGGAAAGGGGAAAGGCGGGAGTTGATCAACATCAATCTCCTCAAATGGTGTTATTTGATGGTAATCAGCCCTACATAGGTCCATGGGTAGAGATGGTGACGGGTCAGAACAGGTGTTACAGGATTGGAGACAGAACTAAGGGTGAGGCATTCCTTGACCAAAGGTTCCACGAGATCATGTTCCTGGATACAGTCACAATCAAAAGACCTGGTCGCCTGGAAGATATCCAATTGCATTTTCTTGTCTCTGAAGGCGATTTCCACACATCCCATGTCACAATCAATGTTTGCCTTAGCCGTAGCTAAGAAAGGTCTGTCTAAGATTATGGGTGCGTTCTGTAGTTTTTCAGGGACTTCCATGTCGAGCACCAAGAAGTCGACCGGAAAATAGAAGTCCTTGACCCGCACAATCACGTCCTCGACAACCCCCTTTGGGGTCTTCACAGATCTATCAGCCAACTGGATGGTGACAGGTGTGGGCGTCAACTCTCTGAAACCAAATTGGTGCTGCAGGGTCATTGGAATCAGATTAATGGAAGCACCTAAGTCCAGGAGTGCTTTATCAAATGTCATGTCCTCGATATTGCAGGATATCAGGGGTGCTCCTGGGTCAGTTCGCTTGAGCGGAAGGTTGCTTGATATTATGGAACTTGCTTGCTCGGAGAGCACAACCTTCCTAGGTGCTTGAGGTCTTGGCTTACGTTTGGGTGTACAAGCATCCTTTAGAAACTTGGCATAAGCTGGGATGTGCTTGATGGCTTCGAGGAGCGGAATATTAATCTGAATGTGCTTAAAGATCTCAAGCTCCTCAGTTTCCACAACACTTTTCTTCTTCTTGATTGTCTCCAAGGCCTCAGGGTAGGGTGTCTGAACATGGATAGGATCTATTTCTGGGTCCTTGGGTTTTTCCAATGCCTCTTCTGAGTCGGGTGTTTCAGACGGTGAAGTCTCGGGAAGAGTCGGCCATTTGGGATCCTAGGTTTTGGTGCCGCTTCTCAAGGTTACCGCATTCGCAGAGGCATTGGGACCATGGGTTGATCCCTGAGAAGACGAGGATGAAGAAGCACCGAACCAAGGGGGTGTTTGTGGGGCTGGCTAGACCATGTGAGCCTGCCCGGGATTGCCCTGGAACCCTTGCGAATTGGGGCCTCTGTTAATCATGTTTCGCAGGTTCGGTTGTGGCTGGGAAGGCAGGGATCCTTGTAGTTTACAATCCAACAACTGGCTTAACTGTCCCTTTACTAAAGCCATTTCCTCCTGATGTTTCTGGTTCATTTCAGCCATCATCTTTATCAGGGTGTCCATTTGATTTTGTGGGGGAAGGGCTGCCCTATTCGGATTGTATGGGGGTCTAACTGGTGGTCCTTGCTGTTAGGGGGGCAAGTTTGGCTACTGGTTTGGCCTAGGCTGGTTCTGGAATTGAGGTAGTTTCTGGTTTGTCCAAACAAAGTTGGGGTGATTACGCCAGCCGGTGTTGTAAGTGTTGGAGACGGGGTTAGGTTTGGAATGGCCTTGGATTGCCTGTACATCTTCAAGGATAGCAGATGTCGAGGGGGAGGGAAGAGAGTAATCAAGGGTTGAGGGAGCAAAGGTCCCTCCCTGGAACGTGGTCAGGGGTTGTTCCAGGTTCAATTGGCTTAAGGGCTGGACTAGGTCAACATTGTGAGCTCCCTTTGCTAGGGAGGTCTGTAATGGGTTCCTGGTCTGGTTCAGTAGCTCATCTATCTTTTTATCCACCAATTCCACTCGATCTAATTTCTTGGCAATAATATCCATGTCAACCATTCCAAAATTTGCTTGTACCTCATAAATCCCACCACGGGGTTGACTGGATCGACTAAACTGGGTCATAGAGGCATTGTTGAGCGAATTTTTGCTCATAGACTCAAAGAGCTCAAATGCGCTCTCCTCGTCTTTGTTTAGGAAGTTCCCACCGCATGAGGCATTGACAAAGTTCCGTAGGTTGCTATCCAGGCAGTGGTAAAAGATCTGGGCCAATTGCCACCTTGGTACTTCATGGTGTGGGCATTTCCTTAATAGTTCATTAAATCTTTCCCACACCTCATGGAACTGTTCCCCACCCTGGAGTGTAAAGGTAGTAATGGCTCTTCTGAGGGCATTGGTCTTTCCTATGGGGAAGAATTTCTTTAAGAATGCATGCCTCAGTTCTTCCCAGGTGGTGATGGGTCTACCTAGGGTTCTAAGCTAGCGAGATGCCTTATCTCTCAGCGAGAAGGGGAACATCTTAATCAAAACAATGTCAAGGCTAATGTTCCTAAGTTTCACAGTCCGGGCTATCCGGTCAAGATCCTCTAGGTGCTGGAAGGGATCTTCATTTGAGCTTCCATGGAAGTGTCTCTAAATCAGACTTAGGACATTTGGTTTTAGCTCAAAATCATCTCCCCCTTCATGGATCCTAAGGTATGGCTCGACTCGAATAGCGAAAGGATTGTAGAAGTCGCGGAGGGGCCTAGGTTGGTCCTGAAATGGTGGTGGATTGAGTGGTAGTTGCCCTTGTGGGCCTTGGAAAGGTGGTGGTGGTTGCCCCTGCAGGTTCTGCAACCGGTGTATGGCTTGCATGATAGTGTGGATCTATTGCTGCTTAAGCTGGTGGTTTGCATTAATCTGGGCTTGGATGATGGCCATTGTGTCTGGTGGGGGTTGGTCCACAACCTCATCGACCCTAAGTTCAGCCATGTCTCTAGCAGAATCAGGTCACTTGGATTTCCGTCCCAAATCAAACAACTTAGGATGCAGTGATTGTCTCCTGTGCATACACTAGAGAAGAACAGGAGGGGATGCGAAGAGCGACAGATACGAGCAGTGTGTGTGTGCAACCAACAAACAAGCTAGTCCTTATGGTGTATTCCTTAGGGGACCTAGAAATCTCCAAAAGGGTGATCAAGTCCGTAAGCACTGGACTCCCCTTCCCAAAGCTAATCTGGCCAAGTTGATTATGAGGGGATTGTAGGGAAGGTTCTTCCTTTGTCTTGCGCCGCCGATTCCATAGACCCCACAAATGCGGTCGTTTGACACTTCCCCGCAGCCTAGTCACCAGATTCTACTAAGGGAATGAAAGCCAAGTGCCCAGAGAACAAAACCACACCTCTCGAGACTTAACCCAGTCCTGCCTAGGGCATGTCTACTCTATTTTAAAAGGGCTAGGATAGTGCTTGTGCTAGGGTTATGTGATGAGGTGTTGATTAGGGTAGTGCCTCTTAGTTTTCCAATTCCAGTGTGTATGCTCCTATCAAAACATGGTTTTCAAGCAAGGATTTTTTTAAGATGTGGTATCTTTTAATGTTTCATCCTTACTTTTGTGTCTTTTAGGATTGACGTCTTAATGTTTTCAGACAAGTTTCAGGTGGGCACGTCAAGTTTTGCACACAATTGGTGAGAGTAGATTTCCTTTGATGTGAAGAGGCTCTAAAACCCTAATATACTCATCCTAGTGATCATGCAGCTTCTATTGGATGAGTCGATTTTAGGGGTGAGTGGTGCGGCCTAAGTTAAGTCATGGTGGCTTCGCAAACACCACTCAAAAAGAAAGATAAACACTCCAAAAAGATTAGGTCTTAAGAATGTTAGAGTGTATATATATTTTTTCTTTTTTTGTTGGGTGATGAGTAAAGGATGTGGATCAGATAATCATACACCATGACAAAATTTTTTTTGATTTTACAATTTTTTAAAGATTTTTTTTTTTAGGCAAGCAAACAACCACGGGTGAAGAGTTACTCACAATCGGTCCTTGCTGCACTTACTCCATCTCTACCGTCACGAGCTGCACCACTTCACTGTCCAAGCACCGAGTTCCTGCAACGATCAAGTAGAGGTAGAAAATGCGTTAGATGATGTGAGCATGGATGTAAAATGGAAGTGACAAAATAAATCCGTAGCCTCCCCGGCAACGGTGCCAAAAACTAACGTGCGGAAGACGCGTATGTTTAAAAGGGTCGTTATAGCTTGCTCTCGCAACATCGATTTTAAATGAAGAAATGGACGTGAGTCCGAGTGTCGATCTCAGGGAGGCATGAAAATCAGATTTTTCTTGTCACTTAATGTCACAGAAAAGATGGATTTTTGCTTGCGAGAAGACGTGGGTGAAAAGCGAGTGCGAGAGAGAGAAAGAGAGAGAGAGTATAGGGTTAGAATCTTTCATTCACAACATGCAACTTAAACATAAAAGAAGGCAAGTAACTAGATAGGAAACAACTTCATTTGACATGCAGTTGTGGTTTTATAATTACAATACTAGATAAATGCTTAAACACAAGTAAAGTAAATCTTAAGATAATGAGGGAAAGAGAGAGAGAAGACGACGAGGCAGCCATAGCAGTGGCGAGGGGCTCCGTCGGCGGCTCGTTGGCTCCGACGATTACAAAGAGACCTAATGGTGGCTAGGAGTGGGGTAGAGAACTTGCAAGTGAATTCAATGCCCTTCCATGAGTGGTTGGATGGAGTTTATATAGGCAAAAGGGTTTTCTAATTCAAGTATGGGCTTTAGCGACGTCCGAGACGTTGCTAAACACATACCGAATTCGTCGATGTAGCCCCCTTTGCTCGCCGGTCATCAGCACGCCCTATGCTTCCTCTGTGGCAATTTGCGTGCACGCGTTGTGAGCCATCCGGTTGAAGATCGGATGGCTGAGATCTCACGAAGGGTGCACTAGCGGATCGCTGCTGAGGCGCGTGCTTCTACTACGTCATCGCGTGCGTGAGCGTTCATGTGCATCCGTTGCGCCACGCGGTTCGATCATCGTCGTTCGCTGCCGATCGGTGGCTCAATCTTCCACAGTGCACCTTCGTCTTCCAATTGCTGCACAGCGCTGTTCGATCCCACGCTGGATGCGCAGGCGTGGAGCGGTCGACCGCTGCGCTGTCGCAGCGGTTTGTTGTGGAGAGGGCGGGTGCACAGGCAGCTCTCAGCCGTCGATCTTTATCCTCCGGGTGAAGGCAAAAGCAGGCGGTGGTGAGGATGCAATGAGCGGGTGCCACGTGGCGCTCTGTAGGCTGTTGATCATCAAATCAATGGTCAGAACTTCTTAGGCCCATTACAGGAGCTTCGGATGTCGGATTTAGCCAATTTCAAGTCTGTTGGACTTCGTTCATCACTCTGAATCCATCTGTGTGGTCTGATTGCTCATTTGAAGCCTGTTTTGACATCTTCTTGTACACATGGCCGTTAATATTCATTATAAGCAATCTTAATGTGCAATGCATCTGATGCTCCTATTCCTATGTATGATGTGTTATCTGTGCATTTTGCTCTTAAGATAAACCCTAATTGACAAAATTATCAACCCAAGATGTAGTGTTATCACTACCCATGGTAAACCCCAAAACCTTGGTTTTTGAGATTTGAAGATAATCCCGTCCATGGCATTCTGTGGCCGAATCCAAACCCTGGCAATCGACATTTCGTGATAATGCCACCCATGGTATCTGAACCAGCAGAGTGCTTACATGCCCCCAGTAGGATATGTAAATATCCTAAGAGACAAGCATCGAGGAGATGATATGTTGTTACACATCTTCGAGGAGAATTTCCCACCTCTCCACGTTGGGAACTTGTCCAAATCAACTTGTGTTGATCGGCTACTCCTAATCTAGGCAACATTTTCAGAACATTAAAACACTTTTGCATGATTTTGATAGTTATGTGTACTGAACCAGACTTTGTATGGATTGGGGTGCTTAGGTTATCGAGTCCCGCAAACCGAAGGTCAGTTAACGAGGCTGAATACTCCCTAAGCCTTAGACCTAATACTTGAGCTTTTCATTTTCCCCAACCTCTTGAGGATTATCCAGATCTTAGCGGGTACTAAGAATCTAGCCAAAAAGGCCTAAGGTCAGCATTCCTACTAATATCTTTTTTTGTCTCTTTAGCACTTTTCTTTACTTTTCTTAATGTTGTCTAGAACTTCGGTTAATCCCTTAATCTTTTACTAATGACTATCTCTTTCTTTTTCATTTTGTACTCCTTTTTCGGCATTTTGCTCTTTTTTTTCCTCCTGTTTTGTATAGCCCAAAAATTTTCCCTTTCTCTTCTCAGTTTTTTTTTTTGAATATGTGATTTTTTTGTTGAAACCTTTTCTTGATGATGAGTTTTGATACATTTTCCACTTTCATAACCCCCCATGCCTATGATTTGCAGTGTCCCCATTGTAAATTAGGTGGGTTTGAATTCAACTTAGTTAATTCATTAGGACAGGTGTTAGGTGAGTGAACAGGTCGAGGTGACTGTTGTGGACGATTTTTAGACTCGGGTACGGGTGCCTGAGGTGGAGTCGATTGTTCTAATGGGTGAACCCTAAAGTGCAATATGAATTCAACATAGAAATGTCAGGAAAGGTTTCAGGTTTTTCAAAGATTGACGGGTTGCCTGTCGTTAAGCGCTGAGTTTTATGCCATCGGCTGGGCGCAATGGGCTCAGGGAGAATGGAGGATAAAGGATGTCTCAGCCAAATTTGTATTGGTCATGTCAATGAATGGTTTGAGTCTCTAATCGTTCACGACAGAAGGTTTGGAATTGTGGCTGAGTGGACTGATCTAAACGGCTCCATTTCCAAAGATTCGTCGGACTAACTAAGGTCCAATCCACTTAGATCGCAGCTTTCTTGGGAATAATTTGAGTCAGGCATCGAAGAGTATGACCTTTTGACCAGGGTGAAAGATCTTTCTAGATATGTGCTTGTCGTGAAAGGCTTTAAGCCGCTCTTTGTAGATTCGCGAGTTTTCATACGCATTGTGGCATAAATCATCAATCTCGCTCATCTAAAGCTTCTGTGGGTTCTAGCTTTAGAAAGATCTAAGTTGTAGTTCCGTACTGCCCAATGGGGTTTATGTTCGAATTCGATGGGGAGGTGACACACCTTCCCGTACACTAGTCTGAAAGGAGACATACCTAATTGGGTCTTGTGGGTGGTCCTATAGGCCCACAAAGCTTCTGGAAGCCAGGATGTCCAATCCTTCTTGTTAAGTCGAACAGTAACTTGGAGGATTTTCTTGATCCCCTGATTTGATAGCTCAGCTAGACCATTTGTTTGGGGGTGGTAAGGAGTAGAGATTCGGTGCGACACCCCGTATTTGGTCATTAGTGACCTGAACTGAGCATTTGTGAAATGGGTCCCTCCATCAGAAATGATCGCATGTGGAATCCTGAACCATGAGAAGATGTTTTGTTGAATGAACTTGATAACGACTTTGTGATCATTGGTTCAGGTCGGAATGGCTTCGATCCATTTGGACACATAGTCAACAGCGAGTAAAATGTATTCGAAGCCGTCCGAGATAGGGAAGGGTCCCATAAAATCAATCCCCCATATGTCGAAAATCTCGCATACCAGAATCGGCTGTAAAGGCATCATGTCACGATGGCTCATGTTGCCTAAGGTCTGGCAATGGGTACATTCCTTATAGTGACTGTATGCATCCTTGAAAATTGTTGGCCTGTAAAAGCAACACTGGAGGACTTTTGATGCGATTTTGTGTCCTGAAAAATGTCCACCGCATGCCTGGTCATGGCAGAAAGAGAGTATGTCTTTGATTTTCGCTTCCGTGACACACCATCAGATAATTTGATCAGCACCAATGCGGAATAAATATGGGTCTTCCCAAAAGTAATACTTGGCATCGGAGTGTAATTTGTCCTTCTTGGCCTTCGGCCAATCAGACAGAATCTGATGTGATGCCAAGTAGTTTACTATGTTGGCAAACCATGGAAGCCCTGTATTGATAGTCAGGAGGTGCTCATCAGGAAAATGTTCTGTGATGGGTCTAGAAGGGTCAATGATCTCAGAAGGAAAGCGGAACAAGTGATTGGCTACCACGTTCTGTCTTCCCGCTTTGTCGTGAATCTTGAGGTCAAATTCTTGCAGCAGCAAGATCCATCGGATTAATCGAGATTTCGTGTCCTTCTTTGCAAGGAGATGACTTACAGTTGTGTGATCCGAGTAGATAATACCATGGGAACCTAGGAGGTAAGATCTGAATTTTTCTAGGGCGAATACTACGGCTAGCAGCTCTTTCTCAGTAACCGTGTAGTTATGTTGAGCCTCATCAAGTGTTTTGCTAGCGTAGTAAATGACCACGGGCTTCCCATCAATTTTTTGCCCCAAAACCGCTCCTACAGCGAAGTCAGATGCATCGCACATGATCTCAAAGGGTTGAGACCAATCAGGCGATTATAGGATTGGGGCTTGGGTAACTCGGTCACAAAGGCTCTCAAATGATTGAGTACATTCCTTGGAGATATTAAAAGGTACATCCTTGGAAAGAAGAGTGGTTAGGGGACACACGATTTTCGAAAAATCAAGGATAAAAAGATGGTAAAAATCGACGTGCCGCAGAAAAGATCGGATGTCCCTGATCGAGCTAGGCATAGGGAGTTTGGAAATCAAGTTAACCTTGGCTCGATCGACTTGGATGAATTTCTCTGAAATCAGATGTCCTAGGATGATTCCCTCAGGCACCATGAAGTGGCTCTTTTCCCAGGAAAGAACCAAATTCATGTCAATGCATCGCCTGAGTATTTGGACCAAGTGTTGGAGGCAATCATTAAATGATGCTTCAAATACTGAAAAGTCATCCATGAAGACTTCTAGATAATCACCTACCATATCTGAGAATATGGCAAGCATGCACCGCTGAAAAGTCGCAGGTGCATTGCAGAGATCAAAAGGCATTCTTCGGAACATGTATGTCCCGAAGAGGCAAGTGAATGTGGTCTTTTCTTGGTCCTCTGGATGAATTGCCACTTGGTTATAACCAGAGTACTCGTCAAAAAGTAGAAGAACCTGTTTCCCACTAGTTTTTCGAGGATCTGATCAATAAATGGTAGTGGGAAATGATCCTTCTTAGTGGAGGAATTTAGTCTTCTGTAATCTATACAGACTCTCCATGAGTTGGCTATACGGATCGGTATGACCTCTCTGATTTCAGTCGTGATGGTGGTGAGTCCTGCCTTCGTAGGCACAACCTGGATTGGACTCACCCATCGACTGTCGGAGATCGGGTAGATGATCCCTGCATCTAACCACTTAATGATCTCCTTTTTCACGACCTCCTACAGATTAGGGTTTAGACATCTCTGCATTTCTTGCGAAGGTCATGTGCCCTCTTCGGAGTAAATATGGTGCGTGCAATAAGAGGGGCTTATGCCAGTCAAATCATCGAGAGTCCATCCAATGGCTCTGCGATGTTGCTGAAGAACAGTAATCAGACGGGATTCCTGGTTAGGTGTGAGTCTAGAGTTTATAATCACGGGAAATGTCTGATTGGAACCCAAAAAGACGTATTTTAGATGATCGAGAAGGGACTTGAGTTCCAGAATGGGATTATCAGCGGCAACGGGTGGTTCAGGGTGTGTGTCAGGAGCAAGGGTAGGAGTTATGGGTGTATCTTGATCAAGTTCAGACTCCTCTAATTGCAGGTTTTGATCTTCTTGTGGTTGATCGGGGATTATCAGGTTGTCCTCGATATGCGATTCATCAAACATGGCTTTGATATCACATATTTGTTCTATAACACTGCAATTAATCCCTTGTTAGGCCTTAAAGATGTCAATCTTTATAGTTTGGTTCCCAAATTTCAATTCTATTTGGCCCTCCTCACAGCTTATGTTGGCCCTAGCAGTGGCCAGAAAAGGTCTCCCTAGTATAATTGGTGTATCCATATCTAGAACTATAAAATCCACTGGGAAGTAGAAATCCCGTATCCTAACAATGACATCCTCAAGTATTCCTTTAGGTGACTTGATGGATCGATTGGCTAATTACAGTGTCACCTCTGTCGATTTAAGCTCGGACTCTTCAAGGTGGTTAAGGAGGGATGCAGGTATTAGATTTATGGAGGCACCTGTTGGAACGTTGTTCCACAAGTTGTTTTGGTGTTAACAAAATTATTATGGATTAATGTTTGCATTAAGTGTTTTTCAGATTTAGGTGAAGGAGCAAGGCAATCAAGAAATGATGGAGGCATAATCATGTCATAGAGGATGACAAGGATGAGTTGAGGAGAAGAAGATCATCTTCAACCTTAGTTTTTGTAGTTTAGATTTTATTTTCATAGATTGTATGCCTCTTAACAAGAGAACTTAATTTAGAGCGTAAAAATAATTAGAGATAAATTAGGATTTATATTGCAATCGTTTTCGAAGAACGTAATGAATTAGAACACTTAAAATAGGTACTTGTAAGCAAGTACCGGTACTGTTCATCAGTACTGGTATTTGCAAGGCACAGGTTTGAGAATTTATCTCAAATTGTGAACAACAAGTACCGGTATTAACCATGAGTACCGGTATAGGTTGGCCACAGGTTGAAGGCTTAATTTTAGCCTAAACCTTACAAGTACCGATACCCATGATGAGTATCGGTACTGGTAGGTTTACCGTGCCCATGTAATCTCAAACCTGGGAGTCACAAGTACCAGTACCTATAATGAGTACCAGTACTGGGACTCAGGTATTGGCGGCAGTGAACAGCTAGTACCGGTACAGGTACTTTAGTACCAGTACCAGGTAGCCGTTGGCTCAAAACTGAATGGCTAGAAAATTATTTCCAACAATATAAACATTGGGAATTAATTCCCAACGTCTAGTAGACGAGTATCCTAGGTCCTAAACTCTATAAAATGACCCTAGGACTCTTTGTTTGCACACAAGAAATACAAGAAAAGAGAAGAAGAAAATCCTAGAGCTAGAATTTCAAATTCCCACCATATTCACAAGAGAGAAAGAAGAAGCTTGCCATCCACTCTCATAGTATTCTTGCAAGCTCAACGACGCATTTTTTTTACTCATTTCTAGGCTCTCAAATCGGTAATATTATTCTAAATATTGTTGAGAGGCTTAGGAACTTAGTTGTAAGATTAGTCTTTCTTACACCTGTACTTCTTTTGTATTTGAGCATTTGCTCATTGGGTTGTAACAAACCTGTTATTGTACTTGGGTTGAGGTAACCCGTTAATTAACTCGGTTAGTAAATTGATTCTCTTGGGGTTGAGAGAATCGGGTTAAAAGCCCTAAGCTGGGAGGCTTAGGTAGTAGAGTACCCAAAGGAGGGGAACCGCTATATATCTTGTGCAAATTTCTATGATTGTATTTTGTGCAAATCTTTTTGTATTACTAACATTGTGTTTGAGATTTTGTGCGTGTAGATAGCCATATATATATTACATATATCTTCAGATCCTTTATCAAGTGGTATCAGAGTAGGTTGCAAGAAGACGTAACAAATGAACTCTCAATGGCATCTACAACAAGGTGCATGGAAGGACAATCATCTGCCCATCCTCCCTATTTCGATGGGACAGACTACGGGTATTGGAAGAGTAGGATGCAAGTCTTCCTCAAAGCCATGGATGAAGATTCGTGGACTCTCATTCAAGAGAGGTACATGGATCGGAACTATTGGAAGGAGTGGCATGGATGGCGGTTCAAAAGAAGAAAATTGTTGGCAACGCGAAGGCGATGAACTCACTCTATTGTGCGTTATCAAGGGAAAAGTTTAACTGGATCTCTGCATGCGAGTCTACCTACAAGATTTGGAATACTTTGCAACTCACCTATGAAGGTACGAGTAAGGTTAAAGAAACTCGTATTTCTATTCTAACTGAAGAATATGAGTGTTTCAGGATGATGAAAGGAGAGTCAATCAAAGATATGTACACGAGGTTTGGACAGATCGTGAACCCCATGAAGAATCTTGGAATCAAGCTGAAAGAAGAGTAGCTTGTAAGAAAGGTTTTAGGATCACTTACAAGTGATTGGTCTCCAAAGACCACAACCATCCAAGAGGCGAAAGACCTTTCTACTCTCTCCTTGGATGATCTAATTGGAAGCCTCATGGCATATGAAGTCCAATTGGAGAATATGAAGAAGAACAAGGAGAAGGCGACAAGCAAGAAGAAGAGCATTGCTTTAGAGCAATTAAGGAGATTCGAATTCAAGTACCTCGGAATCTGAAGATGAAGAGATGAAGATACTCACAAGAAAGTTCCAGAAATTTCTTCAAAGAAAGTGAATAAAATTTCATCTGATATTATTTGCAATGAATGCAAGAGAAAGGGTCACCTACGAAAGGATTGTCCCATAAACAAGAAGAAGGAGGACAATAGGAAAGAAATAAAGGAGCTCAAGAAGAAGAAGAAAAAGAAAGCGTTTAAAGTGACATGGGATGATAACGACACCGACTCCAGCGAATCGGAATCCGAAGATGAGGTCGCACATCTTTGCTTGGTGGCAACTTCAAAAGATATGGACAACGAGGTAAACCTTGATTTTTCATTTGAAGAATTATTAGAAGCATATGAAGAGCTATATCATAAAGCTAGGTCATTTAAAAAAGAAAATAAGGTTTGAAAGAATAATTACCAAACATTAGAATTAGAAAAGTCATTTGTAGAAATAGAATTAGAAATGTCAAAAGAGATTAACTCACAATTGCATGCAAAAATAGTAGAACTAGAGGACATTTATGAACATTTTGAGGAAACTTTAAATAATTTAAAAACAATAACTAGGTTAAATACATAATTTTGTGATGATCTAAAGTAAAGTTTAAAATTAGAAAGAATACACAAAATCAATCACATGCACCTAGGCATGCTTGGATGTATCAAAAGGCTAAAAATCCCAAGAATTATAGATCTAATACTAAAAAGCTCTATAAATCTCAGGATTTAAAAGGTGCTAACTCTAAAGGACCCGAAAGAAAATGAGTACCTAGAAAAGATATTTATTTTGCAGGAATAGATCAAAGAGATCAGTGAGTGTTCAAGGCACACAATGGAACATTTCAACCTTTCTATAGGTTGAATGAAGATCAAGAACGATGGCCTAATGGAGCTTGGTACCCACATTCATCATTTTACTATTGGTAAACTTTATGGTATGATATTTCTTCATTTTTTTGTGAGTGACAAAAAGGGAGAGAAAAATAAAGGGCAAATAGTAATATTTTTAGGGGGAGCTTATATTGAGGGGGAGGATTGAAATGAAAAATTTTCCTTCATATAACATTGTTAAATTTTTTTAATTATCTATTTGCAAGATAGTTCTGTCAACACCAAAAAGGGGGAGATTGTTGGAACCTTGTTCCATATCTTGTTTTGGTGTTAACAAAATTATTATGGATTAATGTTTGCATTAAGTGTTTTTCAGATTTAGGTGAAGGAGCAAGGCAATCAAGAAATGATGGAGGCATGATCATGTCATGGAGGATGACACGGATGAGTCGAGGAGAAGATCATCTTCGACCTTAATTTCTGTAGTTTAGATTTTATTTTCATAGATTGTATTCCTCTTAACAAGAGAAATTAACTTAGATCGTAAAAATAATTAGAGATAAATTAGGATTTATATTGCGATCGTTTTCGAAGAATGTAATGAATTAAAACGCTTAAAACAGGTACTTGTAAGCAAGTACCGGTACTGTTCATCAGTACTAGTATTTGCAAGGCACAGGTTTGAGAATTCGTCTCAAACTGTGAACAAGTACCGGTACTAACCATGAGTACCGGTATAGGTTGGCCACAAGTTGAAGGCTTAATTTTGGCCTGAACCTTACAAGTACCGGTACCTATGATGAGTACCGGTACTAGTAGGTTATTATGCCCATGTAATCTCAAACCTGGGAGTCACAAGTACCTGTACCTACGATGAGTACCGATACTGGGACTCAGGTACTGGCGGCAGTGAACAACTAGTACCGGTACAGGTACTTTAGTACTGGTACCAGGTAGCCGTTGGCTCAAAACTAAAAGCTAGAAAATTAATTCAAATAATATGAACTTTGGGAATTAATTCCCAATGTCTAGCAGACGAGTATGCTAGATCCTAAACTCTATTAAATGACCCTATGACTCTTTGTTTGCACACAAGAAATACAAGAAAAGAGAAGAAGAAAATCCTAGAGCTAGAATTTCAAATTCCCAACATATTCACAAGAGAGAAAGAAGAAGCTTGCCATCCACTCTCATAGTATTCTTGCAAGCTCAACGACACATTTTTTTTATGCATTTCTAGGCTCTCAAATAGGTAATATTATTCTATATATTGTTGAGAGGCTTAGGAACTTAGTTGTAAGATTAGTTTTTCTTACACCTGTACTTCTTTTGTATTTGAGCATTTGCTCGTTGGGTTGTAACAAACCCGTTATTGTACTTGGGTTGAGGTAACTCGTTAATTACCTCGGTTAGCAAATTGATTCTCTCAGAGTTGAGAGAATTGGGTTAAAAACCCTAAGCTAGGAGGCTTAGGTAGTGGAGTACCTAAGAGAGGGGAACCACTATATATCTTGTGCAAATTTCTGTGATTGTATTTTGTGCAAATCTTTTTGTATTACTAACATTGTGTTTGAGATTTTGTGCACGTAGATAGCCATATATATTACATATATCTTCAGATTCTTTATCAGCACCTAGTTCTAGCAAGGCTCTATTGAATTGGGTTTCACCAATTTCACATGAAATCAAGGGATTGCCTAGGTCTTTAGCCTTGGGTGGGAGCTTACTCAAGATTATAGAGCTGGCTTGCTCTGATAGTATAATCGGACTCCCACTTTTGGTTCGCAGCTTACGCTTGGGTGTACACACATCTTTCAGAAATCATGCACAAGCCGGTACGTGGCCAATTGCATCCATCAAAAGGATGTTTATCTGGACCTGTTCAAAGAGCTTGACCAGATCCTCCTCAGGAGTCACGGGTTTGGTTATCCTTTTTCCCTTGGTCAAGGCCTCGGGAAATGGAACCTTGGTTGGTTCCTCTAGGATAGGTCCAGGTTCTTGATCTGGGATAGGGACATCCTAGATAACTATCCAAGGGCTTAGATCACTACTAGGCTTGGAGTGGTTTGGATAAGGTGGGTCTTGAGTTACTTTATCACTACGGGTTGTTACGGAGTTTAATCCTGCCTAGTTCTGGTTTGGGGTTGGTAAAATGGGTGGCTGCTGTTGAAATCCCGCATAAGATGTCGAAGCTTCCATCCCGTCAGGTGGTGGAACAGAAGAGGCTTGATAAATCATATGTGCGTGGCCTGGATTTGGGTTCATTGTTGGTGCTAGAGCACCACGATCATTTGTTTTGATGATAACAAAACATGTGTTACTTAACATTTGCAATTTGAGTCCTAGATTTCAGGTCAATTGCAAATGTGGACGTGTTTAGACGGAGTTCGAGCTCGCATCCAGGACGGATTGGAGGAGCTTGACGGAAAACAGAGGAGGTTCGCGTGGAGCGAAAGATTGGAGATGGAAGACAAGAAGAATAGGATAGATTCTTTTTTATCCTTTCATGTATCTCTTGTATTTATTTTCTTGCTCTTTTTGATTCCTTAGAACATTATGTTAAAGAGCCTCAAAGTACCCTAAAAGTAGTCCTAGGAACACCTGCACAACCCTAGGATACTTAGGTTTTCTGTAGAATACTTAGAAAACCAATATAGGGCTCAAACAGCATTTCCAGACGTCTAATCCCAAAATAAGACGTTTGATAAAGTATTTTAAGACGTCTGATAACTGTTAGGCTGGATATAGCTAGTTCTGTCTGATGAAATCAGACGTCCAGACCTTATACCAGACATCATAGAAGACGTCTGATGGATTTTCCAGACGTCCAATTAGTGGACCGTTGGTTGGCTTAGAAAACACTCCAGATATGACCGTTAGAGCCTTATCAGACGTCCATAGGACTTTCCAGACGTCTGATAAATGACCGTTTTGCCTCGGCTGACCCAAAATCTCTTCTCAGAGATTTTCTAGCCGTTGCAACGTTTGGAAATCAATTCCCACAGTAAAAGTAGGTTTCCAGACGTCCAGACTTAGTGCCAGACGTCCTGTATGTCGTCTGATGGACTTGCGCAAAAACCCTGTTTAGATCTGATTCAAGTCAGGGAGAAACCCGCATAGAATCAGACGTCTGACCTTGGAATCAGACGTCTTAAAGTGGCCTTCCAGACGTCTGATGCCAGAGTTAGACGTCTGATAACCCTGTCAAATGCAATCATTGTCCTGATTTCGGCCTGATTCTCTTGGGCTTTGCACCCAACGGCTATGGAAGCTTTTCCAAGCCTTCCAAAGCCTTCCTAAGGCCTCTATAAATAGAGGGGAACCTTTGTAACACAAACACAACACATACACACTAAGACACACACCTTGCAATACACTTTCAAACCTTTTGTGTTCAAAGAAAAGACTCTCTTGCTCTCCAAGCTCAAGCTCCATTTTCTTGAGAGCATTCAACCGTTGCGCACCCGCTCTCCCGGCGTTGATAACGAGAGCGACGTAGCGCCATCGCGTGGCACACGCACCGCGTCATCGTCGACGCACTCCTTGCAAAGGGGAGTTTCCTATTTCCTATAGAAGCTAGGTTTAATTTTGTTGGCTCTATAGGACTGTTGTTTTATTTTATCTTTGTATTTTGGTTGGGTATTCGCTTTGCGAATTCCCGTCTCCTTCGTGGGACAAAATCCTTCTCGTGGAGAGAAGGGGTTGAGGAACGCTACCCTCGTACTTGTAGCGTGGTTGTACTGAGGTTGAATCACCCTCGTTTAAAGTGATTCGTTTAGTGGATTTTGATCAACTTGGTTGATCGGAAAATCCTAACTCGAGAGGGTTAGGTGGTGGTTTTCACCCGGTTTGGGTTTCCACCTAAAAATACCTGTGTACATTGTGCGATTGATTTTTGTGAGATTACTTTATATTTTTATTTCCGCATATTTTTACGTCACCCCTCCTAGAAGGGAACCTTCATTCATAACGTGCCCTTGGGTCGGAAAGTTATTTGAGTTCGACAGAGGTTGCGAAGGAAGTGTGCCCGGTTGGCAGGAATTCACCATCTGGGCGAGTTGGTTGCAAACCTCTATGATCTCGTCCTTGTGTTGTTTTTGTATTGCCGCATTCATTTTCTGAATGACAGCCTGTGTTTGAAGGATAAGAGTCATTTGGTCTTGGTTTGGCCCAGATTGATAGGTGGGGTTGGGCCGAGGCTGAGGCAGCTGATATGGATGAGGGGCTTGTAGATGGGGTTGATCAGGTAGTCTTTGATTCTGAGAATTTCCCGCCCACTGGAAGTTGGGATGATTTCACCATCCAGGGTTGTAGGTGTTGGAAAATGGGTCATTCTGGATGGCGTTGAGGTCTGAGGAGCCTTAGGAAAGTCAGAGTATGGGGTTCAAAGTTCCCTCGACTAGAATAGAGAAGATCGGAGGTCCCTCTAGTCCTGGAGTCAGATGGGGGTGGATACGGGTCCATCCCCTGAGAAGATAGGTGATAGATGTTTTGGACAGTTTCCCTTGCGAGAGGTGATTGTGCGAAAGAGTTTTGCGTAGAGGTGGCTCACTGCAGATGCCGAGTCAGCTCGTCCACCTTCTTCTCTATGATAGAGACCTTGTCCAACCGATTGGCCATCAGCTCCAAGTCGACAGATGCGAACAGGCCCTATGTCTCATGTGCTCCCCTAAGATTAGTCAATGCATGGGCATTCGTCCAGTCGAATAAGCCCATGGAGTCATTATTGATGGAGTTCTCTCACATATTTTTGAGAATCTCCCACACCGTGTCCTCATGCTGACCCATGATGTTTCCTCTGCAGGTTACATTGACGAATAATCAAATGTCTTCACAGAGTCCCTGATAAAAAGACTGGACTTGTTCCCATTTAGGAACTCCGTGATGGGGCATTTTCACATGAGATCCAAGAATTGGTCCCATGCCTCATGAAGCGGTACTCCCGTTTGGTGGGTGAAATGAGTGATCTGGTGGCGCAAGGCATTTGTCCAGCCAACAGGAAAGAACTTCTTCAAAAATTCGAACTGAAGTTCATCCCATGTGTTGATCGGATGAGTCTGAGTTTGATACCAATGAGCAGCCTTGTCCATGAGGGAGAAAGAAAACATCTCCATGAGTAGAATATCCTGATTTTGTGCATCTGACCCGAAGGTCTAGGCCAGATGCTTGAGTTGTTTAATATGCTGGAATGGATCATCGGAGTTAAGCCCATAGATTTTGGTTTGGCATGGATCATATTGGGCTTGAGTTCAGAATCAGGACCTCCAGCCGGGATTTGGACTCGAGGCTCGATTGCCACCGCAATGGGATTATAGTGATCTTGCATCATGGGACGTTACGGTGGGTTTACAAAGTTTTGGAAGAGATCATTTAGGTGCTGATGCTGGTGCTCAAGGTTGTTCACTTCTTCAACAAGTTGTGCCATGACGGAAGAAGAAGGAGAACTAGGTTTTGAATTAGAGGAAAGATCTATGTGGTGGGGTTGCTGCACAAACAATGGCATCGAGGCTTGACCTCGGGGAGAGTGGATTTCTAAAGGAGGTCTTAAGGACCTCCTACCAAACATGCACTGAAGGATTTGATGAGATCAGAATGTGCTGGAAACAATCGAGAAACCCAAAATATGTTAGGTGATTATAGAGGTTCGGGGCAGATGATACCCCTTAGTCAAAAAGGTCGTCAACCTAAGAAATACCTGGGCAGCCAGAGAGGGAGAATCCCACAAAGACCCCTACATTGTAGAGCGTCCTCATGGGTTACAGGGTTCCCTCCACCCGACCTCTCTTGTCACTGAGATTCTAGGTAGACCAGAATGGGGACCTTGGCCTCTTAAGTCTACCTTTTTTTACTTAAGATCAAGGTGCTTAGGATTCCACTTGAACTTTAGGTCTTTTGAGTGCAAAGTGACCTAATATTAAGGTTGGTTGACCCAAAGGATCAACTTCACCTCTTTGTTCCTTTGAGAGCTTTTAGGTCCTTACTTTTAGGGTTTAAATGGATTAAGAGCCTGATTTGCTTAGGGTTTCTCTTGGATAGATCTTTTCAAACAAGGCTTAGGCACACCTCTTTTTGAAATTTTTGATTCTTTGCTTAGAAGATGTGTCTCTAAAACCCTAGCTTGTAATCCTTAAGTTGGCTCTATTTGGTCCAATTTAGTTGCCTCAAAAATTGGTGTCTAGGGCTCAATCAAGAAGGTTTTAGCCCTAGTTACCTTAATTGGACGTGCAATTCAAAATGTGTTGAAAGTAAAATTCAAGCAACTTTTGTGAATTACTAAATATGGAAACAAGTAGCCCTAGATTGATTTTTCTTTGTTTTCCTTTTTAGATTTTGAGGGGATTAAGAGAGAGGGCTAATGAAAGTTTATCTGTTCCTTAGTGTGGTTGTTGTGCGGCTGCTTTTCTTTCCTCGACTTTCCTAAGACAATCACAACAAAAGAGAGAAATTAAGTTAGTATTGAATCAGAAGTTGTGATCAAAGTTTCTAAAAATACCCATTGCTCCCCAGCAACGGCGCCAAAAATTGATTGCTTATGAGGCGAGATCGTGTTTAAAAAGACGTTCGTTGCAGTATAGTTGAAATCGCGACAAAAATAATTAACAATTTATTTTACTCGAAAATTAAAGTATCCGAGGTGGAACTCAGGGAGCAAATTGGTATTTTAGAAACAAAAATCACAACTCTCAATTTTACTCAAAAGATGATGTTCAAAAATATCAATGCAATTCAATGTTCATGAAAGCTAAAGAGAATAAATATGCAAAAAAATTGAATGTTCTCCTTTCTCTCTCTGAGGTCCTCTTTTCCTTGTGAATTAGATGTCTGATTCAGAATCAGACGTCTTAAACTTGTGTTGCTACAGTGCTTGCCCTTTCTCTTTCTGATTTCTTTCTTTTTGCGGCTATGCTTCTCTTTTCCTTATTCTTTGGCTTCTTCTTCTTCTGTTCTTCTCTTCCTCTGCCGCTCCTCTGCTACAGTGCTTCGTCTTCACCTTCTTTCTTCTATCTTTAGTTGCTCCTCTTCTTCTTCCTTTCTCTGCTTCTGCTTTGAGTTCTCCTCCCTTCTCTTTTCTTCTTCAGCTGCACCTTCTCCTTCCTTCTTCTTCTGCCTTAGCTTCTCTACAGCTATAGTGCCATCTTCCTTCTCGTCCTTTGCTGCTCCTACCTTCAAGTTCTTCCGCAGCTGCCTCCTCCTCCTCCTCCTTTCCCTGCATAGTATAGAGCAAAACCTACCCCTACCCTCCCCTGTGTATGCTCTCTCTCTTTTCTCTCTTTAGATCACTCTCCCAGAGCCAATCGGGTATTTGGGTCGAGTCAAGAGCACCCAGGTCCAGGCAGACCGGCGTGGGTGATGCGCGAGGAGTGAAGGGTTAATGGGTCAGCCAGATCTGCGTAGGAGTGGTCGCAGACGAGGCAAGCGTACGTGGGCGAGGGACCTCACCCCGTGTACTGGAGGCGATGAGAAGAAAACACAAATTCAATAAAAACGTCTCACCGCACTTCTGAGTTTTCGAGGTGGGACTAAAAGTCCCACCCGCTTCGCTCGTGAGCCCACAGGAGGCTTTGCTCAATTGCCCCAACTGCAGTCGCTGAAACCTCTAAGTGCCAGGTGCGAATGACTTGTGGACTAATTCCACGCACCTGGGATGCCTTAGCCTAGAGCGGTGTGGCCTGGAGCTCGTGAACAAGCTCCTTCATGCCTTCGCTAATGGCGGCAGAGGGGTGAAACCTGAAATGCATGAATATGGCCTCGCGGCCTTGTCAGATGCCTTAGGAAGCTTCGCTGTGTCATGGCGAAGGTGAGACGGAGGTTGGTTAGCCGTGGAATGGCCTAGGCATGCGTGCCTAGGTCGAACTGTGGCTGTGGTTATGGGTGAGTTCGGTGGGTGTTTAAGGAGGTGATGGCGGTTGATAGAAGGGTGGAATGTGCTCAGTGGGTGATGGCAAAGATTCTGAGGTGGGTAGAGAGGCATGTGGATGGGTGGGGCGACGGATTCGCCTTCGCTGATGGTCTACCGAAGGTGGAGAAGGTGGCGGTGGTCTGTGGCATTGTGGGGATAACAATAACAATAAAGATAGGGGAAATAAGGAGGGGAGAGAGGGGAAGAGTTATAACCTACTTAACGAAAGAAAGGAGGGAGGAGGCGGACAACTCGTATTCACCATCGCTGGAGATGAAGACCCTGAGGTGAGGATGACGGCGACGAGGAAGGGGTCGGAGAGGCGCACGCGGGTACGGCACGACGCAGAGGAGCACGACGGAGAAGACTCTACCACTGGTATGGTGGCAGAGCGGCGAGATGAGGGAGAGAGGTCACAGGAGCTTGCGGGCATTTGACCGAAGATGAGGACGGAGGAGATTGAGGGGGTATCTCAGGCTAGGACAAGCTTGGAAGAAGCGGTAGGACTTGGAGCTTCATTTATAGCCACAGGCGGAGAGGTAGATGCTTGGAAGGTGAGAAAAATCCTTGTTGGAGGTCATCATGGGTACGATACCCATGCCTCTCGAGTGTTCGCACGAGAGGTATGGTGCGAATCAGGGCATGGGGAGCTGCTCAGGCGGTAGGGGATTACGTAGAGGGCTCCCCTTTCAAATCTGAGAGCAGCTACCTGGGAAAGCGAGGAGAAATCCTCCTGAAAACTTCACTGGAGGCATTGGTCTTCTGCTGCAATGGCAGAGGAACCAAAGTGCAGAAAGTGATGAAGAAGTTGAGGGGGTTTTCGCAAGGGTTTTCAAAGGTTAGGGACAAGAATGTAATTTGGTGGACTATTTTGCAAAGTAGGTAAAGATGACCTTTCCTTAGATCTAAATTTTGGTATAAACCTAATTTGGATCTAAGGAATCCATTGGTGAAGTTGGATTTTAGGTTTGACCATGTTTGACTGGATATTTTGCACAAAAACCCAAATTAGGTTAAATATTAAGCTTGGACCCCAATCTAGTTCAAAATAGGTTCCAAAGGCCAAGTTGAAGGTTTTAAATCCTAGGAGATATTTTTCCATGAATTTTAGTGTCTTTAGTTTATTTTTATCGTAACTGAAACCTTGTGAAATTAAGTGAGTTTGTTTTAGGGTTACAGAATGTCATTTAATTCTTAAATTTCACAATAACCCTTTTCTGACTGAACCATCCCACTTTTTCTCTTATTAAGTCCAATTAACCTATGTCTAGACCCTGAGAAATCCCGATGATGTACTGCAATGGTAAAATTGTAGTTTTACCCTTTGTTTCATGTTTTCTTTCCATATCAGTGGTCTCTTGAGTTAGGCCTTCCTTTAGGTTATGTAGGAGCTTTTGTTCACTTTATTAGGTCAAAATAAGCTAGTCAGGGCTCATGATGAGGTTCTCATCAAAAAGTCATTGCGCTATAGTATAGCTGACAAATCGTAAAAATAGATACAATTTATAACTCGAAAGAAATTCGAGGTCGTTTGCTAGGAGCAAGTGGGAATTCAATCTCAAAATTGCAGTTTGAATCAAATATATGAGCAATTGCAACCAAAAACTAATTAAAAATGATATAGAGATGAAGCTCAATATTAAAGTGCAAAAATAAGGGGTTAAAATGATGATTTGAATCACCAAATTAACCCTACAATTTAATCCCAATTAATTGATATGTTTGAATAGTGAATATCAATCAGTTTCCACGTCAAGTAATAATGCAACAGTAGCTTATCAGACGAAGGCACAAGGCGTTGGACGCCTTAACTCGCAGCTCTGAGTACCAACAAAGGCAAAGGCCTTTTCTCTAAACCTCAGTGAGAGGCATAAGCAGAGCATAGAGGCACAAAAGGCTCTTAGAGACCAAGTGTTGAGAGGTGTAAAGGGCAAAACCACCCCCCAACCTCCTCTCTTTTTTTTTCTTTCTCTGTAATGCTCGGCAGACCCGTGTATCCAGGTAATCAGATCAGAACATAGACCCACGTGGCGTGACCGCGGGCGAGGGTGTGTGAGCGCAAGTGGAGAGGGACCTCACCCCGTGCTTATTGAGGCAACGGGGATGAGGTACAAAAACATCTTAAGTCATGCACGGGCCTTAACAACCCATGATGTGGGACTAAAGGCCTCGCTTCTTCCGCGTACAGTCTTCAGTAGCTGAGGCTTCCAATCGACATCGAAGGGATGGCTGATGACTCCAATTGGATGCCTAGAGATGAACCTGGGAGTCTTCTGTGTCGCTTGGGGGTGGAAGCGAGGAGGAACTTGGTTGGAAGGCAGCGATCGGAGTCGGAGAAGATGGTGCGGTGACGGAGCTCCAATGAAGGTACCTGAAACAGAAATATGGGCTTTGAGCCCTAGTTAAAATGTTCAGGAGGATCGCCGAGGATCGGTGAGTGCAACGATGGTGTCGGTTTGGCGTGTGAGTGTGTGAGGAGGTCTGGTGAAGTCAGAACGGAGGTGCGGTGAGGGTGGTGTTCGGGGGACTCGTGTTGTGGTGAATCAAAGAAATAGATAGAGGGCTTTTGCCCTCCGTGTGATGGTGGAGCTCGTGGTAGTGAGAGCGGCAAGAGTCGAGCGTTGTAGTGGCATGTAGGCGTCGCCGGAGCGAACGAAGATGAGGGCGTCGAGGGAGAGTCAGTGGTCGGAGGTGAGATGTGAGTGTGGGAAAAGGATGTAGAGGGATAGAAAGAGAGGTAGAGATACTTAGAGATGAGGTAGAGAGGTGGAGACGGCCGGTTGTGGTAGACTGACGCCAGTGAAGGAAGAGAGATTGGTGAAGCAGCAACATTGATGGAGGCAAGGGCACAACCTCCCTTTGGTTGGGGAGGGTTGCGACGAAGAGGGAAGTCGAGAGAGTCAACCAATTTGGTCGTTGGATAGTCGGAGGAGGAGGAGGATCGTAGAAGGTTGGCGGAGCAGCGGTCTTGAAGGCCGGAGGAAGGGGAATAAGGGGCTTTTGACTCTCCAAGACTTGCTAAAAAGTTTGGCCATGTGACAGGGGTTCTTTTATAGGCTATAGAAAGCCCTTCCAAGCTTGGAAGGTTTTTGTGAAATAGGATACCCAAACCTTTGAAAGGTTCGCATGACCTCTTGGGAATGAATTGTAGCTCAAGATCAATCTCATTTGGTAGGGAATTTCACAAAGAATCTCCAATTCAAATTTGAGAATGTTTGATTGAGAATTGAGTGAGAAAATCTCGTCGGAGCTCAACGTGTTCACACTAATGGCAGTAGGGACCTAAATGTGAAGATGATGAAGAAGTTAGGGACCTTTTTGTAAATAATTCAAAAAGTTAAGGGCCATTGTGTGATAAAAAGAGTTTGTCTGGACTGAAATGCAAACTAGGTCAAGGTGATCTTTAGTTGGGCCCAAATTTTGATATAAACCTAATTTGGACCTAAGGAATCCAATGGTGAAGTTGGATTTTGGTTTAGTTTGAATGCGTAATTTATGCAAAAACCCAAATTAGGGCAATGGTCTATCTGTGACTCTGTTTTAGGTCAAAATAGGTTCTGATGGTCAATTCAAGGATGCCAAACCCTAAAGAATATTTTTATATGAATTTAGATGGTTTATGTGAATTTTATCTTTTCCATAACCTCAGTAAATTAAGCGGGTCTATTTTTAGGGTTTCAGATTTCTATTAATTCTTTACCCTGTGGTTATTCTTTATTTATGATGAGATGGTAAAATTACAAAAATAATCCTATTTTCATCTTTTCTTCTCAAAACAATTCTCCCTACTTTAGAGACCTTCTCACTAATATGTAGGAGCTTTTATTGACTTTATATGACCAAATTGAGCTAACTATGGCTCATGATGGTGTTTCCATCAGTCCTTCGTCTTCCGTCTTCATTCTCCCTCATCCATCATCTTACCACCCTTGTCCGGGTGCTCTGTCAACGCAGCTCATCCTCCAAGTAGCCGTCGACGAGGGTAACCTCTCTCCACCTCCTTTATCACTTTCTAGTATATATTTCCCTTTTTCTAGTGTAGTGATTAGTTGTAATGAACATCAAATTGTGATTATGAAATTCCTATTTATTCTCTCTATTTTCTCTTTATTTGTATCATTCTTTTTCTCTCTCTTCTATTGTTTATTCTTTAAGTAAAGAGCTAACGTAGATTTAAATTGACCAGCTAATCTGCTTCATGACAATAAATAAAACATGATTTTTGATCAAACGTTCACCTCCCCATGTTTGACTCGGGACTCATTCTGAGTTTCGCTAAAAATTATTTGATTGTTCAGATTTTCTCTTAAATTACTCTGCGATGACGGGTTTTCAAAAGTTAAATCTTTTTGTGATGAATTTTTGCTACATCAGCTGCTCTATATCTATATTTCATATCTTTAGACGGAGCATTAAGGCACATTTTACAGCTCAAGTGTCTTGGATGGTGCTCTACCCATAGTGTCAGAGCAAGAGCTTGAGTTTACTTAGAGTGCCCCTTTACACTGCATTGTGTTTTATGGTTATGAGCTCCTAGGTGGTGTCATGGACATACTATCTTGAAGTACTGGTGCCAGAGCCCTCTCAAGGATTGGTAACGGGAATGATAATCCTGACACATCTGTTATAAGACTAAGCTAAGAATAAGAATGGGAGAGACAAAAAAAAAAGTTTTTAAACCAAAAATTCGATCTTATAAAAGTTGGTTTTTCACAAGCACAGACACAAGATTTTAAAAGATATTGCAAGTTGCAAATTGGATTCAAGAGCCAAAGAAATCCTAACTACAAAATTTTGAGTCATCTGAATTAACAAGGGGTTAATTTTTGAATTTTTGGAGGATATATTGATCCTAATTCATCTAATTTTTTGGATCCGAAAATGAATCTCGATGTTTATCTATAACAAATCATGTACCTCCCTTGTTTTAACCAACCAATGTCCCGTGATCTCCTTCTCCTTAAAAAAGTTTAAAAAAAATTAGTTTTCCCAGAAAATTTTATTTTGTAAAAATTTGTTTTACTAAAAGACTAGCAAAAGATAAGCATGGGAGTGTGATAAACATCAATTTATCATCATTCTTATGCCTAAAAGCAAAACTAGCTCTTAGAATTTTAACTCTGCAAATGGATTTTTGGGTTGCATTTAGGCATCAATTAGGTTAGACATGCATTGCATAATTTGTTGTGTTTTTGATACGTTTATTTGAGTGTTAGGAATGAACAGATAATCAGATCTCTAAAACCTTAGCACTCAAGAAGAAATTGGTGAAGAGGAAGCTCAATCCAGCTAGAACTCAGCCAAATCCAGCTCATCATAGCTGGATACTAGCTCACTTGGGTTAGGGTTAGCTCCATTAAGCTCCATTAAGCTCATCTTAGCTGAATGGTAGCCTAGGGCAGCTCATCTTAGCTCACCCTAGCTCAAGTTAGCTCAGACCCTACTCAACTTAGTTGAGTCTAGCTCACCTTAGCTCCAATTAGTTCACTGGGAGCTCAAGCTAGTTCAACTAAGTTGACAATAGTCCACCTTAGCTCATGTCCAGCTACTTCCAGCTCCACTCAACTCAAGTCAGCTGAAGATGACTTCAAATAGCTCAGGCCAATGCAAGTCCAGCTCTTGGGGACTCCACTTAGCTCGACCTAGTTGAGATAAGCTATCTTAGCTACTCCAGCTAGCCAGGTCATCCCTGGGAAAATTAGACCTAGCTTACCTCAACACAATTTAGTAGAAGCCAACTCACTTTAGCTTGGCTTAGCAGCTAGCAAAGAACTACCAAGCTAAGCTAGCTAAAGTAGCTCCCTGCAATTCCCTTTAGCAGCTACCCGCTCCACTTTAGCTCCAGACATTCCTTCCTCAGTTCCTCTTCCCTAAACCCTACCTCTAGCCTACCTCCTCCTCTACTCACATACTAGTTAAGCTAGCTTAGCTATCTTAGCTAAGCTCAAAGCCAGCTCCAACTACATGGCCACCCAACCTACCTAGCTAACTTCACCAAAAAGAGACCAAAACCTAGTCCACCTAGCTCCTACTCCTAAAACCCTTTTTCTGGCACCAACCCACTCACCTCCTTTCAACCCACCACCACCACCAAAGGGCACCACAAAAGTGGCACCACTTTTCTCTCCAAAAACCCTCTCCATCACCACCATACACCTACCCCTACAAGCCATCTTAGCCATCCACCTACCCCCCTTCTAGAGCCCCCTTTAGATGGCGCTAAACCATGGTACCCCTCCATGGTTGGTGCCAACTTTAAGCACCCCTTGGCCAACCATAACCACCCCCACAGCACCCCCTTAGGTGGCACCATTGGATCCCTATAACCACCCATAACTAACCTTTGAACCTATCCTAGCCCTACATGTGTCCACGCTAACCTCTCCCGTCATAAGCCATATATATACCCCCATTTTACCACCACAAAGATAATCCTTGGCTACATTAATTTCTCACTTAGATACACCTATATTCAGCCATAGGAAGGAGAGGAGAGAAGAAGATTAAGGAGGCTATCCCTTGCCTACTTGGTGCCTTCTTCTTCGCTTCTTCCCTGGTCCAAGCAGAGGAGCCACATCACCATGAGGACGACCAGGTAGAGGAGAAGACTTAGGGTACATGCCTACTCTAGGAGGAGGTCTTGTGGCTAGAGATCTTCCACCCTTGGAGGAGCAAGGGCATGCCCACCTAGGGCTTGCCAAGGAAGACACCAACTTGGAGGAGCTTTTCAAGGAAGGAGAAGAAGGAGAACTTTTCAAGCCCAGGAGTAGTTGAGCTTGGAGAAAGAAGCCTCTCCTCTTCACCATCATCACAGGAGGATTACTGTTTTTCATCTTTTGTATTTTTTTATCTCTAGTAGTAGAAGCATTCCTCTACTAGTATTTTTTGTAAAACAATTCTTCCTTTATATAAAGTTGCCTTTCTAATATTTTTGTTGCATCCTAGATAATTCTTTTCTTGCACTTTTTCACTTCCTCCCTCTAATTACCCTTGGTCTCTACATACCTAGGGTGAGCTTAGAGAGAGGTCATTTTTGTCACTTAAGTGTTAGCATTAGCAAATTTAGGTATAATCGTATTCCCGCTCACAATTGCGTAATCATCCATTATTGAAGAACTAAAAAAAAATCTTATATTCAAAATTCTCAAAAAGAAAGCTGATTTCCTTTTTGTCAAGCAAGAATTTTTAAAGTGCATTCTCGCCTCCTTGGACGACCCTAGATACCACCACTATCTAGGTTTATAAATTATAAAAGTAGTTGCCAATTGGCATGTTATAATGATTTAAAAACCCTAATTACAAATCACGCTTTTCTTCACATCAAGAGTTAGAGAGGGAGGAAAGGATTGGCTCAAGAGATGTAGTGGGGAGTCGATGGCATGCGCACAAGCTAATTAGGTGCTTAAGTAGAAGAGAGAGTGAGTGTGGTCATCGCAGAGGTGCAATTAAGCAATTATGGCTTGGGCGACTGTGATGAAGGGAGAGAGATGCGTGAAGTTTCCATCCAAATCATGGCCGTTGGATGAGATCTTAGGAAAGGGGTGATTGCACACGGTGATGAATGTGAAGCTTTGATTGGAGATGGCCCTTTGGATCGAGAGATCACGAGATGAATGGCCAAGATTGGCCATGTTCTTGAGCTGTTACAGTGGACTCGTAGCTGTAGCTCTTTTAGTGAAATTACAGGAAAGCCCTTATGGGTGAAACAGTAGGAGTTTTGTGAATAAACCCATAAGTGGCTAAAAAGTCCTGCAGAGCGGTCCTTAGGTCTATGCAAAGAGGTCCTTGGCGGTTATCAAACGATCCTTGGAGGTTTCAAACATGAAGAAAATGTATATGACCTAAGGACCTAAGTGAGAAACCATAATTGAGAGGTCCTAATGATGTCCAAATACAAATAAATTTTTATTGAAGTCTAATTGAACATTTAGGAAGTTAATTTTACTTTTAATTTGTAGTTTTGAACCTAAATGTATGTTCAATTTGCAATTGGATCATCATCTTTCATTAATGAATAGAATATCACATTTTATGACCTAAATTTCATGTTTTTAACACAAATTGGATGTTTTAGGTCATTTCTACTATTTCCCACACTTAACCCTTTTCATGTGTTAATTCAGTATTGTTTAACCTAGTTTCTAGCTTAATTTGGGCATTTTAGCTATGATGAGCCACACCTCATCAGGTACTCATAGATTCCCCCTTACCTCATCAAACATGGTTGAGTCTTTGCGATGTTCCATTGAAGGAGGTCGAGTCTCTTGGCAGGGAGATAGGACCTAAAGCATGGGCCCGACTACGTTAAAAAAGATCACACTCTCTCGACATTGGCTTGGACCCTCTCCACTGTGACGGTTGCTTGCACCGTGAACCCTTGATGTACATCATGGCTTGAAGCGAACTCCACAGCACTTGCCACCTCCCACAACCGAGGTGTGCATGGTGATAGCGTGCATACCATCATTGCTACTCCAACCATCATCTACATGCTTTACATCGCCTCCATCTTCCCTCATCCCCACCGTGAGTCCACCGCAATCGACTGTGCGGTGACAGCGCACGGCCCTATCATCGCATGCCCTCCTTCTCCTTTTCCTTCTCCTTCTTCTTCTTCCTCTGTTTCTCCTTCACGAACCCATCACCAATGCCTAAGTACACATCCATTTAGCCATCGTTGTCCACCATTCTCACCTCCATCAACTCTGGGATGTTCACCACACCACTGCCGTCACTCTCCCGCTACCCACTCCGCCAATTGGTGGCCCCATCGACGTCGGTAGTACCCCGTAACCAACGTCCTCCTATGCTCCGGTCGGCTAGCGACGGCAACCATAGACCATGCCTTCGCTGCCACCTCAAAGACCACCCTTTGATGTTTCACCACCACGCTGTACGTTGCCGATCGAGGCCTTCTCACATGAGAGTAAGGCCATGTGCACTTGCTCTGTTCTGCTACAGTGAAAGCTTTAATTAAAAGTTACGTCTCATTGCATTGCCATCACTGTTCATTTATTTAGGTTTTTTCAATTTCTATTTATGCTCTCTCTCTCATGACTTTCTATCTTTCTTTCTGTTGCTGCTTGTCTCTCTATCTATTATTTATAGAATGAGATAATTTTCTTATTTGTAAAACATGAAGTAGATGAAAATAATTGTGAGTTTATTAGCTTGTTCCTTCCTATGGAGATGACCTGACACATGTGGTTAGAGTTAATTAATTTTTTATTGGGAGATTTTCCACCACGCAAAATGCAATGATTAATTATTTTAATTCGTATCATATTAAAGAGAAAATCTCTCTTTCACCTACCCCTCATCCAAAGATCCTCCCATTGAATGTAGACTAGCCGTGCATATTTAAGATACAAAATGGGCAAAGAGTGTTCAATTTGTAGGATGGAAAGATGTCAACTCCCCGTCGCTACACATGTATATGAGGATTGCATCATGCCTTCTTTTTCTTGAGAGACAAGCTAAGTCTTCCACTCCTCTCATTATATAAAAAGATCCAATTCTCATTATACTTCATCCCTCCCATTATTCCGATTTACACCATATTAGTAGATTGAAAAAAAAATG
The DNA here is from genome assembly GCA_037157565.1 of Thalassia testudinum. Lineage (NCBI taxonomy): Eukaryota > Viridiplantae > Streptophyta > Magnoliopsida > Alismatales > Hydrocharitaceae > Thalassia > Thalassia testudinum. The sequence goes on along the minus strand of JAZHRO010000036.1, from coordinate 18,166,628 downwards.
ATAGGAGCTTGGAGTGATGAGAGATGCCAATGGTGATAACTTTGGCAAGATGACATGGTCCTTGGAGGATTGTGGTAGATGACTTGTGGTCCTTGGAGGTGAGGCGATGTTGTACTGGTCTTGTGGAGGCGAGGCGTTGGTACAACTGAGAGGGAAGTAGCGTGAGGGAAGGGACCTACCAGAGCAAAGAGGAGGAAGAGAGGGAGGCAGCGGTCTCGAGTGAGGAGGGGAGGAACTGTTGCCGCCGCCACGTGCTATCGAGGAATGACATGGTCAAGGAGTGGGGCCTCCAATGTCAGGAGAGGGAAGGGGGAGGTAATGTCATCATGCAATGGGGGAGTCAAGAGAGGGGGAAGGTGACGGGGGTAGGATTAGGTTTTAGGGAAAATTTTGGAGGGAGGGTAGAGGATTGTTTTTTAAAATAAAAATTCTTTGGTCATGGCTTCGCTCAGAATTGTGACAGAAAGCTTCAGTCACAGTTTTAAAATTGTGATAAAAATTTAAAATACAAAACAAATCTCACCCTCCCTTTTTGGTTACAGTTTTGGGTGGAACCATGACCATAGGTTACTTTTAGTCACGATTTTAGGAATTGTGACCAAATGACCATGACCAAATCTCCTTTTCTAGTAGTATGTCAATTGTGTGATTATTGTCGTTGGTTTGTATAACCGTCGACAAAATATATATATATTTTTTAAATCGTGAAAGTTTGTTTATTATCCAAATTTCAAGGACTTGGTTGCATTTAATTACTAAAAACCTGTACAATATTTATAAAGCTGAAATAGAGAGCTACTAAATTATAACAAACATAAATGAACATTCCAACATCAAAACAATGATTCCTAATTAAGTTGAAAGGGAGAGACACACCATCATAGCAATGCAAAGCTGAATTTCAAAATTTTAAACAAGTTAAATAAATGATACAACATGTCAAACTACATGAAAGTATTCAAGAATGAAAAGAAGAGAACCTAGTGTTTACAAATGACAAAACTAAATAAATGTATATACAAGACCAGCTCCACAAATCCAGAATGCTGGTAAACCTAAAAAAGAAAATATAGAAAATCAGAAAGCTGGTGCACTTATACTATTAGGGTTACCCATATCATCATCATCCCAATGATAGGTGTTGTGAAATGAAGACGAATGCTGTGATTGACCCTTCTACTGGAGAAGTACATGCTGCTGAAATGTTGCATCCATCTTGTTCAGTTGAGTCTGCATTGCATCCATCTTATTCAATTGTATTTGCATTTCATCCAACTTGCTCAACTGAGATTGCATGGCATCCATTTGATCTTTCATTTGCACCTCTCTCTTTTCTCTCTCCTCAACTCGCCGCTGAAGTGTCTTGATCCTTTAGTTCAGCTGATTGACAACAACAGATGAGGGTGCTTCTTTACTCCCATACTAGCTTGATAACATGTGTGTCCTCCCTACGCTACGAGCAAATCCACCATGGTCAGGTGGCATTGATGTAACTACCTTATATAGTTAATTAGTCGTTGTTAAGTTGTAGTATAGGGAGCAACGTAATCGACACATTTTATAAATTTTTACTGGTTAAGTCCAGGTTGTTCGCTGGGAGGCTAAATTAGCATAACATTCACCATTTATTTTAATGTAATTCTCATTCTTAATTAATAATTACTATAATTAACTAACTACTATGTACTAAACTTATATACATAATTACTATATAACTTATTTGCTATAATTTACTTAATTTAGTACAATAACTGAATTGTTTAATTACTAACTACATACATACTTAATTAAGCTATAAGTATTTACTTAAGTTATAAATACTCACTTAACACTTATATACTTAATTATGGTATAAGTTAACCTAATACTTAACTATACAACTGACTTTGTATTTAATTAACTAATTAATTACTATAATATGTTATCCACATGAATAATTGTATAAAAATAAATAATAATATCATGGCAATCATTCCATAATGAAAAGAAAAAGATTTGCATTGAATTGGTAAAAATAAATGTACAAAAATGTTGTTTTAGAACAACATAATTAATGTTCATCACTTATTACAAACTTAGGCATTTATTATTTAATACATAGGTCAAATGCCTCACCCACAGCTTTCTCAAAATTTACTAAGTGTTCTCAACACTTAGTCAACTTTCTCAAACTTAACTCCTCCTCAGAACAAAAGAAGAGATAGTGTATGTGGCTTTCGTAGGATCAACGGCTAGGATTGGTCGGATCGGTACCACTACTAGCCATGTATCACCATCTCAGCCTTCCACCTGGCACCTGGAGGCTGCTCTCCCAAAGCTACTTGGTTAATATAGTCAAGAGCAACACACATAAGTGTGCCACCTGGGGAGCCCACCCCCGTTTTGGTGATAAGCCAATGAAGGGATTTCTTTATATATGTATGCAATCCTTCAACAATTGTCGAGGTAGGACTATATGAAGTCCTTTTCTTCAGCGCGATGTCAGACTCCAATGCCAACTTCATTCATGATTCCTGATCGAGTCTCAGCAGCTTTTCCACAATCAAACCTTAGATCTCTAGAGCTATGTTAACTCTCCTAATTGCACTCTTTAATTCCATGAATAGAGCACAAGAGCTACTCTAGATCTAGCCTCAAAATCAGCTCCTCACCATTATTGTTTAGTAGCTTCAGCTCAGACTTGATGTTCAAATAGACCTGATGGATCTCTCTTTCTCACGTGCCTAAGGGTCTTCGTTAATGCCAAAACTAATTCTACACTCTTTGGAGATGGAATGGTGGAGTGAGAAGCTTTGGAAGCTTGGTAAGCTTTAGAGCTTCACACTGAAGCTCAAAATAGACAAATCACAATCTCAAATGATTCAAACAAGAGATTAGAACATCTAGATGAGTTCTAAACATGTTCAGGAGATTGAAGCCAATTGATTTGAGCTAGATTTAGCTTAGAAACTCATCCAAAGCTCAATGAAACACACTGAGGTCTGAAATGGCCCAAACTGAGCAAGAGATCAAATCCACCTAAATCATCATCAAAACTTATCCAAATTGATTCAAACTAATTCCTAACAACCTAAGGGACTCAAATCTAATCTTAAAACAAAGTTCAAAAGCCTAGAGCTCTAGAACGACCTCAAGATGACTCAATTAAGCTCAGAGTTGACTTTATTCAAAAGATTGACTCTCACTCAACTAACTACTCAGATCAACAATGCAGATCCATAGGAACTTGATGAAACCTCAAAAAGTGTAATTTGATACCTGGAACATCAAGCTCTAGGTTTTCCACCTAAGTTCCAAACTGAGTTTGCTTGGTAGATCAAACTAGAGGTTTAACCACATATCCAAAGTTTGATTTAAATTCTCTACGTTCCAAGGATGCTTCCTGACTTATTGCAAAGGTTTGAGAGTCTGTAGAACAACTTCCTTAGCTCTGCCAGAGCTAAGGAAGATGAAGGATAGTTGAATGCTTCAGTCCATAAATCAAAGGAATAAAGAGTGAATCACAATCAGTAGAACAAAAGATGACTATCTAGAGCTTCTTAGAGAGTTTAAACACTTGTAATTCATATTTGCCTTCATTGGAGCTCTGGTAATCATTGGATTTGTTCATCAATGTCTCAAATTCCATGAACACTTCAAAATTATACTCAAAAGATTCTTGAGATCATCAGAAACCTCAAGAATCACTTAACTGATGCAATTAGCATATTACTCAAAGATTTAATTATGAATTCTTGAAGAGAATCAACTTGAGTTTGCCAGAGCTCAGGGATAAAAATCTCACTCAATTGAGTGAGAGGAAATGGGCTAGAAATGATTGTGAAGGTGTGGAAGTGGTCAATTAGATGGAGTAAACTCTTTTGACCTCCGCCATAGACAGTGGAGGTTTGAAGTTGAGATGGAATTGGGCGTTTTGTGAATATAGACCAATCGAGGAGGGAAGAAGGTGAAAATGTGTCATGGAGAGTTGAGGAAGGTGAATAACGTGTGGATTTCATGAATCAAAATCCAACGAGGTCGGATTTGACCTCGTTAGAGCCAGAGAAAAAGAAGTAGGATCAGAACATTACCTATTCTAATCTAACTAATCAACTACTCTAAATTATAGATTACTTACATAGACTAATGGGGGAAGGAGATGTCGACAAGGCTTCACTGGAGTTGATGAAATCAGAGGATGATAGAGGAAATTTGCGCAAGAGAGGAACGCGATCTAGACGAAGAGATAACGTCAGAGCTCCGTTGTAGAGACGGAACAGAGGATGAGGAAGAAGGAGAAGAGCTTGGCTTTGTGGGAGAAGCTCCGAGGAAGGAGGTAGAGGTTGCCAGAGTAGGAAGAATAACCTATTGACAACTCGGTGTGGGAAGAGGGGTAGGGAGCTGTCAACCTCCAATCAGAGATCACAAGGGGTATTTATAGGTGGTGAGGAAGGTTAGAGACCTTAAACTTGGACCGGAAGGTGTCCAGATACATTGGAAGATTTCATCATTTTCTTCGACGATGGCGAAGCCTCCAGGTGTCCATGGTTCATGTGCAGAACATCCAAACTATTGGATGAAAAGAGTTTGTTCTGGTGAAGCTTTCCACGCACCGAAATGGAGCTCATCCCTCTGATATTGTCAACATCTGAGAAGAAAGGTGTGGGTGAATGCCAGTCATCGATCTCGATGAAGAAGAAAATAAGAAGTCTGAGGACCTAGAGGTGAATATGAAGGACCTGAATGTTATGAAAAGAACTCAATTGTCATGAAATTAGGGACTAAAATGCAAACCTTGCGTTTTATGGCTTAAATTAAATTATTTATTTTTCAACATTTTATATATAATTATAAATACTGTAAATAATATATCTATGGCAAGAAATTACATTTTTTTCCCCTTTTAGCTATATTTATTTATGTACTTAGCATTATTAATTTAATTAACAACTTAGGTAAAATAAATAACATAAGTTAAATCTAATACCAATGTATAGCAAAATGCTTGGATTCAAGTCCCATTTATTAATTAAACATAAATAGATGTTTATTAACCCTTAATTTAGGTATTTTAACATATAAATAAGATCCTTACTATTATTATTTTAGTTATATATTTAATCCTATTATAATGTTATTCATTAGTAATTTAACTAGGAAAAATAGTTGATAATGATTAGTCCCTAGCAAAATAACTAATGAATATGATGAATTAAACACTTGGGTGATAAAATATATTATAATGAATTCTTAAGTAGAAGAATTATTAGGTCAAAATATTTTTGAAATTTTTATCTTTTTATGTTTTTATACTTTTATAAATAAATATCCATAAATAACACAGAGCATTAGATGGGAATCCTCTTATAAAGGACTCAAAACCCTAAATATCTTTTAAAACATACTCGTGAAAAACATACTCTCGATGGGAATTCAAATCCGAATCAAAACATCTAATATCTATTTGTTATCTGTATACCACTCTAAACCCTAAAAACCAAAGTCATGAAGGGTAATATAAGAAGACTCGAAGACTGAAAATCAAATTCTAACTCAAAAATTTAGCAGACACAGATCAGTCTTTAACTTGTGAATTCTGATTCATATCAACCTAAGCTTTTGTAAATTAACTAAACGCCCTTTATTAACCAAATTCAGAAAGTAAGTAGGACCCTTAAACCAACTAGCCCACAACGTCAAGGACAGACTTCTAGACCTAGGCTTTGTCAATCTGTCTCTTTTAAGCCTCAACTTCTAGTCTCCAAAACTTGATTTCTCAGGCTTCACTTCCCAATCAAGGTTTAGTAGCTATGATGTTAAAATGTTTGTGCAAGTGAAGTAGATTTATCCTACAAGAATCAAAAGTTGCAAAAATCCAAACCTCAAGAAATCAATATCTCAATCCAGATCATCCCAATTCAAGCCTTTGGCTAGGCCTTACTCAAATTTGGTTGCTTTCTCCTTACTCGTTTTTATCTTCTGGTCAACACTTAAGGAGTATATTTCCTCTGCCGGACCACTGGGTCTCTTATTCCTAGTTTTTACCTTCATATTTCTCTAATCCATTTTCTATGGGTTGAAACACCCATTTGTATTGAGGTGTTTTTTTATTGGATGGAGGGTAGCATCCATTTCTAGTGAGATGCTTTATTTGGTGGATAAATGCATAAGCACCCTTTTGTACTAAGGTGCATTATTACAGGTTGTAATATATTTTTTTCTCATATAAATATTTTTTTGCCTTCTCATTTTTCTTTCTACTAAGTAAAATCTCCAAGTCTTTTTTCTAAGTGAGTAGCACATCATTCACCCTTTCAAGAGTCGCCACGCGAAATTCATGGGGGTAAAAAGGATACATGACCAATCACTTGGTCTCTGTGTTTTCACGATTTTAGATGCCTGTAAGACAATTCTATTCTGTGTGAAGTTTGGACACTTAGATTACCTAGCTCGCAAACCAAAGAGTGGATAACGAAGCCTTTCACTTTTTAGTCCCTTTAACCATTAATATCAGCCAATATGATCTGTCAAGACGCAACTCACCAAGTCTAGCTAAACATCCTCGACTAATTAAGCTACCTATAGCCTATTAGACCTTATGATTATGGTTCCAAATTATTTTCTTTACTTGATTAACTCTAAGCATCTAGTCTTTTTACTCAACTTAGTGATAAAAATAGACATTCAAAGTCAAAAGAACATAACCTAGTCTTATTGACCTGTTGTTAGGGAGTTAGATAGGAGTTTTAAATATGTCTCGTTGTAGCAAAATCTCCCAAATAGATCTCTCAACAAATAGATTTATAACTCGAATATCTATAAATGAAGTCCGAGGTCAAACACAAGGAGCAAGTATTGCATTCACTCACTAATCTCAATCAAAATATAAATGAGCACAAGAAATTACACACAAAAGAGATATTCAATTAATAGTAACCTGTCACATTAAATATTCAATGAAGTTCAATGTATCACAAGAATACAAGGACAAAAATATAAGAGGATAAAAAACAATGGTGATTTGAATCACCACTTATATCCTCCTTAAGTTAAGCATGCATCCAACTATAAATTATATCAAATAAACCAATAGTAGCTTGAATGCTACTGTGATCAGACATCTCTCTGGAAAATCAGATGACTTAAATGTCACCTGCTACAGTACTCCTTAGAGAACCTTTTCTCTTCTTCTCCTACTCACCTCTCCTTTTCTTTATTCTTCTTCTTCTATTCAAGTCTTCCCCTTCTTCTTTCTTCCTTTAGCCTTTCCTCTTAACGCACAAGGGTCACCTCAATTCTGCAACGACTAAGTGCCACACAAAGCCTGCAGGAGCAAAACCCACCCATCCTCCGCTCTCTCTTTCTTTCCTGCTTTTTCTCTCTAAGATATCCGGGCTAATCAAGTACTCGGATCATGCACAATAACTTGGTCGAGGGATGCGTGCGTGGTGTCATAGTCGAGGAATGAATAGCTTAGGCGGGTTGAGTGTGCGGGCAAGGGACCTCATCCAGTGTGTCTTGAGGCATTAAGGCCTTAGCAGAAAATCAATTTATGCTGTAGCACTGCCTTCTTCTTCTACGATGTGGAACTAGAAGGTCCCATTATCTTCACGCATTTGCAATGAGGCTACTGTGGCTGTTGCATCTGATTGAGGATGATGAAGGCTCCCTCAATAGCAATTGATGACCTGGAGCTTGACCTGGGCCCTGTCCACAGTGCCTAGAGTTGGAACCTGGGGCTTGCGTGGTTAGAACACCACGAATGGGGCTAGAGGACTGATGCGGCAGCGAAGTGACAGCTAAAAGTGACAGTCACAAAAATGACCTCACAACCACATTAAAATAGCTCATGAGTTTTGCTGGAGGGTGTAGAGTGTGATGGTTGTGGTTACGTGGCATGAGGGCATGTGTGGTAGTCTGTGGAGGTCGGAGGATGACATGCGAAGGTGGGTTGGTCATCGGGGAGTTTGGGTGGACGAAAGGGCTAGATAAGAGAGGGGTTTGGTTTGGGTGGATGAGGCAAATGTGTAGAAAGTGTTTGCCAGGCATGTGGTGCGGTGGAGTGGCAGGAGAGCCTCGTCAGAGATGCAATCGGAGCGGAGGAAGATGGAGGTGAATGTTGACGTCAAGGGTTGTTTTGGGGTTTTGAATAGAAGGAATTAACCTAAGGATCTAAGGGAACCTAACTAACCCTAAACTAACAGTTGAAAGGGAAGGATTCCCTTGCTAGTGGTACATTGGACGTGGGGAAGAAGAATACTTCGGTGGTAGAAACAGTGGCGACGAAGAGGCGTAGGCATCAGCCGTTGGTATTGCGATGTGCGGAAGAGGGTGAGGAAGAAGAATCCACCCACTATGGTCCGTGAGGGTGGATGAGGAAGGTGGTCGGAGAAGTTCGTCGGAGTTGGTGGAGAAGGAGGTTGGGGAGAAGGGAAGAGAGGGTATCCAGCCTCCAAACCAAGCTAAGGAGGTAAGGAACTTGATCAGGGTTCTTTTATAGGCCTAGAGTCGAGCTTCAAGCTTGGAAACCAAGCTTGAAAGCTCGGAAATCATGGAGTAGGACTTGGAAAATTTCAAGAGTTCGCATGTACCCTAGGGCAAGAATTGGAAGTCAAGGCCTGGTTCAGATTGAAAGGCAACTCTTCATGAATCCCCCTTCCAATTTTGGAAGGGTGTGGCCGTGAAATAAGGAAGTAATCCCTGATTGAAGATCGCCGGTGATGGGTTTAGGATTTTGAAGGTAGTGGGGACCTATTTGTGAAGACGACGATGAGGTTAGGGGGCTCTTTGCAAGGATTTCAAAAGTTAGGGGAATATTTGTGTGAAAAAAGAGTTAGACTGGACTGGAATGCAAACTAGGTCAAGGTGATCTTTGATTGTTGGTATAAACCTAATTTGGACCTAAGGAATCTGATGGTGAAATTGGATTTATGTTTTGACCAAGTTTGACTGGGTAATTTGCGTAGAAATCCAAATTAGAGCAATTATATGTCTGAGACTCTGTTTTAGGTCAAAATGGATTCCAATGGTCAAATCAAAGGTACCAAACCTTAAAGAATATTTTTCTATGATTTTTAAAAGGTTTAGGTGAATTTTATCCTAACCAGAGCCTTAGTTAAATAAGCAGGTTTATTTTTAGGGTTTCAGGTGTCCATTAAATTTTGAAATGCATGAAAACCCATTTCTGTCTGCACGGACCCACTTATTAGACATTTATGACCATTTTACCTTTAATAAACCCTTGGGAAACCCCATGATTGCTCTGTATTTAAGATATCTGTTAAAACTACATATTTAACCTTGTTTTAATGCATTTCTCTCAGAATGAATATGCAGTGAGTTATGGCTCTTCAGCGGTTCTGTAGGAGCATTTATCAATGGATTATGACTAATTAAAGCTAGATTTGGCTAATGATGATGTTATCATCATACCCCCATGCCTAACTTTTGCTAGTCCTTTAGCAAAATCTTATGAAAAGAACTAGAGTTCTAAACCATGCCATTGATGCTCAAATCTTTGATATGTGCTTTTTTTCTCTAGAGACTAGGTCAGAATGCTAATAGTAGGCCTAGAGGTACTCAAGTACCAACCAAGATCCAGACCTGACCAGCTTTGCCTTAGTCTACCACGAAGGTTTCTAAGGCCCACAAAAACTATCCTAAGGTTCGTTGAACCTAATGGTTAAAGCACCCGTGCTTGTAACATGGTTAGTCTAGGTTTAGTTTATAGTGCTTTTTTGTAAGAGAGAGGGATAAAGGAATTTTTGTATTTTTGGAGAGTTTTCTCTCTCTTTTTCTTTTCTTTATTTCTAGCTTTGGATTGGCTCAAAAACATGTTCTATATCAGATTTCTTGTTCCCACCATCAATCCTCGCAGGGTCCTTGGCAATCAATGCTTTGAGATAGCATCACCCATGGCAACCCCTAGAACCCTGGCTTTCGACACTTCGAGATAGTGCCGCCCATGGCATTCTGTAGCTAAATTTAGGCCGTAGCGATTGACATTTCAGGATAATCTTGCCCATGGCACCTGAACTAGCATAAGGTACTTACATGCCCTAGGTAGGATATTTAGGTATCCTAGGAGACAAGCACTGAGAAGAAGGTATGTTATTTGATGAGAACCTCATCATGAGCCATAACTAGCTCATTTTGACCTAATACAAAGGATAAAAGCTCCTACATATCTCAAAGAAAGGCTTAACTCAGAGAATTCTGAGTTTGAGAAGAAAATAAGTCATAAGGGGTAAAAGTGCAATTTTACCAGTATAATCTGCATACAGGGTAACTCAGGGCCCAAACATAGGTCAAAGCAGCTTAATAAGAATAAAAGTGGGATGAGATGATCTAGCAAGGGCTACAGCACTTCCAAGAAACCAAATGATAATCTGTAACCCTAAAACCAAACCCACTTCAATTCACAAGGTTCGAGGCAAAGTAAAAATAGAATAAACCCTCTAAAATTCATAGAAAAATAATCTCTAGGGTTTAGAACCTTCAATTTGGCCTTTAGAACCCATTTTGACCTACATTGAGAACCATGCCCAATTAATAACTTAATTTGGGTTTTTGCGCAAATTGACCAGACAAACAAGGTTTAATATGAAAATGAAATTCACCATCAGATTCCTTAGGTCCTAATTAGTCATGTATAAAAAACTTGAGCCTAAGAAGAAACCTCCTTGACCGACTTTACACTTTTGGTCCTCTTACATTTACTCTTTGGCCCTCAACTTCTGAACCCTCGCATTTTGGCCCCTAACTCTCCTTCGTTCTTTGCAATCGGGTCCCTCCTGCAAAAACCTGCCAGCACCATGCTCCGGCGACCTTGCGCGGAGCATGGCGCCGCGCAGGGTGAGGTGGGGAACCTGGCAAGTAAACCGGGGGTGCCCTGCGTCGTCAGCCGTCGCAGGGACACCCCCCTGGTCGTTGTAGCCCACCATACCGGCCGTGCGAACGCACGGACGGTATGGGTTCTTGTTTCCGACCATTCTCCGGCGAGGGAGACACGTCGTCTCCCTCCGCCTTCCTCCCTGTTTGATCCCTATAAATACCCCCAGTTGCTCCACCGACCAGGGCAGCTTGGATCTGACGGAGAAAATCCCCAACTTTTCTTCTCTTCTTCCTCCGGCAGACGCTCACCAGCTCCGGCGGTTTCCCCCCCTCCACCTCTTCGCTCTGCCGCAATACCAGCAGAGAGACTTCCTCCCCTGCTCTTCCTGCGCCACGCCGCACCCAGCTGGCGCCTCTCCGGCTCTCTGCTCGCCGCCGCCCCCTTTCCCTGAGCATCGTCTTCTCCGGCGACAGTCGATACGACTGTCGCCCTGTTCCTCCCCCTTCGTCCCTGCAAGTAAGCTAGAGCTACTCCCCTTCTCCTCCTCTTTCTTTCCCCGCTTTCAATTTATTCAATTAAGCCCTCTACCGACCCTGACCACCTCCACCCCCTTCGCCTCCGACCACCCTCCGGCGAGCCGCTCCCATCACCTCAGCAACCCACACGGCCCGCCGACCCTCACCGAACCTCCGCCTCATCACACTGAGCACCCCCCACCCCTCCACTGCCACTCCACACCTCCGTAACACTCCCCCGAACAAACCCATTCCTCCGGTTGCAGTCCGACCCAGGGCTGCCGCCAGACACCTCCTTGCGGCCTGCCGCGCAGCTCCTCACCTTCGCCGTGCCACGGTGAAGGTTCCCCAGTGGTTTGATCAGGCCGCGAGGCCATATTCGTGTCCGACGGGTTTTTGAATTTCGACCGCTCATTGACGCACATTGAAGCAGCTTCTCCCGCGCTCCAGGCTTGAGGACTCCAGGTCTCCAGCTGCTGCGGGAGTACGGGGAGTCTGGCGAACGGCAGCCAGTCAGCAACCTGTGCAAATCGAAGCCGCAGCTGCAGAAGCCAGGACCGCGTCTCCCAGCAGGCGCACGCGAGGAACGGTCTGCGTTTAGTCCCACATCGGTAAGCCTCACACCCGTTCCACTGTTTAAATTGATTTCGTGCACTAGCCTTATTGCCTCAGTACACGGGGTGAGGTCCCCCTTACACCCGCCCGGTTACCCGGTCTCGTCCGCGCTCACGCCCCGCGGACCTGACCCCGACCCGACTTAGACTGACCTGCACTCCTCGCCCACCACCGCACGCCGGTGGGCCTGGACCCGGGCGTGACCCGAACCCGATTACCCAGTAGCTCTGGGAGAGCTTTCCCAAGAGTGGTTTCAGAGAGAAAGAGAGACGCGGGGGAGGGGGGGGTAGAGTAGGTTTTGCCTCTGACGAAAAACTCTGAAGTATGCAGGCACAGGCGAAGAAGAAAACCCGCGGAAGAAGAAGGAGCTGCACTGTAGCAAATGCATAGTTAAGTCGTCTAAGCACCGGGTCAGACGACGGAAGGTCAGCAGCCAGAGCAGGAAAGAAGGCAGGCTGAAGAAGAAAGAGGAGGAAGGAGAAAGAAAGAAAAGAAGAGCAAACGGCCAAAGCAGAAGAAGAAGAAAGGAAGACTTAGTAGCTGAAGGCAGAAGCTCTGCAGCGATAAAGAAGAAAAGGGAAAAGAGAAAAAGATCTGAAGAGGGAGCATCACCTCTGCAGAACGAAGAAGAAGAAGAAGGAGCTCTGAAGAAAGAAGAACATCACCAAAGCAGGAACAGCAGGAAGAAGAAGAAGAGCATCACCATTGCAGAAGAAGAACATCACCTCTGCAGAACAGAGAGAAAGAAGGAGATCCAAAGAAAGAGAGAAAGAAGAGCATCCCCTCTGCAGAACAAAGAGAAAACAACAAATTCTTTCCCTCTCTCTTCTCTTTTGTAAAAGAAATATGTATATCTCTAGAATACAACTTGCTCCCTGAGTTCGACCTCAGGAACTCTTTTATTTTTCCGAGTAAAAAATTATTTATTTGAAATGTTGGTAGTAACCGGCTATACTACAATGTTATAACTAAAACCCGGTTGAACCAAAGCGATTTCATTTTGGCGCCGCTGCCGGGGAGCAACGGCTATTCTAGAGGTAAACATTCCTGTTTCTTTTAATTTCTGATAATCTCCTCTCTTTTGTGCAGCTACAGGAACTCGAGAAGACAAGCAACCACACGACAACCACTCCGAAGACAGGTAAATCTTTCCTCTCACTATTAACCCCTAAACTCTAAAGAGGAAGAAAAGAAAAGAACAAGCAATATAGGGCTAACCTGTCTTCCATACTTAGTAACCATAAAGAGTTGCATGTTTTCAACTCATCACTCCTGCACACTATTAAGGGTATTTAAGGGCTAACACATTCTTGCTTGAGCCCTAATTGCCCAACAAAGAGTTAAATGGACCAAGTAGAGCCAACATAAGGTTAAACATTAGGATTTTCAGTTGAGACACACCCCTTAATCAAGAATTGAGGAAATCCAAAAGAGGTGTGCCCAAACCATTGATTGAAAATAATTAACAAGAAAAATCCTAAACAATTGGCTCTCTCTAAACACTTGAACCCTAAAAGACAGGACCTAAAAGCTCTTAAAGAAAACAAGAGGTAAAGTTGACCCCTTGGGTTAACCCAACCTTAAATTAGGTCACTCTTTGCACTTAAAAAGACTAAAGTTCAAGTGAAACCTTAAGCACCCTGATCTTAAAATTGGTAGACTTAAGAGGTCAAGATCCCCATTCTGGTCTACCTGGAACCGCAGTGACAAGAGAGGTCGGGTGGGGGAAACCCTGTAACCCGTGGGGACGCTCTACCGTGTAGGGGTCTTCGCGGGACTCTCCCTCTCTGGCTGCCCAGGTAATTCTCAGGTGGGCGATCTTTCTGATCAAGGGGTCCATCTGCCCCGCACCTCTATAGTCACCCAACACATTTTTTGGGTGCCTTGATTGGGTCCAGCACCTTCTAAACTTACCTCTCCCAACTGTGCATGTACGGAAGGAGGTCCCTAGGACCACCCTTAAGACCTCCTTTAGAAATTCACTCTCGTCAAGGCCAAGCCTCGACGCCCGTGTTTTTTTTTTTTTTTTTTTTTTGAAAGAAAGGAATGCTATCGAATCACCGATAGCAAACCAGGAGAGCTATTATTGATAATAAAGAAATAATAATTTACAAGTTCGACTCCCAGTACTGTATGAGCCTCCAGCAAAAATTTACAATGTTTTCCACATGAGCTGGAGTCTCCTGAAAAACACACTCATTTCTAGCCCTCCATACCGCCCACAGAACCGCCACCATATGTATATAAGGTTTATTCCCATCTACCAGACAGCTCCACAAATTTCCCCAGGTGGGTAAGGACTCATTGCATACTCTCCTCCAAACATAATCAGTGATAGCACATGAAGAGAAGATATGATCTGTAGAATCATTATGCAACCTACACAAATAACAAAACTGGGTTGGGGTCCCCATCCTTCTGTGCCTCAGATCTCCAGTAATCAAACCATCCCTCCTGCACAGCCATAAGAAAATTTGTAACTTTAATGGTATTTTTAACTTCCAAAGCTTTTTCCCCATTTCTTCATCTTCCGCCATCCTGGAGGACATTATCAATTTGTCATAGGCAGCCGCAGTAGAAAAATTACCTTCCCATTTGTATGTATCATATTCATGAGGCATGGGTTTGAAAGCAGCAAGCTCTTGCATGAGACGTTCATTCTCTACGCGTGTTCTTGTTTCATGATTATTCCTCCCACCAATATTTAACAGCCACTGCTCCGAGTCCACATCCCAATAATCAGCTAACACTGCATTTTTATTTGCTGCAGCAGCATAAGCAAGGGGGAACCTATCTTTAAGCGTCCCTCCGTGCCCCCAATTCTCCAGCCAAAACTTAAAGCTTTTTCCATCACCTAAAACAGATTTGAAAAAGTTCCAATTTTCCTTCAAGGCACGCACCACAGAAAGCCAAAACGGGGATGGTTTACGTGGGTTAAGACGATTTATCTCATCATTGGTACTCCCATAACTGTCCTGAATAATTTCTGTCCAAGTTTTTTTTTCCCCCTGCAGTAATCGAACAGCCCATTTCAACAGTAAAGCTTCATTGAATTCCTTAAGGGATCTGACACCCATGCCTCCCAGCTTCTTTGGTTTGCAAATTAATTCCCATTTTAAGGGTTGAAAGAAAGCCCCTTTATGGGAGGCCCCTTTCCAAAAGAATCTTTTCCGCATCACCTCCAGCTTTTTCCAAATAGAATTTGGAGCTCTCAGGACAGAGAAGAAGAAAACAGGAATCGATGTGACAATAGAATTCAGTAATATATACCTCCCCCCTTTTGATAGGTATCTACTGCTCCAGCCCTCCAGTTTTGTAGCTATCTTTTCAAAGAGGAAAGACCAATCTGCTTTCTTCAGCTTAGAACATTTCAAAGGCAGACCCAGATATTTAATCGGTAGTGGCACCACAGGTGTACCAAGAGTGGCAGAGATCTCATTCTGTAAACCATCATTCATCCCAAAACAGACCAGGGAAGATTTACTTCCATTCAATCTGAGCCCAGAAACCTCTCCAAACAATTTAACCATATGTAACAAAGCCTGCGCTTCTCTCTTCCCCCCTTCTACAAGAAAAACAGTATCATCAGCATACTGAAGTATAGGAGCTAGAGCCCTATGATTAGACATTGAATACCCCCTAATAAAACCATCCACAGCCAATTTGCAGGCAAACCTAGCCAAAGTATCCACCGCAAGATTAAAAATTAGAGGGGCAATAGGACAACCTTGCCTTACTCCACATTGGGGCTGAATCCAAGAACGGCACGGTTTACCATTTATCAATGGGGAAAAAGAGCCTCGACGCCCGTGTTTTTGCAGCAACACCCTCACATTATTCTCTATTCTGATTCAGAACCAAGTTCTTCTTCTTCACCCATCATGGCTCAGCCAGTTGAGGAAGAAAATAATCTGGAACACCAGCTCCAGCGACTCAATGACCTCTTCCAAAACTTCGTGCACCCACCACAGCATCCTATGATGCGGGACCACTACAATCCTGCTGCGGTGGCCATTGAGCCTCGAGTCAGAATCCCGACTGGAGGACCTGATTCCGAACTAAAGCCCAACATGATTCATGCTATACCTAAATTCCATGGGCTTAATTCTGAAGATCCCTTCCAGCACATCAAACAGCTAAAGCATCTGGCCCACACTTTTGGATCAGATGCGCAAAATCGGGATATTCTTCTCATGAAGATGTTCTCCTTTTCTCTTATGGACAAGGCCGCCCATTGGTATCAAACTCAGACCCGGCCGATCAACACTTGGGAAGAACTTCAATCCGAATTTTTGAAAAAGTTTTTTCCCGTTGGTCGGACCAACGCCTTGTGCCATCAGATTACACACTTCACTCAACAATCAGGAGAACCTCTCCATGAGGCATGGGATCGTTTTCAGGATCTCATGAGAAAGTGCCCCCATCACGGAGTTCCTAAATGGGAACAAGTCCAATCTTTTTACCAGGGACTCCGTGAGGACATCCGCCTTTTCGTCAATGCAACTTGCGGAGGAAACATCATGGGTCAACATGAAGACACCGTATGGGAGATTCTCGAAAATATGTGCGAGAACTCCATCAACAATGACTCCATGGGATTATTCGACAGGACGAATACCCGCGCAACGACGAATCTTAAGGGGGCACATGAGACGCAGGGCCTGTCTGCATCAGTCGACCTGGAATTAATGGCCAGTCGATTGGACAAGGTCTCAATCATTGAAAAGAAGGTGGATGAGCTGACTCAGCACTTGCAGCGAGCCACCTCTGCGCGTAACTCCTTCGCACAACCTCCTTCCACACAGGAGACTGTGCAAAACATCCTCCACCGATCCTCCCCTGGGATGGATCCATATCCATCCCCATCTGATTCTTGGACTGGAAGATCATCCGATCCTTTCTACACCAGCCGGGGAAACTCCATTCCTCCTTTCCCTGACTCTCAGGAGGTTCCTCAGATCTGCGAGGACCTCAACGCCATCCAGAACGACCCATTCTCCAACACTTACAACCCTGGATGGCGAAACCATCCAAATTTTCAGTGGGCGGGAAATTCCCAAACCCAAAGACCACCTTTTCAGTCCCGCCCACAGCCCTCTCGTCACTACCAGCCGCCTCAGCCTCGGCCCAACCCTACTTATCCATCAGGGCCAAATCAAGATCAAATGTCCTTAATCCTTCAGACTCTGGCTGACATTCAAAAAACGAATGCGGCTATTCAAAAACAGCACAAGGACGAGCTTACTGAAGTTAAAACTCAACTGGCCCAGTTGGCAAATTCTCGCCAGCCAGGCACACTCCCTTCCCAACCCCTTCCTAACCCAAATAACGTGCCAACCCAGAAGCGCGTTATGAATCCAAATGTAGGCCACACTCAATGGATTTATCAGGCCCCTACTGCTCCATCTCCAGACGATATGGAAGCCTCAACTTCTCGCGCGGGATTTCAGCAGCAGCCACCCCTCCTACCAAACCCAAACCAAAATCAGGCTGGATTAAATTCTGTAACAACACGTAGTGGTAAGACAACTCAAGACCCGCATTATCCAAACCACTCCCAGCCTGATAACCATGACCCTAGGATAGTTGTCCAAGGTACCGCTGTTCCAGACCCACAACCTGGACCTATCCTAGAAGAACCAACCAAGATCCCGTTTCCCGAGGCCCTGACTAAGGGAAAGAAGACCACCAAACCCGTGGCCCCTGAGGAGGACCTGGTCAAGCTCTTTGAGCAGGTCCACATAAACATCCCCTTGATGGATGCAATCCGCCACGTACCAACTTACGCACGATTTCTAAAGAATATATGTACACCCCAGCGTAAGCCGCGAACCAAGGGAGGGAGACCAATTGTTCTGTCAGAGCAAGCCAGCTCTGTAATCCTTAGTAGACTCCCACCCAAGGCAAAAGATCCTGGAGCTCCCCTGATCTCCTGTAAGATAGGTGGTACCCAATTTGATAGAGCATTGTTAGACTTAGGTGCATCTATAAATCTGATACCCACATCCTTACTTGACCATCTAGAAGAATCTGAGCTGAAACCAACCGAGGTGACATTACAATTAGCAGATCGATCTATAAAGTCACCAAAAGGGATTCTCGAGGATGTTATCGTGAGAGTGCGGGATTTCTATTTTCCAGTGGACTTTATAGTCTTAGACATGGATGCACCTGAGAACCCTAGGGATACACCAATCATTCTAGGGAGACCTTTCTTGGCTACTGCTAGAGCCAACATCAGCTGTGAGGAGGGCCAAATAGAGCTTAAGTTTGGAGATCAAACACTGAAAATTGATATATTTAAGGCCCAACAAGGAATTAATTGCGGCATCATCGAGCAAATTTGTGACATCAAGACTTTGGTTGATGAATCACACCTCCAGAATGACTTGAGTACGCCTCATCAACCACAGAAGGATCTTGACCCGCAAACAGAGGAGTCAAATCCAGATGTGAACAACCCAGTAACTCCCACCCTTGAACCTCACATCTATACTGAACCACCCGCTGCTGCTGAAAACCCCATCCTCGAACTGAAACCCCTTCCTGCTCACTTAAAATACGTCTTTTTGGGTTCTAATCAGACCCTTCCTGTGATCATCAATTCCAACCTCAGTCCTGAACAGGAATCCCGTCTGATTGTTATCCTCCAGCAACATCGCAGAGCCATCGGATGGACTCTCGATGATTTGACTGGAATAAGTCCCTCTTATTGTACTCATCATATCTATTCAGAAGAGGGCACATGACCTTCTCGTGAAATGCAGAGACACTTAAACCCCAATCTGCAGGAGGTCGTGAAAAAGGAGATCATCAAGTGGTTAGATGCCGGAATCATCTACCCGATCTCCGATAGTCGTTGGGTGAGCCCAATTCAGGTCGTGCCCAAGAAGGCAGGACTCACCACTATAACGACTGAGACCGGAGAAATCATTCCTACCCGATTAGCCAACTCGTGGAGAGTCTGTATAGATTACCGTCGACTCAATTCCTCCACGAAGAAGGATCATTTCCCACTACCCTTCATTGATCAAATTCTCGAAAAACTAGTGGGAAATAGGTTCTTCTGCTTTCTTGACGGGTACTCCGGTTATAACCAGGTGGCAATCCATCCTGAGGACCAAGAAAAAACCACGTTCACCTGCCCCTTCGGAACATACGCTTTCCGAAGGATGCCTTTCGGTCTTTGCAATGCACCCGCTACTTTTCAGCGATGCATGCTTGCCATATTCTCAGATATGGTAGGTGATTATCTGGAAGTCTTCATGGATGACTTTTCAGTTTTCGGAGCATCATTCGACGATTGCCTCCAACACTTGGTCCAGATACTCAGGCGGTGCATCGATGTGAATTTGGTTCTTTCCTGGGAAAAGAGCCATTTCATGGTGCCTGAGGGAATTGTCCTGGGACACTCAATTTCGGAGAAAGGTATCCAAGTGGATCGAGCTAAGGTTAATCTGATTTCTCACCTTCCTATGCCTAGCTCGATCAGGGACATCCGATCCTTTTTAGGGCATGTCGGTTTTTATCGACGATTTATCCCTGATTTTTCAAAAATCGCACGCCCCCTGACCACTCTTCTCTCCAAGGATGTTCCCTTCGAAATCTCCAAGGAATGCACTCAAGCATTTGAAATCTTGCGTGACCGAGTCACCCAAGCACCGATCCTACAGTCCCCTGATTGGTCTCAACCCTTTGAGATCATGTGTGATGCATCCGACTTCGCTGTAGGAGCGGTTTTGGGGCAGAAAAATGACAAGAAACCTGTGGTCATTTACTACGCCAGCAAAACACTCGATGAGGCTCAGCGTAACTATACAGTTACTGAGAAAGAGCTGCTAGCTGTAGTATTTGCCCTAGAGAAGTTCAGATCGTACCTTCTGGGTTCCCATGTCATCATATACTCGGATCACACAGCTGTGAGGCATCTCCTTGCGAAGAAGGACGCGAAACCTCGTTTAATCCGATGGATCTTGCTGTTGCAAGAATTTGACCTTGAGATTCGCGACAAAGCGGGAAAACAAAACGTGGTAGCTGATCACTTGTCCCGTCTTCCTTCTGAAATAATTGACCCTTCCGGACCCATCACTGAGCATTTTCCCGATGAGCACCTGCTGACTATTGGTACTAGCCTTCCATGGTTCGCTAATATTGTAAATTACTTGGCATCTCATCAGACCCCGTCCGATTGGCCGAAGGCCAAGAAAGACAAATTACGCTCCGATGCCAAGTATTACATTTGGGAAGACCCGTACCTCTTCCGCATAGGTGCCGATCAGATCATCCGGAGATGTGTCCCGGAAGGGGAAGTCAACAATATCCTCTCTTTCTGCCATGACCAGGCATGCGGTGGCCATTTTGCCGGGCATAAAACCGCAGCAAAAGTCCTCCAGTGCGGCTTTTACTGGCCCACACTGTTCAAAGACGCACACAGTCATTGCAAGGCATGCAGTCGTTGCCAGACTTTGGGCAACATGAGCCATCGCGACATGATGCCTATGCAACCGATTCTAGTATGCGAAATCTTTGATGTTTGGGGGATTGATTTTATGGGCCCCTTTCCTGTTTCGGATGGTTTCGAATACATTCTGTTGGCTGTGGACTACGTGTCCAAATGGATCGAAGCCATACCGACCCGAACCTGTGATCACAAAATCGTCCTCAAATTCATTCATCAACACATTTTCTCAAGGTTCGGGATTCCTCGTGCAATAATCTCTGATGGGGGGACCCATTTCACAAATGCTCAGTTTAGGTCACTGATGACCAAATACGGGGTGTCTCACCGAATCTCTACTCCTTACCACCCCCAAACTAATGGTCTAGCTGAGCTGTCTAATCGGGAGATCAAGAAAATCCTGCAAGTCACTGTTCGACCTGATAGGAAGGACTGGTCGTCCCGACTTCCGGAAGCATTGTGGGCCTATAGGACCGCCCACAAGACCCAATTGGGCATGTCTCCCTTTAGATTGGTGTACGGAAAGGCATGCCACCTTCTCGTCGAACTGGAGCATAAAGCCTATTGGGCAGTACGGAACTGTAATCTAGATCTTTCCAAGGCTAGGACCCACAGAAAACTCCAAATCAGCGAGATCGATGAATTACGCAGAGACACGTACGAGAACTCGCAAATCTACAAGGAGCGGGTTAAAGCCTTCCACGACAAACACATCTCGAGAAAGATCTTTCATCCTGGTCAAAAGGTCCTACTCTTTGATGCCCGACTCAAACTCTTCCCAGGAAAACTGAGATCTAAGTGGGTCGGACCATATTTGGTCCGACAGGTTTTTGGAAATGGAGCAATCGAAATCAGTCCACTCAGCCACGATTCTGAACCTTTCATCGTGAACGGTCAGAGACTCAAGCCGTTCATTGATGTAACTTCTACTGATTTGGCTGAGGCATCTTATATCCTCCTTTCCCCTTGAGCTTATTGCGCCCAGCCGATGGCGTAAAACTCAGCGCTTAACGGGAGGCAGCCCGTCATTCTCTTTAAAAACCTGAAACTTGTTCTGACACCTTTCAGGACTCGAAGTTCACCCTTATAGACAGCCGACCCCAACTCAGATGTTCGCATCTGAGATTTGAAATCGTCCGCAAAAATTCAACCCGACCCATCCACTCACCCAAATTTCTGTCTTAAGGAATGAACTAAGACCCCCTAGGTTACAATGAGGACATTGCAAATCTTAGCCATGGGGGGGTATGAAAGTACAAAAACTTGTAAGAAAAGGTTTCAAACAAAAAAATTCACATATGCCAAAAACACCATAAAAATTAAAAAATTTTCGAAAAAGAACAAGAGGAAAAGAGGAGAAGGAAATTTTGCGAAGGAGAAAAGAAACAAAAGGAAAAAGGAGCACAAAATTATGAGAAAAAGTGATAGTCATTAGTAAGGAACTAAGGAATTAACCTAAGTTCTAGACCTCATTCAAGAAAATAACTGAAAAGTGCACAATGAGATTAGTAAGAATGCAAACCTTAGGCATTCTTGAATAGACTCTTAGTACCCATTAAGATCTGGACACTCCTCAAGAGGTTGAGGAAAATGAAAAGCTGAAGTATTAGGTCTAAGGCTTAGGGAGTATTCGGCCTCGTTAACTAATTTTTGGTTTACGGGACTCAGTAACCTAAGCACCCTAATCTCACACACAGCCTAGTTCAGCAAGCGTAAAAATCAGAATCACGCAGAAGCGTCGCAAAAATCTGAAAAGAACACCTAGAATAGGAGCGGCCGATCAACACAAGTTGATTTGGACGAGTTCCCAGCGCGGAGAGGCGGGAAATCCCCTCGAAGATGCGTAGCAAAATATCATCTCCTCGGTGCTTGTCTCTTAGGATATTTACATATCCTACTGGGGGCATGTAAGCACTCTGCTGGTTCAGATTCCATGGATGGCATTATCTCGAAGTGTCAATTGCCAGGGTCTGGATTCGGCCACGGAATACCATGGATGGGATTATCTCGAAATCTCAATAGCCAGGGTTCCGGGGGTTGCCATGGGCGGTGCTATCTCGAAGCATCGATCGCCAGGAACCCTTGAGGATTGATGATGGGAGCAAGGAATCTGATACAGACCGTGTTGAAAAGCCAATCCTAGGCTAGAACTAAAAAGAAAAAGAGAGAGAAAACTCTCCAAACAGAAAAACTTTCTTTTACAAAACGCACTGCGAACTGAGCCAGGGCTAAAATCATTTCAAGCACGGGTGCTTTAACCACGAAGTCCAATAAACCTTAGGTTAGTTCTTGTGGGCCTTAAAAACCTTTGCTAAAAGACTGAGGCTAAGGCTAGACAGATTTAGATCTTGATTGGTACTAGAGTACCTTTTAGGCCTATGGTCAGCATTCTAACCTAATCTATGCTCAAATAAAAAAGGCACTTATCTAAAACTATTAAAAACTTCATGGTCTAGAACAAGGGTTGAAACCTTAAGTTTTTGCTAAGGGACTAGCAAAAGCTAGGCATGGGGGTATGATGAGAACCTCATCATGAGCCATAACTAGCTCATTTTGACCTAATACAAAGGATAAAAGCTCCTACATATCTCAAGGAAAGGCTTAACTCAGAGAATTCTGAGTTTGAGAAGAAAATAAGTCATAAGGGGTAAAAGTGCAATTTTACCAGTATAATCTGCATACAGGGTAACTCAGGGCCCAAACATAGGTCAAAGCAGCTTAATAAGAATAAAAGTGGGATGAGATGATCTAGCAAGGGCTACAGCACTTCCAAGAAACCAAATGATAATCTGTAACCCTAAAATAACCCACTTCAATTCACAAGGTTCGAGGCAAAGTAAAAATAGAATAAACCCTCTAAAATTCATAGAAAAATAATCTCTAGGGTTTAGAACCTTCAATTTGGCCTTTAGAACCCATTTTGACCTACATTGAGAACCATGCCCAATTAATAACTTAATTTGGGTTTTTGCGCAAATTGACCGGTCAAATAAGGTTTAACATGAAAATGAAATTCACCATCAGATTCCTTAGGTCCTAATTAGTCATGTATAAAAACTTGAGCCTAAGAAGAAACCTCCTTGACCGACTTTACACTTTGGTCCTCATACATTTACTCTTTGGCCCTCAACTTCTGAACCCTCGCATTTTGGCCCCTAACTCTCCTTCGTTCTTTGCAATCGGGTCCCTCCTGCAAAACCTGCCAGCACCATGCTCCGGCGACCTTGCGCGGAGCATGGCGCCGCGCAGGGTGAGGTGGGGAACCTGGCAAGTAAACCGGGGGTGCCCTGCGTCGTCAGCCGTCGCAGGGACACCCCCCTGGTCGTTGTAGCCCACCATACCGGCCGTGCGAACGCACGGACGGTATGGGTTCTTGTTTCCGACCATTCTCCGGCGAGGGAGACACGTCGTCTCCCTCCGCCTTCCTCCCTGTTTGATCCCTATAAATACCCCCAGTTGCTCCACCGACCAGGGCAGCTTGGATCTGACGGAGAAAATCCCCAACTTTCTTCTCTTCTTCCTCCGGCAGACGCTCACCAGCTCCGGCGGTTTCCCCCCTCCACCTCTTCGCTCTGCCGCAATACCAGCAGCAGAGACTTCCTCCCCTGCTCTTCCTGCGCCACGCCGCACCCAGCTGGCGCCTCTCCGGCTCTCTGCTCGCCGCCGCCCCTTTCCCTGAGCATCGTCTTCTCCGGCGACAGTAAATACGACTGTCGCCCTGTTCCTCCCCCTTCTTCCCTGCAAGTAAGCTAGAGCTACTCCCCTTCTCCTCCTCTTTCTTTCCCCGCTTTCAATTTATTCAATTAAGCCCTCTACCGACCCTGACCACCTTCACCCCCTTCGCCTCCGACCACCCTCCGGCGAGCCGCTCCCATCACCTCAGCAACCCACACGGCCCGCCGACCCTCACCGAACCTCCGCCTCATCACACTGAGCACCCCCCACCCCTCCACTGCCACTCCACACCTCCGTAACACTCCCCCGAACAAACCCATTCCTCCGGTTGCAGTACGACCCAGGGCTGCCGCCAGACACCTCCTTGCGGCCTGCCGCGCAGCTCCTCACCTTCGCCGTGCCACGACGAAGGTTCCCCAGTGGTTTGATCAGGCCGCGAGGCCATATTCGTGTCCGACAGGTTTTGAGGTTCGACCGCCATTGACGCACATTGAAGCAGCTTCTCCCGCGCTCCAGGCTTGAGGACTCCAGGTCTCCAGCTGCTGCGGAGTACGGGGAGTCTGGCGAAGGCAGCCAGTCAGCAACCTGTGCAAATCGAAGCCGCAGCTACAGAAGCCAGGCCGCGGTCTCCCAGCAGGCGCACGCGAGGAACGATCTGCGTTTAGTCCCACATCGGTAAGCCTCACACCCGTTCCACTGTTTAAATTGATTTCGTGCACTAGCCTTATTGCCTCAGTACACAGGGTGAGGTCCCCTTACACCCGCCCGGTTACCCGGTCTCGTCCGCGCTCACGCCCCGCGGACCTGACCCGACCCGACTTAGACTGACCTGCACTCCTCGCCCACCACGCACGCCGGTGGGCCTGGACCCGGGCGTGACCCGAACCCGATTACCCAGTAGCTCTGGAAGAGCTTTCCCAAGAGTGGTTTCAGAGAGAAAGAGAGACGCGGGGGAGGGGGGGTAGAGTAGGTTTTGCCTCTGACGAAAAACTCTGAAGTATGCAGGCACAGGCGAAGAAGAAAACCCGCGGAAGAAGAAGGAGTTGCACTGTAGCAAATGCATAGTTAAGTCGTCTAAGCACCGGGTCAGACGACGGAAGGTCAGCAGCCAGAGCAGGAAAGAAGGCAGGCTGAAGAAGAAAGAGGAGGAAGGAGAAAGAAAGAAAAGAAGAGCAACGGCCAAAGCAGAAGAAGAAGAAAGGAAGACTTAGTAGCTGAAGGCAGAAGCTCTGCAGCGATAAAGAAGAAAAGGGAAAAGAGAAAAAGATCTGAAGAGGAGCATCACCTCTGCAGAACGAAGAAGAAGAAGAAGGAGCTCTGAAGAAAGAAGAACATCACCAAAGCAGGAACAGCAGGAAGAAGAAGAAGAGCATCACCATTGCAGAAGAAGAACATCACCTCTTCAGAACAGAGAGAAAGAAGGAGATCCAAAGAAAGAGAGAAAGAAGAGCATCCCCTCTGCAGAACAAAGAGAAAACAACAAATTCTTTCCCTCTCTCTTTCTTTTTGTAAAAGAAATATGTATATCTCTAGAATACAACTTGCTCCCTGAGTTCGACCTCGGGAACTCTTTTATTTTTTCGAGTAAAAAATTATTTATTTGAAATGTTGGTAGTAACCGGCTATACTACAATGTTATAACTAAAACCCGGTTGAACCAAAGCGATTTCATTATTGCACATCATTGAGGGGAATTTCCCACTTTCTCTGCATCGGAAACTCGTCCAAATCAACTTGCATTTATAAGTCACTCCTAATCTAGGTAGTTTTTTTAGAATAGAATAAATGCTTTTGCGTGATTTTGATTGATTAAGCGCACTGAATCAGATTGGTGTATGGATTAGGGTGCTTAGGTTACCGAGTCCTACAAACCAAAGGCTAGGTAACGAGGCCTAATAATCCTTAGACCTAATACATAAGCTTCGCATTTTCCTCAACCTCGTGAGGACTATTCCGATCTCAACGGATATGTGAATTTTTAAGCCTAAAAATAAGCCCAAGAGGCATAAGATCAGCACTCATACTAATCTCCATGTCTCTTTATTATTTCAGGACTTAATTTTTTTCTTTTGATTTAGTCTAGAACTTAAGCAATTTCCATGATCAAGTGCTAAGACTAACACTTTTTGTTTCAAATTGTGGCTCCTTTTTGACATTTTGAATCACCTCCTCTTTTCCTCCTCAAGAATGATATGCAATTATTTCTCAAAATTTCCTCCCCTTTCTCCATTTTTTTGTTCTTTTTCAATTTTTTTAACCTTTTTTTTGAAGATGTATATTTTTTTGTGAGAACCCCTCAAAAGCTTTAATTTCTATGTGTTTGCACTTTAACACCCCCCCATGCCTATGTTGTGCAATGTCCTCATTGTAAACTGGAGGGTATGAAATCATCTTGATTCACGGGTTAGAACAGATTCAAAGGGTGGGTGAATGGGTCCGGATGACCATTGTGGACAACTTCAAGCTTTGATATGAGTAGCAAAGGTGGACTCGACTATTCTAGCTCTGAACTCAGAAGTGCAATAGGAGTAAAGCTCAAAAGGATGATCAGAAGGGTCTTAGGTTTTTTGAATGACGGGTTTCCTCCCATTAAGTGCTAAATTCAATGCCTTCAGTCGAGCAGAAAGTGGTCATGGAGAAGGAGTGGTCAAATAAGTGAAATTTTGTAGAACAAGCACCTTGATCAATAGCCTAGTTGGTCCAACCAGGTGCTTGTTCAGATCAACAGGCTGATGATGCAGCCCAAACCCATCAGTCTGGTGGGTTGATGGATGTGGATCAATAGATGAGGTGCCCACCAAATATTTTGAAGTTCAAACATATATGGAAGTGAGAATCTGGGGTTTAGCTGATTCCAATCAGCCTGGTCAGAGTAGGGATCCTCAAATGCAAATAGATCTGTGGAGGATGTAAGATCCCTACGAGAGTGATCAAAGAAGGGTAGGACATGATTTGCATTCTGATTTATGTTTGAATCTCGATCAAAAGATGGAGAAGAATCATGTGCGACAGGATCACAGACGGGAGAATCAGAGTAGAAATTAATTCCGGTGGCAGGTCGAGGTTCGGATCGGATTTGAGAAGGCTCTAAATGTGGATTAGAATAGATAGCTTCTTTGAGAACTATGTGTGTTGAGGGCTCCTCTAAGAAAGATTCAAAAGTAGGTTCATCTAGAGAGTCATAATGGCCATCAAAATCAAAGGTAAATGCCTGAAGAGTGCTTATAGAATCATGAAAATTTGAGTAAAGAAAAGATTCGAACTCTGAATTGCAGACACTCTCGGCACTTGTTTTTGATTCCTGAAGATAAAAAAGGAATGATTCCATCTCAATGGGACATGGTTTTGAATTAATGATCTCGGGATCAGGGATCTCAGAGTCAGAGTCAAAGAATGGATCATAGATGCTGAGGTCATAAACTGGTTCATAGTTGTCAGGAAACAAAGGTTCTCCGAAATTAGAGTAGGATTCGAAATCATCGGAGAATTTACAAGAATAAGTTTTCGAATCTATTTCTAGATCAGGAGTTCCACCATAGAGAGAATCAAGATGCATAGAATCAGCAACCTGACTTGGATCTAGCCTAATTTCAATTTCTAAGCTCGAAAAGGGGTCCTTATTAGGCATGGGCTCAGGTTCTTGGTTCCTAGGGTAGACCCAATCGATTCCCAACTCTTCCAACTCCTCAGTTTCTGTATCATAAATCAGAGTGACTTCTGAGAAATCAATTTGTGTCTCAGAGGACGTTAGAGAGGTGTATTCATCAAATATAGGCCCAGCATTGTAATGCAGATTCGAAATCCATATTTCATCACATGGGACCTCATAATCATCCCAATTAGGCTCAGATCTAGATTCTAGGTCAAGGGTAGGCATTAGGCCACTAGAATCTAGGCTAGGCTTTACAGGGATGTCAGAATTGCTCTTGAGAGTCACCTTATCAGAATAACGGGTGGAATTTACACCCTTGAGAAGTTCTATTTTAAGCTCATAATTACAGGTGTCAGAGAAAATTTAAATTCGATGGGCCAACTTCCTGGTTTCCTAGGGCCAGTTCAGAATCGGGAACACCTACATTTGGATCCTCCCAACCCTCATCAAGATCAGGTTTGTCAATTTTTATGAAATTTGAATCTGAATTCATTTGGGTTGGGGGTCCACAACAACCTTGATCATCAAACTCGGGATTTGGGAAATTACATAGATGACTAGAATCACTCCAAGATGTCTTATTAACTTTTGGCGGGTATTTTTGATCAATGGTTCTATATAACTTATTCAGCAATTCTCCCTGCTTTTCCAGAAATTTTTGGAGGACTTCTAGAAATGAAGGATTTGACCCATATTGCAGACAATCGTTGTTGTGTAATTTCACTAATTTAATGTGTTATGCTAAGAGATCATCTTGGGTTGAACCGTGGTTTATTCGTGTCCATATTATCTCCACACGGTTTAAAATGTGGTCCATTGTTTTCTTAAATTTATCCTGAATGTCCCTATTAAAATATTCCTTATGGTGTCTATAAGCATCCTCAATTATTTTGTCTTTAATGGTCATTTGGGACACAAGTTTCTAATCACTTTTCCAAACATGTTAGGTTGCATTTTCAAATCAGGTGGTGGAATCAAGATTTAGAATCAAACTCAGGATCATATTGGAACTGATTAGATCTGAATGAAATTCCCAAGAAGATCTAATGAGGTCTCTTAGGTTAAAAAACTAATGACCTTCCTATGTATGTGTTCTAAAGAAAGGATGAGGGACTGGATATGAATTAGACCCAATCAAGGTACCCAAAGATTTTGGATGACTAAGGCTATTTCGAGGTGGATAATACCTCTGAATCAGAAATTCGCACACCCGAGAATTACTTGGGCAACCAGGAAGGGAGAGCCTCGCAAAGACCTCTACACGGTAGAGCGTCCCCACAGGTTACAGGGTTTCCCACACCCAACCTTCCTTATCACTGAGTTTCTAAGTAGATTGGAATGTACAAACTTAAGACCTTAAGTCTAACAATTTTAGCCTAATTTGTGCCTTGGATTTAACTTGATTAGAAGTTCATTTGACTTGTGACCCAATTTGAAGGTTGATTGGCCCACAAAGTAGACCTTCACCTGACCTACCCTAAAGGAATAAGGATGAATTCTAGGTTAAGACCTAAAAATCACCCTGATTTGACTCTCAGGTTCTTAGGTCCAAGATTTTTAAGGTTCAAGTAAGTCTTAGAGCCTGATTTTAGGATTCTTTTTGCTTAGATCTTTTCATACAAGGGTATAGGTAGCACGCAAATGCAGGAGCATTTATTCTCTTTAATGCAGGCAAATGTGAGCTAACTCTTAAAAACCCTAGTGTTGAAATCCCAATTGGTTCTATTTCAAGTCCAATTTAATCTCAAAATGTTCACCTTGGGCTTCAAGCAAGAAGGTGAGTACTCCGAGGTGATTAGAAATTAAGTATAATCCCTAATAGGTACAGGCAATTTGGGTAGGGAATCTCTAAATAAAATCACCCCAAGCTTCAATCAGATATGAAAAAAAAGTTTTCATAAATCAGGAAAACTTGCCTTTTAAATGATGATTTACTATGAAAATAAGGCAGGTAGTTCCTAATTGATTGTTTCCTTTTTATCTTTCCAAGATTAGGAGGTTGATTAGGGAAGAACAGAAATTACCTGCCCCGGGAGTGGATGTTTTGTTGGTGCTAGAGCACCACGATCATTTATTTTGATGATAACAAAACACGTGTTATTTAACATTTGCAATTTGAGTCCTAGATTTCAGGTCAATTGCAAATGAGGACATGTTTAGACGGAGTTCGAGCTCGCATCCAGGACGGATTGGAGGAGCTTGACGGAAAACAGAGGAGGTTCGCGTGGAGCGAAAGATTGGAGATGGAAGACAAGAAGAATAGGATAGATTCTTTTTTATCCTTTCATGTATCTCTTGTATTTATTTTCTTGCTCTTTTTGATTCCTTAGAACATTATGTTAAAGAGCCTCAAAGTACCCTGAAAGTAGTCCTAGGAACACCTGCACAACCCTAGGATACTTAGGTTTTCTGTAGAATACTTAGAAAACCAATATAGGGTTCAAACAGCACTTCTAGACGTCTAATTCCCAAATCAGACGTTTGATAAAGAATTTTAAGACGTCTGACTGTTGTTTCAGACGTCTGATAACTGTTAGGCTGGACATAGTTAGTTCTGTCTGATGAAATCAGACGACCAGACCCTAGACCAGACATCTTAGGAGACGTCTGATGACTTTGCCAGACGTCCAATTAGTGGACCGTTGGCTGGCTTAGAAAACACTCAAGATTATGACCGTTAGAGCCTTATCAGACGTCTATAGGACTTACCAGACGTCCGATAAATGACCGTTTTGCCTCGGCTGACCCAAAATCTCTTCTCAGAGATTTTCTAGCCGTTGCAACGTTTGGAAATCAATTCCCACAGTAAAAGTAGGTTTCCAGACGTCCAGACATAGTACCAGACGTCCTGTATGTCGTCTGATGGACTTGCACAAAAACCCTGTTTAGATCTGATTCAAGTCAGGGAGAAACCCGCATAGAATCAGACGTCTGACCTTGGAATCAGACGTCTTAAAGTGGCCTTCCAGACGTCTGATGCCAGAGTTAGATGTCTGATAACCCTGTAAAATGCAATCATTGTCCTGATTTCGGCCTGATTCTCTTGGGCTTTGCACCCAACGGCTATGGAAGCTTTTCCAAGCCTTCCAAAACCTTCCTAAGGCCTCTATAAATAGAGGGGAACCTTTGTAACACAGATATACAAGAAGAGAAACATAAGAGAGACATATACACACTAAGACACACACCTTGCAATACACTTTCAAACCTTTTGTGTCCAAAGAAAAGACTCTCTTGCTCTCCAAGCTCAAGCTCCATCATCTTGAGAGCATTCAATCGTTGCGCACCCGCTCTCCTGGCGTTGATAACGAGAGCGACGTAGCGCCATCGCGTGGCACACGCACCGCGTCATCGTCGACGCACTCCTTGCAAAGGGGAGTTTCCTATTTCCTATAGAAGCTAGGTTTAATTTTGTTGGCTCTATAGGACTGTTGTTTTATTTTATCTTTGTCTTTTGGTTGGGTATTCGCTTTGCGAATTCCCGTCTCCTTCGTGGGACAAAATCCTTCTCGTGGAGAGAAGGGGTTGAGGAACGCTACCCTCGTACTTGTAGCGTGGTTGTACTGAGGTTGAATCACCCTCGTTTTAAAGTGATTCGATTAGTGGATTTGATCAACTAGGTTGATCGGAAAATCCTAACTCGAGAGGGTTAGGTGGTGGTTTTCACCCGATTTGGGTTTCCACCTAAAAATACCTGTGTACATTGTGCGATTGATTTTTGTGAGATTGCTTTATATTTTTATTTCCGCATATTTTTACGTCACCCCTCCTAGCAGGGAACCTTCAATTGGTATCAGAGCAGGTCTTGCTGTTTCGGCATAACAACCAAGCAAGAAGATCGATGGAGGGAAGCAGTTCCGCGTGTAGGATTTCGGAGGGACAGTCCACAACCCGTCCGCCCTACTTTGACGGGAACAACTACAGCTACTGGAAGCTGAGGATGAGGATGTGGCTTCAAGCCACGGACTTCGCTCTATGGGGACGTTGCGAAGCCTCATACGAGATCCCGGAGCGACCGGATGCAGGCTACTCGCAGCTGCAGATTCAAGATCTCTCACTCAACGCAAAGGCAATGAATGCCTTGTATTGCGCGTTGAGTCCGAAAGAATTCGAACGAATCCAAGAGTGCACCATCGCTCACGAGATATGGAGGAGGTTGGAAGGCACTCATGAGGAGACGAGTTCGGAAGAAGATCTCGGAGAGAAGGAAACCACGTGCCTTGGTTTCATGGCAATCGGAGAAAGCGACATCGACAGCGAAAGCGACTCCGACAATGAGGTAAACCTGGATTTACAAGAAGCTTTTAATGAACTTTTTGAGATTAGTAAATCACTTAGGATAGAAAATAAAAGCATTAAGAAGAACCTTAGTTTTCTTAAAAATGAAAATAATAGGTTAGAAAAACAACTTAAGGATCTAGAAGCTAGTCCTAAAAATGATAACCTATTATTTGAAAATCAAAACCTCATCAATGAAAATAATAAATTGATTGAGGAAAATAATAGTCTAAAGTTAGAAATTTTTGATTTAAAGACTAAGATGCAAATTATAGAAAGAGAAATTGCATGTCTTAGGGAAAATTCTAACAAATTAATCAACAAAGTAGATAAGTTTTATAGCCCTAAGGTTGAGAAAGGATCTCCGTCAAGGAGACCCACTAACAAATCCGGATCCAAGCTTACTTGGATACCGAAGAAAAATTTGGAATCTTGTTTTGTAGGATTCAGGGATAACTACAATACACAGGACTGGACCTACAAACTCAAGGCTGGTCAACTCGAGTTAGGAGAACTAAGGAGTAGACCAAGAAGGAGAACAAGAAGACCGACAAGACGGCGAACAAACGACGGACCCGCCGCACGTCAACCACCAGATTGGAGACTGGCGCCGATGCCCGGGCCTCCAAGCTACGGATGGGAGCCCCATCCGATGTGGCATCCACCACCACCATTCGGGCCATTTTATTGGCCATGGTAGGTGAGGTAAAACCCTTTACCCTATCTTTTTATCAGTAGCATTTAAATAGGGGGAGTTAAAAAAATGATGAGCTAATTGTCAATTTTTAAGGGGGAGATGTAAGGTAGCTAAATTTCCTTTAGAAAGGGAGAGAAAAATAATAGCTATCTTGTTGTTACAAAAAGGGGAGAATATTACCTTTGTCAAAATAAATTCATAGAAGAGCATGTTTGATGAGAGCCTCATCATGAGCCATAACTAGCTCATTTTGACCCAATAAAGAAGATAAAAGCTCCTACATAACCTAGAAGAAGGCCTAACTGAAGGAACAAGTGCTCTGAGAAGAAAACATGAAATAAAGGTTAAAACTGCAATTTTACCATTGCAGTAGATAAACAGGATTTCTTAGAGGCAAAACATAGGTCAAATGGTCTAAATGAGATAAAAAGTGGGTTGAGTCAATCAGAAATGAGTTCATGTGCAATCTAAGAACTAAAAGACACTGGGTAACCCTAAAACAGACCTGCTTAAATTAACAAGGTTCCGGTCAGAACAAAAAGCAAGTAAACCCTCTACAAATCATGGAAAAACATACTCTAGGGTTTAGAACACTTAATTTGGCCTTTGGAACCTAGTTTGACCTAGATTAGGGTCCTAGCTCTTCAATTAACCTAATTTAGGTTTTTACGCAAAATATCCAGTCAAACGAGGTCAAACCTGAAATCTAACTTCTCCATTGGATTCCTTAGGTCCAAATTAGGTTTATACCAAAATTTGGACCTAAGGAGAAGTCATCTTGACCTACTTTGCAATTTAGTACACCCAAATCACAAATTGGTCCCTATCTTTTGAATACCGTTGCAGAGAACCCCCTAGGTTCTTCGCCTCCTTTGCAAACCGGTCCTGCCGCCATTGCTAGGGCAGAACCGAGCTCCGGCGAGGTTCGGAGAGGGATTGCTCTCTAATCCCTCAGAGATTCCCTCCCAGAAATGGAAGGAGAATTCTCTGAAGAATTGCCTTCCATTTAAGATCGATATCGATCCCTGGTGTGAACCCAATCTCTCGTGCGAACGCATGAGAGATTTGGGTATCCTAACTCCTTTCCATCTCCGGCGACCAACCTCAGGCAATCACGTGCCCTTCACGCCCTGCACACCAAGTCCAGCGCCTATATAAGAACCCACAACTCCGGCCGAAGAGGCTAAGCTTGATTTTGACGGAGATCCCCTCCAAATTTCTTCTCTCCTATCTCCGGCCAAACGACCCACAAGCTCCGGCGACCGCTTTCCCTCCTTCTCGTCACTCTGCTGCCATACCAGCAGCAGAGTCCTCTCCGCCTCTTCCTCCCGCGGCGCGCTGTACCCTGCGCGCAAGCTCCTGACCTCATCTTCGTCGCCGCTTCCTCCCCCAGGGTCTTTCTTCCCCGACGACGGCAGTCACGAGCCGTCCTCTCCACTGCCTCCCTTCACTCCAGACAACCCCAGATACGTTCTCCATCCTCTCCTCTCTCTTTTCCCCCTGTTATCTCCCTTGATCGACCCTCGACAGACGCTAACCACCTCCATCGTCTTCGCCTCCGACCGCACTCCGGCGAGCCGCCCACACCACTCCAGCCCTCCACACGGCTCGCCAACCACCTCGAAAGCTCCGCCTCACCTCCAGGAACACACTCCACCCTCCCACTGCCACTCCAGCCCTCCACAACCACCCCCCGACCAACCCACCATCTCCGGCCACAGGTTGACCTAGGCACGCACGCCTAGGCCGACCTGCGGCCTGCTGCACTGCCCACCGCCTTCGCCGTGCCACGGCGAAGGTCTCTATCTATTCTGATTTGGCCGAGAGGCGCGTTTTGTGTACGACAGGATTCGAGCTGCTGCCGCCATGGACGACCTCTGATGAAGCTCCCGCGAAGCTCCAGGCACCCGGTCTTCCAGACTACAGGTGCTGCATACTAACGCAAGTGTCGCGAGGTGAACGAATCCAGCCGAGGAGCGCTAGCAGAGCCAGCAGCTGCGGGGCAATCGCACGACGAGGTTTCTGCAGGCGCGCGTGAAGGCGAGACCAGATAGTCCCACATCGTGGGATTGCAACCGGCAGGTACCGTATAAGTTGTTTTTACGCTTTATTCTTATCGCCTCAGTAAGCACAGGGGTGAGGTCCCTCACTGACCACACCCGCCTCGTCCGCGGCCTGACCACGCGGACCTGGCGGATCCGACCCGACCTAGACCTACGCACTCCTCACGCATCACACACCTGCAGGTGCGCCTGGTCCCGGGTACGATCCGACCCGATTGAGACTGTGGCTCTGGTAGAGCGGTTAGAGTGAATTGCTTGAGAGAGAGACACGCGCGGGTAGAGGGAGAAGGGTTAGGTTTTGTTCCCTGTGCAGGCAGGCTGATTGCAGGAGAAGGACTTGGCCGCTGCAGAAGAAGGAGAAGCAAGACAAAGAAGAAGAAGAAGGCAACGAAGAAAGGAGAAGCAAGACAGAAGAAGAAGAAAGAAAGAAGTCTTCGCAGGAGAAGAAGGAAAACAGAAAGGTTAGAAGTCTTCGCAGGAGAAGAAGAAGAAGGACAAGGGAAGATTGCAAAGAGATCCGAAAGGCAAAGCAGAAGAAGAAAAAGAGAAAGAAAGATCACATTTAAGACGTCTGATACATAAATCAGACGTCTAATTCTATTTTTTTTACATCTTTCTTAAAAACTCTTTGAATCAATTATATTTGCATTTAACAGTTGTATTCTTGGGTTTTACAAAGTACTGAGTTTGCTCCCTGTGTTCGACCTCGGATACTCTAGTTGTTCGAGTAATAAAATTATTTGTTTAAATGTTTTGTCGGTTCTACTGCAACGTAATACGCCTTTAAATCCGCACAGAAACGTTGACAACAATGTTTTAAGGGGGAGTTATAGGAAATATAAAATCAATTAAACCTTTTTGATAATGTCAAAAAGGGGGAGGATTTTTATGCATTATTATTTACGATTTTGTCATCATCAAAAAGGGGGACATTGTTGGTGCTAGAGCACCACGATCATTTGTTTTGATGATAACAAAACACGTGTTATTTAACATTTGCAATTTGAGTCCTAGATTTCAAGTCAATTGCAAATGAGGACATGTTTAGACGGAGTTCGAGCTCGCATCCAGGACGGATTGGAGGAGCTTGACGGAAAACAGAGGAGGTTCGCGTGGAGCGAAAGATTGGAGATGGAAGACAAGAAGAATAGGATAGATTCTTTTTTATCCTTTCATGTATCTCTTGTATTTATTTTCTTGCTCTTTTTGATTCCTTAGAACATTATGTTAAAGAGCCTCAAAGTACCCTGAAAGTAGTCCTAGGAACACCTGCACAACCCTAGGATACTTAGGTTTTCTGTAGAATACTTAGAAAACCAATATAGGGTTCAAACAGCACTTCCAGACGTCTAATTCCCAAATCAGACGTCTGATAAAGAATTTTAAGACGTCTGACTGTTGTTTCAGACGTCTGATAACTGTTAGGCTGGACATAGTTAGTTCTGTCTGATGAAATCAGACGACCAGACCTTAGACCAGACATCTTAGGAGACGTCTGATGACTTTTCCAGACGTCCAATTAGTGGACCGTTGGCTGGCTTAGAAAACACTCAAGATTATGACCGTTAGAGCCTTATCAGACGTCCATAGGACTTACCAGACGTCTGATAAATGACCGTTTTGCCTCGGTTGACCCAAAATCTCTTCTCAGAGATTTTCTAGCCGTTGCAACGTTTGGAAATTAATTCCCACAGTAAAAGTAGGTTTCCAGACGTCCAGACATAGTACTAGACGTCCTGTATGTCGTCTGATGGACTTGCACAAAAACCCTGTTTAGATCTGATTCAAGCCAGGGAGAAACCTGCATAGAATCAGACGTCTGACCTTGGAATCAGACGTCTTAAAGTGGCCTTCCAGACGTCTGATGCCAGAGTTAGACGTCTGATAACCCTGTCAAATGCAATCATTGTCCTGATTTCGGCCTGATTCTCTTGGGCTTTGCACCCAACGGCTATGGAAGCTTTTCCAAGCCTTCCAAAACCTTCCTAAGGCCTCTATAAATAGAGGGGAACCTTTGTAACATAGATATACAAGAAGAGAAACATAAGAGAGACATATACACACTAAGACACACACCTTGCAATACACTTTCAAACCTTTTGTGTCCAAAGAAAATACTCTCTTGCTCTCCAAGCTCAAGCTCCATCATCTTGAGAGCATTCAACCGTTGCGCACCCGCTCTCCCGGCGTTGATAACGAGAGCGACGTAGCGCCATCGCGTGGCACACGCACCGCGTCATCGTCGACGCACTCCTTGCAAAGGGGAGTTTCCTATTTCCTATAGAAGCTAGGTTTAATTTTGTTGGCTCTATAGGACTGTTGTTTTATTTTATCTTTGTCTTTTGGTTGGGTATTCGCTTTGCGAATTCCCGTCTCCTTCGTGGGACAAAATCCTTCTCGTGGAGAGAAGGGGTTGAGGAACACTACCCTCGTACTTGTAACGTGGTTGTACTGAGGTTGAATCACCCTCATTTTAAAGTGATTCGGTTAGTGGATTTGATCAACTAGGTTGATCGGAAAATACTAACTCGAGAGGGTTAGGTGGTGGTTTTCACCCGGTTTGGGTTTCCACCTAAAAATACCTGTGTACATTGTGCGATTGATTTTTGTGAGATTGCGTTATATTTTTATTTCCGCATATTTTTACGTCACCCCTCCTAGCAGGGAACCTTCATGTTTTGCATGGAAGATCTCTGTGTGATGTACCTCGCAAAAGTCACAAGAAATAAACAGGGCAAGTTAGTGCTCAAATATAATCAAATAAAATAAAGAAAAGCAGTGAATTGCACATTTCTTCCATGCAACAGTACCAAAATGTTGAAGCGAATTATCGAGGAGTTTAAAATATGTCTCATTGTAGCAAAATCTCCCAAATAGATCTCTCAACAAAAAAATTGATAACTCGAATATCTATAAATGAAGTTCAAGGTCGAACATAGGGAGCAAGTATTACATTCATGCACTAATCTCAATCAAAATATAAATGACCACAAGAAATTACACACAAAAGAGATATTCAATAAATAATAACCTGTCACATTAAATATTCAGTGAAGTTCAATGTATCACAAGAATATGGGGACAAAAAGATAAGAGGATAAAAAACAATGGTGATTTGAATTACCACTTATATCCTCCTTAAGTTAAGCATGCATCCAACTATCAATTATATCAAATAAACCAATAGTAGCTTGAATGCTATAGTGATCAGACGTCTCTCTGGCAAATCAGATGACCTAAATGTCGCCTACTACAGTACTTCTTAGAGAGCTTTTTCCCTTCTTCTCCTGCTCAGCTCTCCTTTTCTTTCTTCTTCTTCTTCTCTTCAAGTCTTCTCCTTCTTTCTTCCTTCAGCCTTTCCTCTTCACGCATAAGGGGCTTCTAAATTCTACAGCGACTAAGTGTCACACAATGCCTGTAGGAGCAAAACCCACCCCTCCCTCACTCTCTCTTTCTTTCCTGCCTTTTCTCTCTCAGATATCCAAGCTAATCGGTTACTCGGATCATGCATAGTAACCAGGTCCAGGGCTACGTGCATGGTGTCACAACAGAGGACTGAATAGCTTTGGCGGGTCGAGTGTGCAGGTAAGGGACCTCACCTAGTGTGTCTTGAGGCATTAAGGCCTTAATAGAAAATCAATTTATGCTGCAGCACTACCTTCTCCCTCTACGATGTGGGACTAAAAGGTCCCATTGTCTTACGCATTTGCAATGAGGATGCTACGGCTGTTGCATCTAATTGAGGTTGTTGAAGGCTCCCTCAATGATGACTTGGAGCTTTACCTGGGCCTTGTCCACAGTGCTTGGAGGTGGAACCTAGGGCTTGCATGGCTAGAAAACCACGAACGGGGCTGGAGGACTGACGCAGCGGCAAGAACTGAAAGTCACTAAAATGACCTCACAACCACATTAAAATAGCTCATGAGCTTCGTCGGAGGGTGTGGAGTGTGATGGCGGTGGTTGCATGGCGTAAGGGCGTGTGTGGTAGTTTGTTGTGGTCAGAGGATGACGTGCAAAGGTGGGTTGGTCGTCAGGGAGTTTGGGTGGACGAAAGGGCGAGATAAGAGAGGGGTTTGGTTTGAGGTAAAAGTGTAGGAAGTGTTGGCAAGGCGTATGGTGCGGTGGAGTGACAGGAGAGCCTCATCGGAGATGCGGTCGGAGCAGAGGAAGATGGAGGTGAACGGTGACGTTGAGGGTTGTT
Source organism: Thalassia testudinum (assembly GCA_037157565.1). Classification (NCBI taxonomy): domain Eukaryota; kingdom Viridiplantae; phylum Streptophyta; class Magnoliopsida; order Alismatales; family Hydrocharitaceae; genus Thalassia; species Thalassia testudinum. The sequence continues at coordinate 18,127,661 of JAZHRO010000036.1, read as the reverse complement.
TTTGGGCTTTGAATAGAAGGAATTAACCTAAGGATCTAAGGGAACCTAACTAACCCTAAACTAACAGTTGAAAGGGATGGATTCCCACATCGGTGGTACGTCGAACGTGGGGGGTGGTAGAAGCGACGATGACGAAGAGGTGTAAGCAGCAGTCGCTAGTATTGCGACACGTGGAAGAGGGTAAGGAAGAAGAATCCACCCGCTATGGTCTATGAGGGCGAACAAGGAAGGTGGTCGGAGAAGGTCGCTGGAGTTTGTGGAGAAGGAGGTCAGGGAGAAGGGAGGAGAGGTTATCCTGCCTTCAAACCAAGCTGAGGAGGTAAGGAACTTGATCAAGGTTCTTTTATAGGCCTAGAGTGGAGCTTCAAGCTTGGAAACCAAGCTTGAAAGCTTGGAAATCATGGAGTAGGACATGGAAACTTTCAAGAGTTCGCATGAACCCTAGGGCAAGAATTGGAAGGCAAGGCTGGGTTCAGATCGAAAGGCAACTCTTCATGAATACCCCTTCCAATTTTGGAAGGGTTTGGTCGCGAAATTAAATTAAGGAGTAATCCCTGATTGAAGGTCTCCGGTGATGGGTTTAGGATTATAAAGGTGGCAAGGACCTATTCGTGAAGAATACAATGAAGTTAGCGGGCTCTTTACAAGGATTTCAAAAGTTAGGGGCATATGTGTGAGAGAAAAGAGTCAGACTAGACTGGAATGGAAACTAGGTCAAGGTGATCTTTGATTGGGCCCAAATTTTGGTAAAAACCTAATTTGGATCCAAGGAATCTGATGGTGAAGTCAGATTTAGATTTTGATCAAGTTTGGCTAGGTTTGCGCAGAAACCCAAATTAGGGCAATTGTATGTCTGAGATTCTATTTTAGGTCAAAATTGGTTTCAATGGTCAAATCGAAAGTACCAAACCTTAGAAAATATTTTTATATGATTTTCAGAAGGTTTAGGTGAATTTTATTCTAACCAGAACCTTAGTTAATTAAGCGGGTCTGTTTTTAGGGTTTCAGATGTCCATTAATTCTTAAAATGCGTGAAAACCCATTTTTGTCTATACAGACCCTCTTATTAGATATTTATGATCATTTGACCTTTAATAAACTCGTGAGAAACCCAGTGCTTGTTTTGCATTTAGGATATTATGTTAAAACTGCATATTTAACCCTATTTTAATGCATTTCTCTCAGAATGAATATGCAGTGAGTTATGGCTCTTCAGTAGTTATGTAGGAGCATTTATCAATGGATTATGACTAATTAAAGCTAGATATGCTGATGATGACGTTATCATCATGACCAAGTGTTACGACCTAATTCTCGAATCCCTACAGGACACGAGACTGGACCAACTCGATTGATCCCAAGACCCAGTCGTCCAACAAGAAAGTAACCAAAAAGTAGGAAAGTAAACCACATTCACTGTGCTAAGCAACTAACAGTAAAAAGGTACTGCAGTAAAGAAGTAAAACTACTACAGTACATATCACCACCACAATAGTAGAAAGTAACAAGGTACAGGAACATAAACTACAGAACGTAAACGTACAAAACATAAGGGTACAAGAGTCTACTCACTACTACAAACGAGTACAACAAAAGAGCTATAACTACTGGGCTCTACTGAGCCCACACCCTCTGCAACCGTGGGCTCTGGCTGCTCAACACCTGGACTTGAAAAGGGTTATGGGTACACAAAGTCAGAGAATGCTGAGTAGAGTGGCAACCAACTAACTAAAGCAATAAAAGTGGACAGGTAGCCATTGTTTTTCAATTACTTTCTTTAACTAATTATTCTTTTTCACCACTTGGTTTATTTATCAGATCTTCTTTCTTGATCTCCAATGTTCCTCGTGGGAACAATCTTGTTTTGCAGTCTTTTCCGAAGAGTAGAAGGTATACGTTGTGCTCTCCTGGCCGAGAGAGTCCCCCGTGGTGATCCTACACCCAGTCAACCACCCCAAGGTCACGGACAGATGTAACGGTGACTACGGCATGCACGATAAGCGTACGGGTAGCTACCCCGCACTGGCACGTGGTCAGTCATTTCCGTTAGCGGGTGCGCTCAAAGTACAACACGGAACCAGTATAGGGCTTAGCCCTCTCAGTAAGAGGGGTCTAGCCCCTAAGAACGAAATAGGGGTCTCGCCCCTCCACAATCCGCGCACCCTCGCCTGACTACCCTGGTTTGCCCAGTGGGCCTAACAAGTCGGTGTAGGGCTAGCTGAACCCCAAGCCTCGTGTGGTGGCTAGCTCTCTCCCTACACTAGTAGCTCTCCCTGGTACCGTGTACGCGAGGGCCAAGAAGTCAATACAGAGTGGCCAATCCTAACCCCAGGTCCCAACCGTAGGGCGGCTAGCTCTGCCCTGCACTAAACAGGGGGACAGTCGCTCTCCTTGGTACTCCGTATTCAAGGGCCAGCTCACTTCCCCACTCACATTTACAAATCCATTCCATTTATTTCCAAGAGCTCTACTCCTAATTCCTCATAGGGTTCATGCTCATATTCCTCATGCCAAGCCATACCAGGTTTCATCATTTCTATTTCCATTCTCAGGTTATACATATGCAGCTCGTATTGCTATCGTTCACATTTCCATATACAGGTTATACACAGGTAGCTCGTATTTCCATCATTCACATTTCCATTCTCAATTTATATACATGAAGCTTGTATTATGTCATTTAACGTTTACAACAGGAAATTTACATGCAACAGTTAGCTAGCACAAGTACTTCATATTTCACAGGCAGCTGTTATTTATTTATAGGCAATTGTTACGATTCTATCTACTCATTCAAGACTGCAATTCAATCATCCAATACAGACATTTCAAGTGTTTCTCATCCTAGGATTCATGCCATATCCTAAGTTCTAATCATTGATTCCACACATGCATTTAGGTTATAATTAAATTAGGGGGAAGCCACTCTACCAGTAAACCCAGGAGTATTGCGGGCTTGAACGGTAGGCTCACGTGCCTCAGCAAACCCCAAACCCGCAGTGGAACAAAGTCCTATGACAAGGAACAATCACAAGGAAACTATCAAAATAGTATGGAAAGCCTTTTAACAAGTAGAGGAACTCACAAGGAACACATCGGTATTTTATTTGCGTAAAACGGAACTCAAACGGACCAAAAACGGGTCAAAAATAGGGTTTCTGTCTCAAATGAGACATCTGGAAAACTTCCAGACGTCTTAAAAGTGTCCAATAACATACTTAACTCTCTGCGCCAATCCTTTGACATCCAAGAACTCTTCTAGACCATCTGGACCCAGCTCCGGACATCCGACCACCTCTCCTGACATCTGGAAGTGCTTCCCGTCATCTAGTACGTCGCCCAGACGTCTGAAATGAGTGGGAGGGCATGTCCCGCACCTTCCCGAAGTGAATCCTGCACGCAGACACTGAATCCTCTCAAAAAGGGCATGCAAAGTGGTAGCAGCAGAGCGGCCTGCATGGTCGTATCCGCAAAGGGGACGTACCTTCGCGAACCTCTCACCTCAGACGTCTGGAGGCATCATCTGGAGGTCACTCTAGACATCTGATTCTGGGAAAAACCCAGTAACAGAACCTGCTTTCACTACTCTTGCGCCACGCGTGGTCGTGCTGCGCCCCCTCGCTTGCAGCTTGGGCTTGAGCAGTGTTGGAGAGGACCTTCCCGACGTACTCCTCCTCGCGCACACGTCGCTCCAGCCGTGCGCTCACCGGTGAGCTCCCACACGACTTCACAAGCTCACTCTCCTCCTCCTCTCCTCACGCCGCTTCTCCTCGACGCCGCCCGCACGCTCTCTCACTCGCGCTGTCTCTCTTGCTGGAGTGGAGAAGACGGGAAGGGGCTAGTGTGAGGAGAACGTGAGAAGGGAAGGGGGGTTTTATAAGATCGGTGGGTTAGGGTTTCGCTGGAGGTGGGGAGGGAGAGAAGAAGGGGAGGAAAAACGAGAGTATTTTTTATGCGCAGCCCACGCGCAGACGCGAGCTCGTACTCAAAATTTTCGATTTCCAGACGTCTAGGAAGGTGTCCAGACATCTGACAAGGCAACTGACCCACCGTCCAGATGTCTTAAAATGCTCAAACAGCACGGGTCTTAACATTATAACAAACTTAAAGGAAGTTTCATCCCCGAAACTTGAGCTAGCTAGAGTGTGGAAAAGATCAATATATGCATAACAAACTTAAAGAGGACTGAAGCCAGTCTGAAAAGACGTACCCTCAAAAAGCTCCAGGTACCACTCTCTCATCGCCGCCTCAGGCTCCTAGGTAGCCTCCTTGTACCTCTGGCTCCTCCACAAGACCTTCACCAGGGGTACCTGCTTCCGTCTCAAACTCCGGACGGCTCTGTCTAATATCTGTACTAGTCGCTTGGGGTAGGTTAGGTCGTCACCCACCTCGACACTCTTTTGGCTCAGAACGTGACTGGGATCGACGACGTACTTCTTGAGGTTGGACACGTGGAACACGTCGTGCAGACCAGAAGCTGGGTAGGAAGGGCAAGCCTGTAAGTAATGGGTCCTACCCGCTTCAAGACCTCCAAGGGCCCCACAAACCTCAGTGTGAGCTTCCCTTTCACCCCAAAACACTGCAGGCCCTTCATGGGCGAAACACGTAGAAAGACGTAATCCCCAACCTCGAACTGCACCTCTCTGCGCTTCCGATCGGCATAACTCTTCTGTCTACTCCTGACAGTGCGAAGTCGTCTGTGAATCTGCTCAACCACCTCCTAACTCTGTTGGATCAGCCTAGGGCCAACCTCCCACTTGGTCCCCACCTCAACCCAACTCAAGGGTGCAGTACACCTCCATTCGTACAGAGCCTTGTAGGGTGCCATGCCGATGCTCAAGTGATAACTGTTATTATATGCAAACTCTACCATGGGCAAGTGCTCCTCCTAAGAGCCCCTTCAGTCCAGTACACAGGCATGCAAAAGGTCCTCAAGCATCTGTATCGTGCGCTCTGACTGTCCATTCGTCTGGGGGTGGTATGCTGTGCTAAACCTCAACCGTCTCCCCAAAGCCTGATAGTACTCTGCCTCGCAACGACTCCAGGTACGGATCTATCATCTGTCCTGTGATGATGCGGTCTATCAGCTTTGGTCTCGTCTGTCGTGTCACAGTCACTGCCCCACAGTGCCCCAGTAACTCTAGGATTCACCAACTGCCCAACTCCTCCATGAGTCTCCAACTCTGTGCCTGTAAACTGGCCAAGTGGGCGGGCGCCTTCTAGCTCAAGGCGTTAGCCACCACATTGGCCTTCCCGGGATGGTAGGAGATACTGCAGTCATAGTCCTTCAGGAGCTCTAACCAACGTCTCTATCTCATGTTAAACTCCTTCTGATCAAACAAATACCTAAGGCTCTTATGATTCGTGAATATCTCAAAAGTCTCATCGTACAGGTAGTGCCTCCATGTCTTCAGCATGAAAATGACAGCTGCTAACTCTAGGTTGTGGGTAGGGTACTAATGCTGGTTGCTGCCTTGTTTCATCATGATGGTTATTTATGGTTTACAATCGTTGTAGTATATGACAAAACAGCTACCAGATTACTACAGAAAATTTTTTACTCGGAATAATAAGTTTTCCCGAGGTCGAACTCAGGGAGCAACTAGAATTCTAGAAGCATAAATATTCACAATTTTGTTACAAAAATAATAAGAGAGAGAGAGAGTTTTGTTGGCTCCTTCTTCTTCTCTCTTCTTTTTCTCTCTTTTCTTCTTCTTGTCCGTTCCTCTTCTTCCTCTTCTTCTTTCTTCTTTTCTTCCTGCTCTCTTCTTTAGCCTGCGGCTGTGGTGATCTTCTCTTTCTTTCTTTTTTCTTCTTTTCTTCCTGCCTTCTTCTTTCTTCTTTACTTGCGGCTGTGTTGATCTTCTCTTTCTTTCTCCTCTCTTTTTCTTTCTTTCTTTTCTCTACTTCTAGTCCTTTTCTTTTCCTCTTCTTTCTGCTCTGGCTACTGCCCTTCTGTCGTCTGATTTGATGCTCAGACAACTTAACTGTGGGTTTGCTACAGTGCGGCTTCTTCTCTTCTTCTTCTTTAGCTCCTCTCCTTCCTTTCTTCTTCAGCTGCTCAGTGCAGCTAAGGCTGCGGCCGCTCCTCCCCTCTCCTTCTTCCTTAACTTGCTTCTTCTTCTTTCTTTCTTTCTTTCCTGCGTGCACACACAGTGGTCAGTGCAAAACCTACCCCTACCCCTTCCCCGTGTCTCTCTCTTTCTCAGAATCTCTCTTAGGAATGCTCTCCCAGAGCCGGGTAATCAAGTTCGGGTAGCGCGACCGGGACCAGGCCCACCGGCGTGCGGTGGTGGGCGAGGAGTGCTTGGTCGGGTAGTCGGATCCGGACTAGACCTGCGGGGCGTGAGCGCGGTGAAGGCGAGCGAGCGCGGGCGTGCTGCGTGCGGGTGAGAGGGACCTTACCCCTGTGTATCGTAAGCAACCAGCCCAATACACTTTTTAAATATAAGTGTGGGCGCGCAGCCGCACACTTACAAGTTGGGACTAAAGTCCCACCTCCAGATGTCGCACCTGCGGTCGAGGAAGCTGCTGCCAATTGGGGCAGCTGCGAGGCTCGCGACCCAATTACAGGCCTGGGCATGTTCGCAGACGCAATCCGCACTGCCTGGGATGCGCGCCTGGCTGGAGAAAGCCTGGAGCTGCGAGCGAAGGAGATGCAGCAGCTTAGCAATGGCGGCGAGGGGCTGCTGACCTGAAAATACAATGACGGCCTCTCGGCCACATCAGAAAACATAGCAAGCTTCGCCGTAGTGCGGCGAAGACGGTGCGGGGGTCGGCGAGACGCCAGAGTGTTTGCGGAGGTAGACCTAGGTCAGACTGTGTGCGTGAAGATGGGTTTGTTCGAGGGGTGGTTGGGCGGTGTATGGCAGTGAATGGAGAAGGGGGAACGGTTGGGTGGAGTGAGGGGGAGCTTATGGGGTAGTCGGCGAGGGGTGAGGTGGTCTGTGAAAGTGGGATGGCCTCGTCGGAGAAGGCGACTGAGATGGGGAAGATGGAGTTGGACAGTGGCGGTCGGGTGGTTGAAATGGCAAATTAGTAGGGGGAAAATACAAGAAAGAGAGAGAGAGAGAGGAAACATTGTACCTATTTACTTGACAAAGCGGGAGAGAGAGCAACGCCCGGCTCATGCCTGCCAGAGCTGAGGACGAAGATGCCCAGGAGGAGGGTATCGGTGACAAGGAGGCGGTCGGAGGGTGCCAGTAGGTACGGCCTAGCGCGAACAACAGGGCAGAGTAAACTTTGTTGCAGGTAGGGCAGCAGAGCGACGAGGAGGAGGAGAAGGTTGCCGGAAGCTCGGGCGCTCTGACTGGAGAGGGAGGGATGAAAAGTGGGGTATTTCTCCACCAAAGGAAGCTTGAAGGAGTCGGCAGACCTTGCCACTCCTTATAAAGGCCTTGGCGCGGAGAGGGGACCGAGGTGGTGACATGCCAGCCTCGCCGGAGAGTGGTCGAAGAGGATACCCATGCCTTTCGTGCATTTGCACGAGAGGCATGGTTGATGGCAGAGGGCAGGGGAGGGTCCCTACGACAGAGGACGTCGTAGGGAACCCCCCGTCTGTTCGAGAGGACGGCCGCTCTGCCCTGCGCGGCGCCATCCTCCGCGCAAGGTCACCGGAGGCATGGCGCTGTGCAGAAGTGGCAGGGAGGACCATTCTGCAAAGAACCACGATAAGTTGGGGGCCTAAATGCAAGGGTTTCAAAAGATTAGGGTCAAAAAGTAAATTAAGAGGACCAATTTGTAAAGTTGGTCAAGATAGTCTTTTCTTAGGCCTAAGTTTTTATACTATACTAATTTGAACCTAAGGATTTTAATGGTGAATTTTTATTTTAGGTTGAACCATGTTTGACTGGTCAATTTGCGTAAAAACCTAAATTAAGTCATTAATTGGGCATGGTTCTCATTTTAGGTCAAAATAGGTTTCAAAGGCCAAATTGAAGGTTCTAAACCCTAGGGGATATTTTCTATGAATTTTAGAGGATTTAGTTGATTTTTATCCTGCCTCGAACCTCGTGAATTAAAGTGGATTTATTTTAGGGTTATAGAATGTCATTTAATTTCTAGAAGTTGCTATAACCCTTTTCAGATCAGATCATCCCACTTCCCTTCTTATTAAGCTTGTTTGACCTATGTTTGGACCCTTAATTACCCTGTTTGCATATTGCATTGGTGAAATTATAGTTTTACCCCTAATGATTTGTTTTATCCTTTAACTCTGAATTCTCTGAGTTGAGCCTCTCTTTGGGTTTTGTAGAAACTTTTTCACACGTATTTGGATTAGATTGTGCTAGTTAGGGTTCATGATGAGGTTCTCATCATACCCCCATGCCTAGCTTTTGCTAGTCCCTTAGCAAAATTTTAAGGTTTCAACCCATGTTCTAGACCATGAAGTTCTTAATGATTTCAGATAAGTGCTTTTTCTTTTGAAACCTAGATTTGATCAGAATGCCAACCATAGGCCTAAAAGGTACTCAAGTACCAACCAAGATCCAGATCTGTCTAGCCTCAGCCTCAGTCCTTAGCAAAGGTTTTTAAGGCCTACAAGAACTAACCTAAGGTTTATTGGACTTTGTGGTTAAAGCACCCGTGCTTGAGATAATTTTAGCCCTGGCTCAGCTCGCAGTGCATTTTGTAAGAAAGAGAGGTAGAAGATTTATATGTTTGGAGAGTTTTCTCTCTCTTTTCCTTTTTAATTCTAGCTTAGGATTGGCTTCTCAACACGGTCTGTATCAGATTCCTTGTCCCCATCATCAATCCTCAAGGGTTCCTAGCAATTGATGCTTCAGGATAGCACTGCCCATGGTAACCCCCAGAACCCTGGCTATTGAGATTTCGAGATAATCCCATCCATGGTGTTCCGTGGTCGAATTCAGACCCCGGCAATTGACATTTCATGATAATGCCATCCATGGAATCTAAACCAGCAGAGTGCTTACATGCCCCCAGTAGGATATGTAAATATCCTAAGAGACAAGCACCGAGGAGATGATATTTTGTTACGCATCTTCGAGGGGAATTTCCCACCTCTCCACGCTGGGAACTCATCCAAATCAACTTGTGTTGATCGGCCGCTCCTACTCTAGGTGTCATTTTCAGAATTTTTGTAACACTTCTGCATGATTTTGATTTTTATGCTTACTGAACCAGGCTGTGTGTGAAGTTAGGGTGCTTAGGTTACTGAGTTCCGTAACCCAAAAGTTAGTTAATGAGGCCAAATACTCCCTAAGCCTTGGACCTAATACTTAAGCTTTTCATTTTCCTCAACCTCTTGAGGAATGTCTAGATCTTAGTGGGTACTAAGAGTCTATCCAAGAATGCCTAAGGTTCGCGTTCTTACTAATCTCATTGTGCACTTTCCATTTCTTTTCCTGAATGAGGTCTAGAACTTAGGTTAATTCCTTAATTTCTTACTAATGACTATCACTTTTCTTTCATTTTGTGTTCCTTTTCATTTTGTTCCTTTTTCTCCTCCTTCTTTGTAGAGTCCACAAAATTTCTTTCCTCCTTTCATTTTATTATTCTTTTTCAAATTTTTTTTTAATTTTTATGGTATTTTTGGCATATGTGAAAATTTTTTTGTTTAAAACCTTTTCTTACAAGATTTACACTTTCATACCCCCCCATGCCTAAGATTTGCAATGTCCTCATTGTAACTTAGGAGGGTTTTTATTCAACTTAGTTCATACATTAGGACAGATGTTTTGATGAGTGAATGGGTCGGGGTGACAGTTGCGGATGATTTCTAATCAAAGATGCAAGCACCTGAGGTGGAGTCGGTTGTCCTAAAGGGTGAACCTTAAGTGCGAAAAGGGGTTAGAAAAGGTTTAGAGTTTTTTCAAAGAGAATGACGGGTTGCCTCCCGTTGAGCGCTGAGTTTTATGCAATCGGCTGGGCGTAATATGCTCAGGGAAAATGGAGGATAATTGATGATTTAGCCAAATCAGTAGATGTTACATCAATGAACGGTTTGAGTCTCTGACTGTTCACGATGAAAGGTTCGGAATCATGGCTGAGCGGACTGATTTCGATGGCTCCATTTCCAAAAACCTGTTGGACAAGGTGTGGTCCGACCCACTTGGATCGTAGTTTCCTAGGGAAAAGTTTGAGTCGGGCATCAAAGAGTAGGACCTTCTGACAAGGATGAAAGATCTTTCTAGAGATGTGCTTGTCATGGAAGGCTTTAACCCACTACTTGTAGATTCGCGAGTTCTCGTACGCATCAAGGCATAACTCATCAATCTCGCTTATCTGAAGCTTTCTGTGGGTTCCAGCCTTAGAAAGATCTAAATTATAGCTCCGTACTACCCAATAGGCTTTATGCTCTAGTTCGACGGGAAGGTGACATGCATTCCCATACACCAGTCTAAAAGGAGACATGCCTAATTGGGTTTTGTGGGCGGTCCTATAAGCCCACAAAGCTTCCGGAAGTCGGGACGACCAGTCCTTCCTATCAGGCTGAACAGTGACTTGCAGGATTTTCTTGATCTCTTAATTTGATAGCTCAGCTAGACCATTAGTCTGGGGTTGATAAGGAGTGGAGATTCGGTGAGACACCCCGTATTTGGTCATCAATTCCCTGAACTGAGCATTCGTGAAATGGGTCCCCCCGTCGGAGATGATAGCACGAGGAATCCCGAACCGTGAGAAGATATTGTGATGAATGAATTTGAGGTCGATTTTATGATCACAGGTTTGGGTCGGTATGGCTTCGATCCATTTGGACACGTAGTCCACAGCTAGCAGAATGTACTCGAAGCCATCCGAAACAGGAAAGGGGCCCATAAAATCAATCCCCCAAATATCAAAGATTTCACATATGAGAATCGACTGCAAAGGCATCATGTCGCGATGGCTCATGTTGCCCAAAGTTTGGCAACGACTGCATGCCTTGCAGTGATTGTATGCATCCTTGAACAGAGTGGGCCAATAAAAGCCACACTGGAGGATTTTTGATGCGGTTTTGTGTCCAGAGAAATGGCCACCGCATGCCTGGTCATGGCAGAAGGAGAGAATATCATGATTTCACCTTCCGGGACACATCTCTGGATGATTTGGTCGACACCTATGCGGAAGAGGTACGGATCTTCCCAAATGTAGTACTTGGCATCAGAGCGCAATTTGTCTTTCTTGGCCTTCGGCCAATCAGACGAGATCTGATGAGATGCCAAGTAGTTTACTATATTAGCAAACCATGGAAGTCTAGTACCAATAGTTAGCAGGTGCTCATCAGAGAAATGGTCCGTGATGGGTCCAGAAGGGTTGATGATCTCAGAAGGAAGGCAAGACAAATGGTCAGCTACCACATTTTGTCTTCCCGCCTTGTCGCGAATCTCGAGGTCGAATTCTTGCAACAGCAAGATCCATCGGATTAGTTGGGGCTTCGCATCCTTCTTGGCAAGGAGATGCCTCACAGCTGTGTGATTCGAGTAGATGTTGACGTGGGAACCCAGGAGATAAGATCGAAATTTTTCAAGGGAAAATACTACGGCTAGCAGCTCTTTCCTCATAACTGTGTAGTTACGTTGAGCCTCGTCAAGTATCTTGCTAGCATAGTAGATGACCATGGGTTTCCCGTCAACTTTCTGCCCTAGAACCGCTCCTACAGCGAAATTAGATGCATCGCACATGATCTCAAAGGGTTGAGACCAATCAGGGGATTGTAGGATCGGGGCCTGGGTGACTTGGTCACAGAGGTTTTCAAAGGCTTGAGTGCATTCCTTGGAGATCTCAAAGGGGACATCCTTAGAGAGAAGAGTAGTCAAGGGGTGCATGATTTTCGAAAAATCAGGAATGAAACAACTGTAAAAACCGACGTGCCCCAAAAAAGAACGGATGTCCCTGATCGAGCTAGGCATAGGAAGACGAGAAATTAGATCAACCTTGGCTCGATCCACTTGGATGCCCTTCTCAGAAATTAGATGTCCTAGGATGATCCCCTCAAGCAACATAAAATGGCTCTTTTCCTAGGAAAGAACCAAATTAACGTCGATGCAACGCCTGAGTATATGAACCAAGTGCTAGAGGCACTCATCAAATGATGCCCCGAAAACTGAGAAGTCATCCATGAAGACTTCCAGATAATCACCTACCATATCAGAGAATATGGCAAGCATGCACCGCTGAAAAGTCGCGGGTGCATTGCAGAGACCGAAAGGCATCTTTCGGAATGCATACATTCCGAAGGGGCAGGTGAACGTGGTCTTCTCTTGGTCCTCGGGATGAATAGCCACTTGGTTATAACCGGAGTACCTGTCAAGAAAGCAGAAGAATCGATTTCCCGCTAATTTTTCGAGAATCTGATCTATGAAAGGTAGTGGGAAATGATCCTTCTTCATGGAGGAATTGAGTCGTCGGTAATCTATACAGACTCTCCACGAGTTGGCTAATCGGGTAGGTATGACTTCTCCGATTTCAGTCTTAATGGTGGTGAGCCCTTCCTTTTTAGGCACAACCTGAATTGGGCTCACCTAACGACTGTCGGAGATCGGGTAGATGATCCCTGCATCTAACCACTTGATGATCTCCTTTTTCACGACCTCCTGCAGATTGGGGTTTAAACGTCTTTGCATTTCACGGGAAGGTCGTGCACCCTCTTCTGAATAAATATGGTGTGTACAATAAGAGGGACTTATTCCAGTCAAGTCATCGAGAGTCCATCCAATGGCTCTGCGATGTTGCTGGAGAACAGCAATCAGATGAGATTCCTGATCAGGAGTGAGCTTGGAATTTATAATCACAGGAAAAGTCTGATTAGAACCCAAAAAGATGTATTTCAAGTGATCGTGAAGAGGTTTTAACTCAAGGATGGGGTTATCAGCAACAGCGGGTGGTTCAGGGTAAGTGTGAGGTTCAAGGATAGGAGTCATGGGTTTGTCTAAATCAGGGTTTGACTCCTCTAATTGTGGTTCAAAATCTTTCTACGGTTGATGGGGCATAATCAGGTTATTCTCAAAATGTGTTTCATCAACCAAAGCCCTAATATCACATATTTGTTCGATGACACCGCAATTGATTCCTTGTTGGGCCTTGAAGATGTCAATTTTTAGGGTTTGATTTCCAAATTTCAGCTCTATTTAGCCCTCCTCACAACTGATGTTGGCTCTAGCAGCAGCCAGGAAAGGTCTCCCTAGAATGATTGGTGTATCCCTAGGGTTTTCAGGTGCGTCCATGTCTAAGACTATAAAGTGTACAGGAAAATAAAAATCCCGCACTCTTACAATAACATCCTCATGAATCCCTTTAAGTGACTTTATAGATCGATCTGCTAACTCTAGTGTCACCTCAGTTGGTTTTAGGTCAGATTCTTCTAGGTGTTTTAGTAAGGATGTGGGTATCAAATTTATGGAAGCACCCAAGTCTAGCAATGCTCTGTCAAACTGGGTTTCACCTATTTTGCAGGAAATCAAGGGAGTACCTGGATCTTTTGCCTTGGGTGGGAGTCTGCTTAGGATTACAGAGCTGGCTTGCTCTGATAGTACAATTGGACTCCCACTCTTGGTTTGCGGCTTACGCTGAGGTGTACACACATTCTTTAAGAATCGTGTGTAAGCCGGTACGTGGCGAATCACATCCATCAAGGGGATGTTTATTTGGACCTGCTCAAAGAGCTTGACCAGGTCCTCCTCTGGTGCCACGGGTTTGGTTGTCTTCTTTCCCTTGGTCAAGGCCTCAGGAAATGGAACCTTGGTTGGTTCTTCTAGGATAGGTCCAGGTCTTTGATCTGGGACAGGGATAGAAACGTCCTGGATTACTGTCCTAGGGTTTGGATCACTACCAGGCTTGGAGTGGTCTGGATAAGGTGGATCTTGGGTCTCCTTACCACTATAGGTGGTTACAGAATTCAATCCTGCCTGGTTTTGGTTAGGGTTTGATAGGATGGGTTGCTGCTGATAACTTGCATAAGAGGTGGAAGCCTCCATCCCGTCAGGCGAAGGAACAGAGGGGGCCTGATAAATCATGTGTGCTTGGCCCAGGTTTGGGTTCATAACACGCCGCTAGGTCGGCACGTTATTAGGGTTAGGAAGAGGTTGGGAAGGAAGTGTGCCTGGTTGGCGAGAATTTGCCAACTGGGCCAGTTGATTTCGAACCTCTGCAAGTTCGTCCTTGTGTTGTTTTTGAATAGCCGCATTCGTTCTCTGAATGTCAGCTAGAGTCTGAAGGATGAGGGACATTTGGTCTTGGTTTGGCCCTGATGGATAAGTAGGGTTGGGCCGAGGCTGAGGAGGCTGGTAAGGACGAGGTGGTTGTGGATGGGGCTGAAAGGGTGGTCTTTGAGTTTGGGAATTTCCCGCCCACTGGAAGTTGGGATGGTTTCGCCATCTAGGATTTTAGGTGTTGGAGAATGGGTCATTCTGGATGGCGTTGAGGTCCTCGCAGGTTTGAGGAACCTCCAAAGAGTCAGAGAATGAGGGAATGGAATTCCCTTGGCTAGTATAGAAAGGATCGGAGGATCCTCCGATCCAAGAATCAGATGGGGGTGGATATGGATCCATCCTAGGAGAAGGTCGGTGGAGAATGTTTTGCACAGTCTCCTGTGTGGAAGGAGGCAGTACAAAATAATTATGCGCAGATGTGGCTCGCTGTAAGTGCTAAGTCAGCTTGTCCACCTTCTTCTCAATGATAGAGATCTTGTCCAATCAACTGGCCATCAATTCCAGGTTGATTGATGCGGATAGGCCCTGCGTCTCATGTGCTCCCCTAAGGTTCGTCGATGCGCGAGTATTCGTCCTGTCGAATAATCCCATGGAGTCATTATTGATGGAGTTCTTGCACATATTTTCGAGAATCTCCCACACGGTGTCCTCATGCTGACCCATGATATTTCCTCCGCAAGTTGCATTGACGAAAAGCCTAATATCTTCATGGAGTCCCTGGTAAAAAGACTAGACTTGTTCCCATTTAGGAACTCTGTGATGGGGGCACTTTCTCATGAGATCCTGAAAGCGATCCCATGCCTCATGAAGAGGTTCTCCCAATTGTTGCGTGAAGTGGGTAATCTGATGGCGCAAGGCATTGGTCCGACCAACGGGAAAGAACTTCAAAAACTCGGACTGAAGTTCCTCCCAATTGTTGATCGGTCGGGTCTATGTTTGGTACCAATGAGCGGCATTGCCCATAAGGGAGAAGGAGAACATCTTCATGAGGAGAATATCCCGATTTTGTGCATCTGACCCAAAAGTCTGGGCCAGATGCTTTAGCTGTTTTATGTGCTGGAAGGGGTCTTCAGAATTGAGCCCATGAAATTTAGGTATGACATGAATCATATTGGGCTTTAATTCAGAATCAGGTCCTCCAGTCGGGATTCTGACTCAAGGCTCAATAGCCACCGCAGCAGGATTATAATGGTCCCGCATCATAGGACGCTGCGGTGGGTGCATGAAGTTCTGGAAGAGGTCATTGAGTCGCTGGAGCTAGTGCTCCAGATTGTGATCTTCCTCAACTGGCTGAGCCATTGTGGAAGAAGAAGGTGATAAACACCAGTTTATCATCATTTTTATGCTTTAAAACTAACCTAGCTCTTAGGATTTTACTCCGCAAACGGGTTTTTGGGCTGCATTTAGGCATAAATTAGGATAGGCATGCATTGCATTTTTTATTGTCATTTTAATGAGTTTTTGTGAGTGTTAGGGATGTACAGATGCACAGATCCCTAAAACCCTAGCACTCAAGAAGGCAAATGGTGAAGGAGAAGCCCAGACTAGCTGGAACTCAGCCTAATCCAGCTCACCTCAGCTTGATCCAGCTCACCTCAGCTTGATCTAGCTCACCGCAGCTGGAACCTAGCTTACTTGAACTAGGGTTAGCTCATCCCAGCTCCATTCAGCTAATCTCAGCTGGATGGCAGCTCAAGAGAGTTCACCTTAGCTCATCCTAGCTCAAGTCAGCTCAGATCCAGCTCAACTTAGCTGAGTCTAGCTCATCTCAGCTCCCATTTGTCCACAGGGAGCTCTAACTAGCTCAGCTGAGTTGACTGGAGTTCACCCCAGCTCAGGTCCAGCTACATCCAGCTCTACTCAACTGCGGCCAGCTAAAGATGACTTCATTCCAGCTTAGGAAGCTCAAGTCCAGCTCCCGGGGACTCAGCTTAGCTCAACTCAGTTGAGCTAAGATACCTTAGCTGCCTCACCCAGCTTGATCCTCCCCGGGAGCATTAGACCCAGCTCACCTCAGCTTCTGTTAGCAGAAGCCAGCTTGCTTTAGCTTGGCTTAGTAGCTAGCAAAGAACTAGCAAGCTAAGCTAGCTAAGGTAGCTCCTTCCAGCTCTCTTCAGCAGCCACCAGCTCTAGTGCAGATCAAGATAAATACCTCCAACTCTTCTCCCTGAAAACCTTAGCTCCAAATGCCTCCAACTCTACTCCCTACTAGCTAAGCTAGCTAAGCTGTTTAACTTAGCTAGTCCACCTCCATGGCACCAAAACCTACTACCCTACTACCCTACTACCTAAGCTCCAGCAAAAAGACCACCTACTCCTACTTTATTTTGGTGCCAACTATCCCTTCCATCACCACCCTACATCCACCATCAAAACCCATCTCCACCCTCCATTTTTTTCCCTCCAAAATTGCCTTCTAGAAGGTATTTTTGGAGGGAAAACCAAGGCACCTCTTCATTTCCCTCCCATTTTTTCCCTCCAAAAATAACCAAGCACCCCTTCATTTCCCTCCAAAAAAACACCATAACCACCCCCCTTCCCATCCTATAAATACCCTACCATACCACCACATAATTCCCATCCTCCCTTAGTGTATTTTCGACCTACATCCACCTATACCTACGCCCAAGGAGAAGGAGTAGAGAAGGAGATTAAAGGGGCACACCACCAGCCCTTTTGGTGCCTTCTTCTCCCCACTCTCTTCAACTTGGGCCACGCCAAGGAGGAGGACTCTCCCACTTCAAGGAGGACGGCTAGGCAAAGGATAAAAGCTTAGGGTGGACATCCACCCTTGGAGAGAAACTTAGGGCACGCCCCCTTAGGGCTTGCCTTGGAGGTCATCACCTTGGCGGAGTTCTGCAAGGAAGGAGTTGAAGGATTCTTTTCAAGCTTGGGAGCCACCAACCTTGGAGCAAGAAGCCCTCTTCTTCACCATCTATCTAGAGGATTTGTGTTTTATTTTCTTATTTGCAATTTTCTAGTAGTACAAGCTTTCCTCTACTAGGCCTTTTGTAAAACACTTTATCAATTATCTAGTTGCCTTCTTTGCAAATTTTTTTGTTTGCATTTCTATTAGCTTATTTTCAGCATTCTTCACTCCCTCTCCCTAATTATTCTAGGCCTCCACTTGCCTAGAGTGAGCTTAGGGAGAGGTTCTGCTTGTCACATAAAAGTAGTATTTTAATTCAAAGTGTAAACACTTTTCCCGCCATCAGTTCGTATGTTGCCTTAGTTTAAAAATAAAAAAATGATATATTGAAAAATACCAAAAAGAAAGTTGGGATTTATATTCCTAGCAAGAGAATCAATTTTGCAACCATATTGCCTCCTTGGATGACCCTAGATACTTCCCTATCTAGGATTATAAATTTAAGAGTTGATCGATTTTGCGCGTTACAACGACGTATTTAACAAACCGCATGAAATCGCTATCAGAAGGTGAGTTGGGTTCGGAGTCAAAGGAGAGGTCGATGTGAAGTGTTGTTTGCTTAAACAAGGGCACTGAGGCTCGGCCTCGAGGGGAGTGAAGTTCTAAAGGAGGTTTCAAGGACCTCCTACCAAACATACACCGATGGAGAAGATGAGTTTAGCAGGTGCTGGTTCCAATTAAGACACCCAGAATGTTGGGTGACTATAGAGGTTCGAGGTAGATGGGCCTCTTAATCAAAAGATCATCTACCTAAGAATTACCTGGGCAGCCAGAGAGGGTGAGTCCCGCGAAGACCTCTATACGGTAGAGCGTCCCCACGGGTTACAGGGTTTCCCTCACCCGACCTCTCTTGTCACTGAGATTCCAGGTAGACCAGAATGGGGATCCTGACCTCTTAAGTCTACCACTTTTAGTTTAAGATCAAGGTGCTTAGGTTTTCACTTGAACTTTAGCCTTTTGAGTGCAAAGAGTGACCTAAGTTGAAGGTTGGTTGACCCAAGGGGTCAACTTCACCTGCTAGTTCCTTTGAGAGCTTATTAGGTCTTGTCTTTTAGGGTTCAAGTGTCTTTAAAGAGCCAAATTGCTTAGGGTTTCTTTGACTAAGTATTTTCAATCAATGGCTTAGGCATACTTCTTTTGGGATTTCTCAATTCTTGCTTAAGAAGTGTGTCTCTAAAACCCTAATGTTGAATCTTATGTTAGCTCTACTTGGTCCAGTTAGCTCCTTGTTGGGTAACTAGGGCTCAGGCAAGAAGGTGTTAGCCCTTAAATACCCTTAATAGTGTGTGCAGAAATAGTGGGTTGAAATTGAAAAACATGCAGCTTTGATGGTTTACTAGGTATGGAAGACAGGTTATACCTATATTGCTTGTTCTTTCTTTTTCTTCCTCTTTAGAATTGAGGGGTTAAAGTGAGAGGATAGAAAATTACCTGTCCTTGGAGTGGTTGTTGTGCGGCTGCTTGTTGTCCTATTTCCTGTGCCTGCACACAAAAGAGAAGAGATTAGTAGAAACTCAAAAATAGAGATCTTATGGCTTCTAGAATAGCCGTTGCTCCCCGGCAACGGCGTAAAAATAATGCTGGTTGCTGCCTTGTTTCGTCGTGATGATTATTTATGGTTTACAATCGTTGTAGTATATGACAAAACAGCTACCAGATTACTACAGAAAATTTTTTACTCGGAATAATAAGTTTTCCCGAGCTCGAACTCAGGGAGCAACTAGAATTCTAGAAGCATAAATATTCATAATTTTGTTACAAAAATAATAAGAGAGAGAGAGAGTTGTGTTGGCTCCTTCTTCTTCTCTCTTCTTTTTCTCTCTTTTGTTCTTCTTGTCTGTTCCTCTTCTTCTTCTTTCTTCTTTTCTTCCTGTTCTCTTCTTTAGCCTGTAGCTGTGGTGATCTTCTCTTTCTTCCTCTTTTCTTCTTTTCTTTCTGCCTTCTTCTTTCTTCTTTACTTGCGGCTGTGTTGATCTTCTCTTTCTTTCTCCTCTCTTTTTCTTTCTTTCTTTTCTCTACTCCTGCTCCTTTTCTCTTCCTCTTCTTTCTGCTCTGGTCGCTACCCTTCCATTGTCTGATTTGATGCTCAGACGACTTAACTGTGGGTTTGCTACAGTGTGGCTTCTTCTTTTCTTCTTCAGCTCCTCTCCTTCCTTTCTTCTTCAGCTGCTCAGTGCAGCTAAGGCTTTCGGCCGCTCCTCCCCTCTTCTTCTTCCTTAACTTGCTTCTTCTTCTTTCTTTCTTTCTTTCCTGTGTGCACACACAGTGGTCAATGCAAAACCTACCCCTTCCCCGTGTCTCTCTCTTTCTCAGAATCTCTCTTAGGAATGCTCTCCTAGAACCGGGTAATCGGGTTTGGGTAGCGCACCCAGGACCAGGCCCACTGGCATGCGGTGGTGGGCGAGTAGTGCTTGGTCGGGTAGTCAGATCCGGCCCAGACCCGCGGGGCGTGAGCGCGGGCGAGGGCGAGCGAGCACGTGGCGCACTACGTGCGGGTGAGAGGGACCTGACCCCTGTGTATTGAAGGCAACCAGCCTGATACACTTTTTCAATATAAGTGTGGACGCACAGTCGCAAACTTACGAGGTGGGACTAAAGTCCCACCTCCAGATGTCGCATCCGCAGCTGAGGAAGCTGCTGCCAATTGGGGCAGCTGCGAGGCTCGCGACCCAATTACAGGCCTGGGCGTGTTCACAGACGCAATCCGCGCTGCCTGGGATGCACGCCTGGGCTGGAGAAAGGCTAGAGCTGCGAGCGAAGGAGCTGCAGCAGCTTAGCAATGGCTGCGAGGGGCTGCTACCTGAAATACAATGACGGCCTCTCGGCCACATCAGAAAACGTAGGAAGCTTCGCCGTAGTGCAGCGAAGACGGTGCGGGGGTCGGCGAGGCGCGAGAGTGTTTGTGGAGGTAGACCTAGGTCAGATTGTGTGCGTGAAGATGGGTTTGTTCGGGGGGTGGTTGGGCAGTGTATGGCAGTGAATGGAGAGGGGGGAATGGTTGGGTGGAGTGAGGGGGAGCTTCTGGGGTAGTCGGCGAGGGTGAGGTGGTCTGTGGAAGTGGGATGGCCTCGCCGGAGAAGGTGACCGGAGATGGGGAAGATGGAGTTGGACAGTGGCGGTCAGGTGGTTGAAATAGCAAATTAGTAGGGGGAAAATACAAGAGAGAGAGAGAGGAAACTTTGTACCTATTTACTCGACGAAGGGGGAGAGAGCAGCGCCCGGCTCTTGCCTGCCGGAGCTGAGGACGAAGATGCCCAGGAGGAGGGTATCAGCGATAAGGAGGCGGTCGAAGGGTGCCAGCTGGTACGGCCTAGCGCGGACAACAGGGCAGAGTAAACTCTGCTGCAGGTAGGCAGCAGAGCAACGAGGAGGAGGAGGAGAAGGTCGTCGGAAGCTCGAGCGCTCGGACCGAAGAGGGAAGGGATGAAAAGTGGGGTATTTCTCCGCCGGAGGAAGCTTGAAGGAGTCGGCAGACCTTGCCGCTCCTTATAAAGGCCTTGGCACGGAGAGGGGACCGAGGTGGCGATGTGCCAGCCTCGCCGGAGAGTGGTCGAAGAGGATACCCATGCCTTTTGTGCATTCGCACGAGAGACATGGTTGATGGTAGAGGGTAGGGGAGGGTCCCTGCGACAGAGGACGTCGTAGGGAACCCCCCGTCTGTTCTAGAGGACGGTCGCCCTGCCCTGCACAGTGTCATCCTCCACGCAAGGTCGCTGGAGGCATGGCGCTACGTAGAAGTGGCAGGGAGGACCGTTCTACAAATAACGATGAGAAGTTGGGGGCCTAAATGCAAGGGTTTCAAAAGATAATGGTCAAAAAGTAAATTAAGAGGACCAATTTGTAACGTTGGTCAAGATGGTCTTCTCTTAGGCCCAAGCTTTTATACTATACTAATTTGAACCTAAGGATTTTAATGGTGAATTTTGATTTTAGGTTGGACCATGTTTGACTGGTCGATTTGTGCAAAAACCCAAATTAAGTCATTAATTAGGCATGGTTCTCATTTTAGGTCAAAATAGGTTTCAAAGGCCAAATTGAAGGTTCTAAACCCTAGGGGATATTTTTCTATGAATTTTAGGGGGTTTAGTTGATTTTTATCCTATCTCAAACTTCATGAATTAAAGTGGGTTTGTTTTAGGGTTATAGAATGTTATTTAATTCCTAAAAGTTGCTATAACCCTTTTTAGATCAGATCATCCCATTTCCCTTCTTATTAAGCTTGTTTGACCTATGTTGGATCATTAATTACCCTGTTTGCATATTGCATTGGTGAACTTACAGTTTTACCCCTGATGATTTGTTTTATCCTTTAACTCTGAATTCTCTGAGTTGAGCCTCTCTTTGGGTTTTGTAGGAGCTTTTTCACACATATTTGGATTAGATTGTGCTAGTTAGGGTTCATGATGAGGTTCTCATCAGGTAGCTATGCTCATGGGGCTTCAGTTGCCGCGAAGTGTAAGCGACAACGTGACCCCGCTGCATGAGCACACCCCCTAATCCCTGCAAAGAAGCGTTCGTGTACACAATGAAACCACCACTGCGGTCTGGGATGGTAAGCATAGGAGTCGAAGTCTGCCTCTCCTTCAACTCCTGAAAAAATGCCTCACAAGCGTCTATCTAAGAAAAGGGCACGTCCTTCTGGGTCAACTGCGTCATAGGATGTGCAATCTACGAGAAACCCTTGATAAACCACCGATAGTAGCCTGCCAGTCCCAAGAAACTGTGGATCTCTATCACTGTACATGGTCTCTCCCACTTGAGCACTGCCTCTACCTTGGTTGGATCCACAGCCAAGCCATCCCCTGAAATCACATGACCTAAGAAGGTCACCTGCCTCAACCAGAACTCGCACTTGTTGTATTTGGCATACAGCCTACGTCGTCTCAACGTGTCCAGAACCATCCGCAAGTGCTGTCCGTGCTATGCCTGATCCCGCGAGTAGATGAGCACATCATCGATAAATACTACCACAAACTAATACAGATACGGTCTGAACACCCATTTCATCAAATCCATGAAAGCAACGGGGGCGTTGGTCAGCCCAAACGGCATGACCAAGAACTCGTAATGTCCGTACTGGGTGCGGAAAGCTATCTTGGAGACGTCGGTGTTACGAACGCACGGCTTCAGACATTTTTAAGACGTCTGGGAGGTCTCCCAGATGTCTGGAACCCCTTCCAGACGTCTAGGATTCTGTTATTTTCGGCACGCGTGTTTCATCTGCGCGCCTGAGCGTGCAGACCTGCGAGCGTCTCTCTCTCTCTCTCTCTCTCTTTTTCCCTCTCCCTCCTGTGCCCTCTGTCCCGCTTTCTCTCTCTCCTCCTCGCGCGGCCTTAAAAGGCCACGCCCTCCCCCTCACTCCCGTCACCTCCGCCCCCTTTCCTCTTCTCCTTCCAGCTGGTGCACGAGAGCGAGCGCGAGTGAGCGGCGGCAGCGACAGCCGGGGTGAGTGTGGGAGGAGGTGCTACGTGTGGGAAGAGGCGCTCGGCCGTGAGGGCGAGCTCGCCGGGGCTGCTAGGGCCGGCTGGCGGGGGAAGCAGCAGACGTGGGGTGACGCGGGAGGCCTGCTGTAGCTCGAGCAGCAGGCGGACAAGGCACAGCGCGGTCGTGCGTCGCGGGCGAAGGGCGAGTCGCACTCTGATTCTGGAAATTTTTTCAGAATCAGACGTCTGGGCTTCCAGCCAGACGACAGGGACGACGTCTGGAGGACTGTACAGATGTCTGAAAGGTGAGTTATTTCCGTCTTCCTTCCTTTTCTTCGACTGACCATACTGAGAGAGAGAGGAAATGGGTACGCGCAGGTTTAGATTCGCCACCCAACACGAATCAGATGTCTGGCTGCAGTGCCAGACGATTGGAGCGACTTCCAGACGTCCGGGGTGACCATCGGACGTCTGGGAACTAGGCCAGACGCCCCCACAGGATTCTGGACATCTGAGAGACCACGCAGAGCAAGGTAACCCCTGATCCACTTTTTAAGACGTCTGGAATAAGTTCCAGACGTCTGATTTTGCACTGTTTCGTCGTTTTGGACCCGTTTAGGGCCCGTACGGAGTCCGTTTTCCGTGTTTCGAGTTGCGTGCTTCTCGGAATTTAATCCTCTACTCGTCTACAGTAGTTATATACTATTTTGAGAAACTCCTTGTGTTTGATCCTTGTGATAGGACCCCGTTCCGTTGCAGTCTCGGGGTTTGTGGAGGCACGTGGGATTCCCGACCACGCCCCCAGTACTCCTGCTGTAACCGGTAGAGTGGCTTTTAAGTTTACTAGTATAATCTGTTAAATTATGGAACCATAAATAGAACCTAGGACATTGCATGAATCCTAGGAATGAGAAATAGATTGAATGGTAGATCCTAGGGTGTTGCATGAATCCGAAGGCTGGAAAACTAGATTCTATGATAGATCTAGGATATGGCATGAATCCTAGGACGGGAAAACTAGTGGAATGTATGAATACTGCAGTCTTGGAAAATGTGGAAAGGAAATAATAGCTGCCTGTGAATTGAATTAACAGCTGCCTGCTATGAATAAATAAACGTGATTGAGAACATGGATTGTATGAACGTGAAACTGGAAAGGGTGAAACCTGAATATGCTGAGTTAAAAGAGCTGGAACCCTACGGGGAATTAGGAGTAGAACTCCTGGAAGGTGAATGGAATAGAATTGGGGAAGTGAGCTGGCCCTTGAGTACGAAGTACCAAGGAGAGCGACTGTCCCCCTATTTAGTGCAGAGCGGAGCCAGCCACCCTAGGGACCCGGGGTTAGGTCTGGCCACTTTGTACCGACTTGCTGGCCCTCGTGTACGTAGTACTGAGGAGAGCTACTAGTGTAGGGAGGTACTAGCTACCCCACGGGCCCCAGGGTTCTGCTAGCCTCCTACACCAACTTGTTAGGCCCATTGGGCAAACCAGGGTAGTCAGGCGAGGGTGCGTGGACTGTGGAGGGGCAAGGCCCCTGTTTGGTTACTGTGGAGGGGTTGGACCCCTGTTACTGAGAGGGCTCTGCCCTGTACTGGTTCCATGCTGTGCTTTGGGCGCACCCGTTAACGGAAACGACTGCCCGCGTGCTAGTGCGGGTTAGCTACCTGTGCATTTATCGCGCGTGCCGTAGTCATCGTTACGCCTATCCGTGACCTTGGGGTGGTTGACTGGGAGTAGGATCACCACAGGGGACTCTCCCGGCCAGGAGAGCACCACGTGCTAGTTCTACTATTCAGAAAAGACTGCAATCAAGATCGTTCCCACGAGGAACATTCGAGATCAAGTGAAGGATCTGAGAAATAGATAAATTTTGAAACAATAGAAAGACGTAAATAAAGGAAGAAAGAAAATTAAAACAGCTACTGTACACTTTACTATTTCTTTAGTTTAGCTGCCACTCTACTCAGCGTTTTGCTGACGTGTTACACTCGTTACTTTTCAGGACTAGGTGTTGAGCAGCCAGGGTCAGCGGCTGCAGAGGAGCTGGGCCGAGTAGGGTCCAGTAGAGTTACCACTGTTCTCTTGTACCACTTTTTTTTGGTTCCACTGTAGTGAGTAGTTCTTGTTTCCGCTGTACTTTTCTTTACCCACAGTTCATATTATGTTATGAATGTTGTTCTACTGTTGTGGTGGTATATACTGTAGTGGCTTCTTTCTTTACTGCCGTATTTCCTTACTGTTAGTTATATTCATGCTGAATGTGATTTATTTTGCTGCTCTTTTGGTTACTTCCTCGTTGGACGACTAAGTCTTGGGATTAGTCGAGTCGATCCGGTTCTCGTGTCTCGTAGGGACTCGGGAATCGGGTCGTTGAGTCGACGTCTGCCTCTCCTTCAACTCCTGAAAAAATGCCTCACAAGCATCTGTCCAAGAAAAGGGCACGTCCTTTTGGGTCAACTGCGTCATAGGACGTGCAATCTATGAGAAACCCTTGATAAACCACCGATAGTAGCTTGCCAGTCCCAAGAAACTGTGGATCTCTATCACTGTACGTGGTCTCTCCCACTTGAGCACTGCCTCTACCTTGGTTGGATCCACAGCCAAGACTTCCCGTGAAATCACATGACCTAAGAAGGTCACCTGCCTCAACCAGAACTCGCACTTGTTGTATTTGGCATACAGCATACATCGTCTCAACATGTCCAGAACCATCTGCAAGTGCTGTCCGTGCTATGCCTGATCCCGCGAGTAGATGAGCACATCATCGATAAATACTACCACAAACTAATCCGGATACGGTCTGAACACCCAGTTCATAAAATCCATGAAGGCAACGGGGGCGTTGGTCAGCCCAAATGGAATGACCAAGAACTCGTAATGTCCGTACTGGGTGCGGAAAGCTATCTTGGAGACGTCGGTCTCCCTAATCCTCAACTGGTGGTAGCCAGACCTCAAATCTATCTTGGAGAACACCGTAGCACCTCGTAACTGGTCAAACAAATCATCGATCCTCGGCAGTGGATACCTGTTCTTGATGGTGACCCTATAAAGCTGTCTGTAGTCCACACAAAGGCGTAAGATACCATCCTTCTTCTTCATAAATAATACTGGGGCTCCCCACGGAGATGCACTGGGCCTCACAAAGCCCTTCTCCAATAGGTCCTGCAACTGGGACTTGAGCTCTCGCAGCTCAAGTGGTGCCATCCTGTAATTGCCGTAGAAATGGGGCTGGTCCTCGGTACCAGTGAGATCTCGAACTCGATCTCACACTCAGGCGATAGTCCTGGCAGCTCCTCTGGAAACACGTCGGGGTACTCTCTGACCACCGGGATGCTTTGGAAGTCTGCCACAGGGCTGGGCTTTACCACTACACAAGCCAGAAAGCCCTCACACCCCTGGCCCAAAAGTCTCACCGCCCAAAGTGCAGAAATACACCTGAAACCTCCATCCACCAGCTGTCCATGAAACTCAAAAGAAGGTATCTCCGGGATGGAGAATACAATCTTCCTCTCAAAATAGTCCACCAAAGCGTAGTAAGCGGACAACCAATTCATCCCCAGAATCACGCCAAAGTCCTCCATCGGTATCACAATCAGATCAGCGGGGAGGCTATGTCCCCCAACACTGACCTCACAGTTTGTGTAAACCTCCTCAGCTACAAACAGCTAACCATCCGGACCTCTGATCATAAAAGGATCCACTAACAACACCCAATCCTGTCCCAAACTGATAGCAAAACTAGCAGCAATAAACGAGTGCGTGGCACTGGAATCAAAAAGTGTGTAAACTAGTCTACCAGAAACTGTAACCATACCTGTCACCACTGAACCTGAAGCTTTGGCGTCTCTGTGTGTTAGGGCGTTGATATGCCCCTCATCTCTCGATGCGGAAGAAGCAGCCACACTCTACGTCAGACGGGTAGCTTTTGGCCGGTACCCTCCCTGCGACTGCTGTCCTCCCTCACGTGCCTAGGAACCACGGCCTCCTGCTCGTCCTCCAGTGCTCGGTACGGGGAGCATCTGCTGACCTCCAACCCTAGACGAGCAGTCCCTCTTGATGTGGCCCGGCTGGCCACACTGGTAGCAAAGGGGAACTCGACTCTCGCCCTCGGTAGGTTCCTACTGGCGGTTGGGCGAGGGTCCAATGTTGGCAGCTGGCCCCTGTCGGGGACCCCCAAAGGCCACTGATGAGCCCGCAAAATGTGACAACTCTCCTGCGGGCGTCGCGTGCCTCCGCTCTCGCCGGCCCTGTGAGTAGTCTGGCTGGTAGGGCCTCTTCCGTTCGCTGTCAATGTCACGTGCAGTCGGGTTGGTCTCCTCATAGGTCATAGCTGCCTCCACCACTCTCGAGAATGTGGGTAGCTTCAGGGGTTTGACATACCCCCGAATAGTAGGCCAGAGCCCCTCGGTGAACCTCCACAGGCACTCCTCCTCATGACCACAACTATCGCAGCAAAATGGGATAGCTCCAGGAAACGCGTACGGTACGTGCTCACAGTCATCGTCCCCTAGCAGAGAGTGTGGAACTCCCGCATCCTCTGATCCTGCCACGTTTGTGGGAAGTACTGCTCACAGAAGAAGGTGACAAACCGGTCCCACATCGACTCTGCCCCCTCCTGACCTCTGACCGCCCTCCACCACCTGTGTACTGTGCTCTATAGCTAGTACGTGGCAAAGGCCACATGGCACTCCGCAGGGGGGTGAAGGGTGTCGAACACCTTCTCGATCTGCTCTAACCAGTCCTCCGCCTCAGTCGGATCCTCATCCCCCTTGAAGGAGGGGGGCTTCAACTTCTAAAGCTGTCCGAAAAGCTTGTAATGTCGTTGAAGTGGGGAAACGAGCATGCCTCTAGGCAAGGAGGGCTCATGCTTGAAAGTGCTAGAGTGCGGTGGGGGCGGTGGAGGAGCACCCCCTCCCCCACGTCCAGTGCTGCGTCTATCTCGCGGTCCCACAGAGGACTCCCCCTCCACGTCCCCAGGGAGAGGCACCCGTGGAGACGGGTGGAGCTCCTCTTGTACTATCTCGCGTATCAGCTGGGCGAGGTCCTGGGCCTGAACACCTGGAAGAAGTGGTTGGTCCACTGAAACGTCGGGCTCAACACGTCCGCCCCTCCGACCTCATCCACGGCCTCGTGGCCCACCTCAATAACTCCACGTCGAGGCATCTCTTGCAAGGAGATGCGAACAACAAAACAGGAAGACGTCAATTCCAATGGACATTCAGCAAAAAGCCTCAGAACAGATGTCAAAAGGTACGTTGTGGTGGTTACTCTAGTTACAAGCACATTAATTGGTTATTCTCAAGCTAGTTGGTTCACTTCTCGGGACAAGCTTGCTCTGATACCATCCTGTTACGACCCTGTTTCCGAATTCCTACAGGACACTAGACTAGACCGACTCGATTGATCCCAACACCCAGTCGTCCAACGAGAAAGTAACCAAAAAGCAGGAAAGTAAACCACATTCACTGTGCTAAGCAACTAACAGTAAAAAGGTACAGTAGTAAAGAAGTAAAAACTGCTACAGTACATATCACCACCACAACAGTAGAAAGTAACAAGGTACAAAAACATAAAGTACATAACATAAGGGTACAAGAGTCTACTCACTACTACAAACGAGTACAACAAAAGAGCTACAACTACTGGGCTCTACTGGGCCCAGCACCCTCTACAGCCGTGAGCTCTGGCTGCTCAACACTTGGACCTGAAAAGGGTTATGAGTACACAAAGTCAGCGAATGCTGAGTAGAGTGGCAACCAACTAACTAAAGCAGTAAAAGTGGACAGGTAGCTGATGAGAACCTCATCATGAGCCATAACTAGCTCATTTTGACCTAATATAAAGAATAAAAGCTCCTACATAACTCAAGGAAAGGCTTAACTCAGAGAATTCTGAGTTTAAGGAGAAAACAAGTCATAAGGGGTAAAAATGCAATTTTACCAGTATAATCTGCATACAGGGTAATTCAGGGCCCAAACATAGGTCAAAGCAACTTAATAAGAATAAAAGTGGGATGAAATGATCTAGCAAGGGCTACAGCAATTCCAAGAAACTAAATGATAATCTGTAACCCTAAAACAACCCACTTCAATTCACGAGGTTCGAGGCAAAGTAAAAATAGAATAAACCCTCTAAAATTCATAGAAAAATAATCTCTAGGGTTTAGAACCTTCAATTTGGCCTTCAGAACCCATTTTGACCTACATTGAGAACCATGCCCAATTAATAACTTAATTCGGGTTTTCGCATAAATTGACCGGTCAAACAAGGTTTAATATAGAAATGAAATTCACCATCAGATTCCTTAGGTCCTAATTAGTCATATATAAAAACTTGAGCCTAAGAAGAAACCTCCTTGACCAACTTTACACTTTGGTCCTCATATATTTACTTTTTGGCCCTCAACTTTTGAACCCTCGCATTTTGGCCCTAACTCTCCTTCGTTCTTTGCGTTCAGGTCCCCCCTGCAAAACCTGCCAGCACCATGCTCCGGCGACCTTGCGCGGAGCATGGCGCCGCGCAGGGTGAGGGGGAGAGCCTGGCAAGTAAACCGGGGGTGCCCTGCGTCGTCAGCCGTCGCAGGGACACCCCCCTGGTCGCTGTAACCCACCATACCGGCCGTGCGAACGCATGGACGGTATGGGTTTCCATCTCCGGCGTCCTCCGGCAAGGGAAACACATCGTCTCCCTCCGCCTTCCTCCCTGATTCGGTCCCTATAAATACCCCTGTCGCTCCACCGTTCTTCCCAGCTCGGGTCTGACGGAGAAAACCCCCAACTTTCCTCTCTTCTCTCTCCGGCAGACGCTCACCAGCTCCGGCGGTTCCTCCCCCTTCTCCTCTTCGCTCTGCTGCAATACCAGCAGCAGAGACTTCCTCCCCTGCTCTTCCGGCGCCACGCCGCACCCAGCTGGCGCCTCTCCGGCTCTCTGCTCGCCGCCGCCCCTTTCCCTGAGCATCGTCTTCTCCAGCGACAGTCGATACGACTGTCGCCCTGTTCCTCCCCCTTCGTCCCTGCAAGTAAGCTAGAACTACTCCCCTTCTTCTCCTCTTTCTTTCCCCGCCTTCAATTTATTCAATTAAGCCCTCGACCGACCCTGACCATCGTCACCCCCTTCGTCTCCAGCCACCCTCCGGCGAGATGCTCCCATCGCTCCACAGCCTCACACACCTCGCCGACCCTCACCGAACCTCCGCCTCATCACACTGAGCAACCCCCACCCCTTCACTGCCACTCCACACCTCCGTAACGCTTCCCCCAACAAACCCATCCTCCGACCCACAGTCTGACCTAGGGCAGCCCTTGCACGCCACCCCGCGCCTCGCCACCACCCACACGAGCTTCGCCACACCCCGGCGAAGCCCCCGACACTTTCTGATTAGGCCGAGAGGCCGTTCTTCTGTGAACAGGCCACCCGACCTCCGCCGCCATTGCCGTGCAGAAGGAGCTGCTTCCGCCTGCAGCTACAGGCGCGCCATGCTCAGCGCCACGCCCAGATTCGACTCCCAGGCCTTGCGAGGCGTTTCGACAAAACACCAGGCTCACAGCTAAGGCAGAAGGCTTCGCGTGACGCCGCGATCTCCCGCTGCTTTCCCCGCTGCGGGCGCGCAATTGAGGTGGGACATTTAGTCCCACCTCGGAAAAGTCCGAAGAGGCGCAGCGATATAAGACGGAAAAGTGCTGGAGGCTTACTGCCTCAGCACACGGGGTGAGGTCCCCTTCACCCGCCCGGTTACCCGGTCTCGTCCGCGCTCACGCCCCGCGGACCTGACCCGACCCGACCCGACTTAGACTGACCTGCACTCCTCGCCCACCACGCACGCTGGTGGGCCTGGACCTGGGCACGACCCGTACCCGATTACCCGGCAGCTCTGGGAGAGCTTTCCCAAGAGTGGGTTCAGAGAAAGAGAGACGCGGGGGAGAGGGTAGAGTAGGTTTTGTCCTCTGACGTAAGCTCTGAAGTGTGCAGGAACAGGTGAAGAAGAAGGAAGCTGCGGAAGACACTGTAGCAACAGGCAGTTTAAGTCGTCTGATTTGGAAATCAGACGACGGCCTGGAGGGAAAAGAAGAAAGGAGGGGCGACGTCCCTGACTGGAAAAAGAAAAGATGGAAGAAGGAGATCTGCAGAAAGAAAGAGCATCACCTCTGCAGAACGAAGAAGAAGAAGATCACCTCTGCAGAATAAAGAAGAAAGAAGGAGATCTGAAGAAAGAAAGAAGAGCATCGCCTCTGCAGAATGAAGAAGAAGCAGATCTGAGACGAGGAGAAACAAAGAAAAAAAAGAGACACCACATTCTTTCTCTCTCTTTGTTTATTTTTGTAAAAGAAACATGTATATCTCTAGAATACAACTTGCTCCCTGAGTTCGACCTCGGGAACTCTTTTATTTTCCGAGTAAAAAATTTATATATTTGAAATGATGGCAATAACTGGCTATATTACATCGACATAACAATAAAACCCAGTTATCTCTCGAAGTCATCGTTGCTTATCAATTTGGCGCCGCTGCCGGGGAGCAACGACTATTCTAGAGGTAAACATTCCGGTTTCTTTTTAATTTCTGATAATCTCCTCTCTTTTGTGCAGAAAACTACAGGAAATCAAGAAGACAAGCAACCGCACGACAACCACTCCGAGGACAGGTAAATTTTTCCTCTCGCTATTAACCCCTAAACTCTAAAGAGGAAGAAAAGAAAAGAATAAGCAATATAGGGCTAACCTGTCTTCCATACTTAGTAACCATAAAGAGTTGCATGTTTTCAACTCATTAGTCCTGCACACTATTAAGGGTATTTAAGGGCTAACACATTCTTGCTTGAGCCCTAATTACCCAACAAAGAACTAACTGGACCAAGTAGAGCCAACATAAGATTCAACATTAGGGTTTTAGAGACACACTACTTAAATCAAGAATGGAGAAAATCCAAAAGAAGTGTGCCTAAACCATTGATTGAAAATACCTATTCAAAAGAAAACCTAAAACAATTGGCTCTCTAAACACTTGAACCCTAAAAGACAAGACCTAAAAGCTCTCAAAGAAAACAAGAGGTAAAGTTGACCCCTTGGGTCAACCAACCTTAAATTAGGTCACTCTTTGCACTTAAAAGACTAAAGTTCAAGTGAAACCTTAAGCACCCTGATCTTAAAATTGGTAGACTTAAGAGGTCAAGATCCCCATTCTGGTCTACCTGGAACCGCAGTGACAAGAGAGGTCGGGTGGGGGAAACCCTGTAACCCGTGGGGACGCTCTACCGTGTAGGGGTCTTCGCGGGACTCTCCCTCTCTGGCTGCCCAGGTAATTCTCAGGTGGACGATCTTTCTGATCAAGGGGTCCATCTGCCCCGAACCTCTATAGTCACCCAACATTTTTTGGGTGTCTTGATTGGGTCCAGCACCTGCTTATCTCATCCAGCCCTTCAGTACTTTGCAGGAGGTCCTTGAAACTTCCTATAGAAATTCACTCTCCCCGAGGCTAAGCCTCGGCTCCCTTGTTTTTGCAGAAATCATTCACATAGCCCCTCTTTCCTCTGATTCTGAACAAAGTCCCCTTCTTCCATTAATTCAAACTTCTGATTCTATCTTGATTCCACCACCTGATTCGAAGATGCAGCCTAATTACCTAGCAAGACTACAATGTAAAAAACCTGAATATCTGAGATCCATGAAAGATAAGATGATTGAGGATGCCCTTGAAATCTATGAAATCAAATATAAACCCTCAACACCAATAGGAAACATTCAGGTTGATGTTCCAACAACCACAACTTTCATCATAAACTGTGCCCAAATTCTATTGACTGAAATTTCAAAAGGATCGACCCGAGATATGCTCATGACAAGATACATTGAGATGGAAAAATTACACCAATCTGAATACCTTCAATGCTTGACAAATCCTGTACTTTGGGAACAACACCAAGATGCCCTTATAAAACGGGTAGAAATGATGAAATCAGTAGAACAAATTATCAACCAGAAATACCCGTATACACCAGAAATAGAGGATGAACCATCTTGGAACATTATCCCAGATCTCGGGATTGAGGCACAAAGTGGTTGTGAAATCCCAACCCAGATAGAAGACAATGTTGAATCAGGTTGGGATATTGCAGGAGAACACAATGATAAGCCAAACTTAGACCATGAATTGCCAAGCCTAGAATTCCAAAACTCCTGCAATAATGAGATCACTACTGAACCTTTTGAGGGTATAAATTCCGCCCCTTATTTTGATAAGGTAGCCCTCGAAGGTTATTCGGACTTAGGTTCTAATAATTCTACCCACATCCTAAGCCTAGAACCTAGATCCGAAACTTATTGGGAAGATTATGAGGCCCCTTTTGAGAAAGATCAAATTTTTGCAGAATATGATTCCGGGCCTCTATTTGATGAATATCCCTCTCCAACATCTTCAGAAAATCTGATCGATTTTCCAGAAAACATGCCAATTTATGATACAGAAACTGAGGAGTTGGACGAGTTGGATTTTAATTGGGTCTATCCTACCAGCTTGGAGCTTGAGCCTAGACAGAATACCTTTTCGAGCCCAGAATTGACATATAGGCTAGACCCCAATCAGGCTGCTGATTCCACATCTGATGATTTTTGCTGTGGTGGAATTCATGATCATGAATCTCATTTTTGCCAACTCTCCGACAATTTCAAATCTGACTATAATTGCGGAGAGATTCCCCTTCCTGAACACGCCAGGCCTATCTACGACCTCAGTTCTCATGACTCTGACTCCGACTCTGAGGTCCTGATTCCCGAGATCACTGATAACACAGAATCATTCCTTTTCGATCCTCAGGAACCAAAAACAGAAAATGCCAAGAGTGATTGTAACCTAGAATCCAAATTTTTTTTCGAATCCGATTCCTTTCATCCTACAGACACTCTTCCGGCATTTGATAGTTACCCAGAGGACTCTCTACAGAAAACCACCTATCATCTGTTTCTGGAAGAGCCCTCGTACACAATGGCCACCTCGTCCGCACACACAGAACGGATCAAAACCTCTCCCAAACCCCGACCCGCAACCGGACTCAATTTCTATTCAGATTCACCTCTCACCGAGCCGATTGCATTTCCACATCGGGTTTCGAACATTGATCAGACTACATACCATGCTCTATCATTCTCTGATCACCCCTGTAGGGTTTCCGCGTCATTCATTGATTATTCTACGGCTCCCTACTCTGACCAGGCTGATTCGACTCAGCCAAACCCTGCGTTTACACTTCCACATCCATCTGAGCTTCATAGTTTATGGTGGGTTCCACACCTTTTTATCCACATCTATCAACCCACCAGATTGATTGGGTTTGGGCTGCATCATCAGCCTGTTGATCTGAACAAGCACCTGGTTGGACCAACCAGGCTCTTAATCAAGGTGCTTGTCTTACAAAACTCTGCTGATTTGACCATCCCCTCTCCATTGCATTTCCCGCTTGGCTGAAGGCATCAAATTTAGCGCTCAACGGGAGGCAACCCGTCATTCTCTTTGAAAACCTGAAACTTGTTCTGACACCTTTTTGCACTTAAAGCTCACACTTTAGGACAGCCGACTCCACCTCAGGTGCTTGCATCTGGGATTAGAAATCGTCCGCAACAGTCACCCCGACCCATTCACTCATCAAAACATTTGTCCTAATGTATGAACTAAATTAAATACAAACCCCTAGGTTACAATGAGGACATTGCAAATCTTAGGCATGGGGGGCGGGGGGGTATGAAAGTGCAAAACTTGTAAGAAAAGGTTTCAAAAAAAAAATTCACATATGCCAAAAACACCATAAAAATTAAAAATTTTTCGAAAAAGAATAAGAGGGAAAAGAGGAGAAGGAAATTTTGTGAAGAAGAAGGAGAAAAGAAACAAAAGGAAAAAAGGAGCACAAAATTATGAGAAAAAGGTGATAGTCATTAGTAAGGAACTAAGGAATTAGCCTAAGTTCTAGACCTCATTCAAGAAAATAACTGAAAAGTGCATAATGAGATTAGTAAGAATGCAAACCTTAGGCATTCTTGAATAGACTCTTAGTACCCATTAAGATCTGGACACTCCTCAAGAGGTTGAGGAAAATGAAAAGCTGAAGTATTAGGTCTAAGGCTTAGGGAGTATTCAGCCTCGTTAACTAATTTTTGGTTTACAAGACTCAGTAACCTAAGCACCCTAACCTCACACACAGCCTGGTTCAGTAAGCGTAAAAATCAGAATCACGCAGAAGCGTCACAAAATTCTGAAAAGAACACCTAGAATAGGAGCGGCCGATCAACACAAGTTGATTTGGACGAGTTCCCAGCGCGGAGAGGCGGGAAATCCCCTCGAAGATGCGTAACAAAATATCATCTCCTCGGTGCTTGTCTCTTAGGATATTTACATATCCTACTGGGGGCATGTAAGCACTCTGCTGGTTCAGATTCCATGGATGGCATTATCCCGAAGTGTCAATTGCCAGGGTCTGGATTCGGCCACGGAACACCATGGATGGGATTATCTCGAAATCTCAATAGCCAGGGTTCCGGGGGTTGCCATGGGCGGTGCTATCTCGAAGCATCGATCGCCAGGAACCCTTGAGGATTGATGATGAGAGCAAGGAATCTGATACAGACCGTGTTGAAAAGCCAATCCTAGGCTAGAACTAAAAAGAAGAAAGAGAGAAAACTCTCCAAACAGAAAAACTTTCTATCTCTCTCTTACAAAACGCACTGCGAACCGAGCCAGGGCTAAAATCATTTCAAGCACGGGTGCTTTAACCACAAAGTCCAATAAACCTTAGGTTAGTTCTTGTGGACCTTAAAAACCTTTGCTAAAGACTGAGGCTAAGGCTAGACAGATTTGGATCTTGATTGGTACTAGAGTACCTTTTAGGCCTATGGTCAGCATTCTAACCTAATCTATGCTCAAATAAAAAAGGCACTTATCTAAAACTATTAAAAACTTCATGGTCTAGAACAAGGGTTGAAACCTTAAGTTTTTGCTAAGGGACTAGCAAAAGCTAGGCATGGGGGTATGATGAGAACCTCATCATGAGTCATAACTAGCTCATTTTGACCTAATATAAAGGATAAAAGCTCCTACATAACTCAAGGAAAGGCTTAACTCAGAGAATTCTGAGTTTAAGGAGAAAATAAGTCATAAGGGGTAAAAATGCAATTTTACCAGTATAATCTGCATACAGGGTAATTCAGGGCCCAAACATAGGTCAAAGCAACTTAATAAGAATAAAAGTGGGATGAAATGATCTAGCAAGGGCTACAGCAATTCCAAGAAACTAAATGATAATCTGTAACCCTAAAACAACCCACTTCAATTCACGAGGTTCGAGGAAAAGTAAAAATAGAATAAACCCTCTAAAATTCATAGAAAAATAATCTCTAGGGTTTAGAATCTTCAATTTGGCCTTCAGAACCCATTTTGACCTACATTGAGAACCATGCCCAATTAATAACTTAATTCGGGTTTTCGCATAAATTGACTGGTCAAACAAGGTTTAATATAGAAATGAAATTCACCATCAGATTCCTTAGGTCCTAATTAGTCATGTATAAAAACTTGAGCCTAAGAAGAAACCTCATTGACCAACTTTACACTTTGGTCCTCATATATTTACTTTTTGGCCCTCAACTTTTGAACCCTCGCATTTTGGCCCCTAACTCTCCTTCGTTCTTTGCGTTCAGGTCCCCCCTGCAAAACCTGCCAGCACCATGCTCCGGCGACCTTGCGCGGAGCATGGCGCCGCGCAGGGTGAGGGGGAGAGCCTGGCAAGTAAACCGGGGGTGCCCTGCGTCGTCAGCCGTCGCAGGGACACCCCCCTGGTCGCTGTAACCCACCATACCGGCCGTGCGAACGCACGGACGGTATGGGTTTCCATCTCCGGCGTCCTCCGGCGAGGGAAACACATCGTCTCCCTCCGCCTTCCTCCCTGATTCGGTCCCTATAAATACCCCTGTCGCTCCACCGTTCTTCCCAGCTCGGGTCTGACGGAGAAAACCCCCAACTTTCCTCTCTTCTCTCTCCGGCAGACGCTCACCAGCTCCGGCGGTTCCTCCCCCTTCTCCTCTTCGCTCTGCTGCAATACCAGCAGCAGAGACTTCCTCCCCTGCTCTTCCGGCGCCACGCCACACCCAGCTGGCGCCTCTCCGGCTCTCTGCTCGCCGCCGCCCCTTTCCCTGAGCATCGTCTTCTCCGGCGACAGTCGATACGACTGTCACCCTGTTCCTTCCCCTTCATCCCTGCAAGTAAGCTAGAACTACTCCCCTTCTTCTCCTCTTTCTTTCCCCGCCTTCAATTTATTCAATTAAGCCCTCGACCGACCCTGACCATCGTCACCCCCTTCGTCTCCGGCCACCCTCCGGCGAGATGCTCCCATCGCTCCACAGCCTCACACACCTCGCCGACCCTCACCGAACCTCCGCCTCATCACACTGAGCAACCCCCACCCCTTCACTGCCACTCCACACCTCCATAACGCTTCCCCTAACAAACCCATCCTCCGACCCACAGTCCGACCTAGGGCAGCCCTTGCACGCCACCCCGCGCCTCGCCACCACCCACACGAGCTTCGCCGCACCCCGGCGAAGCCCCCGGCACTTTCTGATTAGGCCTAGAGGCCGTTCTTCTGTGAACAGGCCACCCGACCTCCGCCGCCATTGCCGTGCAGAAGGAGCTGCTTCCGCCTGCAGCTACAGGCGCGCCACGCTTAGCGCCACGCCCAGATTCGACTCCCAGGCCTTGCGAGGCGTTTCGACAAAACACCAGGCTCGCAGCTAAGGCAGAAGGCTTCGCGTGACGCCGCGATCTCCCGCTGCTTTCCCCGCTGCGGGCGCGCAATTGAGGTGGGACATTTAGTCCCACCTCGGAAAAGTCCGAAGAGGCGCAGCGATATAAGACGGAAAAGTGCTGGAGGCTTACTGCCTCAGCACACGGGGTGAGGTCCCCTTCACTCGCCCGGTTACCCGGTCTCGTCCGCGCTCACGCCCCGCGGACCTGACCCGACCCGACCCGACTTAGACTAACCTGCACTCCTCGCCCACCACGCACGCCGGTGGGCCTGGACCCGGGCACGACCCGTACCCGATTACCCGGCAGCTCTGGGAGAGCTTTCCCAAGAGTGGTTTCAGAGAGAGAGAGACGCGGGGGAGAGGGTAGAGTAGGTTTTGTCCTCTGACGTAAGCTCTGAAGTGTGCAGGAACAGGTGAAGAAGAAGGAAGCTGAGGAAGACACTGTAGCAACAGGCAGTTTAAGTCGTCTGATTTGGAAATCAGACGACGGCCTGAAGGGAAAAGAAGAAAGAAGGAGGGGCGACGTCCCTGACTGGAAAAAGAAAAGACGGAAGAAGGAGATCTGCAGAAGGAAAGAGCATCACCTCTGTAGAACGAAGAAGAAGAAGATCACCTCTGCAGAACAAAGAAGAAAGAAGGAGATCTGAAGAAAGAAAGAAGAGCATCGCCTCTGCAGAACGAAGAAGAAGCATATCTGAGACGAGGAGAAACAAAGAAAAAAAAGAGACACCACATTCTTTCTCTCTCTTTGTTTATTTTGTAAAAGAAACATGTATATCTCTAGAATACAACTTGCTCCCTGAGTTCGACCTCGGGAACTCTTTTATTTTCCGAGTAAAAAATTTATATATTTGAAATGATGGCAATAACTGGCTATATTACATCGACATAACAATAAAACCCGGTTATCTCTCGAAGTCATCGTTGCTTATCAGTAGCGGTTGTTTTTCAATTACTTTCTTTAACTAATTATTCTTTTTCACTACTTGGTTTATTTATCAGATCTTCTTTCTTGATCTCCAATGTTCCTCGTGGGAACCATCTTGATTGCAATCTTTTCTAAAGAGTAGAAGGCACACGTGGTGCTCTCCTGGCCGGGAGAGTCCCTCGTGGTGATCCTACACCCAATCAACCACCCCAAGGTCACGGACAGACGTAACGGTGACTACGGCAGCGCGATAAGCGCACAAGTAGCTACCCTACACTGGCACACGGTCAGTCATTTCCATTAGCGGGTGCACCCAAAGTACAACACGGAACTAGTATAGGGCCTAACCCTCTCAGTAACAGGGGTCTAGCCCTAAGAACCAAACAATGGTCTCGCCCCTCCACAATCTGCGTACTCTCGCCTGACTACCCTGGTTTGCCTAGTGGGCCTAACAAATCGGTATAGGGCAACTAGCTGAACCTCGGACCCCGTGGGGTGGCTAGCTCTCTCCCTACACTAGTAGCTCTCCCTGGTACCGTGTACGCGAGGGCCAAGAAGTCGATATAGAGTGGCCAATTTTAACCCTGGGTCCCAACCCAAGGGCGACTAGCTCCGCTCTACACTAAACAAAGGGACATTAGCCTTCCTTGGTACTCCGTACTCAAGGGCCAGCTCCCTTCCCCACTCACATTTCTAGATCCATTCCATTTATTTCCAGGAGCTCTACTCCTAATTCCCCGTAGGGTTCATTCTCATATTTCTCATGCCAAGCCATACCAAGTTTCATCATTTCTATATCCATTCTCAGGTTATACATATGCAGCTTGTATTGCTATCGTTCACATTTCCATATACAGGTTATACACAAGTAGCTCGTATTTCCATTATTCATATTTCCATTCTCAATTTATATACATGCAGCTCGTATTATGTCATTTAACATATACAACATGAAATTTACATGCAACAGTTAGTTAGCACAAGTACTTCATATTTCACAAGCAGCTATTATTTATTTACAAGCAATTGTTATCATTCTATCTACTCATTCAAGACTGCAATTCAATCATCCAATACAAACATTTCAAGTGTTTCTCGTCCTAGGATTCATACCATATCCTAGGTTCTAATCATTCATTTCACACATGCATTTAGGTTATAATTAAATTAAGAGGAAGCCACTCTACCAGTAAACCCAGGAGTATTGGGGGCTTGAACAGCAGGGTCACATGCCTCAGCAAGCCTCTAACCTGCAGTGGAAAGAAGTCTTATGACAAGGAACAATCACAAGGAAACTATTAGAACAGTATGGAAAACCTTATAACAAGTAGAGGAACTCACAAGGAACACATCAGTGTCTTATTTGCGTAAAACGAAACTCAAACGGACTTAAAACAGGTCAAAAATAGGATTTCTGTCTCAAATCATACATCTGGAACAACTTTCAGATATCTTAAAAGTGTCCAGTAACATACCTAAGTCTCTGCGCCAATCCTTAGATGTCCAAGAACTCTTCTGGACCGTCTGGACCTAGCTCCAGACGTCCGACCACCTCTCCGGAATCTGGAAGTGCTTCCCGTTGTCTGGTACGTCGCTCAAACGTCTGAAATACGTGGGAGGGTGTGTCCCACGCCTTCCAGAAGCGAATCCTGCACACAGACACCGAATCCTCTCAAAAAGGGCATGCAAAGTGGTAGTAGCGGAGTGGCCTGCATGGTCGTATCCGTAAAGGGGACGTACCTTCGCGAAACTCTCACCTCTGACGTCTGGAACCGCCTCCAGACGTCCTCACCGTCGTCTGGAGGTCACTCCAGACTTTTGATTCTGGGAAAAACCTAGTACCAGATCATGGTTCTGCTGCTCTCGCGCCGCACATGGCCGCGCTACGCCCCCTTACCTGCAGCTCCGGCTGCAGTAGTGTCGGGGAGGACCTCCCCGACGCACTTCTCCTCGTGCACGTGCCACTCCGGCCATGCACTCACCCGTGAGCTCTCACACGAGCTTGCAAGCTCACTCTCCTCCTCTTCTCCTCACGTTGCTCCTCCTCGACGCCACCCACGCGCTCTCTCACTCGCGCTGTCTCTCTCACTAGAGTGGAGAAGAAGAGGGGAAGGGGTTGGTGTGAGGAGAACGTGAGAGGGGAAGGGGGTTTTATAAGATCGGTGGGTTAAGGTTTTGCTGGAGGCGGGGAGAGAGAGAAGAAGGGGAGGAAAAACGAGAGTATTGTTTGCGCGCAGCTCGCGCGTAGATGGAAGCTCGTACTCAAAATTTTTGATTTCCAGACGTCTGGGAAGGTGTCCAGACGTCTTAAAAGGCTCAAACAGCACGGGTCTTAACACCAAGGAAGTTATAATTGAATTTCAAAAAATAAGTCCTTTATAAGAGTTAATATAAATTGTATATACTTCAGACGGATGCTTCCAATTATGAAACCTTCAATGCAACCTCGAGTGGTACAAAGCGTAAACTAAGTCGAGAGAATTTTGCTTTATTATGGCATAAGCGTTTAGGACATATCTCTAAACAGAGAATGGATAAGCTTATATCAAATGGAATTCTTGATTCCCTTCATTATATAGATTTGGATTATGTGTAAAATGATTAAAAGAGAAAAGAACAAACAAAAGAGGTGTAGGTGCCACTAGAGCTATAGATGTCTTAGAACTAATGCATACAGATATCTGTGATCCATTCCCTATGGTTTCCTGGAATAGGCAACAATACTTTATTACATTCATAGATGACTACTCTAGATATGAGTATCTCTTTCTTCTTCACAAAAAATCACAGTCCTTGGATGCCTTTAAATCCTATAAGGCTGAGGTGGAAAACCAACTTGGGAAAAGGATTAAGGTTGTCAGATTTGATCGTGGTGGTGAGTACTATTGCAGATATGATGGATCAGGAAAACAATGTCCTAGACCCTTTGCTTCTTTCCTAGATGAGTGTGGCATGGTACTTTAGTACACCATGCTTGGGACATCAAGCATGAATGGTGTTGTTGAGAGCCGCAATAGAACTATGAAGGATATGGTATAGAGTGTGATTAGTTATACCTCTTTACTTAAGTCTCTATGGGGAGAAACAATAAAAACAGCTGTATATGTTCTCAATAGCGTACCAATTAAAGTAGTGCCTAAAATCCCTTATGACATGTGCACTACTAAGGTACCTAATCTGAGATATTTTCATATCTGGGGATATCTAGCTGAGGCTAGGCCATATAGGCCTACAAAAAGAAAACTGAACTCGAAGACAGTTACTATTTTGTTGGATACTCTGAGAGGTCGAAGGGTTATAAGTTTTATAACTCAATGACTCGCTCATTCTTTGAGATTAGAAATGTCCACTTCTTTGAGGATGTTGGTTTGGAGGGTGATAGTTGCCACATTACCTTTGAAGAATTAAATCCTATTAATAAGGAAACCGTGAACATGGTCAAGTTCTTATTTCAAATGTTGTTCCGACATCAAAGGAAGAAAGTAATGTGGATAATAATCTTCCCATTAATCAAATTGAACAACCTCAAAACATTCCAGATCCTACACCCATTAGCAGATCCAGTAGAGAAAGGAGAAGTGCAATATCAAGTCACTATATTGTATTTCTCCAGGAACTTAAGGTAGATCAAATGGATACGAATCCCATGTTGGTCACTCATGCTGTGAAGAGTTCTGACTCTTAGAACTGGATCAATGCCATGAATGAGGAGATGAAATCTATGAGTGATAATGAGGTTTGGGATGTTGTCCCATTGCTTGAAGGTATGAAGTACATTGGTTGTAAATGAATATTTAAAATTAAATGAGACTCACAAGGTAATGTGGACAAATATAAGGCTCGTCTTGTTGCCAAAGGATTTACTCAAAAGGAAGGCAATGATTATAAAGAGACATTTTTGTCACTTTCATCTAAGAATTCATTTAGAATCATAATAGCTTTAGTAGCTCATTTTGATTTAGAGCTATATGAGATGAATGTAAAAATAGTGTTTCTTAATAGAAGCATTAACGAAACAATTTATGTGGTGCAACCAGGAAACTTTCCATTAGGAGAAGTAAAGCAAATGGTTTGCAAGTTAAAGAAAGCCATTTATAGATTAAAGCAAGCTTCAAGACAGTAGTATTACAAATTTCATTAAGTAATTGTCTCATTTGATTTTGAACAATCAAGACAGTAGTATTACAAATTTCATTAAGTAATTGTCTCATTTGGTTTTGAGACAAATCCAGTTGATGATTGTGCATAACAAAATTCTGTAGGGAAACATATCTTTCTGGTATTATATGTGGATGACATTCTCCTTGCCTGCAATGATAATGGTTTGCTTTAGGAAACCAGGACATTTCTCTCAAGTAATTTTGAAATGAAGAATCTTGGTGAAGCTTCTTTTGTATTAGGAATCTAGATACAACGACATCGTTCTCGTGGTATTCTTGGATTATCGTAAAAGAGATACAATGATACCATTCTAAGAAATTTTGACATGGAGAATTACAAACCAGGAGATACTCTAGTGGCTAAGGGAGATAATTCCCTCTTAGCTAATGCTCTAAGAATGATTTTGAAGAAAAAGAGATGAAAAATATTCCCTATGCATCGACAATGGAAAGTTTGATGTATGCCCAAGTTTGCATGTGGCTAGTTCTAGCATACATTATTGGTATGTTAGGTAGGTATTTGAGCAAGCCTGGACTCGATCATTAGAAGGCAGCCAAATGGGTTATGCGTTACTTGCAAAGAACAAAGGATTTCATGCTCACATACAGGAGATCAGATCATTTGGAGGTCCTCGGATATTCCGACTTTGACTTCACGGGATATCCAAATACCCGAAGATCTACTTTAGGATGGCTTAAGAATTTTGTCATCGTACTAAGGATTATTGATGGCAACAAAAGACCACTTCGGCTTTACTATGACAACAATTCGGCGATGTTGTTCTCCAACAGCAAGAAATGTTTTTCAAGGTCGAAGCACATTGATATCAAGTTTTTAGTGGTCAAGGAAAGAGTTCAAAGTGGACAGGTGTCCATTGAACATATTGGGACCAACTCCATAGTGGCAGAGTCGCTCACTAAAGGGCTAATGCCAAAGGTTTGTCATAAGCATGTTGTCTGAATGGGTGTTGTATCTATTCTGTAATACAGCAATTCAGTGGAAGTTTGTTTTATTTTGATGTTTCATGTATGGACATATATTTCAGTTATGAGCATGATAAATTTCGTTTACACTTTGCAACTCATTAACCATTGCTATGTGATCTCTTGTATGATAAGGTTTAGGATCGGTTGAAAATAAGCATGTATAGATCACGTTAACGTGTAATTTTCATGCTACATACCTTTAGTAGATCTATGTCGTTACTTGTGTTAATGTATGTAATCATTATTTGGCCTAGTCGATTTTACAATGGTGAAAACTAACTTTGGTCATATGTTAATAGACTATGGACGAGATTGGTAGAGATGTGACTTGTTGTGATGTTGTATTATTGAGGTCATATAGGTATATGTAAACGTATGTTTATAAGAATAATATATGTGGCTCAAGTGGGAGATTGTTAGAATCATAATGCAAATTACCATATATTATTATTACATAATTATACGTTATCATATACATACGTATTAACATCACGTTTACAACCTTTATAGGAATTCATACATAGAAACCATAAGGAAAATGCAATTCTTTGACGGGTAGAATTATCATTTCAATTCCAACGGTTGTAGTCCTCGGAGGGGTGTGTATGGAGTGGACGGGTTTATATTTTCTCTACATCCCATCGCAGATAATATAAAAGGGCTCAGGTGAGAACTCAAGGGACGCTCTCTATCTAGTTTCCGCTCTCGCTCTCAGTATCCTCTGGAAGAACCATCATCTCTTCTCTGGAGAAAGGGATTCTGCAATCTTTAGAGGATTTCAATGTGTATCCTCATTGCATATTCGTTTCGGTGGATTCCAATATACCTCTATTTTATCTCTCTTTTCTTTCATTTTGGGTTGATGATTTGATGAAGAGATCATTTTTAAAATTTATCTCATTGGCCTTGATTTAGGAAGACTTTATACCCTTAATTTGTTTGTGCCAAACGGTATCCGACTGAATTCTACATGTTCTACTTTACTTTCATTAATAACCAGTGAAATAAGTCTTTCACTTTGCGGCAGAAATATCACTATTATTTGACTCAATGGTTTTTACTTTCTCTCGTGCCTATTCGCATCTCCCAACTCTTCCGAAAGTTAACTCAGGTGAGTTATTATTAGAAAAGAAAACAAATTGGCTCGGTCGGTGAGTGTCGGTTGACAAATGACGGAAAGAACCTTATTTTAATACAATAGAATAGATAGTTTAGGGGAAGATCCTCGGCGGTGACAGAAATAACCTTATGTTAATATAATAAAATAGATGAGAGAGAAAGAGAGATAGGATAGCGGAGGTGACGTGACCTAATGCGGTGGAAATCCAGCTTATTTTAATTATAACATAGATAGGAATTACGGTAATTGTCTAAGATCGATCAATAACGGGATTAAAATAGAATAAAAATAAAATGATATTTATTTAGATGTGTAATAAGTAGAGGATTAAGTGTATGATTAAAATTATTGATATAATATTAGTAGATATTTATTTAATAATATAATTGAAAATGAAGAATGTTGTGGATATTTAATTAATATTAAAAGTGAAAATGAAAGATGTAATAGGTATTTTTAATAATAAAAATAAGTAAAAAAAATT
Organism: Thalassia testudinum; assembly: GCA_037157565.1. NCBI lineage: Eukaryota > Viridiplantae > Streptophyta > Magnoliopsida > Alismatales > Hydrocharitaceae > Thalassia > Thalassia testudinum. The sequence goes on along the minus strand of JAZHRO010000036.1, from coordinate 18,082,693 downwards.
AAAAATTATTATATAAAAATTTATATTAAAATATTAAAAAATTTAAAATAACCCTAGGATAACTCTCTGTTGCCAAACATACCTAAAGATATACTCATCCGTCGTCACCTTCCCCCACCACCACAGAGAGAGAGAGAGAGAGAGAGAGAGAGAGAGAGAGAGGAGCAAATATCGGAAGGTGAAGCCACGTGCCCCCCATCCACCAACGACGTCGATAAGCTCCTCCGTGCACAGACATTAGCGTACCACCACATCTTCAACGTGGCGTGGCGGGGACCATGTCCATCAATTGTGCCCTGGAGCTCGGCATCACCGACACCATCCACCACCTTGGCGGCGGCGGCGGCAATAGCCCCGTCACCCTCCAGCAACTCGCGGAGGAGATGCCGAGCTGAAACACAAGAACTTTCCTTACCTCCCGTCTCATGCGGCTCCTGGTGCAACTCGACTTCCTCGCCAAACGGGATGACGGGTACGTCCTCACCCCTTTCTCTCGACTTCTACTGAAGTGCAACCCCACGGGGATGGCCAAGTTCTACCTGGGCCTCCTCCACCCTACTACTATCTTCACAACACTGCACCATCTGAGCGAGTGGTTCAAAGGGGACGCCTCCACCCCCTTCGAGCTGGCCCTGGGCAAGAAGCTTTGGGATTTCCTCCAGGAGAATCCAGAGTTGAGCTCCGGGTTCAACAAGGCCATGTTGAGTGGTACACGGTCTGTCATGGACGTCGTTGTGCGGGATTTTGGCGACGTGTTTAGCGGGATCAGCTCTTTGGTCGACGTCGGTGGCGGCTACAGAGCTGCCGCCGTCGCCATAGCGGAGGCCTTCCCGGCTGTCTAGTGCACTGTGCTGGATCTTCCTCAGGTGATCGATGTTCTGGATGATCGATTGGATCGTGATGGAATGTTATTACATGGAGGAAGTGTCAACTTCGTAGCTGGAGATATGTTCCAACACATCCCCTCTGTTGACGCCATCTTCCTTAAGGTACGTACGTACGTACGTGTTGTAACTTCTCTTTAATTTCATTGCATGCATCCGTTCCTTCCTTCTAGAATGGCCCATAGGTTGTCTTCCCTCCCTTTTCCTTTCCCTCCAAGTAAAGCTAATTTGGTTGTAGTTGACAAGTTTGAGATACGGGCCGGGTAAATCGAGTTCACTGTGAATCTTACATGATATGGAGATTAAGCTCTTGCTTTACTCTCAGTTCAGTTTAGTCGAACTTGCACCCAATCCCTCTCTGCTTGTTGATCCGAGTGGTAAACTTAATTAATTAGTACGGTTTTACCATTATATATAGGAGCTCGTATATGTGGTCAGCTCTGTTTTGGAGAGTTTAGTTAACTTAGCTATTTACATACACTATCATGTCTCTACCTGCACATCATAGTGGGACAAGAACCAATAGATTGATAAATTTATAATCTAGAAGTATGAAATTTGAACATTGACATTTATGTCAAAATCTTGCAATGGTGATGTATGAGCTCATGGCTTTTTTATTTTTTGTAATTAATATCGTCATGTTCTGTACTAGTGTTTTATAGGAATTGTGCTTCACCTGCAAGACTCTCATCGCGGTACTCCCAAGGCAACTTTAAAAATTAATATTTTCCGGCGACGTTAACATAATTTGAAATTATTACATATAAAGACTGCTCACATCTTTGAATATTCCGTATTAGTTTGTGCTTGCTTTTTAAAAATAACTAATTTTGTTAGCTGTATTGGATTGTTTTCCGTCAGCCTATAACGAAATGAAGTGATTAAATACTAGGTTTGAAAACTAAAATATACCTAGAGAGAGAGAAACCACGTGGGATTTAGCCATCAATTGGGTTGAAACAAAGTACAAGACATTTGGAAAAGAGGATGGTACGAGGGATCACCTAAAAAGGCACCTAACATCCCACCTAAGGGAGGATCTAAGCCTAAAGTACTACAAAAAAATGTTACCTATGCTGAAGGAGTTTATACAATGACACTTAGCATACATCATTACAAGTTGACTAAAAATGTTAGTGATCTTAATTTTTATAGCTATGGTCACCACGGGAACCTCAATCCATTTTGATGTTGGCCACAACCCCCTCAACCCCAACCTCTCTTCGTAGCCGACACCCATCCCTCGCACCAACAGTTGCACCCACAACATCTTCCAACGATTCTCACTTGTTGATGGTCGCTTCTCTTTGACGGTCTCTCTTTTATAGGTTATATCTCCATCACTCTCTCTATTCATTGCTCTTCTATCGCCTCTCTGCACACATCTTAGATCTCTCTCTACATTGGCAGATCTCTCCTTCAAATCTCTCATTACCTCGATCTTCTCCCTTGATCTCATAGCTGTGATCTCTCTCTCTCTCTCACTCTCTCTCACTTGTTCCTACGATTAGATCCACATTTGCTCAAATCTGGTTCTATCTAAGCATAATGAGGGTTAGGGTTAAGGTTTTTGTTGTTATTATTGACTGCAATAAAGAGGTTTAGGCTAAGGGTTATGTTGTTAAGGGTTAAAACAATGCCAATAGTTGCATCGACTAGTCAAAGGAATGGTTGGGATATTTGTTCTATTAATGCCTACAGGGTGTTTTTCGAAATACTTCAGTGAATTTTCTCTTGAGAAATGTTTGTGGAAATACCTTCCCAAGTTTTTTTTTACAGGAAAAAATGAAAATACAGCATGAAATTACAACTGAAAGTCAACTAATTGCAGCAACATCCTCTTCAAAGGTTGACTTCAATCCTTACTATCCCATCTTTCATCTGACTGTAGCTTCAATCCAACTTGAACTCAAAGGAAACTACCAGCAATGTTTGTACAATCTAGGAAAGATAACAGCACCAACAACCACTATTAAACGTCAGCCCAATCAACATTAGCCCATGTTGCACCTAGCAGAGCAGGATCTGCACATTGAACATCAAATTTGAAGGGCCTTTAACTACAACATCCTAATTACAGTTGACTTCAAATCTCGTCTGGTAGCAGCTATAATCTTCCTAATTGCAACACAAACTACAAGAAGTATTAGAATCTAAAATCCACTTGAATTTATTAGCAGCTTTACCCCTTTTCCATTCAAAGAAAATCAACGGCACAGTAGCACCACCAACCAGCATTATCTATCATTTATTAGATGCACATGATTGGCAACATATATCATTTGCCTATTTGGTTCTCTATTGTTAATCAGTGTAACAATTAGGATGCTTGTGCATTTTCCCCCCACCTTAGCTTTTCCACCATGCATTATTTTTCATGATTCTGTTGAGTAACTTAATCCAAATCACTTTTGGACACTACTTTGACTTTTTAAGCTATTTTCTTACTATTTCTATGTTGATCTTTTCCATTGTAGGCTATGGTTCTCAAGGTTGGAATGTCTTGCAAAGGTTGTGCTGGGACAGTGGAGAGAGTTCTTGCTAGAATGGATGGTGTGAATTAATTTTTGCTTTGTGTTGATATGTCAAGGATTAAAATATGTCGTTCTTTTACTCTTCAATTCTCAGTAGAAATACACTCTTTATGGAATTATTAGCTATTCATTTGACTTTGTTTGTCTGAATATTAATCCCTTACAAAAGTAAAAAAAGTAAAAAATAGTTAGATTTTCTTTTGGTAGAACAATAGTCTCTAAACCAAAAAGTTGGTTGTTTTTGTGCTCAATTTGCTATTGCCAATTGTTGTGCATTCTTTGCTTAGTTATTTATTTAGAACCATTACACGCACATCCTCCACTCGATGTTATTATAATCCCATGTGGTTACATTTTTATATTATTAGATTTGTGCAATCAACTCAATTTTGGATAGTTCATTTCTCCTTTTTATATGCCATATGATGCCTAGCCAAGACTAAAGATAATTGTTCTTATATTTTTATATTATTGTTCTCCTTTTTAGAGTAGAATGTCCAAGGGTTTTGGTCCTGATGAAAACAAAGAAGAGAAGGGAATTGACTTCAAATACAAACCATGAGTCGGTCCTTGTCTTTTTTTTTACTCTTTAAGATATTTGATATACAAAGTCTAAATAATGGTTGAACCGTTGAAAATAGCAACCTCTTCATTTCTAAATAGCAATAGTTAGTTTACTTCTCTCATTTTAATGTTGTCCTTCAATACGATGCATTACTTCGATACATACAAGTGACTTTTTTTCCTTGCTTTTTCTGAGGGATATTAATGTCTCTTTTATTTTAGAGAACTGATTGGGTGCTTAGTTCAATCCCATGTCTACAATAATTGAGTTAGATTCTGAATTGGTAGGTTGCTAGTGGATATTTTGGCTTGATAAAAAAGACTGAGTTCATTTAGTTTTCTAAGTACCTTAAACTTTTTTCCTTTTTTTCTATTTTTGAAAAGACTATATGATGGTTGTTGAGAAAGCCAACAGGTTATTGTGTAGGAAGATTCTCTATGCACTACAATAAAATAGACTTGTAGTGACAACCTTTGGAGATGGAATTGAAGGCTATGGGGACGGATTTTAGGGCAGATGATGGAAAATCCATTCCCAAAACTCCGTCCCCCAAATGAGGGTCACTAAAACTTTTGGGAATGGATTTTCTATCGCTACAACTTAAGAATGAAAAATTGGTCACAATAGATTGGATACAAAAGCACATTGATGACATGACATTAAATTTTTTAGGGACGGATTTCCCATCTTTACAACTTTCGAGGACAAAAAAATTATCTCTAATTATCTTTTGGATATGACTTGATTTGTGGATATAACATTGTTAAGATAAAATATTTATCCAAATATCATTTTTTCTATTTTTCAATAACCAAGCACAACAATTTCACAAAATTGACCATTAATATAAGACTTCACTTTTATTGAATGTCAAATATAAAGTACATGTTACATAAACTTGGGGATTTGAGTTATCCCAATTTATCAAACTCAAAGTCAATTATAAGTGTTTCCTCTTTGGGGTCACAATTTTTTTTTACAAAGGAAAAATAAAAATATAAGAAAATAAATTGAAAATCAAATAATTGCAGTAGCCTTGTCAAAAGATGACTTAAAATCCTTGTTGTTGTTGCTACTGCTGCTATGTTGCTGCTGTTGCTATGTTGTTTTGCTATTGCTAGTATGTTGCTACTACTGCTCCTATGTTATTGCTACTGTTAGTACTTTGAAGGCTTGCTCCCTCATGAACCTCTAGTAAACGAAGGATGCCCTTTTGAACTATGGGAGAACCATCCACGACACCAACACCATTTTGATCTCATACCATATTGGTATCCCGAAAATACTTCAACTCTCTTAAATTCATGCAATTCATGCAGATATTGAGTTTCCTGTAATTCATGCAGACAGAGAAAGTTGGCAATACTTCAATCCAGCTAAATTCAAAAAAGAACCAACTAGAGAAATGTTAAAGTAACTGAATGAGAAGTTTTGGCTCTTTATTTATATGCAATATGTCCACATAAATAAGGCAAAAAAATCATTCCAACTTTTATTAAGTATAACATTTTTTCCTACTAATTTTTTTTTTGCCTAGATGGTTTAAGTATTTTATCAATTCTACTTGAATGATAGTTACCAGCAACTACCTCCAAAGATGAATTGCATCCCAAAATTATCTTTCCCTTGCCCTACCAGGATTCTGTGTTCTTCCTACCATATACTGAATCATGAATTGTAGCATTACCAAAGGGGAATAAGAAATAATTGCAGCATAGCAGTTTTTTCCACTCGATGGCATTTTTATGTCAGTATTTTTCATGTCAAGGAAAATTAAGATGAGGCTGGAGGGTTAAGGAGAACTTTTTTCTTTGAAAGGGGCTTCATAATATAGCTAATCCATGTGGGTGGCTAAAGTTATGGGTGCTGGGAAGAGATTTACTTTCTAGAAAATTAAGTATTTCATTAGATGTATGTCACTTTTTGTTGTAATCTGATATACTTGATTTTCAAAGAGAACACACAGGTTTTATATCTAGCCTTTCTAACATTTGTAAATATACTTTTCTATTCGTGTACATAATGAGAGAAAGAAAATACTGGCTCATCAGATGTTTCTACTATTAATTGGATTTGTGGTCATGACTTGAATGCCCGCCGCTGCACTAGAATGGTACTTTTCAAATTCAACTTCATCCATGTCAGAGTTGTTGTCAATAAAATACAGTAAAAGTTAGCCAAGTAGGGAGGTGCCATTTGCAACCTTCATTAGAATCTATCTTGAGTGAAAGAAATATAAACTTTCTTTACCCTTTCAAAGAAGAAGAAATAAGAAAGGAAAAAGAAAGAAACAACTATTGTGGTATGGATTTACATCAATTTCTTAGATTGCTTTCAGTTTGGACTCTTCAGTCTATTGCAGTTGCTATGTATGTTGTTGCTGCTGTTGATGCCACTGCTGCTACTATGTTGCTATTTATGCCGCTGCTGCTGCTATGTTGCTGCTGCTGATGGGAACACCATCATGAGCCATAACTAGCTCAATTTGGTCTTATAAAGTCAATAAAAGCTCCTACATATTAATCAGAAGGTCTCTAGAGCAGGGAGAGTTGTTTTGAGAAGAAAAGATGAAAACAAGGTTATTTCTATAATTTTACCATCTCATCACAGATACAGAATAACCATGGGGTATGCCAGGGGTTTATTAAAGGTCATTTAGTCATTAATGTCTAATAAGTGGGTTCATGTAGACAGAAGCAGGTTTTTGCACATTTCAACAATTAATGGACATCTGAAACCCTAAAAATAGTCCCGCTTAATTAACTGAGGTTCTGGTCAAGATAAAATTCACATAAACCCTCTAAAATTTATATAAAAATATTCTCTAGGGTTTGGCATCCTTGAATTGACAAGCTTTAAACTCCTTCCCATGGCCTATAAAAGGAGCAGACACCAGAACCCGAGCTCCTTAGCAAGCCTTGGCTAGAGAAACCCTCTTCTCTTCCCTCTTCGGCCTCCTTCATATTTTGCTCCAACGACCACCCTCGATCCCCCTCTTCCGGCTATCCAACCATCATATTGAATGGCCTATTGATGAGTCCATTAAAATGGACTAATATTAAGCCTAAGTATCTTTAATCGTACAGTTTAGGTGTGTTAATAATGACAATTAAGTTGTAGAATATTTGTACACCTCATGATTTAAGTTTATAACATTCTATAACTTAAACATTTTGTTGTTTTTATGTGCAGGTAATAAAATACGGAAAGAACAAGGGTGCGGGAGATAAATTCCCCAACACATAATAGCCGCGACTCTTTCCCCCATCCCCCGCTGGACATTAGGGTAATCTTCCTCTTCCGCCGCCTTTCTCCACAACTATGACCAGAAATAGTTAAGGGATTTGGGAAAATCCCTTAACTCACGCACAAAGGAGAGAAGTTAAAAAGAAGAGGCGGGGAGAGAGGAGGGCCATCCAGGAAGAGAAGAAGCGTGCACTGTGGCCTTCTTCCCCTTGCAGGGAAAAACCTTACGCCTCCTGCTCACAGCATTTCCCTCCAGCCACTGCAGGCGCACATCAGTGCGCCCTACCGCTCATCTACCTTTTGCGCCATCTGCCTGCCCACGCGCACCAAGCTGCGCCTCTCGACCCTTCAGCAACGCCACAGCAAGTGCAACCACCCAACCACGCGCCTCTCCCCTGCTGCAGGCACTCACGCCACCACCTAACCGCACCGCACAGTAGGCTCCCGCACTGCCTGCAAGCCACCCCCTGCTCACCGTGCCTGCACGCCCTATCGCTTGCTCCCTTCAGCGCCATCTGCAAGCGCCTGCCCGCGTGCACCAATCCGCGCCTCTCCACTTTGCAGCAACGCCAGCACACCCACCGCCCTGCTGCAGACGCCGCACCGCATCACCTTCCGCCCATGCCCCTGCCTCTCCACCCTGCATCCGCGCTACCAGCACACTCGTGCCACCCTGCAGGCGCGGCCGCACGCTCCAGCCTTTGCCTCATTGCCTGCACGGGTGCGCACCAGCGCGCGCACACTCGCACAGCCGCAGGCGGCACTACAGCAGCACCTTCGCCTTCTTGTTCAACAGGCCAGAGCTTCGGCCACCTCCGTCGCCGCCGCTGCCACCACCGGTGAGCTCTCGACCTCGCCGTCCTCCTGAGCCTTGCGACAGCCCCGCGGTTCTCTCTCTCTCTCGCGAGGAGGAGAGAGGAAGAAAGCCCTATTTTCCCACCAATTAAAATTTACATTCAATGCCATTGCCACCTAATTTGATTTTATTTCTTATTATTATATTATGGCAGAATTGCATTTGAACACTCATAGTTCCTTATAATTGCATGGTATTGATATTAACTAGTTTAAAGATTGATTTTGGGCTTAACTTAAGTACTAATTATCGTTAGTACACATCACGTGAAAATTGGATAAATTCATCATAAATTTACTGAGGATTTCTATGAGGGAAAACTGCACATATACCCCTATCTTCTTAAGTTATTGCAAATCTACTTTCCTTCACATTTTAAGTTAGATTTGAATAGGGATTTCGCACTATCCGAAATAACATTAAATAATTAAGTATTGATTGCATAATTGCCTCCCTGTGGGCACGACACACTCTTCTGCGAGTGGTTATTTTCATTATTTTTGTTTAGTCGATTTTTCCACCACTTAAATACTATAACGCAAAGCGAAAAGTCGTCTATCAAAATTGGCGCCGTTGCCGGGGAGGCAACAGACGCAATAGATTTACTTTATTATTTTTAAATCTTTTGAGTTGCAAAATTATCTAATCATTTTGATTATTGTGCGAGGAATCCGCCGAGGCGACGAGGTGCAACAGAGCAGTGACAACAACCACGAGTTAGGCCACACGAGGAAAAGACGAAGGAGACCAAGATCCTGTTTCACAGAGGATTCTCCGTCGTCACAATTTAATTCTATCTTTTCGCCCTTGTAGTAATTGGGGCTAAATTTTTGGGGGTTTGTCCCCGCATTCTTTAGCTACTAGGGCTTACAATATTTTTTTGGTGCATGCGTGATTAAATTTTCTGCTTGCTTGCTTTTAAAAACCAATAATGAAAGTATCAAGCTGCCTATTTAGAAATTGCATGCCCTTAGGTGCACGCATTTAGGGGTGATTGAGCAGCATATTAGATCTTATTATTGAATTGCAAGCATATTAGCACGAAGATTGCTGGAGACAGGTATATCTTTCTAACTTTTGCATCCAACTTCTGTTCACGCATTTGCATTCCAATTTAAATTCAAGACCACCAAATTGTTTGAATTTACTAATTCAGTGGTCACATAACTAAAAGTGGAAGTAATAATCAGATTCAACCCTAAAAGTAATTCACATTTGATCTGATTCTAAGGGACTTGTCTGCGATTTCAAAAGAAATTACAAAGATTTGCGGTGTGTTGCACACTTCTGACACTGAGCACGCACATTAGGCACTGCACTAAGGCTCGATCCCTTAAGGCTGTAGGCACCAATCTCTTTATCGGTGCAGACCCTCCTATTGTGCTTTGTGGTGGTGGTGATACTATCTTTTGATCAAGTGTTTTGATACTCCACGGAGGGGGACACCCCTTAAAGGAACAAAAGGGTAGTTAAGGGGCACCGCATACGCATCGCCTCAAAGGAAGGGTTCACCCTACTTGCATCCCTTTATTCGTCCTTGGAGTAACTTCTCCCTTGATCACCTAGGAGTATCACCCAAGCAAAGTATAGGTCCTAGGACACTCGAAGGTTAAATTAAGGCACATAATTGCAGTGAAAAACTTGTTTTGCCATTTATATTAACTAATTCAACATCCACAATAAAGAAGGTTAAGATTTCAAGTCCACACCCCTCTTATACCACTTACGTGGGAATGAAGGGATAAGTCTTGATCTTTTGACTTATCTTTGGAGTGGAGGTTTGACTTACTCAATAAAAAAAAAATTATGAATTGTGTTTTTTATGCTTGGTAGATGCTCTCTTGAGGGTAGTCTAGTGTTTGATCTTGAGCCCGAGAGAATTCTTAGGAGAGCTCACCTAGGAGAAGAAAGAGAAGAAATGGCTGAGCAAGGTGCAAATCAACAAAGGACCCTAAGGGACTATTTTATTCCTACCAACCAACCTGCACAAGCACTAAGACGACTGGTAGAGGATAATCCGTATGAGATCAAGAGCAGTACCATATCTTTATTGCCTTCTTTTTATGGTACTACTAGGGAGGACCCCTACCGGCATTTGGAGGAATTCACCGAGGTTTATTCCACGGTGAAGCTCCAGGGCTTTACTGATGAAGCCTTGATGAGGACTCTATTTCCAATCTCCCTAAAGGGTAAGGCTAAGCACTGGTATCATACCCTCGATGCAAGGGTAAATGATTGGGCCACCCTTAAGGGAGAATTTTTAAAAAAGTATTTCCCTATGAGTAAAACCAACCATTACAGAAGAGAGATTATGGCTTTTACTCAACAGGAAGGGGAGCAATTTCATGAGACTTGGGAGCGCTTTAATGACCTTCTTAGGTTATGCCCCCACCATTAAGTGCCAAGATGGCAGTTGGTCGAAAGGTTCTATAACGGATTATCTGAAAGGCATAGGCAAACCATTGATGCAGCCTGTGTAGGAACCTTCATGACCAGAATTGAGGATGAAGCCTGGGCATTATTTGAAACTTCAAGCGACAACTCCATACATCTGTCCTCTACATATCAAGAAAGAAAACCATCAATCTTGCAAAGGAAGATAGAGGCCCATGAAGCTGAGGCTTCTCAGGATTTGGCTTATTAGATTCAACTATTGAATAAAAACTTTGATAGGCTTTTAGCAAACCCCGGCATGAACCCGCAAGCAGCCTCTATTTTTCAGGCTTCAAGAGAATGCTCCATTTGCCAAAGCACAATGCACGCCACTGCGGAGTGCCATCAGGAAACCCAATTCCTTGAGTTGATTCAGGCCGGCTTGAACACGGCCCAAGGTTTCCGCCCCCCTCGCAATAACCCTTACTCCAACACTTATAATCCAGGGTGGCGGAACCATCCAAACTTTTCTTGGAAGCAAGCTGATGCTTCTAACTCAGGGAATACAAGACCCTTACCTCCCCATCCCACATACCAACCTTCTTATGAAAACCCTCCTCCGAATAAGCCCTCTGAGATGGATGAACTGAAGGCCATGATGAAAGCAATGCAAGAGCATCAGAATATGGTTATCCAATCTCAGAATAAGATGATTACTGATATGCAATCCCAAATTGGTCATCTTACTGAGGGAGTTAGGCAACGTGATCCGGGGAAGCTGCCTAGCTCTTCTGAGGAGAACTCTAAGGGCAAGGGGGTTGTATTCAAGGAGCATGCCCAAGTAGTGAGCATGTTGAGGAGTGGAAAAAAGATTGACAAGCCTAATAACACTCCTACGGTTACATCTCAGAATTTCCCTTCCACACCTGACCCGACTTCCATCTCATCTGAGGAAGAGCCACACCACTCTCCCTCACAAAAAATCACCCACAATGAGGATGTTGTCCTTCCACCACCCCTTTCCCGCCATGACGACCCGTCTACCCAGAAGCCGAGGGTGCCCTATCCAAAGCGCCTATCTGCTCCTTGGGAATCTTCTGTTGGCTCGTCTGGAGCCAAGGATAGGACGGAAGAGATTATGGATACTTTTAGGCAAGTCCAGATTAACTTGCCTCTGTTGGAAGTGATTAAACAAATTCCGTCCTATGCCAAGTTTCTGAAGGACCTACGGACCCAAAAGCGCTGATCTAGGAAACAGGTCCAAACCAAGGTCATCCTGCCTGACCACGTTAGCTCGGTTCTTCAGCATGGAACATCCCCCAAAATGAAAGACCCAGGGGCCCCGTATATTTCAGTTGTTATAGGTAACCAACACATTGACGAGGCTCTGCTCGATCTGGGTGCGGGGGTAAACATTCTACCGAGCTCTGTCTACGACCTTTTGGGAGGAGGAAAGCTGAAGCCTAGTCCAGTAATCCTTCAGGTTCCAGACAGATCACTTAAGACACCGCAAGGATTGTTGGATGATGTCCTTGTGAGAGTGGAGGATTTCTTCTTCCCTGTTGACTTTCTGGTACTTGATACTGACCCATCTAATAAGCCCACAAAGCCGTCCATTATTTTGGGATGCCCCTTTTTGGCCACAGTCAATGCCTCTATAAATTGTAGATCTGGGACACTAAAAATGGGCTTTGGGAACAAGAAGATCCGGTTAAATGTTTTTGATACTTACAAGCAACCCGGATTTGAAGATTGTTCTCAGATTGAGGTCATTGATGAAATAATTGAAGAGACTACTCCAGCACTCTTATGTAGAGATCCCCTTCAGAAGGTCATATCTCAGGACCATCCCTCGATTATTAAAGAAACTGAAAGGAAAATGCCCAAACTAGAAGAGTTGCTGGGGGTACACACTGAGTCTCTGTCCCCACCTTGGACTGTGAAGGTAGATCCGCTGCCTAAGGCAGGGACATCTCAACTAAAACCCTCAATCCAAAAGGCTCCTGAATTGGAGTTGAAACCCCTCCCGAGCACATTGAAATATGCTTTCCTTGGCCCTAATAACACGCTCCCCGTTATTATCTCATCTGCATTATCGGAACTGTAGGAGAGAGCTCAAATTGAGTGTTTACAAAGTCACAAGGAAGCAATTGCTTGGACAATTGCTGATATTAAGGGTGTTGATCCCTCTCTTTGCATGCATCATATATACACGGATGAGTCTGTGAAGCCTTTTCGAGACATGCAGAGAAGGCTCAATCCAAATATGCGAGAGGTCGTTAAAAAGGAGATTCTGAAATGGCTGGATGCAGGGATTATCTATCCCATTTCAGATAGTAAATGAGTCAGTCCTATTCACGTAGTTCTAAAAAAGGCAGGAATCACTGTGGAAGAGAATGACCAAGGAGAACTAGTGACCACTAGACCCTGAACTGGTTGGAGGGTCTGTATTGATTACTGTTGTTTAAACACGTCTACCCAGAAAGACCATTTCCCCTTACCGTTTATCGATCAAATTTTGGAATGATTGGCGGGGAACAAGTACTTTTATTTTCTTGACAGGTACTCTGGGTACAATCAGATAGCCATTTTTCCTGATGATCAGGAGCGTACCACCTTCACGAGTCCTTATGGCACTTTTGCATTCCGCCGAATGCCATTCGGGTTATGTAACGCTCCTGCCACTTTCCAATGTTGTATGATGGTTATCTTTTCTGATATGATCGACGAGTTCGTTGAAATTTTCATGGATGACTTCTCCATTTATGGCTCGCTGTTTGACCTATGCCTTGCGCACCTTGATAAAGTCTTAACCCGTTGCGAAGAGGCACAACTGGTGCTTAGTTGGGAGAAAAGCCACTTTATGGTCCAGCATGGCACTGTGTTAGGGCATGTAGTTTCCGAGAGAGGATTAGAGGTGGACACCGCAAAAATCGATTCCATCTCTAAGCTTCCATTGCTCGCCAATGTTTGTCAGGTTAGATCTTTCCTTGGTCATGCTGGATTTTATAGGTGCTTCATTAGAGACTTCAGTAAAATCTCTAAGCCACTCTTTGACCTGTTAGCGAAGGATGTCTCCTTCGATTTTGATGATAGATGTGGTGAGGCTTTCCAAGCTTTGAAGAAAGCCCTCATTACTGCACCGATTCTCCAAGCACCAGATTGGACCCTCCCATTTGAGCTTATGTGCGATGCTTCTGATTTTGCAGTGGGAGAGGTCTTAGGTCAAAGGGTTGATGGCAAACCTCATGTGCTGCATTATGCTAGCAAGACCCTTACGGATCCTCAGCAAAACTACACGATCACTGAAAAGAAAATACTTGCTGTAGTATTTGCTTTGGAAAAGTTTCGGTCTTATCTTTTGGGATCCAAGGTTGTGGTGTTCACTGATCATTCAGCCCTTAAGCATCTTCTGGCTAAAAAGGATACCAAACCTCACCTAATTTGTCGGATTCTGCTACTCAAAGAATTTAACCTAGAAATTAAAGACAAGAAAGGAGTTGAGAATGTGGTAGCAGACCATTTATCTAGGATCCCTATTGAGGCATCAAACCCTGCTGGCGATATTCAAGAGACTTTCCCTTATGAGTCTCTAATGGCCGTGGAAACTAAAACTCCTTGGTTCGCTGGCATAGTGAACTATCTGGTCACGAGCATCACCCTTAGTACTTGGGACAAGCAGAAGCGAGACAGGTTTATCGCCAATGCTAAATTTTATCACTGGGAGGAGCCCGAGCTTTTTAGAATAGGCCCTGACCAGCTGTTTCCCCGTTGCGTCCCTGATGAGGAACGAAGAAGTGTTCTGAGTTTCTGCCATGACCTCCACTGTGGGGGACATTTTAGTGGGAAGAAGACTGCTCATAAGGTTCTTCAGTCTGGTTTTTGGTGGCCCACATTATTCCGAGATGTACATACGTATGTGGGCGCATGTCTACGTTGCCAGCAGACGGGAACCATTGGGAAAAGGGATGAGATGCCCCAACAACCTATCCTCCCTGTTGAAATCTTTGATATTTGGGGCATTGACTTCATGGGTCCCTTTCCTGTGTCCTTCGGATATGAATACATCCTTGTGGCTGCTGATTATGTATCAAAATAGATAGAAGCCATCCCCACACGAACAAATGACCATTCTGTGGTCTTGGGCTTTGTTAAGGCAAATATCATTTCTCGGTATGGGTGCCCAAGGACAATCATAAGTGATGGAGGACCTCACTTTAAGAATGTACACTTCACTAGACTACTCCAAAATTTGGGAGTCAACCACATGATAGCCACACCTTATCATCCCCGAACGAGTGGGCAAGTTGAAGTGTCTAATAGGGAGATTAAGCGAATTTTAGAAAAAACTGTCAGGCCTGATCGAAAGGATTGGTCTAAAAAACTAAATGTAGATCTTTGGGCCTACAGAACTGCATATAAGACTCCCTTGGGTATGTCTCCTTTCTATCTTGTCTACGAAAAAATGTGCCACCTTCCCATTGAAATCCAACATAAAGCTTATTGGGCTATTAAAAACATTAACTTAAATCTGGATAAAATGGGAAAAGCACGTATGTTAGAATTAAGTGAGCTTGAGGAGCTTCGTAATGAAGCTTATGAAACTTCTCAAGCTTACAAGCAACGTACAAAAGTCTTCCATGCCAAGCACATCATTAGAAAGACTTTTGAGCCCAACCAGTGGGTCTGGCTTTTCACTTCTAGACTTAAATTATTTCCTGGAAAGCTCAAGTCCCATTGGGATGGGCCATACGTTGTTATCAATACCTTCCCTCATGGAACTGTAGAGATCAGGAACCCTATTTTAGGTGCAAACTTTAAAGTAAATGGCCAGCGACTTAAACCGTATATTACTCTTTCAGATGGCCAGGTTTTGGACGCACTACAGCTTGAGCCTTAGCTCCTCCCACTCTTCTCCTCAGGTGATATTCTTCTATGTCTATATTTTTCCAATGAGGACATTGTCAATCTTAGGCATGGGGGGATATTATCTGAGAATGTTTATAGTGTTTATAGCATTTATAAATATTTGCATACATATTTATATATATTAAAAAAAAATTTATGAGTTGATTGGGTTATTCCCTAGCAAAATACCTTTGTTATTGGAGGTTTTTCTTCCGGAATTATTTCTTAAGTTTAGAATCCAGTACATTTATTTCATGTGCACGTAGACTTGGTAATGGATCCTTAGGGAAAACCAATAAGCATTTGTAATCTACTGAACCCTTGGACAGTTCATAGAGAGTCAGGTATACTATCTTCTAATAAATCCACCTCATATTTGTGAGAAGAAGTAGAGAGATTACTGGTGCGCTAAGTCTAGTGCAAGGACTCTTAAGTTCTGGCTCATTAGATGATGATACTTCAGAGTTAGGTGTAGTTTTCACTCTCTGTTCCTATGTGCATACTTTGAGTGAATTCCTGAGAGTCACCAAATAAGGCAGATATACAGAGATTGAGTCTTAATAAAGCTATAACTATGGTGGATGGTTACGACCGTCCTTTATAGAGTTCTCAGCTGAAGGAGGGTAATAGTGTCAAAGTTCAGAAATACGCCTGTTCTATCCATTCCTTTCTGGTGCTGAGAATAGACACTTCCACCAAATAAGCCACACAACTTCCTCTTGACCATCATCATCCCTAATAATTCCTCGTAAATAAAAGTCCGTATTGTGTTGTGATTGATTGAAAAAGAAACAAAAACAAGAAGAAAAAAAAAAGAAGTAGAAAAAGAAGAAATAGAAGGAATAAAAAGAAGAAATAGTTATATTACAAAAAAAAAAAAGTCGAAGTTTATGATGTAACACTATTTCTGAGGCAACAGAACACTTATAGCGTTCCACCAAATATGACCCATACCTATCTTCTAGTATTTCTGATCGCCTAAATACTGGTTGAGAACTCTAACTTAGTTATAGAGTTATTAGGACTTTAATTGAAGTGTGGATGCCATGTGAGGCTACCAAATAGTGAGTATAATTTCTAAATCTGGCAAGATTCGTGATCTCAGAAAGAAAGAAAAGAGAGAGTGCCCAGGAACATCAAGAGAGCACAGTTGTGTAGCCTCTCTCAGAGTTGACTTGTCTAATAGTCTAGAGAGCTAGAGTCTGCAGTACTAGACTATATGTAGCACCAGTTGAGTGTGTGCCACTAAATACAAATCCATTCAACTTGATATCTCCTACCTAAGCCAAACGCCGGGGTTAAATTACAGATTATCGTCAGCCTTATCCCCGAGGGAAGTAGTTGCCTATCTCAGTAGAAATTTTTGCCAAGGGTGATGTATGAACTCCCAATGTGAATCGGCTCTTTCACTTGGATCTGTTACCTAGGCTATCAGCACTTCACATTTGTCTGGATTTCTAAAGTTTTGAAGTAAGAAAATAAGAAATCTTCTGATTACTTCTATTATTTTTCATTTTTGCTAGGGACTAGCAAATCTTAGGCATGGGGGTATTTGATGCGTCCATTAAAATAGACTAATATTAAGCCTAAGTATCTTTAATCGTACAGTTTAGGTGTGTTAATAATGGCAATTAAGTTGTAGAATATTTGTACGCCTCATGATTTAAGTTTATAACATTCTATAACTTAATGATTTTGTTGTTTTTATGTGTAGGTAATAAAATGCGGAAAGAACAAGGGTGGGGGAGATAAATTCCCCAACACATAATAGCCGCAACTCTTTCCCCTCCCCCGCCGGACATTGGGTAATCTTCCTCTTTCGCCGCCTTTCTCAACAACTATGACCAGAAATAGTTAAGGGATTTGGGAAAATCCCTTAACTCATGCGCAAAGGAGAGAAGTTAAAAAGAAGAGGTGGGGAGAGAGGAGGGCCATCAAGGAAGAGAAGAAGCGTGCACTGTGGCCTTCTTCCCCCTTGCAGGGAAAAACCTCATGCCTCCTGCTCACAGCATTTCCCTCCAGCCACCGCGGGCGCACATCAGTGCGCCCTACCGCTCATCTGCCTTCAGCGCCATCTGCCTGCCCGCGCCCACCAAGCCGCGCCTCTCCCCCCTGCAGCAACGCCACAGCAGGCGCATCCACCCAACTGCGCGCCTCTCCCCTACTGCAGGTGCTCACGCCACCAACTGACCGCACCGCACAGCAGGCGCCCACACCACCTATAGGCCGCCCCCTGCTCACCGTGACTGCACGCCCTACCGCTTGCTCCCTTCAGCGCCATCTGCAAGCGCCTGCCCGTGCGCACCAAGCCGTGCCTCTCCACTCTGCAGCAATGCCAGCGCGCCCACCGCCCTACTGCAAACACCGCATCGGATCACCTTCCGCCCACGCGCCTGCCACTCCACCCTGCATTCGCGCCACCCTGTAGGCACGCCTGCATGCTCCAGCCTCTGCCTCATCGCCTGCACAGGCGTGCACCAGCGCGCGTATGCTGGCACAGCCGCAGGCGGCACTGCAGCAGCACCTCCGCCTTCTTGTTCTACAGACTGGAGCTCCAGCCACCTTTGCCGGCCACCTCCGTCACCACTGCTGCCACCACCGGAGAGCTCTCGACCTCGCCATCCTCCTGAGCCTTGCAACAGCCCCGCGGTTCTCTCTCTCTCTCTCTTGCGAGGATGAAAGAGGAAGAAAGCCCTGTTTTCCCACCAATTAAAATTTACATTCAATGCCATTGCCGCCTAATTTGATTTTATTTATTATTATTATATTGTAGCAGAATTGCATTTGAACACTCATAGTTCCTTATAATTGCATGGATTGATATTAACTAGTTTAAAGATTGTTTTTGGGCTTAACTTAAGTACTAATTGTCTTTAGTACACATCATGTGAAAATTGCATAAATTCATCATAAATTTATTAAGGATTTATGTGAGGGAAAACTGCACATATACCCCTATCTTCTTAAGTTATTGCAAATCTACTTTCCTTCACATTTTAAGTTAGATTTGAATAGGGATTTCGCACTATCCGAAATAGCATTAAATAATTAAGTATTGATTGCATAATTGCCTCCCTGTGGACACGACCTGCTCTTCTGCGAGTGGTTATTTTCATTATTTTTGATTAGTCGATTTTTCCACCACTTAAATACTATAATGCAAAGCGAAAAGTCATCTATCACCTATCTTCTTCCCCTCATTCTCGTGCACCTCCCTGGTCAAAGGGAAATCATTCTTCTACCTTAGTCATCATCACCGCTTCGCCATCATCTCCATCTTCTCCGGCTCTGGTCAGCCACAACCGGAGCCCTCCACCTATCTCCTCCGCTCTTAAGGCCCTCTACGTCTTCCTCTTTCCCTCTCTCTCCCTCACTCGCAACACATATGTGACCGCTAACCACTCATATCCATCTCCGTCTTCTCCACCTCCAGCAACAACTCTAGCTAGGCTCTCCGTTCGCTACACCATACCATAAGCCTCGCCACCTATCCCAAAAGCTTCATCTCATCCATGTGAGCAAAACCCCTCAAGAAATTGAGGGGTTTGCTTGCCCTATAGCACCACTGAACACACATACTTTCACCCACACTCACGGCCTTCGCCTGAAGGTTCCCGACCATGCCATCACACCTAAACACCTGCACTGCACTCGTCACCCGACAATGCTTTTGAAATCAACTGATGTGGCCATGAGGCTCTTTTTGTGACTTTCAAGTGCCGGCCTCCATCGCCATTAAAGAACCACCTTTGAAGCAAATTTCAAAGCTTGTTCTTCATCTACAGCTCCAGGTCTCGGCATCAGGAGACGCGGATGCACCCCAGGACTCCTTCCAGAACCTTAATTGAAGGCTTTAGCTGTAGCATCCTTGCCAATTGGGAGAAAGTCTCTTCCACAATTGCACGAGGAAAGGTGTGGGATGTAGTCCCATATTGGAAATTACTAAAGTGCCTACGCAACTTAAGTTGTTTGCCTCAGTTAGCATGGGGTGAGGTCTCCTCACATGTGCCCACACACGCCCTCACCTGTGGCCATGCCATGTGGGTTGGGGCTCTGAACCGTTTACCCGTATACCCGGATCCGATTGTCTCTAAGAGAAGAGAACGAAAGGGAAAGGAAGAGGAAAAGAGAGAGGGGAGGGGGCTTTTTCTCTGCTTGCCACCTCTTGACACTTAGTGATTTTTTAGGGAGGCCTTTGCCTCTACTGGTGTTGGTACCGAGCTCTGTGTTGTGCCTTCCCTTGAGCTTAAGGAGAGAAAAGGAAAGGAAGAAGAAGGGTTCCCTTTTGGCACTGTAGCAGTTGGACTGCTAAGCCATCTGGTTGAAAGCTCGTTTGATCTCTGACAGGGAATGCACTGTGCACTTATCCTACGTGGATTAAACTTGGGTTGATACTGTTGAGATATTTGATTCTATTGTAATTAGGGTAATTGGTGATTCAAATCACCATTTTACCCTAATCTTTTTGCACTATCAACATTTGCAATTATATACATATCATTTGAGTTTGGAAATTTTATCATATATTGATATCTTGTGATAGAATTGCAAATTTTGAGATTTATTACAACATTTGCTCCCTGCATTCAACCTCGGATTTCTTTCGAGCTATAAATTGTATTTGTAAACACCAATTTCGTGCGTTAAATAATTGCTGTTGATGCCGCTACTGTGCTGTTGCTGATGCCGTTGCTACTACTATGTTGCTGTTGCTGCAATTGTTGTCCATTGAATTTTTAAACTTGCTGCAAACCACATTGCATAAGAAAAAGAACAATTGAAGAATAAATGTTGAAATGACTCCTTAGCAAAGCCACAAAATGGATAGCCATAAGTTGGAGCACTAGTTTTGCTATAAAAAACTGCCAAAATGTGGAGAGAAATTTTCATAGTTCTCCACAGAAATAACTTCATGCATAGATTCAAAGATAGGACTAAAACAAGTAGTTGTAGTAGCATTGAGATGGAGGTACCAGCTATGGTGCTGCTGCTACAGCTATGTTGTTGCTACTGTTGCTACTGCAGCTATGTTGCAGTCAAGTGTGGTACCCATAATTCCTAAAGTGTCTAATATGGTCCATAGAGGGAAATAACAAGACAAGTCATAGTCAAGTGGTTCCTAAGTAATGCTCAATTATGTTTAATGACATGATAAGGAGTACTTTATAGGTCATCCAGATGTACTTTGGGTCTATAAGAACTTGTAAAGAAGATCTAGCACATAAGAATGGTAGTCAGTTTAAAATTTTTCTCCCAAAAATAGAAGCCATGCCTTGGTCCCCTTAAAGCTTATGCTTTGCCTCAATAACACATAACCACCTCTTGAATAGTGTGTTTTTTTTAAAAACTTTGGTACAGCCCAACTGTAAGAGAATAATTTTTCTTTTTCTTGCTGAAATATCTCAAGAAAAAGAACCAAAAACAAATAAGTTATAGAGTAAGAAGGGTCTTTAGAAGCACATCAATATTGTCCATACCTAGATAAAAAACACATTAGAGTACTACCTTCATTTGACCAAAGTCAACAACATGTGTGTTGTAAAATAAATAGTAGGAATTTCAAATATAAAAGTACCATGTTTCTTAATTGCTTTATCAACAAGATTCGATGAAAACCCCATCCCTATCAAGTTCAATCTTAGCTCATTGCATGATGAGCTTGCTTGGCTTACCTACATAGGAAGATGAAAACTAATAAAAAGAAAGGGAGAGAGCATTTCTTGACAAAATTATCAATTTAAATAAACTTACAGATATGCTCATGTATGAAAATAGGTTGTATACTACTCCTTCTATAGGCCTAAATCCTAATCTTATTCCTAATCATAATCTTATCTTATTCTTACAAATGTTGCTGCTGCAGCTTCTATGTTGTTGCTGCTATTGCTTTTAGGTTGCTGCTGCTGGTACTGCTACGGTGCTGCTGATGCCGTTGCTACATTGTTGTTGCTATGTTGCCGCCGCTGCTACCACTACATTGCTGCTAATGCCGCTACTGATACATGCTACTGCTATGTTGCTACTGTTGGTGCTGCTAAGTTGTTGCTACTGCTGCTATGTTGGTTGGCACAAAATGGTGCTACCTACAATATAGGCCCACAACCATTCACCAATTGCCATTCAAGGATTGCAATGACCTATTCACATATAGCATCTACCATGTCCCCTTGGAAAAATAAAGGGCCATAAAAATATTCCATGAAGCACCACATGCTAGAAATCATCAGCAAGAACTTGTTACTGGCTCAAAGCATTAATGTGATATGTGTATGACTGGCAGTGAAGCATGAAAATGGATCAAGATGAAAAAAAAAACGTCCATAAGAAGATTTTGACCAAAGAGAAACCAACTATGTCAATATCTAACATATCTATAACCTAAGCTGGGAACATATCCTTTTTCATACTCTCCTTATAATAGACAATCTGTCAGGAAGCTAAATGAAGCAACCGATCACTCAAATTATGCTCTAACAGTCAATTATTAACTACTCTTTTTGAATTAGTTTACCTAGATGATTAATAACAATAGGAAGAAAAGAAATACTCTGCCATGAATTGCCCTACTGCACTAGTCATAGAAACTGGATGTTCTACTCTCCATTCGAAGTCAATGTTCTTAGCCTGAAATAGCCAAGCTATTGAAAATAATCAACAATATATGTAGAAATATTCCATAGAATTTACTTGAATTCTTAGACATACACCCTAAAGCTGAGATTTAAGGTTGTAAAGTTTTGTTGTCTGATGCTTAGTTCAAATAAGGTCCTTAGCCATCACTCTCACAGCACCCTGAAACAGAACATATAAATAGATTGAGAATGTTTAGTTTATTCCAGTGCTAATGCTTCGTTAGATCCTTGACCCTTGTAGAATTGCATTACATAAAGCTGCATTTAAAATAGGCTAGCATTCAAGCATAGCAGAACACATCAAAATGAAAAAATTAACAAGATAGAAGAAATACCAAATAGAAAAATGCTTGAAGCTAACATTGTCAAGCTAGACACCCAGCTGAGCTACGTGATGAAAATATTCATGTGGGTTGGGTTTTGATGATTTTTCTTCCTTCATATGTAGCTAAGCTACGTAATATACTTTCCAGATTATTATAGTTCCTTCCAGTTGCAATGCATTTCCGTTGATCCCATCAGAGAAGTGAATTGCTTGGGAAGTGGACATGAATTTTCTTGTTTTGATCCTCATTCCTTTATGCTCAGCACATCTCTTTCTACCTGAAATTGGTTTCTTCCAAGTCAAATGGTAATATATAAAGTGAGACATATCAAAAGTAAGATTCTAATACTAGGGAAAAAATTACCTCCGTTTTGTCTTGTAGAGGATAGAAAATTTCCTCATCATTAAGCCTCACATCTATAGCAATATCTTAGTTGGAAGGCAAGCAAAGGCAATTGGCTAACCTTGCAAAGCAAAGTAAACTCAAAAGGAAAACCATGGATAAAGCCATGGGTGATATAAAACTCAAGAATGCAATGAATGCACTTCACATGGCTACAATGGAGTAGAAAAAAGCTGACGAGAATGTTATGAAGCTTGTTTAGGTGAGGAAGAGAGAGATAGAATTTGCTCTCAAGAGGCTTCTACAGTTGGATGAGGTCGAGCGAGGATGAGGCGGTTCATCCCCTTCCTGCCTGCTCTTGTCCCCTTCCTACCCCCTCCCCTATGCACTTTCCCCCACCTCCTCCTCGTACAATGCCACCTTCATAAGCCACACCACCTCTCCCTTTCCCCTGTGCCATGTCAAAGGAAACTATTGCAGGCCAATAACTCTAACACGATGTTTGTCATCTCCCACCCCAAAATCCCTTATGCTAATTGCAAAATGACCATGCTGGTTGTGATTGTAAAACTGCAAATGATTTTGGAAGGCATGTATGAATGGGGAGATTAATATCAAGAGGTATAGATAATGATTTTGTTTAGTATCTCAATACAGCAAGCAAGCCATTCAAAACATGGCCTGCACACAGCAAAAGAGAAGCATCAAAAGATTGTCTACATGCATTTTGCGGATAAAAGCAAAAAGTCAAGACAAATAATCTCTGTGAATGGACTAAAACTCATGGACTAATATATCTTGCAGCAACTACTCTTTTGAATTTGTGATTGTTCAATCTCCACACAACCTGCCATTATTTGTGCAACCTCTGTTCTTTCATGGATAGTGTCTAATCTTGCAATATCATTTGAAATAATGGCACTATATTGAGTATCTTCTAATGAGTGTACGTTTTGTGTTAGTGAATAAAAGTGCAGCATCAAATAAGCCCTCAAGTTCTAATTGGATCTATAGGTTTTCTTTCATGAAGAATAGTGCATATAACCAACCAAATGGTATGAAGGATGTAAAAAAGCATATGTTTCAACAATTGATGCTTTTTGTATTTAGGTAAAAATTTATAAATTTCCTACAGCTAATCAATTGTTGTCCATTGAATTTTTAAACTTGTTGCAAACCACATTGCATAAGAAAAAGAACAATTGAAGAATAAACGTTGAAATGACTCCTTGGCATAGCCACAAAATGGATAGCCATAAGTTGGAGCACTAGTTCTGCTATAAAATACTGCCAAAATGCGGAGAGAAATTTTCATAGCTCTCCACAGAAATAACTTCATGCATAAATTCAAAGAAAAGACTAAAACAAGTAGCATACCACTATGCTAGCTGCAGTAGCATACTGCAACTATGCTGCTGGTATGCTACAGTAGCATTGAGATGGAGATACCAGCTATGGTGCTGCTGCTGCTGCCTATTGGTGGTGGTGCTGCAGCTATGTTGCTGCTGCTGGTATGCTGCTGCCGCTGGAGGTAGTAGCACAAATTTATAGGTAGGTCAGCAAACTCAACAACTAAAAAACATATGATTAAGGTCCCCATTGGTCGAAACTCAGAAGACATACTCTCCTAGTTTGCCTACCTACCCAAAAAACATAACAAAAACTCAGCCATTAAAACAGATGTTGAACTTCGATACTGTCACAAGAACTTCGAGAGAAAATGTTCTGTGGCACACGTAAGAGGCAATAAAAACATCAACTCGCCGTAAAAGCAAACTATCAAAAAAAACTCACCATAAAAGCAACCAAAAATGCACTTCAGAGTTGACGGGAAAGCATTTGCTGCTGCAATTGATCGGCAGAAAATGGACATCAAACGCAATCTCAATGCTAGACTTCCTGGAGACACTCTAGATTCTGCAGCAATATTTTCAGCTACCGCAGAACCTGCATTATTCATCTAAGCATAAGAGCTACCACAAAGATATATGATCCTTCAACATACATCAAAAGAAATTACTCATCCACAACGGCCAGGCTTATGTGAAAGGTCACAATACATGACCATCAAATACGTGTCTCAGAGAAAAAGTGCCCTCTATTTTTCTAGGGTGCCTATATAGAAAGGCATTCCTTCCAGTATTAGAGCATATAGGCCCTAGGACTTTTGTGTTATAAGAAACCCCCATGCTCCCCCCAAAATCAAAAAAGAAAAAAAGGAAAGAAAGCAAGAAAGAGGGAAAACAATAAGCAAGATCTCCTTTTCATTATCCTCCACTAAAGACTATGCTCCATCAAAATTTTTCTTCTTAAGAATAGGCTCTTGGCTACAAAAAAAGC
Source organism: Thalassia testudinum (assembly GCA_037157565.1). Classification (NCBI taxonomy): domain Eukaryota; kingdom Viridiplantae; phylum Streptophyta; class Magnoliopsida; order Alismatales; family Hydrocharitaceae; genus Thalassia; species Thalassia testudinum. The sequence goes on along the minus strand of JAZHRO010000036.1, from coordinate 18,057,684 downwards.
ACCAACAAAGGACATGTCAATTTAGGGGTAAAGGAAGAATAGATATAGATTTGTTTCATGAGATTGCTTCAGAAGTTACCCATCAGCACGAGCAACCAAGAAAATGGATTATACAAGTTCCAGAGGAAGCTCCATGTTGTCTATGACATTCAAAATTCCAATCGACAGATGTGATGATGATCAAAATTCAAAATTCCCATACCAGGCAAACAAGTCCAACTTTCTCCAACCAAATTATTAGTCAACTAGCATATTCCCAAAATCACATCAGAGACATGAACAAGATATTCTTACTGTTGGATCAGGAAGACATTATTGCATTCAGGGCATTCTACAAAGACAGATTTTTCTATATGAAAATTAATACTATTTTACAAAATTTAAAATCATAAACTGCTCGCATGAACACAACATTACCAATGGGAACAAGAAACAACTGCAGCATGGAAAAATCATAAACTTTAACTTGGCATTTGCATCCATAAAAAAAGAAGCAAACTTGATTTCAAAGGTTCTATGTTCCATAAATACGAACTTCAATTTTCTCTCCACAATTCACAATACCCATCAAGTGTATAATCCTTTACCTTTTTAATTTGTCACCACCTTCGTCACTAAGCAAAATCACTAAAAATTCTATGAAAGACAAGAAATCACTAAAAAAAAAAAGTTTTCCATTAGAAACTGATCTTTCTCAAGTAACATTTCAAGAGTGAGATAGTGTCTTGACAATCCCAAACACTAAGCAAAATCCTTCTTAAAAACAAAAGAACCAAAATAATTCCTGTCTTCAGCATGCTCCTTTGCAAGGTCACTCTTAAAGAGCACCAACTTCAACTCCCATTTTGCTGGGCTAGCTTCCAAATGGATTGTTGACATTTTGATGACCCTAAATAAGTAAATTAATGAATAATGAAAATTTAATATTTTAAAAATAATATTAAAGGATCGTTGCTAAAATTACTTGTGGAAGAGGTTGAGTGATAGGTGTACCACATTGGAATCCACCTCCTTGATTATGGTAACCAACCTGCAAGTAAAATTGACATTGTACCTAATACATGTAATAAAGAATATTTGGGAGTCAATAAATAAAGGTTACTTAAAAAATAATGAAAGCAAACCTGTGGTGGGAGAAAGTACGGAACTGGATAGAAAGGACGATTTGAATATTGGTTGGCCATGATATTATTTAAATATTTGCTGCTACCTCCATCTTAGTAGTGGCTACTACCACTACCATTACTGAACCCTCCATTCGAATTCTCAGGCGGCTAAAACATTTAAATCAATTTAATATATACACTCATATAAATTTTATTTTCAAGTCTACTACCTATTACATGATAACTTGAGTGAGAGGATTTCTCTTTCATTTCTTGGATTTATTATTTTAGTTGCTCAATTACCGTGTTTTGGGATGTGATGAGAGCCTCATCATGAGCCATAACTAGCTCATTTTGACCCAATAAAGAGAATAAAAGCTCCTACATAACCTAGTAGAAGACCTAAATGAAGGAATAAGTGTTCTGAAAAGAAAACATGAAATAAAGGTTAAAACTGCAATTTTACCATTGCAGTACATAAACGGGATTTCTCAAAGGCAAAACATAGGTCAAATGGTATAAATAAGATAAAAAGTGGGTTGAATCAATCAGAAATGGGTTCATGTGCAATCTAGGAATTAAATGATATTTGGTAACCCTAAAACAGATCCGCTTAAAGCAACAAGGTTTCGGTCAGGATAAAAATAAAGTAAGCCCTCTAAAATTCATGGAAAAATATCCCTAGGGTTTAGAACATTTAATTTGGCCTTTGGAACCCAGTTTGACCTAGATTAGGGTCCTAGCTCATAAATTAACCTAATTTAGGTTTTTACGTAAAATATCCAGTTAAACGTAGTCAAACCTAAAATCCAACTTCACCATTGGATTTCTTAGGTCCAAATTAGGTTTGTACCAAAATTTGGACCTAAGGGGAGGTCATCTTGACCTACTTTGCAATTTATTACACCCAAATCACATTTTGGTCCCTAACTTTTGAAAATCATCACAGAGAGCCCCCTAACTTCCTCGCCACCTTTGCAATCAGGTCCTTCAACCATTATTGGGGTAGAATCCTGCTCCGGTGAGGATTGGAGAGGGAATACTCTCTGATTCCTCAGAGATCCCCTCCCAGAAATGGAAGGGAGATTCTCTGAGGAACTCCCTCCCATCTGAGGCCTGCCATGATCTCTGATTTAATCCCAATCTCTCGTGCGAACACACGAGAGATTTGGGTATCCACCTACTTTCCTTCTTCGGCGAGCCATCGGAGACGAAGGCGTGCCCTCTAAGCTCTAAACACACGGCCCAATGCCTATAAAAGAACCCCCAAACCCAGCCACTCAATTTCAGCTTGACCTGGCTGGGGTTTCACCTCAGATTTGTCTCTTCCTTCCCTACCAGGGAACCCAGCGAGCTCCGGCAAGCTCCCTTTCCTTTCCTCTTTGCTCTGCCACAAAACCAGTGGCAGAGACTTCTTCCTGATTCTCCTCCGCGTCGCGCAATACCCGCGCATGCCGCCTCAGCCCCGTCGTCGCCGCCGTCCTCCCCTACTAGGCATCTTCTTCTCCGGCGACAGCAAGTACAATCGTCTGCCTCTCCGTCCCCCTTCGTCCCTGTAGTTAGGTTTAAACTATTCTCCTCTATCCCCTCTTTCATTCCCCTCACCTTATTTCATCAATCGACCCTCGACCATTGCTGACCACCGCCATCTTCCTCGCCTCCGACCAACCTCCGGCAAGTCGCTCCCGTCGCTCCACACTTCTGCACGACTCTCCGTCCAACTCAGAGGCTCTGCCTCAACTCACCGAGCAACCTCCGCCCATCCACCATCCCTCTACGCCTCCACCACAGCCCCCCGAACACACCCACACCTCCGGTCACAGGGCAACCTAGGCACGCACGCCTAGGCCACCCTGCGACCTGTTGCATGTCGCACCACCTTCGCCATGCCACGGCGAAGGTCTGCAGGTGGTTTGATTAGGCCAATAGGCCGTATTCATGCACAACAGGATCAGAGCTGCAACCGCCATTGACGACAGTTGAAGAGGCTCCAAGCTTGCTCCAGGCTTCAGGTGCTACGCATTGGGGCAGGTCTTGTGAAGATCGTTGCTCCAGAAATCAATGCCAACAGAGGCCGCAGCTGTGGCAATTGCACGAAGGTTCTGCGGGCGCGTGTGAGAGCGGGGCAGGACTAATAGTCCCACATCGGCAATCTACAACGCGCAGGTATGCTTTAAATTGATTTTGTGTTATACACTTATCACCTCCGAATGCACAGGGGTGAGGTCCCTCACCTTACCCACGCTCGCCTCATCCGTGGCTTCATCTCGCGGATCTGGTGGGCTCTGACCCGACCCATTCTGAGCACACCTCGCACATCACCCTCACGCCAGTGCGCCTGGTCCTGGGTGCAAAATCCGACCCGATTATCTGCAGCTTTAGGAGAGCGTCCTTCGAGTGAATTGCAGAGAGTGAGAGACGTGCGGGTAGAGGGAAAGGGGTAGGTTTTGCTCCTTGTGCAGGCAGGCTGAGAGTTGAAGAGAAGAGACTTAGCCACAGGAAGGAGAAGAGAAGGAGCAGAAGAAGAAGAAACTCTGAAGAAGAGGCTGAGCAAGGCAGAAGAAGAAGAAAGGCTGCAGAGAAGAGAAGAAGAAGACAGAATAGAAAAGAAGCAAAAGGCTGCGGAGAAGAGACAGAAGACCAAGGAAGAAGAAGCCTTCGCTGAAGAGAGAAGACAAGGAAGAAGAGAGAATGCAGAGAAAGAAGAAGAAAGGCCAAGACAGAAGACCAAGGAAGAAGAAGAAGACAGAAGGAAGACAGAAGAGAAGAAGCAAAGTGAAGGCTGAAGAAGAAAGAAAGCAAAAGAAAAAGGGAAAACACTTTTAAGGTGTTTGATCACAAGATCAGACGTCCAATTTCATTCTTTTGTCATAATTACTTTTTAACCACATACATTCATATTTAATTAAAGTTTTTAGTAAATTAGAGTGTTCAATTACATTTGAGATTAGTAGTAAATTCTGATTGCTCCCTGTGTTCGACCTCGGATACTCCGATTTTTGAGTAATAAAAACTTTTATTTGTTGACGACGCTTGATCACCTATACTACGACGCAATAACAGTTAAAACATGATCGAGCCAGTGTCGCTTCAACAAAATGGCGTCGTTGCCGGGGAGTAACGCTTAATTTATCACTAGTCTCTACATACTTTTTATTATATTGAACACTAACTTGCCCTACTTTGCTTTGTTTTGATCTTGCAGGTATTTCACGAGAAAATCCCTCCCGCAAGTCAACCACTCCAGGGCAGGTAATTTCCTTTCTTCCTTAAACCATCCCCTAATCCTGAAAATACAAAAGGAAGAAAATCAATTTAGGAATCAATTGCCTTCTTTATATAGTAATCACCATCTTTAAGGTAAACGTTTCCTAATTTTGCGAAAATTTTTCAAATCTTCTTGAAGTTGGAGCGATTTTTTTTAGATTCTATCCCACAAATTCATGTGCCTAATAGAAATAATGCTTAATCTCTACGGACAACACACTTTTTGCTTTAAAGTCCAAAGAGAATTTTTGTGAAAAAGAGGATTGGAAATAGAACCAAATTAGGGTTTCTACAGTAGGATCTTGGAGTGCTAGTCACACATGCCTGTATAAAAGGAAATAAACCTTCCCGCATCAGTGTGTCACCCAAGACCTTGATTGAAGAGATCTAAACAAGACAAACCCTAAAGAAAAAGAAGCTCTAATATCACTTGAATCTTAAAATTTTTTGACCTAATAACCTGGGAGTCAAATCAGGGTGATCTCTAGGCTCCAAACCTAGAATCATTCTGCCATCTATAGGACAGGTTAGGTGAAGTTGACCCCTTGGGTCAACCAACCTCTAAATTAGGTCATAATATCAAAACATCTAAAGTTCAAGTGAGAACCCTAAAGCACCTTTGAAATAAAAGTGGTAGACTTAAGAGGTCAAGATCCCCATTCTGGTCTACTTGGAATCTTAGTGACGAGAGGTCGGGTGGGGGAAACCCTGTAACTTGTGGGGACGCTCTACCGTGTAGGGGTCTTTGCGGGACTCTCCCTCTCTGGCTGCTAGGTAATTCTCAGGTGGACGACTTTGCTGATCCAAGGGTCCATCCGCCCCGAACCTCCATAGTCATCCAAACATCTTTGGGTGTCTTGATTGGGTCAAAAACACCTCCAGTCCCTCATCTTTTCTCTTTAGAGCACACACACACATTTTTAGTGGGACTCGTTATTTAGATCTGATCACTTCATAACTTGATTCTACATCTTGATTCAAACTCTGATTCTACATCTTGACTCCACCACCTGATCCAAATATGCAGCCAAACCACCTAGGACTATCATTCAAGAAACCTGAATATCAGAGATCCATGAGAAATAAAATGATTGAGGATGCCATGAAATTCTATGAAAATGAAGAAATCTCAACACCAGTAGGAAACATTCAGGTTGATGTCCCAACAACCACAACCTTTATCATAACTTGTGCCCAAATACTATTAGTAGAAGCCACAAAAGGATCAACCTGTGACTTGATCATTACTGCATACATTGAGATAGAAAAACTGCACAATATTGAATACGTTCAATGTATGATAGATCCTCGACTTTGGAAGCAACACCAAGATAGTCTTGAAAAATAGGAAGAGATAATGAGATTAGTAAAACAAGTTATTGACCAGAAGTACCCGTATATACCACAAACAGAGGATGAACCATCTTGGGACAACATCGAGGATTAATCTGATCTCGGGTTTGAGGCACAAAATGGTTGTGGATTCCCAACCCAGATGGAGTATAATGTGCCTGATATTGAAGAAGGTTGGGAAGCTCCAAATGCAGGAAAATACCATGATGAGCCAATTCTAGAATCCCAAAACTCCTGCAAGAATGAGAGTAGAACTGAACCTCTCGAGGGTATAAATTCCATCCCTTATTCTGATAAGGTGACCCTTGAAGGTTATTCAGACCTAGATTCTAGTAATTCAACCCACATCCTAAGCCTAGAACCTAGATCTGAAACCTATTTTGAAGATTTCAAGGCCCCATATGAAGAAGATCAATCTTTTAATGAAGTATATGACTTTGGGCCTCGATTTGATGAATATCCCTTGCCAACCTCCTCAGAGGAACTAATCGATTTTTTGGAAGTCATGCTAATCTATGACACAGAAATCGAGGAGTTGGACAAATGGGGTTTCAATTGGGTCAGCCTTACTAGCTTAGAACATGAGCCTCTACCAGATAGGGACACCTTTTTAAGCTCAGAATTAACATCTAGGCTAGACCCCAATCAGACTGCTGAATCTGCAACATATGATTTATTCTATGGTGGAACTCATGATCTGGAGTCTCATTCAAATTTTGATTTCCGCAAACTCTCCGACGATTTCGAATCTGACCATAACATCGGAGAAAATCTGCTTCCTGATTATAACAAGCCAATTTTCTTTGAAGCCACCTGCTCCACATATACATAACCAATCAAAACCCGTTCCCTACCCCGACCTGCAACCGGACTCAATTTCTATTCCAATTCACCTCTCACTGAGCCGTTTGCAGATGATTCAACTCCATATCTATACCTGGTATCGGGCATTGATCAGACCGAAAAACAGGAGCCAACATTCTGTGATCACCCCTGTAGGGATTCCACACCTTACATTGACTATTTTTCGGAACCCTACTCTGACCAGGCTGAGTCGACTCAGCCTAAACCTGAGTTTTCACTTCCATATCCATTTGAACTTCACTACATATAGTGGGTTCCGCATTTGTTAATCTACATCTATCAACCCACCAGACTTATTGGGTTTGGGATGTATCATCAGTCGACTGATCTTAACAAGCACCTGGTTGGATCAACCAGGCTCTTAATCAAGGTGCTTGTTTTACAAAATTCCGCTGATTTGACCACTCCCTCTCCACCCCACTTTCCGCTCGGCTGAAGGCATCAAATTTAGCGCTTAACGGGAGGCAACCCGTCATCCCAAAAACAGAGACCGATCTGATTATCCGTCTGTACTCCACATCCATTGCACCTTGAGTTCAGTCTTAGATAGTTGATCCCACCTCTGGTACACGTATCAGAGCTTGAAATCATCCGCATCATTCATTTTCGACCTATTCACCCACCCGATGTATCCTATTCTAAGTCCCTGACCTCAACACTATTTCACACCCTCCGTTTACAATGAGGACATTGCAAAACTTAGGCATGGGGGGTGATAAAGTGCATACATACAGAACCAAGAAAAAGTCAGGAGTCTCACACAAAAAAAATTTTTGCATATGTCAAAAACACAAAAGAAATTGAAAAATTATGAAAAAGAACAAAAAATGGGGGGAGGGAGGAAATTTTGTAAGCCACATATTCATAAGGAGGAGAAAAAGAGAAAAAATGACAAAAAGGAGCACAAAATGAAAAAAGAAAAAGAAATAGTCATTAGTAAAAGATTAAGGAATTAATTGAAGTTCTAGACCAGATCAAGAAAAGAAATAAAAGAAAAGTGCTAAGGAGACATAACAAGAGATTAGCGGGAACGCTGGTCTTAGACCTCTTGGGCTAGATTCTTTAGCTTAAAAATTCATGTATCCGCTAAAATCTGGATAATTCTCAAGAGGTTGGGGAAAATGCAAAGCTTAAGTATTAGGTCTAAGCCTTAGGAAGTTTTCGACCTCGTTAACTGACCTCCGGTTTGCGGGATTCAGTAACCTAAGCATCCCAAATTCACACACATCTTGGTTCAGTGCACATAAATATCCAAACCACGCAAAAGCGTTTAATGTTCTGAAAAAGTCACCTAGATTAGGAGCGGCCAATCAACACAAGTTGATTTGGACGAGTTCCCAACGCGGAGAGGCGAGAACTTCCCCTCGAAGATGCGTAACAACATATCGTCTCCTCGGTGCTTGTCTCTCAGGATATTTAAATATCCTACTGGGGGCATGTAAGCACTCTGCTGGTTTAGATACCATGGGTGGCATTATCACGAAATGTCAATCGCCAGGGTCTGAATTCGTCCACGGAACGCCATGGGTGGGATTATCTCGAAATCTCGAAAGCCAGGGTTCTGGGGGTTGCCATGGGCGGGATTATCTCAAAATCTCGAAAGCCAGGGACCCTTGAGGATGGATGATGGGGACGAGGAATCCAATACAGACCGTGTTGAGAAGCTAATCCGAAGCTAGAAATAAAAAGAAAAGAGAGAGAAAACTCTCCAAACAAATAAATATTCTCTCTCACTTACAAAAATGCACTACAAACTGAACTTAGGCTAAGAATGTCTCAAGCACGGGTGCTTTAACCGCGGAGTCCAACAAACCCTAGGTTAGTTTCTGTGGGCCTTAGAAACCTTTGTGGAGGACTGAGGCTAAAGCGGAACAGGTCCGGATTTTGGTTGGTACTTGAGTACCTCTAGGCCTATTGTCGGCATTCCTACCTAATCACAAAAGAAAAGGAGAAGCACTTATCATGATTGTTGACAGACACTCAGGGTCTAGAACGGAAGTTAAAACCTTAAAATTTTGCTAAGGGACTAGCAAAAGCTAGGCATGGGGGTACGATGAGAGTTTCATCATGAGCCATAACTAGCTCATTTTGACCCAATAAAGAGAATAAAAGCTCCTACATAACCTAGTAGAAGGCCTAAATGAAGGAATAAGTGTTCTGAGAAGAAAACATGAAATAAATGTTAAAATTGCAATTTTACCATTGCATTACATAAACGGGATTTCTCAGAGGCAAAACATAGGTCAAATGGTCTAAACAAGATAAAAAGTGGGTTGAATCAATTAGAAATAGGTTCATGTGCAATCTAGGAATTAAATGACATTTGGTAACCCTAAAACAGACCCGCTTAAAGCAACAAGGTTTCTGTCAGGATAAAAATCAATTAAATCCTCTAAAATTCATAGAAAAATATCCCCTAGGGTTTAGAATACTTAATTTGGCCTTTGGAACCCAGTTTGACCTAGATTAGGATCCTAGCTCATCAATTAACCTAATTTAGGTTTTTATGCAAAATGTCCAGTCAAACGTTGTCAAACCTAAAATCCAACTTCACCATTGTATTTCTTAGGTCCAAATTAGGTTTGTACCAAAATTTGGACCTAAGGGGAGGTCATCTTGACCTACTTTGCAATTTATTACACCCAAATCACATTTTGGTCCCTAACTTTTGAAATCATCACAGAGAGCCCCCTAACTTCCTCGCCACATTTGCAATTAGGTCCTTCCACCATTATTGGGGAAAAATCCTGCTCCGACGAGGATTAGAGAGGGAATACTCTCTGATTCCTCAGAGATCCCCTCCCAGAAATGGAAGGGAGATTCTCTGAGGAACTCCCTCCCATCTAAGGCCTACCATGATATCTGATTTAATCCCAATCTCTCGGGCGAACGCACGAGAGATTTGGGTATTGATGAGAACCTCATCATGAGCCATAACTAGCTCATTTTGACCTAATACAAAGGATAAAAGCTCCTACATAACTCAAGGAACGGCTTAACTCAGAGAATTCTGAGTTTAAGAAGAAAACAGAAATTAAGGGGTAAAAATGCAATTTCACCAATTCAATCTGAAAATAGGGTAACTCAGGGTCCAAATATAGGTCAAAATAACCTAATAAGAAGAAAAGTGGGATGAGATGACTCAAAGAGGGCTACAGCAACTCCAAGGAATTAAATGACATCCTATAACCTTAAAAACAAACCCAGTTCAATTCACGAGGTTCGAGGAAAATAAAAAATTGAATAAACCCTCTAAAATTCATATAAAAATAATCTCTAGGGTTTAGAACCTCCAATTTGGCCTTAGGAACCCATTTTGACCTACATTGAGAACCATGCCCAGTTAATAACTTAATTTGGGTTTTTGCGTAAATTGACCAGTCAAACAAGGTTTAATCTAGAAATAAAATTTACCATCAGAATCCTTAGGCCCTAATTAGTCATGTATAAAAACTTGAGCCTAAGAAGAAACCTTCTTGACCAACTTTACTTTTTGGCCCTCAACTTTTGAAACCCTCTCATTTTGGCCCCTAACTCTTCATCGTTATTTGCATTTGGGTCCTCCCTGCAAAACCCTGAGCAGCACCATGCTCCGGCGACCTTGCGCGAGGCATGGCACCGCGCAGGGTGAGGGGGACCCCCTGCCAAGTCAACCACGGGTTCCCTGCGACGTCAGCCGTCGCAGGAACACCCCCCTGATCGCTGCAATCGCCCATACCGCCCGTGCGAACGCACGGACGGTATGGGTCTCCATCTCCGAAGTCCTCCTGCGAGGGAGGCACGTCGTCTCCCTCCGCCCTCCTCTCTGTTTCTGCCTCTATAAAAACCCCCGACGCTCTGCCGCTCTCGGCAGCTCGGTTCTGACGGAGAAATCCCCCCCCCTTTCCTCTCTTCCCACTCCGACAGAGGCCCCCTTGCTCCGGCGATTTTTCCTCCTCCTCCTCGTTGCTCTGCCGCACTACCAGCAGCAGAGCTGCCTTCACCTACTCTTCCCGAGTCGCGCCGTACCCAGCGCGCGCTCTCCCGCTCTCTCCTCGCCGCCGCCATCTCTCTCTGGGCACCTTCTTCTCCGGCGACAGTCGATACGACTGTCGCCCTGCTCCTGCCCCCCCTCGTCCCTCCGAGTAGGTACAATCTTTCCTCTTCCTCCCCTCTTTCTTTTCCTTACTGTAATTTGCATAACCACCCCTTAACCGCACCTAATCACCCTCACCTTCCCCATCTCCGGCCAAACTCCGGTGACTCGCTCCCGTCATTCCACCACCCCACACGACTCGCCGACCCTTACAGAACCTCCGCCTCCTCACCCTGATCAACTTCCGCCCTTCCATTTCCCGCCACTCGCCACCTGCAGACCCCCCGAACAAACCCATTTCCCGCGCTACAGTTTGACCTAGGGCGGCCCCTACGCTCTGCCCCACGGCTTGCCAGACCCCACACCGCCTTCGCCGTGCCACGGCAAAGGTTCTCCGCTTGTCTGATTAGGCCGAGAGGCCGTTCTTCTGTGGACAGGTTGCTCGCCCTCCGTCGCCATTGCTGAGTCGGTGAAGCTCCTTCAACCTGTAGCTGCAGGCGCGCTTCGCCCAGGTTCGACTCGCCAGGACGCGCGGTTCGTAGCCACGCAGTCGCCCAGGCCTGCAGTTGGGGAGAAAGTCCCGCAGCTGCTGCATCTGCCTGCAGCTCCCTCAGCTGCGGGTGCCCAATTGGGGTGGGACATTTAGTCCCACCTCGAAACTTTTGAGAGGCCCACACCCGCATAAAGGCAAAAAGTGCCTTAGGCTCTTTGCCTCCTGAGCACGGGGTGAGGTCCCTCTCACCTGCTCGATCCGGCCTCGTCCGCGACCACGCCCCGCGGACCTGGCCCGACCCGTTTACCCATCCTGCACTCCTCACCCACCACCGCATGCCGGTGGGCCTGGACCCGGGCGCGACCCGCGTACCTGACTACCCGGCAACTCTGGGAGAGCTATCCTATGAGTGAATTCTGAGAGAGAGAGAGATGCGGGGGAGGGTAGAGTAGGTTTTGCCCTCTGATCGAACTTTGAGTGTGCAGGCACAGGTGAAGAAGAAGAGAAGGCAGGAAGAAGAAGAAGGACTACGAGAAGAAGAAGAAGAAAGCCACAGAGGAAAGAAGAAGAAAAGACGCACTGTAGCAGCAGCTACTTAAGTCGTCTGATTGAAAAATCAGACGACGCTCTGAAGGCAAAGAAGAAGGAGAAGAACAGGACCGCAAGGGAGAAGAAAAGAAAGAGACGGACAGAAAGAAGAACAAGAAGAAAAAGAAAGAGAAGAAAGAAGAAGAACAGAAGAGAAGGCAAGAAGAAAACAAGAAAAGAAGAACAGAGCAAGAATAAGAAGAAGGAAGAAAACTGAAGACTCAAAGAGAAGAGAAAAGAAGACAAAGAAGAGAAGAAGAAGAAAGAAGACAACAAGACAAATCTCTCTCTCTCTCTCTTTATTTTTTGTAATAGAAACTTCGTACCTCTAGAATACAACTTGCTCCCTGAGTTCGACCTCGGGAGAACTTTCATTTCCGAGTAAAAATTGTAATAATGGCAATGACTATCTGTACTACAACGCAATTTCTATAACAACACGACAAAACCTAGTCACAACGCCGTTATCAGGTATCCACCCACTTTCCTTCTTCGACGAGGCATCGGAGATGAAGGCGTGCCCTCCAAGCCCTGAACACATGGCCCAATGCCTATAAAAGGACTCCCAAACCCGGCCGCTCAATTTCAGCTTGACCTGGCCAGGGTTTCACCTTAGATTCGTCTATTCCTTCCCGGCCAGGGAACCCAGCAAGCTCTGAAAAGCTCCCTTTCCTTTCCTCTTCGCTCTGCCACAAAACCAGTGGCAGAGAGTTCTTCCTGATTCTCCTCCGCGTCGTGCAATACCCGCGCACGCCGCCTCAGCCCCGTCGTAACCGCCGTCCTCCCCCATTGGGCATCTTCTTCTCCGATGACAGCAGGTACAGCCGTCCGCCTCTCCGTCCCCCTTCGTCCCTGTAGTTAGGTTTAAACTATTCTCCTCTATCCCCTCTTTCATTCCCCTCACCTTATTTCATCAATCGACCCTCGACCATCGCTGACCACCGCCATCTTCCTCGCCTCCGACCAACCTCCGGCGAGTGCTCCCATCGCTCCACACTTCCGCACGACTCGCTGACCAACTCAGAGGCTCCGCCTCACCTCACCGAGCAACCTCCACCCATCCACCATCCCTCTACGCCTCCACCACAGCCCCCCGAACACACCCACACCTCTGGTCACAGGGCGACCTAGGCACGCACGCCTAGGCCGCCCCACGACCTGCTGCACGTCGCACCACCTTCGCCGTGCCACGGCGAAGGTTTGCAGGTGGTTTGATTAGGCCAATAGGCCGTATTCATGCACGACAGGATCGGAGCTGCAGCCGCCATTGACGATAGTTGAAGAAGTTCCAAGCTCGCTCCAGGCTTCAGGACGTCCAGGCTTCAGGTGCTGCGCATTGGGGCAGGTCTCGCGAAGATCGTTGCTCAGAAATCAATGCCAACAGAGGCCACAGCTGTGGCAATTGCACGAAGGTTCTGCTGGCGCGCGCGAGAGCGGGGCAGGACTAATAGTCCCACATCGGCAATCTACAACGCGTAGGTATGCTTTAAATTTTTTTTTTTTTTTGAAAGAAAGGAATGCTATCGAATCACCGATAGCAAACCAGGAGAGCTATTATTGATAATAAAAAAATAATTTACAAGTTTGACTCCCAGTACTGTATGAGCCTCCAGCAAAAATTTACAATGTTTTCCACATGAGCTGGGGCCTCCTGAAAAACACACTCATTTCTAGCCCTCCATACCGCCCACAGAACCGCCACCATATGTATATAAGGCTTATTCCCATCTACCAGACAGCTCCACAAATTTCCCCAGGTGGGTAAGGACTCATTGCATACTCTCCTCCAAACATAATCAGTGATAGCACATGAAGAGAAGATATGATCTGTAGAATCATTATGCAACCCACACAAATAACAAAACTGGGTTGGGGTCCCCATCCTTCTGTGCCTCAGATCTCCAGTAATCAAACCATCCCTCCTGCACAGCCATAAGAAAATTTGTAACTTTAATGGTATTTTTAACTTCCAAAGCTTTTTCCCCATTTCTTCATCTTCCGCCATCCTGGAGGACATTATCAATTTGTCATAGGCAGCCGCAGTAGAAAAATTACCTTCCCATTTGTATGTATCATATTCATGAGGCATGGGTTTGAAAGCAGCAAGCTCTTGCATGAGACGTTCATTCTCTACGCGTGTTCTTGTTTCATGATTATTCCTCCCGCCAATATTTAACAGCCACTGCTCCGAATCCACATCCCAATAATCAGCTACCACTGCATTTTTATTTGCTGCAGCAGCATAAGCAAGGGGGAACCTATCTTTAAGCGTCCCTCCGTGCCCCCAATTCTCCAGCCAAAACTTAAAGCTTTTTCCATCACCTAAAACGGATTTGAAAAAGTTCCAATTTTCCTTCAAGGCACGCACCACAGAAAGCCAAAACGGGGATGGTTTACGTGGGTTAAGACGATTTATCTCATCATTGGTACTCCCATAACTGTCCTGAATAATTTCTGTCCAGGTTTTTTTTTCCCCCTGCAGTAATCGAACAACCCATTTCAACAGTAAAGCTTCATTGAATTCCTTAAGGGATCTGACACCCATGCCTCCCAGCTTCTTTGGTTTGCAAATTAACTCCCATTTTAAGGGTTGAAAGAAAGCCCCTTTATGGGAGGCCCCTTTCCAAAAGAATCTTTTCCGCATCACCTCCAGCTTTTTCCAAATAGAATTTGGAGCTCTCAGGACAGAGAAGAAGAAAACAGGAATCGATGTGACAACAGAATTCAGTAATATATACCTCCCCCCTTTTGATAGGTATCTACTGCTCTAGCCCTCCAATTTTGTAGCTATCTTTTCAAAGAGGAAAGACCAATCTGCTTTCTTCAGCTTAGAACATTTCAAAGGCAGACCCAGATATTTAATCGGTAGTGGCACCATAGGTGTACCAAGAGTGGCAGAGATCTCATTCTGTAAACCATCATTCATCCCAAAACAGACCAGGGAAGATTTACTTCCATTCAATCTGAGCCCAGAAACCTCTCCAAACAATTTAACCATATGTAACAAAGCCTGCGCTTCTCTCTTCCCCCCTTCTACAAGAAAAACAGTATCATCAGCATACTGAAGTATAGGAGCTAGAGCCCTATGATTAGACATTGAATACCCCCTTATAAAACCATCCACAGCCAATTTGCAGGCAAACCTAGCCAAAGTATCCACCGCAAGATTAAAAATTAGAGGGGCAATAGGACAACCTTGCCTTACTCCACATTGGGGCTGAATCCAAGAACGGCACGGTTTACCATTTATCAATGGGGAAAAAGAGGCTGTCGTAATGCATCTCTTCACCCATTGAATCAATAAGGGTGGAAATTTCCTCCTTTTAAGGATCTCCCACAAGTATGACCAGCAGATAGAATCATAGGCTTTTGAGAAGTCTACTTTCCATAAGAAAGCCTTTGATTTTCTCCTTTGCCACCCCATTACAATTTCCTGCGCCACAATGAATGACTCTTGTAACGATCTCCCAGGAAGAAAAGCTGATTGAACAGGCATAATCAAATCCTTTAAAACCTCCCTCAATCTATTAGCAATAACCTTACTAATAATAAGGTAGATGGAATTTGATAACGCAATGGGTCTGTAATCAGAAAAACTTTCTGCACTTGATTTCTTGGGCAACAAAAACAGGTAGGATTTGTTTAGCCTCTCAAAACCAGAGTTACCCACTTCAAACTCATGGATGACCTTCATTACATCCACCTTAACAACATTCCATAACTCTCTGTAGAAAAACACCTGAATACCATCTGGACCTGGAGCCCCTTCATTATTTAAATCTTTAATGGCCTTTAGCACTTTCTGTTCAGAAATAGGGGTCACAAGCATGCCACTCTGTTCATTATTTACACAAGGGAAATCCATTGCTGCCATCCTCCATGAACCTCTTGGAGTTGCCTTGGAAGCTTCTTTAAAAAATTTTGTTGCTTCAGATCTGATCTCCTTAACCGAGGTAATATTTCTTTCTTCAACTTTAATAGATGAAATAAGGTTGAATCTCCTTTTAGCACTGGCCGCAAGATGGAAAAATTTTGTGTTCGCATCACCCTCTTTAAGCCAAAGCTGTCTGGATTTTTCCCGCCAATCCATTTCAATTTTCAGGTCTTCATCCCTCACAATTGCTTGCATTTGCTGCCTCAATTGCTGCTCCTGTTGGTCCAAATTCAGCCTGCACTCTTTCATATCTAAATCCCTGATGACTGTCAAGGCTTCCTTCCTCTTCTGGTCTCTAATCAGGTTCACAGCCTGCCCATATTCTTTCAACATTTCACGTAGACCAACCAATTTCGCAGCCAACTGCTGTGTGGCAGTGCCTTGAACATCCTTGCTCTGCCACCACTGAGAAACCATTTGCACAAAGCCTTCTTCCCTAAACCAAGATCTCTTGAGTTTGAAATATGACCCCATGTCTGCATTCACCCCACTGTCCCAAACCAAAGGTGTGTGGTCAGAGAACGGTCTATCAAGGCTCAAAACAGCTGATAACTGAAAACTCTCTAACAAACTAGGACTGCCAAAGAACCTGTCCAATTTGGAAATCTGTCCACTTCCATTCCTCCAAGTATATTCCACACCACTGATGGGAAATTCAGTCAAGCCCATGTTCTGCACAGCCAATTGGAAGCCTGTTGAAGAACTGTCCATTCTCCCATCTGGATTGTCATCACCAGAAAGATAACAATTGAAATCACCCCCTAACAGCCATGGAGTCTCTTGCACTCTTTGATGCATTGCACAAAGTTCCTCCCACAAGCCAACCCTCTCTGCTGCCACACAAGGACCATAAATACATGATATAAACCATTCCATATCACCTTGGGGAGATTGACACCTGCAGGAAATTAAGAACCTATCACGAAAAATCTCAGTTACTGAAATGGCAGACTTTCTCCACCAAAAAGCCATACCACCAGACCGACCAGCAGCACCCTTAGCCACAATATCACTATGGCCAGATTGTTTGAAACAGTCCCATTCTTGACCATTCTCCCTCTCCAAGTGAGTCTCTTGTAAAAGGGCACAGTCTATCTCCCATTCAGAGAGATATCTACAAAGAGAAGCCCTTCTTTGCTTGTTGCGTAGCCCACGCACATTCCACGACAAAACTCTCATTTCTCACTTGAAAGATCCCCATTGGCCTTGCAGC
Organism: Thalassia testudinum; assembly: GCA_037157565.1. Classification (NCBI taxonomy): domain Eukaryota; kingdom Viridiplantae; phylum Streptophyta; class Magnoliopsida; order Alismatales; family Hydrocharitaceae; genus Thalassia; species Thalassia testudinum. The sequence continues at coordinate 18,040,791 of JAZHRO010000036.1, read as the reverse complement.
CCACATATTCTACCATAATAGATTTAGCAATATCTTGCTCCATAATAGGATGCTCCTTTCTTCTCCTTCGCAGCACATATGGAGATCTGCCCACGCCTCTCTTTTGTTTGGACCCACAGCCATACTGCAAATCAGTTGGAGTAGCAAACTGTAACTGGCTCTGCTCTTTAAGCCTCAACTCCCTTTCTAAACTGCCCAATTCCACACTGCAATTCATCTTAGACTCTGCCAAATCAGTCTCAGTAACCTCTAAAAAATCACCCTCTTTGACTATCAGAGCTAATCTATTTTCAGCAGGTGTTGCAGCATCTTCCATCAGGTCCTTCTCAGCCATAATACAATGGCAGTCCTCCCTCTTTTTGGGCTCAGGAACCTCAACTGCAGGAGGACTCAGGTGCTGCATCTGGTTTGGTTCTTTAAGCCTCAACTCCCTTTCTGTACTTCCCAACTCCATACTGCAGATCATCTCAGAATTTGCCACTTCATTCTCAGCAACCTCCAGACAGTCACCTTCTTTGCCTATCAACACTAATCTAATTTCAGCAGGTGTTGCAACATCTTCCGTCTGATCCTTCTCAGCCATAGCACAATGGCACTCCTTCCTCTTTGTGAGATCAGGAGCCACAGCTGCAAGGTTGCATCCTTTAAGCCTCAACTCCCTTTCTAAAGTGCCCAATACCACACTGCAGTTCATCTCAGATTCTGCCAAAACAGTCTCAGAAACCCCTAAACAATCACCCTCTTTGACTATCAGAGCTAATCTATTTTTAGCAGGTGTTGCAACATCTTCCATCTGGTCCTTCTCAGTCATAACACAGTGGCAGTCCTTCCTCTTTTTGGGCTCAGGAACCTCAACTGCAGGAGGACTCAGGTGCTGCATCTGGCTTGGTTCTTTAAGCCTCAACTCCCTTTCTGTACTGCCCAACTCCATACTACAGATCATCTCAGAATTTACCACTTCAGTCTCATCAACCTCCAGACAGTCACCCTCTTTGCCTATCAACACTGATCTATTTTCAGCAGGTGTTGCAACATCTTTCATCTGATCCTTCTCACCCATAGCACAGTGGCACTCCTTCCTCTTTGTGAGATCAGAAGCCTCAGCTGCAGGGTTGCATCCACAGCTATCACATTGTTTGCTCACCTCATTTTTGGTTCCAGACATTGGTTTCTCCTTAGGAGAATTATCTTGACAGCAATCAACCTGCCCAATAATAGCTAACCTAACAAGCCAAGAGGTGCCCCCACATCTGATAATGATCGAATCTGGAAGTGAACCAGCATTAGCAACTTCCACCTCAATTCTTAACGACCTAATGTCTCCTTCGCCAATCAGAACATCAGAACCATCACAGATTGATGCAAAACCTGCTAGCATCTTGGAGATAACACCCTTTACCCGCAGGTGCAGTGGTAGTCCAGAGATCTCAAGGATGACCCTCCTGGAGGACACTCTTTGTGGAGGCCGTTCAGATAGTGCCCCATCAAAAGGAGAGACCATTCTCCAGATCACAATGAAATCTTTAAAGATACTTGAACGAAATCTTAATCGCTCAACATCCAGCATGCCCAAACCATACACCAAGAATCGAGAAGGGGATAATAGAGCAACTTTCCAGCCCGCAGACAAAAGATCTAAGGAAAGTACCAGGTTCTGAAGCATTTCGATCGAAGGCCTACCTGACATGATCTCCCCAATCAAAGCACCTCTCAGTGTGATCTCTGCAGCTGAGATCTCTTTCATAGATGGGATCTCAACTTCAATTGTATGCCTGCCCAAAATCGGTGGTGGTGGCGGCCGAGGTTCATTTTTGACCCTCCAAACAGGACGTGAGACTGCCCGCCATTGTCGCAAAGGGAACCTCCTAGGGCACAAATAGCTTTTGTGTCCTTCGCCCCTGCACTCCAAGCAGATCTGAGCATTCTTACATATCGCAGCCACATGCCCCCTTTGTCTGCATCTGAAGCAGAGAACATCACCATTCTTCCGCCTCCAAGGACGTCTTTGAGAACGGTCAGACGACCTAAAAAACCTCTCCTGCCACAACCGCTCTCTTCTCCTCCAGGCCCTTGATCTCCACGTCTTCCATTCATCTTCTGCGCCCACCCTGGATGGATTCGCCCCACTACCTCGCTCCGCCCATCGCCGATCGCCCACCACTCGCCTTCTCCATCGCCGATCGCCCATCCTCCTTGCCTCTCCACTTCCCCCAGAAACCCCTCCAATACTTCCAATCAAAATTCCTTTAAATTGATTTTTTGTTATACACTTATCGCCTCCAAACGGACAGGGGTGAGGTCCCTCACCTTACCCACGCTCGCCTCATCCGCGGCTTCATCTCGTGGATCTGGTGGGCTCTGACCCGACCCATTCTAAGCACACCTCGTGCATCACCCTCACGCCGGTGCGCCTCGTCCTGGGTGCAAAATCCGACTCGATTATCCGCGACTCTGGGAGAGCGTCCTTCGAGTGAATTGTAGAGAGAGAGAGACGTCCGGGTAGAGGGAAAGGGGTAGGTTTTGCTCCTTGTGTAGGCAGGCTAAGAGTTGAAGAGAAGAGACTTAGCCGCAGGAAGGAGAAGAGAAGGAGCAGAAGAAGAAGAAACTCTGAAGAAGAGGCTGAGCAAGGCAGAAGAAGAAGAAAGGCTGCAGAGAAGAGAAGAAGAAGACAGAAGAGAAAAGAAGCAAAAGGCTGCAGAGAAGAGACAGAAGACCAAGGAAGAAGAAGCCTTCGCAGAAGAGAGAAGACAAGGAAGAAGAGAGACTACAGAGAAAGAAGAAGAAAGGCCAAGACAGAAGACCAAGGAAGAAGAAGAAGACAGAAGGAAGACAGAAGAGAAGAAGCAAAGTGAAGGCTGAAGAAGAAAGAAAGCAAAAGAAAAAGGGAAAACACTTTTAAGGTGTCTGATCACAAGATCAGACATCCAATTTCATTCTTTTGTCATAATTACTTTTTAACCACATACATTCATATTTAATTAAAGTTTTGAGTAAATTAGAGTGTTCAATTACATTTGAGATTAGTAGTAAATTCTGATTGCTCCCTGTGTTCGACCTCGGATACTGCGATTTTCAAGTAATAAAAACTTTTATTTGTTGACGACGCTTGATCACCTATACTACGACGCAATAACAGTTAAAACATGATCGAGCCAGTGTCGCTTCAACAGGATGAGACAAGGTCTTCAAGCTTCTTCAATCTTTCCTATATTAAAGAACAAACAAATATAAATATAGTTGCACTTGAATAAATATAATTTTATTAAAAAAAAATACCTCTTTGTCATCATAATGCATCCCATCAGATTCTTGGAATACTATATCAATAGATGAACAATTGGAATGATCATGCCTAATCCCAAGATTGCAAATGTAATCCTTCCTTTTAAGTTTTAGGACATAGTTACATGCCTCCTCCTTGAGATGTGAATGGGTAAGTTCTCCATAGCTGATTGTCTATCCTCCACACGATCTTCAATGTCATACTAAATTCAAGGATAAGAAAAAAAAATAACAACTAGATGTGTATGTTACAACCATTGTTAATATAGAAAGTGCTAATCTAGACTTACCACTAGTCCTTGGTTACAATAGATCCTTTTCATCAAATCCATATTAGTTGGTTCCCTTCCCAATTCCTTTGTCTAAAAATGAAAAGAGCTTATAAAGTCCTTGTCTATTTTTAAGGAAAATGAACATTAGTCAAAACTATACATTACCATTTCTTCGCGTATGTTCGCAATTGATAATGTTCCGCAGTTGTGATTTAACTTCTTGTTGTTATGATTCCTCCTATTTATTTCAGCCTTTTCCGATAGAAAAGAATAAAGACAAACGATTTTATCAATTTCATATAAGCTTTGACACATTAATATTCCAAGGTATAAAGATAAATAAATCTCCCATACCTTTGATTTGTATGACCCCCACTCACCAATGAAATTATCAACTTGACTAGCACTAATACCTGGGTCCTTCTCAATGTAGGCCTTAAATCTCATAGGATCCTTAAAAGTTTCCCAGTTCCTTTTCAGAGTGTTCCTCCAAGACTTTCATCTTGAATGGACATGTTGAAGTACCTACTTCTTTGCATTTGAATGGTCATCCAATTTGAAATCCTCCTAAATCATTGTGTTCATACTTTTTATAAATAACAAAAGGATTTATATTCAATGTTTAATGTGAACTTGCATATCTTAAAAGCACTCCAAATGCATAAAAGATAAACAATAGGCTATTCAAGTAGAAAATTGGACCAATAGATAGTTTGGATAAATATGCATTTACATCAAATAAAGGATTTTTGTATTAAAAAAAATCATTACCTTCAAAAGTTTCCATGTGTCCTTGAAGCCTTTCTCTCTTATCTTGTTCCATCTTTGATCGAGTGGCCAAAGCCATGATTGATGAGCATAAAAAGCACAACCTTGTGACAATCATTTTCCATTCTCTCCTATTGCCTGCCATGGTTGTTCCACTCAATGACCTGTGGAATTCCATCTTTGGCCTTAAATGCATTCCTTGTAGTAATTCCTCATCCCTTTTTCAAATTGCCACCACCTTCGTCACTTGACTCCCCTTCTTCCTCCATCTCTTCATGTTCATTCTCGTGTTGAAAGTGTTCACCTTGCCATATTATTCTTCCCATTGTTCCTTGCCCCCTTATAACATCATTAAGTTCTTGCACATCTTGTTCCTCAATGAGTGTAGAGGTCCTTGCTTCCCTTTCTGATTGAAATAATGATCTCCTTGTCCTCATTGCCCTGTAGATTTAAAAAATATATATATCTTCAATATAAACCACAAATATCTTGCTAGTAAAATGAAAATATAAAAGAAAATAGAGTACACATAGAAATTTTGGAAGTGAAATGAAGACTACTATACCGTTCAATTTGTCAATTATGATCATCATCTTCAACTTCATTATGATATTGCAATTGCTCTGGTATATCTTTCCTAACCCAAGTGGTTAACTCGTCTTCAATCCTTATTTGACCTAGCTATATTATTGCATTCCCAAAAACACAATCAATTGAAACATCGTAAAAATCTCGAGGAGGCACCATTAACACAATATTCCATCCTTTCTTTTGTTGATCCTCAATGTAAAAGCACCGTTGTGCTTGAGTAGCCATAATGAATCAATCATCCATATGTGTAGATCTAGAAAAATCTAAAGAGGTGAATCCATACTCATCAATGACGAACCCTCTATCACGCTTCTCATCAAACCAAATGCATTCGAATAACACCATCTTCATACTTCCACCATACTTAATTCCAGAATATCCACTAATTGCCATAGTATGTTACCTTCTCCAAAATGGAATTTTGGTCACTTGAATTGGAATAACTGACTGTGTCTGCTTGCAAATACACTCCACTATTTTGAGTTTGGCGTATAACCTCAACACGCTTATAATGAAATCGGAAACCATTAACAATATACCCATCATACGAAGTAGCCTCTGATAAAGGATCTTATGCTAGCCATCTTACTTCTTCTGACACTTTTGTTGTCAAGGCTTTTCAGGAGTTTAAATGCGTCACGTTGTAGTAAAGTCTCCTAAATAGCTCTTCAACAAGTGAAATTTATAACTCAAAAATCTAGAAATGAAATCCAAGGTCGAACAAAGGGAGAAAATACGAATTCACACACTAATCTCAATGAATAAGTAAATGAGCATAGGAATAAGCCAAGAATAATGATATTTCAATGAATATTAATATGTCACATTAAGTATTCAATGAATCTCAATGTATTTCAAAACCAAAAAGCTAACTAAGATAAAATAATGATGATTTAGATCACCAATTATTAGTCTAAGAACATATATTAATTATTAAAATGATGCTACAGTAGTTTCAACCATACAACTTAGGTACTTAAATGTTCCAATAGTACCAGCATTAAACCCAAATCAGACGTCTAGCAGGTGTATCAGACAACTTAAGTGTCACATGCTATAGTACTCTTAAGCTTCTGATTTTCTTCTTCTGCTCTCTTCTTCTTCTTTCTTTCCTTTCTCTTCTCTTGGCATGGCTCTTCTTATTCTTTTCTTCTACTTTCTTTCCTTGGCCTCTTCTTCTCTCCTTCCTCTTCTTCTTTAGCTTTTCCTCTTCTCTTCTTTTAAGCTCTTCAGGGCTAGGTGTTGGGCTCTCTCTTTGAAGAGCAAAACCCTCCCCTACCTTGCTTTCTCTTCCTTTCTCCTTTTCTATTCTCTCAAGAGCTAGGCTCTAATCGGGTATACAGATCTAGGTGACCAGGGCTACATGCGTGGGGTCGCAACCGAGGTGTGCACAGTTAGGCAGGTCGGGTATGTGTAGGGTGAGAGGGGACCTTAGCCCTAAGTATTTGAGGCAAATGACCTTAGACATAAAATCAACTTATGCCCCTTTAGTGGTCCCAAATCCCACGATGTGGGATTAAATTGCACAGTCCTTTCACATGTCAGCTGCGGATGAAGGTCCGTCGAATAGATGTTGCCACTGAGGATGTGGTCTTCAATTAACCACTTGGAATTGGTCTTGGGCTGATTCCGTGTCTCCTGGATGTAGTGCCTTGGTCTCTTGACGTCGAAGAACTGAAGGTGAAGTTGGAGATGTCAAGGCAACGGCGGAGCTTTGATGAAGCTGCCTACAACATGGATATGGGCTATAAGCCCTAGTTAAAATGCTCAGGAGGATCGAAATGGTGCGGCGAAGGTGTTGGTGGTGGTGGCGTGCTACAAGAGAGCATGTGTGGGTGTGGCGGATGTTGACGTGCAAAACTCGATCGTGTTTTAACAGTTATTTATGTCATAGTATAGGTGATCAATCGTCGTCAACAAATAAAGATTTTATTACTCGAAAATCGAAGTATCCGAGGTTGAACACAGGGAGCAATCGGAATTTACTACTAATCTCAAATGTAATTGAACACTCTAATTTACTCAAAAGTTTAATTCAAATGTATTTAAAAAGTAATCCAGGCAAGTGTAAAATTGGACGTCTGATCACAAGATCAGACGTCTTAAAAGTATTTTCCTCCTTTGATTGTTCTTCTTCTTCTTTCTCTGCAGTCTCTCTTCTGCCTTCTTCTTCTTTGTATCAACGGGTTTTCTTCTTCTTCCTTGGTTTCCTTCTTTGGTTTCTGTCTTGGCCTCTCTTCTTCCTTCTCTTCTCTCTTCTGCGAAGGCTTCTTCTTGCTTGGCTCTGCTATACTTCTTCTTCTCTTTTTTCCTTCGCCTCTTCCTGCTCTTTTCACTGGCTTCCTTCCTTCTTCATTTTTTTGCCTTCTGCTTCCTTCTCTTCTTCCCTTTGCTAGCAGCGGCTAAGTGTTTGCTTCACTCCTTCCTTCCCTGCACAACCACAGCAAGGTACAACAAAACCTAACCCCTCTACCCACACCCGCGCGTCTCTCTCTCTGTAAACCACCCTCAGCAAGCTCTCCAAGAGTCGGATTAACGGGTTGGATCACGTGCCCGTGACCAGGTGCACCGGTGTGTGGGTGATGCGTGAGATGTGCTCATGGTCGGGTCGGATCGCACCAAATCCGCGTGGTGAAATCGCGGATGAGGCACCGTGAAGTAGGTGAGGGACCTCACCCCAAGTGTGACTGGAGGTGATAAAACGATATCACAAAAATAATATAAAGCATGCCAGTGCTTTGTAAGTTACCGATGTGGGACTATTAGTTGCTGCCTTCTCGCATGCACGCCCACAGAAATCCTTCCTGCAATTGCCACAGCTGCAGACGTCGCAGTGTCTCTTGCTTGGTCAGATAGCTTCTCAGTGCTTACCCGAGTGAGCTGCATCTGAAGCCTTGCAGTCCTAAAGCCTGAAGCGAGCTTGGAGCTTCTTCGAGTCGCCGTCAATGGCGGTAGGGGCTTGAGAACTGTCAGACATGAAATGAGCCTCTCGACCTAATTAGATCACCGGGGGACCTTCGCCTTGTCACGGCGAAGGTGAAGGGAAAGGTGGCAGGCCGCGGGGTGGCCTAGGCATGCGTGCCTAGGTCACCCTGTGGCCGGATGGATGGGTGAGTTCGGGGGACCGTCGGGTAGGCGTAGTGGGTCTATAGATGGGTGGAGGATACTCAGTGAGGTGAGGCGGAGGTTATGTGATGGTCGGCGAGGCGTGTGGGGCTGCGGAGCGATGGGAGAGCCTTGCTGGAGGGTGGCCGGAGATGAGGAAGGTGACGGTGGATGGCGGCGGTCGAGGGGTCGATTGAGTGAAATACAGTGAGGAAATGAAAGAGGGGATAGAGGGGAATGATTTTAACCTACTTAATGGGATGAAAGGGGCAGAGAGGCGGACAGCCATATCGAATGTCGCCAGAGAAGATGTCTAGTGGGGGAGGACGGCGGTGACGACGGGGCTGAAGTGGCGTGCACGGGTGTTGCGCGACGCGGAGGAGAATGAGGAAGAAGTCTCTGCCACTGATTTTCTAGCAGAGCGAAGAGCAAAGGAAGGAGAGCTCGCCGGAGCCCGCTGGACACCTTGGCTAGAGAAGGAGATGAATTTGAGGTGGAATCCGGCTAAGTCGAGTTGAAATTGAGCGGCCAGGTTTGGGGGTTCTTTTATAGGCATTGGTCCGTGTGTTCAGAGCTTGGAGGGCACGCCTTTGTCTCCGACGGCTCGCTGGAGAAGGAAAGTGGGTGGATACCCAAATCCCTCCTGCGTTCACACGATAGATTGGGATCAAATCAGGGATCATGACTGGCCTCAGATGGAAGGGAATTCCTCAGAGAGTCTCCCTTCCATTTCTGAGAGGGGATCTCTGAGGAATCAGAGAGTATTCCCTCTCTAATCCTCGCCGGAGCAAGATTCTACCCCAATAATGGTGGAAGGACCTGATTGAAAGATTGGTGAGGAAGTTAGGGGGCTCTCTGTGATGATTTTCAAAAGTTAGGGACCAAAATGTGATTTGGGAGTACTAAATTGCAAAGTAGGTCAAGATGACCTCTCCTTATGTCCAAATTTTGGTACAAACCTAATTTGGACCTAAAAAATCCAATGGTGAAGTTGGATTTTAGGTTTGACTATGTTTGACTAGACATTTTGCATAAAAACCTAGATTAGGTTAATTGATGAGCTATGACCCTAATTTAGGTCAAACTGGGTTCCAAAGGTCAAATTAAGTGTTCTAAACCCTAGGGGATATTTTTCCATGAATTTTAGAGGGTTTACTTGATTTTTATCCTGATAGGAACCTTGCTGCTTTAAGCGGGCTTGTTTTAGGGTTACCAAATGTCATTTAATTCCTAGATTGCACATGAACCCATTTCTGATTGATTCAACCCATTTTTTATCTTATTTAGACCATTTGACCTATGTTTTGCCTCTGAGAAATCCCGTTTATGTACTGCAATGGTAAAATTGCAGTTTTAACCTTTATTTCATGTTTTCTTCTCAGAACACTTATTCCTTTATTTAGGCCTTCTACTAGGTTATGTAGGAGCTTTTATTCTCTTTATTGGGTCAAAATGAGCTAGTTATGGCTCATGATGAGGCTCTCATTAGCGGACGTGAAGAAGGTCGGAGAATGTGGGGTTGTTCTGTGGATGTTAGGAGGGATGAATAGCCCTAAATAGGAGAGGGCTTTAGTTTGGGTGGATGAAGCGGAGGTGTAGAGGGTGTTGGCGAGTTGTTTGGTGCATTGTGGAGGTGGGGCAGACTCACCAGAGGGGTGGCCGGAGGTGAGAATGAAGGTGCCATGAGTGTAGGTCAAGGGAATATTTTTGGATTTTGAATAGTGAAAACTAACCTAAGGACCTAAGGGAACTAATTGATGAGTTGCGACTCATCATAGCTAAATCGCCTAAGTTAAACTAAAAACTAGGTTAAACACTATCAAATTAACACATAAAAAGGGTTAAGTGTGGAAAATAGAGAAAAAGACCTAAAACATCAATTGTGTGTTAAAAATTCATAATTAGGTCATTAAATGAGATATTCTATTAAAGAAGGTTAAATAGTGATCTAAGTGTAAATTGAACACATAAATAAGCTCAAAATTCCAAATCAAAAGTGTAATTAACTTCTAAATTTTTCAATTGAGATTCAATAAAAACTTGGGTGCATTTGGACATCACTAGAACCTTGCAATTAAGGATTTACATCTAGGTCCTTCATACATCATATTTTGTTCACAAGAAAACCTCCAAGGACCCATTTGAAGATCGTAGGGACCTATTTGTAAGCCTTAAGGACTACTCTGAAACATTTCATAACCACTTATGGGCTTGCTTGCTATTTTTCTACCCCTTCGCGTAAGGGCCTTTAGCTCAATTTCACCAAAACATCTCTTCACACCTGGAGCTCCTCGCAGTGCACTGTAGTTACGAAGAACACGCACTATCCCCACCGTACATTGTCTAGACCTTCTTGATCTGTGGCTACCAATCAATCGAACCTTCGTGCGATTCAGCACGTGTGGTCATCTATCCTCCCAGATCTGATCCAACAGCTGCTATTTGATTTTAGCTTGCGTACGCTCTCTCCTCAAATCGAGATCGCCCATGCCCTAATAGCCTAATTCCATCGTGAGGTGACTTGATCCACTGTCACTCTACTTAAGCACCTCCACTGATCGCGTGTGCGCTATCGACTCCCTCCCCTTGAGCCGATCCCTTTGTCCACACCTGCAGCTCTTCTCATTCCAAGTTCGTTTGCCTGTTGTGACAGGGCAGGCTCGCCTTCCTCCCCCTTCAATCGCCACCAGCCGACCGGGTGGTGGACTTAAGACATCTTCATTAGCTGCTGGTCTCCTTCCCCCTTCGTCGTCACCAGCTGGCGGTAGGTGACCTTAGACATCTTCCTCCCTTAGAGTAGCTTTTTAATGCTTTCTTATATTAGATTTACATGCTTTCTAGGAGTAGGAGTAATTAGAGCTGATGTGATGACTGTTAGAGTAGCTTATAAGTAGATTTAGAGCAGAATTCGCACTTCACCTCCTCTGATCATTTCAGATCAGAGGAGATGAATTCACACCCTTTCCATTGATCATATTTCTTCCCCTTCATAGTTTCATTCCGCATTCTATTTTCCCTCGATTTAATTTTACTGATCACCTAGCCATCAAGTCTAATTTCAGATCTGAGGACTTCATGTCTCAAATATGAAATTAGTGCCAAAGACCATTTTGGGGGGTCTCCCGCTCATTCCGCAAAGTCACAAAGACCCCCCGATCTTAGTTCACCAACTCAAATTGCTTGATATTATTTAGAATGATGTTTATTGTTCAGATCAGTGATTTAAAATTCATTTGGATTTTATCAGATTTAATTGAGCTTTTTGAGATTAGATGGGGTTGATTAGGTATATGCAATGATTCCATTAGTTTTGAGTTTTGTTTTGATTATGTGGATGAGCATGTATCTAAGTTAATCCTGTTGTTGGAGAGTCTATCAAGGAAAATCGGTTGACACTGATTTGAGATAAGACAAGAACCCAACGGGTCTTGATCTATCCATATGATTGATTTGAACATCCATCAATGGTGTTCAAGGAGATTAAGTGGAGAAATCAATCTAAGATCCAAATCAAAAGCCCTAAATGGGGTGACATTTTATTCCTCCCCTATTTTCACTTGCATGATTCTTTGTGGAAGTTTTAAAAAGGAAGATCATATCTAATTTCAGTAGATAAACATCCCCAGATCAGTCTTAATTAGTTTGATTTTGTGGTGTTCATGTACTAAAATATAGATATAAGCCACTGATTTTAGAATTCAGACACTGTTGCAGATAGTTGGAACTTTCTTAAGACGTCTGGAATTAATTCAGATGGTATGAATTTGTTGTTGCTGCAGTGCTAAATTCCAGCATGTAGTATTTAAACAATGCAGTAACTGTTGTTTGTTGCTATTGCTTCTGTAGCTATTGCTGATGTTGCTGATGCTTTGCTGTAACTACTGCTGTTTATTTCTGCTGGATGAAATTCTGTAGGACAGTAGGCTTAGGTTTTAGTGTTTAAATTAGCTGACATGTTGTTAATGCTATATCTGATGTAACAAGCCTTCATGTACTTGAACTTGATTTAGAATTAGCTTTGATTGGTTTGTAATCCCTTAAATAAATCTCTTTGTCAACTACAATTTATGCTTAACTGTCCAATGTAAGAAATGAGTGTGAAATTAAATGAAATTTGTGTTTAATGGCTGGAACATATCTCTTAGACTCTTTAGAGCATATCTGAATGTTTTTACTGCTTACCCAGACTTTAAACTAGGATTCAAGGCCTTAGGTTTTCATTGAAAATTCTTCTTAGGCCTAGATTGTGCTCAACTTTGTAATTGAATAAAAATGATATAAAAAATCCAAAAAAATAAATAAACCTGTCTTAGTGAAGATTAGGTATATTTCTAAGTAAATACCAAGTTTCATAGTATTCTGAACCCTTGGCTTGGTAGAACATACTAGCCGACAATTCAGTCTACCTTAAAACTCAATAAAAACCCCATAACACAAAAACACCAAAAACATTCTCTCTATCTCATCTCTTTCTTTCTTTCTCACCCCTATCTCTATAAAATATATAAAACCCATAAAAATCACAAAAATCCCAAAAATACACAAAAACACTCTGTATACCATGTATATACTTGTATATATAAGGTATATATTAAGCTATATATGTAAATAGTGTAAAATATATCCATAGAATATATAAATAACTTATGTATATATTCTATAAAGTAAATTAAGAATTTAAGATAACTTATTCTTTATATAACTTAGTTTTATAAGTAGCTATTAATTTAATTAACTTATATGTACTATAAGCTACATAATTATAGAAACCATAATAAATTAACTTATTTATAAGCAATACTGTACATACGTATTTATGTATATATAATGTACATAATGAACCTTGTACCATAATTTAATTATGTATATAAAATAAATAATTTATTTATTAAGTTACTAGCTAAGTTTTTTTTGAGATGGAAAGGAATGCTATCGAATCACCGATAGGTAACCAGGAGAGCTTTTATTGATAAAAAAATAATGAAAAGGTTACATGATTAAATCCCATTGATGTATGAGATTCCAGCAGCTATTGACAATCTTATCCACGTTCACTGGACTCTCTTGAAGCATGCACTCATTTTTAGCTCTCCAAATAGACCATAAAACAACCACCATAGCTAAATATGGCTTATTCACCCTCAAGAAAGAGCTCCAGAGATTCTCCCACGTGGGAAGAGATTCTCTACACACTTTCCTCCAGACATAATCTGTGATCACACAAGAAGAAAAAATATGAATGCTGGAATCGTTATGCATCCCACACCAGTGGCAGAAGTGGGTAGGGGTTCCCATTCTCCTGTGCCTCAGATCTCCAGTAATCAGGCCATCTCTTCTGCACAACCACAAAAAAATTTGTATCTTTAGTGGTACCCTCAATTTCCATAACTTTTTCCCCACCTCATCTACTTCCGCCATCCTGGATGAGTTGACAAGCTTGTCATAGGCAGTCGCTGAGGAGAATGTACCCTCCCACTTGTATGTGTCATATTCCTCAGGTGTGGGTTTGAAGGCAGCAAGTTCTTGCATGAGATGCTCATTTTTTGCTCGTGTTCTTGTTTCTTGATCATTCCACATTACATTGTTCAAAGACCACTTTTCAGAAGCCATGTCCCAATAATCACATACCACAGCATTCTTATCAGAAGCAGCTGAAAAGGCAAGGGGGTACCTGGCTTTAATCACCCCACCAAGCAACCAATTTTCCAGCCAGAATTTGAAGTTTTCCCATCACCTAAAACATATTTGAACAAGTTCCAATTATCCGCTGAGGCACGCACCATTGAAGACCAAAAGGAAGAGGGTTTGTGAGGATTTGGGCGGTTCTTCTCGTCATTGGCAGCCCCATAGCTATCCTGAACAATCTCTGTCCACATTTTTTTTCCCCTTGTAGTAGTCGAACAACCCACTTCAACAGCAGAGCATCATTAAATTCTGAGGGACCTAATACCCATGCCACCAATCTTTTTTGGCAAACAGACTGAATCCCATTTTACTGGTTGATGGAAAGCCCCATGATGAGAAGCCCCTTTCTAGAAGAATCTCTTACGCATCACATCGAGTTTTTTCCAAATTGATTTTAGGGCTCTAAGAACAGAGAAGAAAAAAACTGGAATCGATGTAATGACCGAGTTCAGTAAAATATACCTCCCACCTTTTGATAAGTAGCGACTACTCCAACCCTCTAATTTCATAGCCACCTTTTCATATAGGAAGGACCAATCTACTTTCCTCAGTTTAGTGCACTTCAAAGGCAACCCCAGATATTTGACAAGTAGTGAGACCACAGGTGTGCTCAAGATGGTGGAGATGTCGTTCTGAATCATTCCATTCATACCAAAGCAGACCAAGGAGGATTTGCTTCCATTAAGTCTAAGACCAAAAATCTCGCCAAAAATCTTTACCATATAATATAGCACTTGCGCTTCCCTCTTCCCCCCTTCCACAAAAAAGACAGTGTCATCCGCATATTGGAGAATGGGAGCTAAGGCCCTGTTGTTAGACATCGAATACCCCCTTATCAACCCATCAACTGCTAGTTTGCATGCATATCTTGCCAATGTATCCACTGCAAGGTTGAAGATCAGAGGGGTAAGTGGGCACCCTTGCCTTACCCCACACTGGGGCTGAATCCAGGCTCGACATGGTTTCCCATTTATCAAAGGGGAATATGAGGCAGTCGTGATACATCTCTTCACCCATTCTATCAAATGAGGGGGAAATTTTCTCCTTTTAAGGATTTCTCACAGGTATGTACGGCCAGGAGACTGAGTCATAAGCTTTGGAGAAATCAAATTTCCATAGAAAGGCCTTGGACTTTCGCCTGTGCCATCCCATCACCATCTCTTGCGCCATAATGAAGGATTCCTGTAAAGACCTCCCAGGAAGAAAGGCAGACTGGACAGGCATTATCAAATCATTTAGTACATCACACAATCTGCTGGCTATAATCTTACTGATAATAAGGTAAATAGAGTTTGACAAGGCAATGGGTCTATAATCAGAAAAGTTCTCCACACTTGACTTCTTTGGTAGCTAGAACAAGTAAGACTTATTTAATCTCTCAAACCCAGAGTTGCCCAATTCAAATTCATGAATAACATTCATTACGTCCTTTTTGATGACATTCCACATGTCTCTGTAAAAGAATACCTGAAACCCATCCGATCCAGGAGCCCCCTCATTATTCAAATCTTTAATTGCTTTCAATGTTTCTTGTTTAGAAATAGGAGCAATTAACATGGCCATCTGATCATTACTGACACTTGGGAAATCAGCCAATGCCATCCTCTAAGAACCCCTTGGTGTAGCCTTGGCAAGTTCTTTGAAATACTTGCCAGCTTCACTTCTGATTTCATTGATAGAAGTGATAGTTCTCTCACCTATTTTAATTGATGAAATGAGATTGAACCTTCTCCTAGCACTAGCCGCAAGATGGAAGAACTTTGTGTTGGCATCACCTTCCTTGAGCCATAGTTGTCTAGATCTTTCATGCCAGTCCACTTCTTTTTTCAAATCTTCCTCCCCAATAACCTGCTGCATCTGCTACCTTTGTTGCTGTTCTTGAGAACTCAATGGCTGCTTGCATTCCTTCAAATCCAGATCTTTGATCACTGCCAATGCCTCCACCCTCCTTTGTTTCCTGATCAGTGCCACTGTCTGCCCATACTCTTTCAACATGGTGCACAGACCTGCCAACTTAGAAGCCAATTATTATGTGGCAGATCCCTGCACTTCCTTGTTCTGCCACCAATTAGATAACATCTCAACAAAGCCCTCCTCCCTAAACTAAGACTTCTTGAGTTTGAAATATGACCCTATGTCAGAATTCACCCCACTATCCCACACAAGTGGAGTGTGGTCAGAAAAGGGCCTGTCAAGGCTCATAGCAGACGACAGTTGGTGTTTCTCCAGTAGGCTTGGATTACCAAAGAACTTATCCAATTTATAGGACTGTCCACTGCCATTTCTCCAAGTGAACTCAACTCCACTGATAGGGTACTTAGTGATACCCAAATTCTGCACAGCCATCTAGAAGCCAGCCATAGAACTATCATTCCTACCCCCAGGTCTGTCATCACTTGAGAGAGGACAATTGAAGTCACCTCCTATGAGCCAACGTACCCTTGCACTCTTTGATGCATTGCAGACAATTCATCCCACAAGTCTGCCCTGTCTGCAGCAGTACATGGGCCATAAATGCAAGAGACATACCACTCCAAATTTCCTTGGAGAGTTTGGCATCTGCAGGTGAGCACATGCCTATCACGAAGGACTTCAGTTACATTGAGACAGGACTTTCTCCACCATATGGCCATTCCACCAGACCTTCCAACTGCTCCCTTCACCATACAATCTGCATATCTTGACTGCCTAAAGAAGTCCCATACCTAACCATTCTCTACCTCCACGTGTGTCTCTTGGATGAGAGCACAATCAATTTCCCACCCAGAGAGGTATCTACATAGAGAAGCCCTTCTCACCTTATTGCACAGCCCACGCACATTCCAGGTTAGCACTCTCATTCTTTGCCTGATTGATCCCCTTGAGGCAAACAGCCTACATACTCAACCATGATCGAGTTTGCAATAGTTTTCTCCACTATGGGGGTCAGGTTCTCCTTCCTTCTCCTTTTGAGCATGTAAGGGGAGTGACCCACCCCCCTTTTCTGGTTTGATCCACTTCCAAACTTCAGATCACCGAGGACAATGAACTGCACCTGGTTCACCTCCTTGAAGACCCTGTTGTCACTGCTGAGCACTATTTCCATACCTGACTTCCCCTCATCTTTACTAGTAAGACTATCTGAATCCCTCTCTAAACCATCTACATCCTCCATAGAACCATTACCTTTGGCCACAAAGACTTGGCTACTACATCCCAAGACATTTACATCTTCCATTGGCATCAAGTCCTTCTATGCATAGTCCAGGTGACAATCCTTCCTCTTTTTTGATTCAGGGGCTTCGTCTGATGAAATATGACCCAACATTTTTTCCTGTTGCACCTCCTCAGAACTAGCCACAGACGTCTTAACATAACCTTACTCTGGTAGCATAGAAACTTGCCCAACCACTGTTAGGCGAATGAGCCATGAAGAGCCCCCACATTTGATAGTAATCCTATCAGGAATTGATCCAGTTTTAAAGACATTAGCTCAATTCTAAGTGATCGAATATCACCATCTCCAATCATGACTTCAGATCCTCCACAGATAGATGAAAAGCTTGCAACCATCTTGACAACAACTCCCTTAGATCTTAAATGCAATGGCAGTCCCTTGATGTCGAGAAGCACCCTCCTAGATCCCATTCTTTGGGGGGGTTGATCAGGGAGAGCCCCATCGAAGGGGGAAACCATTCTCCAAAGCACATTGATATCTTCAAAAGAACTCGACCGAAATTGCAACCTTTCCACATCCATCATCCCCAAACCAAAGACTAGAAAACGAGACTGGGAAAGCATTGCAACCTTCCAGCCCACTACCATAGGTTGCAGGGAACTTACCAATTTTTGAAATCTCTTGATCGAGGGTTTTCTTGTCATAATCTCACCAATCAAAGCACCCCTCAGCATGATCTCCACAGAAGAAATCTCCTCAGATAATGGAATCTCCACTTCAATCTAGCTAAGTTGTTAGATTAAATTAAAATAAATTAATAATTTAAGTTATAACTGAACTAACTTATATTGTATATTTCTACTATTGTATTTTAAGTAAATTAAGGTAATTTAACTATATTTATATTGTATTATATTATTTATATGTAATTTATATGTATACTAACCTAAATCCACCTAATTAAATGTAAATAAAATCAAAATAAATGTTTTAAAATACAATAAAAATATGTATTAAATACTTTAATATGTATATTAATACTGTATAGTATCAATTAGACCATTAAATAATTAATTTATACGTTAACTAAGAAATAAACTTAAAAATTAGCATGTATAAAGTGCAAACTTTAGCTAATTTATTTATATAATAAAAGAAATTAATTTTGTAAATTAATTTTACAATTATGTAGTAATATATAAATACTTTAATATCATATAATTTATTTTTAAATTATAATAAATTATGGCCCTCAAATCAAGGGCCAAAATTCTGAAATCAACACAGCCGTGCTGGGATTCCAACACTGAAAAGCTACGCAGAAAGTGTCACATCGTGTGTGGCAAAGCACTCTGAGGCGCTTAAATTGTTTTTGTTAGGTATGCCCACCAGTCGTCAGGCACCGGGCACCCTTAGACCGCTATCCCCCCTTCCTCTGATCTAAGTATGGCTATGGCATTATGTTGTGATGTGATGATTATGTGGGGTGTGTGACTGGGAGCCATACACTGTGCGAGGGCTTGATTAAGCTCATTATTGAGCATAAACCACGATTAAGAGGCTTAATTAATGAATTAGGGCAGCTCTTAGTAGAGGTCTGGTCCCACCCGAGAGGGTGCTATATATCCCTTGAAAAGGTCTCCCGCCAATTAAAAAACCTAATGTTTGTATTAAGTGAGGATTAATAAGGTGATTAATGAAGATAGAAAAGGGTGTTCTGTGGCTTAAGTGTGAAGAGGCTTTTGAGAGAGCCGTAGAGGATAGGACCTGAAATAATCTAAGTGTCTGAGAGAGCCCTTAGAGAGCACTAAGAGAGAGAGACTATGTATAAAAGAAGTAGAAGAGAAAGAAGAGTTATGCTGCCAAATGTGTACATACAAGTATATACAACATATATAGAGTATACTATAAATAAATAATATGTATAATAAGTATACGTAGTATAGGTAATGTTTGAGCTATATATGAATATAAATAACATAATAGCTTTACTGACAGAATTATTCGTCACTATAGATAGAATAAGTGTCACTATAGACCCTAGTTTTTATCTTAGATTTTGTATATAGTTTTGCTTAGGTTTAGAGACATTTATATCTGTCACTGTACATATTATATATGTTATTATAGATGTTAATAGATTAAGTTAAGTTAGTATAGTATATAGTATTACTTATTATTATATATATATATAAGTATTAGTAATATAAGTTATAAATAGATAGTATATAATATTTAATTATAGTGTTTGATGCTTGTTTGTAATTAGGTGTTTGCAAGAATTTTATTCTTTTGTACATAATTAAGCTATTATTTCATTCATTGATTATTCATTAATTCATTCATTCATGATTATACATAAAATCAATTTTTTTTTTGAATTAAAGAATAATGTTGGACTTAGAGAGTGATGTATGTTAATAACTGTCTCCCAGTGAATAACCTAGAATAAATTAGTAAAAATTATGTAATTAAATAAAATTGACGCGACAACGATTTGTATTTGTGACATATACTACAACAACGACAATTTTTATATGAACCGTGGTCAATTGCATCATATTTTTGGCGCCGTTTGTGGAGATAAAAACCTAACAACAGCGTTTTATTGTGAAGTGATTGATTAACATGTTGCAAAAAAAAGTCAATTACTAACCTACCTAATCTAATTGGACGAAGGGGGTAGGATCCGTGTAGGCATTGGCAGGCCGACGACGGAGAAGATGAAGCCTCTAGTGATGAAGGAGCGGCAAGGAAGACATGGAAGAAGGCGTCTGCTAGTATTGCGAGACATGGACGAAGTTGGGAAGAAGGAATCCACTCGCTATAGCCTGTGAGAGTGGATGAGGAAGGCAGACGGAGGGGCTCACCGGAGTTGGTGGAGATGGAGGTCTGGGAGAAGGGAAGAAGGGGTGTCCGACCTCCAAACCAAGCTAAGGAGTACGATTAAGTGTTGTGGGTCCTTTTATAGGGGTCAGGGAGTCGTTTCAGTTTGGAATCCAAGCTTGCAAGCTTGGTAAGTCGACAAAGAAGGAAACCCTCGATCATTTGAAAGGTTCGCAAGAGATTTTGGGAAAGAATCAGAGCCCAATGAAGGGCTTAAATGGAAGGAGATTGTCTTAGGAGTTCTCCTTCCAATTTTGGAAGGGTTTCGTCAAGGAATTAGAGAAAAATCTCTGATTTAAGGTCACTGGAGTCGAAGTTTCTCCATGATAATGGGGGAGGAACCTGATTGTGAAGATGATGACAAAAGTAGGGACCTTTTTGCAATGAATTTCAAAAGCTAGGGGTGTGTGTGTAAGAAGAGTCAGACTGGACTAGAATGCAAACTATGTCAGGATGATCTCTGATTGGGCCCAAATTTTGGTAGAAACCTAATTTGGACCCAAGGAATCTGATGGTGAAGTTAGATTTAGGTTTTGACTAAGTTTGACTAGATAATTTATGCAAAAATTCAAATTAGGGTAATTATCTGTCTGAGACTCGGTTTTAGGTCAAATTGGATTCAAATGGTCAAATCAAGGGTACGAAACCTTAGAGAATATTTTTATATGTTTTTTAGAAGGTTTAGGTGAATTTTATATTGACCAGATCCTCAGTTAATTAAGCGAGTTTGTTTTTAGGGTTTAAGATGTTCATTAATTCTTGAAATGAGCGAAAACCCGTTTCTTTATGCACGAACCCACTTATTAGACATTTATGACCATTTGACCTTTAATTAACCCCTGGGAAACCCCACGATTGTTCTACAATTAAGATATTATGTTAAAATTGTAGATTTACCCTTATGTTCATGTTAATCTCTCAGAAAGGATATGTAGTGAATTATGGTCTTCTGGCGGTTATGTAGGGGCATTTATCAATGGATTATTACTAATTAAAGCTAGATATGGCTGATGATGACGTTATCATCATACACTCATGCCTAACTTTTGCTAGTCCCTTAGGAAAGTCTTATGGAATGAACTTGAGTTCTAGACCATGCTTTGATGTTGAAAGTCCTGATTTATTCTTCTGTTTATAAATTAGGTCAGAATGCTAATAGTAGGCTGAGAGGTACTCAAGTACCAATCAAGATTCGGATCTAACCAACTTTAGCATCAGTCTGCTGTGAAGGTTTTTAAGGTCGACATAAACTATCCTAAGGTTCGTTGAACCCAGCAGTTAAAGCACCCATGCTTGTAACATGATTAGTCCTTGTTCAGTTTGCAATGTGTTTTTGTAAGAGAGAGGGATAGAAGATTTTTTTGCATTTTTGGAGTGTTTTCTCTCTCTTTTTCTTTTCTTTATTTCTAGCTTCAGATTAACTCAAAAACATGGTCTATATCGGATTCTTATCTCCCACCATCAATCCTCGCAGGGTCCCTAGCAATCGATGCTTCGAGATAACACCACCCATGGGAACCCTCCAGAACCCTAGCTTTCGACACTTCGAGATAGTGCTGCCCATGGTGTTCTGTAGCTAAATTCATGCCCTGGCAATCGACATTTCAGGATAATCCTATCCATGGCACTTGAATTAACACAAGGAGCTTACATGCCCCCGGTAGGATATGTTGATATCTTAAGAGACAAGCATCGAGGAGATGGTATGTTATTACGCATCTTCGAGGGGAATTTCCCGGCTCTTCACATTGGAAACTCTTCCAAATCAACTTATGTTGATAAGCCGCTCCTAATCTAGGTAGCTTTTTCATAATAGAATAAATGCTTTTGCATGATTTTGATTATTAAGTGCACTGAACCAGACTTGTGTGTGGATTAGGGTGCTTAGGTTACCGAGTCTTGCAAACCAGAGGTCAGTTAATGAGGCTGAATACTCCCTAAGCCTTAGACCTAATATGTAAGCTTCGCATTTTCCTCAACCTCTTGAGGATTATCCAGATCTTAATGGATACTTGAATTTTTAAGCCTAAAACAAGCTCGAGAGGCCTAAGATCAGCACTCATACTAATCTCTTTGTCTTTCTGTCATTATAGGACTTAATTTTTTTCTTTTGATTTAGTTTAGAACTTAAATAGATTCCATAATCATTTACTAATGACTCATTTTTTGTTTCAAATTGTAGCTTCTTTTTGACATTTAAATCACCTCCCCTTTTCCTCCTTAAGAATGATATGCAATTATCTTTCAAAATTTCCTCCCCTTTCCATTTTTTTGTTCTTTTTCAATTTTTTTATTTTTTTGATTTTTTGAATGAGCAATTTTTTTTGTGAGAACCCTTCAGAAACTTGAATGTTTATGTGTTTGCACTTTAACACCCTCCCATTCCTAAGTTTTGCAATGTCCTCATTGTAAATCAAAGGGTATGAAATCAATTGGGTTCATGGGTTAGAACAGGGTCAAAAGGGTGGGTGAACGAGTTGAGGTGACTGTTGTGGACGATTTCAAGCTTTGATACGTGTATCAAAGGTGAAGTTGACTGTTCTAAAACTGAACTCAGAAGTGCAATAGACGTGAAGCTCAAAAGGATGATCAGAAGTGTCTCGAGTTTTTGGAATGACGGGTTGCCTCCCATTAAGCGCTAAATTCAATGTCTTCAGTAGAGCAGAAAGTTGTCAAGGAGTGGTCAAATTAGATGAATTTTGTAAAATAAGAACCTTGATCAAAAGCCTGGTTGGTCCAACTAGGTGCTTGTTCAGATCGACAGGCTGATGATGCAGCCCAAACCCAATCAATCTGGTGGGTTGGAGGATGTGGATCAGAAGATGTGGTGCCCACAAGATACTTTGAAGCTTAAAAAGATATTGTAGTGTAAAACACGGGTTTGGCTAAATCAGATCAGCCTGGTCAGAGTAGGGATCCTTAACTAAAAAAGAGTCTTAGAGGATATAGGAACCCTACGAAAGTGATCAGAGAAAGATGGGATGTGATTATCAGTCTAATCGATGTTCAAAACCCGATCAAAAAATGGAGGAGAATCATATGTGACTAGATCATCGAGAAGAGAATCAGATAGAAGTTGATTCCGATTGTGGGTCGGGGTTGGGTTTTGATTCGAGAAGGTTCTGTATGTGGATTTGAAGAGGTGGCTACCTTTAGAACTATGTGTTGAGGGCTCCTCTAGAAAGGATTCAAAGGTAGGTTCATTTAGAGAATCCTCATAATGGCCATGAAAATCAAAGGTAAATGCCTGAAGAGTGCTTATAGGATCATCAAAATCTAAGTCAAGAAAAGATTTGAACTCGGGATTGCAGACACTCTCAGGACTTGTTGTTTCTGATTCTTGAAGATAAAAAAGGAATGATTCCATCTCAATGGAACCAGATTTTGAATCAATGATCTCGGGATCAGGGACCTCAGAGTCAGAGTCAAAAAATGAATCATGGATGCTGAGGTTGTAGATTGGTTCATAATCATCAGGAAACAAAGGTTCTCCGAAATCAGAGTAAGATTCGAAATCATCAGAGAACTTGCGAAGATTGTGTTCTGAATTTGATTCCAGATCAGAGGTTCCACCACAGAAATGATCAAGAAATGTAGAGTCAGCAACCTGACTTGGATCTAAGCTAATTTCAGATTCTAAGCTTAAAAAGGTGTCCCTAGTAGGTATAGGCTTGGGTTCTTGTCTCTTAAGGTAGACCCAATCAATTCCCAATCCAACCAACTCCTCGATTTCTGTATCATAGATCGGCGTGACTTCTGAGAAATCAATTTGTGTCTCAGAGGAGGTTGGAGAGGTGTTTTCATCAAATACAGGCCTAGAATTGTAATTCAAATTCAAAATCTGACTTTCATCATTTTGGGCCTCATGATTATCCCAAATAGGCTCGAATCCAGATTCTAGGTTAAGGGTAAGGATTGGATCACTAGAATCTAGGCTGGGCTCTATAGGGATGTCAGAATCATTCTTGAGAATTACCTTAACAGGATAAGGCTCAGGATTTACGTTCTCAAGAAGTTTTGTTTTAAGCTCATTATCATAGGTGTCGGGGAAATCTAAGCTCGATGGACCAGCTTCTTGATTTTCTAGGGTTGACTCGAAATCAGGAACACCTGCAATTAGATCTTCCCCACCCATCTCAAGATCAGGAATGTCAATTGTTATAAAATTTGAATCTGAATTCATTTGGGTTGGGGTCCACAACAACCTTGATTCTTGAACCCAGGATTTGAGAAATTATGTTGATCACTAGAATCACTCCAAGATATTTTATTAACTTTTGACGGGTATTTTTGATCAATGGATCAATATAACCTATTCAGCAATTCTCCCCATATTTCCAAAAATTTCTGGAGGTCTTCCAGAAATAATTGATTTGACCAACATTGCCGACAATTGTTGTGTAATTTCACCAATTCGATGTGTTCTACTAGGAGATCATCCCAGGTTGAACCGTGGTTCATTTGTATCCATATTATCTCCATACGGTTCATGATGTGGTCCATTATTTTTGAAATTTATCCTGAATGTCCCTTTTAAAATATTCCTCGTTGTGTCTATAACCATCCTCAATCATTTTGTCTTTGATGGTCATTTGGGACACAGGTTTCTTAATCACTTTCCCTAACATGTCAGGTTGCATTTTGAATCA
Organism: Thalassia testudinum; assembly: GCA_037157565.1. Lineage (NCBI taxonomy): Eukaryota > Viridiplantae > Streptophyta > Magnoliopsida > Alismatales > Hydrocharitaceae > Thalassia > Thalassia testudinum. Next base: position 18,016,396 of record JAZHRO010000036.1, on the reverse strand, counting down.
GATGGTGGAATCAAGATGTAGAATCAAACTCAGGATAGATTGAAGTTGATCAGATCTGAAAGAGATTCCCAAGAAGATCTAATGTGGTCTCTTAGGTCAAAAACATAATGACCTTCTTGTGTATGTGCTTTATAGAAAAGATGAGGCACTGGATATTATTTGGACCCAATCAAGGCACCCAAAGACTTTTGGATGACTAAGGCAGTTTCGAGGCAAATGATACCTCTGAATTAGAAATTCGCACACCCGAGAAATACCTAGGCAGCCAGGAAGGGAGAGCCTTGCAGAGACCCCTACAAGGTAGAGCGTCCTCACGAGTTACAGGGTTTCCCCCACTCGACCTTCCTTGTCACTGCAATTCCAAGTAGACAGGAATGTATGAACTTCTGACCTTAAGTCTACCAATTTTAGTTTAATTAGTGCCTTGAATTTCACTTGATTAAAAGTTAATTTGACTTGTGACCTAATTTAGAGGTTGGTTGGCCCACAAAGTAGACCAACTTCACCTGACCTGCCCTCAAGATGACAGAATGAAATCTAGGTCAAGACCTAGAAATCACCTTGAATTGACTCTCAGGTTATTAGGTCCAAGATTTTATGGTTCAAGTGAAATTAGAGCATGATTTTAGGGTTCTACTTGATTAGATCTTTTCAAACAGGGGCTTGGGTAGCACACAAATGCGGGAAGGTATGTTTCCTTTTATGCAAGCAAATGTGAACTAACACTTCAAAACCCTAATTGGCTCTATTTCAAGTCCAATTTGATCCCATAAATGTTCACCTTGGGCTTCAAGCAAGAAGTGTGTTAGCCCAAAGTGATTTGAAATTAAGTGTAATCCCTAATAGGCACAGGAGCTAAAGGTAGGGAGTTTCTAATCAGAATTGTCTCAATCTTCAATTAAATACGAATTTTTTGCCACTCACGAAAACTTGCCTTTTAAATGATGATTTATTATGAAAATAAGGCAGGTAGTTACTAATTGTTTGTTTCCTTTTCATCTTCCCAAGATTAGGAGGTTGATTAGGGAAGAACAAAAAAGTTACCTGTCCTGGAGTGGTTGAATTGCACAGAAGTTCTCCTCGTGAAGTACCTCGCAAAATCACAAGAAACAAACAGGGCAAGTCAGTGCTGAGATATAATCAAAACAAAATAGAGAATAGCGGTGAATTGCACGTTGCTCCCCAGCAACAATGGCAAAATATTGTCAAGGCTTTTCAGGAGTTTAAATGCATCTCATTGTAGTAAAGTCTTCTAAATAGATCTCCAACAAATGAAATTTATAACTCGAAAATCTAGAAATGAAGTCCGAGGTCGAATAAAGGGAGCAAATAGGAATTCACATGCTAATCTCAATGAATAAATAAACAAGCACAGGAATAAGGCAAGAATAATGATATTTCAATGAATATTAATCTGTCACATTAAGTATTTAATGAACTTCAATGTATTTTAAGACCAAAAGATAACTAAGACAAAATAATGGTGATGTAGATCACCAATTATTAATTTAAGAACATATATTAATTATTCAAATGATGCTACAGTAGTTTCAACCATGCAACTTAGGTACTTAAATGTTCCAATAGTACCAACGTTAAACCTAGATCAGGTGTCTGGCAGGTGTATTAGATCACTTAACTATCTCCTGCTACATACTCTTAAGCTTCTGATTTTCTTCTTCTGCTCTCTTCTTCTTTCTTTCCTTTCTCTTCTCTTGGCATGACTCTTCTCTTTGGCTTCTTCTTTTCTTCTGCTTTCTTTCCTTGGCCTCTTCTTCTCTCCTTCCTCTTCTTCTTTAGCTTTTCCTCTTCTTTTCTTCTTTCAAGCTCTTCACGGCTAAGTGTTGGGCTCTTTCTTTGAAGAGCAAAGCCCTCCCCTTCCCCACTCTCTCTTCCTTTCTCCTTTTCTATTCTCTCAAGAGCCAGGCTCTAATTGGGTATATGGATCTAGGTGACCAGGGCTACGTGCATGGGGTCGCAATCGAGGTGTGTACAGTTAGGCAGGTCGAGTATGTGAAGGGTGAGCAGGGATCTCACCCCCAACTGTCTGAGACAAATAGCCTTAGACACAAAATCAACTTATGCACATTTAGTGATCCCAAATCCCATTGTGGGACTAAATTACACAGTCCTTTTGCATGTCAGCTGCGGATGAAGGTCTGTCAAATAGATGTAGCCATTAAGGATGTGGTCTTCAATTAATCACCTAGAATTGGTCCTAGGCTTATTCAGCATCTCCTAAATGTAGCACTTGGGTCTCTCGACGTTAGAGAACTGAAGGTGAAGCTGGAGATGTCAAGGCGACGGCGGAGCTTCGATGAAGGTGCCTGCAACAGAAATATGGGCTATAAGCCCTAGTTAAAATGCTCAGGAGGATCACAATGGTGCGACAAAGGTGTTGGTGGTAGTGGCGTGTTGCGAAAGAGCATGTGTGGGCATGGCGAACGCGAAGAAGGTTGGAGAATGTGGGGTTATTCAGTGGACGTTAGGAGGGATGAATAGCCCTAAATTGGAGAGGGCTTTGGTTTGGGTGGATGAGGCGGATGTGTAGAGGGTGTTGGCAAGTTGTTTGGTGGGTTGTGGAGGTGGGGCGGACTCACCGGAGGGGTGGCTAGAGGTGTGAATGAAGATGGCATGCGTGTAGGTCGAGGGAATATTTTTGGGTTTTGAATAGTGGAAACTAACCTAAGGACCTAAAGGGAACTAATCTACCTAATCTAATTGGACGAAGGGGGTAGGATCTGCATCGGAATTAGCAGGTCTGTGAGGGAGAAGATGAAGCCTCTGGTGATGGAGCGGCGAGGAAGATGTGGAAGAAGGCGTCTGCTGGTATTGCGAGACGCGGACAAAGTTGGGAAGAAGGAATCCACTCTCTATGGTCTGTGAGAGCGAATGAGGAAGGTAGACAGAGGGGCTCTCCAGTGTTGGTGGAGATGGAGGTTGGGGAGAAGGGAAGAAGGGGTGTCCAGCCTCCAAACCAAGCTAAGGAGTACGATTAAGTGTTGTCGGTCCTTTTATAGGGCTCAGGGAATCATTTCAAGCTTGGAATCCAAGCTTGAAAGCTTGGTAACTCAAAAAAGAAGGAAACCCCCGAACCTTTGAAAGCTTCATAGGAGATTTTGGGAAGGAATCATAGCCCAATGAATGGCTAAAATGGAAGGAGATTGTCTTAGGAGTTCTTCCAATTTTGGAAGGGTTTCGTCAAGGAATTAGAGAGAAATCTCTGATTTAAGGTCACTGGAGTAGGAGTTCCTCCACAATAATGGTGGAGGAACTTGATTGTGAAGATGATTACAAAAGTAGGGACCTTTTTGCAATGAATTTCAAAAGCAAGGGGTGTGTGTGTAAGAAGAAGGGTCATACTGGACTAGAATGCAAACTAGGTCAGGATGATCTTTGATTGGGCCCAAATTTTGGTGAAAACCTAATTTAGACCCAAGGAATCTGATGGTGAAGTTGGATTTAGGTTTTGACCAAGTTTGGCTGGATAGTTTATGCAAAAACCCAAATTTGGGTCATTATCTGTCTGAGATTCTATTTTAGGTCAAATTGGGTTCAGATGGTCAAATCAAGGGTACCAAACCATAAAGAATATTTTTCTATGATTTTTAGAAGGTTTAAGTGAATTTTATCCTGACTAGAACTTCATTTAATTAAGCAGGTTTATTTTTAGGGTTTCAGATGTCCATTAATTCTTGAAACGTGCGAAAACTCGTTTCTCTCTGCACGAACCCACTTATTAGACATTTACCTTTCAAGTAATGTGAGCAAAATGTGAAACATTCTTATACTATACAACCTTCAGGAAGACACATGTTCTTTACATATCTTTAAAGAGTTAGTAGGTATTTTGTATAGGGTACATCCATCGTTAATGTATAGGTCCTGCAACACTTGCCTCATACACCAAATGAATAGCTAGATGCATCATGATTGTGAGAAATGATGGTGGGAATATATTTTCCAATTCACATAAATACACTGCAATATCACTTTCCATTTTGGAAAATTCTTCTATATCGATAACTTTAGAGCATAGTTTATTGAAATAACAGCAAAGATTTATAATTGGCCGACATATGTTGCTTGGTAGTAAGCCCCTGATTGCAAATAGAAGCAATTGTTGCATAAGGATGTGATAGTGATGACTTTTCAACCCTATCATCTTCTTGTTGTCTAAGTTGATCTTTCTAGAAATATTTAAAGAATACCCATCTAGAACTTTTATCAATTTCAGTACTGTAAAAAAGCATTCCTTCTCAAATGTTGACAATTGATAACAAGCATATGAAAATGATAATATACCATTTCCCTTTTATTTCGGCCAATTCTTTCTTTGAATACCCATTTCTTTTAGATCCAAATGTGCTTGAATGTTATCTTTGCTCTTTCCTTTTATTTGTAGTATTGTAGTTAATATATTTTCACAAACATTTTTTTCAATATGCATCACATCCAAATTATGTCTAACTTCAACATCCTTCCAATATGGCAATTGAAAGAGGATAGTTACCTTTTTCCATGAGTATGGAGATTGCTCTTGTTGATTAACATTAACAACCCCTATGTAATCTTGAGTATGCTTTCTTTTGTGTCTGAACTATTTACCAAAATAATTCTTATAGCCCTTTAATTGTTTTAACAATTGTGATCCAGTTACCTTATTTGGTGCAGCTCTTTCTTCTCTACTACCATCAAAATTTCTTGTATCTTGACAAAATTCATGACCTTCATTAAGGAAGTAGCAATGAAAATAATAAGACTCCTTTTCTCCATATGTTAGACACCTGGAATATGTATTCTTGTGACAAATAGGACATGCTAGTTTTCCTTTAGTACTCCACCTTGATAAATCACCATATGCTGGAAAATCATTTATCGTCCACAACAACATAGCATGCATCACAAAGTTACTTTTGGAATATGAATCATATGTTCTCACTTCATTCCATAATTGTTTCAATTCATCAATAAGAGGCTGCAAGTATATATCTATGTCATTTCCAGGAGATTTTTTTCCAGGAATAAGTAATGTCATAATGAAATTTTGTTGCTTCATACATAACCAAGGAGGGAGATTATAAGGTATGACAATGACGGGCCGAATACTATATGCGTTATTCATATTGTCAAATGAATTAAAACCATCACTAGCAAGGCCAAGTCTAATATTTCGAGAATCAATTGCAAAACTTGGAAATTTGTGATCCATTACTTTCCATGCTTCTGAATCTACTGGATGCCGTAATAAACCATTATCTACTCTCTCATTCTTGTGCCATGTCATTTCTTTAGCAAGCTTCTCATTCATGAACATCCTTTGAAGTGTTGGAATTAAGGGAAAATGTCTCAACAATTTTGCGGGAACCTTTTTCTTTTTTCCCCTAGATGTAGCCTCATTTTTGTATCTAGGAGCTTGACAATGATTGCATATCTCTTTATTTTTAGACTCCTTCCAAAATAGCATGCAGTCATTTTGACATGCATCAATTTTATTGTAATGAAGGCCAAGCTCCCTAACTACATATTTTGCTTTGTAATAAGAAGATGGTAAACTTTCACACCTAGTAGGAAGCACATCTTTCAATAGAGATATTGTCTCAAAGAATGACTTATTACTCCAACCATATAAAACTTTCATGTGCAACAAATTAACAATAAATGAAAGTTTACTATATTTCTCACATCCAATGTAAAGAGGTTCATTTGCTTTTTTGATGAGCTTAAAAAATATTTTTGCATCCCAATTAATAGGTTCTTCCACATCTTCTATATTGTTGATGTCACTTTCACTTGCATGCATCCCAAAAGAATCTTGTAGCAAAACATGAATGTTATCATTTGTGTTTTCAATAGGAGGATCACTTGAATATTGTTTACGTCTCGTCTCTCCATGTTATATCCAAGTAAAATAATTATGAGTGAAACCCCTAAGCATTACATGATCAAACATCTCATCCATATTTTGAGTATATCTATTGTCGTACTTCTTGCAATGATAAGAAATTATCCCTTTGGACAATCTTCAAATTATTGCTTGCGAATTCGATAAACTTTCTAACCCAAGATTAAAATCTTTTACTATGGAATCTATTGACGATAGAGTACATCCAGCTTTTGTCATTCAAATAATCCATCTTCCTAAATACATTTAAAAAATATATCATTAAATCTCATTCATCTAGAAATTGAGTAGCAAAAGTATTTAATTTTGGTGGCATCTACGTAAATGATGCATTCAGTTTGAAGAACTAATATCTATGGTAAATACCTTCTTTATTTGACAATAAAGGTTGTAGTCTTGGAATCTGATTTTAAATACAAAGGCATGCATACAGATAGTTAGATATCATAAGAATAATGATATCATAATAATAAATGCATGCATGATATTTGTTCACATTCCATTAGCTATCTTATTTTCATGAAGTTTGCAATGAGTAAATTTCAATTTCTTCTGTTAAGTACAAACATACACTATGGGTAAAAGTATTCTATGGCATTTGAGACCAATACTTTCGAATCCAAATGCAAAGAATAGGCTATTCCCCCTTTACAAGAAAAAAAAGGATAGGTTGTTCCCCCTTTACAGGAAAAAATGGATAGTCTTTTCCTGCATAAAATCCTCGATATAAAAGGTACCTTAAATTAAGTTTGAACAATAGGTGGTATGTATTTTGAAATGCCTTTTCTAAAAAATGACCTTTAAAATGGCATCATTTTCCTTTAAAAAAAAATGGTATCATATAGATCTTGCCGAAATGAGATTGTACATGGTGAAAGGTACTATAGTCTCTTATGGAACACCTTATATCTTTGTTGTTTTCTTTAACAAGTTTTGGCTTATTTAAGTTCAATTCTCATCCAAGATGATTATCTCCAGAACTGCAAAAATCTCCAACCTCTATACCCCTATTAGTTCTACATGTAAACTTCCCTTCGGTTCATAGAGTTGGGTTTCCCAATTATGAACAATGAAGGACAAATCAAGGTGTCCTATGCTTTGTATTGTCTATCAAGGAAACCCTAAGGAGCGATGATCTACTACAATGGTCACTATGCTCAAGGCATTTTGAATGTTTCAGACATGATTCGACACAGAGGAAATAGACCAATTTTTTTTTTGGAAAAATGGAAATAGACCTAAATGCTCTAGATTTCTGGATGTTGCAATCAAGTAAAATATATCTAAAATCTCCAACAACAAAAAAATATGAGGCTAATATTCACACCAAATGCCCTTACCCTATTCCTCAACCTTGTCTCGACTGTGCTGCATAGGAAGAGGGCCACAAGATGAGGGGGCGGGGATTCCTTGCCACAAGCGTTGTCCTCTCCTTGCTGCAAATTGAAGATTTGTCGCCCTCGTCATGCTCCTCATCGTCGTCGTGGCAAGAAAGGGATGTCCAAGCACAGATGAATAGGTAATGATGATTCGTTCTTGTTCGTAGCTCCTTCTTCGTGGTGCCACCCCCCAACCAATCAATCACCATTGAAGAGGGAGCGAACGTAATGAAGAGGCGACGTTGCCAAAGAGGGAGCAGAGCAAGGGTCCTCTTCAATGACAGTTTAAGGTCGAGGTCGAGGTGTGATCAGGAGCAGCGCTCTTTCTTGACGAAAAGGAGGGCGCGACACTCGAGAAAAGGAAGGAGCTAGCGGTGATTACACAGCAATCATGCAACCTAAAACACCTGAATTGAGCTAGATTCTAGCATAACTTCGAGTTAATGCCTGCATAAGCATCGTAATTCACATACTAGTTAGTTTATTAGTCATATAGATAATATCATCATTTTATGGCCTAAAAGTGAGATGATTTTAATTGTAGATGATTCAAAGCCACAGATGTCAGATCAAACCAGACAGATCTGATCAAAACGACAAAGGGAGTTCAACGCTTCTGAAATTGTCTCGATCAGACAACCAGAGCATCGTGTATAGTCCATAGAAGAAAGGAGATCATGGAGCCAAAGGGCAAAGATTTGAACCTCAGATGACAAATCCAACCATACGGATGGATTTGGATCGACATTCGTAGTCCAACAGTGTAGAAATCAACTTAATCGGAGGCCTATGTCATCAGATATAAAGAGAAGAAGAACGGATGGCCACGATGGTGCCATGTGGCACCATTGCAGCTGCCCCTCGCCACGCCCCAACTCTTGAAGGCACCTCTCCTCACAGCATAGGCCGTTGGATCTTCATCCAAAGGCCACGAGTGTGCCACGTCGCCACCCAGATTAGATCAGTATAAATATAAACAAGCAAGTATATATGATAAAGAGTTTGCGCAGCGCATTGGCTCGTGTGCGTGTGCACGTAAGCGTGGGATGCGGGTTCTCAAGCCCTGCGCTACGTAAAATTGTTGTGGCGTCGGCAGGCGGGCGCTTGCAGGCGCAATTACGCGATCTGATGGCACACACGCGCCACGTGGCACGATTAGAGCGCATCGTGGGTGGGACGCGCGATTGCACGGGTTGTTGCGAGATCAGGAAGGTGCGAGAAGAGTGTGTAGGATTTGAAATCGAATGGTCAGGGATCAAGCGCTAAATGGGGCATGCGGGTGCACGTGAAGAAAGCAGAGGCGGGCGAGGAAGCAGCGGAGCCGTACGATCATCATCCAAGCCCCCAGAGGCTGCCACATGTCACCATCAGAGTCAATCTGCACAATAAGAAGGAAATTGAAGGAGTTTTGAGGCCAAATCAGAGTTGTTGATCTTCCGATCGACGGATCTTATCAACCAGGGTTTTTAGACGATTTTAAGGCCTAAAAGACCCTTTCTGCCCTTCACAAAAGCTACAAAAGAAGGCCCAGGGCCCCCTCAGTTGAGGCATCCATTTAGAATTTCTCTTCCATCAACCCTACACATCCTGTCTTCTCTGCAATTCTTCGTCTCCTCTGCAACTCCGCTCTGACTTCATCCCGGCATTCTGGATCTGAGGTGCTGTCACATCTCGCACAAGCATTCTGCAAGCGGAGTTGTTTCTCTGCCACTTTCTTTTATCTCTCTCTCTCCCTCTCTCTCTTTCTCTCTATCTATCTTTACTTTTTGCATAGCAATTTCTATTATGAAAAACTCTATCAGTGCAATGAAATTTGATCTTATGAATATTTGATGCATCTCTATACATATATACACATATAAATATCTTGTTAGAATTAGTTTCATTGAAAAGCTTCCATTAAAAATCGAGATTGCCTCCCTGTGAACAACTCGGTACTCATCGATTTTACAAATATTATTCATCGTCGTGTTTTTACGCTATACTACAACTAAACAACTTTTAATCACGATCACGTGCCGAACAAGTTGGTGTCATTGCCGAGGAGGCAACGGAAATTTTTGAAGCTTTTTGGTGCATATTTGAGATTTTTAACTCGCTACATTTTTCGTTGATTTCATGTGTGCAGGAAATGAAGAAATCTGAACCAATCATGCTAACGGAGAAAGTGTAGGTTCAAACCTCCGGTAAGTACCAATAGTTTAGATTAGTTAGATTTAGGATTTGCTTGAACCATAGGATTAGTTAGAATTTATTTTCTTATTAAAAAGAAAATTCTCTTGATTTCAGGCTGAAATAATACTTTATCTTAAAAATTCAATTCTTGAAGATCCGCAAGTCCAAAAATTCTCAAAGTTTTGCTGGACGTAGATTTCAATATTAGAAACAACATATCCAAATTTCAAGGCAATCAGAGTTACAGAAAAATTTTAAAAATTTGCGCATTGATCTGTTATCAATATTGATTTTGTTCCTAATTTTACGGAGTTCAAAATATCATAGGAATTTTTATTTAACTTTGATTGAAGTGAAATTTATGGCACTGAATTTCTGAGAAAGTCAAGAATTTTAGAAAAATATGATAAAAATATTTTTTGCTCGTTTGATTTTATGAATTATCTGATCATGATTTAGGGGTCAAAACAGACTGCAAAACCCCCAGTATAGTTTAAATCTGAAAAAAGAGAAAACGTGTATTAAAATTCTTGAAAAAAATATTTTGAGTTCCTAGGTAGTGGTGCAAGAAGACCAATTGATTGCATTGCTTAGGTCACACCACTCATCATTTTGGGCCTAAAAGAATTATTTATAACCATCTGTGCTTAGGGTTTCACGCTAAGGATAGAGCACACTTGCATTTTCATACTTAAAGGGAATCTATCAAACAAATTGAGATTTACAAAACTTTTACGTGCCTCATTAAGACCTTGTTTGAAAATATCTAATCAAGTGAACCCTAAAATTCATTAACGCAAGCATTTGAATCTTAAAAGATACTTCATCATTAGAAATTGCTTATGAACCCTATTTGCCTGAGCACTTCACACATTTCAAAATCAATTTTAAGGGCAAACACCCCCCTAACGCCCATCATATTCCAAAAGCACATCAAACTCAAGCCTAAAATTGAGTAGACATGCCCTAGGTAGGACTAATAAACTTGGGGACTTGAAACTAGATTGGGCTAAGGTTAAGGCCTTGTCTACTTGGACCCACTGGTGACAAGAAAGGTCGGTGCGGTAACCGCGTTAATCTTTAGTGGTGTCCCATTGTACAGGGTGTCCTAAGGGGTCCCGCCCTTCTGGCCATGGGAGCCAGGATCAGGTCTACTTAGGGTTGACACTCTAAGGATCAGTTTGATTGCTTGCATTGAGTGGGCAGGGTTTCTCTCATCTATGGACATTCTTTTGGTACATGCAAGGTAGAAGATCTCAAAATCCTAATTTGCTAACACCATTAGAAAGAAATCCTAAGAGAAGACATATTTATCCAGGACCTGAATGTAAACCATCTGCAATGGCTCGTCATCACAAGGACGAAGAGATCAATGAACAAAATCTGGATCCTATAACTCTCTTACAAAGGTAGATCACTAAGTAGGGCCAGTATCATGATCGACAGATGGAAGTTATAGTGCAGGCCATCACTCGACTCCAAAACGGAAGGTACACTGGCCCCTTCGTGACTTTTATAACCCTCCTAATGCCCAACCTGAACCCTTTGTTAGGGTACCTCAGGATGGCGAAGATTTTGAACTCAAACCTCAGATCATTAACTTGATTCCCCACTTCCATGGTCGTGAATCAGATGACCCCTTCCACCACCTTGAAGAACTCCTACACATAGGAAGAACTTTTGGCCCTAGGAACATGAATGAAGGCACCCTAATGATGAAAATGCTCCCATTCTTCTTGAAAGATAGAGCTGCACATTGGTTGAGGACAATTGGTAGACCAATCCTAACTTGGGAAGACTTGAGAAGCACATTCCTAAAAAAATTCTTCCCTATAGGAAAAACTAATGCCCTTAGATGTGCCAAAACAACCTTTAAGTAGAATCCTTGGGAACAACTACATGAGGCTTGGGAGAGGTTCAATGATTTAGCAAGGAAATGCCCTCATCATGGGATTCCGAAGTGGCACTTGACCCATATTTTCTATTATGGGTTGAGTGATAATCTAAATAATTTTGTTGATGCGGAATGTGGGGGCAATTTCCTGAGTCGAGATGCTGAGGGAGCCTTTCAACTGTTTGAGAATATGAGTGAAAATTCCCTCAACAATGCCTCAATGTCCGCCTTTAATAGAGCTAATCAACCAAGAAGCGGAGTTTATGAAGTTAACAACAATTCAAACTTGGTTGATTTAGAGCTAATTGCACAATGATTAGACAAGGTGGAACTCGTGGGAAAGAATGTGGAGAATTTGAATAAGAAACTGGATAATCTTCTAAAAGGTGGGAGTTCCTTAGGTATACAATCTAGATTAAACCTTATGCCTACCCAAAGAATGAATATGTTAACCCACAACCAATTCCTCAACCCTCTAGGTCAGGAATCCATGCACAACATCAATGACCTAACCATGGCTCCACCAATGAGCCAACTGTACTTGGACCCATCTCTTTCTGGGTGCCAAGGAGGGACCTTGATGCCCTCGAAATTTGAACTAGGCAGCTCGATGCCTAGTTATCTTGAGGATGTGAATGCACTCCAGGGTTATACTAGAAATGAGCCTTATTCAAACACTTACAACCTTGGATGGCGTAACCATCCTAACTTTGCTTGGTCAAGTCAGAAACTCGCCCAGGGTCCTAACTTTACTAAGCCAAACACTTATGGGCAACTTGGTAGGTATACACAACCACGCACATATCAACCACAACCTACTCAGGAAAACCATCCCTTTGATTTGAGTCTGGTCCTCAAAGAAATGCGAGAGATGAATCTGAGACATAAGGAAGAGATGAATCAATTGAGGATAGAACTAACGAGACGACTAGACCAGCTAGTTGATGCTAGACAACATAGGATGCTACCATCCCAACCCATCCCCAACCCAAGAAAATTTAATAGAGTTAACCAAAGCAACTCATGGGAGCAATAGGCACATGTAGTTCAACCTGCTCCCCAGCACCCACCTGGTTTTGCCAACCCTAGTCAGGCTCCACCTATTTTGCAGAACCCACCTCAACCTTTCAACCATAACGTCTTTGCTGGTGCAGTAACCTTGAGAAGTGGGAGACAGACCCAAGATCGTTACCCTTCGAAATCTAGACCTTGACAAGATCTTGAGGAGCCCAAATCTGACCTAGGAGATCAAGAAGACAAGGATCAGGACCCAAACACTCATGATTTCTCTCAAGCACCCTTTCCTGAAGCCTTGAACAAACCTAGGAAAAAGAAACCCAATCCATCTAAGGAGTGGCTTGATATTTTTAAACAAGTCCAGGTGAGCATACCACTCCTCGAAGCCATTGAGAATATCCCGACCTGTGCGAAAATTTTTAAGGAAATGGGCACACCTAAACGACAAGCCAAAATAGCAAAAAGGGTAGTGTTATTCAAACAAGCTAGTACTATTATCCTTAGAAACCTACCCTGAAAACAAAAAGACCCAGGAGCCCCTCTGATCTTGTGTGTTATTGGAGATACCACTTTTGAAATGGCTCTATTAGATTTAGGTGCCTCCATAAATCTGATTCCCACTATGTTATATGAAAAATTCAACTTTGGAGAGCTAAAACCTACTGAGGTCACATTACAATTAGCTGATCGATCTGTGACCACGCCAAGGGGGATTATTGAGGATATAATTGTCAAGGTCCGTGATTTTTATTTCCCGGTAGATTTCTTGGTCCTTGACATGGAGGTACCAGAAAACTTGAAGAATACCCCAATAATCCTAGGAAGACCCTTTTTAGCCACTGCCAAGGCAAACATTGATTGCGAATCTGGCAATATGGAATCAAATTTGGGGATAAGAAAACCAAGATTAACATCTTTAAGGCCATTAAACAATTTGAGGATTGTGGAATGATAGAAGATTATGGGGATCATACTATTGAATATTGTATGGAATTAGGAATATCCCAATCTGATCCTATAGACCTTGACACCCAAACCAATCAAGAGGTCAGCCCACCAATCTCTGACTTGATTCTTAGACCTCTTGAGGGTAACTACGATCCACCGTTGGACCCTTTATCCCAAGAACCCAAACCTGAACTTAAACCTCTTCCTGATCATCTAAAGTATGTTTTCCTAGGAACTGATCAGACTTATCCATTAATCATTAGCTCTTACTTAACCCAGACTCAGGAAAATCAATTAATTCAAGTTTTCGAAAGAAACAATAGAGTAATTGGTTGGACATTGAATGATCTAAGGGGAATTAGTCCTACCTACTGCACCCATAAAATCTACACTGAGGATGGATCAAGACCCTCCCAGGAAATGTAGAGACGATTGAATCCCAACATGCAGGAGGTAGTGAAAAAGGAAATAGTTAAGTGGTTAGATGCAGGAATACTCTACCCAATCTCTGATAGCCCCTGGATCAGTCTTGTATAAGTGGATCCTAAGAAATCCGGGCTAACTGTGATTACTAATAATAATGGGGAATTGATTCCAACTCGCACAACTTTCATGTGGAGAGTTTGCATCGACTATAGGAAGCTGAATAGTACAACGAAGAAAGACCACTTTCCACTACCCTTCATTGATCAAATCTTGGAAAAACTAGCCAGCCAAAAATTCCTTTGTTTCTTGGATGGCTATTTCAGCTACAATTAAGTAGCCATCCACCCCGATGATCAAGAAAAAACCACCTTCACATGTCCCTACAGAACATTTGCTTTCCGTAGAATGCCTTTTGGATTATGCAATGCACCCGCGACCTTTCAAAGGTGCATGCTTGCAATCTTTTCAGACATGGTGGGTGATTTCATGAAAATCTTTATGGATGATTTTTCTATGTTTGGGGACTCTTTTGACTCATGTTTGATCAATCTAGAGAAGACTCTACAGAAATGCATTGAGGTGAATCTTGTTCTATCTTGGGAAAAGAGTCACTTTATGGTTAAGGATGGCAAAGTTCTTGGCCATGTTGTGTCTGAAAAGGGGATCGAAGTGGATAAGGCCAAGGTGGACACTATAACTAAACTCTCGCCACCTTCGACGGTTAAGCAAGTGAGATCATTCCTTGGACACGTGGGATTTTACCGTCGATTTATTAAAGACTTTTCTAAGGTGGCAAGGCCCTTAAGCAACTTGCTAGCAAAAGATCAACCCTTTGATTTTGACTCCAATTGCTTAAGGGCTTTCAATCAGCTGAAGGAGGCTATTACAAAATCTCCCATCTTACAACCTCCTAATTGGGATCATCCTTTCGAAATCATGACCGACGCCTCTGATTTTGCCGTTGGGGTAGTCTTGGGACAAAAGGTAGACAAGAAACCATCTGTGATTTACTATGCTAGTAAAACCCTGGATGAAGCTCAAAGAAACTACACCACTACAGAAAAGGAGTTGCTGGCCGTAGTGTTTGCTCTAGAGAAGTTTAGATCTTACCTACTGGGATCTCATGTCACAATCTTCATAGATCACACTGCATTAAGGCACCTAATTGCAAAAAGGGATGCAAAATCGAGATTAATCAGATGGATCCTTCTGTTACAAGAATTTGACTTAGAAATCAAAGAAAAACTGGTACCCAAAATGTAGTAGCAGATCATCTCTCCAGAATCTTGGTAGACTCTACAACTCCTCAACTCTGTGATTCTTTCCCTGATGAGACTCTCTTGACTATTTGCAAACTACCTTGGTTTGCAGATATTGTCAACTACTTGACCATTGGAAAAATGCCCATGGATTGGCCTAAGCATAAGCGGGATAAGTTGATTCCCGATGCTAAATACTACTTTTGGGAAGACCTAGAGCTATTCAAGGTTTGCACGGATCAGGTTATCTGCCGTTGTATTCTAGACGAGGAGATCACAAGTGTACTAGAATTTTGCCATACTTATGCTTGTGGAGGTCACTTCTTAGGAAAAAAGATGGCAGCCAAGGTATTACAGAGTGGATTGTATTGGCCATCTCTATTCCGTGACTCGTACAACTTCTGTAGGCCATGTATCAATTGCCAAACCTTAGGAAACATGACTAGGAAGGATATGATGCCCCTAAACCCAATCCTTGAAGTCAAGATCTTTGATGTGTGGGGCACTGATTTCATGGGACCTTTTACCAATTCATTTGGGTACTTGTACATTCTAGTGGCAGTCGACTACGTATCCAAATGGATTGAGGCCATCCCGACCCGAACCAATGACCATAAAGTGGTCATGGACTTTGTAAAGAAGAACATCTTTAGTCGGTTCTATGTGCCCAAAGCTCTGATTAGTGATGGCGGGTCCCATTTCACTCACAATCAATTCAGGACCTTACTAGCCAAGTATGGAGTCACTCACAGAATCTCTACTCCATACCATCCATAGACCAATGGACAAGCTGAAATCTCCAATCGAGAAATTAAAAAGATCCTTCAAAAGATGGTTCACCCGGATCAGAAAGATTGGTCTACCAAATTGGATGACGCTCTCTAGGCCTACAGGACTGCGTATAAAACTCCGATTGGAATGTTTCCATTCCGTCTGGTCTACGGAAAATCTTGTCATCTGCCCGTTGAACTTGAACATAAAGCTTATTGGGCAATCAGAACATTTAATCTCGATCTTGATCAATCTGGACGACAAAGAAAACTCCAATTGACTGAATTGGATGAAATTCGAAATGATGCCTATGAAAGTGCAAGAATCTATAAGAATAAGACAAAGGCTTTACATGACAAATACATCTCCAGAAAAAGCTTTGTCCCGAATCAAAAGGTTTGGTTATTTGATGCATGCTTGAGGCTCTTTCTGGGAAAATTAAGATCAAAGTGGACAAGTCCCTTCAATATAAGAAAAGTCTATCCTCATGGAGCTGTGCTTATCCTGGATCCCAAGTCTGGTCTTGAAACACAGGTAAATGGTCAGAGGCTAAAACCGTATATCACTCAAAATTGTGATCCCATTCCAGATGGTCACATCAACCTTTTGGAATCTTATTGAAGCTGAACTAAGTTTGGCAAATGACGTTAAACTTAGCGCTAGCTGGTAGGCAACCCAGTATTCATTACAGGTAGATCTGCATCTTTCGCATCCACGCTGACCTAGGATCAACAAGAAAAGTTAGGTGATATCCCCTCCTCTTACTTATTATATTTTTGATTTTCATGCATACATTTCAATGAGGACATTGTAATGAATAGGCACGGGGGGTGGACATTGCATGTCTTATCTTTGTGTTTAAAATAAAAATAAATAATAATAAAAAAATGCATTTAGGAATAAAGAATTTTTATTAAGGTTTTATTAGGGACTTATTCTTAAGTTGATTCCTGAGTCTAGAATCTAGTATAATTTCACACTTACATGTAAAATTTGCAATGGATCCTTTGTGAAGACCGATAAACATCTTTAGTTTATCAAGAAGAAGCAGTGCTTCTTCTCCTAAACCCTTGGACAGTAATTAAGGAGTCAGGCAAACTATCTTCTAATAGATCCACCAAACACATGTGAGATGAGAGTAGAAAGTTTACTGGTGCTCTAAGGCTAGTATGAGGAATCTTAACCTTTGGATAATGAGACAATGACACTCGGAGTTAGGCATAGTTTTCACTCTCGATTTCTGTGTACAAGTTCTTAGTGCGAATAGCTTTTGAGAGCCACCAAATAAGGCAAAATACGTAGAGAGCGGGTTCTGATAAAATCATGACTAAGGTGGATGGTCATGACCATCCTTTACGGAAACCTTGGCTGAAGGAAGGTATTAATGTCAAGGTCAGAAATATACTGTCCTATCCATTATTTTCCTAGTGCCGAGAATAGGCACTTCCACTAAATAAGCCACCTGATATCCTCTTGAACACCCACAATCCCGAATAATGCCTCGTGAATAAAAGTTGTATGTGTTACTGTGTTGCATTAGATGTCTGGAAAAAAGAAAAAAGAGAAGGTATATATGTCTATACATATAGAAAAAAATATACATATACAAAAAAAATAAGGGAGTAGAAAAGAAAGAAAGAAAAAGAAAAAATAAAAAAAAAGTTCATAAGTGTTTTTAGAGTTTATTTCAAGTGTATTCAGGCAACAACACCCATCACCCTCATAATCCACCAAATACAGCCTTGACCTACTTTTTTGATATTTGGCCGCTTGAGTACAGGCTGAGGAATGCTGACTTAGTCGTAGAGTTATCAGAACCTAATCAAAGTGTTAGCATCAGGAGAGACCACCAAATATACTGATAAATCTAGTGAGATTATGAGCTTAAAAAGAAAGAAAAGAAAAAGGAAAAGAAAGAAAGAGAGAGAACGAGTACAAAGGAATAAAAGAGAGCACAGTTTCTCATCTCTGAGTTAAATTATTTAATACTCTGGAAATCTAGGTTCTAAAGTATTAGTTTATATGTAGCACCAGATGAGTGTGAGCCACCAAAAATAAACCCACTTGACTCAAAAATCTTCTACCTAACCCAAAAGCTGGGCCTGAATTCACAGATTACTTCATAACCTCGAGGGAAGAAGTTTTCCTATCCCAATAGATTTTTACTAAGGGTCAAGTATGAGCTTTAGATGAAGATTGGCTTTTCACTTGGATCTGCTGCATAGACTACAACAAAACACATTCATGATTATCTAGATTACTAAATATTGGATGAAAGCAAAAGACATAAATCTCTAGTCAAACTCTTAATAGAAATCTGTTATGTAGGACCACTTTGCATTTAGTCTTGTATTTGCTAGGGACTAGCAAGATTTAGGCATGGGGGTGTGATTACACAGCAATCATGCAACCTAAAACACTTGAATTGAGCTAGATTCCAGCATAACTTCGAGTCAATGCATGCATAAGCATTGTAATTTGGATACTAGTTAGTTTATTAGTCATATAGATAATATCATCATTTTATGGCCTAAAAGAGAGATGATTTTAATCGCAGATGATTCGAAGTTGTAGATGTCAGATTGGACCAGACAGATCTGATCAGAATGACGACAGGAGTTCAACGCTTCCGAAATCATCCCGATCAGACAACCAAAGCATCATGTATAGTCCATAGAAGAACGAAGATCATGGAGCCAAAGGGCAAATATCCAAACCTCTGATGACAAATCCAACTGCACGGATGGATCCAGATTGACATTCGCAGTCCAACGGTGCATAAATCAACTTAATCGGAGGCCTATGTCTTCAAATATAAAGAGAAGAAGAACGGATGACCACGATGGTGCCACGTGGCACCATCGCAGCCGCCCTTTGCCACGTCCCCAACTCTTGAAGGCAGCTCTCCTTGCAGCGTAGGCTGTTGGATCTTCATCCAACGGCCATGAGTGCTCCATGTCGCCACCCAGATTAGATCAGTATAAATATAAACAAGCAAGCATATATGATAAAGAGTTTGCTCAATGCATTGGCTCGCGTGCACGTAAACGGGGGACACAGGTTAGAGTCCTGCACTATGCAAAATTGATGCGGTGTCGGCAGGCGGGCGTGTGCAAGCGTAATTACACAATCTGACGGTGCACAGCGTGGCACATGGCGTGATTAGAGCGCACCATGGGCGGGACGTGCGATTGCATGGGTTGTTGCAAGATCAGGAAGGTACGAGAAGCGTGTGTAGGATTTGAAATCGAACGGTCAAAAATCAGGCGCTAAAATGAGGCATGCGGGTGCGCGTGAAGAAAGCAGAGGTGGAAAGGAAGCAGCGGAGCCATGCGATCATCATCCAAACGTCCAGAGGCTGCCACATGTCACCATCAGAGTGAATCTACACGATAAGAAGGAAATTGAAGGAGTTTTGAGGCCAAATCAGAGCTATTGATCTTCCGATCGATGGATTTGATCAAGCAAGGGTTGGATGATTTTAAGGTCTGAAATACCCTTTTGCCCTTCACAAGTGGGACGCACGATTGCGTGGGTTGTTGCAAGATCAAGAAGGTGCAAGAAGTTTGTGTAGGATTTGAAATCGAACGGTTAGGGGTCAGGTGCTAAAATGAGGCATGCGGGTGGGCGTAAAGAAAGTAAAGGCAGGCAAGGAAGAAGTAGAGGCATGCGATCATCATCAAAGCATCCAGAGGCTGCCACATGTCACCATCAGAGTGAATCCACTCGATAAGAAGGAAATTGAAGGAGTTTTGAGGCCAAATTAGAGCCGTTGATCATCCGATTGACAGATCTTATCAACTAGGGGTTGTTGGACGATTTTAAGGCCTGAAATACCCTTTTTGCCCTTCAAAAAAGCTATAAAAGAAGGCCTAGGGCCCCCCCAGTTGAGGCATCCATTTAGAATCTCTCTCTCTTCCATCAACCCCAGACATCTCGTCTTCTCTGCAATTCTCCATCTCCTCTGCAACTCTGCTCTGACTTCGTCCCGACGTTCTGAATCTGAGGTGCTGTCGCATCTCGCACAAGCATTCTGCAAGCGGAGTTGTTTCTCTGCCACTTTCTTTTATCTCTCTCTCTCTCCCCCTCTCTCTTTCTCTCTATCTATCTTTACTTTTTTCATAGCAATTTCTATTATGAAAAACTCTTTATCAATGCAATAAAATTTGATCTTATGAATATTTGATGCGTCTCTATACATATATACATATATAAATATCTTGTTAGAACTAGTTTCATTGAAAAGCTTCCATTAAAAATTGAGATTGCCTCACTGCGAACGACCCGGTACTCACCGATTTTACAAATATTATTTGTCGTCGTGTTTTTGCGCTATACTACGACTAAACAACTTTTAATCGCTATCACGCACCGAACAAGCGGCGTTGAGAGGAAAAGCTTGGCAGTTTCCACAGGTGGGAATGAGTCAGGCTTCTCCCAAATCAGTATTTTATCATATATATATCTGTGTGTGTGTGTGTGTGACAAAGCTTTGGAGACAACTATCTATCCCCATAGATTAGTTTTTTTTAAGGAACCATTAATCCGTCACCCACCTTTTTTCTAGTCACTAAAATAAAATCCATCCTCACAACGTGGTTGCTAGAAGTCTATTTTGTTGTAGTGATGCCGCTTTCATTTTAGTTATTCCAGTATATAACACTAACAACTAATATAGCCCTTAAGAAAGTTGGGAGTTTAACATGTTGATGGAAAATATATTAAACTTCCTCTCTTACTGCAGTTTGAGAAGTGCAATGCTACAAATTCAAGAGCAATAAATGCATTTCAATAGGTTTGTTTTGTTGTATTGCACATGTGATTTTTCATGTACTAGGAGAACATCTTGCTGTGAGCCTTGACTGGTATCTTTTTTTATATCATTGACTTTTGACTTGTGTCTTTTTTTGTCAACTAGATGGCCTACGGTCATGTTTTTGCTTAGAATTTTAGCTGCTCCTCTTCATTATTTTTCTTTCAAAAATTATCTTACGTATTGTGAAGCTGGATATCAAATAGTTTCTTTGCTTAAGGGCGTTGTTCTAACCCTAACATTTAATCTATAAATTTCAAGTGATAGGTAGATTTTGTGTTGTCCCAAGTGCAAGTTTAATTTTTATTGACCATGAAGGATTTGTTGAAATGATAATATGTAGGGGTTTTTAAATTTCTTTTCCTCTTACTGCAATTGCTTGTTTAGGAAAATGTCATATTGTGCCTCCTGTTAATTTAGTTTTTTAGTGGTAGTTTTCTAGATGTAATAATTTTGTTTGTTCTCAAGAAGTTTGCTAGATACTGTTCATTCATTTGAATGGCCAAATATTTTATGCAACACCTTTTCCAGGCAAAATCTCACATGGTGTGGAAAAGACTAACACTGGAATAAAATTAGTTTTGACTTTAAATATTCCTTCTAGGGTAATTCTATTCCCAAAGATTTTGCTGATGAAATAAAGGTATAGACACTCTTGAAGCATTTAACTATAGCTTTCCCTTGCTAACTTTTCCCATAAATATTGTTAGCTTATATGAAAGTAATCATTAATAAATCATAAAAGGATAAACTGTAAAATAGCTTCACAGAGGATAAATCAAAAAACAATTTCGTAGAGGATAAAATACAAGAAGAAGACTTTGTATAGAAGATTTCAAATGAACCAAATCTATCTGTTTGTTTATTCTTTTGTTTAGCAATAATCCAATGAATTATCTTCTATAACAACTATCCTTGTATGGAAACTGCTCCATGGGATGAATAAGCTTGCTCTTACAAAATTAGGATTGAAAATTTGAATACCATGTCTAATATGAGATCATCTTATGTTATGAGAATCCTGGGAGAACTTGTACTCATATTTATCTCTGTTGGATTGAGCTTGAAAGCTTTAATGAATTGTCAATTACATCCATTCTATAGGCCCATAGATATGGCTCATTTCTTCTTCTGTAGTCAATGCTTACTGTGCCATGTCATGGAGACTGCACTTTTAACTAAAACCTATAGTTTTTAACCAATCTAGGTACTTGCATCTGATTATAATCATTCAAATGATTGAGCTGAACTTTTAAGTTAATTTTCCTATTGCAAACTGTCCTATTTTAAGGTGGTTTCCCAATGGTAGTTAATCTCTTCATTAAATGAGAGCTGCTTGGTCTCCTGGTTGACATAATTTATGGGAAGTCTCTGTAAATCCCTTCAAACTTCTAGGATTTAGTGGCTTCTCTCATTTGTGGCAATGATATCGGCAGAACGATTACGATGGTTCCACTATGTGATTCGGTCTAACATGTCTCAATAGCGACAGAGTTGATGGACCTATCTTCAATCAATTAGCAATCCATTTAATCTAGTAGCCATGCTAAATAGTCAACTCTTAATGTATGAGAGTTGTATATCAAGTGGGATTTTAATTTGCACTACATGAAAAAGACTAAATCATAAATTCATTCGGTTGATTATTAACTTGTGCACAACAGTTAAGTTTAGTTCCTCTTTTGATTTTTATTTTATGTACATTTTTCTATTATTACCAATTTTATTGAGCATGAGTCATGGGTCATCATCTTGACTTGATGAAGTTCTTACAAGTTTGAAGATGATGGATATGGAATTATTCGATTTCATTGAAGCTATTTTGAGAGACGATGGCACTCTAGAGTCTACTAATGGAGTACTTTTGTTGGCAAATTATATTTCTACAGGCGTTTTGTCTATTATTGCAACCTTCTGCTGATATCCAATTAGAAGAAGTTTTATTGGATAAATTGATGTTGCTGCATTTTAGTTTGGAATGGCATATGTCTAGATTAAATTCTTGGTGAGCCAACTGTGGATGTGCATACATCTTATTGGTGTGTACATAGCAGTTAAGTCACTTCCCTCTATTTTATTTTATTTCTCCTGTGGGCATTTCTCTTGGTAAATGATCATATGGTGACTAAATTGATGCCTTTTGCCATGCTTATGAACTACAATGGTTTGTTCATCACTCGATGCTATCATGGAAAAGAGATAAAAACTTCTTATTGCATTAGCATTGCATTTTTAATGGAATATAAGATGGAGATCTAATAAGTTTATCCTAGAACATGTACGTGTAGCTATTATTATTCAACCATGACCGGAATGAATTTATGAATCCATGCATTGGGTTTGTTCAGGACTCTTTTAGTTTTAAATTCCATGTGTACTCTATGATTTTTTCCTTGTACCCTTGTTAATACCCACATATCTTTACACCTATTGTTTTTCCTTTAGATGCTGGAAAGATCCATATTAAATCCTCATGATTCCATAGTTTGATTGTGCAAAGCTATTTTCGTTGTTAAAGTGAAGCTTCTTGGAGGTTGAATCATGGTATGTTACGACCCGATCCTAGATCCCTGCAGGACCTGAGACTGGAAGGGGAGTCCGACATCTAGAACTCACTTCAAATGATTGCAGAAGGGTCCAGTCATCCGAGGTAGCTGCAGGAAACCCAAGGTGAGTATTGACGTCTTTTAAGATGTCTAGGACTAGACCCAGACATCTGATTTTGGACAGTGTGAGTGTTTTTGGCCCATTTAGGGCCCAAATGAAATCGGATTTTTGCTTGAGTTTCTCTGCCGTTGTTTTTCGCTTGAGTTTCTCTATGAGTTAGTGTCACTTTTATATGGCTTTGGTCTTGTTTGATGTGGTTGGTTAATTGTATAGGTCTCCAGCCAGTCGAGTATGCAGGAGCCGTGGAGGTGACAGGATCTGCGATCTGAGCTCCCATTCCTCCCGTGTTTGCCGGTAGAGTGGTTTACATTAATATTATGATTTAAATAAATGAATTGCATGTTTAGAATAACTTGAATAAACCCTAGGGCAAGAACAGATGAGTATGGTTTAAGCTATGCTGTATACTTGAGATACATGTAGAACCCTAGGATGAGAATGAACCCAACTGCAGGAACAAATGAGTAGGGTTGAGCTACACTGTTTACTTGAGATGCATGTAAAACTTTAAATGCTAACAAATGTATTGGTTATTTTAATGTGATGCCTTTTCAGTTAGAAAATCACGAGCTGCCTGTTTTAAGAATGGAACCAGAAATGTAAATAGAGAGATCTGAGAGTTTGGAATATGAAACGAAAGGAATACTAGCATGAACCCTACGGGAAATTAGGAGGAAAACTCCTGTAGAAGGGAAGTGAACTGGCCCTTGTGTATGCGGTACCAAGGAGAGCCACTATCCCTTTAGTGTACAGGGGTACTAGCCGCCCATTGGGTTGAGCCCTGGGGCCAGGCCTAGACACTCTACACCGACTCTATTTGGCCCTCATGTATGTGGTACTGAGGTGAGATACTTAGTGTAGGGAGGGAACTAGCTGCCCTAAGGGGCTTGGGGTTACGACTAGCCGCCCTACATCGACTCTTGTTAGGCCTAATGGGAAAATCGGGATAGTCGGACAAGGGTACGCGAACTATGGAGGGGTGACACCTCTGTTCTGTTCTGTTCTGAGAGGGCAAGGCCCTATTTTGTTTCGTATTGTACCTTTAGGCGTCCCCGCTAGCGGAAATGACTGACAGCGTGCCAGTGCAGGATAGCTACTCGAGCATTTATCACGCATGTCATAGTGACTGCTATGTCACGACTGTGACCTCAGGGTGGTTGATTAGGTGTAGGATTACCACGAGGGACTCTCTCGGCCAAGAGAGCACCACGTGTACCTCTTACATCATGGAAAAGACTATAATCAAGATCATTCCCTTGAGGAACAGGCTAGATCAAGAAATGATTTAAGTGACTAAAGGAACAACAAATTAGAAGTACTTGGTTGAACTAAATGAAAATGGATAGTTACTTAATTTCATTAATTAATAGCTTGTCTTAATTACATGTAAATTGCTAAATTACCACTCTACTCAGCGTTCGCTGACTCCGAAAATTTTTATAACCTTGTTTAGGTCAGGGAGTTCAGCAGCCAGCACCACCAGCTGCAGAGGAAGCTGGCCTAGTCAAGCCTAGCCTTAGCTGCGTTTCTTATTGTTTCCCTAGCTTCTGTTGTAGTAGTGAGTATTTTTGTTCTATGAAATACTATTTCAGTTACTTTTTCGCTGTACTTTGCTCTCTTGTAGTTGTGATGATCTCTAATATTGATAGACTATTCGCTCTGTTTCTTTTAATGTCTCTTATTTTCTTTCTGCTTAGTTACATTGCATGTGTGGATGTGAATTATTTCTTGCTTTTGGTTATTTCTCGTTGGACGACTAGGTCTTAGGATTAGTCAAGGCGGACCGGTCTCAGGTCTTGTAGGGATCTGGGATCGGGTCATAACAAGATGGTATTAGAGTAAGGTCGTCCTGAGAAATGAACCAAATGGTTTGAAAAATAGTCGCTCACATGCATGTAACTAGGATAGCCATCACAACGTATCACTTTGATCTTCGCTTTGAGTCTTATCTCTTAATGTAATTTGCTGTCATTGATTGTTCCTGCTTTTTTTCCTGTGTCTCCTTGTAGGAGATGCCTCCTTGGGGAGTTCCCGAGGTAGGTCGCGGACGTGGCCGTGGGTGGGGTCGAAGGGGCGGACGTGCCAGACCTGAGGCACCAGCTGACCCACCTCTCCTTTTGGGCATCCAGGCCTAGGATCTCGCCCAGATGATCCGAGATATCATACGGGAGGAGCTCCAGCAGCCTCCTCGGCCACCCCTCTCTGAGGACGTGGAGGGAGAGTCCTCAATGCGACAAGGGAACCACCGCAGCACCGTATAAGATGGAGGGGGAGGGGGTGATCCTCCGCCACCCCTAACATCCTCAGACACTTCTGAGCATGAGCCCTCCTTTCCTGGAGGTGTACCTATTCACTTGTTGCAGCTCCACCATGAGCTTTTTGGCCAATTCCGGAAGCTAAAGCCCCCCTCCTTTAAGGTGAATAAGAGCTCGTCTGAGGTAGAGGACTGGCTGGAGTAGATAGAGATGGTGTTTGACACCCTTCACCCTCTTATAGAGTGCCACGTGGCCTTTGCCACGTACCAGCTAGAGAGCGCATCCCACAGGTGGTGGAGGGCATTCAGAGGCCAGGAGGGGAGAGAGCCGACGTTGGACCAGTTCATGGCTCTCTTCTACGAGTAGTACTTCTCGCAGACCTGCCAGGACCAGAGGAGGCGGGAGTTCCATACTCTCCGTCAAGGGGCAATGACAGTTAGCGCGTACCGCACGCGTTTCCTGGAGTGTCACGCTTCGCCCCTATAGTTGCGCCTACTGAGGAGGAGCGCCTATGGAGGTTTATTGAGGGGCTTCGACCTACGACTCGGGGGTATGTGAAACCTCTGAAGTTTCCCACTTTCTCTCGTGTGGTTGAGGCGGTCATGACTTATGAGGAGACCAACCTGGCCGCATGAGACACTGATGGCAGAAAGAAGAGGCCCTACCAACCAGAGTACTCATAGAGCCGTCGGGAGAGGAGGCATACGGTGGTCGCAGGAGAGCAGTCTTGTTCTATGAGGCCACTAGTGGCCTTTGGGAGCCCCAGATAGGGACCAGCTACCAGCACCGGACCCCCACCTAGCCACTAGCAGAGACCGACGGAGGGAGGAGGTTGTGCTCCTCTCTGCTACCAGTGTGGCTAGCTGGGCCACATTAGGAGGGACTGCCCGTTTAGGGCCAGAGCACAGCAGATGCTTCCCACACCGAGTGCTGGAGGCCGAGCTGGCAGTCGTGGTCACCAGGCACGTGGAGGAGGACAACAGTCACGAGGAGGGTATCAGCTAGCTATTAACCGCCCAACCCAGAGCGTGGCCACTTCGTCTACACCTAGGATTGAGGGGTGCATCAATGCTCTAATACACAGAGACACCAAGGCTTCAGGTTATGTGGTGGCAGGTATGGTTACTGTTTTTGGTAGATTAGTCTATGTTCCTTTTGATTCTAGTGCCACACATTCCTTTGTCTCCTCGAGTTTTGCTGTCATTTTGGGATCGGGTAGTGTACTGTTAGAGGTTTCATTCCTGATTAGAGGGCCAGGTGGACAGTTGTTCATAGCAGAGGAGGTCTTTATAGACTGCGAGGTCGCTATAGGGGGACACAGTCTTCTCGTCGATCTGATTGTAATCCCGATGGAGGACTTTGGTGTGATTCTAGGGATGGACTGGCTGTCTACCTATCACGCTTTGGTAGACTATTTTGGGAGGAAGATCATCTTCTCCATATCAAAGTTGCCTCCCTTTGAGTTTCACGACCAGCCGGTGGACAGAGGATTTAGGTGCATCTCCGCGGTTCGAGCAGTGAAGCTTTTGGCCCAGGGGTGTGAGGGCTTCTTAGCTTGTGTTGTAGCAAAGCCTAGTCCCGTGGCTGACTTTTAGAGTACTCCGATGGCCTGTGAGTACCCCGACGTTTTTCCAGAGGAGTTGCCAGGACTACCGCCTGAGCGTGAGATTGAGTTTGGGATCTCACTAGTACCAGGGACCAGCCCCATTTCTATTGCACCATATAGGATGGCGCCACTTGAACTGTGAGAACTCAAGTCACAGTTACAGGACCTATTAGAGAAGGGCTTTGTGAGGCTAAGTGCATCCCCATGGGTAGCCCTTGTGTTGTTTGTGAAGAAGATGGTACCTTATGACTTTGTGTCGACTACCGATAGCTGAATCGGGTCACCGTCAAGAACAAGTACCCACTGCCTCGTATCGACGACCTCTTTGACCAGTTGAGAGATGCCACAGTGTTCTCCAAGATAGATCCGAGGTCAGGTTACCACCAGTTGACGATCAAGGAGAACAATGTCTCCAAGACAACTTTCCATACACGGTACAGGTACTACGAGTTCTTGGTCATGACATTTGGGCTGACCAATGCCCCTGCTGCTTTCATGGACATGATGAACTGTGTTTTTAGACCGTACTTAGACCAATTTGTGGTGGTGTTCATCGACAACGTCTTAGTCTACTCACGGGATCAGGCACAGCATGGACAACATTTACGTATGGTCCTAGATACCATGAGACGATGCAGGCTATATGCTAAATACAACAAGTGCGAGTTTTGGCTGAGATAGGTGACTTTCTTGGGCCACGTGATATCAGGAGATGGATTGGCTATGGATCCATCCACGGTTGAGGCCATGCTCAGGTAGGAGAGACCACGCACAATGATAAAGGTACGTAGTTTTCTGGGACTGGCAGGTTACTATCAGTGATTTATCAGAGGGTTCTCTTAGATCACGCATCTTATGACTTAGCTGACCCGGAAGGATGTGCCCTTTTCCTGGACCAACGAATGTGAGGCGTGCTTCCAGGAGTTGAAGGAGAGACTGACTTCAGCTCTTGTACTTACCATTCCAGACAGTAGTGGCAGGTTCGTGGTTTACAACGATGCATCATTGCAGGGGTTGGGCAGTGTGCTCATGCAGAGGGGTCACGTTGTCGCTTACGCTTCGCGGCAACTGAAACCCAATGAGAATAATTACCCTACCCATGACTTAGAGCTGGCAGCAGTTGTCTTCACGTTGAAATATGGAGGCACTACTTGTATGGTGAGACATTCGAGATTTTCATTGATCACAAGAGCCTCAAGTACTTATTTGACCAGAAGGAGCTCAACCTGAGACAGAGGCATTGGTTAGAGCTCCTGAAGGACTACGACTGCAGCATCTCCTACCACCTTGTGAAGGCCAATGTGGCAGTCGACGCCTTGAGTCAGAAGGCACCCGCCCACATGGCCAGCTTGCAGGCATAGAGTTGGAGACTCATGGAAGAGGTGGGAAGCTGGCGACCCCGGGAGTCACAGGGGTACTGCGGGGCAGTGACGGTGATGCGATAGGCACGACCAGAGTTGATAGACCACATCATTGCAGGACAGATGGCTGATTCGTACTTACAGACACTGCGAGATAGGGTATTGACAGGGGACCTAGGAGACTTTTCCTTCTCAGATGAGGTACTACGCATGAGGGGATGCCTATGCGTTCCTCAAGACGAGGAGTTGTTGAGAGAGCTCCTGACCGAGGCATACAGGTCCGATTCACCATACATCCTTGAAATACAAAGATGTACCATGATTTATGATGCGATTTCTAGAGGAGAGGGATGAAGTGGGATGTTGATAAGTTTATCCAGCAGTGCTTGGTATGCCAGCAGGTGAAGATTGAGCACCAGAGGCCTACAGGGCCGTTACAGCCACTTCCTATGCCAGAATGGAAGTGGGAGAGCATCACCATGGACTTAGTTGTTGGTCTACTAGTTACCCAGTGGGAACACGATGCAGTTTGGGTGATAGTGGACCGGTTGATGAAGATGGCACAGTTCTTGCTGATTTGAGTCACTTTTGGGCTAGTACAGCTAGCAGAGAGATACGTTAGAGATGTGGTGCGTTTTCATGGAGTCCCTCGCGAGATCGTATTCGACAGGGGTACTCGTTTCACTTCCTAGTTTTGGGTAGAGTTTTAGCAAGAATTAGGGACCCTTTTGAGGTTCAGTACCACCTACCACCCCCAGACCGACGGGCAGTCAGAGCACACCATACAGACTCTCGAGGACCTCCTACGCGCTTGTGTACTAGACTGGAGAGGCTCTTGGGAGGAGCATTTGCCCCTGGCAGAATTTGCATACAATAACAGCTATCATTCGAGCATCGGCATGGCACCTTACGAGGCTCTGTACAGACGAAGGTGTACTGCACCCTTGAGTTGGGTCGAGGTGGGGACCAAGTAGAAGGTTGGCCTCAGGCTGATCCAGCAGAGTCAGGAGGTGATAGAGCTGATTCACAGGCGACTCTGCACTGTTCAGAGCAGACAAAAGAGCTACGTCGATAGGAAGCGCAGGGAGGTATAGCTCGAGGTTAGGGATCACATCTTTCTTTATGTTTCACCCATGAGGGGCTTGCAGCATTTTGGGGTGAAAGGGAAGCTTGCGTTGAGGTTTATGGGACCTTTTGAGGTTTTGGAGCGGGTTGGACCCGTTGCTTACCGGCTTGCCCTTCCTCCTTAGCTCTCTGGTGTGCACGATGTGTTCCACGTGTCTAACCTCAGGAAGTACGTCACTGATCCTAGCCACGTTCTGAGACACGAGAGTGTCGAAGTAAGAGACGACCTGATCTATCCCGAGAGGCCAGTACAAATATTAGACAGAGCCATCCAGAGTCTGA
Organism: Thalassia testudinum; assembly: GCA_037157565.1. NCBI lineage: Eukaryota > Viridiplantae > Streptophyta > Magnoliopsida > Alismatales > Hydrocharitaceae > Thalassia > Thalassia testudinum. Next base: position 17,986,513 of record JAZHRO010000036.1, on the reverse strand, counting down.
GAAGAAAGTAGGTATCACTGGTGAAAGTCCTATGGAGAAGCCAGCAATACGAGGATGCCACTTGGGAGCCTAAGCCGGCAATGCGAGAACAGTTCCCGGAGCTTTTTGAGGATACGTCTTCTCAGACCTACTTTGATCCTCTTTAAGTTTGTTATGCACTTTTACGCTACTTTTTTAGCACCCTACTTTGCTCAAGTTTCGAAGATGAAACTTCCTTTAAGTTTGTTATGTTGAAATGACCCGCTACCCTTTTGGGTTGTTTAAGACATCTAGATTAGCCGTCAGACATCTGTCCAGATGTCTAGATAAACGGTCGGACATCTAAAGTAAAAGAACCATACCTTGTATTCTTTTTCCACGCGTGCACACATGCACACACCTTTCTCTCTCCTTACCCCAAACCTAACCCTATCCTATTTAACCCCCACTCCCCCCCATGCCACTCTCTCCATCTCCACCAACCACCACCTTCATCCTTCCCTCCTACCAGCCGCTACCTTCCTTCCATTCACCAGTGTGGGGTGTGGCGAGGAAGAAGAGAGAGAGGGATGGGACGCGGAGGAGGAGAGGGGAACTCTAGAGGAGGAGCACATGAGGGAGCCATGAGATCATGGGAGGAGCTCGTGCGCGAGGAGGAGGAGCTCGTGAAGGTGGGCTTCGCGACCTCCTGAAGCTGTCGGCATAGCAGCTGTGGGCGGTACGGAGGGACCACGGAGAGGAGAAGGCTCGCAAGAGTTCTGTGTATTGGACATTTTCCCAGTATCAAACATCTGGAGCATCTCCCAGATGTCTGGAGTAGCAGAAGGACATTCGAAGCTGAAGTCGGACGTCTGAAAGCACTCTCAATGCCAAGGTATGTGCTTTTGTGTGATTTACGGCCATGCAAGCCTCACCGTAGAGATTTGTCCAGCCATTTTTAGGTCTACACGTATGTACGCAAGGGGAAGAGCATTGGAAAGGTGCAGGGTGCACCCTTCGAGGTGCTTTTGGATGTCTGGACATGTTGCCAGACATTTGACTATATCTCTAGACGGCTGGAAGGAGAGCCCGACGTATGTACTCACCTCAGATGATCGTGGAAGGGTTCGGACATTTGAGGTAGCCACAGGAAACCTAGGGTGAGTATTGATGTCTTTTAAGATGTCTGGGACTAGACCCAGACGTGTGATGTTGGATAGTGTGAGTGTTTTTGGCCTGTTTAGGGCCCAAACAGAATCAGATTTCCGCAAACGAACTACCATTGTTTTTCGCTTGAGTTTCACTACGAGTTAGTGTCACTTGTATATGGTTTTGGACTCATTTGATGTGGTTGGTTAATTGTATAGGTATCCAGCCAATCGAGTATGTGGGAGCCGTGGAGGTGACGGGATTTGCAATCTGAGCCCCCATTCCTCCCATGTTCACTGGTAGAGTGGTTTACATTAATATTATGATTTAAATAAATGAACTGCATGTTTAGAATAACTTGAATGAACACTCGGAAGAACTGTGTTCGGTGGCAGCAGGAAAAAGAGGGAACCATGCCGGCGGCAATAGGCAATCTCGGGGCGGCTGGTGGTAAACTCAGGGAAGACGAGGGGTGGACTACATGGAGGTCTAGGGCATGCAGGCGGAAGGAGAGGAGAGAATCTAGTGTATATGGTAGAAGGATGATGGAAGCGAGGAGGACTGATAGAGGGAGCGTAAGGGATAACAGAAGGATCGTGTGCTTCCGGTGCTAGCGGTGGGGCCATATGGCGGCTATTTGTCGTTCTGCCATTGTGTGCCTGGCATGCGGTGGCTATGGCTACAAGTGGGATTTGTGTAGGGTTCCTGGTGGGCAGATGAAAGGCCACCCAAATTTGCGCTCCGAAGTTTTGAATGCTATGGTTTGAAGGTTCCCTACTAGGAGGGGTGACGTAATAATATGCGGAAATAAAAATATAAAGCAATCTCACAAAAATCAATCGCACAATGTACACAGGTATTTTTAGGTGGAAACCCAAACCGGGTGAAAACCACCACCTAACCCTCTCGAGTTAGGATTTTCCGATCAACCAAGTTGATCAAAATCCACTAAACGAATCACTTTAAACGAGGGTGATTCAACCTCAGTACAACCACGCTACAAGTACGAGGGTAGCGTTCCTCAACCCCTTCTCTCCACGAGAAGGATTTTGTCCCACGAAGGAGACGGGAATTCGCAAAGCGAATACCCAACCAAAATACAAAGATAAAATAAAACAACAGTCCTATAGAGCCAACAAAATTAAACCTAGCTTCTATAGGAAATAGGAAACTCCCCTTTGCAAGGAGCACGTCGACGATGACGCGGTGCCTGTGCCACGCGACGGCGCAACTTCGCTCTCGTGGACAACGGCGGGAGAGCGGGTGCGCAACGGTTGAATGCTCTCAAGAAAATGGAGCTTGAGCTTAGAGAGCAAGTGCTTCTTGGACACAAGAGAGTGGAAATACTTGATCTTAGTGTATCTTGGTCTCTCTAGGTGTATATCTTGTGTGTCTAAGTGTATCCAAGTGTGTTTTTGTGTTGCAAGGGTTCCCCTCTATTTATAGAGGCCTTAGGAAGGCTTTGGAAGGCTTAGAAAGGGTTCTATAGCCGTTGGGAACAAAGTCCAAGAGAATCAGGCCGAAATCAGGACAATGATTACATTTGACAGGGTTATCAGACGTCTAACTTTGGCATCAGACGTCTGGAAGGCCACTTTAAGACGTCTGATTCCAAGGTCAGACGTCTAATTCTATGCGGGTTTCTCCCTGACTTGAATCAGATCTAAACAGGGTTTTTGTGCAAGTCCATCAGACGACATACAGGACGTCTGGCACTAAGTCTGGACGTCTGGAAACCTACTTTTACTGTGGGAATTGATTTCCAAACGTTGCAATGGCTAGAAAATCTCTGAGAAGAGATTTTGGGTCAGCCGAGGCAAAACGGTCATTTATCAGACGTCTGGTAAGTCCTATGGACGTCTGATAAGGCTCTAACGGTCATAATCTTGAGTGTTTTCTAAGCCAGCCAACGGTCCACTAACTGGACGTCTGGCAAAGTCATCAGACGTCTCCTAAGACGTCTGGTCTAAGTCTGGACGTCTGATTTCATCAGACAGAACTAACTATGTCCAGCCTAACAGTTATCAGACGTCTGAAACAACAGTCAGACGTCTTAAAATACTTTATTAGACGTCTGATTTTGGAATTAGACGTCTGGAAGTGCTGTTTGAACCCTATATTGGTTTTCTAAGTATTCTACAGAAAACCTAAGTATCCTAGGGTTGTGCAGGTGTTCCTAGGACTACTTTTAGGGTACTTAGAGGCTCTTTAACATAATGTTCTAAGGAATCAAAAAGAGCAAGAAAATAAATACAAGAGATACATGAAAGGATAAAAAAGAATCTATCCTATTCTTCTTATTTTCCATCTCCAATCTTTCGCTCCACGCGAACCTCCTCTGTTTTCCGTCAAGCTCCTCCAATCCATCCTGGATGCGAGCTCGAACTCCGTCTAAACACGTCCACATTTGCAATTGACCTGAAATCTAGGACTCAAATTGCAAATGTTAAATAACACGTGTTTTGTTATCATCAAAACAAATGATCGTGGTGCTCTAGCACCAACATGGTTCAGTCGATGCCACCACCGCCCCCCGTACCTATGGGGGTCATATGGTTGACATGGAGGTCCCTATGACAGAGAACATTAGAGCAGCAGAGCTGGTATTGCGAGGGGTGCTGATCGGAGAGTTTATGACCGAGAGCCCAATCTCGGAGAACTTGCGCAATTTGGTAAGCTCTCTTTCCGCATCGACTAACTCTTGGCAGATTGCTTCCCTGTCACCTACACGCTTTGTGCCGTTTGGATTGGGGATGATGGATGTCAAAAGATTGCGCTTTCAAACGTCTTTCCGTGATGGCCTAACGGTGATCTGGAGGTCGGTCTCTCCATTTGATGGAGCCTTGTCGGAGAAGCCGCCTCAGAGATTGGGATCCAGGTCAGGGAGACTTAAGATCAAGGGTTTACCGTTACACCTAAGGTCGAGGGAGGTTGTGGCATCCATGATATCTGGATTTGCCTTAGTGGTAGAAGATGTGGATGTAGGGCTGATGGAGGGCAATGGACGTTCGTTGAATGTGATGGTTGATGTGTTCAAATTAGGTTCGGTCCCTAACAGATTGATTCTGAGATGTGGTGGCAGTTCTTTGCTGCTGCTGCTGAATTTCACGGTGGGTGACACTGTTGTGAAGAAGAGGCAAGATAAGCCGTCTGATTTTGAAGTTGCTGAAGAGGTGAACGTGCAGGGTTTGCATAGGCTTTCTCTTGAAGAATCCCCTTCTATCAAAAAGCACAGGGACCATCACTTGGGGGAAAGGGGGGAGATGATGGATGAGGAGGAGGAATCGATAAGGATGGAAGCAATGAGGCCTGTGACTGAAGATGCAGGGAGTGTACTGCCAAACGCTACTGACAGTGAGGTGTAGGTGTTACAAGAGATTTCGCCTAACTCTTTGAAGGGTCAATAGAATTTGCAAGAGGTGGAGGGCCTAAAATTTGGTGCTGGATCTTGCTCCAAATCTGGTAAGGGCAAGTCACCTTATAGCCTCAGGCAGAGGAAATCAAAGGCCGATCTGCTTCTGGATGAAGACAAGGTTGCAGAGATTATGCAGGTATGCAAATGTCAGAATCAAATGGGGGAGGGATCTCGTGAAGGTAGATGAGAATCCTCACTTGGAATGTGTGCGATTGTGCAACAAAAGCCGGAGGGCTTCCTTGATGAGATACTTGAGAGAGTGGGGGATCGAGTGTGCGATCACTCAAGAGACTCACATTGAGAATGAGTCTGATAGAATATGGAGTGACTTGATGGCTGCAGGGGCGAATGAATGTGTGAAGATTAATGCACATGGTAGATCGGGGGGCATTGTTATTTGGTGGAGAAAGGCTTGGGCACATATTCTGGAAGTACATAAGGCTAGACATTTGCTGACTTGCAAGTTCCAAACTCACCAAAGGCATGACACTATCTAGCTTACTGGTGTGTATGGCCCCTATGCTGCATCTGCGAGGCTGGAATTGTGGGAGGATTTGGCTGCTGCGGCTGATTTGGTGCACGGGGAAGCCTGGCTGATAGGAGGAGACTTCAATTGTGTGCTGACAGGGGTAGACAGGCCTTATGGTGCCACAGACAGTTCAGCTATTGGTTTCCATTTGGTGGTTCAATCTCTTGAACTGAATGAGTATCCATCATCAGGTGTTGAGTTTACTTGGCGCAATGGTAACGGTCTGCTATCCAAAATTGATAGATTTATTTGAAATGTGACCATCCTTGATAGATTCCAATTATCGAGTGTTGCTGGCCTAGACCGACCTTTCTCCGACCATACCCCTTTGGTTTGGGATAGTGGGGAAGAGATCCAAGTAGGCTCATACTTCAAACTTAGAAAATCCTAGCTGAGTGAACTGGGTTTCCATCAGATGATCAGTTCATGGTGGCAAGCTAAATAGGTGGAGGGCTCAGCTACTATCAGGCTGGCATCCAAGCTGGCAGCCTTGCACACAATTCTGAAAGAGTATGGTGCTACTGTGAGCACTTTAAGGCAACAAAGGTGGGTAGAGGCTTTGAACAACATCCAGGAGTTGGATTCTAAGGAAGCAGCAGGCCCTCTGTCTGATGAGGAACTTGCAGATAGGAAAATGTGGCAGGGGGTGATAATGGAGGAAGATTTCAAGCAGGAGGTTGATTGGAGGGAGAGATCAAGACAATTGTGGCTCAAGGAGGGAGATGCCAACACGAAATTCTTTCATCTTGTGGCTAGCTCTAGGAGGCGTGCAAATTATATCTCTCCCATTATCAAAGATGGACATAGGCTCTTTTCTATTCAAGAAATAAGGTATGAAGCTATCAGGTATTACAGGGGAGCCTTTCGGGCAATTAAGAGAGGGGAATGGAGGATGGCAGGGAATGATGCACCAGGAGTTACAATGGAACAAGCCTCTCAACTGACAGCAACCATTTCTGAACAAGAGACCTTGCAGGCGATTAAGGAACTTAATATGGAAGGCTCCTTAGGACCTGAGGGGGTACAAGTGTTCTTCAGTAAAGAAATGTGGAGCGTGATTGGCAAGGAGGTGATGGAAGTCATAAGAGAATTTGAGAAGGGCAATTCAAGTTTTGATAAGATCAACAAATCATATCTATTCTTATTGCCAAAGACTATGGGAGCTGAGAAGTTTTCAGACTTCAGGCTGATCTCATTATCGAATTCCATCTACCTTGTGGTGAGTAAGATACTAGCAAATCGATTGAGAACTGTTCTACAGAGCTTAATCCACTCAGTGCAGTCTGCTTTTTTACCCAACAGATCCCTCCAAGAGTCCATTTTGGCCCAAGAAATGTTGAGTGGATGGCACAGAAGGAAATGCAAGGTATTCATGTGGAAAGTTGACTTCCAAAAGGCGTATGATTCGATTTCATGGTCATACATCTGGGAGGTTTTCAAAAGGAGAGGCTTCCCTCCTCTATGGATCCAGTGGATGAAGCGATGTATCGCAACTGCCTCCTTCTCCCCGTTGATCAATGGGAAACCATGTGGTGCTTGGATTCAACCTCAATGTAGGGTTAGACAAGGGTGTCCTCTAGCCCCCTTGATCTTTAACCTTGCAATGGATGGGCTCGCAAGATATGCATGCAAAATGACAGAGGTGGGGGTCATCAGAGGGTACTCACTGTCCAATAGGAGGTCCTTGGCTCCCATTTTGCAATATGCAGATGACACGATTTTTTTGTGGAAGGGACCAACTCTGCTGGCCATGCTCTAGGTTTTATGGTAAAAATTTTTGGGGATATATCAAGCCTGAAATTGAATAGTGAAAAGTCTACTTTGATATGCTTTGGCATGAATGAGCAGGGACAAAAGGATCTTGAGACTACATTGGGTTCACCTTAGTCTAAGCTGCCAATGAAGTACCTGGGACTGCCATTGAGAGCTGCAAAAATGAAGAAAAATGACTGGAATATTTTGTTTGACAAAGTATTTGGCAAATTGAAAGGGTGGAGTAATAAATTCCTATCTAAGGGTGGGAGATTAATCCTCCTAAACTCAGTCATAACTTCCATCTCGGTCTTCTATTTCAGCATCTTTAAGGCCTCGAAATCTATTTGGAAACGATTGGATGTAATGCGGAAAAGATTTTTTTGGATAGGGGCTCGTCATGAGGGAAGTTTTATGCAGCCTGTGAGATGGGAAAAGATCTGTAGGCCAAAGGAAACATGTGGTATGGGGATTAAGGCACTTAAGGAGTTCAATGAAGCTCTTCTGATCAAATGGGCCATCAAGATCTTTGAGGGCAAGGATGAAATCTAGACAGACTTGATCAAAGACTGTTATGGTGGCTCCAATAGTGCACTGAAGAGGCTACAACCAGCTAAACCATCCCCTTTTTGGAGATCTGTTATCCTTGCAATCAAAAGCAACTGGCACATGATGCAGCCTATGGTTGGAGATGGCTGTCACTTCAGCCTGTGGAATGAGCAATGGTCAGATTTGGGGATACTAAGGGATGCGTACCCGAGGGCACATGCTGTATCTGCAGATAAAGAGGTTACTGTAAGCAGCTTGTGGTCTGCTGCAGGGGGCTATTGGAGGCTGGAAGGTTTTGATTTGTGTAGATCAGGTACTCTGCAATGGGAGGACAGGCAGAATTTGTTGGCTGCACTGCAGCAGATACATCCTAGGCAGGATGCGACTGATACTTATGGCTGGAATGGGATCTTCTCAGTGTTGCAGGCCTATGAAAGGATCATCAAGTCAAACACAGATGTGGAGAGTGATCCAATTGGCAAGAAGATATGGCTATTGAAGATCCCTTTGAAAGTTCAAATCTTCTTGTGGCTATGCAGGTGGGAAGGCTTGATCACTAGTGATCTTAGACACAGAAGAATGGGGACAATGCTGAACGCCTGTCATCTTTGTGGATTACACACTAACAATGTGTCTCATATCTTTTCTTCATGCTTGGTTATAGACAAGCTTTGGAGGAAAATTTGCCAGGAACCTCTACCCACCTGGGACTCCCTTTGGCAGAGGTTCAGTACACCTGGACTACCGTATAGGTGTATGGCTGCCACCTTGTGGTGTGTGTGGAGGGCGAGAAATGAAAAGCCTTTTCAGGAGAGACCGGTTCGATGTGAGAAAATTGTAAATGAGTGCTGGTCCCTCATACATAGTTGGGGATCTGTTTTGTAATGTTTTGTTTAATTTGAAATATATTGCCCTCTAGACTGCTATCGTTTCACGATAGCTCTCCTCACTGTTTCAAAAAAAAGAATAACTTGAATGAACCCTAGGATGAGAATGAACCCTAGGGTAGGAACAAATGAGTAGGGTTGAGATACACTACTTGAGATGCATGTCAAACTTTAAATGCTTCCAAATGTATTGGTTATTTTAATGTGATGCCTTGTCAGTTAGAAAATCACGAGCTGCCTATTTTAAGAATGGAATAGGAAATGTAAATAGAGAGATCTGAAAGTTTGGAATATGAAATGAAAGGAATACTAGCATGAACCCTACAGGGAATTAGGAGGAAAACTCTTGTAGACGAGAAGTGAGCTGGCCCTTGTGTACGTGGTACCAAGGAGAGCCACTGTCCCTTTAGTGTAGAGGGGTACTAGCCACTTGTTGGGTTGAGCCCTGGGGTCAGGCCTAGACACTCTACACCGACTCTGTTTGGCCCTCGTGTACGTGGTACCAAGGTGAGCTACTTAGTGTAGGGAGGGAGCTAGCCACCCCAGGGGGCCCAGGGTTAGGACTAGCCGCCTTACATCGACTCTTGTTAGGCTCACTGGGCAAATGGGGATAGTTGGATGAGGGTATGCGAAATGTGGAGGGGTGAGACCCCTGTTCTGTTCTATTCTGAGAGGGCAAGGCCCTGTACTATTCCGTGCTGTACCTTTAGGCATACCCGCTAGCAGAAATGATTGACCGCGTGCCAGTGAGGGATAGCTACCCACGTGTTTATCACGCGTGCCGTAGTCACTACTACGTCACGACCGTGACCTCGGGGTGGTTGACTGGGTGTAGGATTACCACGAGGGACTCTCCCAACCAGGAAAGCACCACGTGTACCTCCTACATCATGGAAAAGACTGCAATCAAGATTGTTCCTGTGAGGAACATGCCAGATCAAGAAATGATTTAAGTGAATAAAGGAATAATAAATTAGAAGTACTTAGTTGAACTAAATGAAAATGGATAGTTACTTAATTGCATTAATTAATAGCTTGTCGTAATTACATGTAAATGACTAAATTACCACTCTACTCAGTGTTCGCTGACTCCAAAAATTTTTATAACCTTGTTCAGGTCAGGGAGTTGAGCAGCTAGCACCACCGGTTGCAGAGAAAGCTAGGCCCAGTCGAGCCTAGCCTTAGCTGCGTTTCTTAATGTTTCCCTAGCTTTTGTTGTAGTAGCGAGTATTTTTATTCTATGAAATACTGTTTCAGTTGCTTTTCCGCTATACTTCCCTCCTCTGTAGTTGTGATGGCTTGCAATATTGATAGACTCTTCGCTCTATTTCTTTTACTGTCTCTTGTTTTCTTTCTGCTTAGTTACATTGCATGTGTGGATGTGAATTATTTCCTACTTTTGGTTATTTCTCGTTGGACGATTAGGTCTTAGGATTAGTCGAGGTGGGCCGGTCTCGGGTCCTGTAGGGATCTGGGATGAGTCGTAACATGGTAGCTGCAAAGAAATCTAAGGGTAGTATCTTTCTTCAAAAAGTAAATGAGAAACTGAAATAAAGTATGTGGCAGCAATGCTAGTGTGTAGCATACAAATAGTCTACCAAATAATGTAGAGCAGCCCATCTAAAGTATGGAGCCATGTAATTTTCCACCCTTTTTCTAACTTGGAACACTCATGATTGAAACACAATCAACTAGCATTAAGCTCTCTTTCTTTCTTAGAATAAAAATACAAGCCAACCCAAATACTGCATTTTCTTAGAAAAGCCCATGAGTGGGCTTACTGTAATCTCCTAAACACAAGCATCATAGACACCCAACTACAAACAATGATATACCTAACCAATCATCAGCTTTTCTTCATGTTGCTTCTTTATTTTCCTTCTAAAAAATTGAAGAATGGTTAGGACCTATGGACTATACACACTACTTGTCTTGTAGAAATGCAGAAATGCAAGCTTGTAAAAAGGGATGAAATCAAGTTAAGAGACTCCCATCAATGCCAACTAGTTCATCTTCATGGAGCCTATAGATCAAAATGTAAATACAACTGCAGTAATTGAGCAAAATAAACACACATGCATGCAAAGAGAAATGACTTTTATTACTTCTAGAGAATTCGATAATATGACAAAGTGTGGTTGTACTAGGTTACCCGCTTTTATCAAAATTCTTATCATTTTAAATTGTCTATGGGTCATCTTATTATTGCCAATCTTACCTTTATTATTGCCTTGCTTCCTATTGAAGGGTTTCATCTACTATTTCCTAGTAGAATAGGTTACTTATCCTTTTTTTATCTTAATGAATAGGTTACTAATTATTTTATTTTTGTAGTTAAATTATAATGTATATTTTGAAGAGCTATAACATCGTGTTTAATGATTTATAGTTGTGCATCGCCTTGAGTTCGAGAACCTTTTTGAGCTGCTCAAGATCTCATAGCTGAAGTGCATGACAACCAATGAACCATTAAGGCAATTGGAGGAAGACTTAAGAGGACTTACATTTTGATGAACAATTTCTAAGGTAGGAGCTACTTATACCATCTAGTCTTAGATTGCAATGTTGTCTACCCGTTTAAGAGTGTATAAAGTGAGATTGATAGATACTTATGGCTTATGCCGTTATAATGTTTGTAGATGCACAATTTTCTTTCAGAATCATATAGAAAAGTTAATTCATTGGATGTGAATATAAATAATTCAATTTGTTATTTTAAGAGTAATGTCTTGTATATTTTGCTTTAATCTTGCTTGAATAAAGGTAAACATCCTTGTTGATGATAAGGTTCAATCTTAAATTTATTAAGATATTGGAAGATCATAAAATTGAATAGGATTTAATAATAAAAATCTCCATATCTACATTGACATATCTTGTAATAGATAGTCATGTCGGTATTATGTGAAAAACAAAGTTGAAGCTGTTACCTAAAGTGATGGTTTTACCAACATTTTTATACTACACCGTTGGATAAAATTGTTGCTGTTGTTCCTATCACATATAACGGGCAACTTTAACAATGTGACCATCACTGTAGTTCTAGGTACAACACCGATGGTTTTTACTGTTAGTGTTTCCTACAGTGTCGCCTCTTAGGAGAATAGGAATGAAGATCGTCGAAATAGCTTCTTAGATCAATAGCAATGGTCATTTTGACTTATATCGATGGTTATGGACTTTCGGTATAGGTGCAGACTATTATTGTGTAGATGGAGAAAATATGATGAATATGGACTTGTTTGGTAAGGGAAATAAGTTAGTGGAATAAGTAGAGGAATAAGAAAGGAGTTGTGGATGAGTTTTGATGTTTAGATCTGTAGGGGGGTTAAAGTTTTTCCATAGGGGAGGTGGAATAACTTTAGGTTGAGTTAACTCCCTTTAACCTGACACAAGTGATCAGGTGGGTTAAGTGGCAAACAAACTTGGGTTAACCCACTTAACCCAACTACCAAACAAGCCCACGAGGTTAATGCCATTTGGATAAAGAGACGTAGAAATGAATGAAATTAAGGATGGGAGAAAAAAAACTAGGTGGAAGGGAGAATTGAATAAGTGGTATGGGATGTGGATCTCAATTTATAATAGAGAAGATGAGATAAGGATAGGGAGCCAAGCTATATATATATGGGGAGGATCTAGAGAACACATTGCTTACAAAATAGGTGATGAGCATGTAATATAGTCCATTAGATTAAGATCGCATGAACGTGGTAAATGTACCACTCATACCAATGAAGTTGGTATTGCAATAGCTCCAAGATTGAAGCATTTAACATAAAAGTAATCCACATGCATTTATAATTATTAAGTTACCTAAAAAGTAGGACACGATAATAACTAATCATATCTACATATTCTAAAAATAGATATGTAGATAGATTGTAATACAACAACAATATATTCAAAACCATAAATATCCATATTAAGTACGTAAGAATCCGAAAAAGTAGGACCAATCAAGCAAAAAATCCAACTGTTTTATGCTTGAAATTAAAGAAGAATCTATGTTATTATCTTTAAAATTATTGTTACAAATAGAACGACGTTCGTAACGATAAGTGTGTATAATTGTAACAACTTTACTTGTAAGTTGTAATGAATAGTAGGATTCTTGTAACAAATCAAATAAAATCTTGTAACAACTGATTTGTGAAACTCTTTTAATATTAGGTGCAATGTGTCGTAAATACTTTGTAATATATAATATAATGCATCAAATATGTATATCACATATGATCAAATTACAACTGCATAAGATTTCATTAAAGTAAATATAATTTTTTGGTAATGCATACATGATTTGTTCCAGAATTGTAATACAGACAATCAATATGAAGACACACATGAAACATATTATTATAATATGTTGTGTTCCGACATCTTCTAGTGGCGGATAGTTGTAATGTTAAATATATGATATTGTAATGTGTTGTAGCTACTTTGTAATACATCACCTTCATTTGATATAATTTGTGTTACAAAGAGAAATTGAGTAACAAGGATGTTGGGAATTGAGCTGTAATACAATCCAGCAATGGATAAACTAATAGAGAGATAGTTGTGATACAAGCAAACAACACAAAACAATGGATATTCGAGTTGTAATACAAGGTAACAACACATAGATAATAGATAGTCGAGTTATAATATAAGCCAACAACACAATTGATTATAATATAAGCAATTGACATTATTATGGAAGATAATCAATACAAGATTTAGGGGATTTGTCGTTATATTCTATATATATTAAGATAATTATGATTAGATATTTCCAAAATTAATTGGCACTTGGTGTGGGTTGGTTAAAACCATTTACGATATAGTGAAGTGGTTTCATCAAATGATTGTGCAATCCGATGGTCACCATTTTAGGCTTTTTAGAAGATTTGTGAGCATATATATTGATCAATGGATACTTTTCCTATATATATATATTGATTTTATGTAAATTAAAAATATTAGACCAACTATGAAGAATTTTCCTTTGAGAATATATCGCCCCTCACAATATTAGTGTGTGGAGGTCTGGCAAGCTCTTCCCATGATAAGATGATCTACCTCCAAGAATCAGCATACTTCAAACTTGGACATCCCTAAAAAAATATCTCAGGATAAATCAATTAAGGCAATTTGATCGATAAACTTAAATGATTTATTAACCAAATTTTGGATTGATTGACCAAATTGTATGGTTGATTGATCAATCTACTTTAGTCACTTCTCAATTGATCAACCAATTTAGCTGATTGAATGATCAATGTGAATCAATCACTCTCAACTTCTTATGCAATTTCATCGGCCATATTGATTTTTAATCGACCAATCAGCATCATATGCACCTTGAGTGAGAGAGATGAGAGAGAGAGAAGAAGAATGGTAATGTGTGTGTTTGATGGGAGCACCCTTATAATTCTTATATAGAGTACGTGACCCAAAGCAATTGTTACAAAATTCAAAGAGATTAATTGACCTATTAATGAATCAATTAAGTTACGAAATCAATGATATTTAAATTTGTAGCAAAAGTATCCAAGTTTCAAATTGATTCTCACCTAGGCCCGAGCCCAAGCCTAGATGGGGACAAGACGGGGTGTGAGTGCCCGCTTGCGTGGTCTCAAACCCCACCATTTGCTCTTTACTACATAAGTCACGGGAGAGAAAAGAGTTTATACTAACCAAAAGGTTTGTCCACTTCCAATGTGGCACTAAAAGCCTACACCAAATTCCTTTGATTTCAACATGAATTCTCATGTCATTACATATCAATTGAATCCCAAATAATGCAATAAAGTCCTAAAAATCAACACACCCCTACAAATTCATCATTGAAATTCGACGATAAGAGAAAAAACTCCTCGGTTGCTACACTCAGTAAAGGTAGCTTCCGATTTCAACCTTTATTTGAGTCATCCACCTTTACCACCATAGGAATAAAGTGAAACTAGTTTTGAACTTTAGACCTTTGATGTAGGGTATAAAATGGTGACAATAAAGTTAGATTCTTGGTGATAATCTTCAAGGTTGGTGCTCCTCAGGGCCATGCACCATGTCCTCTTTCGCAGGTATATTTGAGAAAGACTTTATTCCCTTAATTGTGGCCTACATTAACACTCACATAGGTGGCATTCTACAAGTATGCGTTGCTAGCATCTTTCCAAAAAGACTTGAACCCATTCAAAATCTTTTCTCTTCCTATATTTGCAATTTGAGGTACTTAAGCTTCTAGGGATTGGACTCAAATACAAAAGCATCGAACATAAGTGCCAACTAGTTCCCTATAAAACTTGTTAATATCACATTGAGCCTACTTTGTGGGATCTCCACTCAGTTAGGTTCCGTTGTTAATACAGATGAACTCCTAATGGGTCTCAGTCCTATCCCAAGTGGAGACTTAAGGACTAAAGATATATCATGTTTTTTAATGAATGGTTCTGTTGTGTTATCCTTTGATCCAATGGAATCCATAGTGATTACTCCTTGTGACATCAAATCCCTTATAGAGTTAAGTTTGATTTGGATATGTCTCCTTGTTTTTTAATTAAACTTTGAACTCTTAATATTTACTATTGTATTGATGCTATCATAATTCAAAAATAACACATGAATTAGCCTACCATGGTGATCACGAAAATATGAGGTTTGTTAATTAGGAAATTTAGTGTCGTTGCAATGCGTAAATCCGCTTTCGCTTTTAAAATTTATAAGACCTAGATAGTGGGGTATCTAGGGTCATCTAAGGAGGTAGGTTTGCAAATTTGTTTCTCTTGACTTGAACAAGGAAATCAACTTTCTTTTTGATTTTTTAAATATATACTTTTTATAGATTTTTGAAATAAAGGCAACATGCAAGTTTTTGTTGATAGTAGGAAAACAACTAATACCTAATTCAATAAAGCTAACCCTAAGGTGACAGGTGGAGCCTCTCCCTAAGCTCACCCTAGGCACGTGGAGGCTTAGAATAATTAGGGAGAGGGAGTGAAACAAATGCTAGGCAAAAATTGTAAAAAGCTTTGCAACAAAAATTGAAAGAAGGCAATTTGAATTAAAGCAAAATTGTTTACACAAAACCTATAGAGGAATGCTTCTACTCTACTTGAAAATACAAGAAAAATAAAACACAAATCCTCTAGATAGATGGTGAAGAAGAGGGCTTCTTGCTTCAAGCCAAGTAGCTCCTTGACTTGAAAAGACAACTCCTCCTCCTTCTTGAGATGCTCCTCCAAATGATGTCCTCTAAGGTGGTAGCTACCACCTTTAATTCTCCTCCTCCAAGGGTGGATGTCCACCCTAGGTCCTTCTCCTTTGCTTGGCCATCCTCCTTGAAGTAGAATGGCCCTCCTCCTTGGCATGGCACAAGTTGAAGAGAGTGGGGAGAAGAAGGCACCAAAGGGGCAGGTGATGTGCCCCTTTAATCTTCTTCTCTACTTCTTCTTGGCCGTAGGTGTAGGTGGGTATAGGTAGAATGATACACTAATGGAGGATGATTTTTATGTGGTGATATGGTGGGTTTAGATAGAGGTGGAGAGGGGGGTAGTTGGCGTGAATAGGTGGAGGGCTAGGAAGGAGATTGGTGGTGGTTGTGGGTGGCTAGAATGATCCTAGGGCTAGGGTTAGTTGGCGCCACCTTAAAGGGTGTTAATGGGGTGGTTATGGTGGTGTTGGTGGCTTTTGGTGGTGGAGAGACACCACCATTTTGGTGCCAACCTAGGGTATTCTAGAAGGGGGGGTTAGGTGGATGGTGGAGATGGATTTAAGGGGAGATATGTGGTGGAGATGAAGGGGATTTTGGAGGGAAAAAGTGGTGCCAAAATGGTGGTGGTTATGGTGATTTTTGGCACCAAAATGGTGGAGTCTTTTGGTGGTGATGATGGGGTGAAGAGGTGGCTAGGTGGTGGTGCCAACTTGGAGTAGGGTAGCCAGCTTAGGTTAGCTTAGTTGGTGGAGCTAGCTAGGGTTGAGCTGAAGGTGGTGGATGGCCAAGGAGCTAGATGCTAGCTAAGCTAAGCTAAGCTAGCTTAGCTAGCTATGGAGTAGAGGAGTAGGTAATGTGAGCTAGGGTTTGAAGAGAGGAGCTGAGGAGAAGTTTGAAGCTTGAAATGGAGCTGGCAACTACTTAAGAGGCTGGCATGGAGCTACTCTAGTTGGCTTATCTTGCTAGTTCTTTGCTAGATACTAAGCCAAGCTAAAGTGAGTTGGCTTCTACCATAATGAGCTGAGGTGAGCTGGGTCTGGTGCTCCCGGGGAGGATCAAGCTGGTTGAGGCAGCTAAGGTAGCTTAGCTCAACTGAGTTGAGCTAAGCTGAGTCCCCGAGAGCTGGGCTTGATCTTCTTGAGCTGGAATGAAGTCATCTTCAACTGAGATGAGCTGAATGGAGCTAGGATGAGCTAACCTTAATTTAGGTGAGCTGAATTCTAGCTATGGTGAGCTGGATCAAGCTGAGTTCCAGCTAGTGAGAGCTTCTCCTTCACCAGTTGCCTTCCTGAGTGCTAGGGTACTAGGGATCTGGCAATCTATTTATCCCTAACACTCACAAAAACACATTAAAAATAAAATAAAAAATGCAATGCATGCCTAACCTAATTTTTGCCTAAATGCAACCCAAAAACCCATTTGCAGAGTATAATCCTAAGAGCTAGGTTTATTTTAATGCATAAGAATAATGATAAACTGGTGTTTATCACATGGGAATTCCAAAAAATAAGCCTCCTTAGCCATTCAGCCTCAATTTCATTGGTGTCCAAACCTTATAGCTTAGCCTTGAGGATAGATCGAGCAAAAATAGTTTGTTTTGCAAACTACCAGGAGACTGCATTGCCTAAAAAGGAAAACATTTATCCTGTAACACCATTACTCTCAAAATCGTACGTTTGACCTATCCAACCTGCATGACTATATCCTTCCAAAATTGAAGGATATTTATCATAATGCAAACTAAGGGAACTTGTTCCCTTTAATTACCTATGTACTTCATTCAGGGCATTCCAATGAGTATTATTAGGATAACTTGTGTATCTACTCAACTTAGACATGGAAAAGGAAATATCTGATATAGTATAGTTAGCCAAATACATCTAGTTTCCTATAATTTGTGAATATTTAAGTTGTGAAACAGGTGTTCTATTCTTATTCATGTAGAAAGTTTTTGATGAATCAAATGTAGTGCTTACTATTGGAGTCATGTGCTCTGAGCAAGCCAACCTATGTTAAAGAACTCGATCAATGATTTAGATCTCAATCTTAGATCGCATCAACACATTGATACTATTAGATGAGTCCCTTAGTATAATCAGGATAATGTACTATGACATGTTGGATATACCGATGGCAAGTATCGAAGAATCCAAATAGTTTGGACCGAGGATTTCAATAAGTTATCAAGAATGATAATGATATCTAACTGTTATCTACAACATGAGAAGAGTGGCAACCTTTTGTAGAGAGTGTTGCCTAATTGATGCGCTTAATGCACATCTTTTGCATGGGAATAGAGATTCAAGGTTGTCACACAAGTTGAGTCAAGGAGTTGACTCGATGAGATGAAGATGAGAAAGTTTTTCTCTCATTACTATTACCGAGAAGGTGTATTCTTTGACCTAGGACATATATGCACATTTGGTGGACCGATAGTTGATGCACCCACCTTAGTGATAAGACTGAAAAAGTTGGTGTGCATATGAGGGCACAAGCGACACATGATCTCCCTAAGGTATCACAACAACTCTCTATTGTAGCTGTATGTAGCAGATCTAGAGACTCGAGCTCACTCCACGTATATTATAAGTATGAAATTCCGTGCATGGTCATACAGATCCTAATCAGACCCATACATGAAAGAGAAGAAGACAGTGCTTTGAGAAAAAATCTGGTCTCCATTATTGTCTTAATGAAATAAGGAGAATGTGAAAAATGTGTAACCCATGATAGAATGGATAGTGAATCTTGGAGTTAATCCTAAGGATTACATGTGTTTAGCCACTTTGATCGAGTTTTAAAATACTCGTCGTAGTATAGTGACTAAAGTGATGAAAATATTTAAATTGATATCTTGAATTTGTGAGTATGAGATCATTTGAGGGAGCAAATTAATCACAATTAATCACTAATCAGAAGAATATAAATTAAGGCACAAGAGCTTGACGCAAATATAAATATATTACTCAATGAATATTGCTATCAAATTCAAAAATAAATGAGTGTTAGAGCCGAAAATGTTATTTTCCAAGTAAGCTTAAGCCAGCCTCAACACATAGCAAATTTCCAACCAAAGAGCCTCTCACAAAGAAAGCCACAAATGATCCAGAGCTCAGCCAAAGCTCCAGTCCAAAATCAACCCAAGTTCATCCTAGACGCACTCGCATGTGTGCGGGTGTGCTTGCATATGGTGAACTGGGGACCCAACCCCCTGGTTATTGAGTAAAGCTTATATGGGCACAATTCCTTAAATGCCTAAATCCAAGTCGCCTTCCTTTATGAGGTGGGACTAAGATCCCAGATCCTCCTTCATTTTCCTTTGAGCCTTCTTCGTGTGCTACAACGAGAGAGTTGTTGCTTGATTGCTAAAGGATGGCTGTTGGATCTCTAATCCAATGGCCTAGAAGGCTTTCCCAAGAGGTTCCACATGAGGAGAGGGTGACGTTTGCATTGATTGCTCACCGAATAAGCTCGACGATGCTAGAGAAGAGGATGCCGGCGAATGCTTAAAAATAAGAATACGGGCTTTTGGCCCCAATTAAACCTTCAAGAACCTTCATTGTGAGTTGACGAACGTGGTGGTGGTAGTAATTTGGTATGCGGTGACCTAAAGAGGTTAGCCAGACACAGCGGAGGTGGTGGGTGAGGATGGCGTCTAGCCAAGGTTTTAGTTGATCAAAAGCCTCAATCTTTTGAGATATTTTGATCACCAAGGCCTCGTGGTGCTTATAAGGTGAATGGCGAGGTGGGAGATGGAGTGTAGACCGGGTTCAAGCTCACCAATGCTCTCAGCAGCTGAGGAGGAGAAGAACAACGAGAAAGCTAGAATAATCCTAATTCTAGTGACTCTAAGCTAATCTATAGGAAGAGGGAAAGAGGAAGAGCTAGGTAATTTGGATGAAGGAGGTTGAATTGCATTTGGTGTTGGCCGGCCAGACTCAAGGAAGATGATAGCTCCGGTGAGGTGTTCGATGGAGTCTACATGACCTAGCTTTAGCTGGCTAGAGTCAGAGGATGATGATGAAGATGGTAGTGATGCTCTTTTGGCTGGAGCATGCATGGAAGAAAGAGAATAGAGAGGGTCACTGGAGTCAAAGAATGTGGCAGTCGTGGAGGAAGAAGAGGGTGAAACACGGCTAATTCTCGACCAATTTGTTCTTGGGAATGCCCAAGCACTTATATAGAAGAGGAATTTGCAACAATTGGCCCCAAATTTGCAATCTTAACTTGTGAATTTGGCACTTTTATGTAATGCAAAATTCAAGCTCGCTGGAGAGGATTCTCTCCAAATTAGATCACGAGAAGATGCTTGATGGATTGGGGATGACTTTAAGAACAATCTTACAAAATATGTAGAGATTTGGTGAAGATTTGATCACCCAATTCCTCAATCAAGTCTTGCATGATTTGGGTATGTTGTGCTGCTACTGTTTCCTTATTTGAGATGAAGAGGGTAGGGTCCTGATTGTAAGAGAAATCAAAATATAGGGGGTTTTATGTAATAAATAGAGACAATTGGGCTAAAGTGTAAACTAAGTCAAGATAAACTCCAATTGGACTCAAAATTTACGGGTAACCTAATTTTGATCCAAAGATGCTGATGGTCACCTTAAATTTGGGTTTTGATGAAGTTTGGCTAGGTAATTTACACTATAGCCCCAAAATGAAGTAATTTCCTACCTTGGTCTCTGGTTTTAGTCAAATGGATTCATTTAATCAAAGTCAAAGTTCCAAACCTCATAGAATATTTTTTTAATGATTTTTAGGAGGTTTATATTACATTTATTTTCACCAGAACCCATTCAATTGAAGTGAGGTTGTAAATAGGTTTTTTATTATTAAATTAATTCTCAATTCTTAGAAAACCCTGATTCAGCTAGTTCAATCCCCCTTCTTGATAATTTAAGTTCATTTAACCTTAGATTAGGCATTTATTCACCCATTAGTTAATCTACATTTGTGATTATTCATTTAAACAACAGAATTAACTCTAGTTCTCTTCTCAGATTCAACACAGAACTGAATTATGCCCTTCTGATGATTATTGAGGAGCTTTTAACTTGGGAATTGGGCTAAATTAGGCCAGTTATGGAAAATGATGGTATTACCATCATACCCCCATGCCTAACTTTTGCTAGTCCCTAGAAAAATCCTATGGAACAAACCAGATCTCTAGGCCAGAATTAATCGTCAAGATGCCTTATCGTGCCATACCTCTAGAGACTAGTTCAAAATACCAACTCTAGGCCTAAAGGTGATGGTAACGTTATCATTCTCCATAACTAGCTTGACTTAGTCAAAATCAAGAGATAAATGCTCCTAAATGATCACTTGAGGGCAGTAATTCCACTCAGATATGTTTTGAGAAGAGAACAACAAAACATGGTTAATTCTGCTGTTTTAATATCACATGAATGTAGAGTAACCACGGGGTCACCCAGGGGTTAATTGAAGGTCAATTGGGCATAAAAGACCAAGAAGTGGGCCCACACTAATAGAAATAGGGTTTCACTCATTTTGAGAGCCAAATCACTACACAAAACCCTAATTTTCAACCCTGCTTGAATTGCAAAGGTACTGGTCAAAATAAAATTAATATAAATCTTCTAAAATTCATAGAAAAATATTGTAAGAGGTTTGGTACCCTTGGTTTGACCATTTGAACCCATTTTGACGTAGGATAGAGATTCAGATGAGATTTTACCCTAATTTGGGTTTCTATGCAAATTTCCCAATCAAACATGATAAAAAATCAAATCCAATCTTACCATTATATTTCTTGGGTTCAAATTAGGTTGAAACCAAAATTTAGGCCCAATCAGAGTCCATCTTGACCTAGTTTACAATTTGGTCCCTAAATTCTCTATTCCTCACATCCAAGCCCTAGCTTTTGAAATTTCTTGCAAATATGTCCCTAACTTTCTCATCTCTTTCACAAAGAGCCCCCTACCATCATTGTTAGGTCAACCTGTAGTAGTGACCTTTGACCAAGCTTGAAACCCCACTAAACCTACACCAAATCCCACCAAATTTGGTGGGATTGATGTTTACACTCTAGGGAATCATTTGAACATGATTTGAGATGCAAAACTTGAGTGAAAATCCCCATTGAAATCTGAAAAAAACATGGGAATTCCTTTCTCCTAAAATCGACTCAAGTGCACCTAATTTCCTATTTAGAGCTCGGGTTTGAGCTCTATAAAAGCAACCTTAAGTCCCAGCATTGAAATTAGTCCAATTTTGGCCACAAATTCCCTTCTTCCTCTTCTCCTCCAGCCACCTTCGCCATGACTTCGGCAAGCTTCCCTAACCCTTTTGTCAGGTCGGCCAACGGTCAAATTGACTAGCCTAATACCTTCCTCTCCTTTGTCCGCTCTTCGCTTACCATCATAGGGGCTCCTACCTCCTCAATCACCATTATTCTCCCTCACCAGAGGTTTCACCTTCCAGGTGACCGGCAAGGCAAGTCACCGCGATTCTCTCCCTCTTTCGACCAATAGAGTAGTCCTTCTGCCTCCTCTCCTTCTTTAGGTTAGATTCCACCTCTTATCACCCTAATTCAACCGACAAACCACTACCTCCCCCTTCGTCTTCTTCCGTAATGGCAACGCCTCCAGCAAAGCCACCACACCACCATTGACCACCACACACCCAACCACCACCACCATAAGCTTCCCCATCACTCTTCGACCAAAACCCCTCTACCAATTAGAAGCTTCAACCATTGAATCACTCCACCAATCACCGCACCTCACTATCATCACCTTTGACACCGTCCGGCCGCTCCTGACCTCTAAACACCCAATCACCCACATGATTTGTATACATCTAAGTAGCCTAAAATGTCTATTTATGCATGCTCTTAGTGTCATAGAAACATCATGCATTGTAAATATTGCATAACATGCATCATCATGCATTTAGGTCAATTTATATAAAGTGTATAGTAATTCTCCCCTTTTTGTGGCTAGGGATAGGCCAACATTTATCGAGGACACAGATTGAAGATCCAACCGTACAAATCTGATCAGGGCGACGATCGAAATTCAAGGACTCCGAGATCGCCCTCATCGGACCTATGTAGCATCAAATGTAGTCCGAGAAAGATCAAAGGTCAAGGGGCAAGATGGTGTAAATTCATACCTCTGACAACAAATATAATTGTACGGATGGGTTTGGATTGACAATCGCAGCCCAACGACGCAAAAATCGGTCCAATCTGACATCTGTGGTGCCATCTACAAGTTAGAGAAGATGGACAGCCAGGAGGATGCCATGTGGGACCATCCTAGCCACCCAAAACTGGCCAAGCCTCCCGCTCCACCTCTGAAGGCACGATCAAGATGCAATCTTAGCCGTTGGATCGAGATCCAACCATTGAGGGTGTGCGAATGTTAAAACCAAAATGGAACATAAGTAGAGGCGTAGCGCAGCAGTCAAAGAGCCTCCTCGCGAAGACGAGGCATGGGTTTGAGCCCTACGTGCCTCAAATCGAATGTGCAAGTAGGGTGTAGCTCAATTCGGTCGCTGGATCATGAGCGGGTGATGGATGTGGGAGCTATGTGGTGGCACGGATGAGCGTAAACGTTCACGCCCGATCTGACGTGCGATCGAACGTGCGATCGCACGCGTGCACGTGCTTAAGCAGTGAAGAAGAGGCACGCGTGGATTTTTAGTCATCCAATCTATCGATTGGACGGTTGAGATGAGCTAAACATGGGTGGAGTGCACAACGCATGAAGCTGAAGAGGCTAGGGCATGCATGTTTGGCGGTGTGGGGGCTTTATTGATGGTTATATCCGTCATGAAAGACTGTTACATTAATGTTTTAAAATTAAAATGACATATTTGCCCCTATTCCTCACTTATAAAAGGCCCTATGCCCTCTACATTTTCTTCATCCCTTCCATAATCTCTCTCCCTCTCTAAGAGCTAAGAACTCAAGTTCTAAATCTTACTCTAGTGCTCCCAAGCTATGGGAAGCTCCGCTAGAGTAAAAATAGAAAATTTTCCACCTCTCATCCCCTTCACGGAGCTCTCTCCAGCCATCTTCTCGCCCTCATTCTGGAAGTGAATCCCACGACGCCGATGCCCTACCTTACCCTCGGTTCTTCTCGATCTGTCCTCCATCATCTGTCTTCGTTCTCCTTCTTCCAGGCAATGTTCGTCTAGCCTGTCCTCTAAGCAACCATAGAGGAGGATAACTTCTCTCCCCTTCTCTTTATCGCTTTCTAGATTTAATTTCCCTCTTTCTAGTGTTGTTGGTAATGACATTATTTTAAGTATAAAAGTTATTTCTCTCTCTCTCTCTAGTTGTAGTGTTTATATTGCAAATAGAATAGTAATCATTGTGAATGTCTCATTTATAATAAAAAATTACAACAAAAAAAAATTGTGGAATTCAAATTGACGTAGCCTACTCGTGTTCGACCTAAGACTCATTCCGAGTTTCGGTTAAAAATTATTTAATTAATGGATTTTCTTGCAAATCATGCTACAACGACGAGTTTTCTAAACTCAAATCTTTTTGTAATGAATTCCTGTACATCATTTTAAGCGAGACTGAGGTACTCCTGAGTCCAGGGCTTGTATTGTTGTGTTGTAGGGTTCTTATCCCTAGTTGATGGGAACACCATCATGAGCCACAACTAGCTCTGTTTGATATGATTAAGTCAATAATGGCTCCTACATATCCATCAGAAGGTCTTAAGGGCACAAAACATTGATTTGAGAAGAAGACAAGAATACAAGGTTATTTCTACAAATTTACCATTCTATCACAAAAATAGAAAAACCATGGGTTCTCTTAGGGGTTGAACAAAGGTTAAATGGTCTTAAGAGTCTAATAAGTGGGTTAGAACAGATAGAAAAGGGTTTTCATGCGGTACAAAAATTAATGGACATCTGAAATCCTAAAAATAGATACGCTTAATTAACTGAGGTTCTAGTCAGGATAAAATTCACCTAAACCCTCTAAAAATCATAGAAAAATATTCTCTAGGGTTTGTTACCTTCAATTCGACCATTGGAACCCATCTTGACCTAAAATAGAATTTCAGACAGATATTTACCCTAATTAGGGTAATTGTGCAAATTACCCAACCCAACTAGGTCAAAACCAAAATCCAACTCCATCATTGGACTCCTTAGGTTAAAATTAGGTTTGTACCAAAATTTGAGTCCAATCTAAGATTTTTTCGAACTAGTTTGCACTTTAGTCCAAGTCTGATTTTCTTTATTTCACATGGGTCCTTAGCTTTTGAATTTATTACAAAAAGATCCCTATCTTTATCATTATTTTATTCAAATAGGTCCCTGCTGGCATGAAATCCTAATCCTACAACTCCGGCGAGCTTATTTTGGCATGTTCTCCTTGATTCCTTGACGAATCCCTCTCAGATTTGAAAGGGAAGTTCGTTAAGGAATTCCCTTCCTTTTGAACCAGATCCTAAGACCTAAAACCTTCCCAATCTCTCATGCGAACGCATGAAAGATTCGGGTATATTTCAACTTCTATCTCCATCCTCGAGAGATCTATAAAAGACCCCCCAAATCAGACTGAAGATCCCAAGCTTGATTTTGGCCTCGAACACCCTCAACTCCTCCCTCCTAATCCGACCGAAAAGCTCTTCAAGCTTCGGTGACCTTTGCCTTCATCCTTCGTTTGACTGCAATACCGGCAGCATATCATACTTCACTACCTTCCTCCGCGTCGTGCCATACCAGCAGGTGCCTCTAGCTCCTTCATCCTTGTTGTCCTTCCCTCACTGGAGCACCTTCGTCGCCGGCATTGAGCACACCATAACTGGCACCGCCTCTGCCTTACTTCATCCGCTATCTAGCCCTATTGACACCTCATCTTCCACTTATCATTCCCGTACATTTGCAACTCTGTTTCGACCGCCGACTCGCCCTAATGGCATCCTTCTTCCACCTCGCTGGCGTACCTCAGGAGAGTTCACATGGCCACTACGCTCCACCAAATTGGTCGCCTTTCATCCCTACACCTTTGTTGTGTCCTAGAAAGAAAAAGCCCTCTGGGTATTGAGGCTATTGGCCTCTCCTCAGTGACACCAAACAACCCACCTTCCCGCAACCTTCTCCATCATCGTCCGGCCACCAAACTCCACGAAACCACCATCAGCACATTCGCCATCACCTCACAGCTCTCCTGAGCTAGTTTAATGTGTCCATAAGGTCGTTTGTATGATTTCAAGTGTTCGTGGATGTTCACCATTAACGAAGCTTTAAGCAAGGCTTCAAGCTTGCTCCAGGACTCATTCAGTCCAGGTGCTTGCTCCAGCGTATGTGGATTCATTCTAGGGTTACAACCAGCCAATCAATTAGGAGCGTTGACCGCTCCTCCACCTGCAATTGACTGATCCACCAGTAGCACCTACACGCAGAAGGAAGTAGAGACAATAGTCCCACATCGGTTGTGGAAGAGTGCTTGCAGCAAGTTAAATTGATTTTCTGCCCTACGCTTATCGCCTCAACTGAACACAGGGGGTGAGGTCCTCGCTCACCCTTCACCAACGCCTCTCTTGTGACCCATTCCCCATGAGCTTGGCGCAGACCCGACCCGCCTAATCTGCCTTCACTCTTCGGTTGCGATATCATTCCCACAGCCCTGGTTCAGGGTATGCTTAAATCCGAATCCGATTACCCGAGGTTCTGGTAGAGTGGATCCCAGAGAGAGAAAGAGAGAGAGCGTGTGGGGGCAGGGGAGTTTTGCTCTGAGGTTCAATGGTTGACACTTAGCCGTTTGAAGAAGGAACTCTTCCCCTTGTACGTGAAGAGAAGGAAGAAGAAGAGCAGCCACAGAGAAGAGAAGGAAGAAGGAGAGGAAGCCACAGAGAAGAGAAGGAAGAGAAGAAGGCACAAAAGAAAAAGAAGTAGTACCTTTGAGTAGAAGGCTGAGATTCAACATAAGTGCACTGTGCACTTATCCTACATGGATTAAAATTGATTAGTACTATTGAAATATTTGATATTATTATGAGGGGTAATTGGTGATTCAAATTACCATTTTACCTCATTCTTTTTGCACTATTTGGCATTCACTTTCATTTATATATCATTACTACTTGGAATTCTATTATAAATTGCTCATATATTTGCTTGAATTGTAATGTTGAGAATCATTTTGCTAATTGCTCCCTGTGTTAGACCTCGGACTTATATTCGAGTATAAATTTTATTTGTTTTCAAGCGACTTCGTCCTATACTATGACGCAGCAATTATAACATTGATTTTCCTCGTTAACATTTTGGTACCATTGCTGGAGAGCAATGTGCAATTTGATCTCTTGATTGCAATATCTGATTTGGTACTAACTTGCTCTATCTCTTTTGATTGCGATCTATTTCAGGGGTTCATTGGAGGAAGATCAGCCGCACATCAGCCACTCCAAGGGCAGGTAAACTCCATCCAATTTCCCCTAAGCCCCTGATTCTGAAAAAAAGCTAAAAGAGGAAAGAAAGAAAGTAGGTTCAACTTGCATTCTATTCTTAGATTAATCATCAAGTTGCCTAATTTGATACATTCTATTTAGAGAACACCCAACCTTGATTTGTGCAACTACTTAGAGTTTTAAGGTATATAGGGCTATCACCTTCGTGCTTGAGCCCTAGGTACCATATTTTGATGAATTGAATTGGACCAATCAAGAGCTAATTAGGGTTTCCAGTTTAGGGTTTTAGAGATACACTTGCTTAATCAAGAATTAACCTTCCTAAGCAGTGTGTGCCTAAGCCTTGGTTGAATTGATCTATTCAAGCAAACCTTAAAATCAGGCTCTTAATTTCATTTGAATACTAAAAGAGGGACCTAAATTTCTCAAAGGACAACCAAGTGAAGTTGACCCACTTTGTTGGGTTAGCTAATCTTCAAATTAGGTCACTCTGCACAAAAACATCTTAAAGTTCAAGTGAAATCATAAGCACCTTTGCTCTTAACTTAAAATTGGTAGACTTAAGAGGTCAAGTCCCCATTCTGGTCTACCTGGAACCTCAGTGACAAGAAAGGTTGGGTGGGGAAAATCCTATAACCTGTGGGGGTGCTCTACCGTGTAGGGATCTTCCCAAGACTCTTCCTTTCTAGCTACCCAGGTAATTCTCAGGTGGACGACTTTCTGACTAAGGGGTATCATCCGACCCGAACCCCTATAGTCATCCATAATTTTTGGGTGTCTTGATTAGGTCCATCACCTACTATCCCTCATCTATTCCATTGGTGCATGTTCGAGAGGAGGTCCTTAAGACCATCCTTGAGGCCTCCATTAGCTATCTACTCTCATTGATGTTGAGCCTTGACTTCTGTGTTTGTGCAATAACTAGAAGTTATTAGCATAACTTCTGATTCAGAACCTACTTCCCCTCTATCAGCTATGGATCAACAAGAAGAACAACCTAACCTTGAGCAGCAATTCCATGATTTTCGAAACCAAATCAATGCCATCATCAACCCACCGCTGCATCTCCAAATGCATGATCACTATAATCCTGCAACGGTGGAGATTGAACCCCAAATCAACATTCCTGCGGGAGGACCCGAGGTGGATCTCAAGCCTAGCATGCTTCATATGAGCCCAAAATTTCATGGCTTGAACTCCGAGGATCCTTTCTAGCACATCAGAAACCTAAAACATATGGCCAACACTTCTGGGGCAGATGTGCAGAATCGGGATGGATTACTCTTGAAACTCTTCTCATTTTCTCTAGCTGGAAAAGCCACTCACTAGTTTCAAACTCAACCACACACGATCAACACATGAGGAGAACTCCAGACCGCCTTCCTACAAAAATTCTACCCCATTGGTCATACAAACACAATGCGGCACCAAATCACTCACTTCTCCCAAAGAGCGGGAGAATCTCTACATGAGGCATTGGATCATTTTCTGGATCTCATGCGTAAGTGCCCCCATCACGGAGTTCCGAAGTGAAAACAAGTCCAATCCTTTTACCACGGACTCTGTGAAGACATCAAGCTCTTTGTCAATGCAACCTATGGTGGTAGCATAATGGGTCAACATGAGGACACAATCTAGGAAATTCTCGAGAACATGTGCAAGAACTCCCTGAATAATGAGTCATTGGGTGCGTACGACTGGACGTCCACCTGTGCATTGAGAAATAATCGGGGGGTACATGAATCTCGAGGCCTTTCCGCATCCGTTGATCTGGAGTTGGTAGCCAGTCAATTGGATAAGGTCTCCATTATCGGAAAGAAGGTGGATGACATCACTCGTCATCTACACAAATCCACCTCTACACCTCAAAGCACATACGTGCGTCCACCCACAGGAAGGGAGGCTGCGCACAACATCTACCACTCCTCGGGGACGTATGCATATCCACCCTCGTCTGATTATGGCTTCGGAGGCAACTCTAGGTTAGCTCACTGCAGTTGGGGGAACTTTGAACCCCCGTACCCTGATTATCTCAGAGCTCCTCAAACCTACGAGGATCTCCATGCCATCTAGGATAATCCTTTCTCCAACACCTACAACCCTAGATGGTGGAATCATCCTAACTTTGCATTGTTGGGAAATAACCCGAATCTGAGATACCAATTCCTACCCCGACCACAAAACTAGCGACCATATCAGCCCACTCAACCAAGGCCTAATCAAAATTTCCAATCTGGACCACCTAAAGAAGATCAGGCATCTTTGATTCTCTTGACCTTGGTTGACATGCAAAAATAGCACAAAGAAGTGATCTCTGAGTTACGAAATCAATTGGCCCAGCTGGCAAGTGCTAGCCAGCCTGGTGCACTTCCTTCTCAGCCTCTTCTAAACCAGAATAACGTGTTGAACCAGAGGTGCATTATGAATCCAAATGAGGGCCAAGCTCACTTTGTTTCTCAGGCCCCTTCTGCTCCATCACTTGACAAGATGGATGCTTCAACTTCATACTTGGGATTTCAACAGCAAACACCTATTTTGCCCAACCCAAACCAAAATTAGGCAGGATTAAATTCCGTCACCACCCGTAGTGGCAAAGCAACACAAGACCCACCTTTTCCTAGCCACAACATGCCTTAGACTGTAGCCCCTAACCCTAGATTGGTCATCTAGGATATCCCTATCCCAGATCAAGAACCTAGACCCATTCTAGAGGAACCATCTAAGGTTCCATTTCCTAAGGCCTTGACCAAGGGAAAGGCAACCAAACCCGTGACACCTGAGGAGGATCTGGTCAAGCTTTTTGAGGAGGTTCATATAAACATCCCCTTGATGGATGCGATTCGCCACGTACCGGCTTACGCACGATTCCTAAAAGATGTGTGTACACCCAAGCGTAAGCTGCGAACCAAAGGAGGGAACCTAATCGTACTATCGGAGCAAGCTAGCTCCATCATTTTGAGCAAACTCCCGCCTAAGGCAAAAGACCCAGGCACCCCTCTGATCTCCTGTGCTATTGGTGGTATACAGTTTGACCTAGCCTTATTGGACCTAGGAGCTTCCACCAATTTGATACCTACATCCCTACTAGACCACTTTGAGGAATTTGAGCTTAAACCGACAGAGATGACTTTGCAGTTAGTCGATCGATCTATTAAGTCACCAAAAGGAATTCTCGAAGATGTCATAGTTAGGGTACATGATTTCTATTTTCCCATGGATTTCATCGTCTCAGACATGGATGCTCTTGAGAACTTGAAGAATACACCGATCATATTAGGGAGACCCTTTCTGGCCACAGCTAGGGCCAATATTAATTGCGAGGAGGGCCAAATTGAGTTAAAATTTGGGAGCAAGACACTAAAGATTGATATCTTTAAGGCCCAACAAGGAATTAATTACAGAGTTAGTGAGCAAATTTGCAATATCAAGGCCATGGTTGATGACCCATATATCGAGGAAAACTCGATTATTTTCTATCAACCACAAGAAGATCAAAACCCGCAATTAGAGGAGCTTGAACCTAACCTAAACACACCCATAGCTCCTTCCTTTGCTCCCGACACCTACCCTGAACCACTTGTTGCTGCTGATAATCTTGTTATGGAATTGAAACCCCTCCTTGACCATCTCAAATACATCTTTTTGGCTTCCAATCAAACATTTCCTGTGATTATCAACTCTCGACTCACATCTGATTAGGAAACATGCATGATAACTGTCCTCTAGCAGCATCGGAGAGCCATCGGATGGACTCTCGATGATCTAACTAGCATTAGTCCCTCATATTGCACACATCACATCTATACCGAAGAGGGCTCACGACCATCCCGTGAAATGTAGAGATGCCTAAATCCAAATCTGCAGGTTGTCGTGAAAAAGATCATCAAGTGGTTAGATGCAGGGATGTCTACCCGATCTCTGACAGTCAGTGGGTGAGTCCAATCCAAGTTGTGCCTAAGAAGGCAGGACTCATTGTGATCACGACTGAAATTGGAGAAACCATATCGCCTCGTATAGCGAACTCATGGAGAGTTTGCATTGATTATAGAAGACTTAATTCCTCCACGAAGAAGGATCATTTCTATTGAACATTTACGAATCGCTACGCTAATGTGTCCGATTTTGGAAAACCTGTCGTTGTAGTTCGAAAGCGAAGAATTCATATTCAACAAATAAAATTTATACCGAAATGAATTCCGGGTCGAACACAGGGAGGCTACATTGATCTATATTCACAATTATATTTTTTAGGATTTTTGATAAGCAAGGCGATATAATTACAATGGAGCTATCAGACTAAAAGAAAGAAAGAGAGAGAGAGAGAGAGAGAAAGAGAACATGCATTCAATATTTCAACTGTTTATATAATCAAACTAAATAAAAGTTACACTAGAAAGCGGAAAATCAATTACACTATAAAGCAGGAAAATTCTACACTAGAAAAGCTGTAAATAAGAATGGGAGAGAGAAGTTATCCTCCTCGACGATTACTTGGAAGACGAGCCAGACGGGATGACGTCTGAACGAAGGAGAATGAAGCAGGACAAAGGAGGATGAAGCAAAAGAACGGGAACGAAGCAGCACGCTGTCATCGTCGCGGGATCCACTTCCGAAGGGGAACAAAAATTTAGACTATATCTCGTGAGGAGCATCCCGAGTGTGGGACAAGCTTCTCTTGAGCTTTGGAGGGGTAGAGAGGAGAAGGAAGGGATGAAAATTTCGTATGGAGGGGGTCTCCTTTTATAGTTGGAAGGAGTGGGGGCAAAATGGACATTACAACTTCAAAATAATAAATAAGGGGTCTTTAGTGATGGATAAAACCGTCGCTAAAGCCCCCAACGTGGGCGTAGCTTCCGCGCCCACATGCGCCCGCTCGGCTGCCCGCATGCGCAACGCTTGCGCACGACTGCTGGTTCTTAGCCGTCCGATCGCGAGATCGGACGGCTTAGATTGCACTTCACTCGCTGCAGCCCGCCCGCCTAGCGCGTCCGATTGCACGTCCGCGCCGCGTGTTCAATCGCGCGTCGGTGCTATCGGGCGCGCGCGGCTGTCCGATAGCTTGCGCCCAATTTGAGGCTCGCGGGACTCGATCCCGCGACCTCCGCTTCGCCCGCAGCTGCGTCACCGCTGCGCTACGCCTTCGAAATGGTCGCGCGGATGAATTAGCCAACCACATCCACAGTCGTTGGATCTTGATCCAACAGCGGAGAATCGACGCGCTGATTGAAGAAGAAGAGGTGCGGCGGTGTTGGAGACCATTTGGGCGGCTGAGATGGCACCACGTGGCGCCATCTTGGCCATCCATCTTCTAAAAGTTGTGGATGGTGCCACGGATGTCGGATTGACTCGATTTTTGTGTCGTTGAGCTGCGATCGTCGATCCGAATTCATCCGTGCGGTCGGATTTGTCATCTAAAGTGTGGATTTTCACCATCCTGGCTCTTGATCTTGTAGGGTTCCCCGATCACTATCTGATGCTACGGATGCCTGATTAGGGCGATCTTGGAGTCGTTGAACTCCAATCATCGCCCTGATCACATCCATATGGTTGGATCTTTGATCTGAGGCCCCGATAAAATGTTTGCCCTGTCCAAGCACATAAAAGGAGACAATTAACCTCCATTTTATTCAAACTACTCTAAATGCAAGATGATGCATGTTATGCAATATTTATATCATGAAATGCAATCCTATGCTTAAGAACATGCATAAATAGACATTTTAAGTAGTGTAAATGTGTTTACATCATACCCCCATGCCTATCTTTTGCTAGTCCCTAGCAAAAACTATATGCTATTTATAAAAGAATTAGGTTGGATTATTTGGACTTGAGTTATTTTCAATCATTAAGAAATTGTCTACTTAGGAACTGAACTTTCAAAGACACAATAATGCCCGGGTATCAGCCAAAATGCAGACCGCCTCAAGCCCTCGCCTTATTAAAAGAAAATTTTCTTTTTCTCTTTTTCTCTTTTCTAATTTTTTTGGATTTTCAAATTTTAGGGTTTAAGAGTGGCTTTCTTCGGCCATTCAACTCACCCAAGATTTGATGAGAACCCTAAGCTTTAAGCATCTTATTGTGATTGTGATAGACTCGTTGACTGACAGTTAGAACGGACTTCAGATTTCTATGCCTCTAGGTGACCAAACAAGAATTCTGCCTAAAGGTGTATCTTTACAACCGGTAGCTTTCTCCCTACTTTTATTTTTTTACGGGGTCAACACAAGGGTGAATCCAGTGTATATCTTCCCAATTTATTCTACTCCGCTTCTTCCTAAGTGTTTTGGGAATTTTTAGTGCATTTACTGAGCTGGGTTCTGGACAACCGGTCGATGAGCTGTTACC
Source organism: Thalassia testudinum (assembly GCA_037157565.1). Taxonomy (NCBI): domain Eukaryota; kingdom Viridiplantae; phylum Streptophyta; class Magnoliopsida; order Alismatales; family Hydrocharitaceae; genus Thalassia; species Thalassia testudinum. The sequence goes on along the minus strand of JAZHRO010000036.1, from coordinate 17,953,317 downwards.
ACCGACAACTTGCCAGCCATACTCGTGCTGGGAAGTGTGGCTTATTTCTTTTTGTTCTTTTCTCCTTTTCTTTTTGATTTTTTTTTTTTTTAAGTAGGTGGCTTCCCTGGTCTAAGATTTACCTAAAGGCAGCAAAAAGAGAAAGGTCCAGTGACTGGGCTCTGGACAACCTACCTATGGGCTGTTACCCATGATAACTTGCCAGTCATATCACCTTAGAAGGTTCATTAGCTACCCAAATTCCGTTAGAATCGCCGAACAACGAGTTAGTGCAAAGAAAGTGTGTAGATGCTTAAAACTCAGAAATTCCCTCAAATCAGAGGGTGGGTTGATAAGTCGTGTACTTATCACCCAAACTTATTTATTCCAATTATAATAGAATTAAGATGGCGAGGACTCAAAGACAAATCCACATTTTAGTGGATACACAAGCTAATTAAGTCCAAAGACCTGAAGGGTCTTTGTGTTCAGATCCTAATGTAAAATTTCTTAGGATTGAAAAGTCCTAATGTCCAACTAATCCTTCCTAATTTTTTTTTTAAAATAATAAGAGAAAAACAATTTGTACAGATTTCACAAAGCTGACCAAATAATTCAAAAATGAATCCACCCCCCCATGCCTAGCTGATGCAATGTCCTCATTGAAAAAGAGACATGAAAGAAAGGGTAGAATATGAAAGATATCACCTAGATATGAAGCTCGTATCAGCCTTGTGTCATATGTACAACTGCTGAGTTTAATGCCGTCAGCTAGGCGAAGTCTAGCCAAAGAAGTCACAGAATGGCTAGAGCAATAGAGTCTGAGACGGGTTCTGGAAGATTACGGTCAACAACAGGCTTCAAACGTTGACCGTTGACTTTAAAGGTGTTACCCATCTTTGGGTCAGAAATCTGAACGGCACCATTTGAAAAAATCTGATCAATTATGAATGGGCCATTCCATTTAGATCTAAATTTGCCAGGAAAGAGCTTAAGTTTAGAATCGAATAACCAGACCTTTTGGTTTGGCTCAAAGCTCTTGCAGGAAATCAATTGATCATGTAGAGCTTTGGTCTGAGCCTTGTAGATCTTGGCATTCTCATAAGCATCATTTCTAAGCTCCTCCAACTCAGATAGTTGGAGTTTCCTGGTCTTCCCAGCTAGATTCAGATCTAAATTGCATTGTTTAATTGCCCAGAATGCCCTGTGTTCAATCTCTACGGGTAGATGGCATGCCTTTCCATACATCAAACAGAATGGAGACATGCCGATGGGTGTTTTATACGCCGTACGGTAGGCCCAAAGAGCATCCTCAAGCTTTTGAGTCCAATCCTTACGATCAGGCCTAACCGTTTTTTGCAGAATGTTCTTGATCTCTCAATTGGAGATCTCGGCTTGTCCATTCATCTGGGGATGGTAAGGTGTGGAAATACGATGATTAACCCCGTATTTGGCCAATAAATTCTGGAATTGGGCATTAGTAAAATGAGTGCTACCATCACTGATGATAGCCCTCAGAATCCCGAACCTACTGAAGATATTGTTCTTGACAAAATTAATGACCACCTTGTGGTCATTGGTTCGGGTGGGAATCGCCTCAATCCATTTGGACACATAATCAACAGCAATAAGAATGTACTGATTTCTAAATGAAGGGATAAAGTGTCCCATGAAATCGATGCCCCAAACATCGAAAATTTCTACAGGAAGAATAAGGTTTAGGGGCATCATGTCTCTCTTAGTTATGTTCCCGAGTGACTGACATCGAGAACATGACCTTGAGAAGTCCTGGGCATCCTTGAATAAAGACGGCCAATAGAAGCCAGATTGCAAGATTTTTGCAGCCGTCTTTCTCCCGGAGAAATGTCCACCACACCCAGATGCATGGTAGAACTCGAGTATACTGTTGAAGTCATTCTCCGGTATGCATCGGCGAATAATCTGATCCGAGCCAATGCGATACAGTTCAGGGTCCTCCCAAAAGTAGTATTTGGCCTCAGATTTGAGTCTATCCCGTTGTTGCTTGGTCCAATCCTGGGGGATTTGACCAGCGGCCAAATAGTTAACAATGTCAGCAAACCATGGGGTGTGGGCACCTAAAACTGTAAGAATGGTTTCGTCCGGAAAAGTGTCAGCAATCGGAATGTCCGGACAAGAAGAATCACTAAGGAGTCTCGACAAATGATCCGCTACCACATTTTGTACCCCAGCTTTATCCTTGATTTCAAGATCAAATTCTTGAAGAAGAATCCAACGAATAATCTGGGGTTTAGCATCCTTTTTAGCCAAGAGATGTCTCAAGGCTGAGTGGTCGGTATAAACAATAACATGAGACCCTAAGGGATAAGCCCTGAATTTTTCCAACGCAAATACTACAGCTAGTAATTTCTTTTCAGTAACAGTGTAATTCCTCTGGGCTTCATCCAGAGTTTTACTAGCGTAGTAAATGACAGAGGGATTTTGGTCAATTTTCTGACCCAGGACAGCCCCGACCGCGTAATCAGAAGCGTCGGTCATGATCTCAAATGGGGCTATCCAAATTAGTGGTTGCAAAATTGGAGCACAGGTGACTGCCATTTTTAGGAAATTAAATTCCTTTCGGCATGATTCGTCAAAAACAAACGGCGTTTCTTTGGCAAGAAGATTGCTCAAAGGGCGGGCAACCTTCGAGAAATCCTTGATGAATCTTCGATAAAATCCCACATGGCCAAGAAATGATCTGATTTGTTTAACAGATGTGGGAGAAGGAAGTTTAGCGATAGCATCAACCTTAGCTTTGTCTACTTCAATTCCCTGTTCAGAGATTACATGACCCAAAACGATGCCCTCTTGGGTCATGAAACGACTCTTTTCCCAGCTAAGGACCAGTCGTGTCTTGATAAATCGCTTAAGAATCATTTCCAAATTAGCCAAACAAGAGTCAAATGATTCTCCGAAAATAGAGAAATCATCCATGAAGACTTCCATAAACTATCCCACCATGTCGGAAAATATGGCTAGCATACACCTTTGAAAAGTCGCAGGTGCATTGCATAACCCGAAAGGCATCCTACGAAAAGCAAAGGTTCCGTAGGGACAGGTGAAAGTAGTTTTTTCCTGATCCTCGGGATGGATAGGAACTTGGTTGTATCCCGAGTAGCCATCAAGAAAACAGAAGTACTTCTGCCCAGCTAATTTCTCCAAGATTTGATCAATGAAGGGCAAGGGAAAATGATCCTTTTTAGTGGCTGTGTTCAGCTTCTTGTAATCAATACAAACTCTCCAAGAGGAAGCTGAACAAGTTGTGACAGATTCTCCTCTCTCATTAGTCACAACAGTAATCCCGACTTTCTTTGGAACAATCTGAACGAGACTTACCTAGGGACTGTCAAAGATTGGATAAATAATTCCTACATCGAGCCACTTGATGATTTCCTTTTTGACCACTTCTCGCATATTTGGATTCAATCTCCTCTGCATCTGGCGAGAAGGGCGGGATCCATCTTCCAAAAATATTCTATGATTACAGTAAGATGGCTCGATCCCCCTGAGGTCATGAATGGTCCAACCAATTGCCTTCTTATGTTCCTTTAGGACCTTAATCAATTTAATTCTTGCTCCTTTGTCAATTTAGCACTAATAATCACAGGGAGCGTATTCTGCGGTCCTAAAAATTGATATTTTAAATTCTCGGGCAATGGTTTCAATTCAAGCTGGGGTGGGGTAATGATTGATGGTAGGGTAGGTGCTGAAGATTCAATAAGAGGAAGAGGTTTTGAGTGAACAAAATCAGTAACCTCTTCCGAAGATGTCAAGTCAGAGGGTTGCGGGTCAAATTCATCAACCAAAGAGGAACTTTCAATTGAAGAAACTGTCAAACAAGTTTCAATATTAACATTATCCTCATCAAGTTCCTCAATAAATCCATAATCCTCAAATTTATTGATTGCCTTAAAAATATCCAATTTCATTCGTTGGTCCCCAAAGGCGATTTTCATGCTACCGCTTTCACAATTAATGTTGTCCTTTGCAGTAGTCAGGAACGGATGCCCCAGAATGATGTGCGTGTTCCTCAGATTATCTGGTGCATCCATGTCAAGGACAAGGAAATCTATAGGAAAATAGAAATCCTTGACCTTAACTATAACATCTTCAATAACGCCTCGCGGGTTTGTGACCGAACGGTCTGCTAACTGTAGCGTTACTGAAGTTGGCCGAAGTTCACCTAACCCAAACTTCTCATAAAGAGAAGTCGGAATTAGGTTGATGGATGCACCGAGATCCAAAAGTTCTCTATCAAATGTGCAATCTCCGATAACGCAAGAAATCAAAGGAGCACCAGGATCTCTTTTTCTGAGGGAGGTAGTGCAGGATAACAGAACTAGCCTGCTCGGAGAGTACCACCTTCCTCGAAACAGATTCTCTCGACTTACGCTTTTGTGTACATAATTCCTTTAAAAATCTTGCGTAAGCCGGTATGTGCTTGATAGCATCAAGAAGCAGGATATTGATCTCAACATTCTTAAATAAATTCAGAAGCTCGTCATTACTATCAATAGACTTCTTCTTCTTTGCTTTGGTTAAGGCTTCAGGAAAAGGAAAATGAGTCAGATCTTTGGAATCAGGTTCCTGAGCCTTGATTTCTCCTCTAGAATTCCTCTCTCTCTCCTCAGATTCTTCAGGATTCAAAAGATCAGAATAGTGTGGTTGTGGATCCTGAGTCTTCTTACCACTCCTTAAAGTTACAGAATTTGTAGAAGCGTAAGAATTTGGGTCTTGGGGAGGATTAGGAAAGATTGGAGGGGATTGATTGACCATGAATTGTTGATTTGCAAAAGAAGAAGACGAGGAACCCTGCTCAACCGCCTGAGCATGTGCGTGCGGGTCCCTCTGATTTCCGTACCCTTGGGCTTGATTGCCCGAATTCATAATGTTTCGCGGGTTGGGTACGGGTTGGGATGGTGGAGATCCGGGTTGACGAGAGTTAGCAATGAGCCCGGATTGCAAGTTGTCCAGCGAGTTTTTCATTTGCAGCATGAGCTGGAGCATAGATCCTTGCATCTCTACCATTTGATGGTTCAAATCAGCCTGCCCTGTGGGTTGACAGGCATTCCAAGCTGGCTGATTGACTTGATTTGGAGGCAATTGAGTATATACTTGACCCTGACCCATTGGTCGTTGCGGAGCATAGTTGCCGGATCGGAATTGGGTCTATTGCCCCAGATTTTTCCAAGAGAAGTTAGGGTGGTTTCTCCAACCTGGATTATAGGCATTCGAGTAGGGGTTGGATCTAACATTCTCTTGTACAGCACAGACATCCTCATAGGGTGAGGATGGAGAGAAAGAAAGGGAAGGATCAGAAAAACTGGGATCAAAGGCCCCAGTTGGGAACCCATGGGGTTCCGAAAAATGCTGACTCATAGGTTGAGTCGCATCGAGTTGATTCACGAACTCAAGGGGCACCTTAACCCCCCATCCTATTCTATAAAAAGCCACCACCTACCACCATTTTGGGGCATCCTCCCTTAGTATATTTTTCTACCTAAAACACCTATACCTACGGCCAAGAAGAAGGAGTAGAGAAGGAGATTAAAGGGGCACATCACCAACCCCTTTGGTGCCTTCTTCTCCCTACTCTCTTCAACTTGAGCCATGCGAAGGAGGAGGACTCTTCCACTTCAAGGAGGATGGCTAGGCAAAGGAGAAGGACTTAGGGTGGACGTCCACCCTTGGAGAGAAACTTAGGGCACGCCCCCCTAGGGCTTGCCTTGAAGGACATCACCTTGGCGGAGCACTGCAAGGAAGGAGTTGAAGGACTCTTTTCAAGATTGGGAGCCACCAACCTTGGAGCAAGAAGCCCTCCTCTTCACCATCTATCTAGAGGATTTGTGTTTTCTTTTCTTATTTTCATTTTTCTAGTAGTACAAGCTTTCCTCTACTAGGCCTTTTGTAAAACACTTTATCAATTATCTAGTTGCCTTCTTTGCAATTTTTTTTGTTTGCATTTCTATTAGCTTATTTTCAGCATTCTTCACTCCCTCTCCCTAATTATTCTAGGCCTCCACTTGCCTAGAGTGAGCTTAGGGAGAGGCTCTACTTGCCACATAGAAGTAGTATTTAAATTGAAGTGTAAATCACTTTTAACGCCATCAGTTCGCATGTTGCCTTAGCTTAAAAACAAAAAAAAATGATATATTGAAAAAAAAAAATACCAAAAAGAAAGTTGAGATTTATATTCCTAGCAAGAGAATCAATTTTGCAACCATATTTCCTCCTTGGACGACCCTAGATACTTCCCTATCTAGGATTATAAATTTAAGAGCGAAAGCGGATTCGCGTGTTACAACGACATTAAGAACCCACTTTTACAAATCACGCGTATTTCGCTATCAGGCATTGACTGCGCATAAATTGAATTTCTCTCTAGGCCTTAGTGCCTCAAGTCACAGGGGGTGAGGTCCCCTGTGCCCTCACATGCCTCATCCGTGACATATAGCCCGCAGACCTGGTGCACCCGACCTGCCTAAGCCTTCACTCCTCGCTCAGCACCTACTGCCGGTGAGCCTGGACCCGGGTGCATGCCTACCCGATTACCTGACTACCCTGAGTGGCCCTGGGAAGGTGAAACCTAAGAGGAGAGAAAGAGAGAGAGTGTGTGAGGTAGGGGAGGGTTTTGCCCCATGCGACACATAGTCAAAATCTGAGATGGCTACCCTCTGTACTTGAATAAGAAAAGGAAGAAAGGAAGGAGGCTCGTGCGTGAGGAGAAGGCAGAGAAGGAAAGAAGAGAAGAAGGCTTGAAGAAAGAAGAAGAGAGCAAAAATAGAAGAAGAGTTTAAGGCGCCTGATCTCCAAAGGAGACGTTTGATTACTATAGCATTCAAGCTACTGTGCGGATATTTGGTTCTGATTACTGTGGCATTATTGATTACTCTAGTTTACATATAATTCTACTAAATAATTGGTGATCTAAATCACCATTATTTTGTTATAGATTTCTTTTTATCATATTGAATTCTTGTTATACTCATGTTCTACACTGATTATCATTTTTGAGTAGTTTATTTGGTTTAAATTCTTGTGCTCATTTGCATTATTTGAGATTAGTGTGTGAATTCATATTGCTCCCTATGTTCAACCTCTGACTTTCAAATTCGAGTAATAAATATTATTTGTTTTCAAAGCAATTTCGACTATACTACAATGTAATGATTTAAAACCTCGATTTCGCTCGTCAACATATTGGTGCCGTTGCCAGGGAGCAACGTGGAATTCACCACTATTCTCTGCATTATTTGATTATATTTAGCACTGACTTGCCCTATTTGCTTTCTTGTGATTTTTGCGAGGTACTTCACGAGGAGATCTTCCGCGCAAATCAACCACTCCAGGGCAGGTAACCTCTCTATTCTTCCCTAATCATCCTCCTAATCTTGGCAACAGAAAGGGGACAATTAATTAAGAATCACCTACCTTATTTCATAGTAATCATCATTTAAAGGGTAAAATTCCTGATTTGTGAAATTCTTTTCAAATCTCATTGAATTGAAGTGATTCCGTTAAGAGATCCTACCCTAAATTTGCTGTGCCTATTAGGGACTACGTTTAATTTCTAATCACTTTTGGGCTAACACACTTCTTACTTGAGCCCAAGGTGAACATATCAACATCAATTGGACTTAGAATTAGAGCCAATTAGGGTTTCTGCATTAGAGTTTTTAAGTGCTAGTACACATGTTTGCCTGAATTAAAGGAAAGTTACCCTTCCGCATTTGTGTGCTACCCAAGCCCTTGATTGAAAAGATTTAATCAAGAAAAACCCTAAAAACAGGCTCTAAATTCTCTTGAATCCTAAAATCCTTGAACCTAATAACCTGGGAATCAAATCAGGGTGATTTCTAGGTCTTGACCTAGACCTCATTCTTCCATCTTTAGGGCAGGTCAAGGAAGTTGTCTACATTGTAGGCCAACCAACCTCCAAATTAGGTCACAAGTTGAATTAAATTCTAATCAAGTGAAACTCAAGGCACAAATTAGGACATAAAAGTGGTAGACTTAAGGACCTAAGTTCATACATTCCGGTCTACTTGGACCCTCAGCGACAAGGAAGGTCGGGTGGGGGAAATCCTGTAACTTGTGGGGACGCTCTACCATGTAGGGATCTTTGCAGTGCTCTCCCTTCCTGGCTGCCCAGGTACTTCTCGGGTGTGCGAATTTCGGATTCAGAGGTATCATCCACCTCGAAATTGCCTTAGTCATCCAAAAATCTTTGGGTGCTTTAATTGGGTAAATCTCACATCCAGTCCCTCATCCCTTCTATTTAGAGCACACACACAGATTTTCTTAGGAATCTCTTTTCAGATATGATCAATTTCAATCTAATCTTGAATTTTGATTCTACATCTTGATTCCACCATCTGATTCAAAAATGTAGCCTGGCTATATAGGAAAACCATTGAAGAAATCTGAATCTCAAATATCCATGAAAGATAGAATGGTTGAGGATGCCCTAAGATTTTATGAGATTGATGACAAAACCTCAAAATCAATTGAAGACATTTAGGTTAATGTATCGATAACAACAACCTTCATCATAAACTGTGCCCAAGTAATTATAACACAAGTAACAAATGGATCTACCCAGGATGTTCTTATGATAGGATACATTAGAGAAATTACATAACTTTGAATATCTCCAATGCATGACAAATCCTGTACTTTAGGAAAGACACCAAGATGATCATGACAAATGGGAAGAGATGATAAAATTATTAAAGTAGATTATCGATCAAAAATACCCGTACAATACCCAAACATTTAGCGAAACATCTTGGAACAATACTGAGGATCTATCTAATTTTCCAAATCTTGGGTTCGAGAATCAAGGTTGTTGTGGACGTCCAACCCAAATGGAATATGATCAAACTAATTTACAGATTGATACGCTTGACCATGAGACGGGTTGGGAGGATCCAATTGCAGGAGAACACGATTTCGAGCCAGTCCTAGAGACACAAAACCATGGTTCGCCAAGCATAGATTTCCTAGACTCCTGTGATAATAAGATTGAATTAGAACCTCTCGAAGGTATAAATTTTGCTCCTTATGCTGATAAAGTGACCCTCGAGGGCAATTCTGACATTCCTATAGAGCTCAACCTAGATTCTAGTATTCAACTCACACCCTTAGCCTAGAATCTGGATATGAGCCTTCTTGGTATAATTACAAGGCCCCGTGTGACGAAAATCAAAGTTTGAATTTGGATTATGATTTCGGGCCTTTATTTGATGAATGCACCTCTCCAACCTCCTCAGAAAAATAAATTAATTTTTCGGAAGTCACGCCTATCTATGATACAGAAACTAAAGAATTGGAGGAGTTGGCTTTTGATTGGGTCTTCCCTATAAGCCAAAAATTTGAGCCCAGACCCAATAGGGACACCTTTTTGAGCTGAAAATCTGAGAATAGGCTAAACCCAAGTCAGGTTGCTGAGTCTACATCTTGTGATTTATTTTGTGGTGGAACCTCTGATCTCGAATCAAATTCAGAACTTGATGACTATGAGCCAATCTACGACCTCAGCATACATGATCCATTCTTCGACTCTGACTTTGAGGTCCCTGATCCCAAGTTCACTCATTCAAAATCAGGTTCCATTGAGATGGAATCATGTCTTTTTGATACTCAGGAATCGAAAATAGAAATTGTCGAGAGTGTCTACAACCCAGAGTTCGAATCTTTTCTTAACTTAGACTTTTTTCATCCTATAACACTCTGCAAGCATTTACCTTTGAGTTTGATGGCTACTATGAGGAATCTCTAAATGAACCAACCTTTGAATCCTTACTAGAAGAACCCTCATACACAATTCTTATTGATGCCACCTCTTCTACACATGCAGAACCTTCCCAAACCCGTTTTCAACCCCGACCCGCAACCAGACTCAATTTCTACTCTGATTCTCCTCTCGATCCGGTTGCAGATGATTCTCCTCCACATTCAAAATGGGTTTTGAACTTCGATCAAACTACAAATCACGCCCCATCCTTCTCTGATCACTCTTGTAGGGATCTCATATCCTCCACTGATTCTTTTAAGGATCCCTACTCTGACCAGGCTGATCCAACTCAGCCAAACCCTGGATTCACACTTCCACATCATTCCGAGCGCCACAGCATATGGTGGGTTCCATATCTCTTGATCTACATCTATCAACCCATTAGATTGATCGGGTTTGGGCTGCATCATTAGCCTGTTGATCTGAACAAACACCTGGTTGGACTAACCAGGCTATTAATCAAGGTGCTTATTCTACAAAACTCATCTGATTTAACCACTCCTTCTCCATGAACATTTCTGCTCGGCCGAAGGCATTAAATTTAGCACTTAACGGGAGGCAACCCGTCATTCCAAAAATCCGAGATCCTTCTAATTATCCTTTTATACTTCATGTCTATTACACACTGAGTTCAATTTTAGAACAGTCAATCCCACCTCTGGTACTCGTACCAGGGCTTGAAATCATCCACAACACTCATTCTCGACCCATTCGCCCACTCGATAATCCTGTTCTAATTCCTGAACCCAAAACTGTTTCACACCCTCAGTTTATAATAAGGACATTGCAAAACTTAGGCATGGGGGGGTGCTAAACTGCAAACATACAAAAATTCACAGTTTGGAAGGTTTCTCACACAAAAAAACACACATTCCAAAAACCAAAAAAAAAATAAAAAAATATAAAAAAATTTTTTGAAAAAAGAACAAGAATAGGAGAAGGGAGGAAATTTTGAGTGAATTGATTGCATGTCATTTTTTAGGAGAAAAGGGGAGGAGATAAAAATGTCAAAAAGGAGCACAATATGAAAAGAAAAAGAAAAAGAGATATTCATTAGTAAAAGATTAAAGAATTGACTAAATTCTAGACCAAATCGAAAAGAAAGCAAATGAAAGACAAAAAGTGCTAAGAGATAAAAGAGATTAGTAGGAACATTGATCTTAGGCTTCTTTGGCTGCTATCCTAGTTTTAAAAATTCAAGTATCTACTAAGATCTGGATAAGCCTCAAGAGGTTGGGGAAAATGCGAAGCTTAAGTATTAGGTCTAAGGCTTAGGGATTATTTGGCCTTGTTAACTGACCTTTGGTTTGCTAGACTCGGTAACCTAAGCACCCCAATCCACACACAGTTTGGTTCAGTGCGCTTAAGTATCAAAATCACGCAAATGCATTAAATATGTTCTGAAAAAGTTACCTAGATTAGAAGCAGCTGATTAACATAAGTTGATTTGTAGGAGTTCCCAGCACGGAGAGGCGAGAAATTCCCCTCAAAGATGCACAATAACATATCGTCTCCTCGGTACTTTTCTCCTAGGATATCTAAATATCATACCAGGGGCATGTAAGCACCTTATGCTGGTTCAGATGCCATGGGCGGCATTATCACAAAATGTCGATTATGAGGGTCTGGATTTAGCTATAGAACACCATGGGTGGGATTATCTCAAAATCTTGAAAGCTAGGGTTCTGGGGGTTGCCATGGGCGGTGCTATCTTGAAGCATCGATTGGCAGGGACCCTGTAAGGATTGACGGTGGGAACTAGGAATTCGATACAGATCGTGTTGTAAAGCTAATCCTTGGCTAGAAATAAAAAGAAAAGAGAGAGAAAATTCTCCAAAAATAAAAGAAAACTCTTCTGTCTCTCTCTTACAAAAAATGCATTGCAAACTGAACCTGGGCTAAAACATGTTACAAGGAAGGGTTTTTTAACTGCGGAGTTCAACGAACCTTAGGTTAGTCCTGTGGGCCTTAGAAACCTTCACAGTGGACTGAAGCTAGAGCTGGTCAGGTCTAGATCTTGGTTGGCACTTGAGTACCTCTAGGCTTACCATCGGCATTCTGACCTAATCTACAAAAGAAGGCACACATCAAAGTTTTAAGCATAGAAAGGCATATGGTCTAGAATTAAAGGTAATTCCATAAGATTTTGCTAAGGGACTAGCAAAAGCTAGTCATTGGGGTATGATCGGAACACTATCATGAGCCATAAGTCACCGTATAACCATTCTGAGGGAAAGACAAGAAAATAGGGTTAAAACTGTAGTTTTACCATCATATCATGAATGCAGTACAATCATGAATTTTCCCAAGGGGTAATTAAGGGTCAAATGGTCCTAAAAGTATAACAAGTGGGTTGAACAAATAGAAAAGGGTTTACACATGTTTTGAGAATAAAATGAATTTTGAAAACCTAAAAATTGACTCGCTTAATTAACTTAAGTTCTGGTCAGAATAAAATTCACCTAAACCCTCTAAAATTCATATAAAAATATTCTCTAGAGTTTGGAACCTTCAATTTGACCATCAAAACTCGTCTTGACCCAAAATAGAGTCTCACACTAACATTTATCCTAATTTAGGTTTTTGCATAAATTACCCATTCAAACTTAGTCAAAACCTAAATCTAACTTCTCCATTGGATTTATTGGGTCAAAATTAGGTTTGTGCCAAAATTTGAACCCAATCTAAGATCATCTTGACCAATTTTGTATTTTGGTCCAGTTAGATTCTTTCTATCTCATTTAGACCCCTAACTTTCGAATTCCTTACAAGAAGACCCTTATCTTTGTAGTCACTCTTTGAAAATAGGTCCCTCCACTATTATCACAGAGGAATCCTACTCCGGTGACCTTCAACTAGGGATTTCTCCCTGATTGATTGGCGAATCCATTCCAAAATTGGAAGGGAGATTCTTGACAAATTTCCTTACAATTTGAGCCTCATCTTGGGCTCCAATTCTTGCCCAAATCCTAATGTGAACTCATGGAGCTTTTGGGTTTCCTACTCCGGCAACAATTCCAAGCTTCCAAGCTCAGAACCCCCTCATGAACCCTATAAAAGGATCCCCATGGCACGGCCATGCTCTTCAGCTAATTTTGAGGCCAAAAACCCTCTTCCTAACCCTACCTCAGACCTCCTCTGACCTAGCTATAGCGAGCTCCTCCCCTGTTATCCTACGGCCCCCCAACAGCCAAATTGGGAGCATCTCCTTCCTCCCCAACTTCCTCCACCTCTCGACAACCAACTCAAAGGCACCCTAGCCCCTTCATCCTCGTCGTCTCCCTCATCGGAGAACCTTTCGTCCACGGCATCGACCAACCACAGCCATCGCCACCCTACCCCTTCCGTCTTTAACTAGGTTCTTTAACTTCCCCTACTTCCCTCCTTCTTCTTCCTTATTTCTATCTCTCAAAACAACCATGGATCATACATCTCCCCCTCCATCTTCTTCCGCTTCGGCGAAGCTTCGGTGACGCCCAACCGCCACTCCACTGCACGAATAGCACCGCTATCACCTCCATAAGCTTCGTCGTGCTCCACTATACAAAATCCCTCTATCTATTTACCATCCCATCCACCCAAAATACCTGTCGAACAAACCCACTTCCTCCAACCATCTCCGCCTTCGCCAAGCTGCCACACGCCTCAGCTCACCATGAAATCGCCTCCACCACATTCGCCATCATCCAGTGAAGCCTCTGAGCTCATTCAACATGGTCAAAAGGCCGTTTTATGGATTTCAGGTACTCGCCGTCGTTCTCCACCACCGTCACCTCATTTGACCACGAGCGTAGTCCTCCGGCCATATTCTTCACCCAATTCATCTCCAAGTGTTGTGGGAACATCCTACGTACACATCCAGGACCTCAATCAAGCGAGAGGACTACAACTGCCACTCCAATTGCGTGGAGGGACTGCCTACTGCTGCTTGGTTATGCAAAGGGAAGAGGTGTGGGATTTAGTCCCACATCGGCAAGTGAAAGGGCATCGACTACGCATAAATTAAATTTCACTCTAGGACTTAGTGCCTCAAGTCACAGGGGGGTGACTTCCCCCATGCCCTCACGTGCCTCATTCGTGACATATACCCTGCTGACTTGGTGCACCCGACTCGCCTAAGCCTTCACTCCTTGCCCACCACCCACTACCGGTGAGCCTAGACCCGAGTGTACGGCTACTCGATTACCTGACTACCCTGAGTGGCCCTAGGAGGGTGAAACCTAAGAGGAGAGAAAGAGAGAGAGAGCGTGGGGCAAGGGAGGGTTTTGCCCTGTGCAACACTTAGTCAAAATCTGAGATGGCTACCCTCTATGCTTGAAGAAGAAAAGGAAGAAAGGAAGGAGGCTCATGCATGAGGAGAAGGCAGAGAAGGAAAGAAGAGAAGAAGAAGGCTTGAAGAAAGAAGAAAGCAGAAATAGAGGAAGAGGAGTTTAAGGCATCCGATCTCCAAAGGAGACATCTGATTACTGTAGCATTCAAGCTATTGTTCAAATATTTGGTCCTGATTACTATGGCATTATTGATTACTCTATTTTACATATAACTATACTAAATAATTGGTGATCTAAATCACCATTATTTTGTTATAGATTTCTTTTTATCATGTTGAATACTTGTTATACTCATATTCTACACTGATTATCATTTTTTAGTAGTTTATTTGGTTTAAATTCTTGTGCTCATTTGCATTATTTGAGATTAGTGTGTGAATTCATATTGCTCCCTGTGTTCGACCTCTGACTTTCAAATTTGAGTAATAAATATTATTTGTTTTCTAAGCGATTTCGACTATACTACAACGTAATGATTTAAAACATCGATTTCGCTCGTCAACACACACTCTCTCTCTAGTTATAGTGTTTATATTGCAAATAGAATAGTAATAATTATGAATGTCTCATTTATAAACAAAAATTACAAAAAAAATATAATTGCAGATTTCAAATCAACGTAGATTCCCTGTGTTAGACCCAAGACTCATTCTGAGTTTCAGTTAAAAATTATTTAATTAACGGATTTTCTTGTGAATCACGCTACAACGACAGGTTTTCTAAACTCAAATCTTTTCGCAACGAATTCCCATACATCACCACACTGTTAGCTTCGCCTTACCATGGAGATGCTTTTCTTGTGCTTAACTAGGTCCTAGGGTCGTGTTTTCTGTGTAGGCTCCTTTGCCATCACTATCGTCTTCTTTAGTGTCGACCAACGTCATCCGACCATCAATCAACCCTACTACCACCTCCAGGACTTGGGAAATCCCTCGACGATACCCTCCAAGACTTCAATCGGAAACAAAGCAGCGGCAGTAACCTCAATTCAAAGAAGAAACCTCTTGTTGCTATGCATGCGAAGGAGGAAAGTGGTTAGTCCCACATCATGTGGGACAAAATTAGAACATTGCATAAATTGCGATCATGCACAAGGCTCTTTGCCTCTCACAGCGGTGGTGAGCTCCCCGCCTCACGAGCCACTCACTCCTCGCTCATCACCCATTGCCAGTGAGTCTAAACACTGTACATGACCTGATAACCCACTACTATTGACCCATTGACCTGGTTAAAGAGGAAAGTTTGAGGATGGTGAGGGGAGGTTTTACATTGGGATAAGTGCATTGTTGCCTCGGTATACGTGCCCACACACACCAACACTTAGGCATTTCTGAGGCTTTATTCTTGGAAGAGGTACTAGTTCTCTATGCTTGGTACTCTTGTGCCTTGTGCTGCTTGGAGACACTTAAGTCATCTGTGCCTTAGATGAGATGTCTGATTATAGTACTGTGGACTTATTTGGCTATTATCTGATGTGGATATTACTAGTTAAGTTGTTCAAAGCCACTATAGCAAAATTGAGTTGATTGGATACCTTCGAAATGTGCTTAAATGAGGGATATCATTGGTGATTTAAATCACCATTTTTAGGGTTTCAATGTTCTTTTCACCCCAGCGATTCTGAGGTACGATTTGGCTTATCACCGGATATATTTTTGAGAAGATTATTCATTAAATATCTCTCTTGTGCTTAATTATTGTGCTCATCTGTTTTATATTACAATTAGTGTGGAAATTTCAAATTTTCTCCCTGCAAATAACCTCGGACTGATTTCTTATTTTCGATAACTTATAAATTTAAATGTTATTGCAATTTTCATCACTATACTACAACGTAATCATTTCCTAAACACGACAATTTTCACACACAAGAAAAGGTGCTCAAGTACCAGCCAAGATGTGGACCTAACCAACCTCAACCTTGGGTCTGCAACAAAGGTTTCTAAGGCCCTAGAATCTGCCTGGAAGTTCATTGACCCCAGTGGTTAAAGCACTTGTGCGTTCATGCAGCAAGGTCTAGGTTCAACTTGCTAGTGTATTTTTCAAAATAGAGAGAGGGTGATATTTTTGAGAATTTTCTCTTTTTGTAATTTTTTTTTATTCCCTAAAATCCAACATCGAATTGGCCGTCAACACAGTCTGTATCAGATTCATCATCCCCATCATCAATCCTCAAAGGGTCCCTGACAATCGATGCTTCGGGATAGCACCGCCCATGGCAAGCCCTAGAACCTTGGCAATCAACACTTCGCGATAGTGTTGCTCATGGTATTTTGTAGCTAATCCAGGCCCAAGCAATTGATATTTTGGGATAATGTCACTCATAACACCTGAACAGCACAAGGCGCTTACATGCCCTCGATAGGATATTTAAATATCCTAGGACATAAGCACCAAGGAGACAATATGTTATATCAAGGGGAGTATTTATTCCTCTTAGTGGTGGGAACTCTTCTAATCAACTTGTGTTTTCGAGCCGCTCCTAATTCAGATCTTAGAGAAACCATTTTCTCTTTCAAAACAGAGCACTTTTTGGCAATTTTTCTTCATTAAGCTCACTAAACCAAACTAGTGTGTAGGATGTGGATGCCTAGGTTACCAAGTCCCGCAAACCAAAGGAAAGACAAAGAGGTCAAATACTCCATAAGCCTTAGACTTAATACATCAACTTCGCAACTCCCTCAACCTCTTGAGGAATAGTCTAGATCTTAACAAATACTTGAATTTTTAAGCCCAAGCAAGCCCTAGAGGACTAGAATCAGTATCCCTCACTTATCTCCTAAGGTTTAACACTTCATGACTTAATTCATCATTTAAACCAGCCCAGAACTTAGGTACTGTTCTGTACTCAACTACTGGACTAACATAATTTTTGTGTTACTCTTCTTTCTACTGGACTAACATAATTTTTGTGTTACTCTTCTTTCTGTGTCTTCTCCTCTTTGTCCTCCTCATTATAGATTTGCAATTTAGCTCCAAAAGATTTCATCCTCTTTTTTTTTGTGTGAGAACCCTTCAAAAGATTTCAATTTCAAGTCATTTTTCACTTTAATACCCCTCCATGATTAAGTTTTACAATGCCCTCATTTTAAGTCAGGTGGGTTTGAATTCAGCTTAGTTCTAATTTTAGAACATGTTCACAAGGGTGGGTGATCAAGTCGGGATGGTCGTTGCGAATGATTTCAAGCTCCGATTGTGAATATCGGAGGTGGAGTCGGCTACTCTAAAGTATGAACCCTAAAGTGCAATAGGTATGCACCTCAAGAAGGATAAGAAGGGTCTCAAGTTTTCAAATGATGGGTTGGCTCCTATTAAGCGCTAAGTTTAATGCCATTAGCTGGACACAATGCAGCTCAAGAGCAATGGACATCAAAAGATTCAATAGCTAGATTTGTATCAGTAAGCTCAAGGAATGGTTTTAGTCTTTGACCATTCTCTACAAAAGGGTTCGAGTTGTGATTGGGTTCTCTAATTTTGATAGCTCCATTCCCAAAGATCCTTCAGATTAGAAAAGGTCTGGTCTATTTCAATCTTAGCTTTCCTGGGAAGAGCTTGAGTCGGGCATTGAAGAGAACTTTTTGAGTAGGATAGAAAGTTTTTCTTGAAATGTGCTTGTCATGAAGAGCCTTAATCCACTCCTTGTAGATATGTGAGTTGTCGTACACATCATTGTGTAGTTCCTCTATCTCGCTCATTTGTAAACAGCGGTGGATTCTGGCCTTTCCAAGATCCAAATTTTACTTTCGTACTGCCTAGTAGGCCTTGTTCTCCATTTCTATAGGAAGGTGACATGCCTTCCTATAAACTAGTCTGAACGGAGACATCCCTAACTAGGTTTTCTGGGTAGTCCTATAGGCCCATAATGCTTTCAGAAGCCAGGTCGACCAATCTTTTTTATTAGGTCGGACAATGATTTTAAGAATTTTCTTGATCTCCCGATTGGAGAGCTTAGCCAGTCCATTAGTCTGGGGGTGATATGGAGTCAAAATTCGATGTGACACCCCATATTTCCTAAATAGGGATTGGATGTGCACATTCACAAAGTGGGACCTACCATCGTTGATGATGGCCTTAGGAACCCCAAATCTGGAAAAGATGTTCTCCTGGATGAAGTAGAGAACAACTTTATGATCATTTGTTCTTGTGGGGACAGCTTCAATCCATTTCAAGACGTAATCAACAGCAAGTAAGATGTACTCGAAGTCATTGGATCCATGAAAAGGTCCCATAAAACCAATTCCCTAGATGTTAAAGATTTCACTCATAATGATCGGATTCAAGGGCATCATATTGCGCGGACCCATATTACCGAGGGTCTGGAAAAGGGCACATGCCCTACAATAAGCTTGTGAGTCTTTGAATAGTGTGGGTCAATAGAACCACACTGAAGGATCTTAGCTCTGGTTTTACACCCAGAGAAATGGCCACTGCAGGCTTGGTCATGACAGAAAGATATAACATCATTGACCTCATCATCAGAAATGCATCTTCTAATTACTTGGTCATTGTCAATGTGGAATAGATAGGGATCTTTCCAGAAATAGTACTTGGCATCAGAAATTAGCTTGTCCCATCTGGTCTTGGCCCAATTAGATAAGACTTTCCCATTGACCAAGTAGTTTACAATATCAGTGAACTAGGGAAGTCCATTAATGACCAAAAGATGTTCATTTGGAAAATGCTCGGTAATAGGTTCGATAAGGTCAATTATTGAAGAAGGAAGACGTGATAAATGGTCAGTAACTACATTCTGTTTTCTTGCTTTGTCGAGTATCTCAAGGTCAAATTCTTGTAAGAGCAAGATCCATCGAATCAGCCTCAGTTTAGCATCCTTCTTCGCTAGTTAGTGCCTCACAATAGTGTGATCTGAGTAGATGATGACATGGGATCCTCAAAAGGTATGATTTGAATTTCTCCATACCAAATACTACGGCTGGTAGCTCTTTATCTATAATCGTATAATTACACTGAGCCTCGTCCAATATCTTGCTGGCGTAATATATTACCACTAGTTTCCCATCAATATTTTGCCCAAGTAATGCTCCTATTGGGTAGTTAGACGCATCGCACATGATCTTGAATGTTTGAGACCATCCAGGAGATTGTAGGATTGGAGCCTGGGTTACTCGGTCGTGCAGGATCTCAAATCCTTAAATACATTCACTCATCTTAAAGGGAGTGTCCTTTGAGAAAAGATAAGTTAGGGGGTGTGAAATTACTAAGAAATCAGATATAAAATGTCAATAAAAACTAACGTGCCCCAGAAACAATTGAATTTCTTTGATCGAGGAAGGAAAAGGAAGTTTGAAAATCAAATTCACCTTTGGTTGGTCAACTTGGATGCCTTTTTTAGAGACGAGGTGTCCAACTACGATTCCCTTAGGAACCATGAAGTGGCTCTTTTTCGAAGGGAGAACTAGGCTCACTTCAATGCATGCCGAAGGATCTAAACCAAGTGTAGAAGGCAATGATCGAATGTCTGACCAAATACTGAGAAGTCATTCATAAGAACTTCAAGGTATTTACCTACCATACTAGAAAATATGGCTAGCATGCACCACTGAAAAGTGGCAGGTGCATTTCATTGCCCAAATGGCATCCTACGAAATGCATAAGTCCTGTAGGGGCAGGTAAAGGTGGTTTTCTCATGGTCTTCAGGATGAATTGCCACTTGGTTATATCCAAAATACCCTTCCAAAAAGTAGAAAAATTGATTATTGTCTAGCTTCTCAAGGATCTAGTCAATAAATGGGAGAGGGAAATGGTCTTCCTTTGTGGAGGTATTCAGATTTTGATAGTCTATACAGATTCTCCATGAGTTCGCAATTCGAGTTGGGATGTTTTCTCTAGGTTCAGTAGTAATCACAATGAGTCCCGCCTTTTTAGGGACAACTTGAATGGGACTCACCCAGCTACTATCGAAGATGGGATAAATGATTCCAGCATTGAACCACTTGCGCTTCTTTTTCATGTTCTCCTGGAGATTCAGGTAAAGTTTTCCTGCATCTCGACATAAATACAATGAGTATGGCATGAGGGACTTATTCCAATTAATTCATCTAGAGTCCAACCAATGGCGCTGCGATGTTGTTGGAGGATAGAAATCAGCTTCGTTTCCTAATTAGGAGTGAGTTAGGAATTGATAATCACTAGAAATGTCTGATTTGAACCCAAAAACACATACTTCAAATGGTCTGGGAGTGGTTTCAGCTCCAGTACTGACTTATCAATAGCGAGTGAGGTTTCGAGGTTAGCCTCAGAAGATAGGGTGGAAGCTAATGATAGGTCTAAATCAAATTAGGGCTCCCTAATCTGTGGGTCAAGATCTTCTTGTGATTGAGGTCCTTGGGAAATTGGGTTCACCTCGGGAATTAGATCCTCAACCAAAGACCCTATGTTACATACTTAATTACCCCACGGTTTATTCCTTTTTGGGTCATAAAAATATCAATCCTTAATATCTTATCCCTGAATTTCAACTAGATCTGGCCTTCTTCACAATTGATATTCGCTTTAGCAGTTGCTAGGAACGGTCTCCCCAAGATGATTGATGTGTCTCTAAGATTCTCAAGAGTATCCATGTCCAAAATGATGAAATCCACCAGGGAATAGAAATCTCTCACCCTAACTAGTACATCCTCGAGAATTCAACTTGGTGACTTAATCGATCTATTAGCCAATTGCAGAGTCACCCTAGTCGATTTAAGCTTATTTTCCTCAAAGTGGTCTAGTAGGGAGGTGGGAACCAGGTTTATGGATGCTACTAAATCTAATAAAGCTTGATCGAACTCTAGGTTTTCTATCTTGTAAGAGATCAAAGAGGTGCCAGGATCCTTTAATTTCTGCAAGAGTTTGCTCAAGATTATAGATCTAGCCTGCTCTAAAAATACAATCAGACTCCCATCTTTATTTCATAGCTTACACTTTGGTGTATACAAGTCTTTCAGAAATCGTGTGTAAGCCGATATGTGGCAGATCACATCCATCAAGGGAATGCTTATTTGGACCTTGCTCAAAGAGCTTAACCAAGTCCTCATTAGGTACCATGGGTTTGGATTTCCTATTTCCTTTAGTCAAAGCCTCGGGAAATGGAACATCTTTAGGTTTTTCCAGGATTGGTTTAGGCTCTGAGTCTGGGGTGGGTTTGTCCTTGATATCCATCCTGGACTTAGGTCTTGAACTACTTGGAGTAGATTGACTAAGATAAGGTGGGTCTTGAGTAGTTTTTCCACTACTAGTAGTGACGGAGTTTACGCCTACCTGGTTTGGATTCAGAGTTAGCAGGATAGGAGGTTGCTACTGATATCTAAGCCTTCGGCCCATCAGGTGGAGGTGCAAAAGGGGCCTGATAAATGTAATGTTCTTGGCCCTGATTTGGGTTCACAACGTGCCTCTGGTGTGACACACTATTTGGGTTTGATAGAGGTTGGGAAGAAACTGCACCAGGTTGGTGAGCCCTAGCCATCTATGCAAGTTGGTTACAAACCTCTGTAATCTCCGCATTGTGCTGCCTCTGCATGGAAGCATTGGTCTTCTGCATATCAGCCAGGGTCTATAAATCAGGCTCATCTGATCTTCCTTGCTAGGCCCTGATTGAAAGTTCAGGTTGGGCCTAGGATAAGCAGGCTGATATGGTCGTAGATTTTGTGGTCATGGTTGGAATTGAGGTTTGATTTCTAATTATTCCCTGACTATGAGAAATTCGGATGATTGCACCATCCAGGTGATGTGCATACATCTGAACAGCCAAAAATTTCTATTAATGCATGTTCTTAGGATCATATAAGCATCATGCATTGTAAATATTGCATAACATGCATCATCTCACATTTAGTTTAGGTTGTATAAATTTTAGGTTAATTTCTCCTTTTTATGGTAAGGTGATAGGGCAACATTTAATCGGGGCCCCAGATTGAAGATCCAACCTTACGGATCTGATCAGGGCAACGATTGGAGTTCAACAACTCCAAGATCACCTCGATCAGACTTCCGTAGCATCAAATGCAGTCCGAGAAAGATCAGATGTCAAGGGGCCATGATGGTGTATCCGTACATCAGATGACAAATCCGACCACACGGATGGGTTTGAATTGACGATCGCAGCCCAACAATGTGAAAATTAGTCCAATCCGACATCCGTGGCACCATCTACAAGACACAGAAGATGGATGGCCATGATGGCACCACGTTGTGCCATCATAGTCGCCCAAATCAACCGCAGCATCTCTTCTCAATTTCTGAAGACACGGGCAAGGCAAGATCTTAGTTGTTGGATCTTGATCCAATGGCTGAGAGGGCGCAATGGTTGAATCATCTCCGCCTGAATCCACGGACGTAGTGCAATGGTAAACACCTCCACACGCAACCTCGCGACACGTGTTTGAGCCCCCGCGTGCCTCAAATCAAGGCGTGGGTGGGGGAGCGGCTCAATTTGATTGTCGGATGGAAATTGTGTAGGCGGGAGATGTGCGACGTGGCAGCAAGGACGAGCGTTGAATGCGTGCACTTGCAATGATGCATGTTTGAATGCCCGATCACATGCATGCACGCAATGGGGCGTGATGAACGCGTAGGAGCGATGGCTTCTGAGCCATCCGATCTCGCGATCGGATGATTGAGAGTGCATGATCGTGCATAGGCATTGAGGCGCGGGGACAGGAGGAGGCGTGGCACGTGCGCATGACATATGCCTACATTCAGGGGCTTTAGTGACGCTTATATCCGTCATTAAAGACCCTAAATTAATGTTTTTAAGCGTGAAATGACCAAATTGCCCTCAATCCCTACAACTATAAAAGGAGACTCCTACCACTCAAATTTCTGATCCCTTCCTCTCTTCTCTCACCCCCTCTAAAGCTCTAAGAGTTTGTCCCAAACCTGGGATGCTCCAATAGAGTTAAAAATACAATTTTTCCACCTTCTCACCTCCTTCATGGAGCATCCCACGGTTGTCCTCTCACCACCATTTGAGAAGCGGATCCCACTGCAACGTCGCCCTGCCTCGTTCTTCATCGTACGTTGTCATTCTCCTTTGCCCCACATCTCACCACCTTCGTCTGAGTACTCCATCAAAGTGACTCATCCTCCAAGCAGCTATCAAGGAGGATAACTTCTCCCCACCGTCTCTTTATCGCTTTATAGAGTAGATTTTTTGCTTTCTACTGTAGTGGTTAGTTGTAATAGACATGATATTGTAGTTATGAAATTCTTGTTCATTCTATCTCTATTTTATCTTTATTTGTAATATTCTCTCTCTCTTCTATTCATTATTCTTTAAGTAGATAGCTTGTTTAGATTCAATTCGACTAGTTAATCTGCTCTGTGACAATAAAACAAACGCGATTTTTAATCAAACGCCCGCCTCCTTGAGTTCGATCCGAAATTCCTTTTGAGTTTCAATAAAATTTATCTGTTGACGGATTTTCTCGCAAATCGCACTACAACAACAGGTTTTCAAAACTCAAACTCTATTTGCGTAAATTCTCCGCTACAACACCAAGGTTGTAGGAGTTAGAGAAAGGATCATTCTGGATGGCATGGAGCTCCTCACAAGGTTGAGTAGCTCCAGAGTAATCAGGATACAGGGGTTCAAAGATCCCCCAACTAGACTAAGATGGCTCAGAGATCCCTTCGAAACCTGGATTAGATGGGGGTGGATACGCATCCATCCCTGAATATGAGTAGTGGTGAATATTATGCACGGCCTTCATCCTTGTGGGCGGATGCGCATACGTGCTTTGCTGAGAAGAAGTGGCTCTTTAGAGTGGCGAGTCAAATCATCCTTCTTTTTCTAGATAATAAAGAACTTATCCAATCAATTGGCCACTAACTCCAAATCGACGGATGTGGATACGTCTCGTGTTTCGTGCTTCCTTCGTGTGTTTGTCAATGCATAGGTAATCGGTCAGTCGAACATATCGAAAGACTCATTGTTTTTGGAGTTCTTGCACATGTTCTCGAGATTCTCCTAATTGGCGTCTTCATCTTTACCCATGAAGTTACCTCCACAGGCTGCATTGACAAATAATCTGATGACCTCACGAAGTCCTCAGAAAAAAGACTGGACTTGTTCCCATTTAGGAACTCCATGATGCAGGCATTTTCGAATGAGATTTAGAAAGCAATCCCATAACTCATGAAGAGGCTCCCCTGCATTTTCTGTGAAATGTGTGATTTGGTGCCTTAGGGCATTAGTGCACCCTACTGGGAAGAATTTCTTTAGAAATTCAGCTTGTAACTCCTCCCAGGTATTGATTGGTCGAGTCAAAGATCGATACCAATGGGCAACCTTGTCCTTCAATGTGAAGGGA
The DNA here is from genome assembly GCA_037157565.1 of Thalassia testudinum. Lineage (NCBI taxonomy): Eukaryota > Viridiplantae > Streptophyta > Magnoliopsida > Alismatales > Hydrocharitaceae > Thalassia > Thalassia testudinum. Next base: position 17,928,880 of record JAZHRO010000036.1, on the reverse strand, counting down.
TACATTTTCATGAGCAGGGTGTTCCGATTCTAGACATTTGGCCTAAGAGCCTGGGCCAGATGTTTCAATTCCTAAATATGTTTGAAAGGGTCATCGGAGCCCAATCCATGAAAGTGGGGGATCAAGTTGATAATATTCAGCATCAACTCTATATTAGGTCCCCCAGCTGGAATTTGCACCCTGGGTTCAATACCACTATTGCGGGATTGTAGTGATCTTGCATTTGTGGACCCGATCAGGGGTTGGCCAGTGCATGAATTAGGTCAATGAGAGTCTGCAACTGGTCCTACAGGTGTTGAATATCACCACCTTCTTGTTCTGGATTCTCCATGGAAGTAGAGGATGGAGAATAGGGATCAGATGTAGACGGATCGGAAGTGATATCAAATAGATCAGAAGGAGACCCAAACAAGCAACTTGAGGTCTGACCACGACGGGTGTGCCTTGCTAATGGAGGTCTCAAGACTGGTCTTAAATACCTCCTCTCGTACATGTGCTATAGAAGAGATGAGGGACCAGAGATGTTCTGGACATAATAAAGGCAGCCGAAAGAATTGGATGATTATGGTAGCTCGAGGCAGATGGACCTTTGGATTAGAAATTCATGCACCTGAGAATTACTTGGGCAGCCAGTGTTCTGAACATGGATGTGATTGCTTAAAATACGCTTTCATCATAGTATAATCGTATTAGAACTCTTAAATTTATTTTAATCGAACTCGAAAAATACGAAGTTGATGTTTTCAAAATGAAGTCCGAGTCGTTCGTAAGGAGGCTACTGGACTAATTCTCTTTCCTAAATACTAAGAATAGGAAAACAGAATTAGATATGAGATTACTACTACTAGAATGCAAATAAAATTGACTAAAACTACAAACATGAAAAGTAGACATGTAGAAAGTCGAGGGTCTAAATAGGTTATGGCTTGGGATACATTGGGCATGGGATTGTACTAAGGTGTGGTCTGATCCCAAAATGGCTAGCTACGTAGGTTGGCTATTTGGGTAGACAATTAGGTGCTAGGCTAAGGACGATTAGGCTTCAAATAGCCAACTAGACTTAGCCACTTTCCAAGTAAGCTCAAATCAAAAAGTCTATTCAACCTTGTTTCGATTAACCTGAAATTTTGTATCTACAGATATAAAAATAAATACATCAAGGTAGTAGATACAATTATGGGAAAATTTTCACAAAAATCCAAAAGTATAAATTATTTACAAAATGGTCTTAAATGCCCAATCTGACCTAACTAAATGCAATCTAACCCAAATTACCCTTAAACAAACATTAGTTACACATTAATTAACATAAATAAATATGTCCTTTCTTTTTCAAAAAAAAAGAAGTAAATATCAGCCAAGAAGGGAGAGCCCTGCAAAGACTCTTACATGGTAGATCGCCCCCACAGGTTACAGGGTTTCCCCCACTCAACCTTCCTTGTCATTAAGGTTCCAAGTAGACTGGAATGTGAGAATTAAGCCCTAACTCTACCAATTTTAGGCCTAGTTGTACCTTAAGTTATCACTTGAATTAGAGATTGATTTGAATTGTGACATAATTTGAGGTTGGTTGATTGACAAAGTGAACCAACTTCACCTTCCCTGCCCTAAAGTTGATGATGAAATTTGGATCAAGTCACTCGAACCACCCTATTTTTGTTCTCAAATAGGTTATTAGGTGTCAATTTTAAGATTCAAGTGATCTTAGAGCCTTGATTTTAGGGTTTGATGATAAGATCAATTCATCCAAGAGCTTAGGTAGCACACAATTGCGAGACGATGTGTTTCCTTTATAGATGGCAAGTGTGTACTAGCACTTCAACCCTAATATGAAAACCCTAATTGACTCTATTTCCAAGTCCAATTTGATTCCAAATATGGCACTCTAGACTCAAATAAGAAGGTGAGTAGTCCAAGGTGTTGCAAGTCCCTAATAGGTGCAGGTAGTAAGGATTGGGTGTTTTGAATCAAATCGAATCAAATATGATCTGATCGCAATTAAATTGAGAAAATAAGGAAATGCTTGCTTTGAATGATATCTCTAGAAAAATAAGGTAGGGTTGGATTCCTAATTTCTTATCCTTTCCTTTTTTTATATTCGCAAGAAAGAGGGGGGATTAGGGAAGAAAGGGAAGATGACTAACCTAGCTTTGCTGTGATTGCTTCGAGCTGATGATCCTGAGAGTTTGGTTTACCTCGAAACAATCAAACAAAGACAAGCTAGAATCAAATTCGAAGAAGATGATATGAATAGTGGTAAAATGCACATTGCTCTCTGGAAATGGTGCTAAAATGTTTAGCCACTTTGATCAAGGTTTAAAATACGTGACGTAGTATAGCGACTAAAGCGATGAAAACATTTAAATTTATATCTCGAATTTATGAGTTTGAGGCTGTCTCAGGGATCAAATTAATTGCAATTAATCACTAATCAAAAGAATATAAATTGAGACATAAGAGCTTGATGCAAAAATAAATATATTACTCAATGAATATTGCTATCAAATTCAAAAATAAATGAGAGTGTTAAAGTCAAAAGTGTTACTTTCCTACTAAGCTTAATTCGACCTTAACACTTAGCCAATTTCCAACCAAAGATCCTCTCACAAAGCAAGCAACAAATGATCTAGAGCTCAGCCAAAGGCCAGGTCCAAAATTGGCCCAAGATTGGCCTAGGTGCGCCTACGTGTGTGCGGGCGTGCTTGCATGTGGTGAAGTGGGGACCCGACTGATAGGTCCACTTTAGTGGACTAAATTACAGCCTAAGTGCCTCATTATTGGAATGAAAATGTGATGTAAACATGTTTATATCGCATAAACCATCTATTTTTGCATGTTCTTAGACATAAAGTTGCATCATACATTATAAATATTGCATAACACGAATCATCATGCATTTAGATTAGGTTGTACAAATTTTAGGTTAATTTCTCCTTTTTATGGTCAGGTGACAGGGTGACATTTAATTGGGGCCTCAGATTGAAGATCCAACCGTACGGATCTAATTAGGGCGATGATTGGAGTTTAATAACCCCAAGATCGCCCTGAGCGGACTTCCGTAGCATCAGATGCAATCTGAGAAAGATCAGAGATCAAGAGGTCAAGTGGTGCAAATTAGTATCTTGGATGACAAATCCGACTGCACAGATGGGTTTGGATCAACGATCGCAACCCAACGGTGCAGAAATCTATCCAATCTGACATCCATGGTGCCATCTACAACTCACATAAGATGGACGGCCAAGATGGTGCCATGTGGCACCATCCCAACCCCCCAACCATGCCAAGGCCTCCCGCTCCACCTCTCCAAGCAAACATCAACACTTGATCTCGACCGTTGGATGAAGATCCGACGGGCAAGATCGGCCCTGCACAAAAGTTTCCACGTGCCTCAAACGCACGCTTAGCGCAACGATTAAGGTGCTGCGGGAGCAGAGAGCGCTTGTTCGATTCACGACGCTGTGCCCTCCTTCTCGCGTGTGAGCGTGAAATCAAGCCGCTCGATCAAGCACCAATGGCTTAGATGGATTGATCGGCCTGACACGCAAGATGACACCTTATTTCACGCGAGATCAGACATGCGGGAGGTGCGATTATGAAGGCAGGCGACCATGATTCTGGGCCATTGACCTTTGATCTAACGACGATGAAAGAGGCCGCATCGCCTCTTAATGCGCGATGAGGGCATAGGAGAGATTGCATTTAAACCATTTAATCTCGCGATCGGACTACTGAGATCGCGATATCATGGCTTATACGTTGAGCGCGCAGGGAGAGTAGAAGGTGGCAAATGCGAGCACACTAAGCCTACTTTGGGGTCTTTAGTGATGCTTAAATCCATCACTAAGGGCCCTAAATTAATGTTTTTAAGCATAAAATGACCAAATTGCCCTCAATCCCTACAACTATAAAAGGAGACCCCTACCACTCGAATTCTTCATCCCTTCCTCTCTTCTTTCACCCCCTTAAAGGCTCTACGAGCTGGTCCCAAACCCTGGATGCTTCGTTAGAGTTACAAAAATAATTTTCCATCTTCTCACCTCCTTCGTGGAGCATCCCGCGGTTGTCTTCTCACTGTCGTTTGGGAAGCGGATCCTACTATGATGTCGCCCTACCCCATTATCCATCGTCCATCATTGTTCTACCTCATCCTGCGTCTCACCACTTTCGTTTGGGCACTCCATCAACGTGGCTCGTCCTCCAAGCTGCCGTCAAGGAGGATAATTTCTCACCTCCCTTCTCTTTACTACTTTCTAGAGTAGATTTATCACTTTGTGGTTGTAATATTTCCAACTTTCTAGTGTAGTGATTAGTTGTAATGAACATTATTCTATGGTTGTGATATTCATGTTTATTCTATCCGTATTTTGTCTTTGTTTGTATTATTCTCTCTCTCTTCTATTAATTATTCTTTAAATAGATAACTAGTTTAGATTTAATTCGACCAGCTAATCTGCTTCATGACAACAAAACAAATGCAGTTTTTAATCTAACATCCGCCTCCCTGTGTTCAACTCGAAATTTCTTTTGAGTTTCGGTTAAAATTATTTGTTGATAGATTTTGGACAAATTTCCGCTGTAACATTTTGGCACCTTTGTCGGGGAGGCAACGCTCTTTGATTTTTCACGTTTTTCAACTTACTGTTCGTTTACCTCACTTCTCTCCTTCCTTATTGTGATTGCAGGTACTCACACATCATCTCGAAGTCAAGCGACCAGTCGGGGGGTTGGAGAATAGGTGCACTAGAGACAGCATTTCGTAAGGTCTCGAAAGCACTGAGACACAAGGAGTTGAACTCAAAGGGTGTGTCAGTTGCCAGAAGATTTGTTAATGGACAAGCAATTTTTGAGAGATCTCGAATGAATCTTCAATAAAATCTGACATGCCCTAAGAATGATCTGATTTGCCTAACTGAGCTAGGTGAAGGTAATCGCGAAATGATTTCAGACTTAGCTCGATCGACCTCGAGTCCATTAGAGGAGATCTTGTTACCTACTACGATGCCATCCCTCATGATAAAATGTCTTTTCTCCCATGAAAGTACTAGGTTAACCTCTATACATCTCCTCAGAATCTTTGTGAGGTTATCAAGACAAGATGAGAAATCGTCTCCAAGCACGGACAAGTCATTCATGAACACTTCTACACAGTCCCCAATCATGTTTATAAAGATGGCCACCATGCATTGCTGAAAAGTAGCTAGTGCGTTGTAGAGGCTGAAAGGCATTTGCTTAAAAGCGAATGTTCCAAAGGGACATGTAAAAGTTGTCTTGTCTTGGTCTTCCGGGTTGATTGCAACTTGATTGTACCCAGAGTATCCATCCAGAAAGCAGAAGAAACTACGCCTGGCTAGCCATTCTAGAATCTGATCAATAAAGGGCAAAGAAAAATTATTCTTTTTGGTAGTTGAGTTTAGCTTCCTGTAGTCAATGTAGACCCGTCAAGAAGTTGTGGTGCAGGTCGAGATGGATTTGCCCAATTCATTTCTAATTATGCTGAGTCCCGTCTTTTGGGCACTATCTGAATGGGACTCACCCACTGGATGTCGGATATTGGATAGATAATGTTCGCGTCCAACCATTTAATGATCTCCTTCTTGACAACCTCCAACATATTTGGATTAGGCATCTCTGAGGTTGTCTCGACAGTCTCACCCCTTCATTAGTGTAGATATGGTGAGTGCAATATGAGAGGTGAATTCTGTGGAGATCAGCAATGCCCCACCCAATAGTAGCCCTATGTGCATGTCGAATAGAGATCAGCCGGTGTTCCTGATCCGGAGTCAAGTGAGCATTGATAATCATAGGATATGTCTCACTTTCTCCCAGAAACACGTATTTGAGCGAATCAAGTAAGGGCTGTAACTCTAGTAGTGGAGGGTGGGGAGGGTAGGGAGGAGGGTTACGTAGGGAAGGAGAGGAAACAATAATGAAAATTTGTTGATCCTGACTAATGAAGAATCTGCCTGCTGTGGTCATGTAATCTTGTCTTATGATATCAGTGTTGGATAGGATAGGATAGTTAGGGTCAGGGGTGTTAGGAGCAAATAAACACCCATGACAACCAGATCCATGGGACGAAATGTGTATATCATTTGTCTCAGTCTCATGTGGATCGAGATCAAAGACCCTTGATAGTGAGGGTGAATGTGCCATTGGATCGTTGCAGAGGAGCCCAATGTTCCCATAGAAAGTTGAATCTTCGTCTTCACTATCCTCCTCGATCAAGTCACAATCAAAGTTCTTTGATGCCCTAAAAATGTTCAGTCTAAGCTTTTCATTTCCAAGGGCAATCTCCATGCACCCTGATGCACAGTCGATGTTTGCGCGGGTGGTTGCCAAAAATGGGTGACCTAAAATAATCGGTGCATCACGGAGATTAGAAGGAACCTCCATTTCAAGAACAAAAAAGTCTACTGGAAAGCAAAATCCTTGGACTTTTACGAACACATTTTCAACCACCCCCCTTAGTGTTTTTACAGATCGGTCAACCAACTGTATGGTAACCGAGGTGGGCTTTAACTCCCCAAATCGAAATCGATCAAATGCTGTGGTGGGAGTTAGGTTGATGGACGACCCCAAATCAAGAAGGGCCCTATCAAAAGGGGACTCTTGCAAAAAGCAGGAAATCAGTGGTGTGCCTGGGTCCTTCTTTCTGGGTATAAGTTAGCTAAAATGACTTTGCTGGCTTTCTTAAATAATCCTGCTTGTCGTCCGATCCTCTGTTGCCGCTTCGGAGTACAATAGTCCTTAAAGAACCTAGCAACATCTGGGATGTGATCTATTGCTTCGAGGAGAGGGACCTGAATGTGAACTTCCTTGAACATAGATTTCAAGTCCTCAAAATTTCGCTGGTCCTTTTTCCGTGCTGAATCTCGTGTTAGGGCCACGAGAAAAGGGATGGGAATTTCAAGGTCTAGGGGATTCTTTCCCTTGTCTAATGAAGATGGCTTGTGAGAGGAAGAGGGTTGTGAGCCATCTCATGGTATAGTGCAAGAAAAATCATTACCTGCTTGCCTAGGTAGTAGGTCCTGTGTAGTCTTTCCGCTCCTTAAGGTGACAGCTTTTGCATCGGCGTGCTGTCCATGTAGGGGCAGAAGAGTGGGTTGGTCTAGATACACAGGGTTTGGCAACAAAGGTGGCTAACCGAGCCCATAACCCGGAGGTGTGGGAGGTGATTGGATAACAGCATGTGCCTGTCCTGATGGTGCTTGAAATCTAGGCGGGGCACCCTGATTCTGCACATATCCCAAGTTTGGGATAGGTTAGGAGGGCAAATCTCCCTGTGATCTATGCTCTTGCATCATCTGGTTTTGCATGTTCTGTATGCTCTGTATTTGGTTTGCCATAGCCTTCATTATTTAGAGGTTGTCATGAGTAGAGTTCCGAATTGATGCCTACAATTCCTCCTTCAACGACTCCAAAGGGTTGGCCCACTTTGGAGGGCAGTTGGCAACTTAGTGCAGTGGCTGATAGATAGAGCGTGTCTGTTGCTAATGAGACAGGAATGGTTGCTGCCAAGGATACGTGCTCTGTGCATTCCCGTATTTTCTGGTCTGGTAGTGTGGAGCTTGACTCGGTCTCTGTGGGTTACCAGACCAGGTGAAATTGGGATGCTGGCACCAACCAGGGCTATATGTTTTAGAATATGCGTTGTTACACCCTGTAATGACCCATCATGCTTTTAGCCTTTTAAGATGTCTGGAGTCTCAGTCAAACATCTGGACCCTTTCCTAGACGTCTGAAAATGAAATTTTTAAACGCACACTGCACCTTGCATGCGAACGGTGAGTAGGACCCTCTTCTCCTCTCTCCCTTCCTTTTCTTTCCCAAACCCTAAACCCCTCCCCTCTCCTCTCCACTCCACACACCAGCCACCACCACCTTCAGAGCTGTGTGGGAGTGGTAAGAGGAGGCGAGCGAGGGAGAGCAAAAGGGAGAAGGAGGAGAGTGCGGGAGGAGGAGGCTGAGGTTGGGGAGCTTCGGTGGAAGCTCGGCGAAGCTCACACGGCCACCACAGGCGCGTGTAGGAGGAGGAGAGAGCTCGGGGAGGTACCTGCCTGGCCCTTTGCAGTGGCCGGAGCTGCGACAGCGTAAGGCGGAGCGAGCGGAGAGTGCTAGAAGGAGTTCCTAATGCTGGAAGCATTCCAGTATCAGACGTCTAGAGTGGAGTCCAGACGACTGATGGGGTTCCTGAATGTCTGGAGCTAAGGCCAGACATCTGAAAGCACTTATATCGCAAGGTACATTCTTTTTCGCTGTTACGGCCATGTAGGTCTCACCGCAGACGCATGGTTTGCCCTGATTTGGGGGCTTGCGGTTGTTGTACGCAGGAGTAGCCTTGGGAAGGAGCGCAGAACACTTTCCCAGGTGCTTTTGGATGTCTGATCACACCACCAGACGTCCGGAGGTGCGTCCAGGTGACCGAAGGCATTGTCCGACATCTGAAACTGCCTTCAGATGAACGTAGAGAAGGCCTGGACGTCTTAGGATACCATAGGGACTTAAAGTAAGGATGTGACACCTTTTAGGACGTCTAGGAGTATCCCCAAACATTTGATTTTGAATAGTAGGCATGTTTTTTACCCGTTTAGGCTCCGATCGGGGTCCATTTTAAGCAAACGAAATACCTGTATTTTCTTTGCGAGTTTCTCTACGTACTAGAGTCCTTTGTACACTATTCTGAACTCTCCGTTTGTGATGTATTCTCTAGTATAAGGTTTCAGCCTACTGCGTGTTTGGGGCTCGTAGAGACACCTAGGTCTGCGGTTTGAGCCACCATTACTCCCGTGTTGCCTAGTAGAGCGGTTAATTCTGCTAAAAATATTTAAATAAGAATGTGCTTGGGGAAATAGCCAAATGGAACCCTAGGATGTGGCAAGAACCCTAGGATAGAGAAATGAATGAACCGTTTGTGTTGTATAATGTACTTGCATGCATGATTGAGATAAACTGTTAGCAATTGCCTGTATTATATTAAGCTGCCTATAATTTATGAACAATTACATGTGAAATAACCAATTGCATTTATCGAATTATGGAAACACAAGCTTCCTGTGTATGCATGAGAGATGAATTGTCAATGGTGAAATCTGGATCGGAATAAATGAGGTGAACATGAGCATGAACCCTACGGGGAATTAGGAGTAGAACTCCTGTTGATAGATGGAAACCTGGAATATAGACAGGAAGTGTGTTAACCCTTGAGTATGTGGTACCAAGGAGAGCAACTGTCCCCTTTTCGTGTAGAGTGGAGCTAGCCTCCCTTGGGTTGAGACCCGGGGTTAGGATTGGCCACTCTACACCGACTCCTATTGGCCCTTGTGTACACGGTACCGAGGTGAGCTACTAGTGTAGGGAGAGAGCTAGCCACCCCATGGGACCCGGGGTTCAGCTAACCACCTTACACCAACTTGTTAGGTCCTCTGGGCAAACTGGGGTAGTTAGATGAGGGTGCTCGAACTGTGGAGGGGTGAGACCCCTTTTTGGTTCTGAGGGGTGAGACCCCTGTTCTGAGAGCAAGGACCTATACTATTCCGTGTTGTACTTTGGGCGTACCCGCTAGCAGAAACGACTGACTGCATGTTAGTGCAGGGTAGCTACCCGTGCACTTACCACGCATGCCATAGTCACTGCTATGTCTTGACATTGACCTCGGGGTGGTTGACTGGGTATAGGACTACCTCGGGGGACTCTCCCAGCTAGGAGAGCACCACATGTACCTTCTACTCTATAGAAAAGACTGCAATCAAGATCATTCTCATGAGGAACATGCAAGATCAAGAAGATCTGGATGTTTGAGAAAAATGGGTGAAAAGGAAATACACATAAAATAGATAAATAGAAAAAGAGAATTAAACCTATTGCTTTTACTATTTTAGATAGTATAGATACCACTCTACTCAGCATTCGCTGACTCTGTCTTTTCATAATACTGTTCAGGAGAAGGAGTTGAGTAACCCGAGCTTCCAACTGCGGAGGGTGCTTGGCCTAGTTGAGCCCAGCCGTAGTTTTCAGCACTTCCTTTTCATTCCTTTACTGTTGTAGTAAGTGTTGGACTGTTAGTTACTGTTTGACTCTACTGTTTACTTCCGCTTCTCGTTGTTTTTGTCATTGTGGTGGCATGTAATGAAACAGCAGATTTACTTTCATTTACTGCTTTGTACATTTCTTCTACTTAGTTATATTGCACATGTGAATGTGGTTTACTTTCCTGCTTTTTGGTTATTTCTTGTTGGATGACTGGGTCTTGGGATTAGTCGAGGCGAGCCGATCTCGGGTCCTGTATGGATCCGGGAATTGGGTCGTAGCAAGATGGTATCAGGGCAAGGTCGTCTCGAGAAATGAACCAATTGGCATGAGAATGATCATTCACGTGCATATAACTAGGATAGCCATCACAACGGATATCACCTTGATATTCGTTCCAAGTCTTTTCTCAAAGTAATTTGATATCGTTGACCTCCTTGTTCTATCTTTCGCGTCTCCTTGTAGGAGATGCCTCGTCGGGGAGTTCTCGTGGTGAGCCATGGTCATAGTCATGGATAAGGTCGGAGGGGCGAACGTGCTGGGCCTAAGGTACTAGTTGACCCACCTCTTCTCCTGGGCGTTCAGGCCTAGGATCTCGCCCAGCTGTTCAGAGATATTATGCGAGAGGAGCTCCACTAGCCTCCACAGGTACCTCTCCCTGAGGACGTGGAGGTGGAGTCCTCGATGGGATAGAGAGACCGCTGCAGCACCGGACGAGCAGGAGGGGGAGGGGGTGGTCCTCCACCGCCCCCACCACATTTTAACACTTCTGAGCATGAGCCCTCCTTGCATGGAGGCATGTCCGTTCCCCCACTGCAGTTGCACCACTAGCTTTTTGGACAGTTCTGAAAGCTAAAGCCCCCTTCCTTTAAGGGGGATGAGGACCCATCTGAGGCAGAGGACTGGCTAAAGCAGATGGAGAAGGTGTTCGACACCCTTCGCCTTCCCGCGGAGTGCAGCATGGCCTTTGCCATATACCAGCTAGAGAGCACGGCACACATGTGGTGGAGGGTAGTCAGAGGCCAAGAGTGGAGAGAGCCGACGTGGGACCAGTTCGTGACTCTCTTCTGTGAGTAGTACTATCCGCAGACCTAGCAGGACCAGAGGAGGCAGGAGTTCCACACTCTCCACTAGGGGACGATGATTGTTAGTGTGTATCGCACACGTTTCCTGGAGCTGTCATGTTTTGCCTTGACAGCCATGGCTACGGAGGAGGAGCACCTGTGGAGGTTTACTGAGGACCTTCGACCTGCTATTCAAGAGTATGTCAAACCCCTGAAGTTGCCTACCCTCTCACGAGTGGTTGAGGCAGCCATGACCTACGAGGAGACCAACCCGACCACACGAGACATCGACAGTTGACGAAAGAAGCCCTGTCAGCCAGAGTACTCTCAGGGCCGTCAAGAGAGGAGGCACATGGCACCTGCAGGAGAGCCATCTCATTTTGTGGGGCTATCAATAGCCTTTAGGGGCCCCAGATAAGGGCCAACTGCCAGCACCGAACCCTTGCCCAGCCGCCAGCACCAAACCCCTGCCCAATCGCCAGCAAGGACCTACTGAGGGAGGAGTCAAGTTCCCCTCTGCTACCAGTGTGGCTAGCCAGGCAACATTAGGAGGGACTACCCACCTAGGGCTGGAGCACAACAGATGCTCCCCACACCGAGCACTGGAGGCCGAGCAGGTGGTTGTGGTCCCCAGGCGCGTGGGGGAGGTAGCAGTCACAAGGAGGGTACCGACCAGCGGCTGCTTGCCTGACCCAGAGTGTAGCTACTTCATTTGCACCTAGGACTGAGGGGCGTATAAACGCCCTGACACACAGAGACGCCAGGGATTCCAGTTCGGTGGTGGCAGGTATGGTTACTGTTTCTGGCAGATTAGTGTACGTACTTTTTGATTCCAACGCCACACACTCTTTTGTTGCTGTGAGTTTTGCCATCAGTTTGGGGTAGGGCAGTGTACTTTTAGAGGATCCATTTGTGATCAGAGGCCCAGGCGGCCAGTTGTTTGTAGTTGAGGAGGTCTACACGGACTGCAAGGTCAGTATACAGGGACACAGCCTCCCCGCTGACCTGATTGTGATACAGATGGAGGATTTTGGCATGATTTTAGGGATGGACTGGCTGTTCACCTATTACGCCCTGGTGGACTGTTTCGGTAGGAAGATCGTCTTCTCCATGCAGGAGTTGCCTCCCTTTGAGTTTCACGGATAGCCGGTGGACAGAGGTTTCAGATGCATCTCTGCACTTCGGGCAGCGAGGCTTTTGAGCCAGGGGTGTAAGGGCTTTTTAGCCTGTGTAGTGGTAGAACCTAGCCCCATGGCTGACTTTCAGAGTATTTCGGTGGTTTGCGAGTACCCCGATGTTTTCCAGAGGAGCTGTCAGGACTACCACCCGAGCGCGAGATTGAGTTTGAGATCTCACTGGTACCGAGGACCAGCCCCATTTCTACTGCACCATACGAGATGGCACCACTTGAGCTACGAGAGCTCAAGTCACAGCTACAGGACCTGTTGGAGAAGGGCTTTGTGAGGCCCAGTGCATCCCCGTTGGGAGTCCCTGTGTTGTTTGTGGATGGTACCCTGCAACTTTGTGTCGACTACCGACAGCTGAATAGGGTCACCATCGAGAACAAGTATCCACTGCCGAGGATTGATGACCTTTTTGACCAGTTGCGAGACGGCACAGTGTTCCTCAAGATAGATCTGAGGTCAGGCTACCACCAGTTGAGGATTAGGAAGACTGACGTCTCCAAGACAGCTTTCCGTACCCGGTACGGGCACTATGAGTTCTTGGTCATGCCGTTTGAGTTGACCAATGCCCCCGCTGCTTTTATGGATTTGATGAACCGGGTTTTCAGACTGTACTTGGACCAATTTGTGGTAGTGTTCATCGACAACGTACTCGTTTACTCGAGGGATCAGGCGCAGCACGGACAACATCTACGGATGATCCTGGACACTTTGAGGCGATGCAGGCTGTATGCCAAGTACAACAAGTGCGAGTTTTGGTTGAGGCAAGTGACTTTCTTGGGCCACGTGATCTCAGGGGATGGTTTGGCTGTGGACCTAACCCAGGTTGAGGCCGTACTCAGGTGGGAGAGGCCACGTATAGTGACAGAGATATGTAGCTTTTTGGGACTGGCAAGTTACTATCGACAGTTTATCAGAGGATTCTCTTAGATTGCGCATCCTATGACCAAGCTGACTCGGAAGGACGTGTCCTTTGCTTGGACAGATGAGTGTGAAGCATGTTTTCAGGAGTTGAAGGAGAGACTGACTTCAGCTCCTGTGCTTAGCATCCTGGACAGTAGTGGCAGTTTTGTGGTTTACACAGATGCTTTGTTGCAGGGGTTAGGGTGTGTGCTCATGCAGTGGGGTCACGTTGTCGCTTACGCTTCACGGCAACTGAAGCCCCATGAGCATAGCTACCCTACCCATGACCTAGAGCTGGCAGTTGTTGTCTTCGCGCTGAAGACATGGAGGCACTACCTTTACGGTGAGACTTTCGAGATTTTCACGTATCATAAGAGCCTTAGGTACTTGTTTGACTAGAAGGAGCTCAACATAAGACAAAGACGTTGGTTAGAGCTCCTGAAGGACTACGACTGCAGCATCTCCTACCATCTAGGGAAGGCCAATGTGGTGGCTGATGCCTTGAGCCGGAAGGTACCCGCCCACTTGGCCAGTCTACAGGCACAGAGTTGGAGACTTATGAAGTTGGGCAATTGGCGACCTTGGGAGTCATAGGGGTATTGTGGGACACTAACAGTGATGTGGCAGACGCGACCATAGTTGATAGACGACATCATCGCAGGACAGATGACAGATCCATACTTACAAACACTGCGAGATAGGGTGCTGATAGGAGACCTAGGAGACTTTTCCTTGACAGATGAGATACTACGCATGAGGGGATGCTTATGCATTCCTAGGGATGAGGAGTTATTGAGAGAGCTCTTGGCTGAGGCACACGGGTCTAGGTTCACCATACATCCCAGGAACACAAAGATGCATCATGATTAGAGACGCGACTTTTGGTGGAGAGGGATGAAGTGGGATGTTGGTGAATTTGTGCAGCAGTGTTTGGTGTGCCAGCAGGTGAAGGCCGAGCACCAGAGGCATGCAGAGTTGTTGTAGCCACTTCCTGTGCCAGAGTGGAAGTGGGAGAGCATCACCATGGATTTGGTGGTGGGTCTACCGGTTACTCAGCGAGGATATGATGCAGTCTAGGTGATAGCAGATAGGTTGACGAAGACGGCGCATTTCCTGTCGATCTGAGTCACCTTGGGACTAACACAGTTGGCAGAGAGGTACATTTTCAATGTAGTACGGTTGCATGGAGTTCCACGTGAGATTGTATCCGAAAAGGATACCCATTTTACTTCACAGTTCTGGGCTGAGTTTCAGCAGAGTTTGCGGACACGTTTGAGGTTCAGTATAGCATACCATCCCTAGACGAACGAACAGTCAGAGCGCACCATACAGACACTTGAGGACCTTTTACGTGCCTGTGTACTAGACTGGAGAGGCTCCTGGGAGGAGCATTTATCCCTGCCAGAGTTTGCATATAATAACAGTTACCACTCGAGCATCGGCATGGCACCTTATGAGGTTCTGTATGGATGGAGGTGTATTGTACCCTTGAGTTGGGTCGAGGTGGTGACCAAGTGGGAGGTTGGCTCCAGGTTGATGCGGCAGAGTCAGGAGGTGATAGAGCAGATTCACAAATGACTCCGCACTGTCAAGAGCAGGCAGAAGAGTTACGCTGACCGAAAATGCAAAGAGGTGCAGTTTGAGGTTGGGGATCACGTCTTTCTCCGCGTTTCGCCCATGAAGGGCTTACAGCGTTTTGGGGTGAAAGGGAAGCTTGCGCCGAGGTTTGTGGGCCCCTTTGAGGTCCTAGAGCGGGTAGGATCCATTGCTTACCAGCTTGCCCTTCCTCCCTAGCTTTCTAGAGTGCATGACGTGTTCCACGTGTCCAACCTCAGGAAGTATGTCGCTGGTCCCAGTCACGTTCTGAGCCACGAGAGCGTCGAGGTGGGTGATGACCTGACCTACCCCGAGAGACCAGTGTAGATACTAGACAGAGCCATCCAGAGTCTGAGATGGAAGTAGGTACCACTAGTGAAGGTCCTATGCAGAAGCCAGCGGTACGAGGAGGCGACCTGGGAGCCTGAGGTGGCTATGCGAGAGCGGTACCCGGAGCTTTTCGAGGGTACGTCTTTTCGAACCTACTTCGATCTTCTTTAAGTTTGTTATGCATTTTATATTCCTTTTTCCGCACCCTAGCTAGCTCAAGTTTCGGGGATGAAACTTCCTTTAAGTTGGTTATGATGTAATGACCCGTCATACTTTTAGCCTTTTAAGATGTCTGGACCCTTTCCCGAACGTCTGAAAATGAAATTTTTGAATGCACACTGTGCCGTGCACGTGGGTAGCATGCAGGACCCTCTTCTCCTCTCTCCCTTCCTTTTCTTTCCCAAACCTAACTCCCCACACCTTCTATATAAACCCCTCCCCTCTCCTCTCCACTCCACACACCAGCCACCACCACCTTCAGAGCTGTGCTGGAGAGGCAAGAGGAGGCGAGAGAGGGAGAGAGAGACGAAGAAAGAGGAGAGCGTGGGAGGACGAGGCCGAGGTCAGGGAGTTTCGGTGGAAGCTCGACGGAGCTTGCATGGCCACCGTAGGCACGTGCGGGAGGAGGAGAGAGCTCGGGGAGGCAGCTTCCCAGTCCTTTGCAGCGGCTGGAGCTGCGACAGCGTGAGGTGGAGTAGAGGGTGTCGGAAGGAGTTCCTGATACTGGAAGCTTTCCAGTATCAGACATCTGGAGTGGAGTCGAGGTGGCAGACGAGGTACCTGGACGTCTGGAGTTAAGGCCAGACGTCTGAAAGCACTTATATCGCAAGGTAAGTTCTTTTTCGCAATTACGGCCATGCAGGCCTCACCGCAAACACATGGTTTGGACTGATTTGGGGGCCTGCAGCTGTCGTACGTAGAAGCAGCCTTGGGAAGTAGCGTGGAACACTTTCCTAGGTGCTTTTGGACGTTTGATCACATCACTAGACGTCCAGAGGTGCGTCCAAATGACCAGAGGCATTGTCCGACATCCGAAACTGCCTTCAGACAATCGTAGAGAAGGCCTAGACGTCTGAGGATACCACAGGGACTTAAGGTAAGGATCTGGTACCTTTTAAGATGTCTGGGAGTATCCTCAAACGTCTAATTTTGAACAGTAGGCATGTTTTTGACCTGTTTGGGGTCCGATCGGGGTCCGTTTTACGCAAACGAAATACCTGTATTTTCCTTGGGAGTTTCTCTACGTACTAGAGTCCTTTGTACATTGTTCTAAACTCTCCTTTTTTGATGTATTCCCTAGTATAGGGTTTCAGCCTACTGCATGTTTGGGGCTCGCAGAGACGCTTAGGTCTGCAGTTTGAGCCCCCATTACTCCCGTGTTGCCTGGTAGAGTGGTTAATTCTGCTAATAATATTTAAATAAGAACGTTCTTGTGGAAATAGCCAAATGAAACCCTAGGATGTGGCATGAACCCCAAGATAGAGAAATGAATGAACTATTTGTGCTGTATAATGTACTTGCATGCATGATTGAGATAAACTGTTAGCAATTGCCTGTATTATAATGAGTTGCCTGTAATTTATGAATAATTACCTGTGAAATCACTAGTTGCATGTATCGAATTATGGAAACACGAGCTGCCTGTGTATGCATGAGAGATGAATTGTGAATGGTGAAATCTGGATCGGAATAAATGAGGTGAACTTGAGCATGAACCCTACGGGGAATTAGGAGTAGAACTTTTGTGGATAGATGGAAACCTAGAATGTAGATGGGAAGTGTGTTAGCCCTTGAGTACATGGTACCAAGGAGAGCAACTGTTCCCTTTTCGTGTAGAGCAAAGCTAGCCTCCCTTGGGTTGACACCCGGGGTTAGGATTGGCCACTCTACACCGACTCCTGTTGGCCCACATGTATGCGATACTGAGGTGAGCTACTAGTGTAGAGAGAGAGCCAGTCACCCCACAGGGCCCGAGGTTCAGCTAGCCACCCTACACCGACTTGTTAGGCCCTCTAGGCAAACCGAGGTAGTCAGACGAGGGTGCATGGATTGTGGAGGGGCGAAACCCCCATTTGGTTCTGAGGGGTGAGACCCCTATTCTAAGAGGGAAAGGCCCTATATTGTTCCGTGTTGTACTTTGGGTGTACCCACTAGCGGAAATAATTGACCACGTGTCAGTGCGGGGTAGCTACCCGTGCGCTTATCACGTGTACCATAGTCACCGCTGCGTCTTAACAATGACCTTAGGGTGGTTGACTAGGTGTAGGACTACCACATGGGACTCTCTTGGCCAGGAGAGCACCACATGTACCTTCTACTCTACGAAAAAGACCGCAATCAAGATCGTTCCCACGAGGAACATGCAAGATCAAGAATATCTGGATGTTTGAGAGAAATGGGTGAAAAGGAAATACACATAAAACAAATAAATAGAAAAAGAGAATTAAACCTGTTGCTTTTACTATTTTAGATAGTATAGATACCACTCTACTCTGCGTTCCCTGACTCTGTCTTTTCATAATTCTATTCAAGACCAGGAGTTGAGTAGCTCGAGCTTTCGGCTACGAAGGGTGCTGGGCCCAGTCGAGCCCAGTCGTAGTTTTCAGCACTTCCTTTTCATTCCTCTACTGTTGTAGTAAGTGTTGGACTGTTAGTTACTGTTTGACTCTACTGTTTACTTCTGTTTTCATTTGTTTTTGTTGTTGTGGTGGCATGTAATGAAACAATAGATTTACTTTCCTTTACTGCTTTGTATGTTTCTTCTGCTTAGTTATATTGCATATGTGAATGTGGTTTACTTTCCTGCTTTTTGGTTATTTCTTGCTGGACGACTGGGTCTTGGGATTAGTCGAGGCGAGCCGATCTCCGGTCCTATAGGGATTCGAGAATCTGGTCGTAACATGCCCGCATCCCTGAATGGCATTAACATCTTCATAAGCTAAAGACATCTTAGATGCAAATTCATCAAAAGAATACACACTTGCATCATCATGTGGTGTGTAACCCTGATTGTACGGTGCCAGATCCATATTGTTCATGGGTTTCTGGTATGGAGGATCCCGTGAAGATGGAGAGAAAACATCCCGAGTAACTGGTTATGTACAAGCAGAGGGGGCTCTGGATGCTTGAGAGGAGTGAGATGGAGCAATGCTACTAGAAGATTTGGATCTCGCTCACATTAATTCATCAAGCTTCTTATCGAGCAGATCCACCTTATCCAGCTTTTTGGTGAAAATGTCCATGTTGGCTCGGGTAGACTCGGCTTGAGCTTTGTGGACATTAACTCGCTGCTATCCAGGTTGCTGGAACTAGTTCATTGAGGCGGCGTTCATTGAGTTCTCTGCTAAGGACTCGAACAGTTCAAATGCGTTGTTCTTGTCCTTCACAAGAAAACTCTCACCGCTAGATGCATCAGCCAGGTATCGATGTGTGTCATCCAGCCCATGGTAAAATACTTGCGCAAGGTGCCATTTGGGTACACCATGGTGTGGGCACTTCCTAAGAAGATCAAGGAATCTATCCCAGGCATCATGTAGCTTCTCTCCAGGACCTTGAGCAACGGTCATGATTGCGCGCCTCATGGCATTTGTCTGATAGATCGGGAAGAACTTTTGGAGGAATTCGCGACGTAATTCCTCCCAGGTTCCAATTGGCCCGCCGATGGTCTCGAACCAATAAACAGCTTTATCCTTAAGAGAAAAAGGAAAACGCTTCATGAGAATAATTCCAATATCTATATTCCTGGGTCGAACTGACTCTGCAATCTGACTCAGGTATTCAAGGTGCTGGAAGGGATCCTCATTCTAGTTTCCATGGAAATGAGTCTGAATTAGACTTATGATATTTGACTTTAACTCTAATGCATCTCTGCTTGTGGGAATCCGAACCTGAGTTGCTATGAGTAGAGCATCTCCCCCTGTGGGAATCCGAACCCGGATCATAGAAGTCCCACAATTCTCCACGTGGTGGATGCTGCATCCTGTTGAGTGTCGTGAGAATCCAGTTGATTCTCTGCTCATATTTCTATTCCATTTCCTCGACTCTGCCATCCAGATGAGCCATTGGGTCTTGATTCTTAGGGTCCTGACGAATTCGAGGATTAGGATTAGCCATCTCAGCTAATCGGGTGGAAGAAGGTTGAGAAGAGAGGTCGGGCGAAAATTGCCTTTGCCACCTCGGATTTGGTTCACAAGGTCTTGCAAGTTCAGGTCTCAACGAACTTCTTCCTTACATACACCAACTTCAAGGGTTGGTGCAGTCAAGAAGAACAAGGCTAAGGCCTTGTTAATCAAAGTGGTCCTTTAGATCAGATGACCTGATTTTTCGTTTAAGTTTGTGTTATTGAAAATTCGGTGAGAGACCAACTATAAGGAATTCCTGCCTCTGAGGCTAACTCGGCCAGTTAGGTTAAAAGGGAACTACGAGGAAGGTTCTTCCTTTGACTTTCGCCTCCGGTTCCATTACCCCACAGCTGCAGTCATTTGACACTATCCCGCGGCCTTAGTCACCAGGTTTTGCAAGAGAGGTTGGAACTACCTAGTAGTTTCAAGCCAAATGCAGGTTATTTGATGTATTTTCGTGAATTCTTAACATGTTTCTTCAATGTAGTAGATGGTGGGCGGTCCACTAGGTAACTCACCTCACAGACTAACTTTTGGGCTTGTCGGAGTCCAAGTTAGTCAATGTGGTCCTAGTGGCTCATGCACTTCTAAGTTCTGTCTTAAATTGTAGACCACAATTCAAAAGTATACTCTAAGGTAAGATGGAATCTAAACGATTTAAAACTTGGCAAGAAGATTCCTTTTGCAATAAGCTTTTCAGAGAGTATTTTTCCAAAATTTTTGCTATTTCCAACAATTAGTTATGAATTTTTAGCTACCCAGGGGTCAAATCTAGGATTTAGACCCGTGTTGGTTTTTCTATTGGAAACTATATCAATTTTGCTCCAAAAATTTTGTAAAAATATGATATTGAAAGCTAATTTGATTATCTTTCACACCCCATAAATTTTGAGTTAATCTGATTTATATGTTAGTCAGAATTGAGTTCTAAAGTTCGTAAAAGTTCTATTTTCAATCAATCTGACCAGTATATACTCCATGAATTTTTAAAAATCCCACAGAAGGAATTTTTGGAGCATTTGAAATATGGCTATTGAATTTTAAAGACGACACTTACTTTTTAGCCGAATTTCTAATAGGAATGTGTGCACTTGATTTTCGCAGCGCCTGCTTTTCCTCGTACGGCACTTCGTGTCATTATTCCTGCACACAAAAGTACTGTACTAGAGATAAAATCAAAAGTCGCCTTGCCTCCCCGGCAACGGTGCCAATTTGTTTGCGATGTAGATTGCATAGAAAATTAACACGTTGTAGTATAGCACGAAATACGTCTCGAGAAAATAAATTAACGGAACTTGGTGAGTCCCGATCGTTCACAGGGAGGTAGAAAGCACTTTGATTTCATACACTTGTTCTCAAGATGATTACTAAAGAATAGAAACAATCAATAACATTCACATTACAAAGAGATTGAATCTGATATATATGTAATAGAATGAAAACATGAAAGTAAACTACTACTAATCTAACAGAACGAGGGCACCACGGGTAGTTCGTGGTGGCCTTCCAAAGAGGTTGAGAAGAGTAGTAACAATCTGTCGGGGTGGCCCAACAGATGCTTTAGACGGAGGTGTAGATACGGATGCAGAGAAGGCGATAAGAAGAAGAAGAAAGAAAGGTTGAAGGAGGAAGAAGAGAATTATGAGAAGTGCCTTCAAAGGGGGGCCCTTTGGCCTCTTTTTATAGCTTTGGTAGGGGGCAAAGAAGGCATTTGGCCCCTTAAATCTGTGCAAATGCCTTGGATTAATTAGATCTGTTCATCAGGAGATCAACGACCCTAATTAAGCCTTCCAAATTCTTCTTTTATACCTGGTTGAATCTGGTGCTACCACGTGGCAGCTTGAGAGCCCTCGGATGAAGATCGTGTGGTTCTCGCTTGCCCGCGCTAGCCCTTCACTTTCTCCTTCGTCGCTCGCCTCTTCTGAGCACCTGAACCTTACGATCGGGTGGCTTAAACACGCACTTGATCGCACCTTGAAAATCCTAAAGCATGCTCTCGCCCGTTTCGGCACGCATCATCATGCACGTTTGCATCCAACGCTCCTACTCTCACCATGCGTTCATTGCCGAGCCGCTCGATGGAGATCAGATGGTTGAATTCCCTCTGCTCTCACCGCTTCTCCTAATTCTACATTTGGTGCACTTCGATCCCACGCCACCCATCTTGTGGAGAGAGCATTAACCAATGCGCTACTCCCACGAGTTGGTTGCGTCTGTGTTTCTTTGGCGCGTGCTCTTGGCCGTTGGATGGGAATCCAATGGTCGAGATCTCATCTCATATGATGATGCGGCTGAGGGTGGGCACATGGCTGCGATCGCGACCATTAGATGACGATCCAATAGCTTGCAGTTCTCCTTCCAAATTGAGATGCAGTGAGGGGAGGCTGTGTTGGAGCCACGTGGCACCATCATGGCTGTCCATCTTCTTCTTCTTGTATCTAATGACGTAGGCCTCCAATTAAGTTGATTTCTGCACCGTTGGGCTGCGAATGTCGATCTGGATCCATCCGCGAGGTTGGATTTGTCATCTAAGGTCTAGATATTCTTTAATTTCCCCTCGGCTCCTGCTTCTTCTGTGGACTCCCTAGGGTGCTACGGGAGTCTGATTGATGCGCTCTTGGATGCGTTGGACTCCCGTCATTATTCCAAATAGATCCATAAGGTTAGATCATGATGTAAACACGTTTACACTACTTAAGATGTCTATTTATGCATGTTCTTAAGCATAGGATTGCATTGCATGCTATAAATAGTGCATAACATGCATCATTTTGCATTTAGAGTAGTTTGAATAAAATGGAGGTTAAATGTCTCCTTTTATGTGCTTGGATAGGGTAAACTTTTTATCAGGGCCTCGGATCGAAGATCCAACTGTATAGATGTTATCAGGGCGATGATTGGAGTTCAACGACTCCAAGATCACCCTAATCAGGCATCTATAGCATCAGATAGTGATCGGAGAACCCTAGAAGATCAAGGGCCAAGATGGTGTAAATCCACACTTCAAACGACAAATCTGACCGCAGGGATGGATTCGGATCGACGATCGCAGCCTAACAGCGCAAAAATCGACTCAATCTGACAACCGTAGCACCATCTACATCATCCAAAAGATGGACGGCCAAGATGGCGCCACGTGGTGCCATCTTAGCCGTCCAACCGACGCTCAGGTCCATCGCTGCCTTTCCAAAGAGAATCCAATGCATGATCTGGGCCATTGGATCTCGATCCAACGGTCCTGAACGCGCGTTCAAAACTTCAGCCACCCGTCCCATCCACGCGCGCAGCGTAGTGGATAAGGCGCTCGGCTGCCTTCAGATGCGCGATCGAGTCTTCGTGAGCGGGCGAGCAGGCACGGGAGAGCGTCAGATCGCAATATAATGGCTGCGCGCGCCCGATAGCACCCACCCGGTATTGCACGCGCAACGAAGATACGAGATCGTACACAGGCGGGCGCGCAGCGAGGCGGGTGAAGGTGCGATCTAAGTCGTCCGATCTCGCGATCGGATGGCTGAGGATAGCTGAACGTGCGCAAGCGTTGCGTGCGCGGGCAGGCGAGCGGGCACGCGCATGCCGCCCACTACGCCCATGTTCAGACCTTTAGCAATGATTTTATCCGTCACTAAAGGTCCTGAATTAATGTTTTTAAAGATGTAATGACCAAATTGCCGCCACTCCTTGCAACTATAAAAGGAGACCCCCTCCACATGAAATTCTCATCCCTTCCTTCTCTTCTCTACCTCTCCAAAGCTCAAGAGAAGCTTGTCCCACGCCCGGGATGCTCCTCGCGAGATAGAGTCAAAATTTTCATCCCCGTTTGGAAGTGGATCCCACGACGACGACGACGACGACGTGCTGCCCCATTCCCGTTCTTCTGCTTCATCCTGCTCCATCCTCCTTCGTCCAGGCGTCGTCTCGTCCGGCTCGTCCTCCAAGCAATCGTCAAGGAGGATAACTTCTCTCTCCTATTCTTCCTTACAGCTTTCTAGTGTATAATTTTCCTGCTTTCTAGTGTAGTTAATTTCCCGCTTTGTAGTGTAATCTTATTTGATTTTATTGTATAAACATTTTGAATTATTGAATGCATATTTTCTCTCTCTCTCTCTCTCTCTCCCTTTTAGTCTGATTGTAGTTATAGCTTCATTGTAATTACATCACCTCGCTTTTCAAGAGAAATTCTAAAAAAAATATAATTGCGAATATAGATCGACGTAGCCTCCCTGTGTTAGACCCAGAATTTCAATTTCGGTATAAATTTTATTTGTTGAACACGAGTTCTTCGCTTTCAAGCTACAACGACAAGATTTTAAAAACCAAACACGTTAGCATAGCAACTCGCACGTCCAACATTTTGGCGTCGTTGCCGGGGAGGCAATGATTTCTGATCTTCTTTTCTCATTTCTTGCACTTTATTGTTTTCTAACTTGCTTTCTCTTGTGTCTATTGTTTTGTAGAGACCTCCATCAGGGAATCATCAAGCGGTAGACTAAAGTAAAGTGAAGTTGAAGACAACTGTAGGTGCTCCCCATTCTTTCCCCCTCCATTGATTTCATTCACCACATTATATCCAAATTCCAATTAACCTAGGTGTTTGCATAAATCGTAGGAATAGTTTGGTTGTTTGGATTCTCACTTACATTCATTCCACTTTCATTTATATAAAAAAAAACAACAAAAAGATAATCTTGTGGGGTAATTTTCAACAAACACACAACATACACCCACATTCAAGTCACTTAATCAAATTGATTTGTTTCTACTCAACCAGGTTTTGATCTGTGGAACCGGTACACACAAAGCAACACATAAAAGAGTAAAAATCATTTTAGGTTAACCATCTTTGAGTGCCTAACTTAGTGGTGCATTTGTAGCCAATTGTTTGAGTTGTTTGGGCCGCACCACTCTACTTAAAATCAACTCATCAAGTAGCTCCTCCTTAGGGTTTTCAATCTAGGTCTATTCCAGGCACTCCACTTTCTTTTTGGTTTTAAAGGAAAACAATCATCACCCGTGTTTGACAACTTGGTTTGCTTAGAAACTTTATTGCAATACACCTAATTTGAAACCCTAAAAGCTAATTAAGCAAGATTTGAACATTAAAATCCACGCATCATAAATAATCTTACTTGAAAACCCTGGTTGTGCATGCACTAACACAAATCTCAATCAATCATTAAGGGCACAACCCATTTTAAGGGCCCATCACATTCCATAAGCACCACAATCCCAGGCCTTAATAAAAATGAGTAGACGTTGGCCTTAAGGTCTGATTCGCTCTTCAGGGCCTAGTCTGAGATTGTCTTTGATTAACCTACTTGTATTGATTAATCTGATGTCTAGCTAGGGGAGTAGCGTCAAACGGCCGCGGTTGGGGGGTACACTGGGAACCAGAGCCGAAAGCCGAAGGAAGAACCTTCTCCCCAGTCCCTCCTTCTAACTGGTTGGATTAAATAGACACAAGTAGAGTAAATCATTTACAGTCTTAAGGCAAGTTTTGGGAGTCAGTAGATCCTTAGGCTACCCCACTTAAGGACAGCCTTGTTTTGTTGTGCTGCAGAGTCCCTATCCCCAGTCCTTCCGACCTTCTCCTAGTTTATGCTGGGAAGACGGTCATTGAATCCCCGATTGGAAGGACCATTAGAGCATTCTAGGAGACACAAATTGGATTTTGGTCAAATTGATCCCATGGCGGACCAACAGCCTCCTCTGCTTGGAAATCCACAGGAAGAATTTCGAAGGTAGCTGGAACAAATGCAAAGAATGCAGGAATGGTTCTAGAGAATGCAAGGTGCTCAACCCTTGAAGGATTTTTATGATCCTTCAAATTACGGGGAATGTCCCGACGTCCAGATTCCAGCCGGTGATGTAGAAATCAAGCCCCAGGTGTTAAGCCTGATTAAACATTATCATGGGCTTGGCTTCGAAGATCTGTTTCAGCACTTGGAGGACTTGATGCTTTGGTCTAGACTACCAAGGCATGAAACGTAAACGAGGAACAAATGATCATGAGGCTCTTCCCCCACTCTCTTAGGGATAAGGTCGCGCATTGGTATAGGACGATAGGAAGACCAATTACAACTTGGAATGAGTTGAAATCGGCCTTTCTGAAGAAATTCTTCCTAGTCGGATGTACTAATGCTTTGAGATGGGCAATCACTACCTTTTCCCAGCGGCTGAGGGAGCAGTTTCATGTGGCCTGGGAGTGATTCTAGGACTTATTGCGAAGGTGTCAACACCACGAGGTGCCGAAATGGCAACTCGTGCAGATCTTCTATCATGGGTTGACTGAGCAACTTAGAAATCATGTGGATGCTTTTTGTGGAGTCAATTTCCTCAATAAAGATGCAGATAGTGCACATGATTTATTTGAGGAAATGAGTGAGAATTCAATTAATCATGCTTCCATGGATACATTTAACCGGTCCCAGCAGCCCAGATCAAATGTCAATGAAGTCCATGACTCTCATTCATTTAATATGGAATTGATTTGTAACAAACTTGATAAGGTGGACTTGGTTGCTAAGAGAATGGAAGAGTGGATGGCTAGCAATTCTTTGAACAACTCTCGATCCACTCAATCCCAAAATTTGGGATTCCATTCTTCACGAGCTCCTTCTGGATGGGAGTTCGTGAATCAACTCAATGCGGCTCAACCTGTGAGTCAGTATTTTTCAGAACCCCGCGGGTTCCAAACTGGGCCTTTGATCCCAATTTTTCTGATCCTTTCCTTTCTTTCGCTCCATCCTCACCTTATGAAAATGTCTGTGTTGTACAAGAGAATGTTAGATCCAACCCCTACTCTAATGCCTATAATCCAGGTTGGAGAAACCACCCTAACTTCTCTTGTAAAAACCCAGGGCAACAGACCCAATTCCGACCCGGTAACTATGCTCCACAACGACCAGTGGGTCAAGGTCAAGTATATACTCAGTTGCCTCCAAATCAGGTCAATCAGCCAGCTTGGAATGCCCGTCAACCCGCAGGGTAGGCTGATTTGAACCGTCAAATGGTAGAAATACAAGGATCCATGCTCCAGCTCATGCAGCAAATGAAAACTTCGCTGGACAACTTGCAGTTCGGGCTCATTGCTAACTCTCGTCAACCCGGATCTCTACCATCCCAACCCGTACCCAACCCGCGAAATATTATGAATTCGAGCAACCAAGCCCATGGGTACGGAAATCAGAGGGACCCACATGCACATGCTCAAGTGGTTGAGCAGGGTTCCTCGTCCTCTTCTTCTTCTGCAAATCAACAATTCATGGTTAATCAAGCACCTCCAATCTTTCCTAACCCTCCCCAAGACCCAAATTCTTATGCATCTGCAAATTCTGTCACTTTGAGGAGTGGTAAGCAGACTCAGGATCCACAACCACACTATTCTAATCTTTTGAATCCTAAAGAACCTAAAGAGAGAGAGGAGAATCCTGAAGAAGAAATCAAGGCTCAGGAACCTGATTCCAAAGATGTGACTCATGTTCCTTTTCCTGAAGCATTAACCAAATCAAAGAAGAAGAAGTCTGTTGATAGCAATGAGGAGCTTCTGAATCTATTTAGGAATGTTGAGATCAATATCCCGCTCCTTGATGCTATCAAGCACATACCGGCTTACGTAAGATTTTTAAAGGAATTATGTACACAAAAGCGTAAGTCGAGAGAATCTGTTCCGAGGAAGGTGGTACTCTCTGAGCAGGCTAGTTTTGTTATCCTGCACTACCTCCCTCAGAAAAAAGAGAGCCTGGTGCTTCGTTGATTTCTTGCGTCATCAGAGATTATACATTTGATAGAGCACTTTTGGATCTAGGTGCATCCATCAACTTAATTTTGACTTCTCTTTACGAGAAGTTTGGGTTAGGTGAACTTCGGCCAACTTCAGTAACGCTACAGTTAGTAGACCGCTCAGTCACAAATCCGCGAGGCGTTATTGAAGATGTTATAGTTAAGGTCAAAGATTTCTATTTTCCTGTAGATTTCCTTGTCCTTGACATGGATGTACCTGATAATCTGAGGAACACGCCATCATTCTAGGGCGTCCATTCCTGGCTACCGCTAAGGCCAACATTAATTGTGAAAGCGGTAGCATGGAAATCGCCTTTAGGGATCAACGAATGAAATTGGATATTTTTAAGGCAATCAACAAATTTGAGGATTGTGGATTTATTGAGGAACTTGATGAGGATAATGAAAACATTGAAACTTGTTTGATGGTTTCTTCAATTGAAAGTTCCTCTTTGGATGATGAATTTGACCCGCAACCCTCTATGGCTGACCTGCCATCTTCGGAAGAGGTTATTGATTTTGTTCACTCACAACCTCTTCCTCTTGTTGAATCTTCAACATCTACCCTACCATTAATCATCAACCCGCCCCAGCTTGAATTGAAACCATTGCCTGAGAATTTGAAATATCAATTTTTAGGACCTCAGAAGACGCTCCCTATGATTATCAGTGCTAAATTGACAAAGGAGCGAGATTAAATTAATCAAGGTCCTGAGGGAACATTAGGAGGCAATTGGTTTGACCATTCATGACCTCAGGGGGATCGAGCCATCTTACTGTAATCATAGAATATTCTTGGAAAATGGATCCCGCGCTTCTCGTCAAATGCAGAGGAGATTGAATCCAAATATGTGAGAAGTGGTCAAAAAGGAAATCATAAAGTGGCTCGATGTAGGAATTATTTATCCAATCTCTGAAAGTCCTTGGGTAAGTCCCGTACAGATTGTTCCGAAGAAAGTCGGGATTACGGTTGTGATTAATGAGAGAGGAGAATCTATCACAACTCATTCAGCTTCCTCTTGGAGGGTTTGTATTGATTATAGGAAGTTGAACACAACCACTAAAAAGGATTATTTTCCCCTACCTTTCATCGATCAAATCTTGGAAAGATTTGCCGGGCAGAAGTACTTTTGTTTTCTTGATGGCTACTCGAGATACAACCAAGTTCCTATCCATCCCGAGGATCAGGAAAAAACTACTTTCACCTGTCCCTACGGAACCTTTGCTTTTCGTAGGATGCCTTTCGGGTTATGCAATGCACCTGCGACTTTTCAAAGGTTATGCTAGCCATATTTTCTGACATGGTGGGAGAGTTTATGGAAGTATTCATGGACTCTTTCTCTGTTTTCGAAGAATCATTTGACTCTTGTTTGGCTAATCTGGAAATGATTCTTAAGCGATGTATCAAAACACGATTGGTCCTTAGCTGGGAAAAGAGTCATTTCATGACCCAAGAAGGCATCGTTTTGGGTCATGTAATCTCTGAACGGGGAATTGAAGTGGATAAAGCTAAGGTTGATGCTATCTCTAAACTTCCTCCTCCCACATCTGTTAAACAAATCTGATCATTTCTTGGCCATGTGGGATTCTATCGAAGATTCATCAAGGATTTCTCGAAGGTTGCTCGTCCCTTGAGCAATCTTCTTGCCAAAGAAACGCTGTTTATTTTTGACGAATCATGCCGAAAGGCATTTGATTTCCTGAAAATGGTAGTCACATGTGCTCCAGTTTTGCAACCACCAATTTAGACAGTCCCTTTTGAGATCATGACCGACACTTCTGATTACACGGTCGGGGCTGTCCTGGGTCAGAAAATTGATAGAAAGCCCTCTGTTATCAACTATGCTAATAAAACTCTAGATGAAGCCCAGAGGAATTACACTGTTACTGAAAAGGAATTACTAGCTGTAGTATTCTCTTTGGAAAAATTCAGGGCTTATCTCTTAGGGTCTCATTTTATTATCTATACCGACCACTCGGCCTTAAGACATCTCTTGGCCAAAAAGGATGCTAAACCTAGGCTTATTCATTGGATTCTTCTTCTTCAAGAATTTGATCTTGAAATCAAGGATAAAATCAGGGTACAAAATGTGGTAGCGGATCATTTGTCGAGACTCCTAGGTGATTCTTCTCATCCCGACATTCCGATTGCTGACACTTTTCCGGACGAAACTATTCTTACAGTTTTAGGTGTCCACACCCCATGGTTTGCTGACATTGTTAACTATTTGGCCATTGTCAAATCCCTCAGGATTGGACCAAGCAACAACGGGATAGACTGAAATCTGAGGCCAAATACTACTTCTGGGAGGACCCTGAGCTGTATCGCATTGGCTCTAATAAGATTATTCACCGATGTATATCGGAGAATGAATTCAACAGTATACTCGAGTTCTGCCATGCATCTGGGTGTGGTGGACATTTCTCCGGGAAAAAGTCGGCTGCAAAAATCTTGCAATCTGGCTTCTATTGGTCGTCTTTATTCAAGGATGCCCAGGATTTCTCAAGGTCATGTTCTCGATGTCAGGCACTTGGGAGCATAACTAAGAGAGATATGATGCCCCTAAACCCAATTCTTCCTATCGAAATTTTTGATGTTTCGGGCATCGATTTCATGGGACCCTTTATCCCTTCATTTAGACATCAGTACATTCTTTTTGCTGTTAATTATATGTCTAAATGGATTGAGGCGATTTCCACTCGAACCAATGACCACAAGGTGGTCATCGATTTTGTCAAGAAAAACATCTTTAGTAGGTTCGGGATTCCAAGGGCTATCATCAGTGATGGTGGCACTCATTTTACTAATGCCCAATTCCAAAATTTATTGGCCAAATACGAGGTTAATCATCGAATTTCCACACCTTACCATCCCCAGACGAATGGACAAGCCGAGATCTCCAATCGAGAGATCAAGAACATTCTGCAGAAAACGGTTAGGCCTGATCGCAAGGATTGGACTCAAAATCTTGAGGATGCTCTTTGGGCCTACCGTACGACGTATAAAACACCCATCGGCATCTCTCCATTCCATTTGGTGTATGGAAAGGCATGCCATCTACCCGTAGAGATTGAACACAGGGCATTCTAGGCGATCAAACAATGCAATTTAGATCTGAATTTAGCTGGGAAGACCGGGAAACTTCAACTATCTGAGTTGGAGGAGCTTAGAAATGATGCTTATGAGAATGCCATGATCTACAAGGCTCGAACCAAAGCTCTACATGATCAACTGATTTCCCGCAAGAGCTTTGAGCCAAACCAGAAGGTCTGGTTATTCGATTCTAAACTTAAGCTCTTTCCTGGAAAACTTAGATCTAAATGGAATGGCCCATTCATAATTGACCAGATTTTTCCAAATGGAGCCATTCAGATTTTTGACCCAAAGACGGGTAACACATTTAAAGTCAACGGTCAACGTCTGTTATTGATCGTATTCTTCCAGAACTCGTCTCAGACACAGTTACTCTAGCCAATCTGTGACTTCTTTGACTGGACTTCGCCTAGCTGACGGCATTAAACTTAGCAGTTGTACATATGACACAAGGCTGATACAAGCTTCATATTCAGGTGACATCTTTCATATTCTACCCTTTCTTTCATGTCTCTTTTTCAATGAGGACATTACATCAGCTAAGCATGGGGGGGTGGATTCATTTTTGAATCATTTGGTCAGCTTTGTGAAATTCATGTAAATTATTTTTCTCTTCTTATTTATACATAAAAAAAATCAAAATTAGGAAGGATTAGTTGGACATTAGGAATTTTCAATCTTAGGAAATTTTACATTAGGATCTGAACACAAAGACCCTTCAGGTCATTGGACTTAATTAGCCCGTGTATCCACTAAAATGTAGATTTGTCTTTCGAGTCCTCGCCATCTTAATTCTATCGTAATTGGAATAAATAAGTTTGGGTGATAAGTACACGACTTATCAACCCACCCTCTGATTTGAGGGAATCTTTGAGTTTAAAGCATCTACACACTTTCTTTGCACTGACTCGTTGTTCGACGATTCTAACGAAAATTGGGTAGCTAATGAACCTTCTAAGGTGATATGGCTGGCAAGTTATCGTGGGTAACAGCCCATAGGTAGGTTGTCTAGAGCCCAGTCACTGGACCTTTTTCTTTTTGCTGCCTTTAGGTAAATCTTAGACCAGGGAAGCCACCTATTTATAAAAAAAAAAAGAGAAAAAAATCAAAAAGAAAAGGAGAAAAGAAAAAAAGAAATAAACCACACTTCCCGCACGAGTATGGCTGGCAAGTTGTCGGTGGTAACAGCTCATCGACCAGTTGTCCAGAACCCAGCTCAATAAATGCACTGAAAATTCCCAAAACACTTAGGAAGAAGTGGAGAACTAGGATAAACCAGGGAGATATACACTAGATTCACCCTTGTGTTGACCCCGTAAAAAAATAAAAGTAGGGAGAAAGCTACCGGTTGTAAAGATACACCTTTAGGTAGAATTATTTTTAGGTCACCTAGAGGTGTAGAAATCTGAAGTCCGTTTTAATTGCCGATCAACGAGTCTATCACATTCACAATAAGATGCTTAGAACTTAGGGTTCTCATCAAATCTTAGGTGAGTTGAATGGCCGTAAAAAGCCACTCTTTAACCCTAAAACTTGAAAATCCAAAAAAATTAGAAAAGATGAAAAAGAGAAAAAGGAATTTTTCTTTGAATAAGGTGAGGGCTTGAGGCGGTCTACATTTTGGTAGCTACTCAGGCACTATTGTGTCTTTGAAAGTTCAGATCCTAAGTAGACAGTTTCTTAACGATTGAAAATAACTCATGTCCAAATAATCCAACCTAATTCTTTTATAAATAGCATATAGTTTTTGCTAAGGACTAGAAAAAGATAGGCATGCGGGTATGATGTAAACATGTTTACACTACTTAAGATGTTTATTTATGCATGTTCTTAAGCATAAGATTACATTACATGCTATAAATAGTGCATAACATGCATCATCTTGCATTTAGAGTAGTTTGAATAAAATGGAGGTTAATTGTCTCCTTTTATGTGCTTGGACAGGGCAAACTTTTTATCGGGGCCTTGGATCAAAGATCCAACCGTACAGATGTGATCAGGGTGACGATTGGAGTTCAACGACTCCAAGATTGCCTTAATCGGGCATCTATAGCATCAGATAGTGACCGGATAAACCTAGAAGATCAAGGGCCAAGATGGTGTAAATCCACACTTCAAACGACAAATCCAACCGCATGGATGGATTTGGATCGACGATTGCAGCCTAACGGCGCAAAAATCGACTCAATTCGACAACCGTAGCACCATCTACATCATCCAGAAGATGGATGGCCAAGATGGCACCACGTGGCACCATCTCAATCGTCCACCACTACCCTTCCAAAGAGAATCCAGCACGTGATCTGGGCCATTGGATCTCGATCCAACGGTCCTGAACGCGCATTCAAAACTTCAGCCGCCCGCCGCATCCATGCGCGCAGCGTAGTGGATAAGGTGCTCGGTTGCCTTCAGACGCACGATCGAGTCTTCGCGAGCGGGCGAGAGGGCGCAGGTGAGCGTCAGATCACAATCGAACGGCTACATGCGCCCGATAGTGCCCACGCGCTATTGCACGTGCGGCGAAGACGTGGTATAGTTTGCGGGCGGGCGCGCAGCGAAGCGGGCGAAGGAGCAATCTAAGCCGTCCGATCTCAAGATCGGATGACTGAGGATGGCTGAATGTGTGTAAGCATTGCGTGCGCGAGCAGGCGAGCGGGCACACGCGCGCCGCCCACTACGCCTACATTCAGACCTTTAGTGACGGTTTTATCCGTCACTAAAGGTCCTGAATTTATGTTTTTAAAGATGTAATGACCAAATTGCCCCCACTCCTTGCAACTATAAAAGGAGACCCCCCCACACAAAATTCTCATCCCTTCCTTCTCTTCTCTACCTCTCCAAAGCTCAAGAGAAGCTTGTCCCACACCCGGGATGCTCCTCGCGAGATAAAGTCAAAATTTTTGTCCCCGTTCGGAAGTGGATCCCGCAACGACGACGACATGCTGCCTTGTTCCCGTTCTTTTGCTTCGTCCTCCTTCATCCTACTCTATCCTCCTTTGTCCAGGCATCGTCCCATCCGGCTCGTCCTCCAAGCAATTGTCGAGGAGGATAACTTCTCTCTCCCATTCTTCGTTACGGCTTTCTAGTGTAGAATTTTCTGCTTTCTAGTGTAGCTGATTTCCCACTTTCTAGTGTAATTCTTATTTGGTTTTATTGCATAAACATTTTAAATTATTGAATGCATGTTTTTTCTCTCTCTCTCCCTTTTAGTTTGATTGTAGTTATAGCTTCATTGTAATTACATCACCTCGCTTTTCAAGAAAAATTCTAAAAAAAATATAATTGTGAATATAGATCGACGTAGCCTCCCTGTGTTCAACCCGGAATTTTAATTTAGCTATAAATTTTATTTGTTGAACATGAGTTCTTCGCTTTTAAGCTACAATGACAAGGTTTTAAAAACAAACACGTTAGTGTAGCAACTCGCACATCCAATGGATCGCTCATCCGCAGCCTTGGATTACCTGCAATTAATAATACCTCTCAAATAGCACATTATTATGTATAAAACATATAACTCATTCAACATGCAAAGTACGATGTGTATGCATGCAGAATGCCCATGTTAAGCTAGGTTCTACCTTAATTCGAGTGAATTAGGGTTTATGATTGCTGTGCAATCAATACTCAACTGGTAACTCGATCTTTAGGACCGGTACACTCATCAACACATAATTGAGTAGAAATCATATTAGGTAATCACTTGTGTGCCTAATCATGTGGTGCATCAGGCCAATTGTTTGAGTTGTTTGGGCTACACCACTTCAACTAAAAACTCATCAAGTAGCTGCCAAATAGGTTCAACTTTTAGGGATTTACTAGGCACTCCATATTCTTTTAAGTTTTAAAGGAAGACATCTTCAACTATGCTTTCAAAGCCTGGTGTGCCAACTGAACTTGATTGAATATACCTAAAGTTGAACCCTAAAAGCTACTACGCAATATTTAAACGCTAAAATTCACTGCATCCAAAAATAATCTTGCTTGAAATCCATTGGTTGTGCACGCACACACATCAATCAATGATTAAGGGCACAACCCAAATAAAAGGGCCCATCACATTCCAAAGCACATTCAAACCTAACCCTAATTTAAATAGAGTAGGCTTTGGCCTTAAGGATTGGACTCGCTCTTCGGAGCCCAGATCAAGATTATTTTCGATTAGTTTGCTTCTACTGTTCAATCTCATTTCTAGCTAGGGGAGCAGAATCAAATGATCATGTTTGCGAGGTATTAAAGGAACCTGAGGCGAAAGCTAAGGGAAGAACCTTCTTCCCAACCCCTCCCTCTAATTGGTTGGATTGACCGGAAAGAAGTAGATCAAATCGTTTCTTCATCTTAAGAGGGGTTCTGGGAAACTGTAGGTCATTAGGCTAGCTCACTTAAGGATAGGTTTGATTGTTTGTATTATAGGGCACCTTTCTTCCTCTCGTTCTATCATGGATCCTTCCACATCCTATTCGCATTTCCATTCCTACCCTCCCACCACTACCTGTTCACAAGATGATTATTATCCAAACCAGATTTATTCTCATCCATCTTCTAGTTGGGATAATCCTGATAGGGGATACAATTCCAGACCTCTATGTTTAGGGTCTAACCCTGGACACCATTCTTATCCTTCTCCAAGTTACATCGATTATAGATCACCGCCCTCATTTGGACAACCCAATATGATCTATAATCAAGAAGGATATGTTGATCCTTACCCTTACCCAGATTACACTGCATATGGGTCATCACCTATTTACGAAAAACCTGAAATGACCTATTATCATGGAGGGTATCAAGAACCTCAATTCATTGACTCCTCTACACTAAACCCAAACCCGCCCAACCTTGAACCAAACCATATGGTTTAGGCTAACTAGGTCCAAGATAAGGTGTTGGCTTACTTAACAAATACCATACAATCTTTAGAAGCTCAACCAACACCTTGCCCTAAAGAATTGGAGCCTCTTATTAAAATGATTGATGATCTTAACAAGTATTTGTTGGATTGGCTCCAGGATGTTAAGGATATGGACCTGAGTGAGTTTTTACTTGGGAAGTTATCGAAATTGAGGATGAGATTTGTGATTGCTGTAGTCCAATCTTGGGAGGATTCCCAGGATGAACCCCTGACAGGAGAGTCGATGTCAGAATCTGCTCAGGCACCTGTAGGGGTGTCATGCTTTACGAAACTAGGGTTGAATAGGTTGTTCTAGAGTAATCAAATAAGGATAACTGATTTCTTCACCTGAGATCCATGAGCTGGGGTACGAGGAAACGTATGTCTCCATAGAACAAAAAGTGATTGATGATTTGAGACATACATTAATGCGGATTTAGAATTCTTTGATTTTGAAGGTGAAGAATCATTATGCGAAGTCTCACCTGAGTTTACAGCACACGATTTCAGTGAGACAACTGGGCCTAAGGAATTCGATGAATCATTTGATGGCCCTAAAATTAAGGAATTTGATCCTGTTGGGGCTCACATGGTGGATTCAGATCCTATTATTAATGATTCAATTCAAAGCTCCATTCCTCAATCACACCCCATTGAACATATCAATGATTTTGATTTTGAGATCACTAGACCCAAGTCAATTTTGATTCAGCTATCAATCTTAGACTTGGAAATTTTAAATGGGGTAATTATCATGCAAGAGGTACTGGAATCTGAAGTCCTAATTGTGGAAGTTAGGAGTTGGGAAATGAAGATTTGGGAAGCTAATTCTAGAGGAAGTCGAAGATTGAGTCTAAAGCTGCCTATTTGTCTGAAACCACCAACCTTCTACCAGGACCCTTATGACATTTTTGACTCAGAGGATGTCCAACCCAAGTATAAATTCATTGATTATTCTTTTGATCTTGATTTCTCTGTTATTTGACTTTCTGGACTTGGGTTGCACCCTCATAAATCGTAGGCCTGACCCTGCTTGCATCCTGATCTTTGATTTTGGATAATTTTTATCCAGAACCTTAGATATACTCGACCATGGGGTATTGGTCTGCACCACAATCTGGTCCACATCTGCGGACATTTGCTGGCAGGTCCTGAGGTGAATCTTTTTATCCTGATTCTGACTTGCACTTGTGAATTCTTTATTTCTTCTTCTTTGTACAGTGTGCCTAGCTGAAGGCACTAAATTCAGCACGTATATAGTTTCTTTTCATCTGGGAGCCAACCTATTATTCACGCAATTCAGCTGCTTTCTACTCTACTCCACTCTATTTCATATCTTTTCAATCTAATGAGGACATTGCATTGATAGGCATGGGGGGATGGATATTCATCTTTGAATTATTTTGTTATCATGTTAGATTCTTTTTACTTTCTTTTTATTTATTAAAAAAAATTGGTGGAATTAGGAAAGAGAACTTGGGCTTTAGAAAATTTTTGATCTAAGAGAATAAAACTATATGACTTGAATACTAAGACCCTTCAGGTCTTCGGGCTTAATTAACCCTGGTGTCCACTAAAATGTGGACCTGTTTATCGAGTCACCATTCTGAATTAAATTTCAAATTGGTTAAATAAGTTGGGGTGATAAGTACATGACTTATCAACCTGCCCTATGATTTGAAGAGATTTTAAGTCTAAGTATCTACACACTATTTGCACTGACTCACTTTTCGATGATTTTAACAGAAATTGGGTAGCTAATGAACCTTCTAGGGTGGTATGGCTGGTAAGTTATCATGGGTAATAACTCATTGGTCGATTGTCCAGAGCCCAGCCATATAATCATTCTTTTCCTGCTACTTATTGGTAAATCTTAGATCAGGGAAGCCACCTACTTAGAAAAAAAGAAAAAAAATAGAAATATCCAAAAAGAAAAGAAAAAGAAATAGAAAAGGAGAAAAGAAAATAAAAAAAGAAATAAGCCACACTTCACTACACGAGTATGGCTGGCAAGTTATCGTGGGTAACAACACATTAGTAGGTTGTCAAGATTCCAGCTAAAGAAATGCCCGTATAATTCCTAAACACTTAGGAAGAAGAGAGAAGTAGAATAAGTTAGGGAGATATACACTAGGTTCGCCCTTGTGTTGACCCCATAAAAATAAAAGTAGGTAGGAAGCTACCGGTCGGATAGATACACCTTTAGGCAGAATTCTTTTTAAGGTCACCTAGGAGAGTAGAAACTCGAAGTCTATTTTGATTGTTGATCAGTGAGTCTAACACTTCACATGGAAAGATGCTTAGAGCTTAGGGTTCTCATCGAGTCATGGGCAGGTTGAGTGGCTGTAGAAAGCTGCTCTAAAACCCTAAACTCAAAAATCCAAAAAAATTAGAAAAGAAGAAAAAGAAAAAAAGATCCTTCTTTGAATAAGGCGAGGGCTTGAAGTAGTCTACATTTTGGCAGACATCCAGGAGCTATTGTGTCTCTGTAGTTCAGATTTTAGTTGAAATTCTTAAGTGTTGAAAAATAACTATTGCCCAAGAAATCTAGCCTAATTATCTTATAAATAGCATGTAGTTTTGCTAGGGACTAGCAAAAGATAGACTTGGGGGTGTGATGTAAATATGTTTATATCACATAAATAGTCTATTTTTGCTTGTTCTTAGACATAAAGTTGCATCATACATTATAAATATTGCATAACACGCATCATCATGCATTTAGATTAGGTTGAATAAATTTTAAGTTAATTTCTCCTTTTTATGGTCAGGTGACAGGACGACATTTAGTTGGGGCCTCAGATTGAAGATCCAACCGTACGGATTTTATCAGGGTGACAATTGGAGTTCAACAACTCCAAGATCGCCCTGATCAGACTTCCACAGCATCAGATGCAATCCAAGAAAGATCATAGGTCAAGGGGCCAGGTGATGCAAATTAGTATCTTAGATGATAAATCTAACCGCACAGATGGGTTTGGATCGACGATTGCATCCCAACGGTGCAAAAATCTGTCCAATCCGACATCTGTGGCACCATCTACAACTCATAGAAGGTGGATGGCCAAGATGGTGCCACATGGTGCCATCCTAGCTGCCCAATGCATGCCAAGGCCTCCTGCTCCACCTCTCCAAGTGAACATCTATGCTTGATCTCGACCGTTGGATGAAGATCCAATGGTCAAGATCGACTGTGCGCAAAAGCTTTCGTGTGCCTCAAACGCATGTGCAGCGCAGCAGTTAAGGCGCTGTGTGAGTAGAGATAATGCGTTCGATTCTCGGTGCTACACCCTCCTCGTGCGCGAGCATGAAATCAAGCTGCTCTATCAAACGCCAACGGCTTAGATGGATTGATCAGCCAAACGCACAAGTTGACGCCCTATTTCACGCAAGATCAGAGCGCGGGAGGCACGATTGTGAAGGTCGGCGAGTGTGGTTCTGGGTCGTTGATCTTTGATCCAACGATGATGAAAGAGGTCGTGTCACCTCTTAACTCGCGATGAGGGTGTGGATGAGATTGCGTTTAAGCCATCCGATCTTGCAATCGAACGGCTGAGATCGCGAGATCGTGGCTTATACATTGAGCGTGTGGGGAGAGGAGAAGGCGGCGGGTGCAAGCGCACTAAGCCCACATTTGGGGTCTTTAGTAACGCTTAAATTCATCACTAAAGATCCAAAATTAATGCTTTTAAGCATAAAATGACCAAATTACCCTCAATCCCTACAACTATAAAAGGAGACCCCTACCTCCCAAATTCTTCATTCCTTCCTCTCTTCTCTCACCCCCTCAAAGGCTTTATGAGCTGGTCCCAAACCCAGGATGATCCGTTAGAGTTACAAAAATAGTTTCCATCTTCTCACCTCCTTTGTGGAGCATCCTGCAATTGTCTTCTCATTGTCGTTCAGGAAGTGGATCCCGCTGTGACATTGCCTTGCCTCGTTCTCTGTCATCTGTCATCGTTCTCCCTCATCCCGCATCTCACCACCTTCGTTTGGGCACTCCGTCAATGTGGCTCGTCCTCCAAGCAGTTGTCGAGGAGGATAATTTCTCACCTCTCTTCTCTTTACTCCTTTCTAATGTAGATTTACCACTTTCTAGTTGTAATATTTCCAGCTTTCTAATGTAGTGATTAGTTGTAATGAACATTATTATGTGGTTATGAAATCCATGTTAATTCTATCTCTATTTTGTCTTTGTTTGTATTATTCTCTCTCTCTCTCTTCTATTAATTATTCTTTAAGTAGATAGCTAGTTTAGAATTAATTTGACCAGCTAATCTGCTTCGTGACAACAAAATAAACGTGATTTTTAATCAGTTGTTCACTTCCCTATGTTACAGAAAGCCATTTTCGCGCATTTGATAGTCGTCGCAAATCGTAGTATAGTCGCGCAAAAACATTCGTCAAAGATTTGATTTTTAAAGATAACGAGACTTGAGTCCCAGTCGTTCGTCTCTGGGAGGCGTTGTTTTTGTCTTTGAAATCGATCTTAAAGCCGCTCTACTTTATTTAAACGACATGCTTGTGTGTAATATATAGGCTGTTAAAGAGCAGGCACTTAAATCACTCAAATATGATAATCATTCAGCTCAAGTTGATTTCAAACACATAAGAGATATATATATATATAAAATGAAATTTCATTCATCATGGGAGAGTTGTTGCACAATGAAATCTAGAGGAAAGCTTATACATGAATGCTTAAAATTAAATCTAACTACCAGAAAACGATTGCATACAAGAATTAGCAGGGGGATTTCGCATGCATCATTGGGGGAGAAGTAAGACTACTCTACTAAGCAGTAAATGAAAGCAATAAAAATTATGAAGAGCATGATCTAGAGCTAAAGGAATAGAGGGCATTTAGGGGTGGTCCCTGATGGCCTTGGAGTGGTCGAGAGGAGAATGAGGGGCGGCCAATGTAGCTTAGGCCGACCCTTGGAGAGAAGTAGGGTTGATCCAACATCCCAGCATGGTGTCCTCCATGGTGGTGGTAGTGAGCTCGTGGAGGTGGAGTGAGTGGCTAAGTGGAGGTGGCGTGAATGGCACCAATGGAGAGCAATTGCCAAGGGAGTGAATGGGTGCAAATGGCCACCCAAGGGGTCTTTTTATAGACCTAAGGAAAGCTCTCTAGAGAATTATGGAATTCTCTAGAGAGGCCTATGGTGGGAGCTCGTGGGAGAGTGTGAGAGAGAGGGTGGATGGTGGTTTTTAGATCCACCAAATGTGGATCTAAAAATTGAATAGCTCTTGGTTGCTATTTTTGGCAACCAAGGTAACCACACATGGTAGAGAGTTCTAGAGAACTCTAGGCTAGATATGTGTGGGTCAAAACTTAGGTGGCTAGGTTGATTAGGTTGGGTTCTAGTGGGTTTAGGTCAAGGTAGGTCTCAAATTATGGTCATAAACCCTAATTCACTAAGGTAACGTGCAATTAAACTTAATACAAGTTTAATTGGGTGTGTGGAAACTTAATTGAGAGTAAAACAACTCAATTAAGTCAGGTCTAGGTCAATTGGACTCTCACTGAGTCCAATTGGACTCAATGAGTCCAATTGAATAGGCTGATGGAATTGACTAAGATCCAAGTCAATTAGGTTTAGTGAGGACCTAATTATGTTCTTAGGGAGGTCTAGAGGTGATGTACTAGGGTTAGGGCACCTTAATTTAGGTTCCTATGGGGTTAGAATTGGGTTTAGGGACCTAGAGATCCAAGATCAAGGCTTAAATCTCAAAACAGGAATTGGAGAGCAGTATCAGACGTCTAATAATAGAATCAGACGTCTTATACTCAAAAATCAGAAGTCCAGACCAATCAGAGTCAGGAAGGATTTTGGGTTCTGTTTTGGGTATTCTGTAGAAATTGGACGTCTGACAAAGTGTCTGGACGTCCAATAACACTGCAGAAGTGGGTTTGAAGTGTGTGGGAGTTGGCTAAGGGTCCTGGATGTCTTAAAACTTATCTGGACATCTAGAGAAGGGTTGGAAGTAGGGTTTTAGGGCTTCCTAGGGTGTTGTGACCTAATCTAAGGGTGGCTAAGGCTTGGGGAAGTCTCTAGGCTATCCTAGGCCTAGGATGGACCTAAGCTCTTCACATTTTACTGCTTAATTTCTACTTAATAGAATAGAAAATCTTTAACCCCCTTACATTATTATTCCTACATCTAAACTAGGCCTTCTGCTCCAGCTCTGCCACAACTCCCGTTATTTCAGATCCAGCTTCAGATCCTGCTCCAGATCCAGCTCCAGATCTGCTTATTGCCTGCAATCGCATAATACACTTAATCAGCACATTATAACATTATTTTATGCATAGCTAAAGGAAAGCAGTAAAGATGCAGATAATGTGTATGCATGCATGAATAACCCTAACTTATGCTAAGTCTTAGCTTAATCTAGGCCAATTAAGACCTATGATTGCTGCGCAATCATACCCCCATCCCTAAATCTTGTTAGTCCCTAGCGAATGCAAGACTAAATTATTTACAGCAAGGGTCCCTAAGGGACTGGTTATTTTATCAAGTGTTTACATAGAGATTTTTCTCTTTTTTGTTTTCATCCTATGCTCTAGAAATCCAGACAATCGTGAATGTGCAGCTATGTAGCTTTTGCAACGGATTTGAGTGAAAACTAATACACCTCTAAAGCCTGTACTTGACCCCTAATAAAAATTCTGGCGGGATAGGCGGATTTCTTCCCTCGGGGTATTCAAGATATTCTATGAATTTCACCCCGGCTTTGGGCTTAGGTAGAGAATCTTTGAGGGAAAGGATTATATATTTGGTGGCTCATTCTCACTTGGTGCTACATAGAGACTAGTACTACAGAATCCAGATTCCCGAATTACTAAGTAACTTAACTTAGAGAAAGACGAGAAAAACTATGCTCTCTTTTGATTCCTTTGTATCTATTCTCTCTTGCTCTTTTTCTTTCTTTTTCTTAGAGCTCACAACCTCACCAGATTCACACATAGGATTTGTATTTGGTGGTCTCACTAGGCATTAACACTTTAATTGAGT
The DNA here is from genome assembly GCA_037157565.1 of Thalassia testudinum. Classification (NCBI taxonomy): domain Eukaryota; kingdom Viridiplantae; phylum Streptophyta; class Magnoliopsida; order Alismatales; family Hydrocharitaceae; genus Thalassia; species Thalassia testudinum. Next base: position 17,886,870 of record JAZHRO010000036.1, on the reverse strand, counting down.
TCTCATAACCCTAACACTAAGTTGGGATTCCTCAGCCAGTATTTGGGCGGTCAGAAACACAAGAAAAATAGGTTAAGGTCATATTTGGTGGAGCTCAATTTTATTTGGTGGTATTGCCTCGATGAAATATTTGGTGGAGCTCAATATTCATTCTTTTCTTTGCTTTTTCTTCTTTTTCTATTTTTTTTTTTAGTTTTTCTTTCTTTTCATCATTCTTTTTCTTTTTCTCATTTTTTTTTAATTTTTTTTTCAGCATAACACAACTGGCATACATCCATGAACTTTATTAAGGAGGCATTATTGGGGATTGGTGATACTCAAGAGACATTGGGTGGCTTATTTGGTGGAAGTGCCTACTCACGGCATCGGGAGAGATGGATAGGATGGTGTATTTCTGACCTTGACATCAATACCCTCCTTCAGCCGAGGATTCCGTAAAGAATGGTCGTAACCATCCACCTTAGCCCTAGTTTTATGAAAACTCGCTCTCCGCATATTTGCCTTATTCGGTGTCTCTCAAAATTTTGCACAAAAATGTATACGTGGGAATCGAGAGAGAAAACTATGTCTAATCTCAGAGTATCATTACCTAATTATCTAGGATTCTAGATTCCTTGCACTAATCTTAGAGCACCAGTACACTCTACTCTCATCTCACACTATTTGGTGGATTTTTGGAAGAAAATCAGCCTGACTCCCAAAACTCTGTCCAGGGGTTCAGGAAAAGAAGCACTACTTCTTCTTGACAGACTGAAGACGTTTATCAGCCTTCACCGTGAATCCATTGCAAATTCTACGTGTGTGTGAAAAGTTGTACTAGATTCCAGATTACAGGAATCAACTAAAGGATAAAATCCCTAATGCATTCTCTTAATAAAATAATCTTATTCATGAATGCAATATCTACATATGCTATAAACTTGTAACCTCATATAATTTGTACTTCGTGAATTTCCCGTATTGGGTTACAATCAGCTTGACCCTAAATTTAGAACAAAAGGTGAGCGGGTGAGTCGAAATTGGTTGTTGCGAACGATTTCTAGCTCCAATGAGAGAACTGGAGGTGGAGTCGGTTGTTCTTTATTTAAGGTCCTAAAGTATGTTTTGCATGCAGCTCTGAGGTTTTCCTAAGTGTTGGCACAAAAATTTTTTTTTTCAGTTTTTCTGTATCTACCACCCCATGCCTAAGTTCTTTCATGTCCTCATGCATGAATGTAAAAGAAAATAAATGTTGCAGGGAGAGAATGGGTAGAAATCACCTGTAATTGCTCTTGAAATTATATTCAGCATTAGCCAACCTGTTAATATGCAATATAAAAGGGAAATATGCTAAAACAAAAATATGCTATGTATAAAAATGATGGTGGAATGTGGGGCGAATGGTATCTATATGTGCACAATGAGATGTGTCATTTCTAGCATAGGAGCCGACTAAGATTAAGAGAAAGATGTGCTCATATGCTCCTAAGATCAGTGGTCCAGAGATGCGGACCTGCTGATTGTGCACCCCTACTCCAAAAAGTCTAGCTATAAGAAAGTGTGGAGTGGGTACGAGCTTCAATTTGATCACGAGTGGGTCTGAGTCAACAATGAGAGTGGGAGGAGCAAACTCGAAGGTGGGAATCTGCTGATCCGTGTGTACGTGAATTCCCGTTGAGTCGCTTCCTGTGAAATCGGTTGTGACTGCGTTAACAGGAAACCCGTTAGCTATAGTCATGTCTTCCTATGATAACAGGGGTGATTCAGTAATATATGGATCGAGATAGCTGGATTCAGGGGTGCTGTGGTCAGAAGCACAGCCCAAACAGTCAGATCTTCGGGGAGATATGTGTAATGCAGTGGTTTTGGTCCCGTGTGGATCGAGGTCCGAGAACCCTGATAGTGTAGATGAATGAGACATTGGGTCGTCACAAAGGAGCCCAATGTTACCACAATAAGCCTAATCTTCCTCTTCACCATCCTCCTCTATTCGATCACAGTCGAAGTTTTTTGCTACCCTGAATATGTCTAGTCGAAGTTGCTCATTGCCTAGGGCAATCTCCATACACCCGGATGCACAATCAATGTTTGCTCGGGCTGTCGCCAGAAATGGGTGACCCAAAATAATTGGTGCATCTCGGAGATTAGGAGGAACTTCCATATCAAGAACGAAAAAATCTGCGAGAAAGTAGAACCCACGGACTATGTGTCACTGGTGCTGCTGCTACTGCGTGCATCTTGCACCCATGCCTTGTGGACCGTGTCATGTGCACGAATGCTGGCATGCGCTGCTGGTGCGCGGCTGGTGGTGGTTGATGTGCATTGGTTGTGCACACTGCTGCAATTGAGGATTTGTGTGGGAGGGGGTTGCGGGATTTGAACCCGTGCCCCTCCTTTGGGAGTGCGCTTCAAGACCAAAGTGTGACCCTTGTGATTGTGTCTTGAGGAGGAATTGAGTGTTGAGGGCGAGGAGGCATCCCAACCATTGGATCTTGATCCAACGACTGTGGTGCAAGGTTGAAGATAATGAGGGGCACCCGCAGTTGCTCCTAGCCAGTGTTGGGCGACTAAGATGGCTCTACGTGGCGTCATCTGGGCCATCCATCTTCTTTTGCTTGCAGAGGATGCCGCAGTGCTCAGATCAAGATGATTTTTACATTGGTAGACTGCAATCATTGCTTCGGATCCATCCATACGATCAGATTTTTCATCTTAAGCCCGTAAGAATGTCGCATTGCCCCCTGGCCATTAATCTTCTTCAGACTACATACGGTGCTACAGGATTCCGATTTAGATGATTTCGGAGGCGTTGGACTCCCATCATCGTCCTGAATAGATCCGTATGGTCAGATCATCAATCCAAGGCCCTATATTAAGTCTCCTTCCCTCCTAGCCATAAAAGGATGCAATTAACCTAAAATATACACAAACTACTCTAAATGCAGAATGATGCATGATATGCAATATTTATAGTATGGAATGCATATCTAAGCCTAAGACAAGTATAAATAGGCATTTTATCCTAAATAAGTGTGTCTACATCAATTCCCATATCCAATTTTGGGAAGGAGATGACTCTCTCCTAATTAGAATCTTTCCCATGGAAGTTTTGGAAGCCATGTACAAGAGGCAAGGAAAGAAAGAAAAGAAAATAAAAAAAGAGGACCTTCCTTATTCTTCCTTAAATCTCTCTCTCTCACATTCTCTCTCTCTTTTCTCTCTTTATAACTAGGCAAGATGGTAGGGACAAGGAATTATCTTCCTCCATGAGGAGGAGTTCTCCCTCTTCACATCCACTTCCCAACAAACACTACCGTGAACCTCTACCTCGACACCTCGACTACACTATCGTCCACCACTATGAGCTATTCACGACCACGACTGTGACTTCCAGCCACCGCACACCCCCAATTACATAACTGCGAACCACATCGTGGTTGGCAGTGACAACATCGACACCACCCCCGTGAACTGCCTCGACGTTCATCACCGCAATCCATCTCCTTACTGCAATAGCGACATCACTACCGTGTCTCATCGTCATCACCACCGCTGCTTCCAGTGACATTGCATTCCCCTTCGTCAACAACAACCACTAACTGCGATGATCACCACTACGCCCACCACCGTTCACCATCGTGCCTCATCCTCCTCTCCATGTGTGCCCTCACGACAGCTCCTTTCCCTACAACTGCACTGCCAGCCCACGGTGTTGACGGTGACCTTCGCACTACACTTGACTCTCCTCTTCGACCACAGGCTACGACACTCCACGAGTCCACCAATGCCACCGCCTGCCGCACCAGCAACCCAGCGCCCAAAGCAACGCGTGCCCATGAACGTCAGCCTACACACAGTCGCTAGGCCACCTTATGCATGGCCATGCTTTCACGCACAGGCATAGCGCAGCTGGCCACCCACGCGCACCTGACCTCCTCCTCGTCTCTGGCATGATGAAACCAATAGTGATTTTGATGGGTTCCTTCTTGTAGAGAAATCAATTATTATTTAAAGAGTTATATAACATATGATTTAACATTGAATTGGGTATAAATTGATTGGGCTTGATCCAAAACGTTTGGATGGCAATTAAATATTATTTTGATATCAAATAGAAAGTCCCCATAAATGGTTATGAGCTAAATATGTAAAAATCATGTAGGATTGCATCCTAGCCCTTGGATGGAGATTCAAGGGTTTCCATCATTTTGAGATTTAAATAAATCCCTATATATATCTCCTAAAGGGAAAGGGGAACCCTAATTAGTCTTCAATAATCCACAGCCTACCACTACCGCCAGCAACAACAAGAGAAAGGAACGTTGCCTTTCTCCTCTACCTTGGCTTATCAAAAGTCTAGGTATATTGTAGTACTTCCAGAAAGATCTTTGGAAGTCCTATTGCTCATCTAAATGTCTAGGAATGTGTGTTCTAGATGTCCATAGTTGTTGTTGGAGATCTAAAACTCTTCTATGTGAGATTGGAACTATTCCTTTTGATATAAAAGTATGGTGATCGAGTAGGGTCAATGTTGCCCTCAAGATTTGCAAAGGCAATTGTAAGGATCAAGATTAAGTATTCTTGGTACAATGAGTTTCACTAGCTTGACAAGAAGAAGGGTCCCCTCCATAGCGAGACTTATAGTAAGATGCATTGTGCTTGGTGTTCGTTCGCTTTCGTCTAGGTTTAAAATACACATTGTAATATATTGACTTGAGTGAAATAAACATTCAAAATTTATAATCTCAAAATATGAGTTCCAAGGTTGTCTCAGGGAGCATGGAATCGCAAATACCACTAATCGATTGAATAGAATATGAAGCACAGGAGTTTGATGCAAAAGAAATTAATTATTCAATCCAAGGCCACAATCAAACTCAAATTGAATAAACACTAGCTAATGCAAACAAAAAGTGTTTTGAATCACTTAACCTCAGTCCAAATCTTAGCAAAAATTGGCCCACTCTCCTGGGCCGAACTTCAGCCAAAGCCCGTGTGTCCATGGGCGACCGATGCATGCTCGTGGGTGCATGGGGACCCGACCCCCTACTACTAAGTGAATGGTATGGTGAGCGTTTCCTTTTGTGGCCATTTGAAGAGCTACTACTACACAAGGTGGGACTAAAATGTCCCACCTTCTTCTTCGTTCTCTTCACTGCATGCTGCTAGAGAGGGTGCTGTCTAATTAGCCATTGGATCTCAAATCCACGGCTCAGATGGAAAGGTGCGAGGGATCTACAGTAGCTAGAGGTGAATCCTTTGTCATTGAGCCGTCGGATAAGTCGTATGACACCAGAGAAGGAGGCCTGTCCGGAAGAGGTCCTGCACATAAGAATACAGCCTCTCGACCCCAATTAAAAACACTAAAAGCTCTATCAAAGCACGCCGGAGAGATGCCTTATGCTTATTAGCTTTGGGAATGGGTGGAGGGTGGTGGCGATGAAGCTTAACGAAGCTTCGTCGGCGACGATGGTGGATGGTGATGGAGGCAATGTGGAAGTGAATTGACTTGGACAAAAGCTCGGCGAGGGTGAGGAGAAGCTTTTGCCTAGGTTAATTGGTCGAGGGGAAGACAGAGGAGGTGAAGTGATGAAGGTGGAGGTAGTCATCAAAGGCAATGTTTGAAAGAGGGGTTAGGGGCTACAAACAGAGCTCTAAAGCTCTAGATCTCTAATTAGGAGGGTGAGAAGTAGAAGCCCTAAACTAATTGGGTGAAAGGAAGAAGGGAGATGCTCATCGGAGGTACGTTAAAAAGGAGGAAGAAGAAGAGGTTGTCGGAGTGGAGGAGGTGGAATTGGACCATGAAGCTTTGTGTGAAGCTTCATGGGAGGAGGGATAGAGGAAACCCTCTGGCAGAGGGTGACGAGATGGGGTGAAGGAGCTTCGAGGTGCATCAATGTCGCCAATGAGGAGAGGAAGAAAGAGAAGAAATCCAGTCAAATTGAGCATGAATTGTACTTGAGAGGGTCAAAGCCTTTAAATAGAGGAGAGTTTTGCATCAATCAAGTCTAAATTCACAATATTTGCTTGCAAATTTGATTGATTTTGGGATGCATGATTTTTTATCAAAAAGAGGAGAATCCCTTCAAATTTGAGCTCGTGATCTAGCTTGCTTGAAGGGGCACGATCTGGTGATCAATCCCACAAAATTTGGTGGGATTTGATTAAGATTTGCTCAATCAAATTTCCTTGCATATCTCACGCATGATGGGTTGCTCTGCAACCTATTTTAGGAAGAAAGTTGGCTAACATCATCGTAAAGTCAGTCAAGGACCTAGATGCAGAAGACTTCAAAATGTAGGGTGGTTTTTGTAATAAGTAGAGACTAATGGGGTAAAATATAAACTTAGTCAAGATGGACTCTGATTAGGCTCAAAATTTAGGAGTAACCTAATTTGGATCCAAGGAATCTAATGTTGACCACAAATTTGGATTTTGATGAATTTTGATTAGGGAATTTACACTTTAACCTAAAATGTATTAATTTCCCACCTTGGTCTCTATTTTTGGTCAAAATGGGCTTATTTTGTAAAAGTCAATGTTCCAAACCTCATAAAATATTTTTTAATGATTTTTAGAAGGTTTATATTATATTTATTTTCACCAAAACCAATTAAAGTGAGACTGTAAAAAAGGTTTTTATTCATAAATTAATCTCCAATTCTCAAAAAACCCTAAATCAGTCAGTTCAAGCCTACTTCTTTGGACTTTGAGTTCATTTGACCTTTCATTAAATATAGGTTCACCCCTTAATTAATCTGCATTTGTAAATGCTCGTTAAAATAGTAGAATTAACTTAATTTCCCTTTGCTTCTTAAATTCAAGACATAATTGAATATGCCCTTTTTATGATCTGTAAGGAGCATTTATTCTTGGAAATTAGCTAAATTAGGTCAGTTATGAAAGATGATGGTGTTACCATCACTTGGGGTGTTGAACTATGCCGCCTAAAATGTTATACTTTGATCTCAAAATGGGAGAAAACTAGTTTCTCCCATGTGGTTTCGGTTCTTGGGTGTTTTTGTTCAGTCATTGGTCGATTTTTAGGCATCGATAGATCGTTGTTTTGAAATTTTAAAACACCATATTTATGCCTCCACGATGGCATAGGATGTTTTGATTTCCTTCTAACAGTGGTATTGATCATTGAAACCCGTAATATGAAAAATGTGCCATTGTAGTGTGAATTTCGCAACCATTTTAAATTTGTAAAATCAAACTGGTAGAAGATTTGAATTGTGGTTTGGAGTCTGACTTGTCTCAAAGAGGTGAGTATCCAATTGATTCCTATATGATCCTAGTTACTATATTTATGATTTTTATGATTTTTCATTTTTTTTGGCATTTTTATTAAGGAAAAAGAAAGGGATAAGCCAAATCAAGGAGTAAATCACAATAGTTAGGTCTTAAGAGCAACTTGTGTAAAACTAATTTTTCAAACACCTAAAAATTATAAGAAAATTATTGAACCTATTTCATGACCTAAATAAGACATCTACCAAATTTCACGTAAATATGATTACCATAATACTCAGAATAAATTCAACAAGAAACTATATGGACTAAAATGTGATAATGTTTGGACCCAAATGTAAAATATTAATTAATTTTTACACATAACTAATTTTTGCATGAAATTTGGATGCAAACTAAATCTATTTGGTGAAAATAAAAAATATATTTTTGAGATTTTTCTAGTACACGAAAATCAAAGTGAAAATTTAGGAAGCTATCTAAATCTTAGAATGCAAGTAAACAGATAATTAAGCACAAGTACTAGAGGAGATGATCAAGCAAAGAGTCTAGCACAAAAACATAAACCTTTAATGCAATCAAACAAGTTTATGAACTATAAGAGATATTTAAAGAAAGAACTGCAAAATTATCTAAAAGAGAACCCAAATACAAAGGAGGAAGAATCTCAAATGATGGTGAAGAACAAAGAGCTGAGCGCAGAGGATTTATGGAGGGTGTGGAGAGTTTCACCAAAGGCCTTTAGGATGAAGCCCACGTGGAGACAAAGGAGACGAAGTAATCAGAGAAGCGAGGGAGCTGTGGGAGACGGAGAGGGAGAGACCTTGATGTAGAAGATGGAGAGATGATGGAGGGATCCTAGGGTTTCTAATGGTGGTGTGGAGGGTTAGGGTTTGTGGATATGGGAAGGGGGGTCAGCTATGATGGGTGAAGATGTGGAGGTTGTGGGTTTTGAATGTGGAGGGAAGATGGAGATGTGGAAGATGGAGAATAAGAAGATTTAGAAGAATGGAGAGGTGGTGTTTATATACGAAGGGTGATGTGATGTGGCTGCTCGAGAGGATGTGCTTTAGATTAAGGTGATTGACAGAGGAAGAATGGATGAACAAGATGGAGTTGGAGGGATGGCGTGGAGATTAGAGGATAGGCTTAAGTGGTTGTGTAAACTATGGAGGGTTGGGATTGAGTCTTATTTGGATTAGAGGGCTTGGATTCAGTCTAAGGTGGCACCACTTTCGGTGGCTAGCGTTAGGCTTGCATTGGAAATTTGGGTGGTTAGGATTAGGTAGCTTTTTAGATGGAGAGCTAGGATGAATCCTAAGGTGGCATAGACAAAGCGATAAGGAAAATCTAAAGGTGGTGCCACTAATCAATAGATTAGAGTTGTTGAAGGTGGCTTAGGTGGCATGTGATGAAGAGGAAGTAGTGAGTTGTCATGATGTGAGTGGAGGAAAGGTGAGGCCAAGGATTGGTGAGGTGGAAGATGAGGTGGACGACCAAGCTAGGTGGAATAGGCTAAGTGTGGAATTAATTAGGTTAAGTGGCCTAGCTTATGTGTGTGTAATTGACAAAGTGAGCTCAATTGAATTAGGCATGCTGTGGCAAAGAGTAAATAAACAAACATTAAAGCACATTATAAAACTAAGCTGCAAGATACAATAGTTAACTCTAAAAGACATTATTTATATTATGCTGCATTAATACCTAACATGCACCAATTTAATGCAATTATGCCAAAAATGCCCCATAACTAATATAAATTATGCGTGAATTAGCTAATTAAATACAGATTCATGACAACCCCATATCTAACTTTTGCTAGTCCAAAAAGCGAGTCTGAGTCAAGATAGTATAAGTGTAGAGGCATCAACCCTTACCAAACCAAAGGAAACTATATAAAAGACCTTAACTACAAAGACTCAATAGCCCTAGAGTATCGACAAAAATACAAACTGCTTATTCCCATCAGAATTCTATTAGCCGTAGTTTTGGGCATTAAGAGTGACTTTCTATGGTGTCAATCCATCCAACATTTGAATGAAGGCTAAAAATCTATGCATGTATGCTTCTCTGTTGACTTGATAGTGGGAACCTTGCTCTAAAGGATCGCATTTTCTGTGAGATACATGACTTCGCTTCACTCATCCAAATCTTGCCTTCAAATTTTCTTTACTATAGACTGGTAGCTTTCTCCCTCCCTATTTCACAAGAGTGAACTCAGTGTATCTCTCCCCAGCTATGACATTTGACCTCTTTTTATCTATTCCTCAATAACTAGTTTTTCCTAATTCTTTTCTTTTTGACAATTTTTTATTTTTATTATATTTTTTCTTTTCTTCTTTCTCCTTATACTACTTTATTTCTCTCTTTCTTTCTTCTATTCTTTCTCATTTTTTTAGGGTAGGTGGCTCTTTCGAATTTGGTTTATGAACATCTCCTAAATGAGAATTTGAAGAATATCAGAACACGAAGTTGAGCTCTAAACACCCTATATCTAGGGAGCATATCTAGTGCAATGTGACAACCATACCTCTAATCTTACATCTCTTAGAAAACTTGGTCGTCTATTGCTAATTGCCCACTAGCTAGCCAATGTGTGAGTGCGTAAGATGAGATGCCTAGGTTTCAAAATTACTCAAACCAGAGGGTGGAAAGACAACTTAGTTATTACCCTATTGGCTTACTATTTAGTTAACAAAATTACTTAAGGACTTGGAAAACATATTCAATTTTTAGTAAATACGTGAGTTGATTAAGCTAAAAATGACATAAAGAATCTAGGTGAAACGATCTTAATAATAATTTTCCCATGGATGGTAAATCCTAAATACCTACGAATTGTGATTTTTTTTCTAGCTCAAGAGTTTTGAAAACATTGAAAGGACTTTTTCTTTTTGAAACCTTTTTTTAATAAAAATAATACAAAATAAACAAAATTTTTGGAAACTAGATAAAACTAACTCAACATAAATATCCACCCTCCCATGCCTATTTCATGTAATATACTCATTGTATGCTCTAAACATAAGAAAAGGGTAGAAATCACCTAAAATTTTGATTTCATCGGTTCGAACAATTCCATTTCTAAAGAAAAAAATCAGCACAATGTATACACATGCTAAATTTAAATAATGTATGTAATCTATGGAGTTGCATTGCCTCCCAACGAGTGTTGAATTTAACGTCAACAACCAAACACAGTCAAAGCTTGGATATCTAGGAGGTTATGTCACTTGACTTAGCAAAGATAATTGATGACATGAACATCCTCAATCATAAGAGTGCACTATTGTCAGGTTTTTGTCCCCGGCAACGGTGCCAAAAATTGATCGTTTTGTTGGATCGCTTGGTAATTAGGTGTCATTATTGTAATATAGTTGCAATCCAAACGGATGTTCAATCATTTATTTATTTATATAATTTTTAATGGTTTATCCGAGGTCATTCACTGAGAGACAATTATTGAAATACATCACTCTATTAACCAAAAATGCTCTGTTATCTCCCTGAACCCATCTCGGACAAGATTACTCTTACCTTACCCTAACTATCGTGGGCTGATCATCTTCTAGCTGAAGGCACTAAACTCAACACGTGTAAAGATTGTTCCGAGCTGACCAGAATCTCATGGAAACCAGGTGCTATTCTTCCACTTCTACTCTCCTGCATGCTTTCATTTTTAACAATGAGGACATTGCATTAGTTAAGCATAGGGGGGTGGATATTTCTTATGAATCTTTTTGTCAGCCATAACAGTAATTTCCTATTTTTCATCTTTGAAAAAAAAAGAGGAATTAGGAGACAAGAACTTAGGCATTAGGAGTTGCAAACTTTAGGAATTGATACTTTGGGACCCAAATACTAAGACTCTTCAGGTCACCGGGCTTAATTAGCCCGAGTGTCCACTAGAATGTGGACTTAATCTCGAGTCCTCGCCAAGTAATTTTATTTTAAACTAGTCAATAAATTGGGGCGATAAGTATATGACTTATCAACTTGCCCTCAGATTTAAGGAGACTTTAAGCCTAAGCATCTACACACTTTTTGTATTGGCTCACTTTTCGACGGTTTCTTCGGAAATTGGGCAGCTAATGAACTGTCTAGCGTGGTATGGCTGGCAAGTTGTTGGTGGTAACAACTCATTAGCCGGTTGTCCAGAACCCAGCCACAAGATCATTTTCTTTGTACTGCCTTTAGGTAAATCTTAGATTAGAGAAGCCACCGACTTAAAAAAAATTAGAGAAAAAGGGAAAAAATAAAAAAAATAAACAAATAAAACCACACTTCACCTCACAAGTATGGCTGGCAAGTTGCTGTGGGTAACAACCCATTGGCCAGTTGTCCAAAGCCTAGCCCACAAAAATGCATAATAATTCCCAAAATACTTAAGGAAGAAGCAGGGAAGTAGAATAAATTGGGGAGATATACATTGGATTTGCCCTTGTGTTGACCCCATAAATAAAAGTAGGGAGAAAGCTACCATTCAAAAGATAAACCTCTAGGCAAGGTCACCTAGGGTCGTAGAAACCCGAAGTCTGTTTTAATGACTGCCTAGTGAGTCTTTCGCTCTTTTCACTAGATTCTTAGCACTTAGAGTCCTGTTTGAGTCTTAGGCGGGTCGGGTAGCCGTAAAAAGTTATCTCGGAATTCTCAAACTCTAAAAGTAAAAAAATTAGAAAAGAAGAAAAAAATTATGTATCTTCTCTTTTCAAATAAGGCAAGGGCTTGGATGGTTTGCATTCTGCTAGACACCCAAGCACTGTTGAGTTTTTGTAATTAGGTCTTGGGGTTGAGATTTTCTAAAGCAATCAACAAATTTTGCCTAAATAATCAAATCCTGATTCTACTTTTATACATAGCATTTAGGTTAATTTTGCTAGGGACTAATAAAAAGTAAGTATGGGGGTATGATAAACATACATGAATTAATGATAAAATGCTTATTTATGATAGTTCCTAGGCTTAGCATTGCATATCATGTTATAAATACTGCATAACATCCATTGCATGGTATTTAGGATAGTTGTATATTATGTATATTAATTCTTCCATTTTACATGGCCAGGAGGTAGTACGACATCTTTACGGGCTTTGGATGAGACCGTACGGATGAATCCGAAGCGACGATCGTAGTCCGTCAATGCGAAAATCACCTTGATTAGAGCTCCGTAGCACCCTCTACAAGAAGATTAAGACAGACGGCCCAGATGGTGCCACGTGGTGCCATCCAGACCGCCCCCCATTTGAGCCATCGCGCCGGCCTCAAGCAAGGATGCACCTCAATTGTTGGATCTTCATCCAACGGCCAAGGCGTACGCGGCTGCACTGCCCTCAGCTCGACAAAGCGTCACTTTGGCGCAATGGTGAGGATGAGTGCTCTCAAACAGTGAGCATGAGTTCAAGCTGCGATTCACCGCACCCGCTACAGTGCCAGTTGCAATAAGGCCGCTTGATCTCGATCAAGCGATCAAGATTCTCCACGTGCGATTCGACATCATCCACCAACGTGAGGGCACATGCCAGATTACACGCGTGCCATCTAGGGCATGCTTTTAAGACAACTGAGAGCAGCGCCCGCCATTTAATCCTTGCAATCACGCGAGGCACGCGATTCAAATCAAAGCACGCGTGATCTGTGGGCGAGCACCGGCCGTGTGACGCCTCATCTGATGGCTGCCAGTGCACGCGCCAGCGGTGTGGATTTCAAACGGCTACAAGTGCCCATTTACCTCTCGCGATGACAGCCATCCACGCCTGATCCAATGGTTGACGATCGCCGTGCCCTATGATAGTTGCAGCCAAGCGTCCAAGTGTCAGCCAGGCACATGAATTCTTTAGCAACGTCTCTAGCGGGTCTTTAGCGACATCTTAAATGTCACTAAAGGCCCGTGCAAGCAAACCACCTCCATTCCACCACTAGATAACCACCCCTACACCCCCCATTCCAAACCATCTCTACCTACTCTACTCCCACTTACTGCTAAGCTCTAGTAGCCTACCAAAGCTCCATTAGAGCTTACTCTCAAGCTCCAAAGGCCTCCTATAAGTGTAGCATTCCTTTATCCCACCAAATATTCATCCCTTATCCCATAACCTTCATAGGTCGCCTTGGAGCCATCCTCCCACCTCCATTCTAGTAGCAGATCACCTCCGCCTCCTCACCTCCATTTCGGAGCCTTGGTGAAACATTCCTCTACCTAGCATCCTCTTACATCTCACCTCTTTTGTCTCGCTCCTCAACTCCTTCATCCAAGCTTCCACCAGGCACCGTCCTCTCGCCGAACAGCCAATTCGGGAGATTCCTTCTCACCTCCCGAATATATCGTAAATTATTGTAATAGACAATTGTGCAATATATCGTATTTGTTCCATCTCTCTTATGAATTTACTCTACTTCTCTTTTTATTTCAAAAACACACAAAAAATAACAAAACCTCAAAATACCAAAAAGAAACAAAATGAAGTGCAGTTTTCAAGCAAAGCAAACGTCTCCTCCCTGTGTTTGACCCGGCACTCCCTTGGAGTTTTGGTAAAATTGTATTTGATAATCGAGTTTTGCGACTACAATGACGGGTTCCTCCAAATCCTAATTTTAATTCGCAAAACACATTGCCCACGCCCATGTCGAGGCACACATGTACACGTACACGCCTGCAGGCGTGCATGCACTCGCACCAAAGCTTGAGAGGGATACCTGTATAGTCTTATACTCATTTCAACTTGTGCTTTTAATGCAACAAAAACCTTAAATGCAACCGAACGAGCTCCACCATCCATGATATGGTGCTAATGAAGGCAGGGATCTAAGTTGAATTTGAGTTGAAACATGTCTTGCCGAGGCCACTTCATGCCTCGATTTGCAGGCTCAAATAAATAAATTATATGGATTGAAAGCCCTTACATAGGGCTACATAATTATGCAGTTAATTTAGGATAATTACTTATTTAATTATATTGAAAATTACTAAAGTTAGTGATTTTTATAAGTTAAATTAGAACTTAATTACTTAATTAATGTACAAATTAATAAATTGATGAGTCAATTGGCCTATAAATTAGTTGATATACATAATAAAGTATTTATTACATGTTTTTAATTTATTTTTGATCAATTATTTAATTTTTATACATTTATATACATGTTTTTAACTAGATATATACAATATTAGGTATAAATACTATTATATAGTATAAATATATTATAAATAAGTTCAAAATAATTAAAATTATTATATACAACTATACAACATAGTTTACTTCAGTAATAAGTTAAATAACTAATTTATTTTATTTTAACTTAATAACTTAGCTAATTAACTTATTAACTTAATTATATTCAATAAATACTTAATTAAATAAATGTACAAGTATAATATAGTATATAATAATTACTTTTATATGTGTCTACAATTATAGATACAATTGTACAAGTTTCATATTTATTTACAATTATCTTAGTTTATGTATATATAATCTATTATAAATTAGTAGATAATTATATAATTAATATATATATGCAATAACTCAACATAAATACTTATTTAAATATATGTAATACATATATAAGTTAGTTATGCACATTATATACATATATTGTATTATTTACATTTAACTTATTAATTAATTGGTATTTATAAGTATAAATACTATATACATGGTATTTTTGAGTATTTTCAGACTTTTTCTAATTTTTTTGGTCGTTTTATATCTTATAGGGGTAAGAGAATAGAGAGAGAAGGTCAAATGAGAGAGAATTTTTTTTTTTTGTGATTTTTATATTGATTTCTTTTATTCAATTTCAAAGTAGATTGAATTGTCTACTGGTATGTTCTACCAGCTAGAAGGTTTAGATTACTCTTAAACTTCACGCACACCTAAAATATATTTAATCCAACTCAAGAGACTTTTATTTTACTTTTTATAAAATTTTATTTATTTACAAGTTCACACAATCAAGGCCTTGAAATGAATTATCCAACATGAACCTAAGGCCTTAAACTCATATCTATGTACTGGAAAGGCACAATAAACATTCAAAAGTGTCCAGCACATCACATGGAAGATGCTTGAAGAAATAAACATGATTTCCATGTCGAATTTCATTATCAACTTAGATTAGACAGTTGAGCATATTAACAAGTAGCTGATAAAGGGTTCAAACATGGAATACAAGCTAATTCAGACAAGATTGGAACCCAAACTTATACAAGAATGTTTGTTTGATGAATTTCTATCATTACAAAACATCAACAACTCATTTAGATCTTAAACTTCACTCAAAATCTCTAAATCAACCTATGACAGTGGCTACTAATAGTAATTGAAACATGGATTCAATACCATTTTCAGTTCAGATTTAAGTTAAAATCCTTGAATATGAATGCTTGCACATGGAGTTGTAAGTGTACAACATCAATAGCTTAGCTAAACACTCAAACTCAGCTCAATTCCCATTTCAGAGCCATCAAAATAGTGGTTGTTGTGAGCATCAGATATGTTGAAAAGTAGGCCTGGATTAGGCTTCCAATGCCTAATTTGAGCCAAAATGATACAACATAGATCTGGAAAACAACTCTAAAGATTTCAAATATCAGCATAACCAATTCATCACCAATTCTCTTGAGATTAGGGACTAAAATCCGCAATTAAGCAAATTTAAATCTTAGAACATAATAACTTAGCATCTGCTACTCAACTCTACTTAGATATGATTCAAACTTTGAAATCCTCATTGAAATCTATCACAAATTCTCTTTCAAATATCAAAACCTCATTGAGAACCAAATCAGATGTTGGCAAACCTAAAATCCTAGGTTAATCCCTTCCTCTTTGCCATAAACAACACAAGAGAAATGGATTAATCTAAACATTAATTCAACTTGCAACATGATTCAAAACATCTATTCAAATCATTTAATCCATGTTTAAACCTTAATGAACAAATTGGACTCAATTTGATTCAAATGAGAATGTCGCCCAAGAAGGGATTTTACTATGAGTTCACCCAGGTGATCTGATCACCTGGAGTTCCTAAACACTAACACTCAATGTTTAGAACCTCAGGGTGAACCTAGAAAACCAACTGAGTCATGGTTATGGTCTTGAATCAATGGTTATGATCCTCCTTGACCTAAACTACCCAAAATGACGCTCAAATTGGGCAAATGCTCATCTAAAAATAAAAACTACATCAAAGCACCTCAGAATCCTTGCCTTACACCCAATTAAGTGAATAAAATCTCGAATTAACTCCAAATCATGTGATTGGGCATGATATCCAAATATGAAAGAATTGAGTGAATCGATGTGATCAAATTGAGATCGGGGGTCCTTGTGAATTTATGAAGTGAATGAGATGACCCCCAAATGGATTTTGGGTGCGAATTTAGATCTGAAAGCTAGAGAGCTTCAGATCCTATTTGGCTCTGAGGGAATGGTTAATTGTGGATTAAAACTTTGAGGAAATCAGTGAATACGAATTATGAGATGTAGAGGGAGATCAGTGGATTGAAACGAACTCCTAATCTAAACTAAATATGTGATGATTCAACTAACTAATTCTACTCTAACTGATCTAAACTAGGCTAGAAAGTAGTAAATCTAACTAGAAATTAGTAAACTACACTAGAAAGTGATTAAATATACTCTATAGACGAAAGTGATGTCCAAGAGCCAATGGCTGTTGGTCGATGGTGAAGAAATGGGAGGAACGCTCAACGAAAGAAGGAGGTGTCCGCAAGTCACCAGTCGTCAGCCAATGGTGATTGAAGGAGGTGGAAGAGCCCACTCGTCATCGCAGGCAAGGAAGGAGGGAATAGAGTTGATGGAGTGGAGTGAAGGGACCACTTGAGGAGGAGGGAGCTGATGGCGTGCGCAGGGGTCCATGGCAGTGGGTTTAAAGGTTGAGGGTGAGATCTAATCACCTTGGAGTGAGGTTAATCAAAATTAGGTCGAATGGTGGGGATGAGATATAATGAGTGTAGGAAGGTTTTCAAATAATTCCCACCAGTAGATAAGATCTAGAGAGAGACACAATGCTTCACGCAAAGGTGTAAAGAGGATGGAGGCAGATCAGCCCTTGATCTAATGGATCGAGTAATGGACGATGGCTATAGCTTTTTGTTCATCCGAGCTAAAGAGCATGAACAATATCAGGTGTGTTGGTTGTTTTGCGTGAGAAACCCAACAAGGTGAAGGGGTAGAATAATTGCTCAAATACCCATTAGTGGTAGGAATTTAATGTAGAACAATCCTCCAAGCCTATCAAATAAGCCCCTATATCTTTTTAAGTGTAGAAAATGTTATGTACTAAGGACCTATATGTATGTCATGAATGCAAGGTATTAATGATGTCCAAATGCTGTGACATTTTTATTGAAACTTAACTAAACATATTAAAACATGATTTTACCCTTCATTTGTACTTTTGAACCTAAAAAGATGTTCAATTGTCATTTGGATCATCAGTTTGTATTTATAAATAGAATATCTCATAAATTGACCTAATTATGCATTTTTAACACCAATTTGATGTTTTAGGTCATGTTCATTAATTCTTACACTTAACTCATTTATTATGTTAAGAATATAGTATTTAATCTAGTTTGGAGCTTAACTTGGGCATTTTAGCTATGATGAGCTACACCTCATCATACCCCCACACTTAGGTTTTGCTAGTCCCTTAGTAAACAACTCATTCAGTGCAAAGCATTGAAGTATCAGCTAGGTAAGTGTGATGAGATTTCTATTTACTCTTTTCAAATGTTATGTGTTTAGAGATGATCTTTAAGCTAAAAATTTTTCTGTAAAGCAACCAACTATGTTTATATCTAGACATTGTGAGAACCGACTGCTAGGAAGACTACCAGAACTCAAGACTAATATGACATAAATCAACTCTCGACCAATAAGGACTCTTGATATTTAAACCTTAAGTGCAGTCTCTAAGACTCAGAGGATTTTACACAGCTCATAAGCTAAGAGGTTATGGTTGTACTCAGTGAATAATCAAGACTAACCAAATGAACCCTAAAACTCAATCCTGGGGTTTCATGTCTGTTGAAGTCTAGGTTGATCCCAACTTCAGCTCATGTTTTCGGATCAACTCTAAAAAATGAGTGAAGACTCAAACCCAACTCTTATTACGTATGCCTCAAAGAATATTTGGTGGAAATAGGGTATTTGTAATGCACCTTGAAAAACATTTTTGGAGGAAATATACAAGAATTTGGAGAACATACTTAACTTATTCAAAATAGTGTCTTTTTTTAAATTCTTTTTGACTTTTTCTATTTTTCTATTTTTTTCTCATATTTCAAATTTTTTTCTTGATTCTTTTTTTTTCTGAAAGCAAATGTTAGTATGTCTCCATCAACTTTATTTGGTAGAGCACACCTATTTGGTAGCTGTGTACTTTGGTGGAAAGAGCTTCTCCTAAACATAAGACTAAAGATTGGGATAAAAGTCTACCTGCATGCACAAGTAAGGACTCCACCTTCCCTAATAAACACTAGAGTTGAATCTTGTGTTCATCTAGTCTTTCCTGACTCTATGAAGTGTAAACTAATGTTACTTAGACTTCCAAGCAAAAGCAAACCAGTGAATCATCTACTGGTGACTCAGGTACAAGAATATGTCCTAGCTTTGGAGAGATCTTGGTCTATCTTGTAAATACTTGAGTGTATTAAGCCTAAGCCTAAGTGAATCAAGCTACTGTGACCCGATAAGTTAAACTAGCAAAGATTGAATGCCCATAAATACTTATTCTATTTTTGTTTTTCAACGATAAGAGTAGAATTAAACACTTATAGAACTTTTCAAAGCTTTTCTCCTCTGAAATTTTTTTGTGGAGTTCTCCCTCAACAATATGAATGTAGGTCCCTTATTGCATTTTTTGGAGTTTTTGTTTTTCAATTTTTTTTATATTTTTGTTTCTGTGATTTTTTTTCAAAATTTTCAAAAATTTTTCATTTTTTTGGGATTTTTCAATAATACTATACTATATACACTATAGGTGTGTTTATAATTGCATTTCGATAAATGAATTCACCATTTACACCCCTATGCTTAAATGATGGAATGTCCTCATTGTATGAATAGGGTGGATGCAAATACATGCTCTGCTTTTCACTAACTTAAGCTGGGTGATGGAAGGAAGTCGAAATGAGGAGATAAAAATCTTTGTGCGGACAATTTCAAGTCTAATACAAGTATCAGAGTGGAAAGTTGGGCTAAGTAGTGAAATGCAAGACAAATGTGACTATGCATGCATTCTAAATAATGAACAATAGACACCTAAAGAAAGAAATGGGAAAATGAAGAAAGATGAAAAAGGCTTTTGCTAAGTTTTACACCTTTGGCTAAGCGCAAACCTAGTAAAGGTGTAAACAAAAAGTAGGAGCAGAAATGAATAGAGAATTGACAAGTCTATGGAGCTTAATGAATGATTCAAATCATGGTGTATGGATGAAAATTTGTCAATCTCAAAATTGAAAGGTAGGAGCAAAAATGAATAGAGAATTGACAAGTCTATGGAGCTCAATGAATGATTCAAATCATGGTGTATGGATGAAAATTTGTCAATGTCAAAATTGAAGAATAAGCTCCATAATCAATGAGAATCAAAGTCAAATACTTGGTACAAGGTTCAAGTAAAGGATCAAATCAGAAGACTTGGATCAAGGTCCAAGTTCAATTTAGGATATCAAGAATCTACAGTTTCTACCTCTTCAAATCAATCAATGCAGATCATGATGAAGAAGATGAATCAGGGTTAGGAAGAAAAGGTGGTTGCTGATCTGAGTATAGCGCAGAAGGATCATAATATTGAGGAACAAAGGTTCCTCCAGATGGTAGGAAAGATAGGGCAATGAATAATCAGAGGGTAGTGTCACAATTAGGTTGTTCACAGTTCCTTCCCTAAAGGAGACTGTGAAGAAGAAGTGTAGGTGACCTGGGCATCAGTACCCACAGGAAGTACTAGTGGTTGTTGTCAAGAACATCTACTACTGTCCATGAGTCTATTTTTTAAAACACTTTGCAAAGCAGTCACAAACTCAAGGCAAAATCAATCCAAGCAAACAAAATCTCAATCTCAGAATCAAGACCACAGAAATCAAGTGAGGCAAAAGTCGTGAATTTTTCCTAATGGTCTGCTACAAAAAATAGATTGCGCAAATAGATATTATCAATACAATCGTATGCATCCTAACAGAAACCTAACAATGTGCAGACCTCTAAATCCACCCAAAACTTGGATAAGACTAGTGTGCAAATCCAAGCTCCTGTGGGTGCTCAGAGAGATGAGATAGAAAAGGGTGTTTTTGTGTACCTTATGTGATCATGTAGTGTGTACATGATAAGCAATCAACAGAGTCTCGATGAAAAATAACACATGATTTCAAAGAATTTAATTGTGTCACACTTTGAATTAAGTTCTCTTTAAGAGTGTTTTTCAGGCAGATGAGTCTCACTTTTTAATCTTGTACAAACAAGTGGTGGTCTTGCTTATTATGTCCTATGCAAGGATGGAAGGAGCTAGAGGGATAGAAATCATACCTGGCTCCAGCACTCAACAGTTAATGCACATAGACAAAAAGTAAATCTAACTGGTATTAATGCAAACCTAAGAATGGAATGCCTAAGTCATGTTGTTGCTAGATAAGTAGAGATGAAATTTTTTTGGCATTTTTAATTTTGTAGAATTTTTTGGATTTTTAATGCAAGAAATCAAATCAAATAAGAAAATAAAGTGGAAAACTAAAGAGATAACAAATAAAAGAATAAGTGTCCAAAACCTCATCAATAATCATGATTAGGTTCAAGATGTGATCGAGAAGCTTGAATAAGAGGTGTCCACAAAGGTGGATAAGTTAATGATGCAGTTCTAATCCAAAAGGTCGAATACATTTTAGATTGTGAATCAAGTATGTGTGTATTCCACGTCTTTCAAATTGGATGATATGGGGGAAAATTCTGAGTTCAAGTTCATGAAAACAAAGTCTAAAATTTTTGACACTAGAAAGATAGAAATTGTAAAAGGCTTGTGTCCACTGGTAGTGAAACTTGAGATGGTCTTATGAATGGGCACACTTGGGTTTCAGGCATTCTGATTTATAGAGATCATAAGGGTCTTCATAGAATGTTGGTAGTTTTAAAAGCATAGGAACCCTAAAGTCCAAAGGTTCATCTTTACTTAAGCTCTCTTCCATAGTGATAGTCCCTTTATTAGAATCCTTAGTCACTTCCTTGAATTCCAATTCTATAGAGTCATAAAAATTTAATTTTAATTTTGTTACATCAATCTCATAATCAGGTTCCAAAATAAAAGACTCAACTTCTGGCTCATAAAAAGTTAATGTAAAGAAGCTAGTCATTAAAGGATCATCAAGTTCACACTGTAATTCTAGTGCCTCACTTCAAGAAAGGAGTTTTCACTCAGTTAAAAAGTGAAATTTTCATATTAAGATTAAAGGTGTAATTGATCCTTAAAGTAAAATGTCTCGTATTTAGGTTCATCTTTAATATGAATTTCTACCTTCGAATCCATAGTCTGTAATGAGACATTTTCTTTTCCTTGTTTACCAAGATCAAAACACTCAAGTGGAGGGATCATTTCATTGTCAAAATCATGGTGATGGTTTAAATCCTCAATTTTTTTAAACTCTTTAATAATCCCACAATTGTCATTAGAGTTCTTTATTACCTTAAAAATGTTCAATTTCATCTTTTGATCCCCAAATGGAATTTCCATACTCCTAAATTTGTAATCAATATGGTCGTTGGCAATGGCCAAAAAAGGTTTTCTTAAGATAATTAAACCCTTCTCAAATCTTCAAGAGTTTCCATATCTAACACAATGAAGTCCACACGATAATGAAAATCATTTATTCAAACAATAACATCTTTAATCACTCGTGGGCATTTCCTAGATTGGTTGGCTAGTTAGAGTGTAACCGAAGTGGGTTCAACCTCCCTAAGTCCAAATCTCTCCCAAATTAATGTGGCTAAAAGGCTGATGGATACTCTTGAATTTATAAAAGCCCTATTAAAGGCCAAACCATCAATCATACAAGAAATCAGGGATTTCTTCCTAGGGGTGGTTTGCTTAAAATCACCAAGTTAGCTTGTTCAAATAAGACTACCTTCCAAAGTACTTTGGTCTTAGCCTTATGATTTTAGGTGCATAAATCTTTAAGGAACTTATTGTAGGATGGAATGTGCTTAATTGCATCAAGGAGTGTGATTCGCAAAAAATTTACAAGTATAATGCTTTGAAAGTGTCGTCGTAGTTTGCAAAAAATCCATAATCAGATAACATAACTAGAGGTAAGTTTGAGTTGAACACAAGGAGGCAGAAACACTTTGACAATCTTGCAGTTATTTCTTTTAAGTATCTTATAGCTGTTTTAAATTTTATAATTTTTATATAATGAGAATGGAGGTGAGAAGCAGGAGAAGTTGTAGCAAGCACACTAGAAAGAGAGAGAGAAGACTTGAATTATAAAATTTCAATGTTGTATTATTACAAACTAAGGGAAATACAATAATAATAAAAAATAAAATAAAATGGAGGGGGATGAGAGAAATCTTCTAAGACGACTGCTCGATGAGATGATGTGCTTGGCAGCAGCCTAAAGATAGAGATGAGGAGGTTGGATAATGGGGATGATGATTTGGAAGATGGTAGGTAGAAGAAGGCAGAGGCCAGGATTTTGGTGGAGTATGGGGTGAGGAGAGAAGGTTCTAATTAGAGGGAATGGGGGTGAGAGGATGGAGGAGATCTACTACCTAGAATAGAGGTGAGAGGATGACTTCAAGAGTCCCTTTGAAGGTGGTGAGAGATGGAAGAATGGAGAGAGTAAGAGAGGGATTTGTTTATTTCAGTAGGTCACCTAGTATCTTTAGAGAGTACAATGGAGCTTCGAAAAGTTTTTCTAGCTCTAATGGAGGTGAGGATGGAGTAGGAAGAGATAGCTTGAAGATAGAGGGGGTATGTCCCTTTTATAGTTGAAGAAAAGAAGCTTTTAGCCTTCCATAGGTGTAGTCAACATGCAAATCATGTGTAGGGCATGGGAGGGGGCACAAGAGGCTCATATCACATGCATAGAGGGGGTGCTGGGCTAGAGAAGGGTGTTGAGGTAGCTCTTGTGTGCTTAAAGGTGCATTGGCAATGCTGGGGGTGTATAATTAGTGCGTGTTGAGTGCACCTGAGCTGGAGAAGGCTATTGACTGGGCTCTGGCATGCATGATGTGGGTCAAGCACGTATGAGGCTTAAGATTGGCATGCAATAGCTCATGAGTTGCGTGCCAATGCGGGAATTGAAGAATATGCGGTCCCCTCTTGCGAAATTTTTTGTAGAGATGCCCAGAGGAGCTTGGAATTTTTTCGGGAGCAAGGGCTTTGGTTGTTGGTGGCCAAATTAAGCCCAAGCCCTAGTAGCTTGGTAAATTTGCATTCTACCCCTCATAAAATGTTTCTTTTCTTAAATCTCCTTTGCTACCTTCCATCCTCAAAGTTTACCCCTGCATATTATTCCTGCACAAATTAATATTATTATAATGTATAAAAATTATGTATAAATGTACCTATGAGCCTAAGATTCCTAGGATAGTTATGATACACTATTTACAACCTAAATATGACGTGTTTACTAAGGGATTAGCTTAATTTAGACATATTAAGTGTATTAACTTTGTAGTTGTCACTTAGCAAAACGTAGATGGATGCAAGCTCTATACTAGGACTCGTGAGGTGACTTGATACCTATTAGCCAATCTATGTTTGGGAAGATACAAGAGTTGTTATTCCATAAGGGCCCAACGGCCACTACAAAAAAAATAACATTTAGTGGTGAATTAGATAGTGGCATATAATGTGTTTGCAGCTAGTTCCTTTGATTTTGCAGTAATTTTTTTGTATATGTCACTATAATTTTTGTCAAATGATAACTATTATTAGTGAAAAATATATTTGTCATTATTACCTTTGATATAGCGGCAATTATTACTTATGCCACTATAATATTTTTGTCAAACTACAATTAGTATCAATGGAAAATATATTTGCCACTATAGCCTTTGATTTAGCAATAATTATTACTTATACCACTATAATATTTTTGTTGAACAATAATTAGTACTAATGCAAATGTAGTTGCCATAATATGTATAATAATTGATATTATTATTTTTTAGAGGATAATTTAGCAACAAAAAATTTTATGCCTTTAAGACCTTTGTTAAGCATTTGTTAGGACCTTTGAGTGGAGGTGAAAGGAGGTCACTAGTTCATCACTAGTTCATCTTCATTTTTTTAGTAATATTAAAAGGGACAAGTTAAATTCAAACTTATCCCTTTAAATAAAAAAAAAACTTATGATTCCATTTAGGGTTAAGATACGAGTGGGTAGGAGTTAAAACTTTCTGCAAATAATATTGCAATGTCATTATAAAAAGACCTATAAAATAAACATACACTATAAGAGAAATAGTGATTTTGAGAGGATTACATGTGATGGCAAAGTTTATTTTTTGAGACTAAATCAAAATTATATTTTAAAATATATCAACATAATCTTTTAAGACATGTTAAAACTATCACAATCCATAGCAAAATAAAAAAAGAGGTAGGCATTTTGGAGTTTCATTCGAAAAAAGAAATTCTGCGATTCCATTATTCACCCTCCAATCCCCACCTAAAAATAAGCCCGTATACTCTTGTTTCTACCTCTCCTTCCTTGCCAACCTTGTGTCCTCTTCCACTCTCCTCAGCAATAGCCGTGTCTTCGACCTATCCTCCTCGACGACCATGTCCCAATGTACAACTATGATCATAGTTTTAACTGAGCCTTTCGATTTCCTCTCGACCTTAGTCATTGGTCGCAAAGGTAGATTTCTTGGGCTCAAGGGGTCCACCCAAAGTTTATTAAACTACATGTTTAAAGTGTCTGTATGTAGTGTGATAGACACGATTTGAGAGCATCTAAGGTTAGGAAAACTCAAATTTCCTAGGCTGGAATTATCCCTAATTCTCCTAAGTCTCACAATTGGTTCTACCTTACAAGGACTTGGCAACTTTCTCCACACACATTTCTATCCTGGAATCAACCTTGAAGGTATATCCCTGACTGAGCCATTTAGGGCTCTTAACAATAACTCACTCTTTTTGTTTTTTTGGGTTTTTTTTGCTAGGCATACATTTTTTATTTGAATTTTTTCTTTTCTTTTCTTCTCTTCCTTCTACTCCTTTATTATATTTGTCTTTTCCTTTTGTTTTCTCCCTTTTTTCTCTCATTTTTCTAGGTGGGTGGCTCTCCTTCCTCCATTCAAGAATATTGCCTCGGCAAAACCCAAGAAAACTGAGCACTTGGCGCTGGGGAGGCTCTTCTAGTGCAACATGATAGCCATACCTGCAGGGGACTTTATTAGTTCTATTATAAGTTAATTCCAATTAATGCGAAGGTTCCGCAATCTCGGCCCTAGTGAAACTCATTATTTTCAATGTTGTGGTTGCTCGTAAGTCAAATCAAGTGTGTGAAATTTGGATGCTCAGGTTACTCAGCCTCCTAAATCGGAGGGTGGACCAATGAGCCTTATACATTCTTCCTTATTGACCTTTGACCTTAATTAAGAGAATTCTTTAAGAATTTAGTATAAACATGAGTCCTAGAGGACTAGGACTCTTCTAGTTGATTAACCTAACCATAGCCTGAAGGACCTTATGGGCTTATGTTATAATACGATCTCGACCCCTTACTGAACCTGGGAATGGCTTGCCTCGACTAACCCGAAGACCCAGTCGTCCAACGAGAACAAACCAAATGCAAGGATAAACATTTCCACAACCACACATGCAATGTAACTAAGCAAATAAGAAAATGGTAGCAATGGAAAGTAGAACAGAGTTAAAAAAGAACCATACTCCACAGGTGGAAAAATAAAGTTTGCTAGCTAGCCATCACAAGTAAAGTAGAAGGGACATAAACATCAACAGGTTCCAACATACTAAAAGTACTCACTACAGTAAACAAGGCCTCAAAAACAAAAACATAAAAAGGACCAGACTACTGCTGGGCTCAGCTGGGCCCAACACTTTCTACTGCCGGTGGTGCTGGCTGCTCAATTCCCTGACCTGAACAAATATACATATATGTTCTATTAGCTAATGCTGAGTAGAGTGGCACACATGACATTTAATGCATTTAAAATAGGAAAAAAGCAATAAACCATTCATGCATCTTACAGTTACTCATTGTCATCTAGTTTCCTGCATATTCAACTGTGTTTAATTATTCATGTATTCTAATAAAGGTCCACATCATCACTTAATCCACATGTTCTATAAAGGAACGATCTTGATTGTAGTTTTCCTGCGATGTAGGATGCACATGTGGCACTCTCTTGGTCGGGAGAGTACCCTGCAGTAGTACTACACCCAATCTACCACCCCTACATCATGGTCACGATGTAGCAGTGACTACAGCACGCATGATAAACACATGGGTAGCTACCCCACACTGGCATGCGGTCAATCTGCTAGTGGGTACACTCAACGTACAGCACAGAACAAAATAGAGGCCACACCCTTCAACAGTCTGCGTACCGTCGCCTGACTATCCCAATTTGCCCAGTGGGCCTAAAATGAGTAAGTGTAGGGAGGCCAATCCTAACCCCAAGTCCCAACCCAAGGGGTGTCCAGCTCTCTCCCTACACGAAAGTGATAATAGCTCTCCTCGGTACCACGTATACGAGGGCTAGCTTACTGTTTATCGCACTTGATCGGGTTTTAAAAGATAATACGTTGTAATATAGCCGACAAAGCATTCAAACAAATAGAGAATTTTATTACTCGAAAAACTAGAGTATCCAAGGTCGAACACAGGGAGCAATCTCAGTACTTTTAAAACTAAGGAATACAACTTTTAAATGAAGAATAATTGATTCAAAGAGAGAGAGTTATAAAAAGAATTGCTAAAAGATAACAGGATTAGACGTCTGATTTCTATATCAGACGTCTTAAATGCAACTATTCTTCTTCCTGTTTTGATTCTGCCTTGGCCTTCTCTGATTTTTGCTTGCTCTTCTCTCTTCTGCCTTCTTCTTCTTCGTAGGTTCCTTCTTCTTTTCTTCTGATCTACAGGTCTTCTTCTTCCTTGAACTTCTATTTTCTACGAAATCTTCTGCTTCCTTGGTCTTCTTCCTTCTCTCTGTAGTCCTTTCTTCTTCTCTCTTCTCTTCTTCGCTCAGCCTCTTCTTCTGCTTCCTTTTCTCCTTGCGGCTAAGTCTCTCAATGCTCAGCCTGCCTGTACAGAGAGGTGGAAGCAAAACCTACCCTGTCCCTATACCCGCGCATCTCTTACTCTCTCTGTAATTCACTCAAGAATGCTCTAACAGAGCCACGGGTAATCAGGTCGGATATCGCACCCGGGACCAGGCGCACCGGCAGGTGGGTGATGCGCGAGGAGTGCTCAGGTTGGGTCGGGTCGGAGCCCACCAAATCTGCGAGGTGAAACCGCAGACGAGGCGAGCGTGGGATAAGGTGAGGGACCTCACCCCTGTGCGTTCGGAGGCAACAAGGCAATATCAAAAAAATAATTTAAAGTATACCTGCGCTTTGCGTTTCGCTGATGTGGGACTATTAGTTCTGCCTCGCTCCCGTGCGCACTCACAGAGCCTTCGTGCAATCGCCACAGCTGCGGACGTTGCTGCGCTCCTTGCTGGACTTAGATGCTTCGCACTGACTGCCCGAGTCCACTGCACCTGAAGGCTGGAGGTCCTGACGCCTGGAGCTGCTAAAGCTTGGAGCTACTCCAACCGTCAATGGCGGCAGGGGCTGAAATCCTGTCAAACACAAAATAAGCCTCTCAGCTTAATCAGACCAGCTGGGCACCTTCGCCATGGCACGGCGAAGGTCGTGCATGGTGAAGCAGGTCATAGGATGGCTTAGGCATGCGTGCCTAGGTCGTCCTGTGATCGGAAGTGTGGGGGTGTTCAGGGGGCTGTGGTGGAGGCGTAGAGGGATGGTGGATGGGTGGAGATTGTTCCTTGTGGTGAGGCGGAGCTTATGAGATGGTTGGCGAGGCGTGTGGAGGGGTGGAATGGTGGGGGCGACTCGCCGGAGATCGGTCGGTGACGTAGAAGATGAGGGTGGTCAGGCAGTGTCGAGGGGTAATTAAAGGAAATGTAAGGGGGAAAAGAGAGAGGGGAAGATGGAGAATGTATCTGGAGTGTTCTGGAAGGGAGGGAGGCAGCGGAGTGGACGGCTCTTAGCTGCCATCGTCAGAGAAGAAGAACCCTGAGGGAGGGAGCAGCGACGAGGACGAGGTCAGGGGAACGCGCGCTTGGTACGGCACGACGCGGGAGGAAGAGGCGAAGTGGACTCTGCTGCTGGTATGGTAGCAGAGCGACGAGAAGGAGGGGAGGAGGTCGTCGGAGCTTGCGGGTTCCTTGGCTGGAGATGGAAGAGAGGAAAATTTGGGGGAATCTCCGCCAAGACAAGTCTGAAGATCAGCGGTCGGGTTTGGGGATCCTTTTATAGGTGCTGGCCGAACTTTCTAGTGTGCGGAGGGCTGCGCAATTATCTCTGACGGTTCATCGGAGAAGGAATGAAGGTGGATACCCAAATCCCTCGTGCGTTTGCATGAGAGATTGGGTTCACACCAGGGATCAAGATTGGCCTTAGATGGAAGGGAATTCCCCAGAGAATCTCCCTTCCATTTCTGGGAGGGGATCTCTGAGGAATCAGAGAGTATTCCCTCTCTAATCCTCACCGGAGAAGGATTCTGCCCCAATAATGGTGGAAGGACCTGATTGCAAAGGTGGAGAGGAAGTTAGGGGGCTCTCTGCGATGATTTCAAAAGATAGGGACTAAATTATGATTTGGGTGTACTAAATTGCAAAGTAGGTCAAGATGACCTCCCCTTAGGTCCAAATTTTGGTACAAACCTAATTTGGACCTAAGGAATCCAATGGTGAAGTTGGATTTTAGGTTTGACCCTGTTTAACTGGACATTTTGCGTAAAAACCAAAATTAGGTTAATTGATGAGCTAGGACCCTAGTCTAGGTCAAACTGGGTTCCAAAGGCCAAATTAAGTGTTCTAAACCCTAGAGGATATTTTTCAATGATTTTTAGAGGGTTTACTTGATTTTTATCCTGACCAAAACCTTGTTAATTTAAGCAGGTCTGTTTTAGGGTTACCAAATGTCATTTAATTTCGAAATTGCACATGAACCCATTTCTGATTGACTCAACCCACTTTTTATCTTATTTAGACCATTTGACCTATGTTTTGCCTCTGAGAAATCCTGTTTATGCACTGCAATGGTAAAATTGCAGTTTTAACCTTTAATTCATGTTTTCTTCTCAGAGCACTTATTCCTTCATTTAGGCCTTCTTCTAGGTTATGTAGGAGCTTTTATCTTCTTTATTGGGTCAAAATGAGCTAGTTATGGCTCATGATGAGGCTCTCATCACTTACTTTCCATACCCAAGTCCGAATAGTCCACCAACATGCCCGTAGGCAATGCGTCCCATCATACATCAGACATCCATATTTCTATACCTTGATTCCTTTCCTAGTTCCCGGTAGGGTTCATGCATAGAACTTGTCTCATTTCATTATGTATCTATCTCACATTCTAGTTTCTTAATCATATAATAGGCAGGTCGTAAATTTAATAGGATAAGCAATTTTCACAATCATTTTTCAATATTTCATTTCTCACAGTAGGAATTTTAACAACATGCATTCTCAATTTATAGCAAGCAAGATTCATGCATTGAACATAGACATTTACATTCTCAGTCCTAGGGTTCATGTCATGTCCTAGGTTTCAAGCAGATATTTCTAATTCAGCATGCACTTTAATAATTTAAACCACAGGAGTAGAGAGGACCACTCTACCAAGGTGTACGGGAGATATGGAGGCATGAACGGTGGATCCCAATGTATCCACAGATCCCGTCTGCACTATGGATTACGACCTATTCCAAATAGTTGATCATGCCAATCATTAACATTGTTGACCATTATGCCAAACAAGCTCAAAATAGTATGGATACAACCCTAACACATAGGGAATTCTGAAAGAAAACCAACAGAACTTTGTTTGTGCAAAACTGACTTCGTTTAGGCCCTAAACTAGCCTAAACATGCGCATCCTTACCCAAATCAGACCTCTGGGGAGAGTCCCAAACGTCTTAAATGAGCATAGGATCTCACCTTGCATTCCTACGTTCGTCCTCGTCATCTGCTTCCCTTCACAGCCGTCTGAGGGTGTCTCCAGATGTCTGGCACTGCTCCTAGTCGTCTGGGAGAGCAGTCGGATGTCTAACATTGCTTCCAGATGTCCTAAAGTGCCTTGAATGCTGTGCCAACACACCTTCCTAATGCCCCTGGTACCTGTATGCCACCAAACATCCTGAGCTCCCTCCGGACGTCTGATGATCCCTCTAGATGTCTGGCGAACGTCACAGACATTTGATAATGCAGAAGAATGACCCCCAACTCTGCACATAGAGCCTTCCTTGCAGCGCCTCTCTTGCTCCATTCCCAACCTCACCCTCTCAATCTGCTTTATGCTCTCCCTCTCTCAGTTGCACACCTCTCTGTGGTAGGGGAGGAGTCGGTGGATGTGAGAGGAGGGGTACTGTGGTGGAGAACAAAATGTAGGAGGGGGGTTTAAGGGTGCATGGGGATGGGGGGGTATGGTGGGTATGGCGGCATGGGGGGGTTGTATGGAGGCATGGGGGGTGTATGGAGGGTAAGGTGTGGATATGGGGGTGCTAGAAAAATTACTCTAAATCCCCTTCAAAACTTAAAATACTTCGCATGGTATCCTTTTGGTGCATAGAAATTACGATAAGGTCCTTAAATTTCAGAAAAAAAGTTCTAAACGACCCTTGGGAAGTGTCATTTCAACATAACAAACTTAAAGGAAGTTTCGACCCCGAAACTTGAGCTAAACTAAGATGTGGGAAGAAACAAAATGTGCATAACAAACTTAAAGAGGATCAAAGTAGGTTAGAAGCGATGTACCCTCAAAAAAGCTCTGGGTACTGATCTCGCATCGTCGCCTCGGGCTCCCAAGTAGCCTCCTCGTACCGTTGGCTTCTCCATAGGACCTTCACCAGTGGCACCTCCTTCCACCTCAAGTTCTTGATGGCTCTATCTAGTATCTATACTGCCCTCTCAGGGTAGGTCAAGTCATCCCCCACCTCGATGCTCTCGAAGCTGAAAACATGGCTGGGATCAGCGATCTATCTCCTGAGGTTGGACATGTGAAACACGTCGTGCACTTCAGAGAGTTGGGGAGGAAGGGTAAGTCAGCAAGCAACAGGTCCTACCTGCTCCAAGACCTCAAAAGGTCCCACGAACCTCGGCACAAGTTTCCCTTTCACCCCAAAACATTGCAAGCTCTTCATGGGCGAAACGTGGAGAAAGACATGATCCCCAACCTCGAATTGCATCTCTTGGTGCTTCCGGTCAGCATAACTCTTCTATCTACTCCTAACGATACGGAGTCGTCTGTGAATCTACTCTGTCACCTCCTGACTCTAACAGATCAACCTAAGACCAACATCTCACTTGGTCCCTACCTCAATCCAACTCAAGGGAGCCGTAAACTTCCTCCCGTAAAACGCCTCATAAGGTGCCATGCCAATGCTCAAGTGGTAACTATTATTGTATTCGAACTTTGCCAAGGGCAAATGCTCCTCCCAAGAGACTCTCCAGTCTAATACATTAGCATGTAGCATGTCCTCGAGGGTCTAAATGGTGCGCTGTGACTGTCCATCGGTCTGGGGGTGGTAGGCAGTGCTGAACCTCAGGTAAGTCCCTAAGGCCTATTGAAACTCCACCCAGAACTGAGAAGTGAAATGAGTGCCTCAGCCTGATATGATCTCATGAGGGACTCTGTGAAGGCACACCACATCTCTGATGTGGCATTATGCTAACTGTGCTAGCCCAAAGGTGACTTGGATTGACAAAAACTGTGCCATCTTCGTCAATCTATCCACTATCACCCAGACTACATCGTGTCCCTACTGTGTAATTGGTAACCCCACTACTAGGTCCATAGTGACACTCTCCCACTTCCACTCTAATACAGGAAGTAGCTATAGCGGCCTTGTAGGCCTCTGGTGCTCAACCTTCATCTGCTGGCATACCAAACACTGCTAATCAAACTCACCAACATCCTACTTCATTCCTCTCCACCAGAAGTCACGTTGGAAATCATGGTACATCTTGGTGTTCCCGAGATGTATGGTAAACCTGGACCCGTGTGCCTCAGCTAAAACCTCCCTCAACAGCTCCTCGTCTCTAGGAACACACAAACGTCCCCTCATGTGTAGGATCTCATCAGTAAAAGTGAAGTCTCCCAATCCCCTGTCAACACCCTGTCTCGCAGCATTTGTAGATACAGGTTAGCCATTTGTCCAATAATGATATAGTCTATAAGGTCTGGTTGTGACTGCCTCGTCACTGTCACTGCCCTGCAGTACCCTCGTGGCTCCTGGAGTTGCCAACTACCCATCTCCTCCATAAGTCTTCAACTCTGTGCCTGTAAGTTGGCCAAGTGGGTGGGTGCCTTCCAGCTCAAGGCATCAACCACCACATTAGCCTTCCTTGGGTGATAGGAGATGCTGCAATCGTAGTCCTTCAGAAGCTCCAACCAATGCCTCTGCCTCATGTTGAGCTCCTTCTGATCAAATAGGTGTTGGTGCTAGAGCACCACGATCATTTGTTTCGATGATAACAAAACACGTGTTATTTAACATTTGCAATTTGAGTCCTAGATTTCAGGTCAATTGCAAATGAGGACGTGTTTAGACGGAGTTCGAGCTCGCATCCAGGACGGATTGGAAGAGCTTGACGGAAAACAGAGGAGGTTCGCGTGGAGCGAAAGATTGAAGATGGAAGGAAATGAAGAATAGGATAGATTTCCTTCTTTTGTACTTGTTGTATTTTTTGTTTCTTTTGTTGCTCTTTTTTTCCTTAGATATTTCATGTTAAAGAGCCTCAAAGAACCCTAACAGTAGTCCTAGGAACACCGGCACAACCCTAGGATACTTAGGTTTTCTGTAGAATACTTAGAAAACCAATATAGGGTTCAAACAGACTTTCTAGATGTCTAATTCCCAAATCAGACGTCTGATAAAGCATTTTAAGACGTCTGACTATTGTTTCAGACGTCTGATAACTGTTAGGCTGGACATAGTTAGTTCTGTCTGATGAAATCAGACGTCCAGACCTTAGACCAGACGTCTTAGAAGACGTCTGATGGATTTGCCAGACGTCCAATTAGTGGACCGTTGGCTGGCTTAGCAGACACTCAAGAATATGACCGTTAGAGCCTTATCAGACGTCCATAGGACTTTCCAGACGTCTGATAAATGACCGTTTTGCCTTGGCTGACCCAAAATCTCTTCTCAGAGATTTTCTAGCCGTTGCAACGTTTGGAAATCAATTCCCACAGTAAAAGTAGGTTTCCAGACGTCCAGACTTAGTGCCAGACGTCCTGTATGTCGTCTGATGGACTTGCGTAAAAACCCTGTTTAGATCTGATCCAAGTCAGGGAGAGACTCGCCCAAAATCAGACGTCTGACCTTTGAATCAGACGTCTTATAGTGAACTTCCAGACGTCTGATGCTATAATTAGACGTCTGATAAGCCTGTCAGAACAATGATTGTTCCTGATTTCGGGCTGATTCACTTGGCCTTTGTTCCCAACAGCTATGGAAGCATTTCCAAGCCTTCCAAAGCCTTCCTAAGGCCTCTATAAATAGAGGGGAGCCTTTACACACCTACATACACAATATACACCTAGAGAGACCAAGATACACAAGAAACAATTTGTATTACACTTTCCACTCTCTTGTGTCCTAGCTAGCTCTTGCTCTCCAAGCTCAAGCACCATTCTCTTGAGAGCATCAAGCTGTTGCGCACCCGCTCTCCCGCCGTAGTTCACGAGAGCGAAGTTGCGCCGTCGCGTGGCACACGCATCGCGTCATCAACTCGACGCACTCCTTGCAAAGGGGAGTTTCCTAAATCCTATAGAAGCTTAGGTTTATTACTTTGTTGGCTCTATAGGTTGTTGTTTATTTTACCTTTGTCTTTTGGTTGGGTATTCGCTTTGCGAATTCCCGTCTCCTTCGTGGGACAAAATCCTTCTCGTGGAGAGAAGGGGTTGAGGAACGCTACCCTCGTACTCGTAGCGTGGTTGTACTGAGGTTGAATCACCCTCGTTTTAAAGTGATTCGGTTAGTGGATTTGATCAACTAGGTTGATCGGAAAATCCTAACTCGAGAGGGTTAGGTGGTGGTTTTCACCCGGTTTGGGTTTCCACCTAAAAACTTTTTGTGTACATTGTGCTATTGGTTGTCTATTCTGTGATATTGTTTATATTTATTTCCGCATTTATTACGTCACCCCTCCTAGTAGGGCCAAAACTTACATTTGGTATCAGAGCAGGTTTTCCGCCGACAGGAGTAACATCCGCGGAAAGATCACATGGAGGGAAGCTGTTCCACAAGCAGGATTTCCGAGGGGCAGTCCACAACCCGTCCGCCGTTCTTCGACGGGAGCAACTACCCCTACTGGAAGTTTTGGATGAAGACGTGGCTTCACGCCACCGACTTCACAGTCTGGGCCAGGTGCGAGACCCCCTTCGACATCCCAGAGAAACCCACAGTCTGGGCCAGGATACTCACAGCAGCAGATCCGGGAGCCCTCTCTCAATGCGAAAACAATGAACGCGTTGTATTGCGCGCTCAGCCCGGAGGAGTTCAACAGAATCTCACAATGCGCCACCGCATACGAGATCTGGCACACACTCGAGGTAACTCATGAAGGTACCTCTAAGGTAAAAACTTCTAAACTCAATTTACTTTCACAAGAATTTGAGGCTTTTTCTATGAAAACTAACGAAACTTTAAGTGAGATGAACACTAGGTTCACTCTCATAGTAAATAACTTGAAAGCTTTAGGGAAGACTTTCATCAAGGGGGAGCTTCAAGGGAAGCTTCTTCGTTCCCTTGGACCGGAATGGGAACAGAAAGTCACCGCCATCGAAGAGGCGAACGAAATGGAGGAGCTCAACATGGAAGATCTCCTAGGCAATCTTATGGCCTACGAGACTAAGTTGAAGCAGAAGAAGAAGGATACACCGGAGCCTAAACTAAAGAAGACTCTCGCCTTCAGAGCCGCGTCGGATAGCGAGGTAAGTTCCGACGACGAAGACTTTAGAATTTTACTTAAAAATTTTTCCAAGTTTTGTAGGGAATTAAAGAAAGAGAAAAAGGAGAAGAAGGAAAGCCCGAGACGTTGCTACCACTGCAACGGGAAAGGGCATCTGCGACTAGAATGCCCTCTTCTCAAAAAGGAGAAGAAGAAGGAAAAGGAGAAGAAATCTAAGAAGGCGTTCCAAGCCACTTGGGACGATTCTAGCTCGGAGGAAGAAGAAGAAAAGACCATAGAAGAAGAAACCGCTTGCTTCGGCTTCATGGCCAGAGGAAGCGACAGTGAAAGCGAAAGCAACTCAGACAACGAGGTAAATCTCGATCTTCAAGAAGCTTTTAATGAACTTTTTGAGATTAGTAAATCACTTAGGATAGAAAATAAAAGCATTAAAAAGAACCTTAGTTTTCTTAAAAATGAAAATGATAGGTTAGAAATAAAACTTAAGGATCTAGAAACTTGTCCTAAAAATGATAACCTATTATTAGAAAATCATAACCTCATCAATGAAAATAATAAGTTGATTGAGGAAAATGATAGTCTAAAGTTAGAAATCTATGATTTAAAGACTAAGATGCAAACTATAGAAAAAGAAATTGCATGTCTTAGGGAAAACACTAACAAATTAATCAATAAAGTAGATAATTTTTATAGCCCTAAGATTGAGAAAGGATCTCCATCAAGGAGACCCGCTAACAAATCCGGATCCAAGCCCACTTGGATACCGAAAAAAGAATTAGAATCTTGTTTTGTAGGGTTCATGGATAATTACAACATAAGGGACTGGACCTACAAGCTCAAGGCTGGTCAACTCAAGTTAGGGGAACCAAGGAGTAGACCAAGGAGGAGAACAAGAAGACCGACGAGACGGCGAACAAACGACGGACCCGCCGCACGTCGACCACCAGATTGGAGACCGGCGCCGATGCCCGGGCCTCCAAGCTACGGATGGGAGCCCCATCCGATATGGCATCCACCACCACCATTCGGGCCATTTTACTAGCCATGGTAGGTGAGGTAAAATTTTTAACCCTATCTTTTTATAAGCATTTAGATAGGGGGAGTTAAAAATTAATGAGCTAATTGTCAATTTTTAAGGGGGAGATATAAGGTAGCTAAATTTCCTTTAGAAAGAGGGAGAAAAATAATAGCTATCGCATTGTTACAAAAAGGGGGAGGACATTACCTTTCTCAAAAGAAACTCATAGAAGAGCATGTTTTAAGGGGGAGTTATAGGAAATATAAAATCAATTAAACCTTTTTGATAATGTCAAAAAGGGGGAGGATTTTTATGCATTATTATTTACGATTTTGTCATCATCAAAAAGGGGGAGATTGTTGGTGCTAGAGCACCACGATCATTTGTTTTGATGATAACAAAATACGTGTTATTTAACATTTGCAATTTGAGTCCTAAATTTCAAGTCAATTGCAAATGAGGACGTGTTTAGACGGAGTTCGAGCTCGCATCCAGGACGGATTGGAAGAGCTTGACGGAAAACAGAGGAGGTTCGCGTGGAGCGAAAGATTGAAGATGGAAGGAAATGAAGAATAGGATAGATTTCCTTCTTTTGTACTTGTTATTTTTTTTGTTTCATTTGTTGCTCTTTTTTTCCTTAGATATTTCATGTTAAAGAGCCTCAAAGAACCCTAACAGTAGTCCTAGGAACACCGGCACAACCCTAGGATACTTAGGTTTTCTGTAGAATACTTAGAAAACCAATATAGGGTTCAAACAGACTTTCCAGACGTCTAATTCCCAAATCAGACGTCTGATAAAGCATTTTAAGACGTCTGACTGTTGTTTCAGACGTCTGATAACTGTTAGGCTGGACATAGTTAGTTCTGTCTGATGAAATCAGACGTCCAGACCTTAGACCAGATGTCTTAGAAGACGTCTGATGGATTTGCCAGACGTCCAATTAGTGGATCGTTGGCTGGCTTAGTAGACACTCAAGAATATGACCGTTAGAGCCTTATCAAACGTCCATAGGACTTTCCAGACGTCTGATAAATGACCGTTTTTCCTCGGCTGACCCAAAATCTCTTCTCAGAGATTTTCTAGCCGTTGCAACGTTTGGAAATCAATTCCCACAGTAAAAGTAGGTTTCCAGACGTCCAGACTTAGTGCTAGACGTCCTGTATGTCGTCTGATGGACTTGCGTAAAAACCCTACTTAGATCTGATCCAAGTCAGGGAGAGACCTACCCAAAATCAGATGTCTGACCTTTGAATCAGACGTCTTATAGTGAACTTCCAGACGTCTGATAAGCCTGTCAGAACAATGATTGTTCCTGATTTCGGGCTGATTCACTTGGGCTTTGTTCCCAACGGGTATGGAAGTATTTCCAAGCCTTCCAAAGCCTTCCTAAGGCCTCTATAAATAGAGGGGAGCCTTTGCACACCTACATACACAATATACACCTAGAGAGACCAAGATACACAAGAAACAATTTGTATTACACTTTCCACTCTCTTGTGTCCTAGCTAGCTCTTGCTCTCCAAGCTCAAGCACCATTCTCTTGAGAGCATCAAGCTGTTGCGCACCCGCTCTCCCGCCGTAGTTCACGAGAGCGAAGTTGCGCCGTCGCGTGGCACACGCACCGCGTCATCAACTCGACGCACTCCTTGCAAAGGGGAGTTTCCTAAATCCTATAGAAGCTTAGGTTTATTACTTTGTTGGCTCTATAGGTTGTTGTTTATTTTACCTTTGTCTTTTGGTTGGGTATTCGCTTTGCGAATTCCCGTCTCCTTCGTGGGACAAAATCCTTCTCGTGGAGAGAAGGGGTTGAGGAACGCTACCCTCGTACTCGTAGCGTGGTTGTACTGAGGTTGAATCACCCTCGTTTTAAAGTGATTCGGTTAGTGGATTTGATCAACTAGGTTGATCGGAAAATCCTAACTCGAGAGGGTTAGGTGGTGGTTTTCACCCGGTTTGGGTTTCCACCTAAAAACTTTTTGTGTACATTATGCTATTGGTTGTCTATTCTGTGATATTGTTTATATTTGTTTCCGCATTTATTACATCACCCCTCCTAGTAGGGCCAAAACTTTCAATAGGTACTTAAGGCTCTTATGATCAGTGAAGATCTCAAAGGTCTCACCGTACAAGTAGTGCCTCCATGTCATCAGTGCGAAGACAGCCGCTACCAGCTTTAAGTCATGAGTGGGGTAGTTATGCTCATGGGGCTTTAGTTTCCACGAAATGTAAGCGACAACGTGGCCCTACTACATGAGCACACCACCTAACTCTTGCAATGAAGCGTCAATGCAAACCATAAGCCCACTACTACTATCAGGAATGGTGAGTACAGGAGCTATGGTCAGCCTCTCCTCCAACTCCTAAAAGCACAACTCACACTTATTTGTCCAAGTGAAAGGCACGTCCTTCCTGGTCAGCTAAGTTATAGGACGTGCAATCTGGGAGAATCCCCTGATAAACCACCGATAGTAACCTGCCAACCCTAAGAAGCTACGTATTTTTGTCACTGTACGTGGCCTCTCCTAACAAAGTATGGCCTCAGCCTTGGCTGGATCCACAACAATCCCGTCTCCTGAGAACACATGGCCCAAGAAAGTGACCTATCTTAACCAGAACTCACACTTGTTGTACTTGGCATAGAGCCTATGTAGTCTCAAAGTCCAGTACCATGCGTAAATGTTGTCCATGCTATAATTGATCCCAGGAGTAAACTAGCACGTCATCAATGAATACGACCACAATCTGGTCCAAGTATGTCCTAAAGACGTGGTTCATTAGATCGATGAAAGTACTGGGGGAATTGGTTAGCCCAAACGGCATGACCAAGAACTCGTAGTGTCCATATCATGTATGGAAAGCTGTCTTGGAGACGTCGGTCTCCTTGATCCTCAACTGATGGTAACCCGACCTCAGGTCAATCTTGGAAAACACCGTGGCGTCTTTCAACTGGTCAAAGAGGTCGTTAATGTGAGGTAGTGGGAACTTGTTCATGACTGTGACCCGATTTAGCTGTCTATAGTCAATACAAACCCAAAGGGTGCCATCCTTTTTCTTCACAAACAACACAGGGGCCCTCCGTGGGGATGCACTGGGCCTCACAAAGCTCTTCTTTGACAAATCCTACAATTGAGACTTGAACTCTCACAGCTCAAGTGGGGCGATCCTTTATGGTGTAATAGAGATGGGGCTGGTCCCTGGTATCAGTGAGATCTCAAACTCGATCTAACACTCAGGTGGTAGTCCTGGCAGCTCCTTCAGGAAGACGTCGGGGAACTCACAGACCACTGGAATACTCTGTAAGTCAACCACTGGGCTAGGCTCCACTACAACACAAGCTAGGAAGCTCTCACACCCTTGGCTTAGTAGCTTCGCTGCTCGAAGCATGGAGATGCACCTAAAACCTTCGTCTAAACCTCCATCTACCGACTGGCCGTGGAACTCAAAGGGAGGTAGCTCAGGTATAGAGAAAATGATCTTCCTCCTGAAGCAGTCCACTAGGGCATGATAGGTAGACAGCCAGTCCATTCCTAGGATTACACCGAAATCCTCCATCTGGATCACAATCAGATTAGTAGGGAGGCTGCGTCCCCTATAGTGACCTCAGAATCTATGAAAACCTCCTTTGCAACAAACAACTATCCACCTGGGCCTCTAATCAGGAACGGGTCCTCTAACAGTACACTGTCCAGCCCCAAACTGATGACAAAACTCGTGGAGACAAAGGAATGCATGGCACTAGAATCGAAAAGCACGTACACTAATCTGTCGGAAACTGTAACCATGCCTACCACTACAGAACCTGAGGCTTTGGCATCTCTGTGAGTCAGGGCATTGACACGCCCCTAAGCCCTAGGTGTGGAAGAGACAGCCAGGCTCTGGGTCAGGCAAGTAGTATCTGGCTAGTACCCTCCACGCGACTGCTGTCCTCCCCCTCATGCCTAGTAACCGTGACCACCAAATCGACTTCCAGTACTCGATGCTGGGAGCATCTGATGTGCTCTGTCCTTAGATGGGTGGTCCCTCCTCATGTGGCCCAACTGGCCACACTGGTAGCAGAGAGGGACACAACCTCCTCACTCCGTCTGTCCCTGCTGGTAACTGTGCGGGGCTCTAGTGCAATAGTTGGCCCTTACCTGGGGCCCCTAAAGGCCACTGGTGGCCTCACAAAGAGGAACGACTCCCCTATGGGCACCGTGTGCCTCCTCTCCTGGCAGCCCTGTGAGTGCTCCAGCTGGTAGGGCCTCTTCCGTCCTCTGTTAGTGTCTCACATGTTCGGGTTGGTCTCCTCATAGGTCATGGACGCCTTGACCATGTGGGAGAAGGTAGGTAGCTTCAGGGGCTTCACATACCCTCGAATAGCAAGCCGGAGGCCCTTAGTGAATCTCCATAGGCACTCCTCTGTAGACGCGTGTGTCGGGGCGAAATGTGACAGCTCCAAGAAATGCGTATGGAACATGCTAACCGTCATCACCCCCTGGTGGAGAGGGTGGAACTCTCGCCTCCTCTAGTCTTCAAGGTCTGTGGGAAGTACTGCTCATAGAAGAGCGCTATGAACTGGTCCCATGTCAGCTCTCCCCCCTCCTGGCCTCTGATTGCCCTCCACCACCTGTGGGCTACACTCTCTAGCTGGTACGTGGTGAAGGCCACACGACACTCTACAGGAGGGTGGAGTGTCGAAGATCTTCTCCATTTGCTCCAGCCAGTCTTCTGCCTTAGATGGGCTCTCCTCCCCCTTGAAAGAGGGGGGCTTCAGCTTTCGAAACTGGGCGGAAAGCTCATGGTGGAGCCGCAATAGGGGAACGGGTGCACCTCCCAGCAGGAAGGACTCGTGCTCAGTAGTGTCTGAGGGTGGTGGAGGATCACCCCCCCTCCAGCTCATCGAGTACTATGGCGGCTCAACTGTCTCACAGAGGACTCCCCCTCCACATCCTCAGAGTGAGGTGAATGAGGAGGCTGTTGAATCTCCTCCCACACTATATTCCGAATCAACTGATGCTCCTCATGATGCCTGGGAGGAGAGGTGGATCGACTGCTGCCTTGAGTCCAGCACGTCTGCCCCCTCAACCACACCCACAACCACATCCGCAGCCTGCCATATGAGCTCCTCGACGGGGCATCTCCTACAAGGAGATG
The DNA here is from genome assembly GCA_037157565.1 of Thalassia testudinum. Classification (NCBI taxonomy): domain Eukaryota; kingdom Viridiplantae; phylum Streptophyta; class Magnoliopsida; order Alismatales; family Hydrocharitaceae; genus Thalassia; species Thalassia testudinum. Next base: position 17,845,283 of record JAZHRO010000036.1, on the reverse strand, counting down.
GAAGAAAAGGAACAGGGATGAGTAATGGTACCAGGCTACAAAAGAATTAGGACTCAGAAGAGATGATGAAGATAAGACGTTGTGATGGCTATTCTAGCTACGTGCACATGAGTGGTTACTTCCATACCATTTAGTTTATTTCTCGGGACAACCTTGCTCTGATACCAGCTTGTTACGATATGATCTTGGCCCCTCGTGGAACCTGGGAATGGCTCACCTTGACTAACCCCAAGACCCAGTCATCCAACGAGAAACAAACCAAATGCAAGGATAAACATTTCCACAACCACACATACAATGTAACTAAGCAAATAAGAAAATGACAACAACATAAAGTAGAACAGAGTTCAAAAGAACCATACTCTATAGGTGGAAAAATAAAGTTTTTTAGCTAGCTATCACAACTAAAGTAGAAGGGACATAAACATCAATAAGTTCCAACATACTAAAAGTACTCACTGTAGTAAACAGGGCCTCTAAAACAAAAACTGAAAAAGGACTGGACTACTGCTAGGCTCAGTTAGGCCCAACACCCTCTGCAGCCGGTAATGTTGGCTGCTCAATTCCCTAACCTAAACAAATAAACATATTGTTTTGTCAGCTAATGCTGAGTAGAGTGGCACACAAGACATTTAATGAATTTAAAACAGAAAGAAAGCAATAAACCATTGATGCATCTTACATTTACTCATTATCATCTAGTTTCCTGCATATTCAGTTATGTGTTTAATTATTCGGGTATTCTAGTAAAGGTCCACATCATCACTAAATCCACATGTTCCATAAGGGAACGATCTTGATTGCAGTTTTCCTATGATGCAGGATGCACACATGGCACTCTCCTAACCGGGAGAGTACCCCACGGTAGTCCTACACTCGGTCTATCACCCTAGGGCGATAGACTGAGGGTGATTGTTGCAATGTAGTGGTGACTATGGCACTTGCGATAAACGCACGGGTAGCTACCCTGCACTGGCATGAGGTCAGCCCTTTCCGCTAGTAGGTATGCTCAACATACAACACAGAACAAAATAGGGGCCACACTGCTCAAAAGTCTATGTACCCTCGCCCGACTATCCCGGTTTGCCCAGTGGGCCTAACAGGAGTCGATGTAGGGAGGCCAATCCTAACCTTGGGTCCCAACCCAAGGGGCGACCATCTCTCTCCCTACATGAAAGTGACAGTAGCTCTCCTCGATACCATGTACATGAGGGCCAGCTCACTTTCCATACCCAAGTCCGAACAGTCCACCAACATGCCTGTAGGCAACGCATCTCATCATGCATCAGACATCCATATTTCTGTACTTTGATTCCTTTCCTAGTTCCCCATACGGTTCATGCATAGTACTTGTCCCATTTCATTACGTAACTGTCTCACATTCTAGTTTCTTAATCACATAACAGGCAGCTCATAAATTTAACATGATAAGCAATTTTCACAATCATTTTCCAATATTTCATTTCTCACAGTAGGAATTTTAACAACATGCATTCTTAATTTATAGCAAGCAAGATTCATGCATTGAACATAGACATTTACATTCTCGGTCCTAGGGTTCATCTCATGTCCTAGGTTTCAAGCAGATATTTCTAATTCAGGATGAACTTTAATGATTTAAACCACAAGAGTAGAGAGGACCACTCTACCAAGGTGTACGAGAGATATGGGGGCACGAACGGTGGATCCCGATGCTGATGTAAACACATTTACACTACTTAAAATGTCTATTTATGCATGTTCTTAAGCATAGGATTGCATTTCATGATATAAATATTGCATAACATACATCATCTCGCATTTAGAGTAGTTTGAATAAAATGGAGGTTAATTGTCTCCTTTTATGTGCTTGGACAGGGCAAACATTTTATCGGGCCTCGGATCAAATATCCAACCGTATGGATGTGATTAGGGCGACGATTGGAGTTCAACGACTCCAAGATCGCCTTAATCAGGCATCCGTAGCATCAGATAGAGACCGGGGAACCCTAGAAGATCAAGGGCCAGGATGGTGTAAATCCACACTTCAGATGACAAATCCGACCGCACGGATGAATTCGGATCGACGATCGTAGCCCAACGACACAAAAATCGAGTCAATCCGACATCCGTGGCACCATCTACAACTTCTAGAAGATGGACGGCCAAGATGGCGCCACATGGTGCCATCTCAGCCGCCCAAATGACCACTGGCATTTTGTGAAGGCCCCCGCCCGATCGCTCTCCGCCGTCAGATGGAGATCCAACGGCTGTGGCCGCCCGACGCTTAAAACGTGCGCTCGACCATCCGCGCCCGCAGCATAGCGGTCGAGTGCGCTTACGCGAGCGCGGGGTGCGGGTTCGAGCCGCGGTGAGGGGATTGAAGGCGCAGGTAATTGAGGCGTGTGGAGCATCGGATGGAGATCGTGCAGTCGCGGGCGCCCGATAGCGCCGACGCGTGATTGGACTCCCCGCGTAACGCGCGATCGCACGCGCAGGCGGGCGGGTTGCAGTGGGCGCGGACGCGATTTAAGCCGTCCGATCTCGCGATCGGACGGCTGAAAAGCGCTGGACTTACGCGAGCATTGAGGAGCAGGCAGCCGAGGAGGCGCGCGTGGGCGCAGCGGCGATGGCCACGTCGGGGCTTTAGTGACGGATTTATCCGTCACTAAAGACCCCTTATTTATTATTTTGAAGATGTAATGTCCATTTTTCCCCCACTCCTTGCAACTATAAAAGGACACCCCCTCCATATGAAATTATCATCCCTTCTTTCTCCTCTCTACCCCTCCAAAGCTCAAGAGAAGCTTGTCCCACACCCGGGATGCTTCTCGCGAGATAAAGTCCAATTTTCGTTCCCCTTCGAAAGTGGATCCCGCGACGACGACGGCATGCTGCTTCGTTCCCGTTCTTCTGATTCGTCCTCCTTCGTCCCGCTTCGTTCTCCTTCTTCCAAGCGTCGTCCCGTCCGGCTCGTCCTCCAAGCAACCGTCGAGGAGGATTTCTCTCTCCCTATTCTTTTTACCGCTTTCTAGTATAGATTTACTGCTTTCTAGATTAATCTACTTGTCCTCCAAGCGACCGTCGAGGAGGACATTTCTCCCTCCATTCTTTTAATGCTTTCTAGAGTAAATTTATCACTTTCTAGAGTAATTATTTTATGCTTTCCAGTTGTAATGAACAATCTCTTCAATGCAAAAATTCCTTGTTTATTCTACATCTCATTTTGATTTCTCTGTGTAATATTCTCTTTCTCTCTTACTCTCTCTCTCTTCTATTTATTGTAAATAATTAGATAGTACTAAATTGAATTATTCTGTAACAAATAAAAAGAAATGCGTAGTTTTTAAATCAAATGTCCGCCTCCCTGTGTTCGACCCGGAATTTTAATTTCGGTATAAATTTTATTTGTTGAACACGAATTCTTCGCTTTCGAACTACAACGACAGGTTTTCCAAAATCGAACACGTTAGCGTAGGTTCGTACACGTTCAACATTTTGGCGCCGTTGCCGGGGAGGCAACGATCTTTGATTTCTCTTCGCGTTTTGTAACTTACAAATCATTTACCTCACTTTTCTCCTTTCTTATTGTAATTGCAGGTACTCTTTTGAGGCAAGCAAAAGCGGTAGATTGGAGTAAAGTGCTGTGGAAGGTTTTGTAAGTTATCCCCCATTCTTTCCCCCTCCATAGATTTCATTCGCCACATTGAATCCAAATTCCAATTAACCTAGGTGTTTGCATAAATCCTAGGAATAGTTTGGTTGTTTGGATTCTCACTCACATTCATTCCACCTTCATTTATATAAAAAAAAGTAAAAAGATAATTTTGTGGGGCAATTTTCAACAAATACACAATGTACACCCACATTTAAAGGCACTTAACCGAATTGATTTGTTTCTACTCAACCGGGTTCTGATCTTTGGAACCGGTACACATAAAGAAACACATAAAAGAGTAGACATCATTCTAGGTTAACCATCTTTGTGTGCCTAACTTAGTGGTGCATTTGTGGCCAATTGTTTGAGTTGATTGAGCCACACCACTTCAAATAAAATCAACTCATCAAGTAGCTGCCAATTAGGTTCAACTCTTAGGGATTTACTAGGCACTCCACATTCTTTTTAAGCTTTAAAGGAAAACATCTTCACCTGTGCTTGTAAAACTTGGTGTGCCAGCGAAACATGATTGAAAACACCCAAAGTTGAATCCTAAAAGCTACTAAGCAAGATTTGAATCTTAAAATTCACCACATCAAAAACAATCTTACTTGAAAACCACTGGTTGTGCACTCACACACGAATCAATCAATCATTAAGGGCACAACCCATTTAAAGGGCCCATCACATTCCAAAGCACATTCAAACCTAGCCCTAAATAAAACAGAGTAGACGTTGGCCTTAAGGTTGGACTCGCTCTTCAAAACCCAGAACGAGATTATTTTTTATTAGTCTATTTCTACTGTTCAATCTGATGTCTAGCTAGGGGAGTAGAGTCAAACGATCGCAGCTGGGGGGTACACTAGGAACCGGAGGCGCAAGCCGAAGGAAGAACCTTCTCCCCAGTCCCTCCTTCTAACTGGTTGGATTGAACAGATAGAAGTAGATCAAATCATTCCTTTATCTCAAGATGGGTTTTGAGAGTCTGTAGGTCTTTAGGCTAACCTATTTAAGGATAGGTTTGATTGTTTGTATTGCAAGGCACCTTTCTTCCTCTCGTGTATCATGAATCCTTCCACATATTTCACGCATTCCCGCTCTTTCCCTCCTGTTGTAAATTATCCTCAACATGACGATTATCCCAACTCGTATTGTAATCGACCATCAGTTAGTTGGGATAATTCGGATTGGGGATACAATTTCGGACCCCCGTGTTTAGGGTCTAACTCTGAACACTTTGATTCTGATTTTTATCCTTCTCAGAGCTACATCGATTATAGATCGTCTTCCTTTCATGAACAGCATAATACGATCTACAATCAAGAAGGATACACCGATCCTTACTCATCCTCTGATTTCACTGCCTTTAGGTCATCACCATCTTTTCAACAGTCTGAAATGACCTATTATCAGGAAGGGTATAACGAATCTCAATTCGTTAATTCCCTTGCATTGAGCCCAAACTCGCCCAACCCTGAACCAACTCATTTGGTTCAGGTTAACCAGGTTCAAGATAAGGTTCTGGCTAACTTGAGGAATATCATTCAATCTTTAGAAGTTCAGCCAATACCTTGCATTGAGAGATTGGAGTCCCTGATTGAAATGATTGATGATTTAAATAAGTCTTTGTTGGATTGGCTCCAGGATGCTAAGGATAAGAATCCGGGCGAGTTTCTACTTGGGAAATTAGCAAAATTGAGGATGAGATTCGTGGTTGCTTTGATTCAATCTTGGAATAATTCCCAGGATGAACCCTCTTCAGGAAAGCTAATGATAAAACCCGCTCAGGCACCTGTTGGGGGGGACAAGTGTTATGAGGCTGACCAGATTGAATTAAAGCAACCAATTAAGGATGATTTGATTTCTTCACCTGAGATCCCTGAGCCGAGTTACAAGGAAACGTATGTCTCCTTGGAACAGAAGGTGACAACTGATTTTGCGACATACATTGATACGGATCCTGATGGTGAAGATTCAAGTTGCGAAGTCTCACGCGAGTTTTCTGAACACGATTTCTGTGAGACAATTGAGCCTGAGGAATCTGATAGATCATTTAATAGCCCAATAACTGAGGAAACTGATCTTATTAGGGCACACATTACGGATCCAGAATCACATTTTCTGGAGGAATCAATTCAATGCCCTGATTATCAGTTACACCCTGTTGAGCTTATTGATGATTCTAATTCTGAGATAATTAGACCCGAGTCAATTTTGATTCTGCCACATCATTTAGACTTGGAGATTTCAGACGGGGTGATGAATATACAAGAGGTCCTGGAATTTGATATGCTAAATGAGGAGGATAGGAGCTGGGAAGCTTTGATTTGGGAAGTTAATTCAGGAGGAAATGGAAGATTGAGTCGAAGGGTTCCTTTTAAGTTGAAACCATCAAATCAGAACCTTTACGACATTTGTTTCGAGGATGTTCAACCCAAGCACACATTCAACGATTATCCTTTTGAGCTTCAATTTTCTGTAACCCGACTTTTTGGTCTTGGGTTGCATCCTCAGAAATCGCAGGCCCGATCCCGCTTACATTCTGATTTTAGGTTTTGGGTAATTTTTATCCAGAACCTAAGATATTCTCGATTATGGGGTATGGGTCTGCACCACAATCTGGTCCACATCTGTGGACCTCTTGTATAGTGTGACCTACACATGTGAATTCTTCTGTTCATTCTAATTCTGACCTACACATGTGAATTCTTCATTTCTTTTCTTTGTATAGTGTGCCTAGCTGAAGGCACTAAACTCAGCACTTATACAATTCTTTTTCCTTTTTATCTTGGAGCGGACCTGATATTCACGCAATTCAGGTGCTTTCTACACTTTTCCACTCTGTTTTATGTCTTTTTAATACAATGAGGACATTGCATTAGATAGGCATGGGGGGGTGGATATCCATCTCTGAATTCATTCGTCAACTCCATAGATTTTTTTATTTTCTTTTATAAAAAAAAAATTCGGAATTAGGAAAGAGAATTTGGGTTTAAGAAAATTTTCAATCTTAGAAAATACTACATTAGGATCTGAACACAAAGACCCCTCAGGTCTTTGGACTTAATTAGCCTGTATATCCACTAAAATGTGGATTTGTCTTTGAGTCCTCGCCATCTTAATTCTATTATAATTGGAATAAATAAGTTTGGGTGATAAGTATACAACTTATCAACCCGCCCTCTGATTTGAGAGAATTTTGAGTTTTAAGCATCTACACACTTTCTTTGCACTGACTCGTTATTCGGCGATTCTAACGGAAATTGGGCAGCTAATGAACCTTCTACGGTGATATGGCTGGCAAGTTATCATGGGTAACAGCCCATAGGTAGGTTGTCCAGAGCCCAGTCACTGGACGTTTCTCTTTTTGCTGCCTTGAGGTAAATCTTAGATCAGGGAAGCCACCTACTTAAAAAAAAAAAAAATCAAAAATAAAAAGGAGAAAAGAACAAAAAGAAATAAGCCACACTTCGCCGCACGAGTATGGTTGACAAGTTGTCGGTGGTAACAGCTTATCGGCCGGTTGTCCAGAACCCAGCTCAGAAAATACACTAAAAATTCCCAAAACACTTAGGAAGAAGCGGAGAAGTAGAATAAACTGGGGAGATATACACTGGATTCACCCTTGTGTTGACCCCGTTAAAAAAATAAAAGTAGGGAGAAAGCTACCGGTTGTAAAGATACACCTTTAGGCAGAATTCTTTTTGAGGTCACCTAGAGGCGTAGAAATCCGAAGTCCATTCTAATTGCCGGTCAACGAGTCTATCACAATCACAATAAGATGCTTAAAACTTAGGATTCTCATCAAATCTTGGGTGAGTTGAATGGTCATAGAAAGCCACTCTTGAACCCTAAAATTTGAAAATCCAAAAAGAGAAAAAGAAAATTTTCTTTGAATAAGGCGAGGGCTTGAGGCGGTTTGCATTTTGGCTAATACCCGGGCACTGTTGTGTCTTTGAAAGTTCAGTTCCTAAGTAGAAAATTTCTTAATGATTGAAAATAACTCAGGTCCAAATAATCTAACCTAATTCTTTTATAAATAGCATATAGTTTTTGCTAGGGACTAGCAAAAGATAGGCATGGGGGTATGATGTAAACACATTTACACTATTTAAAATGTCTATTTATGCATGTTCTTAAGCATAGGATTGCATTTCATGATATAAATATTGCATAACATGCATCATCTCGCATTTAGAGTAGTTTGGATAAAATGGAGGTTAATTGTCTCCTTTTATGTGCTTGGACAGGGCAAACATTTTATCGGGGCCTCGAATCAAAGATCCAACCGTATGGATGTGATCAGGGTGACAATTAGAGTTCAACGACTCCAAGATCGCCCTAATCAAGCATCCGTAGCATCAGATAGAGATCGAGGAACCCTAGAAGATCAAGGGCTAGGATGGTGTAAATCCACACTTCAGATGACAAATCCGACCACACAGATGAATTCGGATCGACGATCGCAGCCCAACGACACAAAAATCGAGTCAATCCGACATCCGTGGCACCATCTACAACTTCCAGAAGATGGACGGCTAAGATGGCGCCACTTGGCCCCCGCCCGATCGCTCTCCGCCGTCAAATGGAGATCCAACGACTGTGGCCGCCCGACGCTTAAAACGTGCGCTCGACCATCCGCACCCTGCAGCACAGCGGTCGAGCGCGCTTACGCGAGCGCGGGGCGTGGGTTCGAGCCGCGGTGAGGGGATTGAAGGCGCGGGTAATTGAGGCGTATGGAGCGTCGGATGGAGATCGTGCGGTCGCGGGCCCCGATAGCGCCGACGCGCGATTGGACGCCCCACGTAACGCGCGATCGAACGTGCAGGCGGGCAGGTTGTAGCGGGCCCGGACGTGATTTAAGCCGTCCGATCTCGCAATCGGACGGCTGAAAAGCGCTTGACGTGCGCGAGCGTTGAGGAGCGGGCAGCCGAGGAGGCGCGCGTGGGCGCGGCGGCGACAGCCACGTCGGTGCTTTAGTGATAGATTTATCCGTCACTAAAGACCCCTTATTTATTATTTTGAAGATGTAATGTCCATTTTGCCCCCACTCCTTGCAACTATAAAAGGAGACCCCCTCCATACGAAATTCTCATCCCTTCTTTCTCCTCTCTGCCCCTCCAAAGCTCAAGAGAAGCTTGTCCCACACCCGGGATGCTTCTCGCGAGATAAAGTCCAATTTTCGTTCCCCTTCGGAAGTGGATCCCGCGACGACGATGGCATGCTGCTTCATTCCCGTTCTTCTGATTCGTCCTCCTTCGTCCCGCTTCGTTCTCCTTCGTCCAGGCGTCGTCCCGTCCGACTCGTCCTCCAAGCAACCGTCGAGGAGGATTTCTCTCTCCCTATTCTTTTTACCGCTTTCTAGTATAGATTTACTACTTTCTAGATTAATCTACTCGTCCTCCAAGCGACCGTCGAGGAGGACATTTCTCCCCCCATTCTTTTAATGCTTTCTAGAGTAAATTTATCACTTTCTAGAGTAATTATTTTATGCTTTCCAGTTGTAATGAACAATCTCTTCAATGCAAAAATTCCTTATTTATTCTACATCTCATTTTTATTTCTCTGTGTAATATTCTCTTTCTCTCTTACTCTCTCTCTCTTCTATTTATTGTAAATAATTAGATAGTACTAAATTGAATTATTCTGTAACAAATAAAAAGAAACACGTAGTTTTTAAATCAAACGTCCGCCTCCCTGTGTTCGACCCGGAATTTTAATTTCGGTATAAATTTTATTTGTTGAACACGAATTCTTCGCTTTCGAACTACAACGACAGGTTTTCCAAAACCGAACACGTTAGCGTAGGTTCGTACACGTTCAACAGATGTATCCAAGGGTCTTGTGTGCACTACGGACTGGAGACCTATTCCAAATAGTTGATCCTGTCAATCATTAACATTGTTGACCATTATGTGAAATAAGCTCAAAATAGTATGGATACAACCCTAACATGTAGGGAATTCATAAGGAAAACCAACAGTACTTTGTGCAAAACCGACTTCGTTTGGGTCCTGAACCGGCCCAAATACGTGCACCCTAATCAAAATCAAATGTGTGGGGAGAGTCCCAGACATCTTAAATGAGCGTAGGATCTCACCTTGCGTTCTTGAATCTGTTTCCATCCTCTGCTTCCCTTCACAGCCGTCTGAGGGTGTTCAAAATGTCTGGCACTGCTCCCAATCATTTGAGGGAGCAGTCAGATGTCTGGCGCTGCTTCCAGATGTCCTAAAGTGCCTTGAATGTCGCACCAACGCACCTTCTCGATGCCCCTGATACTTGCATGCCACCAAACGTCCTGAACTCCCTTTAGACTTTCGATGATCCCTCCAGACACCTGGCAAACATCGCAGACATTTAATAATTCAGAAAAATGACTCCCAGCTCTGCGCGCAGAGCCTTCCTCGCAGTGCCTCTCTTCCTCTGCTCCTAACCTCACCCTCTCTCAATCTCCTTCATGCTCTCCCTTTCTCGGCTACACACCTCTCTACGGCAGGGGAGGAGGGCTACTGTGGTGGAGAACAAAATGGAGGAGGGGGTGTTTAAGGGTGTGTGGGGATGGGGGGTGGGGTATGGTGGCATGGGGGGTTGTATGGAGGCATGGGTGGTTGTATGGTGTAACGACCCGATTCCCGAGCCCCTACGAGGCACGAGAATCGGACCGACTCGACTAATCCCAAGACCTAGTCGTCCAACGAGGAAGTAACCAAAAGTGCAGTAAAATAAACCACATTCAGCATGAATATAACTAACAGTAAGGAAATACAGCAGTAAGGAAAGAAGCCACTACAGTATATACCACCACAACAGTAGAACAACATTTATAACATGATATGAACTGCAGGTAAAGAAAAGTACAGCGGTAATAAGAACTACTCACTACAGTGGAACAAAAAGAGGTACAAGAGAACGGTGGTAACTCTACTGGGCCCTACTTGGCCTAGCGTCCTCTGCAGCCACTGACCCTGGCTGCTCAACACCTGATCCTGAAAGGTAACGGTGTAGCACGTCAGCAAAACACTGAGTAGAGTGGCAACTAAAACTAAAGAAATAGTAGAGTGTACAGTAGCTGTTATGTTATGTTACTTTCTTTATTTACGTCTTTCAATTGTCTCACGATTTCATTTATTTCTCAGGTCCTTTACTTGATCTCGAATGTTCCTCGTGGGAACGATCTTGATTGCAGTCTTTTCCAAAAAGTAGAAGTAGCATGTGGTGCTCTCCTAGCCGGGAGAGTCCCCCGTGGTGATCCTACTCTCAGTCAACCACCCCAAGGTCACGGACAGATGTATCGGTGACTACGGCACGCGTGATAAAGGCACATATAGCTAACCCGCACTGGCACGTGGTCAGTCGTTTCCGTTAACGGGTGCGCCCAAAGCACAGCTTGGTACAGGGCAAAGCCCTCTCAATAACAGGGGTCCAACCCCTCCACAGTAACCAAACAGGAGCCTTGCCCCTCCACAGTCCGCGCACCCTCGCCTGACTACCTTGGTTTGCCCAGTGGGCCTAACAAGTCGGTGTAGGAGGCTAGCAGAACCCCGGGGCCCGTGGGGTAGCTAGTGCCCTCCCTACACTAGTAGCTCCCCTCGGTACTACGTACACGAGGGCCAGCAAGTCGGTACAAAGTGGCCAGTCCTAACCCCGGGTCCCTGGGGCGATTGGCTCCGCTCTGCACTAAACAGGTACAGGTACTTCCCTTGGTACTACATACCCAAGAGACAGCACACTACCACGTCTTTATTTCTCAGTTCCATTCCTTTATCTTTCCAGGAGTTCCACTCCTAATTTCCCGTAGGGTTCCAGCTCTTTTAACTCAGAACATCTAGGTTTCACTTTCCAGTTTCACGTTCTTACAATCCATGTTCTCAATCACGTTTATTTATTCATAGTAAGCAACTATTAATTCAATTCACAGGCAGCTATTATTTCCTTTCCACATTTTCCAAGACTGCAGTATTCATGTATTCCACTGGTTCTTCCCATCCTAGGATTCATGCCATACCCTAAGATCTATCATACAATATAATTTTCCAGCCCTACGATTCATGCAACACCCTAGGATCTACCATTCATTCTAGTTTCTCATTCCTAGGATTCATGCAATGTCCTAGGTGCTATTTATGGTTCCATAATTTAACAGATTATACCAATAAACTTAAAAGCCACTCTACCGGTTACAACAGGAGTACTGGGGGCGTGGTCGGGAATCCCGCGTGCCTCCGCAACCCCCGAGACTGCAACGGAATGGGGTCCTATCACAAGGATCAAACACAAGGAGTTTTTTAAAATAGTATAAAGCTACTGCAGACGGGTAGAGGATTTAATTCCGAAAAGCACACAACTCGAAATGCGAAAAATGGACTCCGAACGGGCCCTAAACGGGTCGAAAACGACGAAACAGTGCAAAATCAGACGTCTGGAACCTCTTCCCGACGTCTTAAAAAGTGGATCAGAGGTTACCTTTGCTCGGCGTGGTCTCTCAGACGTCCAGAAGCCTGCGGGGGCATCTGGCCTAGTTCCCAGACGTCCAATGGTCACCCCGGACGTCTGGCACTGCAGCCAGACGTCTGATTCGCGTTGGATGCGAATCTCAGACCCTGCACGTACCCATTTCTCTCTTAGTGCGGATGGTCATAGGAAAGGAAGAAGGTACAAAAATAACTTACTTACCAGATTTCTAGACAGTCCTCCAGACGTCTTCCCCGTTGTCTGGTTGAAAGCCTAGAGTTTGATTCTGGAGAAAATTCCAGAATCAGGGCGCGACTCGCCCTCCGCTCGCGACGCACGGCCTGTTGCTCGAGCTGCAGCAGGCCTCCCGCGTCACCCCAGACGCCTGCTGCTCCCCCCGCCGGTCGGCTGTAGCAGCCCCGGCAGGCTCGAGCCCTCACAGCAGACGCCTCCTCCCTCGCGCAGCACCTCCTCCCGCACCCACCGCGGCTGTTGCCGCCGCCGCTCGCTCACGCTCGCACTCGCGCACCAGTTGGATGGAGAAGAGGAAGGGGGAGGAGGTGAAGAGAGTGAGGGAGAGGGCATGGCATTTTTAAAGCCGCGCAGGGAGAGATAGATAGAGAGAGAGCGACAGCGCTGCGCCTGCGGCCGCAGGAGGAGAGAGGGAAAAAGAGAGAGGAAGACGGTTGAGGGTCTGTGCGCGCCTGTGCGCAGATGCAGTCCCGCGTGCCACCGAAAATAGATCCCAGACGTCTGGAAGTGGTTCCATACGTCTGGCCAGACGTCTGGGACACCTCCCAGATACCTTAAAAAAAACGTCTTGAGTGCGTTCGTAATAATATAACAAACTCAAAGGAAGTTTCGTCCCCGAAACTTGCGCTAACTAGGGTGTGGGAAAAACGTCATAGTAACCATAACAAACTCAAAGGGGACCGAAGCCGGTCCGAAAAGACGTACCCACGAAGAGTTCCGGGTACCTCTCTCGCATTGCCGCCTCAGGCTCCCAGGTAGCCTCCTCGTACCGCTGGCTCCTCCATAAAACCTTTACCAGGGGCACTTGCTTTCGTCTCAAACTGCAAACGGCTCGGTCTAGAATCTGCACTGGCCGCTCGGGGTAGGTAAGGTTGTCGTCCACCTCGACGCTCTCGTGACTCAGTACGTGACTGGGATCGGCTAAGTACTTCCTGAGGTTGGACACGTGGAACACGTTGTGCACACTAGAAAGCTGGGGAGGGAGGGCAAGCCTGTAAGCAACGGGTCTAACCCGCTCCAGGACCTCAAAGGCCCCACAAACCTCGGCGCGAGCTTCCCTCTCACCCCAAACCGCTGCAGGCCCTTCATGGGCGAAACACGGAGAAAGATGTGGTCCCCAACCTCAAACTGCACCTCTCTACGTCTCCGATCCGCGTAGCTCTTCTGTCTACTCCTGACAGTGTGGAGTAGCCTGTGGATCTGCTCGACTACCTCCTGACTCTGTCGGATCAACCTGGGGCCAACCTCCCACTTGGTCCCCACTTCAACCCAACTCAAGGGTACCGTACACCTGCGTCCGTACAAAGCCTCGTAGGGAGCCATGCCGATGCTCGAGTGATAACTGTTGTTGTATGCAAACTCCACCAGGGGCAGGTGTTCCTCCCAAGAGCCCCTCCAGTCCAGTACACAGGCACGCAAAAGGTCCTCAAGTGTCTGTATCGTGCGCTCAGACTGTCCGTCCGTCTGGGGGTGGTAAGCTGTACTAAACCTCAACCGCGTCCCCAAGGCCTGCTGAAACTCAGCCCAAAACTGGGACGTAAAGCGGGTATCCCGATCGGATACGATCTCCTGCAGAACTCCGTGTAGTCGTACCACGTCGCGGATATACCTCTCTACTAACTGTGCTGGTCCCAAAGTGACTCGGATCAGCAGGAATCGTGCCGTCTTCGTCAGTCTATCCACAATTACCCAGACAGCATCGTGCCCTCGATGGGTAACAGGTAAGCCCACCACCAAATCCATGGTGATGCTCTCCCACTTCCACTCTGGCACTAGAAGTGGCTGTAGTGGCCCTACAGGCCTCTGATGCTCGGCTTTCACCTGCTGGCACACTAAGCGCTGCTGCACGAATTCACCCACATCCCGCTTCATCCCCCTCCACCAAAACTTGCTTCTCAAGTCGTGGTACATCTTCGTGTTTCTGGGATGTATGGTGAATCTGGAACTGTGTGCCTCAGTCAGAAGCTCTCTCAACAGCTCCTCGTCTCTGGGGACGCACAACCGTCCCCTCGGGCACAGTACCTGGTATGTGATAGAGAAGTCCCCTGGGTCTCCTGATAGTACTCTGTTGCACAAGGACTGCAAGTACGGATCGGCCATCTGTCCTGTGATGATGCGGTCTATCAGCTCTGGCCTAGTCTGTCGTGTCACCGTCACTGCCCCACAGTGCCCCTGTAACTCCAGGGGTCGCCAACTGCCCACCTCCTCCAAAAGGCTCCAACTCTGTAACTGTAAACTGGCCAAGTGTGCGGGCGCCTTACGGCTCAAGGCGTCAACCACCACATTGGCCTTCCCCGGGTGGTAGGAGATGCTGCAGTCGTAGTCCTTCAGGAGCTCCAACCAAAGTCTCTGTCTCATGTTGAGATCCTTCTGATAAAAAAGGTATCTGAGGCTCGTGTGATCTGTGAAAATCTCGAAGGTCTCACCGTACAAGTAGTGCCTCCAGGTCTTCTGCCCGAAGACAACCGCTGCCAACTCTAGGTCGTGGGTAGGGTAGGTATGCTCATGGGGCTTCAGTTGTCGCGAAGCGTAAGCGACAACGTGACCCCTCTGCATGAGCACACCTCCTAACCCCTGCAAGGAGGCGTCCGTGTACACAACGAACCCGCCACTACTGTCAGGGATGGTGAGCACGGGAGCCGAGGTCAACCTCTCCTTCAGCTCCAGAAAACACGCCTCACAGGCGTCTGTCCAAGTGAAGGGCACATCCTTCCGGGTCAACTGTGTCATAGGACGCGCAATCTGTGAAAATCCTCTGATGAATCGTCTGTAGTAGCCTGCCAGTCCCAGGAAACTGTGAATCTCAGTGACTGAATGCGGTCTCTCCCACCTGAGTACTGCCTCGACCTTGGCTGGGTCCACTGCCAAGCCATCTCTAGAGATCACATGACCTAAGAAGGTCACCTCCCTCAACCAGAACTCGCACTTGCTGTATTTGGCGTACAGCCTACGTCATCTTAGAGTGTCCAGAACCATCCGTAAGTGCTGTTCGTGCTGCGTTTGATCTCTAGAATAGATGAGTACATCATCTATGAAAACCACCACGAACTGGTCCAAGTACGGTCTAAACACCCGGTTCATCAGATCCATGAAAGCAGCGGGGGCATTGGTCAGCCCAAACGGCATGACCAAAAACTTGTAGTGTCCGTACCGGGTGCAGAAAGCTGTCTTGGAGACGTCAGTCTCCCTGATCCTCAACTGGTGGTATCTCGACCTCAAGTCGATCTTGGAGAACACCGTGGCACCCCGCAATTGGTCAAACAAGTCGTCGATCCTCGGCAGCGGATATCTATTCTTGATGGTGACCCTATTCAGCTGTCGGTAGTTCACACAAAGGCGTAGGGTACCATCCTTCTTTTTCACAAACAGTACCGGGGCTCCCCAGGGAGATGCACTGGGCCTCACGAAACCCTTCTCCAAAAGGTCCTGCAACTGAGACTTAAGCTCTCGTAGCTCAAGCGGTGCCATCCTGTATGGCGCAGTGGAGATGGGGCTGGTTCTTGGTACTAGCGAGATCTCAAACTCGATCTCGCACTCGGGTGGTAGTCCTGGTAATTCATCTGGAAACACGTCAGGGTACTCTCTGACCACCGGGATGCTGTGGAAGTCTGCCACAGGGCTAGGCTTTGCCACCACACAAGCTAGGAAGCCCTCACACCCCTGGCTCAAAAGTCTTGCCGCCCGAAGTGCCGAAATGCACCTGAAGCCTCCGTCCACTGGCTGTCAGTGAAACTCGAAAGAAGGCAACTCCGGCATGGAGAAGACAATCTTCCTCTCAAAACAGTCTACCAAGGCGTGGTAAGCGGACAGCCAGTCCATCCCCAGAATCACTCCAAAGTCCTCCATCTGTATCATAATCAGGTTAGCTGGCAGGCTATGTCCCCCGACGCTGACCTCGCAATCCGTGTACACCTCCTCAGCTACAAACAGCTGACCACTCAGACCTCTGATTATGAACAGATTCTCTAACAGCGTAAAATCCTGGCCCAAACTAACTGCGAAACTGGCTGCAACAAACGAGTGCGTAGTGCCGGAATCGAAAAGTGTGTAAACGAGTCTGCCGGAAACTGAAACCATACCTGCCACTACCGAGCCCGAAGCTCTGGCATCCCTGTGTGTCAGGGGGTTGATACGCCCCTCAGCTCTAGGTGCGGACGAAGCAGCCACATTCTTCGTCGGACGGGCAGGTGCTGGCCAGTACCCTCCTCGTGACTGCTGTCCTCCTCCTCGCCCCTGGTAACCGCGGCCTCCTGCGTGCCCTCTAGTGCTCTACGCGGGAAGTATCTGCTGACCTCCTGCCCTAGACGGGCAGTCCCTCCTGATGTGGCCCGGCTGGCCACACTAATAACAGAGGGGAACCCGACTCCCGCCCTCAGTGGGTCCCTGCTGTCGGCTAGGTGGTGGTCCGGTGCTGGCGAATGGCCCCTGTCGAGGGCCCCCAAAGGCCACTGATGGCCCTACAAAATGTGATGGCTCTCCTGCGAAAGCCACGTGTCTCCTCTCTTGCCGGCCCTGTGAAAAGTCTGGCTGAAAGGGCCTCTTCTGCCCGCCGTCAGTGTCTCACGCGGACGGGTTGGTCTCCTCAGAAGTCATAGCTGCCTCTACCACCCTCGAAAACATAGGCAGCTTCAGGGGTTTGACATACCCCCTGATCGCAGGTCGGAGCCCCTCGGTGAACCTCCAAAGGCGCTCCTCCTCTATGGCTACTGCTGTCGCTGCAAAGCGGGACAGCTCCAAGAAACGCGTGCGGTACGCGCTCACAGTCATCGTCCCTTGAAGAAGAGTGTGGAACTCTCGCCTCTTCTGGTCCTGCCACATCTGGGGAAAGTACTGCTCGCAGAAGAGGGTGACGAACCAATCCCAGGTAGGCTCGTCCCTCTCCTGTCCCCGGACCGCCCTCCACCACCTGTGTGCCGCACTCTCCAGCTGGTACATGGCAAAGGCCACACGGCACTCCATCGGGGGGTGAAGGGTGTCAAAAATCTTCTCCAGCTGCTCAAGCCAGTCCTCTGCCTCGGTCGGGTCCTCATCCCCTTTGAAGGATGGGGGCTTCAGCTTCCGGAACTACCCAAAGAGCTCGGAGTGGTGCTGCAGTGGGGATGCTGGTGCACCTCCAGGCAAAGGTGCCTCGTGCACAGAAGTGTCGGAGGAAGGTGGGGGCTGCGGCGGCCCATCCCCTCCCCCGCATTTAGCACCGCGTCCGTTGGGTAGTCCCACAAAGGACTCCCCCTCCGCAGCCCCAAGGGGAGGCGCTCGGGGCGGTGGGTGGAGCTCCTCTCGCACAATATCCCATATCAGCTGGGCGAGGTCCCGGGCCTGGATGCCAGGGAGTAGTGGCTGGTCTACTGAGGCGTCAGCAATGGCACGCCCACCTCGCAGACCTCGTCCTCGGCCGCGCCCGCGGCCCGCCTCACCAGTCCCGCGACGAGGCATCTCCTGCAAGGAGACGCGAAACAAAACGGAACACGTCACTACGGAACGATACCTAACAGAACGTCTAAGGGCTCATGTCAAAAGATATGTTGTGGTGGCTACTCTAGTTATAGACATGTGAATTGGTTATTTTCCAGTCAGTTAATTCACTTCTCGGGACAACCTTGCTCTGATACCATCTTGTAACGACCAGATTCCCGAGTCCTTACGAGACACGAGAACCGGACCAACTCGACTAATCCCAAGACCTAGTCGTCCAACAAGGAAGTAACCAAAAGTGCAGTAAAATAAACCACATTCAGCATGAATACAACTAACAGTAAGGAAATACAGCAGTGAGGAAAGAACCCACTACAGTATATACCACCACAACAGTAGAACAACATTTATAACATAATATGAACTGCAGGTAAAGAAAAGTACAGCGGTAACAATAACTACTCACTACAGTGGAACAAAAAGAGGTACAAGAGAATAGTGGTAACTCTACTGGGCCCTACTCGGCCCAGCGTCCTCTGTAGCCGCTGACCCTGGCTGCTCAACACCTGATCCTGAAAGGTAACGAGTGTAACACGTCAACAAAACACTGAGTAGAGTGGCAACTAAAACTAAAGAAAAAGTAGAGTGTACAGTAGCTGTTATGTTCTATTACTTTCTTTATTTACGTCTTTCAATTGTCTCACGATTTCATTTATTTCTCAGATCCTTTACTAGATCGCGAATGTTCCTCATGGGAACGATCTTGATTGCAGTCTTTTCCAAAAAGTAGAAGTAGCACGTGGTGCTCTCCTGGCCG
The DNA here is from genome assembly GCA_037157565.1 of Thalassia testudinum. Taxonomy (NCBI): domain Eukaryota; kingdom Viridiplantae; phylum Streptophyta; class Magnoliopsida; order Alismatales; family Hydrocharitaceae; genus Thalassia; species Thalassia testudinum. Next base: position 17,826,714 of record JAZHRO010000036.1, on the reverse strand, counting down.
GGAGAGTCCCCCATGGTGATCCTACTCTCAGTCAACCACCCCAAGGTCACGGACAGATGTAATGGTGACTACGGCACGCGCGATAAACGCACAGGTAGCTAACCCGCATTGGCATGCGGTCAGTCGTTTCCATTAACGGGTGCGCCCAAAGCACAGCACCGAACCAGTACAGGGCAGAGCCCTCTCAGTAACAGGGGTCCAACCCCTCCACAGTAACCAAACAGGAGCCTTGCCCCTCCACAATCCGCGCACCCTCGCCTGACTACCCTGGTTTGCCCAGTGGGCCTAACAAGTCGGTGTAGGAGGCTAGCAGAACCCCGGGGCCCGTGGGGTAGCTAGTGCCCTCCCTACACTAGTAGCTCTCCTCGGTACTACGTATGCGAGGGCCAGCAAGTCGGTACAAAGTGGCCAGTCCTAACCCCGGGTCCCTGGGGCGGCTGGCTCCGCTCTGCACTAAATAGGTACAGGTACTTCCCTTGGTACTACGTACCCTAGAGACAGCACACTACCACGTCTTTCTTTCTCAGTTCCATTCCTTTATCTTTCCAGGAGTTCCACTCCTAATTCCCCGTAGGGTTCCAGCTCTTTTAACTCAGAACATCTAGGTTTCACTTTCCAATTTCACGTTCTTACAATCCATGTTCTCAATCACATTTATTTATTCATAGTAGGAAGCTGTTAATTCAATTCACAGGCAGCTATTATTTCCTTTCCACATTTTCCAAGATTGCAGTATTCATGTATTCCACTAGTTCTTCCCATCCTAGGATTCATGCCATACCCTAGGATCTATCATACAATCTAGTTTTCCAGCCCTAGGATTCATGCAACACCCTAGGATCTACCATTCATTCTAGTTTCTCATTCCTAGGATTCATGCAATGTCCTAGGTGCTATTTATGGTTCCATAATTTAACAGATTATACCAATAAACTTAAAAGCCACTCTACCGGTTACAATAGGAGTACTAGGGGCATGGTCGGGAATCCCGCGTGCCTCCGCAACCCCCGAGACTGCAACGGAACGGGGTCCTATCACAAGGATCAAACATAAGGAGTTTTTTAAAATAGTATAAAGCTACTGTAGACGGGTAGAGGATTTAATTTCAAAAAGCACGCAACTCGAAACGTGGAAAACGGACTCCGAACGGGCCCTAAACGGGTCGAAAATGACGAAACAGTGCAAAATCAGACATCTGGAACCTCTTCCAGACGTCTTAAAAAGTGGATCAGAGGTTACCTTTGCTCTACGTGGTCTCTCAGACGTCCAGAAGCCTGCGAGGGCATCTGGCCTAGTTCCCAGACGTCCGATGGTCACCCCGGACGTCTGGCACTGCAGCCAGACGTCTAATTCGCGTTGGATGCGAATCTCAGACCCTGCGCGTACCCATTTCTCTCTCTCAGTACGGACGGTCGTAGGAAAGGAAGAAGGTAAGAAAATAACTTACTTACCAGATGTCTGGACAGTCCTCCAGACGTCTTCCCCGCCATCTGGTTGAAAGCCCAAACATCTGATTCTGGAGAAAATTCCAGAATCAGGGCACGACTCACCCTCCGCTCGCGACGCACGGTCGCGCCGCGCCTCGTCTGCCTGCTGCTCGAGCTGCAGCAGGCCTCCCGCGTCTCCCTGGATGCCTACTGCTCCTCGAGCCCTCACGTCCGACGCCTCCTCCCTCGCGCAGCACCTCCTCCCGTACCCACCGCGGCTGTCGCCGCCGCCGCTTGCTCACGCTCGCACTCGCGCACCGGCTGGAAGGAGAAGAGGAAGGGGGCGGAGGTGAAGAGAGTGATGGAGAGGGCGTGGCATTTTTAAAGCCACGCGGGGAGAGAGAGAGAGAAAGCGACAGCGCTGCGCCTGCGGTCGCAGGAGGAGAGTGGGAAAAAGAGAGAGGAAGACGGTTGCGGGTTTGCGCGTGCCTGCATGCAGATGCAGTCCCGCGTGCCACCGAAAATAGATCCCAAATGTCTGGAAGTGGTTCCAGATGTCTGGCCAGACGTCTGGGACACCTCCCAGACATCTTAAAAAAATGTCTTGAGTGAGTTTGTAACATATGGTGGGTAAGGTGTGGGTATGGGGGTGCTAGGAAAATTATGCTGAACCCCTTTCAAAACTTAAAATACTCCACACGAGATCCTTTTGGTGTGTATAAATTGTGATAAGGTCCCTAAATTTCAAAAAAAAAAATCCAAATGACTCTTTGGAATGATCATTTCAGCTTACTTTCCCTAGACTTAGTAGCTTTTAGATATTTAGATTTCACTAATCCTAGGTAGGGGTACTATGCTATTTACAAAGAGATGTATTTTTTTCAATTTTTAATTTTTTTAATATGTGGAAAATAAATAGAAAACTACATGGACCTGACAAAGTATTTTCCGTAATATATATATACACCCCCGATGATGATATAATGCAATGTCCTCATTATATTACATAAGCATGCAAGAGTAGAATGTGAAGATAGCACTTGAATATCTCATTGAATTTAGTCATCTCACAATTTCGAGAAGGAAAGTATGTACAACCTACAAGGATATTGGGTTGACTCCTACGAAGCGCTAAGTTTATTGCCTTTAGTCAATCACAATCCAACACCTAATAATTCAAAGAATTTGGGCTACTTGGGTCGAATTTCTAGGTCCCAACATACAGGTCCCAATAGATCAGATTGGCCTTGACCAAAAGATAATAAAAGAAAACTGGCAAGTTGATGGTGCAGTGTAAGCCCAAATGGTCGCTAATACGTGTTTTCTTGGATGTTCATATATGAGTGTTGTGTGGGTGCAAAAATTATGTAATGGTTGGGAGGGTGAGGATTATCAAGCTTTCGAATGATGTCAGGGGTCCTTACTGATGTTGTAGGTATAGACCCTAGGATGCTTAAGTTGATTTCAGTAATCAAATCAAGCTTTGTATGAATTTCTCCCCAAATCAAAAATTCCTTCTCAATTTCATCCTCTTGTATCTCAATCTTTGGGTACCAAATCCAACCATCTTGAATTTGATCCTTAATATTATTTTCTTGTTTACTTACCTTAAACTCTAGTAATTCATGATAAGGGTTTGTTGGGCTTTTGATTTATCAAGTAAATCCTCCAACAAAATATTGAGTTCATGAATAGCCTTTTTCAGAAGGAGAATTGATGGTAATGCCATCATCTTTAATATCTAGCTCAAATTGGCTACTTTCTTAGTATAATTCACTTAATTAAACTATTGAAAGGGTATAATTCAGTCTTCTCCAAATTAAGAGGAATTAATGCAAAATGGGTTAATCTACTATTTTAACAGGCAAATACAAATGCAGATTAACTTAAGGATAAACTGTTTAAGCGAATTCGTCGCTGTTTAAGAGATGCATCATAGTATTGGACAAAATTGCTCAATTCATTTAAATTTGTATACTTAGAATCACAAAAGAGTTCGAGGTCGATCATAGGGAGCAAATAATGACAATTCACATGATAATCTTCATCTAGAATCATTGAGCACAATAATAACAAATATGTAATGAATAAGTATGATCAAATTATTATTCAATGAAGCTCTCAAGATCATGGAATAAAAAAGAAAAGAGTATCAAAACAATGGTAATTTGAATCACCACTTATTCTCTTTAATTAAGCATGCATTCAATATTTCAACAGTAATCTTCAATCAGAATTCAATCTTAGGTTCTTAAATTATTCAACAGTAACCATAATCAAATCATATCAAACGTCTTTACAGAGCACAAGGCTCTTCAGAAAGCCTTCTCCTTCTCTCTTCTTATTTTTCAAAGCCTTTAGAAACTTAAGGCTTTATTCTCTTCTTCTTCTTGTAAAGCTACCTTCTCCTTCAAAGCCTGCAATTCCTTCTCTTCTTCAGAGGTTAAGGGTCGCACAGGGGCAAAGCCTCTCCTTAGAGGCTAAGTATTGTACAAGGCCAAGCCTTCAGAGAGAAAAAAACCTCCCCCTCTATCTCACAAATCCTTCACTTTCTCTCAAACCCAGCATGTAACCAGATTCGGATATGGATTATCGGGTCTAGAATAGAGTCCAGGCCTACGTGAGTGAGTTGCAGGTGAGTAGTGAGTAGGCGGGTAATCAGGTATGGGTGGGTGATGTAAACATGTTTACACTACTTAAGATGTCTATTTATGCATGTTTTTAAGCATAGGATTGCATTGCATACTATAAATATTAAATAACATGCATCATCTTGCATTTAGATTAGTTTGAATAAAATGGAGGTTAATTGTCTCCTTTTATGTTCATGGACAGGGCAAATTTTTTTATCGGGGCCTCGAATTGAAGATTCAACCGTACAGATGTGATCAGGGCAACGATTGGAGTTCAACGACTCCAAGATTGCCCTAATCAGACACCTGTACCATCAGATAAAGATTGAGGAACCCTAGAAGATAAAAGGGCCAAGATGGTGTGAATCTACACTTCAAATGACAAATCCAACAACACAAATGGATTCGGATCGACGATCGCAGCCTAATGGCGTGAAAATCGACTCAATCCGACACCCGTGGCACCATCTACATCATCCAGAAGATGGACAGCCAACATGGCACCACATGGCGCCATCTCGGTCGCCCAATCAGCTGCCCTCAATCACTGAAGACAATAGTGCGCATGCATCTCCACCGTTGGATCAAGATCCAACGGCTGAGAGAGGAGCTCAACCGGCCCGCCCATCCTCTGAGTTGCACCAGAAGAAGCCGCCTTGACCGTTGGATCTTGATCCAATGGTCCTGATTGCATGTTCAAAAGCTCAGCCACCCACCCATCCACACACGTAGTGCAGTTGATAAGTCACTCGGTTGCCTTCAGACGCGGGTTCGAATCTGCATTCGCAGGCGAGCGAGCGCTGAGGAGTGGGCGCGTGCGACCGTGCGATGAGAATCGAGCGGCTATGGGCGCTCGATAGCACCCACGTGCTATTACACGCCACGCCTCACACGGGATCGCACGTGGGAGGGTGCACAGAAAAGGCGGGCGGAGGCACGACTTCAGCGTCCGATCTCACAATCGAACAGCTGAGATCAGCTGGACGTGGAGCATACGTTACGAGCGAGGAGGCGAGCGACCGTGCATGGGCGGTGCCCCACTACGCCCACGATGGGGCTTTAGTGACGGTTTTATCCGTACTAAAGGCCCCTGCTTAATGATTTTCAAATTAAAATGACAAAATTGCCCTCACTACTTGTAACTATAAAAGGAGATCCCCTTCACATGAAATTCTGATCCCTTCCTTCTCTTCTCTCCCTCTCCAAAGCTCAAGAGAAGCTTGTCCCACACCCGGGATGCTTCTTGTGAGATAAAGTCAATTTTTTGTCCCCTTTCGGAAGAGGATCCCGCAATGACGATGACATGCTGCCCTGTTCCCATTCTTCCTGCTTCGTCCTTCGTCCAGGCGTCGTCCCGTCCAGCTTGTCCTCCAAGCGACCGTCAAGGAGGATATCTCTCTCCCCATTCTTTTTACTGCTTTCTAGAGTAGATTTACTGCTTTCTAGTGTAATCATTTTCTCACTTTCTAGTCGTACTATTTAGTGTAATGAACAATCCTTCTGATAATAAATTCCATGTTCATTCTACATCTCTTTCTGATTTTTTTTTGTAATATTCTCTCTCTTCTATTTATTGTAAATAGTTAGATAGTTCTAATTAATTAATTTACTTCGTGACAAATAAAACAAACGCGTGTTTTTAAATCAAACGTCCGCCTCCCTGAGTTCGACTCAGGATTTCCATTCTGGTATAAATTTTATTTGTTGAACACGAGTTCTTCACTTTCAAACTACAACGACAGGTTTTCAAAACCAAACACGTTAGTATAGCAATTCGCACGTTCAACATTTTGGCGCCGTTGCCGGGGAGGTGATGCTCTTTGATTTTTCTTCGCGTTTTTACAACATACGAATCATTTACCTCACTTCTCTCCTTTCTTATTGTAATTGCAGGTACTCTTTCGAGACGAGCAAAAGTGGTAGATTGGAGAAAAGTGTTGTTAAAGGTTCTGTGAGTTATCCCCACCTCCCACCCATTAGATTTCGTTCCACCACGTAATAACACAAACATCAATCAAGCTAGGTGTTCTTATAAACTCTAAGGTTAGATTGTTTGTTGTTTGACACCCACACCTGCCCCAACCTCCACATTTAAAAATAATAAAAAAAAATCTCACAGAGGTACACAACCTCATCTGATTTTCAAACTCAACCGGTAAACCAACCTCTGTAGCCGGTACACACATCCAAACACATAATTGAGTAGAAATCAGATTAGGTAATCATTTGTGTGCCTAATTAAGTGGTGCAATAGGCCAATTGTTTGAGTTGATTAGGCTGCACCACTTCAATTAAAATCAACTCATCAAGTAGCTGCCATATAGGTTCAACTCTTAGGGATTTACTAGGCACTCCACATTCTTTTAAGTTTTAAAGGAAAACATCTTCACCTATGCTTTCAAAACCTGGTGTGCCAACAAAACTTGCTTGAAAACACCTAAAGTTGAACCCTAAAAGCTACTAAGCAAGATTTGAACCCTAAAATTCACCACATCAAAAATAATCTTGCTTGAAAATCACTGGTTGTGCACGCACACACAAATCAATCAATCATTAAGTGCACAACTCAAATAAAGGGCCCATCACATTCCAAAGCACATTCAAACCTAGCCCTAAATAAAATAGAGTAGACGTTGGCCTTAAGGATTCAACTCGCTTTTCAGAGCCTAGAATGAGATTATTTTCTATTAGTCTATTTCTACTGTTCAATCTAATGTCTAGCTAGGGGAGCAGAATCAAACGATCGTGGCTGGGGGGTACACTAGGAGACGGAGGTGCAAGCCGAAGGAAGAACCTTCTCCCCAGTCCCTCCTTCTAACTGGTTGGATTAAATAAACAGAAGTAGATCAAATCGTTCCTTTGTCTCAAGACGGGTTTTGGGAGTCTGTAGGTCTTTAGGCTAGCGCACTTAAGAACAGGTTTGATTGTTTGTATTGCAGGGCACCTTTCTTCCTCCCATCTCCCATGAATCCTTCCACATATTACACGCATTCCCTCTCTTTCCCTCTTGTTTTGAATTATCCTCAACATGATGATTATCCCGACTTGTACTGTAATCAACCATCAGTTAGTTGGGATAACTCGGATTGGGGATACAGTTCTGGACCTCCATGTTTAGGGTCTAACCCTGAACACTATGATTGTGATTTCTATCCTTCTCAGAGCCACATTGATTATATATCGTCATCCTTTCATGGACAACCTAATTCGATCTACAATCAGGAGGGATACATTGATCTTTACCCATCCTCTGATTACACTGCCTTTAGGTCATCACCACCTTTTGAACAATCCAAAATGACCTATTATCAGGAAGGGTATAACGAATCTCAATTCGTTAACTCCTTTACACTGACCCCAAACCCGCCCAACCCTGAACCAACTCATTTGGTTCAGGGTAACTAGGTTCAAGATAAGGTTCTGGCTAACTTGAGGAATATCATACAATCTTTAGAAGTTCAACCAACACCTTGCATTGAAAAATTGGAACCCCTGATTTAGATGATTGATGATTTGAATAAGTATTTGTTGAATTGGATCCAGGATGTTAAGGATAAGAACCTGGGTAAGTTTCTACTTGGGAAGTTAGTAAAATTGAGGATGAGATTTGTGGTCGCTTTGATTCAATCATGGGATGATTCCCAGGATGAACCCTCTTTAGGAGAGCTAATTTCAGAACCTGTTCAGGCACCTGTTGGGGGGGACACATGTTACGAGGCTGACCAGATTGAATTAGAGCAACCAATTAAGGATGATCTGATTTCTTCACCTGAGATCCTTGAGCCAGGGTACGAGGAAACGTATGTCTCCTTGGAACAGAAAGTGACAGATGATTTTGGGACATACATTAATACATATCTTGATTCTAATGGTGAAGATTCAAGTTGCGAAGTCTTACGCGAGTTTACAGAACACGATTTCTGTGAGACGATTGGGCTTGAGGAATCTGATAGATTATTTGATAGCCCAATAACTGAGGAAACTGATCTTATTAGGGCTCACATTACGGATCCAGAATCGCATCTTCTGGAGGATTCAATCAAATGCCCTGATTGTCAGTTACACCCCATTGAGCTTATCGATGATTCTATTTTTGAGATAACTAGATCCAAGTCAATTCTGATTCAGTCACATCTTTTAGACTTGGAAATTTCAGATGCGGTGATAAATATGCAGGAGGTTCCAGATTTTGACATTCTGAATGAGGAGGATAGGAGCTGGGAAATTTTGATTTGGGAAGCAAGTTTTGGAGGAAGTAGAAGACTGAGTCAAAGGGTTCCTATTAAGCTGAAACCATCAAACTAGGACCCTTACAACATCTGTTCTGAGGATGTCCAACCTAAGCATACATTCAATGATTTTCCTTTTGAGCTTGAATTCTCTGTAACCCGACTCTTTGGTCTTGGGTTGCATCCTCATAAATCGCAGACTCGACCCCACTTTTATACTAGTTTTAGGTTTTGGGTAATTTTTATCTAGAACCCGAGATATTCTCTATTATGGGGTATGGGTCTGCACCACAATCTGGTCCACATTTGTGGACATCTGTTGACAAGTCAGAGGTTTCTTCTGTTTATTCTGATTCTGACCTACACCTGTAAATTCTTTATTTCTCTTCTTTGTATAGTGTGCCTAGCTGAAGGCACTAAATTCAGCACATATACAGTTCTTTTTAGTTTCTATCTCAGAGCGGACTTGACATTCACGCAATTCAGGTGCTTTCTACTATATTTTACTCTGTTTTATGTCTTTTTAATACAATGAGGACATTGCATTAGATAGGCATGGGGGGGTGGATATTCATCTCTGAATTTATTCGTCAGCTCCGTAGATTTATTTTATTTTCTTTTATTAAAAAAAATTATGGAATTAGGAAAGAGAACTTGGGTTTAAGAAAATTTTCAATCTTAGGAAATATTACATTATGATCTGAACACAAAGACCCTTCAGGTCTTTGGACTTAATCAGCCTGTGTATCCACTAAAATGTGGATTTGTTGTTCAAGTCCTCACCAACCTGAATTCTATTTTAATTGGAGTAAATAAGTTTGGGTGATAAGTACATGACTTATCAACCCACCCTTTGATTTGAGGGAACTTTGAGTTTTTAGCATCTACACACTTTCTTTGCACTGACTCGTTGTTCGACGATTTTAACGGAAATTGGGTAGCTAATGAACCTTTTAGGGTGATATGGCTGGCAAGTTATCGTGGGTAATAGCCCATAGGTAGGTTGTCCAGGGCCCAGTCACTGAATCTTTCTCTTTTTGCTGCCTTTAGGTAAATCCTAGACCAGGGAAGCCACCTACTTAAAGAAAAGAGAGTCAAAATGAAAAGAAAAAGAAAAAAAAAAGTAGAAAAGAAAAAAAGAAATAAACCACACTTCGCCGCACGAGTATGGCTGGCAAGTTGTTAGTGGTAATAGCTCATCGACCGGTTGTCCAGAACCCAGCTCAATAAATGCAATGAAAATTCCCAAAACACTTAGGAAGAAGCGGAGAAGTAGAATAAACTGGGGAGATATACACTGGATTCACCCTTTTGTTGACCCCGTAAAAAAATAAAAGTAGGGAGAAAGCTATCGGTTGTAAAGATACACCTTTAGGCATAATTTTCCTTTTTAGGTCACCTAGAGGCGTAGAAACCCGAAGTCTGTTTTAACCGTCGATCAACGAATCTATCACATTCACAATAAGATGCTTAGAACTTAGGGTTCTCATCAAATCTTAGGTGAGTTGAATGGCCGTAGAAAGCCACTCTTAAACCCTAAAACTTGAAATCCAAAAAAATTAGAAAAGAGGAAAAAGAGAAAAAGAAATTTTTCTTTGAATAAGGCGAGGGCTTAAGGCGGTCTGCATTTTGGCAGATACGTAGGCACTATTGTGTCTTTGAAAGTTCAGATCCTAAGTAAATATTTTCTTAATGATTGAAAATAACTCATGCCCAAATAATCCAACCTGATTCTTTTATAAATAGCATATAGTTTTTTCCAGGGACTAGCAAAAGCTAGGCATGGGGGTATGATGTAAACATGTTTACACTACTTAAGATGTCTATTTATGCATGTTCTTAACCATAGGATTACATTGCATACTATAAATATTGCATAACATGCATCATCTTGCATTTAGATTAGTTTGAATAAAATGGAGGTTAATTGTCTCCTTTTATGTTCATGGATAGGGTAAATTTTTTATCGGGGCCTCGGATCGAAGATCCAACCGTACAGATGTGATCAGGGTGACGATTGGAGTTCAACGACTCCAAGATCACCCTAATCAGACACCTGTAGCATCAGATAAAGATCGAGGAACCCTAGAAGATCAAGGGCCAAGATGGTGTGAATCCGCACTTCAAATGACAAATCTGTCCACACAAATGGATTTGGATCGACAATCGCAGCCTAACGGCATGAAAATCGACTCAATCTGACACCTGTGGCACCATCTACATCATCCAGAAGATGGATGGCCAAGATGGCACCACGTGGCGCATCTCAGCTGCCCAATCAGCTGCCCTCAATCACTAAAGACAATAGCACGCATGCATCTCCGCCGTTGGATCAAGATACAACGGCTGAGAGAGGAGCTCAATCGACGCGCCCATCCTCTGAGTTGCACCTAAAGAAGCCTCCTTGACCGTTGGATCTTGATCCAATGGTCCTGATCGCGTGTTCAAAAGTTTGGCCGCCTCCTATCCACGTGCACAGCGCAGTGGATAAGGCGCTCGGTCGCCTTCAGACGTGGATTTGAATCTGCATTCGTAGGCGAGCGAGCGCTGAGGAGCGGGCGCGTGTGACCGTGCGATGAGAATCGAGCGGCTGCGGGTGCTCAATAGCGCCCATGCGCTATTGTACGCCGCACCTTACGTAGGATCACACGTGGACAGGCGAAGGCGCGACTTAAGCCATCCGATCTCACGATCGGACAGCTGAGATCAGCTGGACGTGGAGCGCGCGTTACGCGCGAGGAGGCGAGCGGCCATGCCCCACTACACCGATGATGGGGCTTTAGCGACGGTTTTATCCGTCACTAAAGACCCCTGATTAATGATTTTCAAATTTAAATGACCAAATTGCCCTCACTCCTTGCAACTATAAAAGGAGACCCCCTCCACACGAAATTCTCATCCCTTCCTTCTCTTCTCTCCCTCTCCAACGCTTAAGAGAAGTTTGTCCCACACCTGGGATGCTTCTCGCGAGATAAAATCAATTTTTTGTCCCCTTTCAGAAGCGGATCCCACGATGACAACGACGTGCTGCCCCGTTCTCGTTCTTCCCGCTTCGTCCTCCTTCGTCCTGTTCCATCCTCCTTCGTCCAGGCATCGTCCCATCTGGCTCGTCCTTCAAGTGATCGTCAAGGAGGATATCTCTCTCCCCATTCTTTTTACTGCTTTCTAGAATAGATTTACTGCTTTCTAGAGTAGATTTACTGCTTTCTAATGTAATCATTGTCCCGCTTTCTAGTCGTAATGTTTAATGTAATGAACAATCCTTCTGATAATGAATTCCATGTTCATTCTACATCTCTTTTTGATTTTTGTTTGTAATATTCTCTCTCTCTCTCTTCTATTTATTGTAAATAGTTAGATAGTTCTAATCAATTAATTTACTTCGTGACAAATAAAACAAATGCGCATTTTTAAATCAAATGTCCACCTCCCTTAGTTCGACTCGGGATTTCCATTCCGGTATAAATTTTATTTATTGAACACGAGTTCTTTGCTTTCAAACTACAACGACAGGTTTTCAAAACCAAACACATTAGTGTAGCAATTCACACATTCAACAATGGGTGCATGGGGATGAGGGACCCAACCCCTCTTGACTGGGCGAACAACTCTAATCATGAATTCAACTTAGGCATGGTCACGTGCTCGTCTGTTCAAGATGTGGCACAATAGCGCCACGGCTTCTTCACGTGCAGCTACTAGTGATTCTTTCACCAAATCAATGTAGCTATTGTGGCTTCGAGTCCTAATTGACACCTTGGGATGACTCCGGGAACTGGGCCACAGCTATTGAGAGCAGCAACTGAGTGGTTGGTGGCTAAAGTGGTGTTGACAGTGATGAAGATGACGATGGAGATGCGATCATCTAGTGAGGACCTAAAACATGAGATAAGGCCAAATGGCCACATTAAAACTTCTCAGAATGCTCGCCAAGTGAAGGCAAAGGTGGTCATGGTGTTTGTGTGGCGTGTAGTGGTGTGGAGTGGCCAGACGGAGGCGGAAGGGGTGAACAGATGTGGGTTTGTTTTGGCGATGTGTGGAGTGAGTGAAAGACCCAATAAGTAGGGGGATTTTGCTCAGTATTGCACGATAATGCTTATGGGACCAGCGGCATGGCATGCGGTGGCTTATGGATCTGTGGAGGCCTTGTCGAAGATTGGCCGGTCATGGGGAAGATGGAGAGTGAGCGGCAACTTCGTGGGCTGAACCTGAGATTTAGAGAGAGAGAAGTGAAGTAGAGAGGGAGAGGAGGAAATGAGACTTAAATTAGGGATGAAAGAGATAGGGATTGCGCCAGCTTTGATTGGAAGTCCTCCGGTGAGGAAGATGGCTAGGAAGACGAGGTCTGGGAAGCTCTTTCTAGTATTGCGAGAAGCGAAGGAAGGTGAGGAAGGCAATCCCGCTGCCTATGGTATGTGGCAGCAGGCGAGGAAGTCAAGGAAGAAGGCATTGCCGAAGTTGGTCGGAGGAGGCCGGAGGGAGAGGTTTCTGGTGAGGAAGTGCGACCAAATCATGCTAAGGAAGAGCAGATTCTTGTCCTGGGTCCTTTTATAGGCCTAAGAAAGGAGTTCCAATCTTGGAAAGAAGCTTTCAGGATTCAAGATTTTCGTACACATAGGATACCCACATCTTCCATGCATTCGCATGGGTGATTGAGAAGGAATTAGGGTCCATGGCCGGGTTCATTTGGAAGGGAATTCCTCAAGGAATCTCCCTTTCAATTTTGGAAGTGTTTATTTGAGAATCGAGTGAGAAATCATCGCTCAAATCTCAATGGTGAAGCTTCTGTTCACACTAATGGTGGGAGGGGCCCATTTGCAAAGAATGAAGAAAAACCTACAGACCTGATTGCAAGGATTTCAAAAGCTATGGTGTACGTGAGAGAGAAAGAGTCTGACTAGACTAAAATACAAACTAGTTCAAGATGATCTCTAATTAGGCCCAAATTTTGATACAAATCTAATTTGGAACCAAGGAATCTAGTGGTGGAGTCTTATTTCAGTTTTGATCAAGTTTTAATGGGAAATTTGCATAGAAACCCAAATTAAGGCAACTTTCTGTTTGAGACTATTCTAGGTCAAAATGGGTTCTAAAGGTCAAATCAAGGGTACCAAACCCTATGGAATATTTTTCTATGATTTTTAAAAGGTTTAGATGAATTTTATTCTTGCCAGAACCTCTGTTATTTAAGCAGGTTTCGAATTAGGGTTTTGGGCTACTGCTAATTCTCGAAATGTCTGAAAACCCATTTCTGTCTACATGGACCCACTTACTAGACTTTAATGCTCATTTGACCTTTATTTTACCCCTAGCAAACCCCTTGGTTATTATGTGTTCATGATATGCTGTTAAATCTACAGAATTAACCTTATTTTAATGTATTCATCTCAGAATGGTTGTTCAATGAGTTATGGCTCTTAGGCGATTATGTAGGAGCATTTCTTGATTAATCCTATATAATTAAAGCTATTTATGGCTCATGATGATGTTGTCATCATAAACCTACACTCAATTGAAGGTCAACTAAACTCAATTTTCCAAGAGGAGGAGTTGGAGCTCTTTTGTGCCCTAGCGGGTCCGCTGCTCCCCTCGCTCCCCCTCCCTCTCCCCGCTCTCCCTCCCTGCTTCTCCTTGTTATTTTCCCTTCCCCTCGTGGGTGTGCCTTTCCCCCCCTCTCCCTCCCTGGTGAAGCCCCCTCTTCCTCCCCTATTCAGAGGGGGGCTGGGTGGCCTCTGTCCTATGGCGGCTCCCTTTGGGCCCAACCACTAGGGTGGCCCTAGCTCCCTACGCTGTGTTGTTATGCTTTTCGTGTTTTTTACTTCGCCTTGGTTTTCTTTTTCTGCCTGTGTGCGCATTTTGTTGTGGGTTCCATTTTTGGTTTTTTGTTTGGTTCCTCGTGGTTCGCAATTGTCTCTTCTATTTTGGCGTGATACCTCTCCCTCCTAGCGATTTAGCACCTCCTCCTTGGTTGGTGCATGCCCTTTGGCTCCTCCTTGTGGGCCTGAGAGGTTTCTCGCTTTTTGTGGTGGCGGCTCACTTTTGTTTTGGCTTCTGTGACAGTTTTCTTCTTTCTTTCAAGCGGCTGGTTTTTTTAGCTCTTAGTGGTTCCTCGTGCTTTGTTTCCCCCTCTGTACCCTTGTGGCCTGGTTTTATTTTGGGTGGCAGTGATTCCTTGCCTAGGAAATGGCTCTCCCCGAGGGGGATGCCTCTCCTACTCCGACGTATCCTATCTCATCATTTCAAAAGGCCTCTTTCACCTTAGTTGTGGCAAATTGGAGGGAGGAGGAGCCACCACCTCCTTTTATTAAACTTTCGCTCCATGTCTATATGCCTGTGCTCTTAGATGGTCATGTTTGTACCTACTTTTCGCCTATTGAAGTGTCTGACCTCTGCATGAACTTAATGACAGCTGTAGTTATTCGTACATGGGGATCCAAGCCCCCTTTCCAAGCTGTTTCAACTTTTCTCGCAAATAGGGTTAAGATCAAGGGTTTTTCTCTCTCTTCTCTTGATATGAGACATTAGCTGGTCTGTTGTGCTTCATATGTCGATTTCTGAAAGCTTTACTCCCTTGGGTCGATCGTCCTTGGCCATATCCATCTACAGTTCATTAAGTGATCTGCGAATTTTCATACCAATGTGCCTATCTCGCGTGCTCCGATTTGGATTGGTCTCCCAGGTCTCAACCTGCATTTACTTCACCCTAATGTGCTTCTTTCTTTGGTCTATCTGTTGGGTAACCCCATCTGTGTGGACCCAAAGATTGTGCATGGGCTAAGGCTTGGGTACCCTCGCTTGTGTGTCAAGCTCGACCTTTTAGCGGATCGTCCTGAAACCATTAATATCTTAAATGGTGACACCTTTATCGAACAACGAGTTATTTATGAACAACTTCTAGTTTTTTTCTCTTGTTGCCTTAAAATGGGTCATCAGGCTAGTTCTTGCCCCTTGTCTATTGCTGCAGGTGCTTCACAGGGGGTGGAGGACGTGGTCGCCTGTTGGCCAGTCTTTGTCCCCTGCCACCGTGCCCCTGCCTCCTAAGGTAGGAATGTAAACGGCCTCTGTAGAGCTTGGTGCGGAGCATGCTGATGGTGTCTCCGGGCCTTCTTGGGCCCAAAAGAGCAGGTTGATATGCAAGGGGCTCCCATCCTCCTGATACCACCAAATCGACCGTTAAGATGGCCCCGATGAAGATATCCCCCGACTCTTCAGAAGCCTCTCCCCTTCTGAAGGACTGGGTTAGGTTTTCTCTTCCCTTTAATCCCACCTGTATAATCTCTCAACCTCTTTCTTCGTCTAGGGGGATTCCACTTCTTCTCCTATTAGTCTCGTGGAGGGGAGGAAGAAATGCCATGTCCGCCGTCGACACCGCCCTCGCCATGGTTCCTGTCCTCCAAACTTGACAGGGAAGGAAGTCATCCTCTCTCAATCATGATCTTCCATTCCCTCGCAAGTGCTAACCTCAAACTTATGTGGGATGCATGATTCTCAGCCATTTTTTCTGGATGGCCATTTTTCTTCGTTCGTTTTTTCCGCTGGGATTGCTACGCTGAATTCTTCTGTCGGTTTGAATGTGATGAATGATATTCCTATTCTTAATCCATTGTCTTTTGAAAATAACATTTCCTTTAGGTACCAAATTGATGATCCTGAAACTTTTTCTTCTCGTTCTTTCCAAGATAATGATAAAACCTTGGGGAAAACCTCCCCCTCTTGCAAAAAAGATGTTATTATGCAACATTCTAATCAGGATTCATTTTTTAATAAAGTGGCCAATGCTTTTTCCAACTTTTCTACCCTAAATTAGGCTATTTATCTTCTTCTCCCATCACCTCCTTTTGACCTTGAACCCCTGTATATCACTAGATTCTCGACCAGGAGGAGGTGATGGAAGTGAATAATGATGTCAAATTTTTCGATTCTATGTCTGATGCTGAGCCTCAAGGGAAAATGGATTTCTATGATGTTGAACCTTTGCTCCCCTAAGATAAGGCATATGAGGCATGATCGAGAGTTTTTTTCACTTGTAGAAATACGTCAGAAAAATGTCATTGTAATGTGTAAATCGTGGTGGAAAAATCCTGAAAAAAACTGATTATCAGTAAAACTAACTACGATGGATTAGGTCGTATCCATAGGGAGGAACAAATCAATAAATTCATGAATAAGTTTGCCTTGTGTTTGTCCAATTGAATGCAAGATCTGTGCTCAAATTCGCTGCGAAATGCAACGAAAGGAGGAAGACACACAATAATTTAAGAATGTAAGGCTATCTATGCAATTTTTCCTTGATAAAATATTCAATAAATATATAATCAGTAGTGGCATCTCATGTAATGTCCAATTGCACGCGTACTAGAGAGAAATTGTGTAAATCTGAATCCAAATCCAATGTCGAATGATGCGCATAACAGGAGTCAAGTGAATATGAGAAAGCACAAGTGCACTGCTACAAATTCACCTTAATATAATAATAAAAAAATCAAAAATCCCACATCTCATCAATGGCAAGCAAATGTAAATAAAAATCAAACCCAAAACATAACTTTTCTTTCCTTGATGCATGCATGGAGGAGAGGTGATAGCGGACCGCGGGAAGCTCGGAGAAGGTTAGTCATGATGAAGGCTACACGTGGGTGGTGATGACGCGTTGAACGGTGGCCGGAGCTGCCATTGGCAACAAGGAGGGGCAGCGACAATGGCAGGCGTCCACACGGATGCACGGACTGTCGTGGTCGGCTCTAAGGGCGTGGTCGAACTAGTGAGGGGGCGGCGAGTCTGTTGGAGTCGACGACTTAGTGAATGGAGGGTGGAGGGACCGGCTACGTGTGGACATGGATGGTGAGCTTTGAGTTCCTCCTCTCTGTTGACGGAGAAGAAGAAAAAGAGGAGGAGGAGGCCGGGCATGCACATGGGCTGGTGGCGCCGGCTACTTCTTGTGAGGGTGTGGGGCACGGCCTGCTATTTGTCGGTGAGCGTGGGCACGACCGTTGGCTGTGGGCGTCGGCTAAAGGGAAGGAGAGGCCGTGCGTGGGGCTTCTGTGCGCGGGTGTTGCGCGCTTGGTGCGTGGTGTTGGCATTACGTGAGGGGGCGCGGTGGTCGTTGGTGCATGAGGGGATGGTGGCGGTGCGTGGAGTTGGTGGTGACTACTATTGGGTTGTTTGTTGAAGAAGAAGAACAAAGGAAGAGGAGGATGAGGCCGACCTTCCTCCTCAGACGTTTGGGGAAGCGCCTAGACATCTTAAGTGAGGAGGACGAAGCATAGTAGTGGAGATGGAGCATGATATAGACACATCTATTTAGGTTAAAATGCCTAATCATGCATGTCCATAGGCTTAGATTTGAATTTCATGTTATAAATATTGCATAGCATGCATCATTCTGCATTTAGAGTAGTTATATATATTTTAGGTTAATTAGGTCCTTTTCATTGTCAAGAGAGAAGCGGATTTATTTCAGGGCCTCGAATGGACAATCAGACTGAACGAATCTGATCAAGATGATGATCGGAGTCTAACGCCTCCGAAATCGTCTAGATCGGAGTCCCGTAGCATCATATGAAGTTCGAGGAAGATCAACGGCTAGGAGGGCAATGCGACATCCTTACGGGCTTTGGATGAAAAATCCGACCATACTGATGGATCCGGAGCAATGATTGCAGTCTGACAATATGGGAATCATCTCGATCAGAGCTTCATGGCACCCTCTGCAACAGAAAAAAGATGGACGACCCAGATGGTGCCACGTGACACCATCCAGGCTGCCCAATGTCAACTGCTCCCCATGAGCTGAAGGAGAGCCACGCCAAATTGCAACCATTGGATCTCAATCCAACAATCAGGAGAGGATGCGCACACTTTCGTCTTCTCGACAATCAACGCCGATAGCATGTTGGGTAGCACCCTCGCCCGCAACACAAGGACCACCGTTTGAATCCCACCACGACGCCTAATTTTGTGGAGCACAGGTGTAATCAAATTGCATTCGTTGGATGCCATCAAGTGGCAGGGAGTGCAGCAATGTGGCGAGATCAGATTCGCTTGATGCACATACATGCTAGATCACATAATAACTCACGCTCGATCACATGCACGTGATCCGCAATGCTGGTCCTCGAGCGATCTCAGCCTCTCATCGCTCATCCAACGGCCACGATACTCTCGCCACACCCGTTCAAACCTTAAGCGCACACTCAGCATGATTTCACCCGTGATCTCCGTGCAAACGTCAGCCATCAGATTCAGATCAGATGGTCATCAACGCTCCAACCTCACAACAGCTGTGCGTGCGGAGGGTGTGCATGCGGGAGCACCAGCCAGCCCTTTAGCGACATACAAGTCATTTGATGTCACTATAGCCTGTGGACGAATTTCCTCCTCTTCCCTTCATTATAAAAGGACCCCTACACCTCCCCTTCCACTTCATCTCTTCCTTTCTTCCTCTCACCACCTCTAAGGCTCTAGAGAGAGATTGTCCCAAGCCCAGGATGCTCCTCTAGAGTAGAAAACAAAATAGTTTTCCCTCCTCTCATCCCCATTTGTGGAGCATCCCGTGGCCATCCTCTCACCACCCTTTGGGAAGAAGATCCTCGCTGTGATGTCATTCTACCCCATCCTCCATCCTCCGACTCCATCCCCATTTGTCCCGCTCCTCACTACCTTCCTCTAAGCAACGTCAGAGCGAGTCGTCCTCCGAGCAATCATCGAGGGGGATTCTCTCAGCTCTTTCTATCTTTTTCACTTTCATAGTGTAGTTTTTCCACTTTCGTAGTTGTAACAATCATTTATTCATAAATAGATGATTGTTCGTCCCTCTCTCTCTGTCTCTCTCATTTTATTTTGGATGTAGATTAGCTAGATTTCATCGACCTGATCTCTTACCCTATTAAAAATACCAAAAAAATTAGAAAAGACAAAAATGACAAAAATAAATAAAAGCGAAACGCGAATCTTTCAAAACCAAACGTTCGCCTCCTCGTGTTCAACCCGAGACTTACTTTTCAGGTTTCGATTATAAATATTATCAGAGAGGTGCATTTTGCGAGCTACGATGACGGGTCCTGCAAACCCTAATTTTAATTCGCAAAACACGCGTTGATCATTTTGGCACCATTGCTGGGGAGGCAATGCTCTTTGGTTTTTTTCCATGTTTTTCCGCCTTACCTAACTTATCTCATTTTTTCTATGATCTTACTGTGATTGCAGGTACTCATCCAGGTAGGCCAGAGCGGTTAGATCGGAGAAAAGTGCAGATAAAGGATTTGTAAGTGTACCCCCACCACCCCCACCCTAGTTTTCATTCCATAACCTAATAACTCAAACCCAAATCAACTTAGGTGCTTGCATAAACCCTAGGGTAGATTTTGGTTGTTTGATTGTCACTCCACTCATCTCACCTCCACATATATAAAAAAAATAAAAATATATATATACTCTTCTCTTGTGGGATTTTTCTGAAAGAGAGACACTTACCACCCACAAATTCTCATCTTAAGGTGCACAATCACATTGATTCTACCACTTAATCGAGATCTGACCTATGGATCCAGTACACCTTAACTCAACACACACATAAGTGAGTAGAAATCTGATTAGGTTAAGACTTTTGTGTGCCTTAATCAAGTGGTGCAACAGGCCAATTGATTAAGCTGTTTGGGCCACACCACTCAATTTAAAACTGATCCATCAAGTAGCTTGCCTCTTAGGGTTGATTTTTAGGGCTGAACCAGGCACTCCACATTTTTTTTTATTTCTAAAGAAATATATCATCACCAGTGCTTTCAAAACTTGGAGTGTTCTACTGAACCTTGATTGAATATACCTAAAGATTAAACCCTAAAAGCTACTAAACAAGGTTGAACCCTAAAAGACACATCATCAAATAACCTTGTTTGTAAACCCTGGTTGTGCACGCACACACATTTGAATCAATCATTAAGGGCACAACCCATCTAAAGGGTCCATCACATTCCAAGAGCACAATCATCCCAAGCCTAATTAAAACTGAGTAGACATTGGCCTTAAGGATTGATTCACTCTCCGAGTCTCAGACTGAGATTTTTTTTGATTAATCTGCTTCTGCTGGTCCATCTGATGTCTAGCTAGGGTAGTAGCATCAAACGATCATGATTGGGGGGTACACTAGGAACCAGAGGTGCAAGCCAAAGGAAGAACCTTCTTCCCAGTCCCTCCTTCTAACTGGTTGGATTGACTAGATAAAAGTAGAGTAAATCGTTTATAATCTCAAGATGGGTCCTGGGAGTCTGTAGGTCTTTAGGCTACCCACATAAGGACAGGTTTGGTTGATTGTACTGCAAGGCACCTTTCTCTCTCATATTTTCCCTCCTACTCCACAATGTATCCTTCCACATCTTTCAGACATTTCCAATCCTACCCTCCTACCAACATGTATCCTCAAGATGATTACTATCTTAACTCAACTTATGATTATCCATCCACTAGTTGGGATAACTTTGATTGGGGATATGAATCCAGACCTCAATGTCCACGGCCTAACCCTGGACAACAGGACTATGATTACTATCCTTTCTAGAGCTACAATGATTATAGATCTCCACCCTTTGATGATCAACCTAACCCGATCTACAATCAAGAAGGATATGTTGACTATAACACCAACCCTCCCCAGTAATCCACTGAATATAGGTCACCTCCATTCTTTGAACAACCTGAGATGACCTACATCAGGGAGGGACCCGAGAACCTAGATATGTTGACTCCCTTAGATTTAACCCAAACCCACCCAACCCCGAACCAAACCATTCAGTCTAGGTGAACCAGATCCAAGACAGGGTGTTGGCTAACGTGAGGAAACCATACAATCTTTAGAAGCCCAGCCAACACCATGCACTGAAGCATTGGAGCCTATGATAAAAATGATTGATGAGCTGAATAGCTCTTTATTGGATTTGCTCCAACATGTTAAGGATAGGGGCCTGGGTGAGTTTCTACTTGGGAAATTATCGAGGTTGAGGATGAAATTTGTGGTTACCCTAGTCCAATATTTTGATGATTCTCAAGATGAACCCCTGATGGGAACACCATCATGAGCCCTAACTAACTCATTTTGACCTATAAAAGAAAACAAAAGCTCCTACATAACCAAGTAAAAGGCCTAGTTCAATGAATAACTATTCTGAGAGGAAAATAAGAAACAAAGGGTAAAACTGCAATTTTACCATTGCAGTACATCAACGGGATTTCTCAGGGGCTAAACATAGGTCAAATGATCTTAACAAGATAAAAAGTGAGTTGGTTCAATCAGAAAAGGGTTAATGTGAAATTTGGGAATTAAATGACTTCTTGTAACCCTAAAACAAACCCACTTAATTGAACAAGGTTCTGGTCAGGATAAAATTCACATAAATCCACTAAAAATCATGAAAAAATATCCTCTAGGGTTTAGAACCTTCAATTTGGCCTTTGGAACCTATTTTACCTAAATAGGGGCCACAGTTAATTATTTACCCTAAATTGGGTTTTTGTGTAAAATATCCAGTCAAACATGGTCAAAACTAATATCCAACTTCACCATTGGATTCCTTAGGTCCAAATTAGGTTTATACCAAAATTTAGACCTAAGGGAAGTTTACCTTGACCTACTTTGCAAAACAGTCCAACCCGATTACTTTTATGCCCCTAGCTTTTGAAAACTTTGCAGAGGCCCCCCTATCTTCCTTGTCATTCTTTGCAATTAGGTCCCTCCACCATTACAGTAGAGGAGTCCTACTCCGACGAGGATTCAAGAGGGGATTTCTCCCTGATTCCTCAGAGACTCCCTCTCAAAATTGAAAGGGAGATTCTCTAAGGAATTCCCGATCATATGAATGCAATCCCAAGCCCTGATTGTCACCCAATCTCTCATGCGAATGCATGAGAGATTTGGGTATCTCTCTCATTCCATGTCTGGTGAGGATACCTGTGCTTGGAAGCTTGCCTTCTAAGCACAAGGCCCTTTGCTAAAGACTATAAAAGCACCCCCTGACCCGACCGTCCATTCTTAGCTTGGTTTGGCCAGAGGCAACCCCTTAAATTTGTCTCTTCTCCTCCCTCAAAATATCCAGAGAGCTTCGACTCCTCCTCCTCCCTCCTCTCGTCGCTCTGCCACAATACCAGTGGCAGAGTCATCTCCGCCTCCTTTGTCTACGTCGTGCCATACCTCCGCACGCGCCAGCTACCTCCTCGTCATCACCGTCCCCCTCCATTGGAACCTTCATCTTCGATGGCGGCAGGTACGCGTCGACCACCATCTCGCCCCCCTTCATCCTTAAACGAGGTTAGGTATCTTCCCCTCTCTCTACTCTTTATTTTCCCCCTCTTTATTTCCCAAAACACCCCTTGACAACCATAAACCATCCTCACCTTCTCCACCTCCGACAGACCACCGGCGAGGTGTATCCATCACTCCACACATCCATTCACCTCGCCAAACCCCTCAAAATCTTCGCCACTGTCCACTGATCATTCCCCCCCTCTCCATCGACCACCACAGCCTCTACACATTGCCCCCGAACAGACCCATCACCACAGCCACAGATCGACCTAGGCACGCATGCCTAGGTCATCCCGCACCACGCCACCCACAGAGCCACCTTCGTCGTGTCACGGTGAAGCTTTCTAAGTGTTTTAACAGGGCCGTGAGGCCGTATTTGTGGTGACAGGCTTTGACCCCTATCCGCCATTGAAGCAAGCTGAAGAAGCTTGCTATCTTCGCAAGTAGCCTCCAGGTACCAGGAGACCAAGTCCCAGGTGCACGGCTTTCCTCCACGAATAGCATTAGCCATCTATCAAGGGCCAAAGCACTCTGCAGCAGCTACGATTGAGAGTAATCTTCTGCGGGTGCGTATGCGAAGCGGGTGGGACTTTTAGTTCGACCTCGGTTGTTTTGGAGCAAGCAGCGCGGTATAAGTGGTAATTATGTCAAGGGCTTATTGCCTCCTAACACGGGTGGAGGTCCCCTCGCCCACTCACGCCTCGTCCGTGCCCACTACTCCGAGGACCTAGTAGCCTGACCCGTTTACCCGAGCACTCCTCGAGCATCACCCACGCCGGTGTGCCTGGACCCAAGCACGTTAACCCGACTCGTTTGCCCAAGAAAGGCTCTGGGAGAGTGAGCCTAAGAGAGAAAAGAGAGAGCGTTCACAGGGGAGGGTAGGGGTAGGTTTTGCACTTGTGTGTAGGGAAAGGAAGAAGGAAGAAGGAAGAAGGAAGAGGAAGCTGAAGCTGAAGAAGAAGCTAAGGAGAAGGAAGTAGAAGAAGCTAAGGAGAAGAAGATCGCAGAGAAAGTTGAGAATCAGAAGCTAAGGAAGGAAGAAGAAGAAAGGAAGGAAGAGAAGAAGGAAGGAGAAGATAAGGCCAAAGAAAGAAGGAAGGAGAAGTCAAAGAAGGAAGCAGCTGCAAAGAAAAAGAAGGATGAAGAGAAGGCATGGCTAAGGAAAAGGCAAAGCTGAAGCCAAAGGAAGAAAGAAGAGAAAGCCAAGGCAGAAAGAAGAAGGAAAGAAGAGCTAGAGAAGAAAGAAGAGAAGCCAAGAAAGAGAAGTCAGAGAAGGAAAGAACAGTGAAGAAAGAAAAGAAAGAGAAGAAAGAGCCAAGAGAAGAAGCAAAAGAAGAAAGACAAATCAAACCTTTTTAAGATGTCTGATTCTATAATCAGACGTCCAATTTCTCTTTATGCTACATTTTATTCATATACTTTTGCTTTCCATTCTGAATAAGGTTTTGAGTAATTTTATGTGTTCAAATTGCCTCTATTATTGAGATTAGTACATGAACTCCATTTACTCCCTGTGTTCGACCTCGGACTTAAAATTCGAGTAATAAAATTTATTTGTTTTCAAGGCGATTTCAACTATGCTATGGTGCATCATTTATTTTATAAACCCAATTTCACCCTCTCAACAACCCCCTTCAGGGGAGCCAATGTCTGAACCCACTCGGGCACCTGTCGAGGGGGTTACATTTTCTAAGATTGGAGATGACCAGGTTAGTCTAGAGCAACTGATTGAGGATGAACTGATTGCTTCACCCAAGATCCCCGAGCCAGGGAATGACAAAAAGTATGTCTCCGAGGACCATGAAATGACATATGATTTTGAGACATATATAAATGAGGATCAAGAATTCTTTAATTCTGAGGGTGAGGAATCTCTGAGTGACGTCTCACTTGAATTTAGGGAAAACGATTTTACTAAGGCAAATGGGCTTGAGGAGTATGACGAACCATTTGATAGCCCAATTATTGAAGATTTGGATTCGGTTGGGGCTAACTTGGAAGATTCAAATCCTCATTTACTAGAAGATTTAATCAATAGCCCCATTCCTCAACCACACCCTGAAGAGCTGAATTATGATATTCTTGAGATTACCATACCCAAGTCAATCCTTATTGAGCCACAATTGTTGGACTTGGGTACTTTAAATGGGGTGTCCAACGATTTGGAGGTCCCAGAAATATTGATTTTAGAGGTAGGAATTTGGCAATGAAAATCTGGAAGGATAATTCTATGGGAACTACAATTTTGGATATGAGGGTTCCTATTGACCTGAAACCACCTACTTTCTACCATGACCCTTACGATATCTTTCACGTGCAACACAAGCTTGATATAACTATCTTTCTGAGCTGAACTCTAAGTGGACATTTGAACCTAGTGAAGCAAATCTACCCGTTGTCCATCACTTTAGTCTTGGGTTGCACACCACAAAACCACGGGCCCAGCCCCACAAGATTAATAACCTTCGGTTTTGGGTGATTTTCATCCAGAACCTGAGAACCACTCAACCCTAGGGCATGGGTTTGCACCACAACTTGGTCCACATCTGTGGAATCTTCTGCTGGCGGGTCTGAGGAATAATCTTTTGATTTTGATTCTGACCCGTACTTGTGAATTCTCAATTTCTTCCTTGTACGTATGTTATGCCTAGCTAAAGGTAATAAATTTAGCATGTGTTTATATTCCACATTCTCTGCAGAGCTGATTGGATTTTCATGTTATTCAGGTGATATTATGTTTACTTCGCCTTTTCATGTCTTTATTTCTACAATGAGGACATTACATCATTTAAGCATGGGGGAGTGGATAATTAATTCCTGAAATCATTTTGTTAACTCCGTAGAATTTCTTTTAGTTTCTTTTAAAAAAAATTTGAAAATCCAAAAAGACAAAAAATAGAATTAGGAGAAGAGAACTTAAGCTTTTGGAAGTTATTAACTTTAGGAAATGATACGATAGGACCTGAACATTTAAACTCTTCAGGTCTTCAGGCTTAATTAACCCGGGTGTCCACTCAAATGTGTACTTAATCCTGAGTCCTCGCCAAGTTATTCAATTTTAATTGGTCAATAAATTGGAGTGATAAGTATATGACTTATCAACTCTCCCTAAGATTTGAGGGGACTTTAAGCCTAAGCATCTACACACTTTTTGCACTAACTCACTTTTTGACGGTTTCTTCAGAAATTGGATAGCTAATGAACTATCTAGGGTGGTATGGTTGGCAAGTTATCGGTGATAACAGTTCATCAACCGGTTGTCCAGAGCCCAGCCACAAGACCATTTTCTTCGTACTTCCTTTAGGTAAATCTTAGATCAGGGAAGCCACCTACTTAGAAAAAAAAAAAGAAATGAAAAAAAATAAAAAGGAGAAAATAAAAAAAAATAAACAAATAAAACCGCACTTCACTGCATGAGTATGACTGGCAAGTTGCCGTAGGTAACAGCCCATTGGCCGATTGTCCATAGCCCAACTCACAAAAATGCCAAATAATTCCCAAAACACTTAGGGAAGAAGTGGGGAAGTAGAATAAATCAGGGAGATATACACTGGGTTCACCCTTGTGTTGACCCCATAAATAAAAGTAGGGAGAAAGCTACCGTTAAAAAAGATAAACCTCTAGGCAAGGTCACCTAGGGTCGTAGAAACCCAAAGTCCTTTTCAATGGCCACCTAGTGAGTCTTTCACTCCTTTCACTAAATGCTTAGCACTTAGAGTCCTTTTTGAGTCTTGGGCGAGTTGGGTAGCTGTAAAAGGTTATCCCGAAACTCTCAAACTCCAAAAGTCCAAAAAAAGTTAGAAAAGAAGAAAAAAAAATAAAAAGGACTTGGGCGATCTGCATTCTGGCAGACACCCCGGTACTGTTGAGTCTTCATAGTTTAGGACCTTAGTTGAAATTTTCTATTATTAATAAACAACTTAGGCCTAAGCGATCAAGTCCTAATTCTATTTTTATACATAGCATGTAGTTTAATTTTGCCAGGGTCTAGCAAAAGATAGGCATGGGGGTACGATATAGATAGATCTATTTAGGTTAAAATGCATAATCATGCATGTCCATAGGCTTAGATTTGCATTTCATGTTATAAGTATTGCATAGCATGCATCATTCTGCATTTAGAGTAGTTGTATATATTTTAGGTTAATTAGGTCCTTTTTATGGTCAGGAGAGAAGATGATTTATTTTAGGGCCTCGGATGGACGATTGGACCATACGGATCTGATCAAGACAACGATCGAAGTCTAACGCCTCCGAAATCATCTAGATAGGAGTCCCATAGCATCATATGAAGTTTGAGGAAGATCAATGGCTAGGAGGGCAATGTGACATCCTTATGGGCTTCGGATGAAAAATCTGACAGTATGGATGGTTCCGGAGCAATGATCGCAGTTCGGCAGTGCAGAAATCATCTCAATTAGAGCTCCGTAGCACCCTCTGCAACAGACAAAAGATGGATGGCCCAGATGGTGCCACGTGGCACCATCCAAGTCACCCAATATCAACCGTGCTCCATGAGCTAAAGGAGAGCCACTCTAAATCGCAACCGTTGGATCTCCATCCAATGGTCTTGAGAGGATGCACATACTTTTGTCTTCTCGACAATCCATGTTGGTAGCATGCTAGGTAGTGCCCTCGCCTGAGACACAAGGACCACCATTCGAATCCCACTGTAACACCTAATTTTGTGAAGCGTGGATGCAATCGAATTGCGTTTGTTGGATGCCATCAAGCGGCGGGGAGTGCGGCAACATGGCGAGATCATATTCGCTTGATGCGTGCACATGCTAGATCACGCAATAACTCACCCTCGATCACATGTGCATGATCTGCGACGCTGGTCCTCGAGTGATCTCAGCCTCTCATCGCTCATCCAATGACCATGTTCCTCTCGCCATGCTCGTTCAAACCTTAAGCGCACGCTCAATGCGATTTCAAGCACGAGCTCCATGCAAACGTCAGCCATCAGATTCAGATCGGACGGTCCTCAACGCTCCAACCTCACAGCAGGTGTGCGTACGGAGGGTGCACATGCGTGAGCGCCACCCAGCCCTTTAGCAACATCCAAGGCATTTGATGTTGCTATAGCCCATGGACAGATTTCCTCCTCTTCCCTTCATTATAAAAGGACCCCTACACCTCTCCTTCCACTTCATCTCTTCCTTTCTTCCTCTCACCACCTCCAAGGCTCTAGAGCGAGCTTGTTCCAATCCTGGGATGCTCCTCTAGAGTAGAAAACCAAATAGTTTTCCCTCCCCCCATCCCCATTCGTGGAGCATCCCGTGGCTGTCCTCTCACCACCCTTCGGGAAGAAGATCCTCACAGCGAAGCCGTCCTGCCCCATCCTCCGACCTCCGGCTCCGTCCCCGTTCGTCCCGCTCCTCACCACCTTTCTATAGGCAACGTCAGAGCGAGTCATCCTCCGAGCAACCATCGAGGGGGTTTCTCTCACCTCTTTCTATCTTTTTCACTTTCGTAGTGTAGTATTTTTGCTTTCGTAGTTGTAACAATCATTTATTCATAAATAGATGATTGTTCTTCTCTCCCTCTCTTTTCATTTTGCAAGTAGATTAGCTAGATTTCATCCACCAGATCTCTTACCCTATTAAAAATACCAAAAAAATTAGAAAAGACAAAATGACAAAAATAAATAAAAGTGAAACGCGGATCTTTCAAAACCAAACGTTCGCCTCCCCATTTTCGACCAGGGACTCACTTTTTGAGTTTCGGTTATAAATTTTATCTGATAAATGTGTTTGACGAGCTACAATGACGGGTCCTCCAAACCCTAATTTTAATTTGTGAAACATGCATTGATCAGAGCACAGTGGCGGTTATCGTCCAAGAGAAGCACGGTCGTGAAGTCGAAGACGTAGTCGAGTTGAGAACACTATAGTGGACACGGTTGCGGGTGTCAATGCTGTCACCACCAATCACGGTGATGGGTACAGCGGAGGCACAACATGGTGGTGGTCTTCGGTGGCAAGACGTAGAGGAGTTGAGGCACGGTTAGAGGACTCTGTGATTTTAGGTGGAGAGGAAATTCCTCCTCCTCATGGAGGAAGATGCTGGATCTGGAGAGGGGGCACCTCCCCTCAGAGTGGAGATAGCCTCCCCTATCGTCCTCTTTGCCTGTTTATAAAGAAAGAGAGAGAATCAGAGAAGGAATTAGTGAGAGAGAGAAAACTTAATTGTCATTTTATGTTGCCAAAAAAAAGAGAGATAGAGAGAAAATTTGGGGAGAGATATTCTTGAGGGAGGGAGAGAGAGAGGGACAGTTTATTTGTTGCCTTTTTTTTATCTTTCCTTTTCATTGATTTTTCCTTTTGCGTGAGACTTCCAAACAAAGATTTCCATGAAAAATATTTTTTATTAGAAAAAAGGAAATCCTTCAACATAGAAAGTGGATAATTCATTTTTTCTTTGCATTCCAAATTGAGTAGGATTCCATCCAAATTCCCCTTACATAATGATGTAATGCATGAAATGATGATTTTACATCTTACATAATTTTGTTAATATAATGGATACTCTAAATTAACTTCTTATCTCAATGACTATGTACTTAGGCTCTAATTTTGTTCACTAAAGTTGGCCTATCAAATACCCCCATGCCTAAGTTTTGCTAGTCCCGAGCAAAATCATACGAAACAGACCACGTTTCTAGGCCAGATTTTATCGTCAAGAAGACTTATCGTGCCACATCTCTAGAAATTAGATTGAAATACCAACTATAGGCCTAAAGGTACTCAAATACCAACCATGGTACGGACCTGACTAGCCTCAACCTTAGGTTCGCCATGAAGGTTTCTGAGGCCCGCAAAAACTGCCCAAAGGTTCGTTGACCCTAGCGGTTAAAGCACCTATGCATATGTGTAGCAAGGCTAAGTTCAGTTTGCTAGTGCATTTTTAGTAAGAGAAAGAGGGAGAAATATTATTTTGAGAGTTTTCTCTCTTTCTTTTTTAAATTCCCCTAGACTCAACAGTGGATTGGCCCTAAACAGGATCTGTATCGGATTCCTTATCCCCACCATCAAACCTCGTAGGGTCCTTGGTAATCAATGCTTTGGGATAGCACTACCCATGGCAACCCCTAGAACCCTAGCTTTCGACACTTCGGGTTAGTGTCGTCCATGGCGTTCTATAGCTAAATTCAAACCCTGGTAATCGATATTTCAAGATAATGCCGCCCATGGAATCTGAACTAGCACGAGATGCTTCCATGCCCCTGGTAGGATATTTAGATATCTTAGGAGACAACCATCGAGGAGATGATATGTTATAATGCATCTTCAAGGGGATTGTTTTACATTCCTCCTCTCTTTGTAGGGAACTCATCCAACCAACTCGTGTCTTCGAGCCACTCCTAAGTCAACTTTTCGGGAAAATATTTTTAGAACAGACACTTTTTTGGCATTATTCTTTTTTATGCGCACTGAACCAGACCAGTGTGTGATTTTTCGGTGCCTAGGTTACCAAGTCCCACAAACCAAAGGGCAGGTAACAGGACTAAATACTCCCTAAGCCTTAGACTTAATACATCGGCCTCACAACTCCCTCAACCTCTTGAGGAATAGTCCAGATCTTAACAAATATGTGAGTGTTTAAGCCCTAGAATAGACCCAGGAAGCCTAAAGTCAGTATCCCTTACTTATCTCCTTTTCTTTAGCACTTCAAGACTTTATTTATTAATTCATTATGGCCAAGAACTTAGGTAACTCTTCCATAATCAACTGCTGGGATCAACACAATTTTGCACATTTTCTTTCTGTGTCTCTCCTCAATATTTTTGAAATTTAGCTCACAAAGATTTCATCTCCTTTTTCTCTCTTCTTCTCTTTTTTTTTTTTCAAGATGGATGCCTTAATTTCATGCGAAATATGTATAAATGCTATGAACAACCTCAGGTTATATCCCCCCATGCCTAAATGTGACAATGTCTTCATTGAAAAGCAAAGGCACAGAAAGATATTACCTAAGGTGGAGTTAGGATATCTCACAATCGGGCTCTAGAAGGGAAGTAGAAGGAGACCCAAAGAAGATATGTAACAAACCTGGCCTGGCAAGTACATAACTCAAGATGTTGGCCAGCTGGTGATGGATAGTGATGCCAAATGCTCGCCAGATACAGGTAAAAAGAGGGTACTCCTGAACTATGGTTGGAAGTTTTACATGATACACGTGAGTAGTGACCACTAGTAGTGTGCAGCGAGGAGGCAAAGGCTCCTCAAGCATATATGTGTGAGTAATAGAGGATGCAAAGAAGGACACCATAAGGATGATGGGTTGACATGAAAAAGCATCAATCCACACTCGCCACTCTACCATAGGATGTATTTGTCTGGTTACCCCCCTGTAAAGTAGGAATGTGAGCAGAGATTTTAGGAAGCTATTTCTACAGGAGTTGAAGTCTCTCAGGTGTGAGGTAGGGAAGAGGGTCAAAGAAGGCTTGAGAGGTTTAGTATTCTTCCTCGACAGCCATTCTAGTTCCTGAATGTCATCAGAAGCAGCCTTAGTTACTAATTGCCTTTCATGCTGTATATCATTGGTGTACGTGTCCTGGAATGGGCCCAAATGTTCATCTTTCAAATTCAACCACTCGAGGGTGTTGCCCATTTCATTATCATGTAGAAGTGGTTGAGAAGAAATAGGGTTATGAGTGTCCTCAATAATGACATCCCCAGGTTCTTGTTTGACGCTAAGATCATGTCCCTGGGGTGTATAGATTCCTTACTCAAGAGTAGTTATTGCTTCCAGTCCTTCCGAATGTTGAGAGGATGATCTTGATAGTCAAAGTTATGTAGGAATCCGGATTTGGCTAAATCAGTTAGATCATCTAGGGGTAAGTCCTCGAACAAAACATATTCTCCCCTAGATTCTCTCCATACTTTGAGTTTGTTCCTTCCAAAGTCATCATCATCCTCGTTAATGTTTCTTCCCATAGACTTAGAACAATCTTTCACACCAGGATCAAGAGCTTCCTCAAAAATCAATTCTTCATGTCCCTGTGACCATATTGATCCAGTTCTTCCAATTCAGTCTTAATTTTCTCATGGTCATTGGTTTTTGGGACTTGTGAATCCTCAAAATAGTCAATGATAGGTGTTGGTCCCCATGATAGGGGAGTGTGGATATTATCACTTCCTTCCAATATGATTTCATCCAGCATCCAAGACTCCTAGAATTTGTTAATTTCTGAATCATAATCTTTAGGGAGATCTAATTGAGGTGCAAGGTCCTCAGAAGTGTAAGGTATATGTTCATCATCCCTCGGATGGGGTACAGATTCCACCTCAAAATTCATAATGGGAGTTGGGTTGACTATTTGACTGCGACCCATTTCATCAAATGTAACAAAGATACTATCATTCGGGACGAGTTCATCTAATGGGCCCATTTTCTCCTTCCAATTAAGATCAGGTGGATAGTGACCAAGATTGCATTCTAGTGGGCATATCTCATGAGGGACATCTAAGTGATAGCTACTGCTCAAAATAGGATCACTGTTGTCATTGTTTTCCTCAAAATTATCTTGGTAATTGGGCGTATAGAGGTAGGGATCAGAATTGACTATAGGAGGATCGCTAAGCTGGCTAATCTCTTTTGTTAATCTTTGACTATTCCTCAAAATCTCTCCCATAGAATCCATCATTTCTTTCTGTTGTTTTTGCTTTTCTATCATAAAAGAGGAGAGGCTACTATTAGATTGGGGAGGATAGTCAAGCTCAGGGTTATAATCCCTAGGAGTTTCTATCCAACTGGGAGTGTAAGAATCATCATGGGTGGGTGGGTTGGGCATAGTCGTGGATGGGTTAGGGATGGTGTATCCCTCTCCTAGGTTCTGCTCATGATCACAAGATTGGGGAAAAATCAGACCAATGTTCCTATAGTAGGAGTAGAAAGGATCCCATTGTTCATCAGATGATGGATAGCTACAAGTCATGGGATTCGATATTCTGGGGTGAGGAGAAATGAAGTAGTTATTGTAATCCATTTGAAAACACGACTTTGAACAACACACCCCAATCAAACGCAAGGCAATGGGACTCTCTTTACTTTCTTAGAGCAATTTTAAGCCAACCTCCAATCTACCCCTTAAAGTTGTCAAATGCGGTCAAGTTTGCACCCATCCATTCCCACTTTAGTGGTATAAGGAGCTGTGACTTGAGATCCCTAACAAGCTCTTTGGAGAAGAATAGAGGTTGTTTACGTTCTCTTTTGGTGGCAAAAGAAGTTTAACAATCAATTACGTGCCCTAAGTCAACCTTCGCGTGCCCTAGGACTTACACCTTGCTTTAATGATACTCTCAGGTAATCAAGTGAGAAGTTACTCCAAGGATGAACAAAGGGAGGAAAGTAGGGCGAACCCTTCCTTTGAGGCGATGCATAAGAGGTGCCTCTTAACTACACTTTTGTTCCTTTAAGGGGTGTCCCCCTCCGTGAAGTATCAAAAACACTTAGTTAGAAGATAGTACCACCTCCACAAAGTGAAATAGGAGGGTCTGCACCAATAAAGAGATCGATGCCTATAGCCTTAAGGGATCGAGCCTTAGTGTGGTGCCTAATGTGAGTGCTCAATGTCAAAAGTGTGCATCACACTGCAAATCATTTTTTGCTTTTGAAAAATGCAGACAAGTCCCTTTGAATCAGATCAAGTGTGGTTTAGATTTTTAGGTCGAATCTGATTAGCAATCACAATTTCAGTTAGGCAACCACTGAATTAGTTCAATTCAATCAATTTTGCTGGTCTTGAGATTTAATCGACATGCAATGCGTGAATAATAGTTGGATGCAAAGATAAAATGATATACCTATCTCCAGCAATCTTTGTGCAGATTTGGTAGCAATGCAACAATGAGATCTAATGTGTTGCTCAATTACCCC
Source organism: Thalassia testudinum (assembly GCA_037157565.1). NCBI lineage: Eukaryota > Viridiplantae > Streptophyta > Magnoliopsida > Alismatales > Hydrocharitaceae > Thalassia > Thalassia testudinum. The sequence goes on along the minus strand of JAZHRO010000036.1, from coordinate 17,793,248 downwards.
TAAATGCATGCACCTAAGGACATGCAACTCCTAAACAAGCAACACGATATTTTTTTGTCCTTTTGTTTTTAGAGCAAGCATGCAGAAAATGAATCACTCACATAGAAGAATAGTGCCCCTAGTAGCTAAAAAAATGTGAGGACAGACCCCCAAAAATCAGCCCCAATTACTACAAGGGTGAGAGGGTAGACATAAAATTTGTGACAAAGGAGAATCCTCTGTGAAAGTGGGATCCAGGTCACCTATGCCTTCTTCGGGTGTGTGGACATTGCTCAAGGTCGACGTCGTCTCTCAGCTGCAGCTGTTGCCTCGTTAGATTCCTCGCACAGAAAAGACAACAATTGGTCCGATCACTATGCAATTCAGAGTGATCAGAAATAATCAAGTGAAATTATTGCATCTGTTGCCTCCCCAACAATGACCCATTTGATCGAGAGTTTTTTTCGCTTGTAGAAATATGTCAGAAAAATATGTCATTGTAATGTGTAAATCGTGGTGGAAAAATCCTGAACAAAACTGATTATTAGTAAAACTAACCATGGTGGATTAAGTCATATCCACTGGGAGGAACAGATCAATAAATTCACGAATAAGTTTGCCTTGTATTCGTCCAATCGAATGTGAGATCCATGCTCAAATTCACTGTGAAATGCGACGAAAGGAGGAAGACACACAATAATTTAAGAATGTAAGGTTATCTACATAATTTTTCCTTGATAAAATATTCAATAAATATGAAATCAGTAGTGGCATCTCATGTAATGTCCAATTGCATGCATACTAGAGAGAAATTGTGTAAATTTGAATCCAAATCCAATGTTGAATGATGCGCATAACAAGGGTCAAGTGAATACGAGAAAGCACAAGTGCACTACTACAAATTCACCTCAATATAATAATCAAAAAATAAAAATTCCCACATCTCATCAATGGCATGCAAATGTAAATAAAAATCAAACCCAAAACAGAGCTTTTCTTCCCTTCATGCATGCGTGGAGGAGAGGCGATGGCGGACCGCGGGAAGCTCGAAGAAAGTTAGCCATGATGAGGGATGCACATGGGCGGTGACGGCGCGTTGAATGGTGGCCAAAGCTACCACCGACGACGAGGAGGGGTGGCAACAATGGCGGGTGTCCACGTGGATGTGTGGGCTGTCGTGGTTGGCTCTGAGGGAGTGGTCGAGCTCGTGAGGGTGCCGCGAGTCCATTGGAGTCGACGACGTGGTGAATGGAGGGTGGAGGGACTGGGTACGTGTGGACGTGGACGGTGAGCTTTGGGTGCCTCCTCTTTGTTGACAGAGAAGAAGAAGAAGAGGAGGATTAGGCCAGGCGTGCGCACGGGCTATTGGCACCAGCTACTTCACGCAAGGGTGTGGGGTGATGGAGTGATTTTCACTTTGAATAATTAATATTAAGATAATAAATCGTTGCAGCACAAAAGGTGGTGGAAAATCTCTCAATCAGAGATTAAACAGATATGAATTTAAACCATAATAATGGATGTCATATCCACAGGGAGGAATAGACCAATAAATTCACGATAAATTTACCTCTTGTTTACTTAAAAGTAATTTCATTCATTCATCCTAATCCTAAAGAAAGAACACTAATAGATGAATCAAATAACCAATCTCTAATTTCTGGAAAGAGATGGACCAATCACGTAAATTCTCCTTTACTAGAATACTCCTATAAAATCAATCGACCCCAAATATTCAATGGCATCCAATGTAAAGCATAATATCACCATTTAATGTAAAGCTAATAAATGGGGGAAGATAATCATGCAATTTGATAAGCCAATTAATTGGAGCAAATTAAAGGGGCTTGGCTATAAATTCATTCAATTAATAAAATAATAAATGAAAAATCAAGTTTTGGCAATGGCAGCACATGTAATATATAATTGAAGGGAAAATAGAGCTTTCACTCTCTCTCCTCCTCGCGTGAGAGATGGAGCACCAGCAACGGAGCTGCTATGGGGGAAGGTTGACTGACGCGTGGGGATCACGATGATGGTGACAGAATGACGAGAGGTGGCCGACGGGCGGAGGAGGGCCGCAGGCCTGTTGGAGAAGGCGACAACCGTGCATTTGGCTGCGCACGGGTGCACTCCTGCAGGGCGCTGGTGGCGAGGTCGAGCGCCTGCAGGAGGGGGTGCGCCTGTTTGCGGGGAGCGCTAGTGAAGCGAGGGCGCATGCCTATAGGTTGCTTGGTGAAGGCACCGGCGGAGGTGATGGCACTGCAAAGGGTTTCCTGCGTGGGTGCGTGAGCGGGCTAGAAGGGGGAAGCGTCTGCGGGCGTGGGTGGGGCGGTGCTAGCGCCTGCAGGGCGGTTGGAGTAGGCTGGAAGGTGATGGCGCTGTGCGGGTGCGCACGGTGGAGGCGCTCTAGGGAGGCGCTGTGCGGGTACGGACTGGCAGGTGGGGCACTGGCACTGGAGCGGCACTGGTTGGAGGTGTTGGAGGTGGGCTTGCGGGCGCTGGAGGAGGGGAAATGCCTGCAGTGGTAGCGTGCTGCAGGCGGGAGCCTACAGGCTACTTGGTGCGGGAGCGGGTGGGGCAGTGCGCTTTGCAGTGGAGAGCACTGGAGGAGGGGGGGCGCTTGCAGTGGAGGCTGTGGCTGGCATGAAGGTGATGGCGCTGCAGAGGGGGGAAGCTCTGCGGTGGAGAACTTAGTGCACAGTGCACGCGGTGGGTTCACCGTTCCTGGATGATTAATCCTCCTCTCCTTTCTCTGCCTCCTCTTTAACTCCTCTCTTCCCGCATGCATCAGTTAAGGGATTTTCAAATCCCTTAGCTATTTTTTATCAGCGGCTATTGAGGGTGCCCAGAGGATGGGGAAAAGAAATGCCGCCAGTTGTTTGAAAGGGTAATTTACCCTCCCCTCCTTATTCTTTTGCCAAATATTCTTCCTGCACATAAAAAAAACATAAAATCATTACATATTAAGTTATAGAATACTATAAAATAGATGTAAACTTAAATCATGATGCATGCAAACGTTCTATAACTTAATGTAGTTGTTAACAAACCTAAAAGGTACAATTAAAGTTACTTAGGCGTAATATTAGTCCATTAAAATGGACTCATCATGGGGCACGGTCTGCTGTGTGTCAGTGAGCGTGGGCGCGACCATTGGCTGTGGGCACCGGCTAGAGGGAAGGAGAGGCCGTGCATGGGGCTTCTACGAGCAAGCGTTGTGTGCGCCTGGTGCGTGGTGTTGGCGTTGTGTGAGGGGGCACGGTGGTTGTCGGTGCATGCAGGGATGGTGGCGATGCATGGAGTTGGTAGTGGCTGCTGTTTGGTTGTTTGTTGAAGAAGAAGAACAGAGGAAGAGGAGGACAAGGTCAGCCTTCCTCCTCAGACGTCTGGGGAAGCACCTAGATGTCTTAAGTGAGGGGGACGGTGCACAATAGTAGAGAAGGATCACAGTGGCGGTTGTCGTCGAGGCGAAGCACAGTCATTAAGTTGAAGATGCAGTCGAGTTGAGAATGCAGTAGCGGATGTGGTTGCTGGTATCGGTGATGTCACCACTGATCGGGGTGATGGATTCGGTGGAGGCATGACACAGTGGTGGTCGTCGAGGCGAGACGCGATGGAGGAGTTGAGGCATGGTCAGAGGACTCTATGATTTTGGATGGAGAGGAAATTCCTCCTCCTCGTGGAGGAAGATGCTGGATCTGGAGAGGGGGTACCTCCCCTCAGAGAGGAGATAGCCTCCCCTACCATCCTCTTTGCCTGTTTATAAAGAAAGAGAGAGAATCAAAGAAGGAATTAGCAAGAGAGAGAAAACTCAATTGTCATTTTATGTTGCCAAAAAAAAGAGAGATTGAGAGAAAATTTGGTGAGAGATTCTTAAGGGAGAGAGAGAGACAGGGACGATTTATTTGCTTCCTTTTTTTTATCCTTCCTTTTCTTCCATTTTTCCTTTTGCATGAGACTTCCAAACAAAGATTTCCATGAAAAATAATTCTTATTAGAAAAAAGGAAATCCTTCAACATAGAAAGTGGAGAATTCTTTTTTTCTTTGCATTCCAAATTGAGTAGGATTCAATCCAAATTCCCCTTACATAATGATGTAATGCATGAAATGATGATTTTACATCTTACATAATTTTGCTAATATAATGGATACTCTAAATTAACTTCTTATCTCAATGACTATGTACTTAGGCTCTAATTTTGTCCACTAAAGTGGACCTATCAAGGCACACTCACCCGAAAGGGTGCGAGGAGCCCGTGGTGCTCGAATCTTGGAAGACAAGGGTCGTACGACCCATAGTCGAAGTAAGTCCCTTGCCAAAAATTGATTATCATGAATTGCCTCTTTTGGAATTGCTAGGGTATCCTCAATGACCCCACTACCAATCGGCTTAAGAATCTTATCCACTCTCACAATCTTAAGTTGATTTTCTTGATGGAACCTTTTGCTGATCCCACTGATATTGGTACTACCATGCATGCCGTAGACTTTGATCATTCCCTAGCCCTCCCTAATTCCCCTAAAATCTAGTGCTTTTGGAGAGGTTCCCTTGCAATCTCTTGCATCTTCTCCCATCCTCAGGTGCTTACGATTGATTGTTCAATCGGTGGAAAAAACTTCAAGTTTTCCGCCATTTATGCATTTTCTGATGCTGCTCAAAGGGTTGATCTTTAGGACCACCTCTCATTTGTTGCCACCATCAACCCCACTCCCTGGATCATTGGTGGGGACTTCAACTACATTCTTAGACCCTCTAAGAAAACTAGAGGGACCCCCTTTCACGATTCCCAAGCTACCCCCTTCAGATCATGTATTCACCATTTGGCTCTGATTGAGATGCCCATCTCGGGGTCCAATTACTCGTGGTGTAATTGTAGGTGCGACCAAGCTCATATCTACCAAAAATTGGATCGTGTTCTTTTTAACTCTGATGCTCTCCGATGTTGCTACTGGTTCGTTCCTTCCTAGGCATAACTTTTATCATGCCCCCTTTTGCTGTCGCTCCACCAAAAACCTGAATCCCATCTACGTCCCTTCCACTTTCAGAACTTGTGGCTCCACGATCCCTCCTTCCGTGTGCTTGTTCAGAATTCCTGGGCTAAGTACAATACCAACCCTTCCCTTGATCCCATATCCTCTATATACTCTAAGCTGGCTGACTTGAAAAGAGCTCTCATTCATTGGAACAAATCGACTTTTGGGGACATTCAGACTACAGTGAAAACCCTTGAGGCTCGCTGTGATGACTTAGACTCGAAACTGTCCTCCCACTGGGATGACTCCCTTGCTACTGAGCTCACAGATTCTTGCATTCTCCTTAATGATGCTTATGCCAAGCTTAGCGATTTTCTCCATCAAAAAGCCAAGATTGACTAGAGTACAAAAGGGGAGTCTAATACCAACTTCTTCTTCACGACTATCAAGCACAGATCGGCCAAATGCCTCAAAGCCAACTTGGCCTCTACCATAGGAGATGGCTCCTAGCATGAGGCAGTTCGGAAGAGTCAATCTTACTTCCAAACTCTCCTTACTAGTGAAGCCACTGGTGACCCCACCAAGCTTTTGGAGAATATTCCCCGCTGATTTCTGAAGCAGATTCTAATCTTCTCCTGGCATCCCTACCTAGGGCAAAATTTGGGAAATCCTCTCCTATTCTCCAAATAATCGCACCCCTAGGCCGGATGGGTTCAATGCAAAGTTTTCGTTAACTTCTGGGACATTTTAAAAGATGAGGTGACTCAAGCAATTGGCCATTTCTTTACTCACTGTAAAGGCCCCAGGTCTTTCAACAATACCTTCATATCTTTAATCCCCAAGAAAATGAATATTGGGAGTCTTGCGGACTACCGTCTGATCAGTTTGTGCAATGTCATCTATAAGCTTGCTTCCAGCATTCTTGCTAATAGACTTGCTGGTATTATCTCTAAGATCATTTCCCCTGAGCAAGTCGACTTTATCAAAGGCTACTCTATCTTTGATCATATCTCCACCACCTTTGAGCTTACCCAACGCATCTATTGTAAGGTCTTCGGTTCGAACATTATTATCCAACTAGACCTTCGAAAGGCTTACGACCGTGTTGAATGAAATATTCTTTTCTGTATCATGGAGCGGTTTGGGTTCAGTGCTAGTGTGATTTCTCTTGTCCGGGCTTGTGTGAATCATGAAGGTTCCTCCATCCTTATAGATGGAGCCCCATCCCCCTTTTTTAAACCTACCTATGGTCTAAGACAGGGGGATCCCCTATCCACCTTTCTCTTTGACATCTTTATGGAACCCTTCATTCGCTACCTGAAAGAGCTTGCCTTCCAGGGTAAGATCAAACCCTATTCCATTAAGCGGGGTGTCAATGCCCCTCTCTCTCCTTTACACTGGCGACATTGTTCTCTTCACTAATAGCTGCTCTCATTCCATTGATAACCTTGCCTCTTTTCTCAATTCCTTTCAGGAGTCTATGGGCCAATGTATCAGCCACTCTAAAAGCTTTTGTTTTGGCGGCAAAAATTTGCCTAGGGAGCGGATCAATCGTATTTCTCAAGTTTTGGGTATTCAGATAGGATCATTCCCTTTTACCTATCTTGGAAGTCCCATTTTTCTGGGGAGAACTAAAACATCCTATTTCTATGGGATCATTGACAAGATTTAGTCCAAGCTCACCAACTGGAAGGCTTCCTTGCTTTCATTTGCTTCTAGGCCTCTTCTCATCAAACATGTCCTATCCTCCATGCCTATACATATCCTATCTATTCTTGAGGTCCCCAATTCTATTATTAAGAAGATCCACTCTATTATGGCTAACTTTTTTTGGGGTTCCTTGCCTGGGGGAACCAGACACCACTAGATATCATAGACTGATATTGCTAAACCTCCTCAATATGGAGGCTTGGGTATCCTCAACCTTAAGGTTTTCTTCATGGCCTTAAGGATGAAGCATGCCTGGAACATTCTATCCTCTGATTCCCCCTGTACCAATATCATGAAGAGCCTTTATGGAAAAAACCTCTCTGGGTCTCTTTATACTCTGGCCAGAGTCAAAGCCCTTAGGAATGCTTTCGATAGTATGCATCCTCTGGTTCATTGGGAGGTTGGTGAGGGAGCCATCGACTTCTGGAGCGATATTTGGTTGGGTGACTCCCCGCTGATCTCCTTTCTCCTGAGGCGGACTACCCTCCCCAGACTAAGATTAGAGATTTCCTCCTTGGTGCTCATGCCCATCCTCTTATGGCTCACATTCCTCAGGATATGCACTCCCAAATTATCTCTTTTTCCTTGAATCAAGATAAGGATGCTCCAATATGGATGCCTACCCGAGATGGTAATTTTTCTATATCTTCTGCCTATCGGTCCCACTTCACTTCCTTCCCTATAGACGAGACTGCCAAAGCTCTTTGGAATTTAAAACTCCCCCTCCGTATCTCCCTGCTGGCTTGGTGGCTCTTGAAATCCCATCTCCCCACCGATGACAACATTGCCAGGATCGGTATCCCTTTCCCTTCCAAATGCTCTTGATGCACCCAATATCCCAATTGTGAAACCTCTACTCATCTTTTTTCGCAAAGCCTCGTGGTGCGCAAGATTGCAAATCGTGTTTTCTCTAATAGCCAAATTGATTCTATTGACCCCAATAGATTTCTCAATATTATCCGTTCCCCTAACCGCTCTCCTAACCTCCATATCATTAAGGGGCTTATCCTCTTTATCTGGTATAATGTGTGGTGGGTTAGGAATAAGCTTAGGAATGGCAATTTTTCTATTAAGAACATTGATGCTTTGATTACCCAAAACTGGTATAACTTTGTCACGACCCACTCGCGACTCCCTGCAAGACCTGAGAACTGCTCGCCTCGATGAACCCCAAGACCTAATCGTCCAACGAAAAATAACCAAATACAATTCATTCCATAAACAAACCAGTAATGTAACTAAGTAAAAAATATATAACTAAAAATAAAGGAAAGAGAACATCAAACAGCTAGATTTTTACAGCATACAGTGGAAAAGTACGAATACAAATGTAGCTGGGCTCGACTGGGCCTAGTGCCTTCAACAGCCGGTGGCTTTGGCTGCTCGAATCCCTGACCTGAACATGGTTACAAAATTCAGAGTCAGCTAACGCTGAGTAGAGTTGTGATTAAGTTATTTACATGCAACTTAATTAAAATAGTAATTAGCTAAATATTCAATTGTCAGTTATTTATTTTCATTTATTTCTGGTTTATGTGTTTCCGGGTTGAGTACATTAATTAGGTTCCATAATATTGGTCAATCTTCTTGTTCCCTAAGGGAACAATCTTGCTTGTAGTTTTCCCACAATGCAAGATGTACACGTGGCACTCTCTTGGCTGAGAGAGTCTCCCATGGTAGTCCTACACCTGGTCTACTACCCTGAGGTCACGATCGCGATGTAACAGTGACTAAGTGCACAAGTAGCTACCCTACACTGGCATGCGTGATAAGTGCACGGGTAGCTACCCAGCATTGGCATGCGGTCAGTCATTTCCACTAGCAGGTATGCCCAAACGTACAGCACGGAACAACACAGGGCCTTGCCCTCTCAGAACAGGGGTCTCACCCCTCAAAACAGAATAGGGGTCTAGCCCCTCCATAGTCCCCGTACCCTCGTCTGACTATTTCGGTTTGCCCAACAAGCCTAACAAGAGTCGGTGTAGGGTGGCCAAACCTAATCCCAAGCCCCATGGGGTGGCAAGCTCCCCCCTACACTAAGTAGCTCACCTCGGTACCACGTATGCGAGGGCCAAACAGGAGTCAACGTAGAGTAGCCAAACCCACTCCGGGTCTCAACCCAAGGGGTGATAAGCTCCCCCTACACAAAGTAGCTCACCTCAGTATCACCTATGCGAGGGCCAAACAGGAGTCGACGTAGAGTGGCCAAACCCACCTTGGGTCTCAACCCAAGGGGCGACAAGCTCCCCTTTACTCTAAAGGGATAGTTGCTCTCCTCTATGCCATGTACATGAGGGCCAACTCACTTTCCTTAACCAAATCCGAATAGCTGCCCGTAGGCAACGTGTTCCAAAACCATCACATTTTCCGTACTATAGTATTCTTGGTTTCTTCCTAAATTCCCTGTAGGGTTCGTACATAGACTTTCTCATTTACATATCTGATTCATTAAATGCATAACAGAAACTCAAGATTCCATAATCGATTATTCAGTATAGGTATGTATTACAGGTAGCACAGGCAGCTCATGATTTATGGTAACTCATTTATTTATTAGCTACACATGCATTTCTTCCAGCCCTAGTGTTCATTTCATAACCTAGGGTTCAATTGAATCTATCTAAAGTAGCATGCATTCATCTCTTTCAGACCTAAGGTTCATCTCATAACCTAAGGTTCAATAGAAGCATGCAATTCAATTATCAATTCTGGAGTTAAAGAAAACCAATCTACCAGTTAACCGAGTGGAAAGGGGGCTTGTACGGTAGCTCTCGACATCTTCGCAGGTCCTGTATATTCAATAGACTGGAGACCTACAATATGGACCGACAAGTCAAATGGGCTCAAAACTACATAGACATTATATCATTACATAAAGGAACTCGAACAGAATCCAATGATGTTTCATTTGCGGAAATCCGACTCCGTTTGGGCCTTGGATGGGCCCAAAAACACCACTCTGACCAAAATCAGATGTCTGGGAAGAGCCTTAGATGTCTTAAATGCACTCAGGGGCTCACCTTGCTTAGGGTGACTTCTTTCAGACGTCTGGAACTTTGTGAAGACGTCTGAAGGTGTCTTCAGATGTTTGAAAATGCTCCCAGATGTCTAAAATTGCCTCGGTCCTCACACCGACGCCCCTCCCCAACCTCTAACACATTCACGTGAAGTCAGAATTTGGCAGGGAGAAAAATAATTGAAAAGAAATGTGCTATTAGACGTCTGGTATTACCTCTGGACGTCTAGACAGACGTCTAATGGTCTCTCCAGATGTCTGATTCTGTGGAAAAATAACTCCGCAGAACCATTTGCAAGCTCTCTCTCTCTCCTGCAAAAGCTACAACAACTACAACACCTCTTCGTCTCCTTCTGCTTTCAGGCCTCCGACCTCCTTTGCTCTCCACTTTCTCCTCCTCTTGCTCCATGCTCTCCCACTCCTCTCGTCTACAGTGTGGGAACGAATGGAGGAGGGGGGCTTATATGGAGTTCGGGGCATGGGGGAGGGAATGGCGTGGAATGGGGAGGAGTAGGGAGGAAAGGGGGGAGATGGTGTGAGGTATGGTGTAGGGGTGAGGTGTCATCTGTGAGGGGGTGGTGTACGATGAGGGAGGGGGTAACGTGAGGGGTGAGGGGGTGTAATACAGAGAAAATTGCAGGGCACCCTCGCAAGTTTTCCTTTTTCCTCATATACACACAATAAAAACTTAGGGGGGTTAAAATTGCACAAAAACCCCTAAAAATTTCGAAAACACCAAACAACCCTTGGGAAAGGTCATTTCAAACTTCAACCTTCGGGTTTGGATTCACTAACAACATACTAAACCCATCAAAGTAAACTGGTTAAAACCTCTGTTTAGGATTAAGATTACCATTGCAATTCGTAAACAAGCTGGCCAACTCTCCATTGCCTGGGTTGCTAGGAACGCGTATGGAAATTTTATGAATTGTGCATTTTGGACAACTCTCGCCAGGTCCCATGAGAAAGCCATTATTGAAGCCACTCTCCATTCTCTCGACATTTGAACCTTGGCTGCTGCCCTCCACTTTGACTATGAATCCTCTCTATTGTACTTTTGGTGGACCGGGAAACTTCTGGTTGCTTGGGCAGTTAAATAAGATTATAAGAAGCTGTTAATTCAAAAAGATAGAATTGGCTCTCTTAGCTTTATCTTCCCTACTGCCAATGTGGTTGCTAGCTTGATGATTCCCCTTGCTAAGGACGGTTGGAAGATCTGCTCTGACTTACAAGAGCTCAATAGATGGATCCAGGGCTCCATTTTTCTTGGCAAGCTCCAGTTCCCCTACATGATTTACTGAGCTCCTTTTTGCTGTGTGTTTTTCTCTTATACTAGGCCACGAGTCGTGGTCCCTCTTTATGTGTACTAGCAGGTTTGGTTTTGTCCCCTTACTTTTTGCCTACCTCTTGGGAGTGGGGAATGAATAAATTTTACTCGTTTTCTTAAAAAGAAAAAAAACTCAATTTTCCAATAAGTAGGCCCAAATTGATTGATTTATGGTTTCTATTAAAATTGAAAGGAAATTCTCAAATAAAAACTCCAATTTCAGCCTTAGTTAAATTAACAGGGTTCTAATGGAAATAAGTATAATCTAAGCCTTTTAAAAATCATTAAAAAATGTTCCCTAAGATTTAGAATAGTAAATTTTATAAAAAGAGTCCATTTTGACCTAAGTTAAAGATCAAGGTTAATAATTAATACATTTTGGGTTAAATTGTAAATTGACCAAGTAAACTTCATCAAAACCTTGAATTGAAGTCACCGTTAGATTCCATGGGTCCTAATTAGGTTACCCTAAGAGTTTAAAACTCATCTGAGTACATCTTGACCTACTTTGCATTTTGGTCCCTCATTGATGTTATGATGGCGTCAACACTTCATCTTCTTCCTCTAGCCATTGCAGCAACAGCTCAAGCTGTGTCTAAAGAAACTTTTGGAGATGATTATCTCCCATTCCTTGCAGCATGACCCGACCAAAATTGGTAGGAAGCTTCCTCTATCATAGCTGTATGATTTAATGCAATTTCCAGTTAAGGATTCCAACATGAGAGCTTGTAATTCATGCTAAAAAATCGTACAAAACAACATGGTGCTTGACCCTATCAAGGTCATGATTTCACCACAATCTTCATTGACAACCATCTATATAGTAGGGCATCTTCTATTGTGTGTGGTGTGCAATTTTTGCCATCGTTCACTCCTTCCTCACCGGTGCCATTAAAGACCACCTTGGAGCTCTTCCTTTCCCCTTCGTCGTTGCCCTTCGCTGCCAACCGAGGACAAAGGTTGTCTTCCCCACAACCTTGCCATTCTTCCTACCATAGAAGCTAGCTTCTTCGTCCTGCTCTTTGATTCAATTGAAGCTGCCGAAGTTTCCATCTTCCCTGCATTTGGCCAGCCTCCGGCGAATGCGCTCCGGTGGCCTCATCGCCTCATAGGTAGTCTATCCTCCCCTCCCCTCTTTGCAGTGTATCTTGATCTCTTTAGAACTATGAATTGACCCAAAATCCTTCCCTTACGCCATTGTCTTCCATACATCTGGCAACACTCCAACTACCACCACCACCTTCTGCCATGCACTACCAGCGACCACCGACCACTCCTCCCCCATTGCGAGGCCATGGTGGACAAAAGCACTCAAGAAATTGAGGGTTTTGACCACTCTTGACCTCCACCAAACGACCTCCCTTTCTGCTGTCTACTAGGACTTTAACATGTTGGTGCAAGGGCACCACGATCGTTAATTTTGAAAATAACAAAACACTTGTTATTTAACATTTGCTTTGAGTTTATGAGTTTTAGGAAAATGCAAATGGATATCAAGTGTGATGGAGCTCAATCTCTCATCCATGGTGATTTCGAGGAGATTGATGGAGGAAAAGAGCTTCGCTTGGAGCGAAAGCTTGAAGAAGGAAGGAGCTGAAGAATAGGATAGATACATTTATTCATGTATTCTCTTGTTATTCTTTTGCTCTTTATTTGTGTCTAGATTATATGTTAAAGAACCCAAAGTAACTAAACAGTAGTCCTAGAAACAATCACTCTACCCTAGGATACTTAAGCTTTTTCGTAGAGAACTTAGAAAGTCAAAATAGGCAACAGATAGCTTGATCAGACGTCCAATCTGGAAATCAGATGTCTGATCTTAGACTTTAAGACGTCTGACTATTTGATCAGACGTCCAAAATACTTAGGCTGGCAAACCACTCTCTGTCTTCTAGTTTCAGACATTCAGCCTTTTGTCCAGACATCTTAAAAGACATCTGATGACCTTGCTAGACGTCCAACTAGAGGACCGTTCGATTTATCAGACTAATCTTAGAAGATTAACTCTTTAGCTAACCTACCTCCACTTTCAGGCATCCGTAGTGATCTCTAGACATCTGATAAATAAACATTAGGCTCAATCCATCCCCAAATCACTTTTGTCAATGATTATAGCCATTTGAGCCTCGAGAAATCAATTCCCACAGTAAAACCTATTTCTAGACATCCAGACTTTATGCTAGACATCCGACCTGTCGTCTGACCAATAAGATCTAGAACCCAGTTTAGGTTTGGACAAAAATAGGAAGGAAACCCATTTAGAATTAGACATTTGATTTGTTTCCTAGATGTCTTAAAACACATCTTTAGACATCCGTTCTATTCCAACACCGTCTAGTTGATCCACCCTTCTAGATCAGACATCCAACCATAAAATCAGACGAAGGCCCAGACATTTGATAGTAGATCCAGACGTCTGATAACCCTATCAAAATCATAAATGACCCTGATTCCAACCTGATTTGCCTTAGGATAATTCCCAACGGCTAGAGAAGCCTTCCAACGACTAGAAGAGGCTTCTAAAGCCTTCTTAGGGCCTCTATAAATAGAGGTGAACCCTTCCTTGGCAACACACACCTTGAATACTACTTTCCACTCCTTTTGTGTCCAAGAGAAGAGAGATCAAAGAGAAGTGCTTCTACTCTTAAAGCTTCCAATCCGAGAGCACCGATACTCTACCAAGATCAAGCCTACGCAATTCTTACTAAGGGGAGATTCTTACCTATAGTAGCATAACACTAAATTTACTTTGTGGCTCTATAGTTTTTGTTGTATTTTCTTTATTTTTGGTTGGGTATTCACTTTGCGAATTCCCATCTCCTTCATGGGACAAAATACTCCTCATGAAGAGGAGGGTTTGAGGTACGCTACCCTCGTTCTACGTAGCGTGGTTGTAAGAGGTTGTACTACCCTCATTTAAGTAGTTGATTGCACAGCAATCATGCAATCTAAATCACCTGAATTAAGCTAGAACCTATCATAACTTAGGATTAATGCATTCATAGGCATTGTAATTTACACAATAGCTAGTTTATTAGTCATATAGATAATATCATCATTTTATGACCTAAAAGAGAGATGATTTTAATTGCAGATAATTCAAAGCCACAGATGTCAGATCAGACAAGACAAATCTGATTAGAACAATGACGGGAGTCCAACACTTCTGAAATCATCTCAATCAGACAACCAGGGCACCTCGTGCAGTCCATAAAAGAACAGAGATCATAAAGACAAAGGATGAAGATCCGAGCCTCAGATGGAGAATCCAACTGCACGGATGAATCCAGATCGATGATCGTAGTCCAACGACGTAAAAATCAACTCGATCGGAGGTCTACCTCACTAGATACAAAGAAAAGAAGATGAACGGTCATGATGGTGCCATGTGGCACCGTCACAGCTGCTCCCTCACCACCACCCCATCTAGGAAGGCTACCCTTGTACGCTATGGGCCGTTGGATCTTCATCCAATGGCCACGAGTGCGCCACGTCGCCGATCCAGTCGAATAAGAATAAATATATACAAAGAGGTAACTATAACAAAACGTGTGCGTAGCGCATTGGATCGGGAGCCTGTGCGAGATCTGGAGATGCCCATTCGAGCCGCAATCCACGCGAGGATGGGTGCAGATTAAATCAGGCCATACGATGTCAAGTAGAGGGCAGCGATCGAGTCCATGTGGCGAAGAGAGGGTGTGTTGCGGTCGAATGCACATTTAATGCGTAATCCCACGTGCTTTTCAAAACAAACGTAGTGATGCCTCTTTATACATATATACATATATAAATACCGTTAGAACTAGTTTATTGAAAAGTTTCTATTAAAAATCGAGATTGCTTACCTGCAAATGACTTGGTACTCACCGGAGTTTTATAAATTTATTTGTCGACATGTTTTCGCGCTATACTACAACTGAATAATCTTTTAAAACACGAATTACATGCCGAACAAGTTGGCATCGTTGCCGGGGAGGCAACGAATATTTTTGAAGCATTTCTTCATAGTGCTTATTTGAGATTTCTAACCTATTCTATTTGCGTGTGTAGGAAGCATAGAAATCTAAGGGAAAGATGCAACAAACAGAGAAATCATAGGTTCAAATCTTAGGTAAGTACTCGTAGGTTAGATTATTTACATTTAAAAAAGAAATTAGGTGTTTACTTGAGCCTTAGGATTAGTTAGAATTTTCTTAATTATTATAAAAAAAAATTCTCTTGATTTCGGGCTTAAATAAAACCTTATCTTAAAAATTCAATTCCTAAAGAACCTTATGTCCAAAAGTTGTCAACTTTTTACTGAACATATATTTCAAAATTAGGAACAACATATCAAAATTTTGAGTAAATTAGAGTTATAGAAAAATTTTTAAAATTTGTGTACTGATCTATTATCAATGCAGTTATTGTTCCTGATATTTTGGAGTTTAAAATATCATAGGAATTTTTATACAACTCTGATTGATTTGAAATTTTAAGCACTAAATTTACGAGATAATAAAAAATTTAGAAAAAATCTGAAAAAATTATTTCTTACACGTTTGATTGTACGGATTATCCAATCACCAAATAGGGGTCAAAACAAACTACAAAACCCCCAGTACACTTTAAATCAGAAAAAAATAGGAAACATGCATTAAAAATTCTTGAAAACTATTTTCTGAGTGCTTAGTTAGTGGTGTAATAAGATCAATAGATTGCATTGCTTAGGTCACACCACTTCTCTGAATTTGACTTAAAAGAACATTTAGAACTATTTGCGCTTAAAGGGAATCTATCAAACAAATTGCGATTTGCAAAACTCTTGTGTGTCTCATCAAAACCTTGATTGAAAACATTAACTCAAGTGAACCTTAAAATGCATTAACACAAGCATTCAAATCTTAAAATTCACTTCATCATAAGAAATTGCTTTTGAACCCTGTTTGCCTGAGCACTTTACACATTTCAAAATCAATTTTAAGGGCAAACACCCCCTAACGCCCATCATATTCCCAAAGCACATCAAACCCATGCCTAAAACTGAGTAGACATGCCCTAGGCAAGACTAATAGACTTGGGGACTTAAAACTAGATTGGGCTAAGGTCAAGGCCTTGTCTACTTGGACCCACTGGTGACAAGAAAGGTTGGTGTGGTAACCGCGTTAACCTTTAGTGGTGTCCCATCGTGCGGGGTGTCCTAAGGGATCCCACCCTTCTGGCCAGCCAAGTAATTCAAGGGTTGATCTAACTCAGTCGTGTTTTGGGGAGCCAGGATCAAGTCTAATTTGGGTTGACACTCTAAGGACCAGTTTGATTGCTTGCATTGAGGAGGCGGGGCTTCTCTCATCTATCTTCTCTCTCGTCTATAGACATTCTTCTGGTGCATGCAAGGTAGAAGATCTCAAAATCCTGATTTGCAACCACCATTCGAAAGAAATCCTAGGAGAAGACATATTTATCTAGGATTTGAATCTAAACCCTCTGCAATGGCTAGTCATCACGAGGAAGAAGAGATCGATGAACAAAATCTGGATCTTATGACTCTCTTACAAAGGCAGATCACTAAGCAGGGCCAGCATCATGACCGACAGATGGAAGTCATAGTGCAAGCCATCACTCAACTCCAAAATGGAAGGACAAACCTACCCCTCCATGACTTTTATAACCCTCCTAATGCCCAACCTGAACCCTTTGTTAGGGTACCTCAGGATGGGGAAGATTTTGAACTCAAACCTCAGATCATTAACTTTATTCCCCACTTCCATGGCTGTGAGTCAGATGACCCCTTCCACCACCTTGGAGAGCTCCTACACATAGGAAAAACTTTTGGCCCTAGGAACATGAATGAAGGTACCCTAATGATGAAAATGTTCCCATTCTCCTTGAAAGATAGAGTTGCACGTTGGTTGAGGAAAATTGGTAGACCAATCCTAACTTGGGAAGACCTAAGAAGCACATTACTAAAGAAATTCTTCCCCGTAGGAAAAACTAATTCCCTTAGATGTGCCATAACAACCTTTAAGCAGAACCCCAGGGAACAACTACATGAGGCTTGGGAGAGGTTCATTAATTTAGCTAGGAAGTGCCCTCATCATGGGATTCCAAAGTGGCACTTGGCCCATATTTTCTATTATGGGTTGAGTGATAATCTGAAGAATTTTGTTGATGTGGCATGTAGGGGAAATTTCCTGAGTCGAGATGCTGAGGGAGCCTTTCAATTGTTCGAGAATATGAGTGAAAATTCCCTCAACAATGCCTCATTGTCCACCTTTAACAGGGCTAATCAACCAAGAAGCGGAGTTTATGAAGTTAACAATAATTCAAACTTGGTTAATTTAGAGCTAATTGCACAACGATTAGATAAGGTGTAACTCGTGGGAAAGAATGTGGAGAATTTGGATGAGAAACTGGATAACCTTCTAAAGGGCGGGAATTCCTTAGGTACACAGTCCAGATTAAATCCTATACCTACCCAAGGAGTGCCTATATTAACCCACAACCAATTCCCCAACCCACTAGGTCAGGAATCAGTGCAAAACATTAATGACCTAACAATGGCTCCACCTATGAGCCAACTGTGCTTGGATCCATCTCTTTCTGGGTATTGAGGGACCTTGATGCCCTCGAATTCTGAACTAGGCAGCCCAATGCCTAGTTATCTTAAGGATGTGAATGCACTCCAAGGTTACACTAGAAATGAGCCTTATTCAAACACTTACAACTCGAGATGGCATAACTATCCTAACTTTGCTTGGTCAAGTCAGAAACTCGCCCAGGGTCCTAACTTGACTAAACCAAATACTTATGGGCAACCTAATAGGTACACACAACCATGCACGTACCAGCCACAACCTACTTAGGTAAACCAGCACACACATTTTATCCTAGTCCTCAAAGAAATGAGAGAGATGAATCTAAGGCATAAGGAATAAATGAATCAATTGAGGACAAAATTGACGGAACAATTGGACCAGTTAGTAGATGCTAGACAACATGGGATGCTACCATCCCAACCCATCCTAAACCCAATAAATTTCAATAGGGTTAACCAGCACAACACAAGAGAGAAACAGGCACATCTAGTTCAACCTGCTCCCCAGCACCAACCTGATTTTGCTAACCCTGATCAGGCTCCACCTATTTTGCAAAACTCACCACAACTTTCTAACCCTAACACTTTTGCTGGTGCAGTAACTTTGAGAAGAGGGAGACAGATCCAAGATCCTTACCCTTCTAAATCTAACTCTAAACAAGATCTTGAGGAGCCCGAATCTTACCTAGGAGATCTAGAAGACAAGGATCAGAACCTAAACACTCATGATTTCTCTCAAGCTCCCTTTCCTGAAGCCTTGAACAAACCTAGGAAAAAGAAAACCAATCCATCTAAGGAGTGGCTTGATATTCTTAAACAAGTCCAGGTGAATATACCACTCCTTGAAGCTATTGAGAATATCCCAGCGTGTGTGAAATTTTTAAGGGAAATGTGCACAACTAAATGCCAGGCCAAATCAACTAAAAGGGTATGCTATCTGAACAAGCTAGTGTAGTTATCCTTAGAAACCTACCCTGAAAATAGAAAGATCTAGGAGCCCCTCTGATCTCATGTGTTATTGGAGATACTACTTTTGATAGGGCTCTGTTAGCTTTAGGGGCCTCCATAAATTTAATCCCCGCTATGTTATATGAAAAATTTAACTTTGGAGAGTTAAAACCTACTGAGGTCACATTACAACTAGCTGATCGATTTGTGACCACACCACAGGGGATTGTTAAAGATATAATTGTCAAGGTTCACGATTTTTATTTCCCTGTGGATTTTCTAGTCCTTAACATGGAAGTACCAGAGAACTTGAAAAACCCCCCAATAATTCTAGGAAGATCATTTTTAGCTACTGCTAAGGCAAATATTGATTGTGAATCTGGAAATATGGAAATCAAATTCAAGGATAAGAAAACTAAGATTAACATCTTTAAGGCCATCAAACAATTTGAGGATTGTGGAATGATAAAAGATTCTGAGGACAATATCGTTGAATATTGTATGGAATTAAGAATAACCCAATCTGATCCTACAGGCCTTGACACCCATACCAATTAAGAGGTCAGCCCATTAATCACTGACTTGATTCCAAGACCTCTTGAGGGTAACTGTAATCCACCACTGGACCCTTTATCCCAAGGACCCAAACATGAACTTAAACCTCTTCCAGATCATTTAAAATATGTTTTCTTAGGATCTGATGAGACTTACCCTTTAATCATTAGCTCTCATCTAACCCAAACTCAAGAAAAGCAATTGATTCAAGTGTTGGGAAGAAACAGTATAGCAATTGGTTGGACACTAGATGATCTGAAGGGAATCAGTCCTGCTTACTGCACCCACAAAATCTATACTGAGGATGGATCAAGACCCTCTCGAGAAATGCAGAGACGGTTGAATCCTAACATGCGGGAGGTAGTGAAAAAGGAAATAATCAAGTGGTTAGATGTGGGAAAAATCTACCCAATCTTTGACAGCTCGTGGATCAGTCCTATACAAGTAGTTCCTAAGAAAGCCAGGCTGACTGTGATTACTAATGATAATCGAGAATTGATTCCAACCTGCACAGCTTCCTCTTGGAGTGTCTATATTGACTATAGGAAGCTGAATAGTGCAACCAAGAAAGACCACTTTCCACTTCCCTTCATTGATCAAATCCTGGAAAGACTAGCCGGCCAGCAATTCTTCTGCTTCTTGGATGGCTATTCCGGCTACAATCAAGTAGCTATCCATCCCGAGGATCAAGAGAAAACCACATTCACATGTCCCTACAGAACATTTGCCTTCCGTAGAATGCCTTTTGGATTATGCAATGCATCAGCAACCTTTCAAAGGTGCATGCTTGCAATCTTTTCAGACATGGTGGGTGATTTCATGGAAATCTTCATGGATGACTTTTCTGTGTTCAGGGACTCTTTTGAATCATGTCTGATCAATCTTGAAAAGACTTTGCAAAAATGCATTGAGGTGAATCTTCTATCTTGGGAAAAGAGTCACTTCATGGTCAAGGAGGGCATAGTCCTTGGCCATGTTGTGTGTGAAAAAGGAATTGAAGTGGATAAAGCCAAGGTGGACACTATAATCAAACTTCCACCACCTTCGACCGTTAAGCAAGTAAGATCATTTCTCGAACATGTGGGATTTTACCGTCGATTTATTAAGGACTTTTCTAAGGTGGCGAGGCCCTTAAGCAACGTGCTGGTAAAAGATCAATCCTTTTATTTTAATTCAAATTGCTTAAAGGCTTTTAATCAGCTAACGGAGGCTATTACACAATCACCCATCTTACAACCACCTAATTGGGATCATCCCTTCGAAATCATGACCGACGCCTCTGATTATGCCATCAAAGTAGTCTTGGGACAAAAGGTAGACAAGAAACCGTCTGTGATTTACTATGTTAGAAAAACCTTGGATGAGGCTCAAAGAAACTACACCACTACATAAAAAGAGTAGCTAGCAGTAGTGTTTGCTCTGGAGAAGTTTAGACCTTACCTACTGGGATCTCATGTCACAATCTTCACAGATCATACTACATTAAGGCACCTGATGTCTAAAAAGGATGCAAAACCTAGATTAATCAAATGGATCCTTCTGCTGTAAGAATTTGATTTAGAAATAAAAGACAAATCTGGAGCCCAAAATATAGTAGCAGATCATCTCTCCAAAATCCTTGTAGACTCTATAACTCCTCAACTCTATGATTTGTTCCCTGATGAGACACTCTTGACTATTTGCAAACTACCTTGGTTTGCAGATATTGTCAACTATTTGGCCATCGGAAAACTACCCATGGATTGGCCTAAGCATAAGCGGGATAAGTTGATTTCCAATGCCAAATACTTCTTTTCGGAAGACCCAGAGCTGTTCAAAGTTTACGTGGATCAGGTTATCCGCCGTTGTATTCCAGATGAGGAGATCACAAGTGTACTAGAATTCTGCCACACTTTTGCTTGTGGAGGTCACTTCTTAGGAAAAAAGATGGCAGCCAAGGTACTGCAGAGTGGATTGTATTGGTTGTCCTTATTCCATGACTTGTCCAACTTT
This sequence comes from Thalassia testudinum, assembly GCA_037157565.1. Classification (NCBI taxonomy): domain Eukaryota; kingdom Viridiplantae; phylum Streptophyta; class Magnoliopsida; order Alismatales; family Hydrocharitaceae; genus Thalassia; species Thalassia testudinum. Next base: position 17,772,169 of record JAZHRO010000036.1, on the reverse strand, counting down.
TGTAAGTCATGTATCAATTGCCAAACTTTAGGAAACATGACCAGGAAGGACATGATACCCCTAAACCCAGTCCTTGAAGTCAAAATCTTTGATGTTTGGGGCATTGATTTTATGGGACCTTTTACTAATTCATTTGGGTACCTGTATATTCTAGTGGCAGTTGATTATGTATCCAAATGGATTGTGGCCATCCCAACCCGAACCAATGATCATAAAGTGGTCATGGATTTTGTAAAGAAGAGCATCTTTAGTCGGTTCGGTGTGCCCAAAGCTCTGATTAGTGATGGCGGATCCCATTTTACTCACAACCAATTCAGGGCCTTACTAGCCAAGTATGGAGTCACTCACAGAATCTCTACTCCATACCATTCTCAAACCAACGGACAAGTTGAAATCTCCAATCAAATAAAAAGATCCTTCAAAAGACGGTCAGGTCGGATTGGAAGGATTGGTCTACCAAATTGGATGATGCTATCTGAGCCTACCAGACTGCATACAAAACTCTGATTGGAGGTCTCCATTCCTTCTAGTCTATGGAAAATCTTGCCATCTGCCCGTTGAGCTTGAACATAAAGCTTATTGGGAAATCAGAACATTTAACTTGGATCTCAATCGATCTGGATGACAAGGGAAACTCCAATTGACTGAATTGGATGAAATCTAGAACGATGATTACGAGAGCACGAGAATCTATAAGAATAGGACAAAAGCTTTACATGATAAGTACATCTCCAGAAAAAGCTTTGTCACTAATCAAAAGGTTTAGTTATTTGATGCATGCTTGAAGCTCTTTCTGGGAAAATTAAGATCAAAGTGGACAGGTCCCTTCATTATAGGAAAAGTCTACCCTCATGGAGCTGTGCTTATCCTGGATCCCAAGATCGGCAATGAGACAAAGGTGAATGATCAGAGATTGAAGCCTTTTATCACGCAAAATTATGATCCCATTCCCGATGGTCAGATCAACCTTTTGGAATCTTCTTAAAGCTAAACTAAGTCTGGCAAATGACGTTAAACTTAGCACTGGCTAGGAGGCAACCTAGTACTTTGTACAAGTAGCTCTGCATCTTTTGCATCCATACTGACCTAGATTAATAAGCATAGTCAGGTGATATCCCCTCCTCTTGCTTATTATATTTTGATTTTCATGCATACATTTTAATGAAGACATTGTAATGAATAGGCATGGGGGGGTAGACATTGCATGTCTTATCTTTATGTCTGAAAAAAAATATGCATTTAGGAATAAAGAATTTTTATTAAGGTTTTATTAGGGATTTATTATTAAGTTGATTCCTAAGTTTAGAATCCAGTATAATTTCACACTTACACATAGAATTTGCAATGGATCCTCTGTGAAGACCGATAAACATCATTAGTTTGTCGAGAAGTTCTCCTAAACCCTTAGACAGAAATTAGGGAGTCAGGCAAACTATCTTCTAACAGATCCACCAAACAAGTGTGAGGTGAGAGTAGAAAGTCTACTGGTGCTCTAAGGCTAGTATGAGGAATCCTAAACTCTGGATAATGAGATAATGATACTCAAAGTTAGGCATAGTTTTCGCTCTCGATTTCTGCGTACAAGTTCTTAGTGCAAATCTCTTGAGAGCCACCAAATAAGGCAAATACGTAGAGAGTGGGTTCTGATAAAACTAGGACTAAAGGAGGGTATTAAAACCAGGACAAGGTGATAAAACTAGGCAAATACATAGAGAGTGCGAAGCTCTCGGTCATGACTGTCTTTTATAGAATCCTCGGCTAAAGGAGGGTATTAATGTCAAGGTTAGAAATACATTATCCTATTCATTCCCTTCCTAGTGCCAAGAATAGGCACTTCCACCAAATAAGCCACCCGATATCCTCTTGAATACCCATAATCCCAAATAATGCCTCATAAATAAAAGTTAGTATGCTGCGTTGCATTAGTAGATATTTGAAAAAGAGAGAGAGAGAGAGAAGAAAAGAAAAATATATATATACATTAAAAAAAAGTAAAAAAAAGAGAGAGAGTTTATAAGTGTTTTTAGAATTTATTGAGGCAACAACACCTACCACCCTCACAATCCACCAAATACAGCTTTGACCTACTTTTCTGTATTTCTAGCTGCCTCAATACGGGTTGAGGAATTCTAACTTAGTCTTAGAGTTATGAAAACCTAATCAAAGTGTTAATGCCAGGAGAGACCACCAAATATACTGATAAATCTGGTGAGATTGTGAGCTTAAAAAGAAAGAAAAGATAAGAAAAAGAGAAAAAAAGAGAGAGAATGAGTACAAAGGAACTAAAGAGAGCACAATTTCTCGCCTCTCTCTGAGTTAAATTATTTCATAATCTAGAAACCTAGGTTCTAAAGTATTAGTCTATATGTAGCACTAGATGAGTGTGAGCCACCAAATACAAATCTACTTGACTCAGAAATCTTCTACCTAAGCCAAAAGCTGGGGCTGAATGTATAGGTTACTTTATAACCTCGAGGGAAGAAGTTTGTCTATCCCAATAGATTTTTATTAAGGGTCAAGTATGAGCTTTAGATGAGGATTGGCTTTCACTTGGATCCGTTGCCTAGGCTACAACAAAACACAATCACGATTATCTAGATTACTAAAGCTTCGAATGAAAACAAAAGGCATAAACCTCTAGTCAAACTCTTGATAAAAATTACTCATGTAGGACCACTTTGCATTTAGTCATGAATTTGCTAGGGACTAGTAAGATTTAGGCATGGGGGTGTGATTGCACAGCAATCATGCAACCTAAATCACCTAAATTAAGATAGAACCCAGCATAATTTAGGATTAATGCATTCATAGGCATCGTAATTTGCATAATAGCTAGTTTATTAGTCATACAGATAATATCGTCATTTTATGACATAAAAGAGAGATGATTTTAATCGCAGATGATTCAAAGCTACGGATGTCAGATCAGACTGAACAGATCTTATCAGAATGACGACGGGAGTCCAACGCTTCCAAAATCATCTCGATCAGACAACCAGGGCACCTTGTGCATTCCATGAAAGAATGGAGATTATAAAGCCAAAGGACAAAGATCTGAGCCTCAGATGGAGAATCTAACTGCACGGATGAATCCAAATCGATGATCGTAGTCCAACGGTGCAAAAATCAACTAGATCGGAGGTCCACATCACCAGATACAAAGAAAAGAAGATGAACAGCCATGATGGTGCCACATGGAACCATCACAGCCACTCCCTCACACCACCCCATCTAGGAATGCTACCCTCGCACGCTGCAGGCCATTGGATCTTCATCCAATGGCCACGAGCATGCCATGTCTCCCGTCCAGCCAGATAAGAATAAATATATACAAAGAGGTAACTGTAACAAAACGCGCACGTAGCTCGTTGACTCAGGTGCCTACGCGAGATCTGAAGAAGCTCGTTAGAGCCGCAATCCGCACGAGGACAGGAGCGGATTAAATCAAGCCATACGATGCAAGTGGAGGGCAATGATCAAGTCCATGTGGCAAAGAGAGGGTGCACCGTGGTCGAACACATGATCAGACACGCGTTTAACATGTGATCCCAAGCACTTTTCAAAACAAATGCAGCAAGGCGCGAGCACATAAGCCATCCAATCATAAGATTGAACGGCTAATGTTGAGGCAGGTTTTAAAGGTGCATGATGAGCGAAGAAGATAAGCACGCGCGTTAGGAGGAATCAGAGCCGTGCGATCGAAGATCGATGACGTAGCGGCTGCTACGTGTCGCCACCAGAGCAAATCTGAGCGTAGAAGTCCTTTTGAAGTCTATTTTGAGGTTAGATCTGATCCGTTGATCTCCCGATCAATGGATCTAATCAAATAAGAGTTGTTGCATGAGATAAAGGGGTTAAGTATCCACTTTGCCCCTTATTAAAACTATAAAAGAAGGCCCAGGGCCCCCCAGTTGAAGCATCTCTCTCTCCCATCAACTCCAGATCTCTTCTACTGTCTTCTCTGCAATTCTCCATCCCTCTACAACACTGTCCCAGTGCTTTGGATCTGAGGTGCTACCGCATCTCGCACAAGCATCCCACAAGCGATGTCGTCTCTCTGCCTCCTTCTATCTATCTCTTTCTCTCTCTCTTTCTTTCTTTCTCTCTATCTATTTCTACTTTTTGCATAGCAATTTCTATTGTGAAAAACTCTTTATCAATGTAATTAAATTTGATCTTATGGATATATGATGCTTCTTTATACATATATACATATATAAATACCGTTAGAACTAGTTTATTGAAAAGCTTCTGTTAAAATCGAGATTGCCTCCCTGCGAGTGACCCGGTACTCATCGAAGTTTTATAAATTTATTTGTTGACATGTTTTTACGCTATACTACAACTGAATAATCTTTTAAAATGTGAATTACACACCAAACAGTAGTACGTTAGTGGATTTGATCAACTCAATCGATCGGGAAATCCTAAATCAAAAGGTTTAAGTGGTGATTTTTACCCGGGTTTGGGTTTTCACCTAAAAATATTTGTGTACCTATGTGATTGAACTTTTGTGAGATTGATTTAGTTATATTTCTATGTTTTTATATATGTCACACAAATCTCACCCCCTCCATTAGAAACCTACATTTTTTTTTTTGAAAGGACATTAGAAACCTACATTTGATATCAGAGCAGGTCTTGCATTTCGGCGTCACACACCGGCAAGCAATCATGGAGGGAAGCATCAATGCGACGAGACACATCGAGGGTCAATCTACCACTCGTCCTCCCTATTTCGATGGAACTACGAGTATTGGAAGCTAAGGATGAAGATGTGGCTTCAAGCCAATGACTTCACCATATGGGCTAGGTGTGAGACCCGATTAGACATCCTGGAGAGACCCACAGGAGGTTATTCATAGTAGCAAATTCAGGAGCTCTCTCTCAATGCAAAGACAATGAACACATTGTATTGCGCATTGAGCCCAGAGGAATTTATCCGAATCTTGCAATGCGCCATCACATACGAGATTTGGCACACATTAGAGGTAACTCACGAGGGTACCTCAAAGGTAAAGGCTTCTAAAGTTAACATTCTTTCTCAAGATTTTGGATCTTTTTCTATGAGACCTAACGAAACCTTATGTGAGATAAACACTAGGTTCACTCTCATAGTGAATAATCTTAAAGCCTTAGGTAAGAACTTCATAAAGGGGGAGCTTCAAGGAAGCTTCTTCATTCCCTTAGACCAAAATGGGAACAAAAGGTCACCGCCATAGAGGAAGAAAATGAAGTAGAGGAGCTCAACATGGAAAACCTCTTAGGAAACCTCATGGCCTATAAGACAAAGATGAAGAAGAAGAACACTCCTGAGCCAAAGCCAAGAAAGAGTTTGGCACTCAAAGCTGCATCGGATAGTTAGGTAAGTACCAATGATGAGGACTTTAAAATTTTACTTAAGAAATTTTCCAAGTTTTGTAGAGATTCAAGGAGAGAAAAGAAGATGGAGAAGGAAAGTCCAAGACATTGCTATCATTGCAACGAAAAAGGACATCTCCGACTTGAATATCCTCTTCTCAAGAAGAAGGAGAAGGAGAAGTACAAGAAGAAAGCATTCCAAGCCACTTGGAATGACTCGACCTCAGAGGAAGAAGAAGAGTATCCCGAAGTGAAGAATGAAGTCGGTTGCATGGACTTCATGGCCACCACAAGCGATAGTGAAAGTGAAGACGACAATAAGGAGGTAAATTTTGAATTACAAAATGCTTTGGATGAGTTATATAAACTTAGTAAGTCACTTAAAATAAAAAATAAGAACATTAAGAAGAATCTTAGTTTTCTAAAACCTGAAAATGAAAGATTAGAGATTCAACTTAAAGATCTAGAAATTAGTTCTAGTTCTAATATTCTTGAAAAGGATAATTTGTTGTTAGAAAATAATAAACTAATTAATGAAAATAGTAAATTAATTGAGGAAAACACCAGTTTAAAAACTGCAATCTCTAGTTTAAAAATCAAGATGCATGTTATAGAAGATGAGCTTGCATGTCTTAGGAAGAACTTTGAAAATTTGTTAAATAGAGTTAGCACTAGTCAAAAGATTGAGAAAAGATCTCCATCAAGGAGACCAACTAACACAATCAGATCCAAATTGACTTGGATATCAAAGAAGGAATTAGAGTCTTATTTTGTTGGGTACAAGGGAGACTACAACATCAAAGATTGGACGTACAAGATGAAGGATGGTCTACTCAAACTAGGAGGACCAACGTCAAAACCTATGACGAAGACAAGGAGATCGACGGGTGATCGAACCGCCATGCATCGACCATTTGATTGGACACCAGCTCCGATGCTCAGACTTCCAAGCTACAGATGGGAGCCCCATCCATTTTGGCAACCTCCTTTTGGGTCATGCTATTGCCAATGGTAAGTGAGGTACTTCCTTAACCCTATCTTTTCATTTACAGCATGTAGATAGGGGAGTTAAAAATTTGATGAAGCTATTTGTCCATCATTAACGGGGAGTTTTTAAAAAATAACATAGCTCTATTGCCTTTAGAAAAGGGGAGATAATTACATAGCTATCTTGCTATACGAAAAATATGGAATTAGAAGAGCACATCTTAAGAGTGAGTATAGGATAAATGACTAAAATTGATTATTCCTTTTTGATAATGTCAAAATGGGGGAGAACTTTCTGGATTAATATTTATGGTTTTGTCATCATAAAAAATGGGGTGATTGTTGGTGCAAGGGCACCACAATCGTTAATTTTGATAATAACGAAACACTTGTTATTTAATATTTGCTTTGAGTTTATGAGTTTCAAGAAAATGTAAATGGATATCAAGTGTGATGGAGCTCAAGCTCTCATCCATGGTGGTTTGGAGGAGCTTGATGGAGGAAAAGAGCTTTGCTTGGAGAGAAAGCTTGAAAAAGGGAGTTGAAGAATAAGATAGATACATTTATTCATGTATTCTCTTATTATTCTTTTGCTCTTTATTTTTGTTTAGATTATATGTTAAAGAGCCTAAAGTAACTAAACATTAGTCCTAGAAATGCTCACTCTACCCTAGGATACATAGGCTTTTTCGTAGAGAACTTAGAAAGCCGAAATAGGCATCAAACAGCTTGATCAGACGTTCAATCTGGAAATCAGATGTCTGATCTTAGACTTTAGGAAGTCTGACTGTTTGATCAGATGTCCAACTAGAGGACCATTGGCTTTATCAAACTAATCTTAGAGGATTAACTCTTTATCTAACCTATTTTCACTTTCAGACGTCTGTAGTGATCCCTAAATGCCTGATAAATCGACGTTAGGCTCAATTCATCCCTAAATCACTTTTGTCAGTGAGCCTCGGGAAATCAATTCCCGCAGTAAAACCTATTTCCAAACATCCAAACTTTGTGCCAGCCAACTCGATCTAAAAATCAAATTTTAGATACCAATTACTGTAAGTTTGATTCGACATCCAAAGTTCATCCCAATGTAGTTGAAGATCAAATTTCTTCACCTACTTTAGTTTGACAACCCATTGTCCTTTACAAACATACAATTGTATTTCAAATTTTCCCCCCTCAGGCTTCTTAAGGGCAGAAGCTACTCCACCCTCCAATGGAATGATGCCTAGTTTAAAATATGACAAGAACTTGTTAGATTCAAATCCTTGATGTTCCCTGTGTCGAACTACACAACCACGAAGAATAGCATCAAGTTCGACACTCTTGATTGCTGCGGTGCCAACCTTATCCTATTAGTTTTCACAAACACAGACAATAGTAGCAGTCACTAATGAATTCGTACTTAATTATCAACAATATAAAACTTACCTGGTTAGCGTCTTTCCCAAGCCCAAAATGAATGTCATGCAAATATGCACCTCCTTTGCCTTCACTAGTCTGCATCAAGCACATGCCACACCAAACTAGAATTCATGTCCTGAGAATTCATCCTCTTGCACACAAAAAATATTATCTTTAAGTTCACAAAGACCTACCAAGTATGAGCTTCAAAAGGTTCTACGTAACTAATGGTAATCTACGACATCTATATTGTGAATTTTAAGAAAACATTGAAAAAGAATATGTATAAATATTCATATGCTAAGATCAGAAGTATATGAAAGAAACTGATAACTTCTTTTTGTTAAAAAAAGGTTTTAAATTTAATTATTTAAATCCCCTAACGTAATTTCATCTTTTACTTGTGATTTTCAGAACAAAACTCAGAATTGCATCAAACGGATGTCATAAAAAAGTTTACAACAAGGCGAACTTAATGGTATTAATTTTGATGTACTTCAAGAATATTTTTAGAGAGTTGACCAAGCTTGACTAGGAAGTGTAATTTTTCCATTGTCGGAGTATACAAACCCAATTTATGTCTGACAAGTGTCAACGAGTTCGTCTTGATGTACTTGAAAGAACGTGAGGGTTTGCATAGAGTTAGGACTTGTTCTAATTTACCTGCATTTGTAGATTTGATTTAAAATACATTTGCATGATAGATGTATTATTAAGAGGGAATTCAACTTTCATTTCTTATTAGAAATTCCTAAATCGAAATCTATTCGATATATGCATCTTTAATGGTTAAACTCTTCATGTCTTACTATATATCTATATCTTCTTTCACAAGGGAAAAGACATTTTCTATTTAAAAGATTTAGGAACTATTTCATCATCTACTTCCTCGCGAAGATTAGGTGGTACCTACCAACACTGGAATTTGCACTTCAGTAAAAAAATATAACATGGTCAAAGGTTTCCCAACTAAAATCAAGAGATTCTTATTTTACGCTGGAACTTCGATTGTCTCTTTCTTCTTATCGCTCTTATTTTAGTAGACCTTAGCTAATTAACCCTTTTGTTAGGTCATCTGACCCTCCTTTTTTTGATATACGTGACCATTGACAAATGTTATTGTCAACATGCCCTCCTTTTGTTTTCTTTTTGATGGAAAATGAGCCTTCATTCATGAGCAATCATACAAGGGGTAGGGAATAGGGAACCTTTCCCAAGTGCCAATAACACCCTTCTCAATAAAAAATTTAGCAAGAGAATGAGCCAACTCAACACCAACTCTACTGACATGAAAAACCTTAAATGAAAGAAACTCATTGAGAAGATTCCAACAATTTCAAATCACATTGATATGTAGAGTGGTTGCTTAGTTCCATTGATTTGTCTTACGAAGGACAAGGCATCGTTGAGAACATGGCCACCAGATTAAGACAATTTCAAGGTGAAATGGATTCCTTGAAAGATTGCAAAAGCTTCAAATTCTTCACTATCTAATGAGGAATGCTTCATGGATTGAGTTGCAACAATATCATCAGACCTATCCAATATCATTGCAGCCAACACCAAATGAGAACATCGAATGGTAGTGTCAACAAGGATAGAATAATTATAATTATCAAAGCTTATGCTGAAACCTAACTCCATAAAGCGACTAGAAGGGTTAGCCAATTGTTCAATAGGAACATCCATAAGGCTTCTGCACAATTGATCATAATGGAAATCGATAGATGGTAAGATATGATGTGTTAACTCCAAGACATTACTATCATCTCTACCATGAACCTTGTTGCATCTATTGATTCAAAGGAAATAAGCTATAAAATAGGGTTGAGATGGGTTGAGGTTAGAATCCAGAAGTGCCTCACCGATTTTTTGATATTCTAGGAACCAATGCTCCCTTAGCTCAATAACTCTAAATCCCAATTTAAACCAAAGAGCCTTAGTATTGAGGGGCAAAAAGTGCCATCCAATTTAAAACTTCTCACAAAGCCCAAAGGAGCCGTCTCCCCAGGCGTTCAATGAATCCGGTCACTCGAATATCCAACAATTAGGTGGATCTGGGCAAACCCGACCTGCCATTATCCAGGTGGATCCAAGTGAGCCCGACCAGCCAAAAAATACGAATGACTAGAGTTGAAAAAGTGATAACAATATCCACGTCAACGTTAACGGTGGTGTTGCAAATGATATCTATAGCCAAGTAACGGATGAGCCATGGAATCCGTGAAGTTCGTTGTAGGATTAAATGTTGTTAGATATTTTTTGTACTATAAATAGAGAAGAGAGACCCTCAGGGGGTTTCTTCATGCAACCTTAGAGAGAGAACAAGAGAAATTATATTACCAACAACTATAATGGAAATTTGGGAGCATTGCCCTCCCCCCAGACATACACCTCTTTTGGTAGAACTGGGTCACCAACCTCTTAAGCATCTTTCTATGTGATTGATTGCAATTTATGTTGATTCGAGTCCCCTACCACTTGGGACCTCAATCAATTGGCACCATCCATGGGAAGCGACAATCATTTAATATTGTTTCCTTACTCTAAATCCAAGGAATGCCCACATGAATTGCAATTGCTCTCACACTAATGTCGAGAAGGCAGCCCCAGCAAAATCTATCATCTCGGTGTCCAAGGAATGCCACTTGCACGTCGGGCCTAGCAAGGAGAAGTCCGCATAGCCTAACTGATAACCTGAGTCATCTCGCCTTGAGAATCCTCAGTGGGACCCTCTCCTCGAGATGCAAGCGAGGGAGGAAGAGTACCAAGCCAGACTGGTGACCCTAAAGGCCGAGCAGTAGTCGATCACAGATAAACTCCTTGAAATCAAGCAGATCAAGGAGGGCCACAAGATTTAGCCAGGGGATCCCCAGAACTCCAATCCTGAAGATGACCAACTGAAATGGCATCTTGTGGTAGAAGAGGAGAATGCTCGCCTACACGAACAGCTCGAGAAGTTAAAATGTGAACTTAATAGACAGAAAGGGGAAGTTCCTCCTAGGTACTTAAAGCTCCCTACCCATCTTCGTTGGGGTAGCAACCTGGGGCTCATCTCATGATGACCAGCGGAGGAGGCTCGATCCCCAAGATCATTCGTCGAGTCACTTAAGTAATGAGGGGCATACGCTCGTGTGCCTACGTTGCTACCTACCACTTCATTGAGGAGGTAATGACGGCACCCCTGCCAGAGAAATTCAAGCAGCCCGTCATGGCCTAATCTAATGGAACGATGGACCCCAATAGCTTTGCGAGGAGTAGCCGCCAAATGATGCTCATTCATGGCTACCTTGATGGGTTACTCTATCGAGTATTCCTATCATATCTATCAGGTATGGCCCACAAGTGGTTCAATGAGCTACCAGCTAAGCATATTACCTACTTCCAAGAGCTAGCGGATAAGTTCTACCAGTATTTCAAGAGACAATAGAGGGTCAGAGATAACTCAGAGAGGCTATCAGGGGCTCAGCAGCAAAAAAAATGAGTCTTTCCGGTCATATCTGGACTAGTTCAAGGCTCAATACTTGTTACGACTTGATCCCAACCCCTCGTGGAACCCGGGAACAGCTCTCCTCGACTAACCCCAAGATCCAGTCATCCAATGAGAAACAAACCAAATGCAAGGATGAACATTTCCACAACCACACATGCAATGTAACTAAGTAAAAAGAAAATGGCAGTAACGGAAAGTAGAACAGAGTTCAAAAAGAACCATACTCCATAGGTGGAAAATAAAGTTTGCTAGCTAGCCATCACAACATAAGTAGGAAGAACATAAACACCAACAGGTTCTAACAGACTAAAGATACTCACTAATAGTAAAAATGGCCTCTGAAATGGAAAAAGAGAAAAAACTACGGCTGGGCTCAACTGGGCCCAACACCCTCTGTAGCTGGTGGCGCTAGTTTCTCGACTCCCTGACCTAAACAGGTTATATATATCTGTGGTTAGCTAATGCTGAGTAGAGTAGTACATATGTATATTAATTGCATTTAAACATGAAAGAAAAGTAGCAAACTAATCATACATTCTTTCCAGTTATTTATTATCATCTATTTTTGTTTATAACAACTATGTGTTTTTTATTAAGTTATTCTAGTACGGGTCCACAACATTTCTTGATCCATTTGTTCCCTAAGGGAATGATCTTGATGTAGTTTTCCCGTGATGCAGGATGTACACGTGGCACTCTCCTAGCTGGGAGAGTACCCCGTGGCAGTCCTACACCGAGTTTACCACCCCGGAGTCATGGTCGCGACATAGCAGTGACTACGGCACGAGCGATAAACTCATAGGTAGGTACTCCGTACTAGCACGCGATCATTCCTTTCCGCTAGCGGGTACACCCAAATGTACAACACAGAAATAGAACAGGGGCCTCACCCCTCGACAGTCTGCATACCCTCGCCCAACTATCTTGGTTTGCCCAGTGGGTTTAACAGGAGTCGGTGTAGGATGGCCAATCCTAACCCCGGGTCCCAACCCAAGGGGAGGCTAGCTCCTCCCTACATTAAAGGGGTAGTAGCTCTCCTCGGGGGCTAGCTCACTTCCCATATCCAAGTCCAAATAACCAACCAACATGCCCGTAGGCAATGAGTCCCATCATACATCGAATAGCCATATTAATGTACTATGATTCCTTTCCTAGTTCCCCATAGGGTTCATGCATAGTACTCGGCTTATTTCATTACATGGCATGTATTTGTCTCACATTTTGGTTTCTTATTCATATAACAGGAAGCTCGTGAATTAACAGGTTAAGCAATCATCATTTTTAACATTCCATTTTTCACAGTAAGGAACTTAACAACATGCATTCTCAGTTCTAGGGTTCATCTCATATCCTAGGTTTCAAGCAGATATTTCTAAGTCCAAATAACTAACCAACATCCTGTAGGCAATGAGTCCCATCATACATCGAATAGCCATATTAATGTACCATGATTCCTTTCCTAGTTCCCCGTAGGGTTCATGCATAGTACTCGGCTTATTTCATTACATGGCATGTATCTATCTCGCATTTTGGTTTCTTATTCATATAACAGGAAGCTCATGAATTAACAGGTTAAGCAATCATCATTTTTAACATTCCATTTTTCATAGTAAGGAACTTAACAACATGCATTCTCAGTTCTAGGGTTCATCTCATATCCTAGGTTTCAAGCAGATATTTCTAATCTATCATGCACTTTAATAATTTAAACTATAGGAGTAGAGGGGACCACTCTACCAAAGTGTATGGGAGATATGGGGCCACGAATGGTGGATCCTGATGTATCCGTGGGTCCCGTGTGCACTACGGACTGGATACCTATTCCAAACAGTTGATCACACCAATCATTAACATTGACCATTATGTCAAACAAGCTCAAAATAGCCTGCATATGACCCTAATACATAGGAAATTCTGAAAGAAAACCAACGGCACTTTGTTTGCGCAAAATCGACTTCATTTGGGCCCTGAACTGGCCCAAACACGCATGCCCTAACCAAAATCAAACATCTGGGGAGAGTCCCAGACGTCTTAAACGAGCGTAGGATCTCACCTTGTGTTCCTGCATCTGTCCCCATCGTCTGCTTCCCCTCACATTCGTCTGAGGGTGTCTCCAGACTTTTGGCACTACTCCCAGTCGTCTGGGAAAGCCATCTGACGCTGCTTTTAGACATTCTAAAGTGCCTCAAACAATCCGCCAATGCGCCTTCCCGAAGTCTCTGGCACCTTGGCACTCTACATGCTTACTAGACATCCTGAGTCCATTCTAGACATCCGGCGACCCCTCCAGACGTCTGACAAATGTTACAGACGTCTGAATCTGCGAAAATAATGGCTGCAGAACCTCCTACCACCCTTCCTCTACCTCTCACACACTCTCCTCTTGCTCCCCACTCTCCTTCTCCTCTCCCTTACTCAACTGCTGTGGTGGAGAATAAATGGAATAGGGGGGGTTTTATGGATGTGTGAGGGATGGGTATGGGTATGGTAGGAGGTATGGTGGGCATGGGTATGGTGGGAGGTAAATTATGCTAAACTCCCTTCAAACTAAAATACTTTGTACAAAATCCATTTTTGTGAGCAGAAATTTCAATGCGGCCCCTAAAGTTAAAAAAAAAAAAACCAAATGACCCTTGGAAAGGGTCGTTTTAGTACTTTAAATGAAAAAGGCCCCATGATGCCATTGCCATCTAGTACTTCAAGTCAAGCCTCCTAACCCAAAGGTTCTAGTATGATATCGATGATTTCCTACCTAGAGACATGGTAGAATTATGGGATCGGGCTATATGCGAAGCAAGATGACTTATTTCGCTCCCATAGTCGATTGGCGAATGGGTACGGAGATGACCTCGATCTTGTGCAAGAAAAGACTCTTGGGAGAACTATCTCCTATATCCATCCATGGAGGAAGTCGCTTCAGCAAACGAAGGCAAACTTCCAAGAATAGAGAAGTGAGAGGCCCAGCAAGGATAGAAACAACAAACCTTGCTATCCCAGGCAGTACACTCCCCTAACGTGAACCAAGTGGAGGTGTTGAGGAAGGTGTGGTCCATTGACAAGCACCTCCTACCCCTGCTAAAGCCTCTCAAGAAGAAGGCTGATACCAGGCCCTACCACAAGTACCACCACGCTCGAGGGCATGCCAGAGAAGAATGTCAGGATCTACGTGACCAAATTGAGTCCCAGATCTGTCATGGAAACATGGCCCATTTCGTTAAGCAGAATTAAGGTCAACACAAAGGCAAAAGACCTATGGAAGGTTTGGAGGAGTACCATAAGGAGAAGCTTCAAAAACTCTGAGGGCTCAACATGGTTTTGTGGCAGACTAGGAGCTTGGTGGGTTTGAAGCCCATCAGATTGAGCAAGCAGTGTCTCCTTGGATCTCGACCGTAGAGTACCACTGTCAAGTCCTAGTGGTGAAGGCAGCGTTACCCCAGAATGCTTACTTCTTGCCACCTGAGTCAACGGGTGCAGAGGTCGAGGTCATCTTCAAGGCCAACACCATCCCAAGCCAGCAAACTACTCCTTCCGAGTTGATGGTGCCCATAATGCCTTCCCACCCTTCAATGGGGAGAAAGAGGTACCGTCAAAAAGGCAACCTTCAAGCTGTTCTCTACCCTGCCTAACCCGGTAGAGCACATGGACCCACTCCTAGTGACTCTTCTATTGGTGGGACAACTCCAGCCTAGGCTCCTAGTAGATGAAGGTAGTGCAGTGGACATGCTATTCTGGAAGACACTACTTAAGTTGGGGTTCAAAGAAGAACACCTTTCTCTATCAACTCACCCGGTCGTGGGGTTCGAAAATCACAAGGTGATGTCGAAGGGAGAAATTAGCTTGCTTTATCCATCCGCGATGGGGACAAGCACCTAAATAGAATAGCCACATTCATTGTGGCTAGGTTGACGACAACGTTTGATGGCATTATCGGCTACCCAACAACCCATGTTTTCCAGGTGATCCTTTCCTTTTATTGCTAGTTCGTGCTCTTCCAAACTCTTCAAGGAGTGGGGATAGTGCATGGGGATCAGACGGCTAGGCGTGAACTCCTTTGGATCGAGTTGGAGCGATCCATGGAACCATGGGCCCCTAAGCCACAAAAGTAAGGGAAGAAAAGAATCTAGGTCCAAGCAATATAGCAAGAAACAAATATGGCTAATCCTCCAGCTACTTCAAAGCTTTAGCCAAGCTTTTCAACCATGGCTATACAATTATACCCTGATGATGGGACTAAGCTCGTCAAGGTCGGGGCAGACCTTGATCCCTCTCAAGTTCAAGAGTTGCTACTTTTGCTAAGGGCCAACGTGGTCATATTTGCATGGTTCACCAATGACCTGCCGGGAGTGGACCCGTCCCTGATTCAGCATCACCTCAATATCCAGATTGATGCTTGGCCGATAAAACAAGCTTGCGGACACAAGTCAACCGAACAATGGCAAGCAGCTGAAGCAGAAATCAAGAAGCTCTTAGAAGCTAGCTTCATTGAGAAGTCTCTGTACCTGGCATGGCTGTCCAATGTAGTCATGGTGAAGAAGGTGAATGGTAAGTGACAAATGTGCATTGGCTTCACCAAGTTGAATGAAGCTTACCCAAAGGATGAGTTTCCCTTACCTAGGGTCAATGCTCCAATGGACTCCTACAATAATCAATCCCATATGTCCTTTGATGAGAACCTCATCATGAGCCATAACTAGCTCATTTTGACCTAATACAAAGGATAAAAGCTCCTACATATCTCAAGGAAAGGCTTAACTCAGAGAATTCTGAGTTTGAGAAGAAAATAAGTCATAAGGGGTAAAAGTGCAATTTTACCAGTATAATCTGCATACAGGGTAATTCAGGGCCCAAACATAGGTCAAAGCAGCTTAATAAGAATAAAAGTGGGATGAGATGATCTAGCAAGGGCTACAGCACTTCCAAGAAACCAAATGATAATCTGTAACCCTAAAACAACCCACTTCAATTCACAAGGTTCGAGGCAAAGTAAAAATAGAATAAACCCTCTAAAATTCATAGAAAAATAATCTCTAGGGTTTAGAACCTTCAATTTGACCTTTAGAACCCATTTTGACCTACATTGAGAACCATGCCCAATTAATAACTTAATTTGGGTTTTTTGCGCAAATTGACCGGTCAAACAAGGTTTAATATGAAAATGAAATTCACCATCAGATTCCTTAGGTCCTAATTAGTCATGTATAAAAACTTGAGCCTAAGAAGAAACCTCCTTGACCGACTTTACACTTTGGTCCTCATATATTTACTCTTTGGCCCTCAACTTCTGAACCCTCGCATTTTGGCCCCTAACTCTCCTTCGTTCTTTGCAATCAGGTCCCTCCTGCAAAACCTGCCAGCACCATGCTCCGGCGACCTTGCGCGGAGCATGGCGCCGCGCAGGGTGAGGTGGGGGACCTGGCAAGTAAACCGGGGGTGCCCTGCGTCGTCAGCCGTCGCAGGGACACCCCCCTGGTCATTGCAGCCCACCATACCGGCCGTGCGAACGCACGGACGGTATGGGTTCTTGTTTCCGACCATTCTCCGGCGAGGGAGACACGTCGTCTCCCTCCGCCTTCCTCCCTGTTTGATCCCTATAAATACCCCCCGTTGCTCCACCGACCAGGGCAGCCTGGATCTGACGGAGAAAACCCCCATCTTTCCTCTCTTCTCACTCCGGCAGACGCCCACCAGCTCCGGCGGTTCTTCCTCCTCCTCCTCTTCGCTCTGCCGCAATACCAGCAGCAGAGACTTCTTCCCCTGCTCTTCCCGCGTCGCGCAATACCGGCGCGCGCTGCCTCTGCCCCGTCGTCACCGCCGTCCTCCCCCCACTGGGCATCGTCTTCTCCGGCGACAGTCGATACGACTGTCGCCCTGTTCCTCCCCCTTCGTCCCTGCAAGTAAGCTAGAGCTACTCCCCTTCTCCTCCTCTTTCTTTCCCCGCTTTCAATTTATTCAATTAAGCCCTCTACCGACCCTGACCACCTTCACCCCCTTCGCCTCCGACCACCCTCCGGCGAGCCGCTCCCATCACCTCAGCAACCCACACGGCTCGCCGACCCTCACCGAACCTCCGCCTCATCACACTGAGCACCCCCCACCCCTCCACTGCCACTCCACACCTCCGTAACACTCCCCCGAACAAACCCATTCCTCCCGTTGCAGTCCGACCCAGGGCTGCCGCCAGACACCACCTTGCGGCCTGCCGCGCAGCTCCTCACCTTCGCCGTGCCACGGCGAAGGTTCCCCAGTGGTTTGATCAGGCCGAGAGGCCATATTCGTGTCCGACAGGTTTTGAGGTTCGACCGCCATTAACGCACATTGAAGCAGCTTCTCCCGCGCTCCAGGCTTGAGGACTCCAGGTCTCCAGCTGCTGCGGAGTACGGGGAGTCTTGCGAAGGCAGCCAGCCAGCAACCTATGCAAATCGAAGCCGCAGCTGCAGAAGCCAGGCCGGGGTCTCCCAGCAGGCGCACGCGAGGAAAGGTCTGCGTTTAGTCCCACATCGGTAAGCCTCACACCCGTTCCACTGTTTAAATTGATTTTGTGCAGTAGCCTTACTGCCTCAGTACACGGGGTGAGGTCCCCTTACACCCGCCCGGTTACCCGGTCTCGTCCGCGCTCACGCCCCGCGGACCTGACCCGACCCGACTTAGACTGACCTGCACTCCTCGCCCACCACGCACGCCGGTGGGCCTGGACCCGGGCGTGACCCGAACCCGATTACCCGGTAGCTCTGGGAGAGCTTTCCCAAGAGTGGTTTCAGAGAGAAAGAGAGACGCGGGGGAGGGGGGTAGAGTAGGTTTTGCCTCTGACGAGAAACTCTGAAGTGTGCAGGCACAGGCGAAGAAGAAGACCCGCGGAAGAAGAAGGAGCTGCACTGTAGCAAATGCATAGTTAAGTCGTCTAAGCACCGGGTTAGACGACGGAAGGTCATCAGCCAGAGCAGGAAAGAAGGCAGGCTGAAGAAGAAAGAAGAGGAAGGAGAAAGAAAGAAAAGAAGAGCAACGGCCAAAGCAGAAGAAGAAGAAAGGAAGACTTAGTAGCTGAAGGCAGAAGCTCTGCAGCCATAAAGAAGAAAAGGGAAAAGAGAAAGGGTCACCACAATTGCAGAAAAAGAAGAAGAGAGGTCAAGGCAGAACGAAGAAGAAGAAGAAGAGCATCACCATTGCAGAAGAAGAACATCACCTCTGCAGAACAAAGAGAAAGAAGGAGATCTAAAGAAAGAGAGAAAGAAGAGCATCCCCTCTGCAGAACAAAGAGAAAACAACAAATTCTTTCCCTCTCTCTTTCTTTTTGTAAAAGAAACATGTATATCTCTAGAATACAACTTGCTCCCTGAGTTCGACCTCGGGAACTCTTTTATTTTCCGAGTAAAAAATTATTTATTTGAAATGTTGGTAGTAACCGGCTATACTACAATGTTATAACAAACTAAAACCCGGTTGAACCCAGCCATTTCATCCTTCCTGGATGCTTACAAAGGGTAACATCAAATAAGACTTGCTCCAGCAAATAGATCTCATACCTCCTTTATAATAGATAGGGGTCAATTTCAGTATAGAGTCATGCCCTTTGACTTAAAAAATGCTGAAGCAACTTACTAGCGTCTTGTAAACATGATTTTTTCCCATTTAATATTAAAATCATTTGAGGTGTATATTGAGGACATGTTGGTGAAGGGATCAAATTTCCCACAACACTTAGAATATTCGGCAGAAGTGTTCCATGTCTTAAGGAACACTTGCCTTTGCCTAAACCTTGAAAAATGCATCTTTGGCATTTCAGTGGGAAAATTCCTAAGGTTCCTGGTTTCTAATAGAGGAATAGAAGCCAATCCTGACAAAATTTAGGCGATCATGACCTTGGAACCACCAAGCACTCTAAAAGGGATACAGTCATTAGTCAGCAAGATCGCTTCTTTAGGCTGATTCTTATCTCGATCTTCTGACAAATGTCTCCCCTTCTTTGAATGTATAAAAAAGGGAAAAGGCTACAGCGCTGCTCATTGAACTCCACACTACTAGAAGGCTTTACAGGAAGTAAAGGAAGCTCTTAAAAGTCCTCCCATCTTGACGGCTCCTAGGGTTGGGGAGTCCTTATTCTTGTACCTGGCAGTGTCCATGTCCGCCAACAGCGCTGTCCTAGTCGGTGAATGAGAAGGGGGGCAACGACCAATATACTTCATTAGCAAAACCTATCAATGTGTAGAGGCTAACTATACTGTGATTGAGAAACTCAGGCTAACCTTGGTGACTGTCACCAGAAAGCTATGTCAATACTTTCAAGCCATTCAATAGTAGTCTTGTCTAACTATCCTTTGCACCGAATGCTACATAAACTCATAGGGTTTGCACAGTAGATTAAATGGGCCATGGAACTTGCAAAGTTCAATATTCAGTACTAGCCAAGGAGATTGATCAAAGGTCAAGTCCTAGTAGACTTTATAGTAGAGTTCACAGACCCAGATGCCTCCCTTACTCTACCTTGAAGGTTGTACGTAGACGACTCTTCCATGACAGCCGAGTCTGGGATAGGCATAGCCTTGACCTCCCCAGATGGCGGTACTCATAAGTATGGCATCAAACTTGTCTTTCTCTCATCCAACAATACGACAGAGCACAAGGCCATGATAGCCGACATCCTAGTGTCCAAGTCAAGAGGCGTCACCTCACTGGAAATCTATATGGATTCCTAGTTGGTCGCCAATCAAGTCAATGGTGAGTCCCAAACTAGGGATCCAAATATGATCTTAGACGCTGATAAGGTTAAGGAGGAGTTGTTTGATTTCAAGACTATCTCGGTTAGTCGGGTACCTTGATCCGATAACCCGTTGGCAGACGCTTTGGCCCACTTGGCGTCAGCAATCCCGCTCGAATAGGAAGAAGACATTGTTCCCAAACCCTACAAGAGCCAACAATACTTGCTCCCAGAACGTTCATGATAGAACAATCCACATCATGGATGACACCTACCATCACCTATTTGAACATTGGCAAGCTACCCCTGAGGGAACCACGGCCCAAGACATTCTGCCTGAAAGCTTCTAGGTACACCTAAATAGAGGGGAACTTTACAAGTGGGGGTATTCCACCACCTTGTTGCAATTCCTCACAAAAGAGGAGGCATCACAAGCCCTCCAAGAAGTTCACGGAGGCATATGCGGGAACCATGAAGGGTATAAGACACTCCTGGCCCAGTTATTTCAGGTGGGGTACTTCTGGCCCCAGATGAAATAACATTGCAAGGTGTTTGTGCGAAAGTGTGATAAGTGCCAGTGGTTCACCACGCTACACCACTTGCTGCCTGGAAAATTAGTGCCTATCATGTCACCCATGCCCTTTACGAAATGAGGAATGAATTTCATTGGCCCTTTTCCACCAGTGCCAGCTCAGAAGAGCTTTATACTGCTGGTAGTGGATTACTTCTCTAAATGGGTAGAAGCTAAGGCCATGGCTAGCCCAACAACCAACAGGGTCATATCATTCGTTCTGAAGAAAATTGTAGCCCGGTACATAATACCTCAATACATTGTTACAGATAATGGTACCCAATTTGCTTGTTAGAAGTTTGATGAATTTTGCGTAAGCTGGGACATCCACATATGCTTCATGTTCGTGGGGCACCCTCAAGTGCACGGACAGGCAAAGGTGACCAACCGTACCATTATATCAACACCAAAGCGACAGCTAGACTCCTCAAGGGGAAGATGGTCGAGGAGCTACCAAACGTACTGTGGGGCTACATGACTTGCCAAAGGACATCCATAGGTCATAGACCCTTTAGTCTAATATACGGCATGGAAGCCCGGCTGCCTATAGAGACCATCCTTCTTACCTACCAGACGCAACTATACGACCCCGACACTAACAATGATCAAGTCTGCCTGGCCTTGGACTTGGTGGATGAGATAAAGGAGAAGGCATCATAGGTGGTGCTAAAGTACAAAGAGGCGACCACGGCCACTTACAATAGGCGGGTCTACAATCAGAAGTTCTCCAAAGGAGATCTCGTCCTGCAGAAGTGCAAAGTCTCTATGCCAAGCAACTCGAATGGAAAGCTAGACGTCTCGTGGGAGGGTCTTAAAGTCAAAAATCATCGTAGTTTAGAAAAATGCATTGTAGTACAATGACGAAAATTGAATCGACATTTAAATTTGTAATTGCTCAAAAAACCATGAGTTTCGAGGTCGTTCGCAGAGAGAAACTATGGTAATTCAATCCACTAATCAAAATAATAGAAATAGGAGCACAATAATTAATCATAAGATATGCAATGAATAATTAATCCTCTAAAAATCTATTTAATAAGAATAAAAAACGCATCTCAAGAGTCAATGACAAAAAGATAAAGAAAAGCCTGAAAAATGGTGGTTGGAAGCACTAATTAAGCCCCTCTAACGTTCAGCATAATTCTCAACTCAGATCTCAATTTCTCAAAAGTAGCCAGAACCAATTTCCTTCACAAATCAGACATCCTGAGAAGGCCTCAGATGCCTTAAGTGTCAAGCCCTCAAATCATCTCAAGAATGCACTTAAGTGTTTGGCATGAATCCCAAGGTAGCATAGTACCCCTCCTTCCCTCAGAAAATCCCTTCATCTCTCTCTAACTAGACTTAGAACACTGTTCAGACCCAAATCAGATCAGTTCAAACCATCCTAGACCGACCTAGGTCCACGTGCGTGTGGAGGTGTGTCGATGCCAAAGATGAAGGTGATGAGGTGAGTTGTTCGTTAGGGTGAAGGACTGGATGAAAGCCTAAATAAATATAGGGCTTTTGGTTGGTGAAGGGAGAGGGAAGTAGTGGTGGTGGCGGCATGTTGTTTGGTGGTTGGTGGCATGCATGCGACCTCGTCAGAGGCATGGCCGGAGGTGGAGAAGATGAGAGGGGAGAGGGTGATTTTACGATTGAATTTAGGTTCTAGGGTCCTAAAACTATCCTAGAGAGTAGAGGGAAGAAGAACCTAATCTTGTTGAGTGAAGGGGGGAAGAAATCCTCATCGGCATGACTTCCTAGAGCCGAGGAGGATGAATCCTCCGGTGATGAGAAGTGACGAGGAATGGGGGAGATGACTCCCACTTTGGCTGGCGAGAAGCAAACGAGGCTGAGGAAGAGTTTGGTACTGACAACTTGATGGTCGGGAGGCCGTAGGAGGACAAAGGAGGAGGCCACCGAAGCCACGTTCGAAGGTAGACGGAGTTGGAGGGGAAGAGGTTTTTTGGGCCTAAATTGGGCTAAATTCAACCTAGGAACATGGCAGAGCTTTTATAGAGCTTAAACTTGAGCTCAAACTAGAAGATTTCGCACATTTAGGTCATAGATTTGGAAACTTGAATCCTTGATTTTTGCAAACTTGCTGGGGTTCTAGGATCAATATTAGGATTCATGGGCTTACTCAATGGATTCCTCATGATCTAAACACCAATCCCTACAAATTTGGAGGGATTTAGTGCTGATTTGAGAGAGATCTTCTCTCTTGAGGTTCGACACTATTGGGTTTGAGATAATGTTCATATGGAAAAGGTGGCAGGAGCATTTATGAGAAAACGATGAGAAGTTAGGGTCCTGTTGGTAAGGAACTTGAAACCTACGGGTATGGAAGTGAGAAATAGAGTTTTTAGGGGCAAAAAAGCAAACTAGGTTAAGACGAACTCTGATTGAGCTCAAATTTTGGCGCTAACCTAATTTGGACTCAAGGAATCTAATGGTGAATTTGGATGTGAGTTTTGACCCCGTTTGACTAGGTAAATTGTACAAGAGCCTAAGTCAAGATAAATTCCTGTCTGAATCTCTATTCTTGGTCACAATGTGACCAGATGGTCAAACCAATGGTACCAAATCTCTTATAATATTTTTCAATGATTTTTAGGAGGTTTATACTAAATTTATCTTGATAAAAACTGATGAGAACACCATCATGATCCATAACTAGCTCATTTTGATCTAATTAAGTCAATAAATGCTCCTACATAACTGCTAAAGAGCCATAATTCACTGCAAATTCATTCTGAGGGAGAGATAAGAAACCAAAGTTAAAACTGTAATTTTATCATCATAACTTGAATATAGTACAACCACGGGTTTTCTCAGGGGTTAATTAAGGGTCAAATGGTCTTAAAAGGATAACAAGTGGGTTAGAACAAACAGAAAAGGATTTTCGCATGTTTTGAGAATTAAATGACTTTTGAAACCCTAAAAATAGACCTGCTTAATTAACTGAAGTTTTGGTCAGGATAAAATTTACCTAAACCTTCTAAAATTCATAGAAAAATATTCTCTAGGGTTTGATACCTTCAAATTGATCATTAGAATCCATTTTGGCCTAAAATAGAGTCTCAGATAGACATTTACCCTAATTTAGGTTTTTGCGAAAATTACCCAATAAAACGAGGTAAAAACCAAAATTCAACTTCACCATTGGATTCCTTAGGTCCAAATTAGATTTGTATCAAAATTTGGGTCTAATCTGAGATTGTTTCAACCTATTTTGCACTTTGGTCCAAGTTTGACTTTCTTTACCTCCAGTAGCCCCTCAGCTTTTGAACTTCTTACAAAAAACCCCCCAACTTATTTTTCTTCACAAAAATGCCCCCACCGTAGAGAAATCCTAATCCTAAAGCTCTGGCAACAATCAACCAAGGATTTCTCCTTGATTGATTGATGAAACTTCCTCAAATTTGAATTGGAGATCTCTCTTGAAATTCTCTTTCAATTAGACCGATTCTTGAGCTTCAATTCTTTCCCAATATCTCATGCGAATGCATGAGAGAGTTGGGTTTCCAACTCTGGCTACCTTCTAAGCTTGGGAAGCTTGCTTCCCAAGCTCTAAGCACCCTTTAACAGCCTATATAAGACTCCCCAGGGCAGACTGTTCGGGGCATGCTCGAATTCAACCAAAATAACCTCCAATTCTTCTCTCCTCCGGCTGAAGTGCTCTTCGAGCTATGGCAACTATCCTTACCTCTCCTCATCGTCTAACCACAATACCGGCGACAGATCCTCCTTCCTTGCCTTCTTCCGCGTCAAGTAGCACCAGCCGGCATCCCTATCCCCTCCATCCTTGCCATCTAACCCCAACCAAAGCCAGCTTCATCTACGATGTCGGCCATACCATAACCGGTGCCATCTCCGCCCCCCATCATCCGCTACATACCTCAATCGACTTCTTAGCTTTTCTACGTCATGCCAATACCTCTGACACTCCGCTTCGACCTCTCTGATGCCCTTCGCGACTCTGTCTTCCATCTCATCGACATACCTCTGGCGAGCGCTAGTGACCACCACAGATCACCTATGCCGCCGCATCCACACTCCACACCTCCGCCTCTACCTCAGGAGAAAAAGCCCTAACTTCATTAGGCCGATTGCTCCTCTAAACCCTCTGCCAAACTCATGCTTCTCCGGCCACCCTCCGCAAGGTCGACAGGCCTCTTCACACACGCTCACTGCACACCACTGCCACCATCAGACTCACCATGCTCCGACGATTGTTCCTGAGCTTTTTGACGTGGGTGAAAGGCCTTGTTGATATTTTCAGGTGTCAAGCTCCTCTGCCATTGGCGCGGAGCTTCGAAGGAAGCTTGAAGCCCGTTCTAGCCACTGCAGCTCTAGGTGAAGTGTCCAGATGGTGCGGAATCAATATCTGCAGGTTTTCAGGTCCTCAAGTGAGGAGTTCCACAACTACAGCTCACCAATTTGATCGATTTCTTCAGCAGCTATGCGCACGAAGAACAAGCCAAGGACATAGTCCCACATCGCATACGGAAGACCCCTTGCAGTGGAATAAATTATTTTTGTGCCTGGGGCTTGTTGCCTCAGACACAAGGGGTGAGATCCCTCCTCACACCTATCACTTGACTTGCCGATGCCTCACTCCTCTCTCATCACCTACTACTGGTGAGTCTAGACTCGGGTGCACTCTTGATCCGAATACCTGAATACCTGATACTGTGGAAGGCTTTGGGAGAGCGTGACCCAGAGAGAGAAAGAGAGAGAGCATGCGGGGGTTTGGAGGGTTTTTGTACTCTGGAGAAGTGATTGCACAGCAAAATACACCTACAATAATGCCTTCTTATGCTATTTCCTAGCACTACCTGTGCATATTAGGATTCCATAGTTGCATTTGTAAAAATACATGTATGCATGCATCTAACTGAGAGGAGAGGAGAATGAAATAAAATGGCCTCGCGATTACATTTTTTCCTCAAGTGCATCCTTGCAAAATCCACATCTTTTTATTTTTTTCCACTTGATTTTTTGAAATGCTCCCTACGGCTGCAACTTCTTCTCCGCAACCTCTCCCTGCCAGCCCTCTCCCTGCACTTGCCATTCCCTGCCATTCCCTGCAGCCGTATGCAAGGCCATGCCTTCTTCTCCTATAAAAAGCCACGGCTCCATCTCTTCAAGGAGGCTGGCGGCAGCAAAAGCAAAAAAAAAAAAAGACCACCTTCAGCTGATCACCACCACCGTCCTCCCCTCCATACGCCGATCCTCCTTCGAGGAGATACCCGGTGGGCAGGAGCTCACTGTGGTGCACACCACCACAGTGAGACCACCACCGCCCAGCTCTTCAAAGAGTCGGTGGGCGTGGTGGCTCTTCTCTTTTTCATTTTTTTCCATTCCTGCACTTCCCGCCATGGCTGCCGCTTCAAGGTCTGAAGCTTGAAGCAGCAGCAGCGGCCCAGCCCCTCCGCCCGCGCCTGCAGGCCTTCCCCGCCTCCGTTCATCCGCTCTGTCGCCCGCCCTCGCGCCCGCAACCGGCAGCTGCGCGCCTCTGCAGCGGCTGGCCAGGCCCTCTTCCCGCCTCCCTCCCAGCACCCACAGAGCCCCGCGCGCACTGTCGCGAGCCTCCGCACTCGCAGCAGGTCGATGCAGACTCCTCATCTCCTCTGCGCGAGTACGCGCCCGTGCGCCTGCGACCTCCAGACGTCGGCCGCCATCTGCAGACGACTTATCGCGCCTCCTGCAAAGCGGCTACATTCTCTCTCTCCTGCTCTCTCCTACTCTCTCTCTCTCTCTCTTTCACTCATTCACAGCACTCTACACCCACACACACACACCCCTACACCAACACTTACTCACACCTTCACACACATAAACACTATTATAACTTATATACATATATGTATACTTATATATAGTGACATATATCTACATATATTGATATACATATATATATATATACTTATATTTATACATATAATAGTATCTATATACTTATGTAATAGTATACATCTATATATATATATATATATATATATTACCTATATAGCTAAGTATAGATACATACATATATATATATACATATATACACACCTACTTATATACACATTCATATATACGTATATATATCTATATAACTATATATACATATATCTACATATCTAGATACATATACCTATATACATATATTATTATTATACATACATACATACATATATATATATACCTATACATTTATAACTATATATATACATATAGATATATTTACTTATATACATACATATATATATTTTTTCACATTATTTACCATACGCTGTATCACGGGAATATCTGCACCAGTTGCTGATATTTCCCGATACACGCGTACAAAAAGCGTGGACACATACATCTTCCACCATGCATCCCACTTTCCACGCGGCACCTAGTCGTGTTGGTTGCGTCTCTCTAGACAACGATTGACTCGACACCGTGCTACACTCCATCATCGCCTCCACCCCCACCCCTTTATATAGGTAATATATACATATATATATACATACTATATTTACTTTATTTCTGTTCACTTTTCTGTTAGTAAAAAGATAAAAAAGGTATATATAAAAGAGAAAAAGATAATTTTTGACTTGCAGGTACCCCGTCTTGCAAATAGCAAGACTCTTTTTAAAACTCTGTTTTGGCTAAAAGCCAAGGACATAATTTTGAGGGTGTGACTCAAGGACAAGGATTACCAAAAAAAAATCTAAATAAGAAAAACACCAAAAACACAATAAACGAACGAAAGAGACTCGTTGTAGGAAAGGCGTAGAAACTCGACTTGTACCCCTCTTCCCTGAGTTCGACCCTGGGCCTAAAAGTGACAAGATAAAATCAAGTAGGCCAAGTTAAAAATTTTGTAAAGATATGGTTAGGTCTGATTTAGGTTAACCACTATACACATTTCAACGATAAAATCTCCATATTAACAACCTATCCGGTCCGACCATACAAGAAGTGGCTGATGCTTAGCCAAATCTGAAGACCCTTTCCCGCTCTGCATGAAGAGGAAGAGAAGGAAAAGAGCAGAGAAGGAGGAAGAGAAGAGGAAGAGTTTAAGAAGAAGAAAAGAAGAAGAGGAATAAAGAACATAGAGTTGAAGAAGAAAGAAAAGAAGCATTTGCAGAAGAAGCAGAGACAGAAAATCACTGCAGAATCAGACGTTTAAGACATCTAATCCTACTATCAGATGTCTAATTTGACTTCTTAATGGATATTGTGCATCTCTTAACTATCATTGTGAGGAGTAATTGATGATTCAAATCACCATTTTACTCCATTCTTTTTACAGTATTGACATTTGCTTTCATTGATATATCATTATTGCTTGGAGTTTCATTATAAATTGCTCATACTGTGCCTAAATTGCAATTTTGAGATTGAATTCCATATTGCTCCCTATGTTCGATCTCGGACTTTCATTCGAGTAATAAATATTGTTTGCTTTCAAAGTGATTTCACCTATACTACAACGTAGCTTTTGAAACCTCGATTTCTCTTGTAAACGAGAACGCTTTCAATTTAAGTGCGACTGGTAATTAGGGTTTTTAGCACTATTTTCATCCTTAAAATGAGTGAAACCATGATTTAGTAGTTTAAGCCCACTTAAAGTTCATTTGACCTTGAATTAACCCCAGATCAACCCCTTGATTAATCTACATTTTTGATTGGATGTTAAAATGGCATAATTAACCATGTTTTCTTATCTTCTTCTCAAATCAGCTTGATACGAAATTATGATCGTCAAAGATCATTTAGGAGCATTTATCATTTGATTCTGATTAATTCAAGTTAGTTATGATGAATGATGGTGTCACCATCATACCTCCATGCGTAACTTTTGCTAGTCCCTGCAAAATCTTATGGAAAGAACTAGATCTCTAGACCATTCGTTTGATGTTTAGATGACTATTTTTGCCACTTCTATCGAAATTAGATTAGAATACCAACAATAGGCCTAAAGGAACTCAAGTATCAACCAGGATCCAGACTTGACTAGCCTCAGCCTTGGGTCTAACATGAAGGTTTCTAAGGCCCACAAAAACTGCTTAGAGGCTCATTTACCCCAACGGTTAAAGCACCTGTGCGTATACGTAGCAAGTCTAGGTTAGTTTGCCAGTGCATTTTTGACAAGAGAGATAGAGAGGGATATTTATTATGAGAGTTTTCTCCCTTTTCTTTATATATTCCCCTAAACCTAACATCAGATTGACCTAAAACACGGTCTGTATCGGATTCCTTGTCCCCACCATCAATCCTCAAAAGGTCCCTAGCTTTCGATGCTTTGGGATAGCACCGCCTATGGTGACCCCCAGAACTCCTGGCTTTTGACACTTCTTGATAGTATCACCCATGGCATTCTGTAGCTAGATTCAGGCCCTAGCAATCGATATTTCGGGATAATCTCATCCATGGCACCTAAACCAACACAAGGTGCTTACATGCCCTCAGTAGGATATTTAGATATCTTAGGAGACAAGCACTGAGGAGACGATATGTTATTACCCATCTTCAAGGGGAGTATTTTTCATTCCACCTCTCTGCGCTAGAAATTTGTCCAATCAACTTGTGTCTTTGAGCCGCTCTTAAACCAGATCTTTGGTAAAACATTTTTTAGAATAGAACACTTTTGGCATTATACTTAATTAAGCTCATTGAACAGAGTGATGTGTGATTTTTGGTTGCTTAGGTTACCAACTCCCGCAAACTAAAGGCCAAGCAATGGGGTCAAGTAATCGCTAAGCCTTAGACTTAATACATCAGCCTCGCACTTTCCTCAACCTCTTGAGGATTAATCTATATCTTAACAAATACGTGAGTGTTTAAGCCCTAAGACAGACCCAAGAGGCCTAAGGTTGGTACTCTTTACTTATCTCCTTGTCTCTAGCACTTCAGGACTTAATCCTTGTTTCGTTTTGGTTTAGTACTTAAGTAGATTCCATAATCAATTACTAAGGCTATCATTTGTTTCTGATTTTGCTCCTTTGTCATTTTGTATTTCCTCCTTTTTCTCCTCCTCAAGAAAGATTTTCATTCAGCTTGCAAAATTTCCTCCCCTTTCTTTTTTTTTTTGTATATATTTCTTTTGTGAGAAGCCCTCAAAGAATTGAATTTCCCATTTGTTTTGCACTTTAATACCCCCCCATGCCAAAGTTTTGCAATGTCCTCATTGTAAGCCAAGTGGGTTCGGATTCAACTTAGTTCAAAGTTTTAGAACATGGTCAAAGGGTGGGTGAACGAGTCGAGATGATTGTTGTAAATGATTTCAAGCTTTGATACGAGTATCAAACGTCTCGAGGTCCAACTCCGACTAAGCAGCATTCTCTTGCTCCAGCACCCTTTTAACCCTGTCCTTTATGATCTGGTAGGCCTTGGCGAGGTCATCCCGTAGGCTTTCCACAGTCGCCTATACCTTTTCATAACTTGCCTTCAAGTTGGCAAGGTCATCTATAGTTGTTCCCAGTTGAAGGCACTCCTCTCTAAGAGTTGCCTCGTATCCCTCCATAGTTGAGGAATGGGCAACCTTCAGCACCTGCACTTCTTCCTTTAGCCAAAGTATATTTCTACAAGAAGTGTGCAGGTGCTCGGTCAAGTCCCACAACTTCGTAAGATATCTTTTGTGAATGTTGATAAGACTCTCCTCAAGCTTCCCAGCTAGGGACCCAGTTCTCTTCAGCCCCAGGTGGGCCTCCTTCAGCTCCTATTGTAGGTGGGACACCTGGCCGATTGCCTATTACTGCAAGCAAGTTTCTTGGTAGCCTCCTCAGCAGCTTTCTCTGCCTTTTCTCGAGCAATGGTAGCCTCTTAGAGCTGGCAAGCAAAGTTTTGTTGTTACGCCTAGGCGATCATCGCCCATTTTGCAACCATATCAGCTGCCTCGGTGGGGATGTTGGGTTCAATGATGTCAAACAACACATCGCCAACTGGGACAAAAGAGGTCCCAAGAGTCTCAACCTATTAAAAAGCAATGATCGGAATTTGAGATTTAATATCTTATAGAATTAGAAATCAAAAACTTAACGAGGGAAAAGAACTTACCACACATAAACAATAGAAGAAAACATGTTTGAAGTTCATCCCTTCCTGATGGGAGGTAGCCCAAAATAGGGTATCCTGTAGATGTCGGAGCACCTGCCTCTCCATATCGAGTCATTACTGGAGCAACACACTTGAGTCGGAGTCTCTTGGTTGGGCATGGGGTCCTCATGGGTCCCTTCCAGCATGGATCCCCTCATAGATCTAACAATCTACCCTATCATCCCGAAACCCCCTCGACCAGAGGGGTCGCCAGTACTTGCGCCTATATCGAACTCCACCTGCAATATGGCCAGTCGAAAGTGCTGTCACCCAAAAGACCTCCCGACATCGTCGCCTAGCAAAGGGACACTTTAAAAATAAGTGATCCACATCTTCAATACCATCTTTGCAAAGTAGACAAGTGTTAAGAGTGCTTGATCGGGTTTTGAAAAGGTCACATTGTAGTACAGTCGAAAAAGCATTCAAAACAAATACAATTTATTACTCGAATTTTAAAGTCTGAGGTTGAACATAGGGAGCAAATTAGGGTTTAGAAATCAAGATCACAACTTTAGAATTTAAAAGAATATAATATTCAATAAGATCAATGTTATAGTCAAAAAGATAGGAGTGAATGTAGGGCACAAAATACTAAAGGGGCCAATGTATGTCAATTGCACTCAAAATTGGACGTCTGATTTGTGAATCAGACGTCTTAAAATGCTTATGCTATAGTGCTTGGTCTCTTTTCTTTCTTTTGCTTCTTCTCCTGTTCTTCTTTCTTTGCCTTTATCTTCAATCTACTTCTTTATCTTCCATCTTCTCTGTTCTCTGGCGTTTGCCTTTCTTCCTTTGCCTTTCTCTTCCTTTGCCTTCTTCTCTTTCTTTCATTGTCGACTGCCTTCAACTTCTTCCTTCAGTTTCATCCTTCTCTTTTCTTTCTCTGCCTTCCTCTCTTTGGCTTTGGCTTCTTCCTTCTATTGCAGCCCTTCTCCTTCCTTTCTCTTCTGACTTCGGCCTTCTCCTTCTTCTTCCTTAGTTTCATCCCTTAGCCTTTTTCCTTGCCTTCTCCTTCTTCTCTTCGGCTTGCAGAGCAAAACCAACCCCCTACCCGCGTGAGCTCTCTTCTCTATTTTCTCTCTTAGGTTCGCTCTCCTAGAGCCATAGCTTCTCTAGTAATCGGGTTGGGTACGCACCCAAGACCAAGCCCACTAGTGTGCTGTAGTGGGTGTGGTGTGCTGGTTGGGTCAGGTGAGAGGGACCTCACCCTGTGAGTTGGACGCGATAAGCCTAATGCAGAAAATCAACTTATGCGGGTGCGGTGCTCCAAATCTTTCTGAGGTGGGACTATCTTCCCACCCTCTTTCACGCGTGCCTGTAGCAAAGTGTGCCTTCGATTGCAGCTGTAGCTTTGGCCCTCAACATGAATTGGAGGCCTAGAGATGTTTGCGAAGGCTTTCTGCACAACCTGGGACTGTGTCCTGGAGCGGGCATGGCCTGGAGTAGCTTGAAAAGCAAGCTTAAAGCTATGCATCAATGGCGAGGAGCTCCTGGACCTAAAATCATGACAACAGCCTTGCGGCCACGTTAAAAAGCTCAGGGAGCTTCGCCAAGGTGCGGTGAATGTGCAGAGGTGGTCGGCATGGCGTGGGAACGCCTGTGGGAGCATGCCTAGGGCACACTGTGGGCGTGTGTGTGGGTGTGTTCGGGGATGTGCTTGGGTGAGTGGCAGAGTGTTGTGAGTGGGGGGTTATGATTAGTGAGTCGAGGCAATGCTTAGGGACCGGTCGGCAAGGAGGGAGGTGGTCTGTGGAGGTGGAGCGAACTCACTGGAGTTGGTGGCCAGAGATGAAGGGGATGATGGTGGTGGAGTGCGGCAGTGGTCCTTTGAAGGAAATAAAGAGGGAAAAAGAATGTAGAGAGTGAGAGAGACTTATCTGGGAGTGAAGAGACAAAGGGGGAGGTAGGGATGGCGTCTAGCTCGTATTGCCGACGCCGGAGACGAAGGTGCTCAGTGAGGGTGGTCGGCGAGGACGAAGGGGGGGCAGGGGCGTTGGCAAGTGCTACACGACGCGAACGAGAATGAGGAAGAGGAACCTGACACCGGTATTGTGGCTAGGCGATGAGGGAGAGTAGGAGAGGTCACCGGAGCTTGATGAGCGAGTTGACCGGAGGAGGAGAGACGAAACTGAGGGGGTTCTCTAGTTGATTTCAAGCTTAGGAGATGCGGGGCGAATTGGGGTGTCTTAAATAGGCCTTGGAGGTCGATTTTGTGCTTAGAAGCCAAGCTTCCAAACATGGAAAGGTCACTGGCAATGGTAACTCGAGAGAGACCCAAATCTCTCATGCGTTCACATGAGAGATTGGGTACCAAATAAGGCTTCTAATTGGGTTCACATTGAAGGGGATTTCTCATAGAATCTCCCATTCAATTTTGAAGGGGATTCTCTGAGAGATCAGGGAGAAATCGCCCTTTCAAGCTCACCGGAATAGGATTCCCTCTGTTATAATGGTGGAGGGACCTAATTGCAAAGAACGATGAAGAAGCTAGGGGTCAATTGTAAGGGTTTTTGAAAGATAGGGGGTAGAAAAGTAATTGGGCTAGACATATTTTCAAAGCGGGTCAAGATGAATTCCCCTTAGGTCCAAATTTTGGTACAAACCTAATTTGGGCCTAAGGAATCCAATGGTGAGGTTGGATTTTGGGTTTGATCATGTTTGACTGGGTAATTTACGTAAAAATCTAATTTAGGGCAAATATTTGTCTAAGACCCCATTCTAGGTCAAACTAGGTTCCAATGGCCAAATTGAAGGTTCTAAACCCTAGAGAATATTTTTCTATGATTTTTAGAGGGTTTAGGTGAATTTTATCCTGACCATAACCTTGTTTAATCAGGTGGGTCTATTTTAGGGTTATAATAAGTCATTTAATTCTCAGAATTCACACGTACCCTTTTCTGTTTGAACCAACCCACTTTTTATCTTGTTAAGATCATTTGACCTGTGTTTAGCCCTTGAGAAAATCCGTTGTTGTACTGCAATGGTAAAATTGCAACTTTACCCCTTGTTTCTTGCTTTTATTTTAGAATGATTATTCAGTGAATTAGGACCTCCAGTTGGTTATGTAGGAGCTTTTGTTCTCTTTCATGGGTCAAAATGAGCTAGTTAGGGCTCATGATGGTGTTCCCATCAACAAGAATCCCCAAAGCTAGAGATCCTCTTTGCCAAGAAGGATTTGGTGTTAAGATCGCCAGAAGTAGCCTTTGTAACATGAGGAGGGCATCAAGAGACCATATCTTCTTACAACATGCTACCATAAAGCCAATTAACTTTGAACTCCTACCAAGGAGTTGAAGAAGAGATTGATAGGATGATTTTATTGGGAAATCACCCCTTAAGTGACCAGACCAAATGGGACGATCCAATTGATTCCAATGTACAGGTGTGTTCTCTATTTTTCTAGCAACATCAATAAGGAAAATTTCATCGATGAGATTGGATTTCTAGCAATGATTCTCCATATCAATCAGCTCCTTTATAGGGTTAACATGAGCTGGAATAGCACAGGAAGGCAAAACAAAACCATAAAGATCTCTTACCGACATATCTCTCCATAAAATTAGGCTCCTTACCATTTCCAACAAACCAACAAGTGCCATAAAATAGCCAACCCTAAATTGAGTGAAGGGCTTCCATGAAGAGGGAGTCACATGGCTTGGGAATATAATTTTAAAAGGAGCCCATGGGGAAATACTTAGCTTTTAATTGTAACTTCCAAAGACCCTTCTCTTGGGAAATTAAATTCCAGCCAATCTTCATTAAAAAAGCTATATTTCTTATCTCAGTACCTTTAAAGCCAAACCTTTTATGTGCTCAGAAAGACATATGGTGAGCCACGCTTTAGGATAGAAATGTTTACTCCCCTCTTCAAATCCCTACCAAAAATCCCTTGCCATTCTATCTAATAGCAACTGCCAACTTTTTGAAAAGAGGTAGGTAAAAATCAAATGATTAGGAAGTGCCAAGATAGAGGGTTAAAGCAAGATACCCCTTCCCACCTTAGATAGGCATTGCCCTTTCTAGCCTATTAGCTTCCTTTGAGATTTACCCAAGACAAGATCCATAAGAACCTACTGCCCTTTTGCTTCTATAATTGGATTCCCCAGATATATCTCAGACATTCTCTTTTTTTTAAAAAAAATTCACCCATGATAAACTTCCTAGCCTCATTGCTAATTCCATGCCCAAAATAAATCCAATATTTTCCATAATTCACCTTTCGACTTGAACATAACTCATACATTTTTAGAATGGCCTTCAGTTCAAGCACTTCATCCTTCCTTGCACTAGCAAAAGAGAATAATGTCATCCGCGAACATGAGATGAGTGATCGGCTAGGCATTCTTGTCAATTTTGAAACCCAAAATTTTTGCAATGTAGAGAAGTAGAGAGGGAGCGAGATAAAAATTTAGAGCAAGGAATAAACAATTATGGGGAGAGCGGTCATCCTTGTCTTACACCTCGAGAAGGTTGAATGGAATTAGTAGTGTTGCCATTAACAATAGCTTCAAAAGACATAAGGCAAAATGAGATTGACCAAGGGACTTGGGAAATGCAATTGACTCAAACAAAAATGAAAGAAACACCACTCAAGACGGTTGAAGGCTTTTTCCAAATCAACCTTTATTGCCATAAAGCCACATTTCCTCTTCTTTGTCTTTAAAGCGTGAAAGATCTTGGCGAACACCACATTATTAGAAATCTGCCTACTTGACAAGAAACCAAACTAGTTAGAAGTGATGAGGCTATGAAGAACTAGTGCTATTCTCCTAGCCACAAGCTTTGCCACAAGTTTATATAATGAATTAGTTGTACTAGTTGGTTTATAGTCCTTGGGTTCAAGAGGGTTCATTACCTTGGGAGCTAACACCAAAAGGGTTTTTGCCCATTTTAGCTATCATAGTAGCTTCTTGAAGCAAGAATGGATGAATTTTATCACATCATCTCCAACCATGTCCCAGCTTTTGTAATAGAAGAGAGTAGGAAAACCACCAAGGCTTGGCCTCTTGCAAGGAGTAATGTGAAAAAGAACATTTTTTATTTCCTCGAACTTAGGTAAGGAAGCACTCCAATCCCATTCATCCACTTTCACATTGACATGAGCAATAAAGAAACATAGCAACTCAATATCAACATCTTCGGATGAATACACCCAACAAAAATGATCCCAAAAATAATTCTCTATCAACTTTTGATCACCGATTTCAAATCCATTAGGCAATTTCAGCCACTCAACTGGTCTCTTCCTTTTGCTGTTGGAGGCATATAAGTGATAAAATTTTATTTTCCTATCGCCACTAGTCACCCAAGCTTGTAGTGATCTTTGATGCTAATAAATCTCTTCCTTTAATAAAACATCTTCATACTTCCTTGTGAGCTCCTCTTCTTGCTTATAGGCTGCTAGTGTAGGAGCAAAATTTTATAATTCATTAATCTTATTTTTAATATTCATTTTGCTTTCCTCCCAGTTTGTGCAGGGCATCTTACACCATAGTTTTATGTTTAAGAAGAGAATGGCAAGTTTTTTTGAGATGTGAGAATCATTACTAGTTGAGCTACATCAACTACTCTATAAAGCCTCCTTTAAATTTTTTTCAAGATATTAGTAAGCTTTGAGGATCCATATGAAACCAGGTTGCTTGGGCTTCCTTTTGGTTTGAAGAAGAATGGGACTATGATTGCTCCCAATAGCGGGAAGATGCAAAACCCCGACCTCAGGATAAGTAAGCCACCAGTCCCCAACTACAAACATTATGTGCAATCTTTTTCTTATTAAGAATTGTGGCTTCCGTCTATTTGACCAAGTGAAACCCTATCTAGCAAAACCCAAATCTACAATTCCAGGATAATAGATTCGTTTTGACTGTACTAGTTGATAAGGCTTAGCTGCCGAAAGCCCATCATCGACATACTGCAATCTTGATCTTTTAGCTTCAAGATACTAACAATCATTAGAGCTACTCTTACTAGATGACCTTTTCTTCAAGAAATTTTGCACCTTACTCTTTACTCCTACATCACTTTCAATTTTCTTAAAAGTTTTCCTTTTGCCCAACAACTTTTGCTCTTTCAATGAATCTTCTGCAATCCACCTCCAACATCAGCTGACACCAAACTTAGTTGGGTACCAGCCAAGGTTAGAGAAGAGCTACTATGAGAGGCATGTGAGTGCATGTGGAACCTAAGGGATCAAGTGTACACAAGAGGGGGGTGAATAGTGTAATATCTATTTAAAATAGAACTTAAAAAATTATTCACCACAGATCAAATTGAATAAGCACAAATAAGAAAAATAACAGTTGACTTAGAGTGGAAACCCTTTTAGGTGAAAACCACTACCTAAGCCTCCCATCTTAGGATTTTCTCGACTAGTCGACATTTGTCAAATCCACTATCACACACCACTTGAACGACGGTGGCACAACCTGTTACAATCATCTTCTTTTACACCTAACCAAGAGAAGAACAACGGGACTTCCAATACAACTTAGATTCCAAGATTAAGAACAACAGAATAGAAAGAGTATATCAATATTTCCTATGAAACCTCAGCAAGAATAAAGCAAACCTAGCTTTCTTTGAATCACAAGGGAGCATGTTTTGAATCACAGTGGTTGTAGGCACAGAGGTGCGAAAGTACTAAAGAGAATAGATGTGTTTTTCTCTTTGAAAGTTTTTAAGGTGTGTTTCGAAAAGGGGGGTTGAAGGTCTGATAACACTGCATCTTGGGGTGATAATTCTGTTAAATAGGGTCCATCTTAAGAACAAAATGCACAGATAACACACAGCATTGCAAGCATCATACATCAAGATTGCTTATAAAATAGTATTAATGGCCATTTGTATAAGTACTTGTCAAAGCAGGCCTCAGATGAGCAATCGGACCACACGGATGGATTCAGAGTGACGAATGAAGTCTAACGGACTCGAAATCGGCCAAATACGACATTCGGAGCTCTTGCAATGGGCCCAAGAAGTCTTGGCAGTTGATCTGATGATCAATAGCCCACAGCGTGCCACGTGGCAACCCCACAATGCATCCACGCCACCGACCAATCTCACCTTCAACCGGAGGATGAATCTCAGCCTTTGATCTTCAATCGAACGGCTGAGAGCCGCCCGCACGCCTACCCTCGCCGCGACAAAGCAGTAGGCGCCTACCCTCGAAGCACTCACCCACGCTCATGCGACATGGGTTCGAAGCACGCTGCGTGGAAATTGCGAGGTGAAGATGTGCTGCAAGAAATTGAACTACCCGATCAGCAGTAGATGGTGCAGATGGAGCAACGCGGTGCAATCTCGCACGTCCAAAGCCGACGCCTGCAATGACACGGGGGTCATGGACACGATCCAAGTGTGCCCCCCACAAGTGATCTTAGCCATCCGATCTTTGATCGAACGGCTTACAATGCGAGCACGCAAATCAGACGCGAAGAAGAACAGTGCCCCGTAAGCGACCGATGGGCAGGGGCCTTCACCAACCCGAACATCGCTAAAACCCCTTTTTCATTTGGAAAGCCCTTCTTCCTATTTAAACCCATTCCAACCACACATGGGAGGCATTCACTCCACTTGCAAGTGTTCTACCCCCTCCTAGCTACCATTAGCCCTCTTTGTAATCGCCGAAGACAACGAGCCACCGACGGAGCCCCCCTCCACCGCCGTGGCTGCCTCGCCGTCTTCTCTCTCTCTCTCTTTCCCTCTTTATCTTAAGCTTTCCTTTACTTATGTTCAAGCATTTATCTAGTGTTGTAATTATGAACTAAAGTTGAATGTTAAATGGAGTTGTTTTCTATTCAATTGTCTGCTCTCTTTTATGTTCAAATTGCATGCTGTGAATGAAGAAATTCTAACCCTACTGTCTCTCTCCCTCTTTCTCCCTCTCTCACTTGCTTTTCACCCGCGCCTTTTCGCAAGCAAAACCCCATGATTTTCGTGACATTAAGTGACAAGAAAAATTTGATTTTCACACCTCCCTGAGATTGACACTCGGACTCACATTCGTTTCTCCATTTTAAAATTGACATTGCGAGCGTAAGCTATAACAACTCTTCTAAAAATGCACCCCACGCCTACGTCAGTTTTTGGCACCGTTGCCGGGGAGGCAACGGATTTATTTTGTCACTTCCATTTTACATCCATACTCACATCGTCTAACACCTTGTCTCCTTCTACTTGATGGTTGCAGGAATTCGATGCTTGGACGACGAAGCAGCATAACTCATGACGGTAATAAGGGAGTAGGTGCAACAAGGACCAGTCGTGAGTATTTCTTCACTCATGGTTGTTTGCTTGCTTAAAAATCTAAAAAATTCTAAAACTGAAAAAAATTGGCGTGGTGTATGATTGCCTGACCCACATCCTTAACACATCACCCAACAAAAAAATACACTCTAACATTCTAAATAAATTCTTGGAGTGTTCTTTTTTTCTTTTTGAGTGGTGTTTGCGAAGCCACCTTGAATTGACTTGGGCCGCACCACTCAACCCTAAAATCAACTCATCTAATAGAAGTTGCATGATCACTAGGATGAGTACATTAGGGTTTTAGAGCCTTTACACAACAAAAGGAAATCTACTTTCACCGAATTGTGTGCAAAACTTGACGTGCCCACTGAAACTTGTCTGAAAACATTAAGACACGTCAATCCTAAAAGACACAAAAGTAAGGATGAAACATTAAAAGACACCACATCTTAAAAAAATCCTTGCCTGAAAACCATGTTTTAATAAGAGCACACACACTGAAAGTGGAAAACTAAGAGGCACTACCCCAATCAACGCCTCATCACATAACCCTAGCACAAGCACTATCCTAGCCCTTTTAAAACTGAGTTGACGTGCCCTAGGTAGGACTAAGTTAAGTCTCGAGAGGCGAGGTTTTGTTCGCTGGGCACTTGGCTTTCATTCCCTTAGTAGAATTTTGTGACTAGGCTGTGGGGCAGTGTCAAATGACCGTGGTTGTGGGGTCTATGGAACTGGTGGCGCAAGCCAAAGGAAGAACCTTCCCTGTAATCCCCTCATAATCAACCTGGCTAGATTAGCTTTGGGAAGGGGAGTCCAGTGCTTACAGACTTAATCACCCTTTTGGAGATTTCTAGGTCCCCTAAGGAATACACCATAAGGACTAGGCTAGTTTGCTTCGTTGAACACACACTTCTCGCATCTGTCGCTCTTCGCATCCCCTCCTGTTCTTCTCTAGTGTATGCACGGGAGACACTCACTGCATCCCGAGTTGTTTATTTTGGGATGGGAATCTAGGTGACTTGATTCTGCTAGAAACATGGCTGAACCTAGGGTAGATGAGCTTGAGGACCAACCCCCACCAGACACAATGGCCATCATCCAAGCCTAGATTAACCTAAACCATTAGCTTCAGCAACAACAGATCCACACTATCATGCAAGCCATACACCAGTTGCAGAACCCACAAGGTCAACCACCACCACCTTTCCAAGGCCCACAAGGGCAACTGCCACCCGATCTACCACCATTCCAAGACAAACCTAGGCCCCTCCGCAACTTCTACAATCCTTCCGCTATTCGAGTTGAGCCGCACCTTAGGATCCTCGAA
Organism: Thalassia testudinum; assembly: GCA_037157565.1. Lineage (NCBI taxonomy): Eukaryota > Viridiplantae > Streptophyta > Magnoliopsida > Alismatales > Hydrocharitaceae > Thalassia > Thalassia testudinum. The sequence goes on along the minus strand of JAZHRO010000036.1, from coordinate 17,732,025 downwards.
GGGGGAGATGATTTTGAGCTAAAACCAAATGTTTTGAGTCTAATTCAGAGCCACTTCCATAGAAGCTCAAATGAGGACCCCTTCCACCACCTAGAGGATCTTGACCGAATAGCACGAACTGTGAAACCTAGGAACATTAGCCTTGACATTGTTTTGATTAAGATGTTCCCCTTCTCGTTGAGAGACAAGGCTTTTCACTGGCTTAGAACCCTAAGTAGACCCATCACCACATGCTAAGAACTGAGGCATACAGTTCTAAAGAAATTCTTCCCCATAGGAATGACCAATGCCCTCAGAAGAGCCATTACTACCTTTACACTCCAAGGTGGGGAACAGTTCCATGAGGTGTGGGAAAGATTTAATGAACTTTTGAGGAAATGCTCACACCACGAAGTACCAAGGTGGCAATTGGCCCAGATCTTCTACCACAGTCTGGACAGCAACCTAGGGAACTTCGTTGATGCCTCATGAGAGGGGAACTTCCTCAATAAAGACGAGGAGAGCGCGTTTGAGCTCTTTGAGTCTATGAGCAAAAATTTGCTCAACAATGCCTCCATGACCCAGTTTAACCGATCCAATCAACCCCGTGGTGGGATTTATGAGGTACAAGCAAATTCTGGAATGGTTGACATGGACATCATTGCCAAAAAATTAGATCGATTGGAATTGGTGGATAAAAAGATTGATGAGCTACTGAACCAGACCAGGAACCCATTACAGACCTTCTCCCTAGAAAAGGGAGCACATAATGTTGACCTGGTCCAGCCCTTAAGCCAACTGAACCTGGAACAACCCTTGACCACGTTCCAGGGAGGGACCTTTGCTCCCTCAACCCTTGATTACTCTCTTCCCTCCCCATCGACATCTGCTATCCTTGAAGATGTGCAAGCTGTCCAAGGTTATGCTAAACATGACCCTTTCTCCAACACTTACAACACTGGCTAGCATAATCACCCCAACTTTGGTTGGACAAACCAAAAACCACCTCAATTCCAAAACTAGCCAGGCCAAACCAGCAGCCAAACTTGCCCCCTATCAGCAAGGACCACCAGTTAGATTCCCATATAATCCAAATAGTGCGACCCCTCCCCCGCAGAACCAAATGGACACCCTAATAAAGATGATGGCTGAAATGAACCAGAAACATCAAGAGGAAATGACCTTAGTAAAGGGACAGTTAAGCCAACTTTTGGACTGTAAACAACAAGGATCCCTACCTTCCCAGCCACAACCAAACCCACGAAACGTAATTAACAGAGGCCCCAATTCGCAAGGGTTCTAGGGCAATCCTGACAGGCTCACATGGTCCAGCCAGCCCCATAAACACCCCCTAGGTTTGGTGCTTCTTCATCCTCATCTTCTCAAGGATCAACCCATGGTCCCAATGCCTCTGCGAATGCGGTAACCTTGAGAAGTGGCACCAAAACCCAGGATCCCAAATGGTCGATTCTTCCTGAGACTTCACCAGCCGAAATACCTGACTCAGAAGAGGCACTGGAAAAACCCAAGGACCCAGAAATAGATCCTATCCATATTCAGACACCCTACCCTGAGGCCTTGGAGACAATCAAGAAGAAGAAAAGTGTTGTAGAAACTGAGGAGCTTTTGGAGATCTTTAAGCAGGTTTAGATTAATATTACGCTCCTCGAAGCCATTAAGCACATCCCGGCTTACGCCAAGTTTTTAAAGGATGCCTGTACACCCAAACATCAGCCACGACCTCAAGCACCTAGGAAGGTTGTGCTCTCCGAGCAAGCAAGTTCCGTAATATCAAGCAACCTTCCGCTCAAGTGAACTGACCCAGGAGCACCCCTGATATCCTGTAATATCAGGGACATGACATTTGATAGAGTGCTCCTAGACTTAGGTGCTTCTATCAATCTGATTCCAACAACCCTGTACCACCAATTTGGTTTCGGAGAGTTGACACCCACACCTGTCACCATCCAGCTGGCTGATAGATCTGTGAAGACCCCAAAGGGGGTTGTCGAGGACGTGATTATGCGGGTCAAGGGCTTCTATTTTCCAGTCGACTTCTTGGTGCTCAACATGGAAGTCCCTGAAAAACTACAAAATGCACCCATAATCTTAGGCAAACCTTTCTTAGCTACGGCTAAGGCAAACATCAATTGTGACACAAGATGTATGGAAATCGCCTTCGGAGATAAGAAAATGCAGTTGGATATCTTCCGTTCGACCAAGTCTTTTGATTGCGATTGTGTTGAGGAACATGATCCCGTGGAACCTTTGGTCGAGGAATGCCTCACCCTTAGTTCTGTCTCAGACCACCAATCCTGTAATGACTGTGCTGACCCATCACCATCTGTACCCATGGACCTCTGTAAGGCTGATTACCATCAAACAACAACATTTGAGGAAATTGATGTTGATCAACTCCCACCTTTCCCTTTCCCTTCGACTGTTGTTCCACCCGCACCCGAACTAAAAACACTACCAGAGAATCTCAAGTATGTCTTCCTGGGACCTGACCAAACCTTCCTTGTGATTATTAACTCTCATCTAACCAAGGATCAGGAACTCAGGTTGACCGTGACCCTTTCAGAACATCGGGCTGCCATTGGATGGACCATTTCGGACTTGAGAGGAATTAGCCCTGCCTATTGCACTCATAAGATTTACCTGGAAGACGGGGCACAACCCTCCCGCCAGATGCAGAGACGGTTAAACCCAAACATGCGGGAAGTCGTTAAGAAAGAAATTATCAAGTGGCTTGACGTCGACATCATCTATCCCATCTCTGATAGCCCCTGGGTGAGCCTCACTCAAGTGGTTCCAAAGAAAGCTGGGCTCACCATTGTTACCAATGAGCATGGCGAATCCATCCCCACTCGCACCACCACTGCATGGCGGGTGTGTATTGATTACAGGAAGCTTAATGAAGCAACCAAGAAGGATCATTTCCCCTTGCCATTCATTGACCAGATCCTTGAAAGATTGGCAAGGAAAAAGTATTTTTTCTTCCTGGATGGATATTCAGGATATAACCAAGTCACAATTGCTCCTGAAGATCAAGAGAAGAACAAATTCACTTGCCCGTATGACACGTTTGCATTCTGTCGCATGTCGTTCGGGTTTTGCAACGCACCCGCTACCTTTCGGCATTGCATGCTAGCCATTTTTTCAGAAATGGTGGGTGAATACCTGTAGGTCTTTATGGATGATTCCTCTGTATTTGGGAATTCATTCGACCACTGTTTGAGCAACTTGGAGAAAATCCTGAAATGATGTATCGAGGTTAGTTTGGTGCTAAGTTGGGAAAAGAGCCATTTTATTGTTCAAGAAGGAATCGTCCTCAGTCACATCATATCGCATAGGGGCATTGAGGTGGATCGAGATAAGGTTGATTTGATTTCCAAACTTCCTCCGCCTAGCTCGATCCGACAAATCCGTTCATTCCTGGGACATGTTGGCTTCTACCGAATGTTCAAGAAGCTTTCCAAACCCTTAACCGACCTTCTGGCCAATGACGCCATATTGCACATGACCTCTGATTGCATCCAGGCTTATCACACCCTCCGGGACTTAGTTTCCACAACAACTGTACTTCAGCCCCTGGATTGGTCCCAGGACTTTGAGATTTTGTGTGATGCATCAGATTTTGCCATAGGCGCTGTCCTGGGACAAAGGCAAGACAAGAAACTCATGGTGATCTACTATGCGAGCAAGACGTTGGACGAGGCCCAACGAAATTATACGGTCACAGAAAAAGAATTGCTCACTGTAGTTATCAGACTTGAGAAGTTCCGACCTTACCTGTTGGGATCCCACGTGACCATCTATACTGACCATTCATCCATCCGACACCTGTTGGCTAAAAAGGACGCGAAGCCCAAGCTCATCAGATGGATCCTGCTCTTGTAGGAATTTGACCTGGAAATTCGCGATAAAGCTGGATCAAAGAATGTGGTGGCTGACCACTTGTCCAGACTTCACCCAGACCACATTGGACCCTCCCTGCCTTTATCTAACACCTTCCCCAGTGAACACATTTTGGCTGTGCAAGACAAGAAGCTGCCTTGGTATGCTGACTATGTCAACTACCTGGTTGTAGGACAGACCCCGCACAGCTGGTCTAGACAGCAACGGGATAGGTTCTTAGCTGAGGCCAAGCACTATTTCTGGGATGAGCCCATGATGTTTCGCCTCTATGCTGACTAGACCATCATGAGGTGTATCCCCGAGAACGAAGTTCAAAGTGTGCTATCTTTTTGTCATGACCAAGCTTGTGGTGGCCACTTCTCTGGAAAGAAAACGACTGTGAAGGTTCTGCAATCCGAATTTTACTGGCCTTCCCTATTTAAAGATGCACACAACTTTTCCAACACTTTCTCGCTCTGCTAAACACTGGGGACCATGACCAGAAAAGATATGATGCTCCTCCAGCCCATTTTGATTGTCGAGATCTTCGATGTTCAGGGTATTGATTTTATGGGCCCCTTTCCACCATCCAACGACTTTGAGTACATCCTAGTCTCAGTAGACTATGTTTCTAAATGGATTGAAGCCGTCGCCACCAGCTGATGCGATCATAAGACTGTCATGGACTTTGTTAAGCAGAACATCTTTTCCCGATTTGGAATACCAAAGGCCATGATCAGTGATGGTGGAAGCCATTTAATTTACTCCCAATTCCGTGCCCTACTTAGAAAATACGGGGTTAACCACCGCATTGCTACCCCGTATCATCCGCAAACAAATGGGTAGACCGAGGTCTCAAATAGACAAATCAAGAACATTTTACAGAAGACTGTGAGACTTGATAGGAAAGACTGGTCCACATGACTGGATGATGCCCTGTGGGCATACAAGATCTCTTTCAAGACCCCGATAGGAATGTCGCCTTATCACCTGGTCTTTGGCAAAGCCTGCCACCTTCCTGTCGAATTGGAACACTGGGCTTACTGGGCTGTCAAACAGTGCAACATGGATTCCCAGTTAACTGGAGCACAGAGGACGCTCCAACTCTCTGAGCTCGAAGAAATTCGTCGGGACGCCTTTAAGAATAGTCGACTGTATAAGGAGAAAATGATAGCCATCCATGACCGACTCATCCATAGGAAGACCTTTGAGCCTAACCAGCAAGTCTGGCTTTTCGATGCCCGCCTAAAACTCTTTCCAGGGAAGCTCAGGTCCAAGTGGACAGGACCATTCAGGGTGGTCAAGCCTCACTCCAATGGGGCAGTTGAAATCGCTGATCCAATCACTAGGCACACTTTTACGGTCAATGGCCAAAGATTGAAACACTTCCTAGCCCAGGTTCCCCCAAAGGAGAGTGTCACCCTCATTGAGGGATGACACGAAGCACCGCCCAGCTGGAGGCGTTAAACTCAGTGCTTCCTGGGAGGCAACCTAGAAGATTCAGACTGATCAGGTATTCTACATCACTCAGGTAATATCTTTTCGAACCCCTGTTGCATCCATGTATTTGTCAATGAGGACATTGTCCAACTTAAGCATAGGGGGGTGGTAACTTGCATGATCTTGAGCTCATTTAATCAGTCTAGATAGAATAAAATTTTAAAAAAAAATTTAAATTTAGGAAGGAACTTAGGCATTAGAAATTTGTGATTAGTGGGAAATAATATGGAAAGAACTTGAACACTTAGACTTTTCAGGCCTTCAGGCTTAATCAGCCCTGGTGTCCGTTAAAATATGGATTTAGCTTCAAATCCTTGCAACCTTAAGCTACTCTAATCCACTAACTAAATAAGGTGATAAGTATACGACTTATCAACTCACCCTCTAACCCAAAAAGACTTTGAGTCTAAGCATCTGCGCACATTTTTGTACAGACTCACTCCTTGGAGATTCTGACAGAAATTGGGTAGCTAATGAACTCTCTATGGTGGTATGGCTGGCAAGTTGTCGTGGGTAACAGCCCATTGGCAGGTTGTCCAGAGCCTAGCCATGGGACCACTTCTTCTTCATTGCCTCTAGGTAAATTTGAGATCAGGGAAGTCACCTACCAAATAAAAAAAAGGAGAAAAAAGAAAACAAAATAAACTACACTTCACCACACGAGTATGGCTGGCAAGTGATCGTGGGTAATAGCCCATTGGTCGGTTGTCCAGAGCCCAGCTCAGTAAATGCACAAAAAAGAACCAAAACACTTAAGGAAGAAGCGGGGAAGTAGAGCAAGCCAAAGAGATATACATTAGAAAAATCCTTGTGTTGACCCCAATTAAAACAAATGTAGGGAGAAAGCTACCGATCGAACAAATACACCTTCAGGCAAAACACTTCCTCTTCCGGTCACCTATGAACGTAGAAACCCGAAGTCTGTCTAAATTACCATTGAGTGAGTCTATCACAATCTTCACACCAAGATGCTTAGCACTTAGAGTTTTGTCCGAGTTTTGGGTGGGTTAGGTAGCCGTAAAAAGTTACCAACACACTCTTAATTCCAAAAAAATCTAAAAATAAGAAAAAAATATATATATTTACATACATTAAAGTAAGGATTCAGGCGATTCATATTTTTGCAGACACCCGGGAGCTGCTTAGTCTTTGTAGATTATGATCGTAGTATATTTCCTCCTATTGATAAGTAATGAAGTGTCTAAGTGCTTACTTCTTAAATTTTGACTAGAAATAAAGGCTAGAATAAACCTTGTTAGGGACATGCAAGGAGTAAGCATGGGGGTAAGATAACACTGCATCATGGGGTGATAATTCTATTAAATGGAGTCCATCTTAAGAACAAAATACACAGATAACACATCATAAATAGAATGGGAGCATTGCATGCATCATACATCAAGATTGCTTATAAAATAGTACTAATGGCCATTTGTATAATTACTTGTCAAAGCAAGCCTCAGATGAGCAATTGAACCGCACGGATGGATTCAGAGTGACGAACGGAGTCCAACAGACTTGAAATCGGCCAAATCTGACACCCGGAGCTCCTGCAATGGACCCAAGAAGTCCTGGCCATTGATCTGATGATCAACGGCCCACAGTGCGCCACATGGTGCCCCCACAACACATCTGTGCCACGACCAATCTCGCCTTCAACCGGAGGATGAATCTCAACAGTCGATCTTCGATCAAACGGCTGAGAGTCGCCTGCGCGCCCGCCCTTGCTGCGACAAAGCAACGGGCACATCGTAGCGGTCGAAGTGCTCACCTGCACTCACGCAACACGGGTTCGAAGCGCGCTGTGCAGAAATTGCGAGGCAAAGACATGCTGCGAGAATTTGAACTCCCCGATCAGCAGCGGACGACGTAGATGGAGCAACGCAGCGCAATCTCGTGCATCCAAAGCCGATGCCCACGATGATGCGGGGGGCGTGGGTGCGATCCAGGCACGTGCCCCACAAGCAATCTCAGCCATCAGATCTTCGATCGGACGGCTTACGATGCGTGCATGCGGATCATGCGTGAAGAAGCAAAGCACCCCGCAAGCAACCGATGGGTAGGGTCCTTCACCGACATTTTGGGAAGGGTTTTAGCGACGTCCCGAATGCCGTTAAAACCCCTTCTTCATTTGGAAAGCACTTCTTCTTATTTAAACCCCTTCCAACCACACATGGGAGGCATTCACTCCACTTGCAAGTGTCCTACCCCCTCCTATCTACCATTAGCCCTCTTTGTAATCATCAGAGACGACGAGCCGCCGATGGAGCCCCCCTCCATCGTCGTGGCTACCTCACCGTCTTCTCTCTCTCTCTCTTTCCTTCTTTATCTTAAGCTTTCCTTTACTTATGTTCAAGCATTTATCTAGTGTTGTAATTATGAACTAAAGTTGCATGTTAAATGAAGTTATTTTCTATTCAATTGCCTGCTCTCTTTTATGTTCAAATTGCATGCTGTGAATGAAGAAATTCTAACCCTACTCTCTCTCTCTCTCTTTCTCCCTCTCTCACTCGCTTTTCACCCGTGCCTTTTCACAAGCAAAACCCCACGATTTTCGTGACATTAAGTGACAAGAAAAATCCAATTTTCACGCCTCCCTGAGATCGACACTCAGACTCACATCCGTTTCTTCATTTTAAAACCGACGTTGCGAGCATAAGCTATAACGACTCTTCTAAAAGCGCGCCCCACACCCACGTCAAGGTCCTATTTATAGGTGTTTTTCAACCTGGTTTCGAAATTCTGGAAACACGGCTTTGATCAACCAAAATAAAGGTTTGGTCAATCAAAACTATATTTGATCAATTAAACAAAGTATTGATCAATTCAATGTTGATCGATTAAAAGAGTATATTGATCGACTTTTTGATTTCAAAAGAAATTCGACTGTTGGAATATTTTTGATCGATTAAATCAAGTGGTTTGATTAATCAAAAGGGAATATGACCGTTAGAGGTCGTTGATCAGTTAAAACAAGGAGTTGGTCGATCAAGGTTTGGTTGATCAAAAATGAATTTTGGTTGATCAATAGTAGAATTGATAAGTTCAAAAGAGAATGATTTTTGCGAAAAAACAAAAACTTACGTTTGATATCTTATTGAGGTTCCATACATAATTCTAGATTCAATAAATATAAAATAGTCTTCAAGTCCTTTTTGTCCATGACACATTTGACAAATGTTGATGAGGATGCATCATACTATAATTTAACTTAACCTGTAATGGTTAGTCCTCAATAGAAACATAATTTTGTTATATCAAAAAAAGGGTATTAACATTCTGTCCCTTTTTGATGAAAACAAAATTATAATTAAGAATGCATGAGTATGAAAATGCATAGTATGCATGAGTATGAGAATGCATGATCAAATTTTTCTCCCCCTTTGTTAGTAACAAAAAGTTTAAAGTAATATAATTGACAAGTAAATGTTGCTCCCCCTTATTGAAATTTTCATGCAATTCATGATATGCTGCTATTCAATTGATAGAATTACAAGCAAGCTAGATAAAGATATCACATTTTCAATAAGAAAGATAAGAAACATGATCTCTAGATTCTGATAAGTAAGATATCTCAACTGAAAATAGTACAAGTTCACATATCACATAGAAGTACTACAAAGCAAGATAAATATGAAGTTCACAATCCAAAGGCAGAAATGAAATATAATGTACTACATGCCAAAATAAGTAATAAAATCTAGAAGAAACTAAGGATGGTCTCGATATCCAATGGAAATTCCACAACGATATCGAAGACATCTAGAAAGAATGGAGGCATGCTGGTGCTGGGTCCTACAGTGGAGGAGAAGCGTCATCTACGTCTCGAAACTAGAGAGATCTAAAAGTCAGTAGATCCACAGGACAGTTGCACTAAAGGACCAGTGTGCTATGTCTGCCTGGAGGAGGAGGGTACTGAAGTACTCGGAGAAGTAGGAGCTATTGCTGCTGAACGTTAGCCTCGGGAGGGTCTCTAGTCATGGATAGTGAGTGAGTGGATCTGCTCACCAAGCTAATCCAAAAACTGACCCTCCTTACTTAGGTCCACAAAAACCTGAGTGTCATGCTCAATCATCATCTATCCTATCTCTCTCTAGTGATGCATCATTAGAGAGATGCCGTCTGTCACATCCTGAACTCTCAAAGTGTCGTGTCTGGTAAACTGCCTGTCAAGATAGGGCCACTTTGCGTCAGAACGAGGGAGAGGGTTTAACAGGAAGTGGGCAGTAAGCATCAAACTACTGGTAGGGAGAGTAAGGAGGTGGAGTAGAGGAAGGACCAGCCTAAGAAGGAGGAGGCTAAGAGGAAGAAGCTGTCACTTGAGTAGGATCATGACGAGCCTAACGCTCTTGTTCAATTTTGGAGTAGGTAAGCTCTCCAAAAATGGAAACATGAAAAATGAACTGCTTATGATTAATGTCCATGGGGACTGTTTGGCGTAAAATCGTGCTTTTGAATATTTTCGTCGTAGTATAGCATGAAAATATGTCGACAAATAAAATAACAAAACTTGGTAAGTCTCGGTCAAACTCAGGGAGGTGGAAATGTGACTTGACTTGATTTCTAACTTTTCAATCATTGTGATTTTTTGTTAACCTAACCTCTAACCTAATTAAGTAATCCGATTTCCAACTCACGAATATAAATCTCACCCATTATCTTATTTCATAAATAATGAGCACAATTGTTAATGAGATATAAAAATGTAAATATGTGCATATCAGCTTCCACGATTTTATGTTATGTTAATACTATTGAGCGAGTTCAAAAAGTTGTGCAAGCTGTTAATGCGGATCGGTGTGACCATATGAATATTTCTTTTTCGATTTTCTTTTTTTTCATATTTTTTTGTGATTTTTGATTTGGAAAGCAAAGATCTACTACTAGAAATAAATCGCAAGATATCACAGCAAATCAACTTTTGTTCAAAATCGAGATCATGGAATTGCTTCACAACTAGTTGCATGCTTAACAAGGAAACCAAAACACTTAAACTAGAACAAAATACTAGAACTATTAGAACTAATTGAAATTAAGTAGAAAAAACTAATGTGAAAATGATCTAGATTTAGTCTATTAGAACAAGGGCACTAAGGAGTGGTCCTTGGTGCCCTTTGGAGGACTTGACACAACAATAATCTGCACCTACACTAACAGTCAATAACCATTGGCATAGGTCAAATTACCATAGCTGTAGGTCCAAAGAGTTATTCCAATGGTTATTTGTGTTGTTCTCTTAAGAGGTGTCACTGTAGGGTGTATTGATGGTTAAAATTGTTGGTGATGTACCTGAAGCTATAGCGGCAGTCGTGTTTCCATGAGCCTTTGATCATGCCAACAACGATGCTTATGACTGTCGATATAGACCTATAGTGCTAACGAAAGCCTTTGCAAATGTAATGCCTAAGTCTTTATCAACGAAAAAATAGTTGGTAAAACTGTCACTATAGATAAACAAGTTATCCCCCTTCATAATACATGCATTAATGCTTATATCCGTTAATGCTACCATCAATGTAAGTCTTTGATGAATATAAAAAAAATATATCCCTAGTGCATCATCATTAAGATGTCCCTGAATTTAATATTTAATTTTTTATTATATATCATGAATAAATGGAACTTCCTCCTCTTATGAGATCAACTAAGCATGCAAACAAACAATTAAAGTACAAATCATTCAATCCAAATAAAGACATATTTTAGAAACATCAAGCATTAATAACAAAGAAAAAGGCTTTTAATCATCAACAAATATTTCCTTTAACTTGAAGTGCATAAGTTTCATGAGTACTATCTATGCAAAATTTTTTCAAACATAAACTATTGTCTAAAATGATATATACAAAAAAATATGAAAAAATAATTCTTCACTTGAAGCAATCCTCAAATCCCCAACTTCCATAAATGTCACTAATCTTCACATTTCCTAAGAAAAAAATCAAAATTATCATTATTAAAAGTACTCTAAAAAAGGATAAAGAAAAAGATAATTACCAAATAAAATAGAAGTCATCTAAGAAATAAACATTGGTATATACATAGACCAAAATCATAGACCATTTAGATTTATATTCATAAACCAATTTATATCATTTGTATGTGCATAATGTATATGAGATGGTATCATACACATCTTGATGATAACATCATCGTGAGCCATAACTAGCTTTAATTAGTCATAATCAAATGACAAATGCTCCTATATAGCAGCCTGAGAGTCATAATTCCATTTAGATCCATTCTGAGAGAAGAACATTAAAACATTGCTAATTCTATAGTTTTAACATCATATCATGAAATTAGAGTAACCACGTGATTTTTCAGGGGTTAATTTAAGGTCTAGTGATCATTAAAGTCTAATAAGAGGGTCTACATAGACAGAAATGGGATTTTACGCATTTCGAGAACTGATCCATAACCCAAATCCTAATTTCAGACCCACTTGAATTACGAAGGTTTCGATCAGGATAAAATTCATCTAAATCTCCTAAAATTCATAGAAAAATGTTCCTTGTGGTTTGGTATCCTTGATTTAACCATCGAACCTATTTTGACCTAAAATAGAGTCACAGACAAAAGTCTGCCCTAATTTGGGTTTCTACGTAAATTTCCAAGTCAAACTTAGTTAAAACTAAAATCCAACTTCACCATCAGATTTCTTGGGTCCAAATTAGGTTTTTACCAAAATTTGGGCCCAATCAGAGTCCATCTTGACCTAGTTTACATTCTAGTCCTTTAAAACATTATTCATCACATCCAAGCCCCTAACTTTCATAAACCCTTGCAAATGAGTCCCTAACTTCCTTATCTTCCTTGCAAACAGGTCCTTACTGCCATTGGAGGTCAACCAACCTCCAAGAAGCTTTTGACCTCACCTAATCATACTCAAATCAACACCAAATTTGGTGGGATTAGTGTTCACATTGTGAGGAATCCTCTGAAGGCAATTTGGGATCCCAAATCACACTGAATAGCCCTAGCGAACCCACAAGATTTGTGGGCATCTTATTCTTTAATCACAAGCCAAATTGGGCTTGTTTCTTGATCTAGAGCTCGGTCAGGAACTCTATAAAGCTCCAGAACCTCATACCGTGCTCCTTAGTCATTTCTAGGTCAAAAATCTTCTTCTTCCCTTCTCTCCGGCCTCGAGCTCCACCGACTCCGGTGAACTCCTCATTCCCCCTTGTCCATGCCTCCAACCAGCAAATTGGAAGCACCACCTTCTTTGTCGCCTTATTTTGACGATGTCCGGCCAAAGCCCCGTCAACCACAACCTCTTCATCGTTGCCGTTCCACCACTGGAGAGTTCTTCCTCGACGTCGGCCAATCACAGCTGGTGCCTCTCCTCAGCCCCTTTGTCCATTAGTTAGGTCTCTCTCTTCCTCTCTCCTTCCCGAATCCTCCTAACTCCTTCCTTTCCTTTTTTGACCTCCAACACGCACTCACGCCCTCTATCTTCCTCTGCTCTGGCTACACTCCGGCGAGGTTGCCCCAACACCACAATTGCACCAAACACTCTCGCAACACTCCCAAAAGCTCTGCCTACTCACACCCACCAAAACCCCTCAAGAAATTGAGGGGATTTCCCATCCAAACCACCCACCGAACTCACCCATCGTCGCACCACCTCTCCGACCTCGCCAGCACACCACATGCACCCTCACTCCATGAAACCACCACCAACGCACTTGCCATACACTGGCGATTCTTCTAAGATTCTCTGACATGGCCAAGAGCTGTGTTCTCTATTTCAAGTGTTCGTCGTCACTCCGTCGCTGCCACCATCATCTCCAACCTCGGCTGCAGATCTCTAGTCGTATTCTTTGTGGCTTCCACTCCCAGGTGTTGCGACTAAGCTCCAGGTTCATTCCTAGGGCTTCAATTGAGTTGAAGAACCCAGCAACTGCTCCAATTAGAGATGCCACCACCTGCTACTGTACGTGAAGGGAGGTAGGGACAATCGTCCCACCACGTATGCTGACGACCTCATGAAGACACTTAAGAGGAATTTGTGCATTGACCCGGTTGCCCAATAACATGGGGGGTCGGGTCCCTCACATACGTTCCTTCTCGTGCCTTCATGCCTCACCCATGCACACGCACATGGGTCTGGCCACTGCTTAGGATCTGATAACCCGATACTATGCCCGATTACCCTTGGTCTAAGAGAGAAGAGAAGAAGAGATCTGTGAGGGGAGAGAGGAACGTTTTGCTCTGAAGTGCCTTGGCACATTATGAAGGAAGAGGCCTTGACACTTAGCCTCTGAAGAGAGAAAAGCCTATGCTTGAAGGCTTGAAGAGGACTTGTTCTTGAAAGGCTTTGAAGAAAGCCTTTGGCACCCTTGTGTGCCTTCTGTGAAGCTCTGATATGTGAAGGTTAAGACATCCGATTAAGGTTGATTCTGGGTACTGTTGAATCATTTGAGTACCTAAGTTGAGTTGATTAAGAAAACTATTGAATTATTTGAATGATACAAATTCTTGGGTATATGCTTAATTAAGATGAATGATTGGTGATTCAAATCACCATTATTTTGTCTTTCTATTTTTTTTTAACTCATGATCCATTGATTTACATTTGAATATCAATTAAAGCAATCCATTTATTGAATATCTATTATTGTGTTCAATTTATTATGCTTATCTATTCTGAATGAAGATTAATGTATGAATTCCACATTTGCTCCCTGCAAATGACCTCGGACTTCATTTAGACTCTGAGTTTATAAATTTAAATATTTTGAATGCATATTAAATCTTCTCAATTCGCATACAACACATCTCATATAATTTATATCTATGTATATCATGTTTCTTGGATGCTAATACCATTCATATAATTTTTCTTTGGGGTTTTCATCCTAATCACCATCCTGAACAACACACTAGGGCAAAGCATTTTTCTGAGAGGAATATGCACATCTTGTCACAAGGTTTTGTAACGACCCGATTCCCGAGTCCCTACAAGACACGAGAATCGGACCGACTCGACTAATCCCAAGACCTAGTCGTCCAACGAGAAAGTAACCAAAATAGCAGTAAAATAAACCACATTCAGCATGAATATAACTAGCAGTAACAAAATACAGCAGTAAGAAAAGGAACTACTACAGTATACACCACCACAACAGTAGAACAACAAATATGTACATAACATGAAGCTTACAATAAAGAAGTACAAGGAGTAACAAGGAAACTACTCACTACAGTGGAAGAAAAGTACAAGAAGAACTGCAGGTAACTCTACTGGACCCTACTAGGCCCAGCGTCCTCTGCAGCCGCTGACCCTGGCTGCTCAACACCTGTCCTGAAAAGTAACGAGTGTAACACGTCAGCGAAACGCTGAGTAGAGTGGCAACTAAAAGCTAAAGAAGCAGTAGAGTGTACAGTAGTTATTATGTTTTTACTTTCTTTATTTACGTCTTTCTATTATTTCACGATTTATTTATTTCTCAGATCCTTCACTTGATCTCGAATGTTCCTCGTGGGAACGATCTTGATTGCAGTCTTTTCCGAAAAGTAGAAGTAACACGTGGTGCTCTCCTGGCCGGGAGAGTCCCCCGTGGTGGTCTTACCCTCAGTCAACCACCCTAAGGTCGCTGACAGACGTAATGGTGACTGCAGCATGCGCGATAAGCGCACGAGTAGCTACCGCGCACTGGCACACGGTCAGTCGTTTCCGTTAACGGGTGCGCTCAAAACACAGCACGGAACCGGTATAGGGCAGAGCCCTCTCAGTCACAGGGGTCCAACCCCTCCACAATCCGCGCACCCTCGCCTGACTACCCTGGTTTGCCTAGTGAGCCTAACAAGTCGGTGTAGGAGGCTAGCAGAACCCCGGGGCCTGTGGGGTAGCTAGTGCTCTCCCTACATTAGTAGCTCTCCTCGGTACTGCGTACGCGAGGGCCAGAAAGTCGGTGTATAGTGGCCAAACCCACCCTGGTCTCAACCTGAGGGCGGCAAGCTCCCCTCTACACAAAGAGGTAATGTGTGCTCTCTTTGGTACCACGTACCCAAGAGACAACACACTTCCACGTTTCACTTTCTCAATTCCATTCTATTCTCTTTCCAGGAGTTCTACTCCTAATTCCCTGTAGGGTTCGTATTCTTTTTGTTTGGCCATTGTAGGTTTCACTGTTCCAGTTTTACGTTCATACAACCCATATTCTCAATCATATTTATTCATTCATAACAGGCAGCTATTAATTTACAGGCAGCTATTATTTCCTTTCCACTTTTCCATGACTGCAATATTTATATATTCCACTAGTTTTCCAATCCTAGGATTCATGCCGTACCCTAGGTTCTATCATTCAATCTAGTTTTCTAGTCCTAGGATTCATGCAATACCCTAGGATCTATCATTCAATCTAGTTTCTCAGTCCTAGGGTTCATGCAATGCCCTAGACTCTATTAATTGTTCCACAATTGTAACAAATTATGCTAAATAATTTAAAATCCACTCTACCAGCTACAACGGGAGTACTGGGGGCGTGGTCGGCAATCCCGTGCACCTCCGCAACCCCCAAGACTGCAATGGAACGGGATCCTAACACAAGGATCAAACACAAGGAGTTTCTCAGAACGGTATACAATTACTGTAAACAGGTAGAGGATTTTATTTTGGAAAGAACGCAACTCGAAACGCGGAAAACGGACTCCGAACGGGTCCTAAACGGGTCAAAAATGACGAAACTGTGCAAAATCAGACGTCTGGAACCTCTTCCTGACGTCTTAAAAGGTGGGTCAAATTGTACCTTAGCTCTGTGTAGCTCTTCAGACGTCCAGAAGCCTATTGGGGCGTCTGGCTTAGTTCCAAGACATCCGATTATCACCCTGGACATCTGGAAGTCCTCTCCGTCGTCTGGCACTACAGCCAGATGTCTGATTTACGTGGGATGGCGAGCCCTCGCGCCCTCCCGAGCGAAACCTGCACACACACACTCCTGCTCTCAGCACGACGAAGCACAGACGAAGTCGCGGCGGACGGCTGCATGGCCATACGCGCGAAGAAGGAAGAAGATAGAAATATCTTACCTGTCAGACGTCTGGACAGTCCTCCAGACGTCTTCACCGTCTTTTGGTCCTAAGCCCAGACGTCTGGTTCTGGAAAATTTTCTAGAACCAGAGCCTGACGTGCTCTTCGCCCGCGACGCACGGCCGTGCCGCGCCCCGTCCACCTGCTGCCCAAGCTGCAACAGCCCCTTCGCAACACCCCACGCTCGCCACTCCCCCGCCGGCCGGCTCTAGCTGCCTCGGCAAGCTCGAACCCTCGTAGTCGAGCTTCCCCCTTTTGCTCGCAACCCTCCTTCCTGCACTCTTGCCGCGGCCGCTACTGCCGCTGTTCCCTCGCTCGCTCACGCTCTCGCATTGGCAGGGAGAAGGAGAAGAGGAAGGTGGAGGAGATGAGGGTGAGGGAGAGGGCGAGGGGGCCTTATAAGGCTGCGGGGGAGAGAGAGAAGAGAGTTGCATGCCTGCAGGAGGAGAGAGGAAAAGGAGGAACGAGAGCGGCGGGTGCAGTCTGCGCGCACAGGCGTGCAGACGCAACCCCGTACGCCGCAAAAATTTATTACCAGACGTCTAGTCAAACGTCTGGGCCACTTCCCAGACGTCTTAAAAACCCGTCTGATGCCACGTTCGTAACAAGTTTGAACAAGGCTTGGCTTTCAACCAAGAAGGCACATTTTTAGTTGTCGATAAAACTGGGAATGCAGCTCCAGGCACTTTAATTGTTTAACCTGCTTTACAAGTTTCCATTTAGTTTAGATACTAATCCACTAGCTACCAGTATCATAATGTGCCAACATAAGATGAAAAAAAGACAATCACCACACCAGAGAGGATAATCTATTTCTATTTTCAAAGAGGCACCATCATCCAGAGGCCTTAGGAGAACTAACAGAACATGTCCATATTCCAAGATGCTAGGGCTATTTCGAGAATACAGTGCATAAAACCACTATTTTAAGGAAAGTTTCCATGCTCTTCCCACTAGCAGCTACCTTTTATTCTTTCAAATACACAAACACACAAACATTGCTACTGACCTTTTGTCAATTCCCTTTCCAATCAAACATATGGAAGTTAAGAACACTTCTGTTCATGATGCTCCCCATTTTGATAGATTAACCCACTAATAACATGTATTTTTTCATATTAGACTATAGTAATTAATTTTAGTAACAAGTTTTACCATATGGTCACATCTACAGTAAATCGTAAGAAAAAAAATGGTAGCAACAAAATCCTTATTAGTAAACTAGCCTGCCATTTTTAAAAGTCTGACATATTTCTAAAATTTGTTTGAGGTGGTCGTCCATATGCCATCTAATCACGAGTTTCATGAGATGTGACCTAATATAGTTTACTTTTATGAAAAATGGAGCTTAAAAAAGATGTAATAACAAAATTGGTGGAAATTGCACAATAGCCAAAAACATACTACTAGAAGATCAAATAGAGCATCTTTAAGGACCAATGGTTTCTAAATTTCTAGGTTAATTTTCATTGTATGCAACAAGGTTATGCTGAAAGACAAGCAATATATCATTAGATATCTTCCAATAATAGTCAACAAGTTCTTGAAAAACATGAGGCATTCTGAGATCATTTATGTTATCAATTGAGAGCTAAAGCCTCAATACAATTGAGGTGTGAGACTTGATTTTGGTTAAGAAAAACTAAAATTAAGAAAAAGCATGTGCTTCTAAAGTGTTATTAATGAGAAAACTATAAAATTATATTTCCATGCCATTTCACACACTCAACATTTGCAGGAAACATGAACCATAACGCATTAATCTCATTGAGTGTTTTTGTTCGATGACCTAGAATCCCATTTGGGTAAACTGGCGAAGACTTGACCATCCCCCACACACCAATCCTCCAGGTAATGCAAGGGTAGGGACTCCAACCTGCATCTCTTCTTCCAAAGTCAAGAGCCTCCATCATTCAACCATACCCTAGTGGGCCTCATTAAGTGTTATTAGTTGCATTAATCTCGTTTCGATGAACAGGAATAGAAAAAGGATAATAAAAAAAGTTCATAAACCTTTTTGAGCAACAAAATAAGTTCATCACAATTGATTTTGCTACTTATGAGAAGGTTCGATGCTCAAGAATAGAAAAAGAACCATAACATCACAAAAGATCTCACATTAAAAAATACATAAAAAAGTGATTTTGAACTCAGCAAATTATCATATCATTAGCACTAACTTGTTTGATTCAAAAAATACTAGCCGAAGAAAATGTTGGAGTATCAAACCACCAAGACCAAGATGTCACATATAATTAAAAATAATAATAACTTTTTTCCCAAGAAACTCAAGCAACTTTACTATTGTTATGACTTACACCATAGTTCTTTCTGGTTTTTAGGTCTGCAGGGAATGGCTTTTGCAATTCAAGTGCATCTGTTGTTGAGAAAACAACATATAGAGCATACACTGCTAGAAAAATGGGATATGCAATTGGTTCCTTGTTGTCGATTTGTAAAACCAATGACAAAGTTATTTTTACCATCGCTTAATCAAATAAGTGACGATGAAGGCATGTCCTTGACCTACCATAAATTGAAAAAAAGCGATGGGCCGTCACTAGTCATTAATATTTACCATCACTTGTAAAGAAACGGTAAATATATTTTTGCCATCGATTAGCGTACAAAGCAATGGCTAAAAGATGGATAAGATTAGCACCTAAAATTTGGGCAAGTTTAGTGGTTTAATTTTGACTTATGCTATCAGTTGGTGGAATAAGCAACGGTGAAATGAAGGTTAACATTAGCGCATAATATATGGGTAGGTTTGATTTTGACTTTTGCCGTTGGTTAGTGGAATAAGCGATGGAAAAAATATATTTGTCGTCGGTTAGTGTAATAAGCGATGGTGAAAAGAAGGTTAAAGTTAGCACTTAAATTTGGGCGAGTTTGATTTTGACATCTTCCGTCAGTTAGGGGAATAAACGACGGTGAAAGGATTAGTTAAAATTTTTAGCCAAAATTTGGGCACGATGGAGGGGGGATTTAATTTATCATTTACCATCAGTTTCTAATATAACCGACGAGGAAAAGATCTTTTAAAATTTCCAGCCAAAATTTGGGCGTGATGCAAAAAGATTTAATTTATCCTTTACCATTGATTTCTGACATAACCAACGGTAAATATCTATTTGATAAGCGAGCTTTTGTGAAGAAAAGTTAGGGTTTCGAGAGAACCCATTGTCGTAGTTGCAAAACTCTCTATCAAATAAAATTTATACCATAAGTCGAAAGGGAGTCCCAGGTCGAACACGGGGAGGCGACACTTATTTCTTTGAAATTCGCATTTCGCTTTGTTCTTTTTGGTATTTTGTATTTTCTATTTTTCTTGGCATTTTATGATAGTGTGGGAACAAGTATGAATATTAACTATACTAAGTTATTCTAGAAAGTAGGAAAGAACTATTCCACTTTCTAAGTATGAAGGAAGAGAGAGAATTAGAAAACTACTTCTAGATAAATGCTTGACAAATGTTTATTACAAATGCTTCTACACTATGAAAGTAGAAAAAGGGAAAGGGGATGAGAGAAATCCTCTTTGTCAACTGCTCGAAGGACGAAGCTTCATTGACGTGGCCCGGACGAAGATGTTGTGGAGTTGGAGGAAGGAGAACAGCATTGGAAGATGAGGGGAGAATGGGCAACGTCGCAGTGTAATCTGCCTCCCAAAATGGAGTTGAGAAGACAGCCGATGAGATCTCCACGAATGGTGATGAGAGGGTGGAAAACACTTTTTTTTTCTCTAGCAGAGCATCCCAAGGGCTTGGGACACAAGCTCAAAGCATGTTTTGAGCTTTAGAGTAGGTGAGGAGAGCATAGGAAGAGATGAAGAGAAATGGGAGAGGTGTAGAGCTTTATATAGTGGTGGGGAGGGGTGTATTTGCATGCATGGGTCAACAACGACATTTAAAACGTCGCTGAAGACCCTCCATGGATGTCGCTAAAGCCCGTGCACACCACCGCTGGCGCTCACTTACTATGGCGTGGTCGACGATCAGTCGTTAGATCATAATCTCACGACTGAGGATCGTGAGGAGATCACGCCTCTCGTTTGTGTCAGATGTCGTGTGAGATCATGCATCCAATCGCACATAATCTCACATCATGCCATCCATGCAACCAGCCGCTTGATCATCATTGAACGATGCTGGTTGCACGCGCTGCTTGCCTTGCCGCTGTAAAGCAACCAGTGGAGGGCGACGTGGCTCAATCAAGCACGTCGACTTGAGATCTCACAGCCCAATGTATTCCACACTTTAGTTGAGCGAGCGCCGATTGAGTTTTGAACGCGAGTCGCTGCTTTGGGAGAGCCTCTGCACACCATTGCGCTAAAGAGGCTTGAATGTTGCATTTTTTATTTTCCAGCAGCTAACGGTCATGTGATCTTAGCTGTTCGATTTTCATCCAACAACTAGGATCTCACGTAGGAGGCATCCTTGTGGAAGAAGGGTGGCTACATTGGGCAATCTAGATGGTGCCACGTGGCACCATCTGGACTGTCCACCTTTCTTTGCTTGTAGAGGATGCCATAATTCTCAGATCGAGATGATTTTTGTGTTATCGGACTGCGATCGTCACTCCAGATCCATCGTACGGTTGGATTTTTCATTTGAAGCTTCAAAATGTCATGCCCTACTTCCTGGACACAATAACGCATGGATTAATGTACAATATATATAGATCACACTACATGCAATATGATGAATGTTATGCAGTATTTAAATTATGGAATGCAATGCTAATCTTAGGAAATATCATAAGTAGGCATTTTAACCTAAATAGATGTGTCTACATCATACTCCCATGCCTATCTTTTGCTACTCCCTAGCAAAATTAAACTATATGCTATGTATAAAAAAGAACTTAGGGCTCGATTGCTTATGGCATTAGTTGTTTATTAACAGTAGGAAATTTTGACTAAGGGCCTAAACTACGAACACCCAACAGTGCCTCGGTGCCTGCCAAAATGCAGACTGCCCAAGTCCTCACCTTATTTGAAAAAGGAAGATACACATTTTTTTCTATTTTCTTCTTTTCTAACTTTTTTGGATTTTTTAGTTTAAGGTTTCGAGGCAACTTTCTACGGCTACCTAACCTACGCAAATCTCAAAAAGAACTTTAAGTTCTAAGCATCTTGTGATAGGCGATACACTCACTAGGTGGCTGTTAAAACGAACTTCAGGTTTCTACGACCCTAGGTGACCTTAAGAGTTTCTGCCTAAAGGTTTATCTTTCTGATTGGTAGCTTTCTCCTTACTTTTTTTTTATTCTTTATGGGGTCAACAGAAAGGCACACCTAGTGTATATCTCCCTGGTTTATTCTACTTCCCTACTTCTTCCCTAAGTGTTTTGGGAATTATTTCTACATTTTTATGAGGTGGGCTCTGGACAATCAGCCAATGGGTTGTTACCCACAGTAACTTGCCATCCATACTCATGCGATGAAGTGTGGTTTATTTTTCTCCTTTTTCTATTTTTCTATATTATTTTTTTTCTTTTTATTTTTGAGTTTCATCTTTTTTTCTTTTTCTAAGTAGGTGGCTTCCCTGATCTAAGATTTACCTAAAAGCAGTAGAATTAGTATGGTCATGTAGCGAGCACTGGACAACCGGCCAATGGGCTATTACCCATGACAACTTACTAGCCATACTACCCTAGAAAGTTCATTAACCACCTAATTTCTATAAAAATCACCGAAAGTTAGTCAGTGCATGATGTAAACACATTTACACTACTTAAAATATCTATTTATGCATGTTCTTAAGCATAGGATTGCATTGCATGCTATAAATATTGCATAACATGCATCATCTTGCATTTAGAGTAGTTTGAATAAAATGGAGGTTAATTATTTCCTTTTATGTGCTTGGACAGGGCACACATTTTATCGGGGCCTCGGATCAAAGATCCAACCGTATGGATGTGATCAGGGCGACGATTGGAGTTCAACGACTCCAAGATCGCCCTAATCAGACATCCGTAGCATCAGATAGTGACCGGGGAACCTTAGAAGATCAAGGGCCAGGATGGTGCAAATTCACACTTGAAATGACAAATCCAACCGCACGGATGAATTTGGATCGACGATCGCAGCCCAACAACGCAAAAATCAAGTCAATCCGACATCCGTGGCACCATCTACAACATCTAGAAGATGGACGGCCAAGATGGCACCACGTGGCACCATCCCAGCCGTCGAAATGGCCGCATACATTTTCTGAAAACCCCGCACCCACTCCCTCCCCGCCATTAGATCTCGATCCAACGGCTGTAATCAGCCACGCCTAAAAGCGCCCACTCGACCATCCGCGCCTCGTAGCGCAGCTGTCGAGCGCGCTTACGCGAGCTGCGGCCGCAGGTTCGAACTGTAGCGAAGGGGAGGAAGGCGCGTGCGTGCGGGCGATGGCGAGCATTGGATCGTCAGCGGACGGCCGTTTGTGCTCAATTCAGATCACGCGTGATTGAACGCGCGGCATCGCACGCACCGGGCAGGCGGGCAGCAGCGGGCAATCACACATTCTAGGCCGTTCGATCGAGGTCGTCCGATCTCGCGATCGGACAGCTGAGAATTAAAGAACGTGCGTGGGCATTGAGAAAGGGCGCAACTGAGGAGGTGCGCGTGGGCGCGGGTGCTACGCCCACGTTTGAGCTTTAGTGACGGATTTATCCGTCACTAAAGACCCCTTATTTATTATTTTAAAGTTGTAACGACCATTTTGCCCCCACTCCTTGCAACTATAAAAGGAGACCCCCTCCACACGAAATTCTTATCCCTTCCTTCTCTTCTCTACCTCTCCAAAGCTCAAGAGAAGCTTGTCCCACACCCGGGATGCTTCTCGCGAGATAAAGTCCAAATTTTCGTCCCCCTTCAGAAGTGGATCCCGCGACGACGACGGCGTGCTACTTCGTTCCCGTTCTTCTGCTTCGTCCTCCTTCGTCCTGCTTCGTCCTCCTTCGTCCAAGTGTCATCCCGTCAGGCTCATCCTCCAAGCAACCGTCGAGGAGGATTTCTCTCTCCCTATTCTTTTTATTGCTTTCTAGAGTAGTTCTGTTCGTCCTCCAAGCGATCGTCGAGGAGGACATTTCTCCCTCCATTCTTTTAATGCTTTCTAGAGTAAATTTATTGCTTTCTAGTGCAATTGTTTTATGCTTTCTAGTTGTAATGAACAATCTCCTTAATGATAAATTTTTTGTTTATTCTACATCTCATTTTGATTTCTATGTGTAATATTCTCTCTCTCTCTTACCCTCTCTCTCTCTTCTATTTATTGTAAATAATTAGATAGTTTTAAATTAAATTACTTCGTGACAAATAAAAAGAAATGCATAGTTTTTAAATCAAACGTCCGCCTCCCTGTGTTCAACTCGAAATTTTCATTTCGGTATAAATTTTATTTGTTGAACACGAATTCTTCGCTTTCAAGCTACAATGACAGGTTTTTCAAAACCAAACACGTTAGCGTAACGATTCGTACGCTCAACAGTGCAAATAGTGTGTAGATGCTTAAGCTTAAAGTCCGCTCAAATCAGAGGGTGGGTTGATAAGTCGTGTACTTATCACCCTAATTTATTGACCAAATTAGGATAGAATTACTTGCCCAGGACTTGATACCAAGTCCACATTTTAGTGGACACTCAGGCTGATTAAGCCCAAAGACGTGAAGAGTCTAAGTGTTCAGGTCCTAAAGTATCATTTTCTAAAGTTAACAACTCCTAATGCCTAAGTTCTCTTCTCCTAATTCTATTTTTTTTTAATTTTCAATTTTGTTTAAATAACAAGAAATTATTGTTATAGACTGACAAAATAATCAAATCATAAAGTATCCACCCCCCATGCCTAGCTAATGCAATGTCCTTATTGTAAAATAAAAGCATAAAGGAGGGCAGAATAGGAAGAATATCACCTTTATTTTGTGAAACTCCGATCAACTCCAAAATAGTCTATACACGTGCTGAGTTTAATACCTTTAGCTAGGTACAATCCTCAAACAAAATTATAAACATTGAGGCTACAAGAACAAAATTTCTGGGCCCCAAGATATGGGTCCCAAAGAGTGAAAGTGGGCTTGGCAAAGAGATGATCAATGAAAGTGGCGAGCTGGTGATGCAGGGAGAGCCCAAATGGTCTCCAATAGGAGTTTTGTTGACTAAATACAGAGTAGGTTTGGGTGGGTGTAGGATTTATGCAATGGTTGGGCGAGAAAGGACGATGAGGTTTTGTGATGTGTTGGGGGTTTGTAATGTGTGAGTGTACTCTAGAATGCCAATCTTTTCAGGAGTTTCTCCCCAAAATTCAATTTCATCCTCAAAATCTTGGTGCTTGATCCAACCATGCTGATCTTTGTGATTTCCACCCATTATTTGAACCTCAAACTCCAAAAATTCAGGATTAGGATGTTGTTGGGTTTTAACTTGATCAATGAATCTTCCAACAAGTTCCTAATTTCATGAATATTTTTCTCATCCCAGTTTGCTACTATTGGTTGCATGTCTTCATTGTCCTCAATTATCCCTGCAACCTCATGATTTTCTTCTTGAGTTTGGGTTGGGTTGGCCATTAGAGGGTTGTCTAATGTGTGTAAGGCCATTACATCCTCTATTTTGCCAAGATCCTCAATCAAGCCACCCTTACTTTTATTCCTCTTTGTGGCCTAAAAAATATTAAATCGATTCGTTTTATTCCCTGAGGCAATCTCTATATTCCCTGATTCACAATCAATCCTTGCCTTGGCGGTGGCCAAGAAAGGTCTTCCCAAAATAATCAGGGTGTGGTTGAGCTGTTTTGGTGCTTCCATGTCAAGGACTATGAAATCAACAAGATAATTCAAATCATTAACCTTGACTAAAACATCTTCCAAGAGACTCCTTGGTTTTGTAATAGATCTATCAACCAACTATAGGGTTATGTCAGTGTGTTTCAGGTGGCCTAGACCCAATTTCCTATGTAGTGAGGTAGGGGTCACATTAATGGAAGCACCCAAGTTTCCTATTTAGTTGAGAGAGCGCGGATTGAGTTTCGAATGTGGGTCGCTGCTTTGGGAGCGACTTTGCACACCATTGCGCCAAAGAGGCTTGAATGTTGCATTTTTTATTTTCCAGCAGCCAAGGGTCAGGTGATCTTAGCCGTTGGATTTTCATCCAATGGCTAGGATCTCACATGGGAGGCATCCTTGGGGAAGAAGAACAGCTACGTTGGGCGATCTGGATGGTGCCACGTGGCACCATCTAGACCATCCACCTTTCTTTGCTTGCAGAGGATGCCACAGTGCTCGGATCGAGATGATTTTTGAATTGCCGGACTATGATCGTCGCTCTGGATCCATCCGTATAGTTGGATTTTTCATTTGAATCTTAAAAATATCATGCCCTGCCCTGGCCACAATAATGTATGAATTACTGTACAATTTATACAAATCACACTACATGCAATATGGTGAATGCTATGCAATATTTATATTATGGAATGCAATGCTAAGCTTAGGAACTGTCATAAGTAGGCATTTTAACCTAAATAGATGTGTCTACATCACTGTTCATTAGACTCACATGCAGAGTCCTCTCCTCCCGGCACAACTAGCAAAAACCCTCGCCGCTTCTCCTCTCCTGATCCTCCTCGGCGATCGCCTCCGTTGTCTGTGCATCGCTCCTCACCCTCCATCAGTTGTCGACGCTCCTTCTCCTCCTCAGGTAGCTCTTCATCATCTCGTCCTCCTCCTCCTCATGCCGACATCCTCCTCCATCCCTGACCCTTGCCCTGCCGCCCTCCTCCTTCCCAACCCCCTCCTGCCGCCCCCTCCTCCTCCCTGACTCCTCCTCCTCCTCCCCCTCCTGCTGTCCTCCTCTGCCATCCTTGACACCTACGCCTGTCGCCGTCCTCCTCCTTCCCAACCCCCTCCAGTCACCCCCCCTCCTACTCGACTCCTCCTCCCCCTCCTGCTGTCCTCCGCTGTCCCTGACCCCAACACTTGCCACTCTCCTCCTCCTTCCCAACCCCCTCCTACTGCCCCCCTCCTCCTCCCCCCCTGTTGTCCTCCTCCTCCTCCCTAACCCCTCCTGCCGCCCTCCTCCTCCTTCCCAACCCCTCCCACCACCCCCTGATTGCATAGCAAAAATACACCAACAATTGTGCCATCTTGTGCTATTTCCTAGCATTGCCAGTGCATATCAGGTATCCATAGTCGCATTTGTAAAAATACACGC
The DNA here is from genome assembly GCA_037157565.1 of Thalassia testudinum. NCBI lineage: Eukaryota > Viridiplantae > Streptophyta > Magnoliopsida > Alismatales > Hydrocharitaceae > Thalassia > Thalassia testudinum. The sequence goes on along the minus strand of JAZHRO010000036.1, from coordinate 17,705,402 downwards.
ATGCATGCATTTATTTGAGAGGGGAGGAGAGTAAATAAATTGCCTTGAAATTTACATTTTTCCTCAAGTGCTGCCTCACAAAATTTTCATTTTATTTTTATTTCTATTTGATTTTGAATTTCTTCATCGTGACTACAAGGCATGACCTCTTCTTCCTTACGCCGTGCTTTGCACAACCACTCCCTACAGCTGCATACACAGCATGCACAGCCAGGGCATGGCTGTGCATGCCTTCTTCCTTGAAGCTGGGGGCCTGGTCCACACACCTACAGCAGCCTTCTTCCCTTCCAGGCCGTCTCCTCCCCTCTCCCCTCCATACGCAGCCTCTCCTCCTCTTGAGGAGCCACACTGTGAGCAGGAGCAACTCGCAGTGGTGCACAACCACCACTGTGAGTCCACCACCGCCTAGCTCATCAAAGAGCCAGTGGGTGTGGTGGTTCTCTCTCTGTTGTGACGTTTAGCCACAATTTCGCCATTGCCACAAAGCTTCAAGCTTTGAAGCTCAACCGGCCACCACGTGCCCCTGCAGCAGCCGGCCAAGCTCCACCGCGCAGGCCAGTAGGACACCCGTGCCCCTCTTTGTGCACCCTGTCGCTCTCCTTCGCCCGTAGCCCAGCCCTCTCCACGCGTCCTGTCGCGAAGCACCACCCGCAAGCCAGCAACCGGCGCCGCTTCTCCACGCGTGCGCCAGCCGCTCCACACCTCCCGCACTCATGAAACCGGGCATAGGCGGTCGCACGAAGCCGAGTGGCACTGTAGCCACTGTTCACGCTAGTCAACGGAACACTGTGGCTACAATGCGGTGACCGGTAAGTTTCTCACTTATCCGGTCACCCGACGCGCCGCAACCGGTCCCATCACGCTCCCGCGTCCAGCGCCGCACCCGCCCACGCGTCTGCATTCGCCCGCGTACGCCCGCCCACTTCTTCGCACCCACACCCCCCTCTTCGTGCAGCGCGATGCGCTGCGGCCTCTCTTCCCTGCGCCCACTCCCTCCAGTGCGTGCCTCTTCGCGCGCCTACGCGCAGGGCGGTGCGCTATGGCCATCAGACGACGCCCTAAGGACGCGGACGACTTAACTCCAGCCTTCTTCACTCAGCAGACGCTCTCTCTCTCTCTCTCTCTCTTTCCTGCAGACACACATACACACACTCACACTCTCGTACACACATCTATACTCTACTATATACATATATATATATGTACATATATATATTCATATATATATATTTATATACATATATATATATATACATATATCTATACATATATTAGTACTTATATAACTATATATTAGTCTATATACATACATACATATATATATATACATCTATATACTTATATATATATATATTTATATATACATATATATATTTACATATATACATATATTTATATATGTATAAATATATAGATATATATATATATATTATTACTTATATAACTAAGTATAAGTATAGATACATATATATACACATATACTTATACATATATATATATATATATACACAAATATACATACATATATACATATATATCTATAACTATATATAAATATATATATATATATCTATACATATATCTATCTATACATATATTTACATATCTATATACATATACATATATATCTATATACATAAAACTACATATATACCTATATATCTATAACCATATATATATTTACATATAGATATATATTTACAGATATATATATAATATTTTCATATCACTTACCATACGTTGTATTGTGGGAATATCCGCACCAGTTGCTGATATTCTCCGATACACGCGTACAGAAAGCGTGTTCGCACTCATCTTCCACCAATCCACCTTACACTCCACGCGGCACTTCATCCTGTTGGTTGCATCTTCCTAGACGACGACCGATTCGACACCATGCTACACGCCATCTCCACCTCCACCCCCACCCCTTTATACATATATAATATATACATATATATATACTATATTTACTTTATTTCTGTTTCTCTTTCCTGCCAGTAAAAAGATAAAAAATATATATATAAAAGAGAAAAGATAATCCTTGACTTGCAGGTACTCAGTCTTACAAATAGCAAGACTAGTTTTGGAACCCTAATTTGGCTTAAAGTCAAGAACCTGATTTTGAGGGTGTACCTCAAGGACAAAAATTATCAGAAAAAAATCTTAAATAGAAAAACACCAAAAACACAATAAACGAACGAAAGAGATTCGTTGTAGGAAAGGCGTAGAAACTTCTTCTAATCCCACTTCCCTGAGTTCGACCCTGGGCCTAAAAGTGACCAAGCTAAAATCAAGTAGGCCAGGTAAAAAAAAAAATTTGTAAAGAGATGGTTATGCTCGAATTAGGTTAACCACCATACGCATTTCAACGATAAAATCACCATATTAACACAACCTATTCGGGCTCGACCACACATACTCTTTTCATGGCACCGTTGCTGGGGAAGTGCGCCTTCAAGTAAGTTTTTACTCCATTCCTTTAATTTTTCTCTTCTCGCACCCTTCTCTTCACAGGTATTTTTGTTTGTTGCTATGCAGGTGAACCAATTGCAAGAAGAAGGCAGGCAGACAAAGTAGGAAACATGGGAAAATCCAAGGTGGGAACGAGAGCGTGAAGACGCCGGCACCGCACTGGAGCTTCGCACACGTTGCTGAACAAGTAGGTCTTTCTTTCTTAGCAACTTAGGTCAACTTGTCACCTTAATAAAAATAACTAAATATAAAAAAAAAAAAATTAAAAACACTTCTTGGGATCTCTTGGGGCAAGTGGATTAAAATTCACTTGCTTGATTGATTGCCTTTACTCCCACCGCCCCGGGATTTCTCGCCAAACTTCGCATAGCGAAGATCCAAGAATCTTGATTCTTGAATCTTTTGCCATGTGAAGTATTCTTTGAGGCAAATAAAAAGATTGATTGCCACCCCTCTTTGCCTCACTTACCTACAATTCGGGATCACCTTTTTGGTGGGGAGACTTGGAACTGAATTGATTTCAACCCCACCACGACCTTTCACGTGCCTAAGATTTGATCCCGAATACTTCAACCCCAACAATCTGATTTTCTGTATCTTTTGGTTAAGCCTTGTGTGTGGAAATCATTTTGGTGATTGGGAGCACTTGAATCGAAGTGCTTTGGCTCCCTTTCACACTAATCTAAAATTAATTCGTGCATCCACACATAGAAATCTCCATCTAGGGAAGCCCATTGCATTTTAGCATGCATTAACCAACTGATATTGAAGAAGGGTTTGTTGGGCTTAGAAGAAAACTTGTATTCTCTCAAAACCTGAAGATTGGTTGAATTGGTAATTCAGAGAAATCCTAAAATCCATATTACTTAAGGCTGAATTCTAAAAATCATTCACCAATTAAAACTTCAATTCGGGGAGATTTCCCCGTTGCATGCTTGGTTTACACACTCTAAAAATCAATCACTTGGGCATTACCCGTAAATAACGCCCTTCACATTCCAAGAAGCACTTGATCCTAAGCCTCTAACTAAAATTGGTAGTAACTTGACCCTTATTAAGGATTGGAGGTCTAACTACCTGCTATCGGGTGTCTAAGACTGGGACAAATGGCCTTTCAATCTGGCCCGGTGGTTCCGCAGTGCTCGCATTCGGTTCCGTAGTTCGTGATAGTAGGTAACTTAGATCTTTAGGTCTAAGGGCACACTGTAGAGGATAGGAATTTGATTGAATTGATTTGTCATCAAGTGTACCTTTGCGGCGTCATTTCTCTCATCTCTTTTCCCTTCTTATCTCCCCAATTCTTCCTACGGTAGTGCATGTTTGGGAGGAGGTCACAAAACCCTGAACTGTGTGAATTTCCTAATAATTTTAGACAAGAAGCCGAATCGTCCTCCTCCTTCACAAACATGGTTGCACGCCCACCCCCAAATCCCGAGGGAGGAAATCGCCCTCAAAACCTACCAGGTGGTGGAGCCTTAGATCCCATAACCCGCCTCCAAGCCCAAATGGAAATGTATAATGAACAAATTGAGGCCATTAGGGAAACATTGGAGGAAATGCAAAACCCTCCCGAACGGGAGGAGCCTAAGTCTCTTAGCTCTTATCAGAATCCCATTGCTACAGAGACCATAGGATAAATTCGGGTCCCCATGGGCGGGGATGACTTTGAATTAAAACCTAACATAATTGGCCTGATAAATTTTCACTTCCATGGTCTTGCAAGTGAAGATCCTTTTCTCCACTTGGAAGAACTAACCCGATTGGCTGAAACTGTTAAACCAAGAAATATTGGGTTACTTATAGTCCTCATGAAAATGTTCCCATTTTCATTGCGGGATAAAGCATCACAGTGGTTACGCACCCTTGGGAGAACCATCCACTCTTGTGAAGAGATGCAAACAACGTTTCTCAAGAAGTTCTTCCCAATCAGGCGAACCAATGCGCTTCGCCGTGCTATCACTTCATTTACACAACAAAATGGTGAACAATTTCATGAGGCATGGGAGAGATATAATGACCTCCTCAGGAAGTGTCCACACCATGTTCTGCCTAAGTCGCATATAGCCCAGATTTTCTACTACGGGCTAAATGAGACTTTGAAGCAGATTGCAGACGCTTCCTGCGAAGGGAATTTTATGAATAAAGACGAGAATGGAGCATTCGAATTATTTGAAAATATGAGTGAAAACTCAATGAACAATGCCTCCATTATCGCCTTTAATCGTACCAGCCTGCCCCGAAATGCCCACGAAGTTGACACGGGACCCTCCCATTCATCCACTGATCTTAGCCTTATCGCACAGAAATTAGATGAAGTTTTCGTCGTGCACAAGAAGCTGGACGAACTTCTGGCCAACCCTGCCCGTTCTATGGCAAACACCCCTACCTCACCACTTCGTCACAATCCCAATTCTTCCAACACTAGGCTTATCCCGAGAAACCCCATAAGACCTTCCTTACCGAGTGTCACGCCGAGCGACTCGGTAAGTCATGTGGATCTGGCTTCTGCGAGCCAGTATTTGGACACGGAGGACCAAGCCTCCGTGTGCTCGGACGCATATTTACATGCGGACGCGTCTTCTGGCATCGAAGACGCTTGCGCCCAGGGGAACAACCCGTTCTCTGCCACTTATAACCCAGAGTGGCAAAATCATCCAAATTTCACATGGTCCAACAACCCGCAATGCCAAAACCCCGCAGGTGGACCAATGCAACCGTCTGCACCCGTCATCCCAAGGGCCCAGTCTAATCCTATGGCGAATCTGCCATCAGGCCCTTGCGTACCGCAAACAGAACACAGATCAAGTCCTCTTGATAAATTGATGAGAATGATGACGGAAATGTCAAAGTGCCATGAAGAGGACATGACCTCTCTTCAGCACCAATTGGCGCAGCAGAATGCTGAGATCAGTTAACTACGCATGGAGACTCAATCTCAAGGCACTCTTCCCGCCAAACCTATTCCCAACCCACAAAATTTCGTACCCCGTGGTCTTCAACCATAGGTACGACCTTCTCGGGGGCAGGTACATCAAATTCTGCAAGCTCCGAGCATTCCACCAGGATTTAAGGCTAATCCTACTGCAGCACCACACTCTTATGTCCCTATTGCAAACCATCCTCCGCCTTATGATCCCACTGGACCTGTATCATCCAATGCTATCACTACGAGGAGCAGTAAGCAGACCGTCCGTCCGCCTTGACCTGATCCTGGCCCGTGTTCTTCATCGCCCCCTCATTCAAAATGCGCACCGCATTCGCGAGAGGATGATACACCCAAATTGGTGCCAGAATCAGTTCCATTCCCTGAGGCTCTACTGAGGGAGCCAAAAGGCAAGAAGAAAGATACGCAGGCCTTTGATAACCTGCGTAATTTGTTTAGGGATGTAGAAATCAAGGTACCCCTACTTGAGGCTATCGACCACATTACCACTGTCGCCCGATTTTTCAAAGACTACACAACACCCAGGCGACAGTCAAAGAAAACTAAGAATCTGGTGGTTCTCTAGCCTCATGCGAGTTGTGCTATACTCTCAAACCTACCACCGAAGCAGAAAGACCCGGGCACACCACTTATTTCCTGTAGCATCCAAGGCTGCAATTTTAACCGTGCCCTACTTGGTCTAGGATCTTCCATCAATCTTATACCAACCATCATGCTTGAAAATTTTTCCTTGGGAAATCTGAAACCCACCACTGTCACGTTACAGTTGGCAGATCGTTCTGTCAAAATTCGGAAGGGTGTGGTGGAAGATGTGGTGGTTAGGGTCAACAGTCTCTGTTTTCCTGTTGACTTTCTTATTTTAGATATGGAAGTTCCTAGCTCACTTTCTGATTGTCCGATCATCCTTGGTCGACCTTTTTTGGCCACAGCCCACGCCCATATCGACTACGAGTCGGGTTGTATTGAGATTGCCGTTGGATCTAAAAAGCTCAAGCTTAACATCTTCAAGGCAGCCAAGAACTTTGATTGCGATTGCATTGAGGATGACACGTCTGACGAGGACATGGCCGTCAGCATGTGTATCGGACTAATTGGGACCTATTCTGACTGCTGCGGATTACCTGTAAACACTGACGATTGCCTGACTGACACATATTGTGACGTTCCCCCATCCCTCCCTTGTCCCGTACCTTCTCCTGACCAGACATCTGACGAGGTTTTCTCCGCTTCCCATACCTCATGGTCTGAGTCATATCTGGGCTACTCACCGTCGGTCCACACTCTTGAAGACCGAATTGCCCCTTCTTTCCCGCCAAATCAGGCAGAGTTGCAACTCCACACTGGGACCTTGAGCCCATATACTTCTCACTGGGGCTATTCCTTTTTGGATCCATCTATCCAAGAAGCCCCTCTTCTTGGCCAATCTGAGGGCCAACTTCTTCCTCCTGACTTGTTCTCCGATCCGCCTGTGACACTCTCATCCCAAGAAATGCCAGATCTTTCACCATCCACTCCCGAGCTGAAAGAGTTGCCTAGTACACTTAAGTATGTTTTCCTAGGACCAAATGAAACGCTCCCTGTAATCATCAGTTCAAAATTGACCAAGGAGCAAGAGTGCAAACTAACTAAGGTCCTTATGGAACACAAGGCAGCCATTGGATGGTCCTTATTAGACTTATCTGGCATTAGCCCCTCCTACTGCACTCACCATATATATATGGAGGAGGAGGCTCGACCTTCCCGCGAGATGCAGCGACATCTCAACCCTAACATACGGGAGGTCGTTAAAAAGGAAATTATTAAGTGGCTGGATGCAGGTATAATCTACCCGATCAGCGATAGCCCCTGGGTGAGTCCGATTCACGTTGTGCCCAAAAAGGCGGGACTCACCATCCATGTCAACGACAAGGGTGAATCCATCCCTACACGCACTCCTACATCTTGGAGAGTGTGTGTAGATTATAGGAAACTCAATGCTGCAACTAAGAAAGATCACTTTCCGCTACCTTTCATTGACCAAGTCCTGGAGCGGTTAGCGGGAAATAAATTTTTCTATTTCCTGGATGGATTCTCAGGATATAACCAGGTGGCAATTGACCCTTAGGACCAAGAGAAAACCACCTTTACCTACCCCTTCGACACCTTTGCATTTAGAAGGATGCCGTTCGGACTTTGCAACGTGCCAGCAACTTTCCAGAGATGTATGCTGGCAATATTTCACGACATGGTGGGTGACTTGATGTAAACACATTTACACTACTTAAAATTTCTATATATGCATGTTCTTAAGCATAGGATTGCATTTCATAATATAAATATTGCATAACATACATCATCTTGCATTTAGAGTAGTTTGAATAAAATGGAGGTTAATTGTCTCCTTTTATGTGCTTGGACAGGGCAAACATTTTATCAGGGCCTCGGATCAAAGATCCAACCGTATGGATGTGATCAGGGCGACGATTGGAGTTCAACGACTCCAAGATCGCCCTAATCAGGCATCCGTAGCATCAAATAGAGACCGGGGAACCATAGAAGATCAAGGGCCAGGATGGTGTAAATCCACACTTCAGATGACAAATCTAACCGCACGGATGAATTCGGATCGACGATCGCAGCCCAACAACACAAAAATCGAGTCAATCCGACATCCGTGGCACCATCTACAACTTCCAGAAGATGGACGGCCAAGATGGCACCACGTGGCACCATCTCAGCCGCCCAAACGGCCGCATGCATCTTGTGAACACCGCGCACCCGTCTCCTCTCCGCCATTGGATCTCGATCCAACGGCTGTGGCCGCCCGGCGCGTAAAACATGCGCTCGACCATCCACGCCCCACAGCGCAACGGTCGAGCGTGCTTACGCGAGTGTGGGGCGCGAGTTCGAGCCGCGGCGAGGGAGCGGAAGGCGCGATTGAGCGGGCGCGGATGAGCGTCAAATGGAGATCCAACGGCCACGCGCGCTCAATCAGGACGACGCGCGATTGGACGCCCGCGTGGATGCGCGATCGCACGTGCAGGCGGGCGGGCGGCAGCGGTGAAGGCGCAATTTTAAGCCGTCCGATCTCGCGATCGGACGGCTGAAAATCAATAGAAGCGCGTAGGCGTTACACGCGCGGGCGGCTGAGCTAGCCCGCGTGGGCGCGGAAGCGACGCGCGTGCTGGGGGCTTTAGCGACGGTTTCATCCGTCACTAAAGACCCCTCATTTATTGTTTTGAAGTTGTAATGTCCATTTTGCCCCCACTCCTTGCAACTACAAAAGGAGACCCCCTCCATACGAAATTCTCATCCCTTCTTTCTCCTCTCTACCCCTCCAAAGCTCAAGAGAAGCTTGTCCCACACCCGGGATGCTTCTCGCGAGGTAAAGCCAATTTTCGTTCCCCTTCGGAAGTGGATCCCGTGACGACGACGGCGTGCTGCTTTGTTCCCGTTCTTCTGCTTCGTCCTCCTTCGTCCCGCTTCGTTCTCCTTCGTCCAGGCGTCGTCCCGTCCGGCTCGTCCTCCAAGCAACCGTCGAGGAGGATTTCTCTCTCCCTATTCTTTTTACCGCTTTCTAGTATAGATTTACTGCTTTCTAGATTAATCTACTCGTCCTCCAAGCAATCGTCGAGGAGGACATTTCTCTCTCCATTCTTTTAATGCTTTCTAGAGTAAATTTATCGCTTTCTAGTGTAATTGCTTTATGGTTTCTAGTTGTAATGAACAATCTCTTCAATACAAAAATTTATTGTTTATTCTACATCTCATTTTGATTTCTCTGTGTAATATTCTCTTTCTCTGTTACTCTCTCTCTCTCTTCTATTTATTGTAAATAATTAGATGATTCTAAATTGAATTATTCTGTAACAAATAAAAAGAAATGCGTAGTTTTTAAATCAAACGTCTGCCTCCCTGTGTTCGACCCGGAATTTTAATTTCGGTATAAATTTTATTTATTGAACATGAATTCTTCGCTTTCGAACTACAACGACAGGTTTTCCAAAACCGAACACGTTAGCGTAGGTTCGTAATCGTTCAACATTTTGGCACCGTTGCCGGGGAGGCAACGATTTCCGATCTTTTCTTCGCATTTCTTGCACTTTATTTATTTTCTAACTAGCTTTCTCTTGTGTCTATTGTTTTGCAGAGACCTCCATCAAGGAATCAACAAGCGGTAGACTGGAGTAAAGTGCAGTTGAAGACAACTGTAAGTGCTCCCCCATTCTTTCCCCCTCCGTAGATTTCATTCGCCACATTAAATCCAAATTCCAATTAACCTAGGTGTTTGCATAAATCCTAGGAATAGTTTGGTTGTTTGGATTTCTACTCACACTCATTTCACCCTCATTCATAAAAAAAAAAATAATAACAAAAAGATAATTTTGTGGGGTAACTTTCAACAAACACACAACACACACCCACATTCAAGGCACTTGATTAACTTGATTTGTTTTCTACTCAACCGGGTTCTGATCTGTGGAACCGGTACACACAGAGCAACACATAACAGAGTAGAAATCATTCTAGGTTAACCATCTTTGAGTGCCTAACTTAGTGGTGCAATTGTGGCCAATTGTTTGAGTTGTTTGGGCCGCACCACTTTATTTAAAACCAATTCATCAAGTAGCTCCTCCTTAGGGTTTTCAATCTAGGTATATTCCAGGCACTCCGCTTTCTTTCTGATTTTAAAGGAAAACTATCTTCACCCGTGTTTTACAACTTGGTTTGCCTAGAAATTTGATTGCAATTCACCTAATTTGAAACCCTAAAAGCTACTTAAGCAGGATTTGAACATTAAAATTCACACATTATAAATAATCTTGCTTGAAAACCCTGGTTGTCCACGCACTTACACAAATTTCAATCAATCATTAAGGGCACAACCCATTGTAAGGGCCCATCACATTCCATAAGCACCACAATCCCAGGCCGTAATAAAATTAAGTAGACGTTGGCCCTAAGGTTTGATTCGCTCTTCAAGGCTTAGTCTGAGATTATTTTTGATTAACCTACTTGTACTGATTAATCTGATGTCTAGCTAGGGGAGTAGCGTCAAACGACCGCGGCTAGGGGGTACACTAGGAACCGGAGGCGAAAGCCAAAGGAAGAACCTTCTCCCCAGTCCCTCCTTCTAACTGGTTGGATTATACAGATGCAAGTAGAGTAAATCAGTTACAGTCTTAAGGCTGGTGTTGGGAGTCAGTAGGTCCTTAGGCTACCCCACTTAAGGACAGCCTTGTTTTGTTGTGCTGCAGGGTCCCTATCCCCGGTCCTTCCGACCTACTCCTAGGAGGCGCAAGTTAGATTTTGGTCAATTTGATCCCATGGCCGAACAACAGCCTCCTCTGCCTGGAAATCCACAGGAAGAATTTCGAAGGCAGCTGGAACAAATGCAGAGAATGCAAGAATGGTTCTAGAGAATGCAGGGTGCTCAGCCCTTGAAGGATTTTTATGATCCTTCAAATTACGGGGAACGTCCCGGCGTCCAGATTCCAGCCAGTGACGTAGAAATCAAGCCCCAGGTGTTAAGCCTGATTAAACATTATCATGGGCTTGGCTCCGAAGATCCGTTTCAACACTTGGAGGACTTGACCACTTTGGTCCAGACCACCAAGTCTCGAAACGTAAACGAGGAGCAAATGATCATGAGGCTCTTCCCCCACTCTCTTAGGGATAAGGCCGCGCATTGGTATAGGACAATAGGAAGACCAATTACAACTTGGAATGAGTTGAAATCGGCCTTTCTGAAGAAATTTTTCCCAGTCGGTCGTACCAATGCTTTGAGACGGGCAATCACTACTTTTACCCAGCGGCCGGAGGAGCAGTTTCATGTGGCCTGGGAGTGATTCCAGGACTTATTGCGGAGGTGTCCACACCACGAGGTGCCGAAATGGCAACTCGTGTAGATTTTCTATCATGGGTTGACTGAGCAACTCAGAAACCATGTGGATGCTTCTTGCGGAAGCAATTTCCTCAATAAAGATGCAGATAGTGCACATGATTTATTTGAGGAAATGAGTGAGAATTCAATTAATCATGCCTCCATGGATACTTTTAACCGGTCCCAACAACCCAGATCAAATGTCAATGAAGTCCATGACTCTCATTCATTTGATATGGAATTGATTTGTAATAAACTTGACAAAGTGGACTTGGTTGCTAAAAGAATGGAAGAGTGGATGGCTGGCAATTCTATGAACAACTCTCAATCCACTCAATCCCAAAATTCAGGATTCCATTCTTCACGAGCTCTTTCTGGATGGGAGTTCGTGAATCAACTCGATGCGACTCAACCTATGAGTCAGCATTTCTCGGAACCCCATGGGTTCCCAACTGGGGCCTTTGATCCCAATTTTTCTAATCCTTCCTTTTCTTTCTCTCCATCCTCACCCTATGAGGATGTCTGTGCTGTACAAGAGAATGTTAGATCCAACCCCTACTCGAATGCCTATAATCCAGGTTGGAGAAACCACCCTAACTTCTCTTGGAAAAATCCGGGGCAACAGACCCAATTCCGACCCAGCAATTATGCTCCGCAACGACCAATGGGTCAGGGTCAAGTATATACTCAGTTGCCTCCAAATCAGGTCAATCAGCCAGCTTGGAATGCCCGTCAACTCGCAGGGCAGGCTGATTTGAACCGTCAAATGGTAGAGATGCAAGGATCTATGCTCCAGCTCATGCAGCAAATGAAAAACTCACTGGACAACTTGCAATCCGGGCTCATTGCTAACTCTCGTCAACCTGCATCTCTACCATCCCAACCCGTACCCAACCCACAAAACATTACGAATTCGGGCAATCAAGCCCAAGGGTACGGAAATCAGAGGGACCCACATGCGCATGCTCAGGTGGTTGAGCAGGGTTCCTCGTCTTCTTCTTCTGTAAATCAATAATTCATGGTCAATCAAGCCCCTCCAATCTTTCCTAACCCTCCCCAAGACCCAAATTCTTACGCTTCTGCAAATTCTGTCACTTTGAGGAGTGGTAAGAAGACTCAGGATCCACAACCACATTATTCTAATCTTTTGAATCCTGAAGAATCTGAGGAGAGAGAGGAGAATTCTAAAGGAGAAATCAAGGCTCAGGAATCCGATTCCAAAGATCTGACTCATGTTCCTTTTCCTGAAGCCTTAACCAAAGCAAAGAAGAAGAAGTCTGCTGATAGCAATGAGGAGCTTCTGAATTTATTTAAGAATGTTGAGATCAATATCCCGCTCCTTGATGCTATCAAGCACATACCGACTTATGCAAGATTTTTAAAGGAATTATGTACACAAAAGCGTAAGTCGAGAGAATCTGTTCCGAGGAAGGTGGTACTCTCCGAGCAGGCTAGTTCTGTTATCCTGCACTACCTCCCTCAGAAAAAGAGAGATCCTGGTGCTCCTTTGATTTCTTGCGTTATCAGAGATTACACATTTGATAGAGCACTTTTGGATCTCGGTGCATCCATCAACCTAATTCCGACTTCTCTTTACGAGAAGTTTGGGTTAGGCGAACTTCGGCCAACTTCAGTAACGCTACAGTTAGCGGATCGTTCGGTCACAAACCCGCGAGGCGTTATTGAAGATGTTATAGTTAAGGTCAAGGATTTCTATTTTCCTGTAGATTTCCTTGTCCTTGACATGGATGTACCAGATAATCTGAGGAACACGCCCATCATTCTGGGGCGTCCGTTCCTGGCTACCGCAAAGGCCAACATTAATTGTGAAAGCGGTAGCATGGAAATCGCCTTTGGGGACCAACGTATGAAATTAGATATTTTTAAGGCGATCAACAAATTTGAGGATTGTGGATTTATTGAGGAACTTGATGAGGATAATGTTAATATTGAAACTTGTTTGGCAGTTTCTTCAATTGAAAGTTCCTCTTTGGTTGATGAATTTGACCCGCAACCCTCTGACTTAACATCTTCGGAAGAGGTTACTGATTTTGTTCACTCACAACCTCTCCCTCTTGTTGAATCTTCAGCATCTACCCAACCATCAATCATCACCCCACCCCAGCTTGAATTGAAACCATTGCCCGAGAATTTGAAATATCAATTTTTAGGACCTCAGAATACGCTCCCTGTGATTATCAGTGCTAAATTGACAAAGGAGCAAGAGATTAAATTGATTAAGGTCCTAAAGGAACATAAGGAGGCAATTGGTTGGACCATTCATGACCTTAGGGGGATCGAGCCATCTTACTGTAATCATAGAATATTCTTAGAAGATGGATCCCGCCCTTCTAGCCAGATGCAGAGGAGATTGAATCCAAATATGCGAGAAGTGGTCAAAAAGGAAATCATCAAGTGGCTCGATGCAGGAATTATTTATCCAATCTCTGACAGTCCCTGGGTAAGTCCCGTTCAGATTGTTCCAAAGAAAGCCGGGATTACTGTTGTGACTAATGAGAGAGGAGAATCTGTCACAACTCGTTCAGCTTCTTCTTGGAGAGTTTGTATTGATTGCAGGAAGCTGAACACTGCCACTAAAAAGGATCATTTTCCCCTACCCTTCATTGATCAAATCTTGGAAAAATTAGCCGGGCAGAAGTACTTCTGTTTTCTTGATGGCTACTCGGGATACAACCAAGTTCCTATCCATCCCGAGGATCAGGAAAAAATTACTTTCACCTGTCCCTACGGAACCTTTGCTTTTTGTAGGATGCCTTTCGGGTTATGCAATGCACCTGCAACTTTTCAAAGGTATATGCTAGCCATATTTTCCGACATGGTGGGAGAGTTTACGGAAGTCTTCATGGATGATTTCTCCGTTTTCGGAGAATCATCTGACTCTTGTTTGGCTAATTTGGAAATGATTCTTAAGCGATGTATCAAGACACGATTGGTCCTTAGCTGGGAAAAGAGTCATTTCATGACCCAAGAGGGCATCGTTTTGGGTCATGTAATCTCTGAACGGGGAATTAAAGTGGACAAAGCTAAGGTTGATGCTATCGCTAAACTTCCTCCTCCCACATTAGTTAAACAAATCAAATCATTTCTTGGCCATGTGGGATTTTATCGAAGATTCATCAAGGACTTCTCGAAGGTTGCCCGCCCTTTGAGCAATCTTCTTGCCAAATAAACGCCGTTTGTTTTTGACGAATCATGCCGAAAGGCATTTGATTTCCTAAAAACGGCAGTCACCTGTGCTCCAATTTTGCAACCACCTATTTGGACAACCCCATTTGAGATCATGACCGATGCTTCTGATTACGCGGTCGGGGCTGTCCTAGGTCAGAAAATTGACCGAAAGCCCTTTGTCATTTACTACGCTAGTAAAACTTTGGATGAAGCCCAGAGGAATTACACTGTTACTGAAAAGGAATTACTAGCTGTAGTATTTGCGTTGGAAAAATTCAGGGCTTATCTCTTGGGGTCTCATGTTATTGTTTATACCGACCACTCGGCCTTGAGACATCTCTTGGCTAAAAAGGATGCTAAACCCCGGCTTATTCGTTGGATTCTTCTTCTTCAAGAATTTGATCTTGAAATCAAGGATAAAATCGGGGTACAAAATGTGGTGGCGGATCATTTGTCGAGACTCCTAGGTGCTTCTTCTTGTCTGGACATTCCGATTGCTGACACTTTTCCGGACGAAACCATTCTTACAGTTTTAGGTGTCCACACCCCATGGTTTGCTAACATTGTTAACTATTTGGCCGTTGGTCAAATCCCCCAGGATTGGACCAAGCAACAACGGGATAGACTCAAATCTGAGGCCAAATACTACTTTTGGGAGGACCTTGAACTGTATCGCATCGGCTCTGATCAGATTATTCGCCGATGCATACCGGAGAATGAATTCAACAGTATACTTGAGTTCTGCCATGCATCTGGGTGAGGTGGACATTTCTCCGAGAAAAAGACGGCTGCAAAAATTTTGCAATCTGGCTTCTATTGGCCGTCTTTATTCAAGGATGCCCAGGATTTCTCACGGTCATGCCCTCGATGCCAGGCACTCGGGAGCATAACTAAGAGAGACATGATGCCCTTAAACCCTATTCTTCCTGTCGAAATTTTTGATGTTTGGGGCATTGATTTCATGGGACCCTTTATCCCTTCATTTGGACATCAGTACATTCTTGTCGCTGTTGATTATGTGTCTAAATGGATTGAGGCAATTCCCACCCGAACCAATGACCACAAGGTGGTCATCAACTTTTTCAAGAAAAATATCTTCAGTAGATTCAGGATTCCGAGGGCTATCATCAGTGATGGGGGCACTCATTTTACTAATGCCCAATTTCGGAGTTTATTGGCCAAATACGGGGTTAATCATCGAATTTCCACACCTTACCATCCCCAAACGAATGGACAAGCCGAGATCTCTAATCGAGAGATCAAGAACATTCTGCAAAAAATGGTTAGGCCCGATCGCAAGGATTGGACTCAAAAGCTTGAGGAAGCTCTTTGGGCCTACCGTACGGCGTATAAAATGCCCATCGGCATGTCTCCATTCCGTCTGGTGTATGGAAAGGCGTGTCATCTACCCGTAGAGATTGAACACAGGGCATTCTGGGCAATCAAACAATGCAATCTAGATCTAAATCTAGCTGGGAAGACCAGGAAACTCCAACTATCTGAGTTGGAGGAGCTTAGAAATGATGCTTATGAGAATGCCAAGATCTACAAGGCTCGGACCAAAGCTCTACATGATCAAATGATTTCCCGCAAGAGCTTTGAGCCAAACCAGAAGGTCTGGTTATTCGATTCTAAACTTAAGCTCTTTCCTGGTAAACTTAGATCTAAATGGAATGGCCCATTCTTAATTGATCAGATTTTTCTAAATGGTGCCGTTCAGATTTCTGACCCAAAGACGGGTAACACCTTTAAAGTCAACGGTCAACGTCTGAAGCCTGTTGTTGACCGTAATCTTCCAGAACCCGTTTCAGACTCTGTTGCTCTAGCCATTCTGTGACTTCTTTGGCTGGACTTCGCCTAGCTGACGGCATTAAACTCAGCAGTTGTACATATAACACAAGGCTGATACGAGCTTCATATCCAGGTGACATCTTTCATATTCTACCCTTTCTTTCATGTCTCTTTTTCAATGAGGACATTGCATCAGCTAGGCATGGGGGGGTGGATTCATTTTTGAATCAGTTGGTCAGCTTTGTGAAATCCATATAAATTGCTCTCTTTCTAAAAAAAAAAAAAAAATTAGGAAGGATTAGTTGGACATTAGGACTTTTCAATCCTAAGAAATTTTATATTAGGATCTAAACACAAAGACCCCTCAGGTCTTTGGACTTAATTAGCCTGTGTATCTACTAAAATGTGGATTTATCTTTGAGTTCTCGCCATCTTAATTCTATTATAATTGGAATAAATAAGTTTGGGTGATAAGTACACGACTTGTCAACCCACCCTCTGATTTAAGGGAATTTTGAGTTTTAAGCATCTACACACTTTCTTTGCACTGACTCGTTGCTCGACGATTCTAACGGAAATTGGGTAGCTAATGAACCTTCTAGGGTGATATGGCTAGCAAGTTATCGTGGGTAACTGCCCATAGGTAGGTTGTCCAGAGCCCAGTCACTGGACTTTTCTCTTTTTGCCACCTTTAGGTAAATCTTAGACCAGGGAAGCCACCTACTTTAAAAAAAAAAAAAAACTGAGAACAGGAGAAAAGAACAAAAAGAAATAAGCCACACTTCGCCGCACGAGTATGGCTGGCAAGTTATCGGTGGTAACAGCTCATCGACCGGTTGTCCAGAACCCAGCTCAGAAAATGCACTAAAAATTCCCAAAACACTCAGGAAGAAGCGGAGAAGTAGAATAAACCGGGGAGATATACACTGGATTCACCCTTGTGTTGACCCCGTAAAAAAAATAAAAGTAGGGAGAAAGCTACCGGTTGTAAAGATACACCTTTAGGTAGAATTCTGGTTAGGTCACCTAGAGGCGTAGAAATCCGAAGTCCGTTCTAATTGCCGGTCAACAAGTCTATCACAATCACAATAAGATGCTTAAAACTTAGGGTTCTCATCAAATCTTGGGTGAGTTGAATGGCCGTAGAAAGCCACTCTTAAACCCTAAAAGTTGAAAATCCAAAAAAAAAAAAAAATTAGAAAAGAGTAAAAAGAGAAAAAGAAATGTTTCTTTGAATAAGGCGAGGCTTGAGGCGGTCTGCATTTCGACTGATACCCAGGCACTGTTGTGTCTTTGAAAGTTCAGTTCCTAAGTAGACAATTTCTTAATGATTGAAAATAACTCAGGTCCAAATAATCTAACTTAATTCTTTTATAAATAGCATATAGTTTTGCTAGGGACTAGCAAAAGGTAGGCATGGGGGTGTGATGTAAACACATTTACACAACTTAAAATGTCTATATATGCATGTTCTTAAGCATAGGATTGCATTTCATAATATAAATATTGCATAACATGCATCATCTTGCATTTAGAGTAGTTTGAATAAAATGGAGGTTAATTGCCTCCTTTTATGTGCTTGGACAGGGCAAACATTTTATCAGGGCCTCGGATCAAAGATCCAACCGTATGGATGTGATCAGGGTGACGATTGGAGTTCAACGACTCCAAGATCGCCCTAATCAGGCATCCGTAGCATCAGATAGAGATCGGGGAACCCTAGAAGATCAAGGGTCAGGATGGTGTAAATTCACACTTCAGATGACAAATCCGACCGCACGGATGAATTCGGATCGACGATCGCAGCCCAACAACACAAAAATCGAGTCAATCCGACATCCGTGGCACCATCTACAACTTCCAGAAGATGGACGGCCAAGATGGCACCACGTGGCGCCATCTCAACCGCCCAAATGACCGCATGCATCTTGTGAAGACCACGCACCCGTCTCCTCTCTGCCGTTGGATCTCGATCCAACGGCTGTGGCCGCCCGGCGCTTAAAACATGCGCTCGACCATCCGCGCCCCGCAGCGCAGCGGTCGAGCACGCTTACGCGAGCGTGGGGCGCGAGTTCGAGCCGTGGCGAGGGAGCGGAAGGTGCGATTGAGCGGGCGCGGATGAGCGTCAGATGGAGATCCAACGGCCGCGTGCGCTCAATCAGGACGATGCGCGATTGCACGCCCGCGTGGACGTGCGATCGCACGTGCAGGCGGGCGGGCGGCAGCGGTGAAGGCGCGATTTTAAGCCGTCCGATCTCGCGATCGGACGGCTGAAAATCAATAGAAGCGCGTAGGCGTTACACGCGTGGGCGGCTGAGCGGGCGTGCGTGGGCGCGGAAGCGACGCGCGCGCTGGGGGCTTTAGCGACGGTTTCATCCGTCACTAAAGACCCCTTATTTATTGTTTTGAAGTTGTAATGTCCATTTTGCCCCCACTCCTTGCAACTATAAAAGGAGACCCCCTCCATACGAAATTCTCATCCCTTCTTTCTCCTCTCTACCCCTCCAAAGCTCAAGAGAAGCTTGTCCCACACCCGGGATGCTTCTCGCGAGATAAAGTCCAATTTTCGTTCTCCTTCGGAAGTGGATCCCGCGACGACGACGGCGTGCTGCTTTGTTCCCGTTCTTCTGCTTCGTCCTCCTTCGTCCCGCTTCGTTCTCCTTCGTCCAGGCGTCGTCCCGTCCGACTCGTCCTCCAAGCAACCGTCGAGGAGGATTTCTCTCTCCCTATTCTTTTTACCGCTTTCTAGTATAGATTTACTGCTTTCTAGATTAATCTACTCGTCCTCCAAGCAATCATCGAGGAGGACATTTCTCTCTCCATTCTTTTAATGCTTTCTAGAGTAAATTTATCGCTTTCTAGAGTAATTGTTTTATGCTTTCTAGTTGTAATGAACAATCTCTTCAATACAAAAATTTCTTGTTTATTCTACATCTCATTTTGATTTCTCTGTGTAATATTCTCTTTCTCTGTTACTCTCTCTCTCTCTTCTATTTATTGTAAATAATTAGATGGTTCTAAATTGAATTATTCTGTAACAAATAAAAAGAAACGCATAGTTTTTAAATCAAACGTCTGCCTCCCTGTGTTCGACCCGGAATTTTAATTTCGGTATAAATTTTATTTGTTGAACACGAATTCTTCGCTTTCGAACTATAACGACAGGTTTTCCAAAACTGAACACGTTAGCGTAGGTTCGTAATCGTTCAACATGACTTTCTCGAGGTCTTCATGGATGACTTTTCGATCTTTGGACCATCTTTCGATGAATGTCTTGCCAACCTGACCCGTATCCTTAGGAGATGTATTGATGTAAGCCTCGTGCTTTCCTAGGAAAAATGTCATTTTATGGTACACGAGGGAATTATTCTCGGACATATCATCTCCGATAGGGGTATCGAGGTTGACAAAGCTAAGCTTGATGTAATTGCTGATTTACCTGTGCCTGGCTCTGTCAAACAAATCCACTCCTTCCTGGGACACGTCGGTTTCTATAGGAGATTTATCAAAGATTTCTCCAAGATTTCTCGACCCTTAACTCATCTCCTATCGACCGACGTACCCTTCGATATGGGCCCCGACTGCATACGAGCATTCACGCAACTGCGTAATGCTGTCACCAAGGCCCTTGTTCTCCAGCCACCTGATTGGTCCCTCAACTTTGAACTCATGTGTGACACTTTCGACCATGCAGTCAGAGCCATCCTGGGACAAAGATGCGATAGACACCCCTTCGTGGTGTACTATGCCAGTAAGACGTTCGACGAGGCCCAGCGTAATTATACTACCACTGAGAAAGAACTACTGGCGGTCGTCTTTGGGCTGGAGAAATTCTGCTCTTACCTTTTGGGCTCACACGTTATTGTTTTCACTGATCACGCGGCCATTCGCCATCTCATGCATAAGAAGAATGCCAAGCCTAGACTGATTCGTTGGATCCTTCTGCTCCAGGAATTTGACATTGAGATCCGCGATAAGGCTGGAGCCCACAATGTTGTGGCTGATCATCTTTCCAGACTGGACCCTGACCATATTGGACTTACCCTACCGATCAATGAGATTTTTCCTGATGAGCACCTATTGGCAATTAATGTGGCAAGTGGACCGTGGTATGCCGACATTGCCAATTACCTTGCTTCTGGATCCCTTCCACGTGGCTGGCCTAAAAACCAGCGCGAACGTCTCATGGCAGAAGCAAAGTATTATTTCTGGGATAATCCACTTCTTTTTCGGATAGCTACTGATCAAATCATCCATCGATGTATTCCTGACAGCGAATTCCCCAGTGTGCTATCCTTCTGCCATGATCAGGCCTGCGGAGGCCATTTCTCTGGGAGGAAAACTATGGCCAAGGTGTTGCAGTGCAGTATCTTTTGGCCCTCCCTTCACTAGGATGCACACAAGTATGCCAAGAATTGCACTAGGTGCCAGTCGTTAGGGTCAATGTCACGTCGTGACATGATGCCCTTGCAACCCATCCTAGCTACGAAAATCTTCGACATTTGGGAAATTGATTTCATGGGTCCCTTTCCTCCTTCCAACGGCTTCGAATTCATTCTCGTGGCTATTGATTATGTTTCGAAATGGATCAAGGCTATTCCCACCCGCCGTGCTGGCCATGTTATATCCACTCGATTTGTCAAAGACCACATCTTTGCGCGCTTTAGGATCCCTCGAGCCATTATCTCGGATGGAAGAAGCCACTTTACCCATGCTTCTTTTCAGGCACTTTTGAGGAAATACGGAGTCCACCATCGTATCGCATCCCCGTATCATCCTCAGACGGACGGCCAGGCAGAGGTGTCGAACTGGTAAATCAAGCAGATTCTCCAGAAAACGGTTCTGCCTGACCGTAAGGATTGGTCCGACAAGCTTATTGACGCGCTTTAGGCATATCGAACTGCCTTCAAGGCTCCCCTTGGTATGTCTCCTTATAGAATCGTTTACGGGAAGCCTTGTCATTTGCCCGTGGAGTTGGAGCACCGCGCTTATTGGGCGGTTCGCTAATGTAACCTCGACCTAGACCTGTGTAGTCAAGAAAGGAAACTCCAACTCTAGGAGCTGGAAGAGCTCCGTCGTGAAGCTTATGATTCTACTTTAACTTTCAAACAACACACTAAGGCTTTTCACGACAACCGTATTCAGCGGAAAGAATTTGAGCCATCTCAGCAAATTTGGCTCTACAATGCCTGGCTCAAATTCTTTCCTAGGAGACTGAAGTCCAAATGGACTGGTCCTTTCCTAGTCTGGAGATCATTTCCCAACGGGGCCGTTGAGATTGAAGATCCCAAATCTAGGCATAAATTTACAGTCAATGGGCAGCTTTTGAAACCCTATCTTACCCATGAACCTGCCCCCGTTGGAGAAACTGTTGCCCTGCTGGAGGGTAACTAATTTTTTGCCTCATTCTGAGTCCAACTGGGGACGTTAAATTCAACGCTCGTTGGGAGGCACCCCAACAACACTCACTATCCACCATCACTTTTCACGCCACTATCACGCTCACTTCACTTTTTCTTCACCACCCACCATCCACCCACCCTACCACCCTGCTGTATACCCTGCTCCTCAACTCTCATTACCCGATCTTTCGTCCTTTCTCTACCCTACCATGCATGCATATGAGGACATAGCATCGTTTGGCATGGGGGGGTGGATAGGCATCCATAGGATCTGGGTATTTTAGGGTATCATGCAGTCTCCATCTATCTATAAATACGTAAAAAAAAAAAATGGTGTTTAGTAATGATCTGAAAGCTGAAACAAAAATACAATAAGTGTTTATGGATATTCAACCGCTGTTTTGAAGACTTTTCAGGCCACAGAAGCTTGATTCGCTCAGGCTCGGCTTAATTCACTTGAGCATTGACAAGATAGATCAGAATCTCTCCTAACTAAGGATGTATTCTTGTACCTGAGACACCAGTACAGGATCCATTGGTTTGCTTCTACTCGAGAGCCTAAGTAATCTTGGTCCACACTACACATATCAAGAAAGACCAAGTGAACATAAGATCCAACCCTAGTGTTCATTAGGGAAGGCGGAGTCTTTACCTGTGCGCACAGGTAGACTTTTTATCCCAGGCTTTAGTCTTGTGTTTAGGAGAGACTCTTTCCACCAAAAAGGAACTCTCCCACCAAAAAAGAAAAGTGTGCTCCTCCAAATAATGTTGTAAGAGATATACTGACATGTGTTTCAAAAAAAAAAAAAAAGAGAAGATGCAAATAAGTCAGTATATCTCACAAATGTCAGTAAAATATTCCTACAAAAAAGTTCTTCAAGGCAAAAACCCTGTTTTCTTTGAGCCACAAATGTTAGAAAATGAGAGTTGAGTTTTCCGTCATCTTTTTAAGAGTCAATCCGAAGACACGAGCTGAAACTGGGACCAACCTGTACTTAAAAATTCATGAAACCTTGGGCTTGAGTCTTAATGTTCATCTGGTCAATCTTGATCCTTCACTAAGAGGAAGCCATAATCTCTTGAGCTCTCGAGTACGGCAAAAACCTCCTGGATCTTGGAAATCGTACTTAAGGTTTAAATATCAAGAGACCAGGTTAGTTGAGAGATGATCTATGTCTTGTGAGACTTAAAGTACTGGTAGTCTTCTCTGCAATTGGTTCTCACAATATCCAACATTAAACACACCTGTGTCACCTCAGAAGAAAATCTTCAGCTTAAGATCATTTCTAAATGAAATACAAAAAAAAAAAAATGTTTTGCTAGGGACTAGCAAAAGATAGGCATGGGGGTATGATTGCACAGCAAAAATACACCAACAATTGTGCCATCTTGTGCTCTTTCCTAGCATTGCCAGTGCATATTAGATACCCATAGTCTCATTTGTAAAAATACACACATGCATGCATTTATTTGAGAGGGGAGGCGAGTGAATAAAATGGCCTTGAAATTTACATTTTTCCTCAAGTGTTGCCTCGTAAAATTTCCATCTTTATTTTTATTTCTATTTGATTTTGAATTTCTTCACCACGGCTGCAAGGCATGACCTCTTCTTCCTCGCGCCATGCTCTGCACAGCCACTCCCTGCAACCGCATACACAGCATGCACAGCCATGCATAGCCAGGGCATGGTTGTGCATGCCTTCTTCCTCTTTAAAAAGGCTCAGCCTTCTTCCTTGAAGCTGGGGGCCTGGTCCACACACCTACAGCAGTCTTCTTCCTTAAAGCTGGGGGCCTGGTCCACACACCTACAGCAGCCTTCTTCCCTTCTAGGCCATCTCCTCCCCTCTCCCCTCCATACGTAGCCTCTCCTCCTCTTGAGGAGCCACGCTGCGGGCAGAAGCAACTCACAGTGGTGCACAACCACCACTGTGAGTCCACCATCGCCCAGCTCATCAAAGAGCTGGTGGGTGTGGTGGTTCTCTCTCTGTTGCGATGTTTAGCCACAATTTCGCCATTGCCACAAAGCTTCAAGCTTTGAAGCTCAACCGGCCACCGCACGCCCCAGCAGCAGCCGGCCAAGCTCCACCGCGCACGCCAGCAAGACACCTGTGCCCTTCTCCACGCACCCTGTCGCGCTCCTTCGCCTGCGGCCCATCCCTCTCCACGCGCCCTGTCGCGAAGTGCCACCCGCAAGCCAGCAGCCGACGCCGCTTCTCCGTGCGCGTGCCAGCCGCTCCACACCTCCCGCACTCACGAAACCAGGCGCAGGCGGTCGCGCGAAGTCGAGTGGCACTGTAGCCACTGTTCACGCTAGTCAGTGGAACACTGTGGCTACAGTGTGGTGACCGGTAAGTTTCTCACTTATCCGGTCACCCGACGTGTCGCAACTGATCCCAGCCCGCACCTGCGTCCAGCCCCGCGCCCGCTCCAGCGCCTGCCCGCGTGTCTACGTTCTCCCGCGTATGCCCGCCCGCTTCTTCGTGCCTGCACCCGCCTCTTAGCGCAGCGCGGTGCGCTGCGGCCTCTCTTCCCCACGCCCACTCCCTCCAGCGCGCGCCTCTTCGCGCACCTACAGGCAGTGCGGTGTGCTGTGGCCATCAGATGATGCCCTGGGGACGCAGATGACTTAACTCCAGCCTTCTTCACTCAGCAGATGCTCTCTCTGTCTCTCTCTCTTTCCTACATACACACATACACAGACACACACTCACACTCTCGTACACACATCTATACTCTACTATATACATATATATATATACATATATCTATACATATATTAGTACTTATATAACTATGTATTAGTCTATATACATACATATATATATATATATATATACATCTATATACTTATATATATATATGTATATTTATATATACATATATACATATATATCTATAACTATATATACATATCTATATATATATACATATCTATCTACATATATCTATATACATATACATATATATATATATATACATACATATAACTACATATATACCTATATATCTATAACTATATATATATTTACATATAGATATATATTTACAGATATATATATATTTTTTTTTTCATATCACTTACCATACGTTGTATCGTGGGAATATCCGCACCAGCTGCTGATATTCTCCGATACACATGTACAAAAAGCATGTTCGCACTCATCTTCCACCAATCCACCTTACACTCCGTGCAGCACTTCGTCCTGTTGGTTGCGTCTTCCTAGACGATGACCGACTCGACACCGTGCTACACGCCATCTCCACCTCCACCCCCACCCATTTATACATATATAATATATACATATATATATATACTATATTTACTTTATTTCTATTTCTCTTTCCTACCAGTAAGAAGATAAAATATATATATATACAAAAGAGAAAAGATAATCTTTGACTTGCAGGTACTCAGTCATGCGAATAGCAAGACTAGTTTTGGAACCCTAATTTGGCTTAAAGACAAGAACTTGATTTTGAGGGTGTACCTCAAGGACAAAAATTATCATAAAAAATCTTTAATAAAAAAACACCAAAAACACAATAAACGAATAAAAGAGATTCATTGTAGGAAAGGCGTATAAACTTCTTCTAATCCCACTTCCCTAAGTTCGACCTTGGGCCTAAAAGTGACCAAGCTAAAATCAAGTAGGCCAAGTAAAAAAAAAGATTTTGTAAAGAGATGGTTAGGCTCGAATTAGGTTAACCACTATACGCATTTCAACGATAAAATCACCATATTAACACAACCTATCTGGGCTCGACCACACCTCTTTTTCACCCCCTCCTCCTCTCCTCCTCCTCCTGTTCAACTCCTCTTTGTTTTCCCAACATCCTTTTTTTTCTCCTATTCGGGTGGGTGACATTGATGCAGTAAACATTGATGTAATGTCTTCTATGTTGTTTGAAGTATACATAGGACTTCCACTTCATTTTCCTGTGTATGGTTTGGTCTTCATAGGTGTTTCTTGTTGTATAAATTCCTTCTCATTTGATTTGTTATTTGATAGGGTGTGAAAACATAGTCACAAACTGGAGATTCTAGGTTGTACATTAGATATTCCCTTGGCAAGTTTTACATTAGATCTTCATTTTCCCTTAGCAAGTTTTACATTAGATATTCCAATTGCGAGAGTATTCTAGGTTTACTCAAATTCCTTTAGACTTCAATCAACTATTCTTGTTTTACTTATAATCTTTGCTTGGAGACTCATTTTTAGCACTTACTTTCAAACTGGAGATGCTAGGTTGCTATATGTGGTCATTGGGACCACTTTCAAGTTGAGCTTCACTCTATAAAAGTGGTGTATCACCCCTTCCCATACTCTGGTTTTATGGTTGATTGTACATCCACATTTTTATGCTAGAGGTGTACTTTCCAACATAAATATCCTATTAGGTTGGTTTTTAAGGGATAAGGTTAGGGTTTCCTAGGTGGATTTAGGGCCATAGGTTATAGGTTTAGTTGTTGGAATTTTATGCTAGGTGGTCAACCTTAAGGAGAGGATAAGTGGTAGGAGGGGAAAACTAACATGGTTGTTGGGAGAGGATATGTGCTAAGGTTTATCTAAAGGAGTAGGCCATAAGATCTAGGATAAAGGGCGGGGATTAAACCTAAGTTTTAGCTAAGTAAGGTGGAAAACCATATGAAGGATATTAGGGTTACCTATGGCCAACTACTTAGGTGCTTAATTGGTGGCTAGGCTAGATATAGGTGGCAGTTAAACAAGGAGGATAGGATAGGGTTTGTTTTAGGTTTTATGGATTGGGTTTTCTATAGGATATGAACCTAGTTTGTTCAACCATTTAGGTTAAGAATTAAGGTTCATGGCTGACCAAGAGGGTGACTAATTAGGTCATGTAAGTAAGTGCTAGGTTAGTGTTAACAAGCAAAATTGAGGTTATAAAAGTTGCGTCATAGCATAGGCCGAAATTACTTGAAAATAGATCAAATTTATACGTCGAATATCAGAAATGAAGTCTGAAGTCGAACACAGGGAGCAAATAGGAATTCACACACTAATCTCAATAAATAATGTAAATGAGCATAAGATTCAAGCCAAATAATACCAAGAAATGAATAATAATTACTCAAAAATGATAATCAATGTAAAGCATGAGTTGAACAATAATTGTGCATGGAAAAAAGAATCTCAATGCAAAAATAATGGTGATTTAGATCACCAATTATTCAATTTAAGCATAGATGTATTTAGTTCAAATAATGCAATAGTATCATCAACCATTCAACTTAGGTACTTAAATAACCAGATAAAGCCTCAAGCATCAGACGGCTGAGTCATTTAATCAGATGGCTTAACCAACAGGTGCTATAGTGCTAGGGAAGCACTGTTCTCCTTCTTCCTCTTCTCTTTCTTTCCTTTTGCAGGCCTTCTTCCTTTCCTCCTGTCTTCAGCCTCTTTTCCTCTTCTTTTTTCTTCACCTTTGCCTCTTCAGGTCTTCTCCTCTTCTTCTATCTTCACGCACAGAGGGAGGCACTCTCAAATTTGGCTAAGTGTCACAGAGAGCAAAACCCCCCTACCTAGCTCTCTCTTTCTTTCTCTCTTCCTCCTAGGTTCTGCCCTCCCAAGGCCCTTCACAGTATCAGGTTATTGAGTTATCAAGCACACGCACACCCAGGTCCAAGCTCACCAACAGTAGGTGGTGAGCGAGGAGTGCTTAGATTAGGCGGGTAATCAGATGCTCTAGACCTACGGAGGATAGTGTCACAGGTGAGGCGTGCATGGGTAAGGAGGACCTCACCCTCGTGTTAGGAGGCGAAGAGGCATAAGCACAAATTCAATTTATGTGCCTCTACTTGGCTGCTCATTTCCAAGGTGGGACTAAAGTCCCACCCTTCCTCTTCGTGTTGGCTACAGCAGCGCAGTGGCTTCGTTTGCTCAGTTGAAGGTGAAGAGGATGTAGCCTCCTCCAATTATCTGCCTGGAAGTGAACCTGAAAGGGTTCCATGTCATCTGGAGGTTACACCTGGAACCATCAAGTGCTGGAGCAAGCTTCGAGCAAGCTTGAAACTTGCTCTTCAATGGTGGAGTTGACCTGTACTTGAAAATCAATAATAAAGCCTCTCGGTCATGTTAAAACACTTCAAGAGAGTCGTCCAGAGTCATGGAATGTGGTGGCGGTGGTTTCGTGGAGTCTGGTGCACAGAGGTGGTCAGTCGGTGATAGAGTATGTCACGTGAAGGTGGGTTGCTCGGTGGGCATTTTGGGTGGATGATGGAGTGCGATAGGTTAGGGCTTTTGTGCGGGGGGATGAGGCAAAGGTTATGCAGTGGTCGGTGAGGTAGATGGAGGGGTGTAGCGGCGTATACACCTCGCCGGAGGAGCAGTCGGAGACGGAGAAGACGGGGATGAGCAATGGCGTTGAGGGTTATTTTTGGGCTTTTTGGGTAGGAAACTAAACTAGGAATCTAAAACTAATCTAACCTAACCTAATCAGATTAAAGGGGGAGAACAGCATCGACATTGGTAGGCCGACGTCGGGGAAGATGAAACTTCGATACGGTAGAAGAGGCAACGACGAGGGGAATTGAGGACGCCTGCTGGTTTGGCGTGGCATGGAGGAAGGTGAGGAAGATGAATTTGCCACTGGTATTGTGGTCAGATGATGAGAGGAGTTGGAGGGAGTTGCTGGAGCACGAGGAGCTATTCAACCAGATGAGGAAAGAGGAAATTGGGGATTCTTCGGCCGAAATCGAGTCTGAAGAGAACGACGAGGTCTAGGGAGTCTTAAATAGGGCTCTAGAGGTTGACTTGGGCTTGGTAAGGAAGATTCCCAAGCTAGGAAAGTTCATCAGAATAGGATACCCATCTCTTTGAAGGATTCTCATGAGAGATTGGGCAAGATCTGGAGCTTTGGATCTGGCTAAAAAGGAAGATAATTCCTTGATGAACTTCCCTTTCAATTTTGAGAGGGATTCGTCAAGGAATCATGAAGATCTTGCCATATTAAGGTCGTTGGAGTTGTAGGAATAGGATTTCATGGTGGAAAGGACTTATTTGTGAAGAAGACAACAAATTTGGGGGCTATTTGTAAGAAATTCAAAAGGCTAAGGATCTAAATGAGATAAAAAGAATCTAACTGGATCAAAATGTAAACTTGGTCGAGATGTTCTTAGATTGGACCCAAATTTTGGTATAAACCTAATTTTGACCCAAAGAATCCAATGGTGAAGTTAGATTTAGGTCTTGACCTCGTTTTACTGGGTAATTTGCATAATTACCCAAATTAGGGCAAATGTATGTCTAGGACTCTATTTTGGGTCAAGACAAGGATTTAGGTGAATTTTATCCTTACCAAAAACTCAGTTAATTAAGCAGGTTTGTTTTTAGGATTTCAGATGTCATTTAATTCTCAAAACATGCAAAAACCCATTTTTATCTGTACTAACCCACTTGTTAAACTCTTAAGACCATTTGACCCTTAATTAACCCCTGAGGAAACCCGTGATTGTACTACAATTGAGATATACAGTTAAAACTGCAATTTTACCCTTATTTACTGTATGTCCCTCAAAATGAATTTACAGTGAATTACGTCTCTCTGGCGGTTATATAGGAGCATTTAATGACTTAATCAGATCAAATTGAGCTACTTATGGCTCATGATGGTGTTCCCATCAGTTAGGATGATTGGGCTCACTACTAGAAAAATGGGATATGCCGTCGGTTCCTTGACACCGATTTCTAAAACCATTTAGGAATGTGGTTTCTAAACCATAATGTTGGAGAATCTTTGATACACGTTCATTAAAAATGGGATGTTGGATCTTTCTAGAACCCCCTACCTACTACGTGTCACAACCGTAGTGTCCCTTCACAACCTCTCCTGCTCCCGTTAAAACCCTTCCGTCCCCCTACGTACTCCACTTCCCCTCATTCTGCTATTTATCTCCATTCCATCCTCCCCTCCATTCTTCACCTCCAAGCCTCCTTATCTCTTCGTCCCCTCCTCACCTCCAACACCACTCCCACCCTTTTCCTCCAAAACCCTAACCATGGCGTCAGCCTTCGCCCCCCTCTGCTCCTTATCTCTTATAACATTTAAGATTATAATCTCTTATTTAATTAATTTTGATTTTGAAATTGCAGGTTATCAGTGTCGGGTACACTCCAAGGCTTGAGTAATTAGAGGTATATGTACACTACTAGGAAAACAAGAATTGGTGACGGGTATTTGGTGACGATTTTGGGAACTGTGACCAAAAGTAACTTATGGTGATGGTTCCAGTCAAAATCGTGACCATTGTAAGAGAGTGAGATTTGTTTTCTATTTTAACCTTTTGTCACGGGTTTGAGAACCATGACAAAAGGCTTTGGTGACGGTTCCAAGTGGGACCATGACCATAGCCTTCCTTTGGTGACGATTCCAAGTGGGACCGTGATCATAGCATTCCCTTTGGTGATGGTTTCAAGTGGAACTGTGATCATAGCCTTCCCTCCAAAAATTTCCCCTTCCCTCACGCCCTCTCCCGAATTTCCTCTTGAATGCCAACTTTCCCCTTCCCTCTTCCCAATCCCCGATGACATCATCTTCCCCTTCCCTCTCCCGACTCCCCCAATCCCCAACGGCATCACCTCTCCCCTTCCCTTTCCTAATGCAATAGCGACGCCTCAACGCTAGTGGCGACAATAGCGGTGCCTCCCCTCCCCCCTCGAAAGTGGCTGCAGCAACACCAGTGCCTCCCCTCCCTCCTCAACTCCACCACCTCCCTCCCATCGACTTGTTCCCTTTGGCGAGTCCCTCCCCTCTCATTACCATCGCAACACCTTGCCTCTAAGGACTGCAACATCGCCTCGTTCTTGCTTCCACGGTGGATATAAGCACTCATATCTTACGCATACCAGGTTATTGTCTTTCATGTATTCTTTTACCATCCTAAAGATTCAAGAAAGTACATATAATTTTTTATTACTGGAAAAGGTTTTGTTGCAAGTACCATCCTAAAAATCAACAAAGGTTTTGTTGCATGATTATAATATCAAATGAGATGATTGAATCCCCCAAACTACGGTGATGTTTAATTTTTGAAGAGTTATTAATTTTGGGAAGAAATGGATGGTAATACAAGAATTTTTCACTCTGCTTTAAGATCTACGCATGATATTTATCTCCATTAATATAGTCACCAATGTAACTTCATTGAGGGTTGTTTTTTCGTGGAGGGTAATATTTCTAGGTTATGTGGTATTAACCTTTCTATGAGGGGCATCAAGATATTCATACTTCGTGGTGGTACGATTGATCTTTCAAGGGTTTCAGTCCTGATGAAAAGCACAAAAATGAGAAGGGAATTGACTTCAAATACAAGCCCTGAGTCGGACCTTGTATTTTTACTCTTTAAGCTATTTGATTTATAGAGTCTAAATAATGGCATTTTTATTATGTTTATTGGGTTCTTTTCTCTGTGAAGATCAATCATTCCATTTTACTTCATGGGAAAGGAGAAAGAACATTGGTCTAAGGCTAAGAGGGGTAGAGGGTAATTATCTTACAATCATGTATTGGATGCAAATGAAAAATTGTCCTTGCCTATAAGGGTTGAATATAATTTTCCCTAAAGTTCATGTAATATGATCCAAGTGTCCAATATTCTCAAAAACTTATCCTATCATTTGATACAATTCAAATATTTCTTGATTTGATTGGATTTTTTTGGTCAATTAAAACAAAACAACCGGTTTCCTTTGTTTTCTTTCCCTAATGTACATCATGAACTTTTGAAAGTTTATGAATGTTATTACTACATTTATATTATGCCTATAGAATCATAAATGTCGGGAAGATAGGGTGGAAGAGAGGAGCAGCATTATCCATGCTGAGTAGGATAGGTTGAGCTAGGCAAACTGGTGGCTCAACGTGGATGGGTAAACTGGCATGGGAGGTGTTACGCATCAGAGAGTTAAGCAACCTTTGATGTTTTAATTTAGGTCCAATTGCCATATTATTCTAAATAAGAATCCATATAAATCATCCTTTTAACAAGCAGATCTTGATCGAATCTACTTCAAATTAACTAACAAGATATTCTTAATTGTCCTTGATGTCAAAGGTCAACCAGTGGGAATTCCTAACTTTAGTAAAAGGGACTTGGGTTTCCATTAGTGCACTCGAGAGATAAGATGGTAATTTTTCCCCTTACTTTGCTCTCACCATCACGAAGCAGTGGTGGGCCCAAGGTTCTAAGTTATAAACAAGGGCTTATTTATGAGTGAGTTCATTTGATAATATAATTCAATCACTAACAATAATTCAAATCCCACAAGATAGCCTTCAATAGGATGGGGTCATAGACTTAAAGATCTCTCTTGATTCATGTACATCCTTGGCATTGGAAATAGTACTGATGAGTGATATCTACCTAGGAGTCATTTAGTCATGATGGACGTGTTTCAGCGAACAAAAAGTTGGGGTTAGGAGAAACTTGTCACTGTAGTCGCAAAACACGTTATCAAATACAATTTTACCGAAACTCCAAGGGAGTCCCGGGTTAACATAAGGAGGCGACGTTTGTTTTCACTGAAATCCGCACTTCATGTTGTTTCTTTCTGGTATTTTTAGGGCTTTGATTTTTTTTTGTGCTTTTGTGGTAAAGAAACAAATAGGATATCTCACAATATAGAAGAAAACAAATTGGATATATCAAAATGATGTTCAAATGCTTATTACAAAAAGTGGAAAATAAAGAAAGAGATAGGGGTGAGAAGGAATCTCCCAAAATGGTTGTCTGGTGAGATGATGGTGCTTGGTGGCAGCTTGGATGGAGGAGGTGAGAAGTTGGACAACGGGGGTGAGATGCAGGAGGATGCTGTAACGAGCGCGTGCCCCAGACGTCTTACCAGACGTCTGGGATCGTTTCCAGACGTCTGGAAATCAGTTATTCTGGCACGAGTCTTCGTCTGCGTGCCTCAGCGCGCAGGCCCGCAAATATCCGATATTCTCTGCGGCTGCAGACGCTCTGCCGCGTCTCTCCCTCCTCCTCGCGTGGCCTTAAAAGGGCACGCCTCCCCTCACTCCGTCACCACCGTCTCCTTTCCCTTCTCCTTCAGCCAGATCATGAGCGCGAGCGCGAGGGCGGCAGCGGCGGCCGCAGTGAGCGCGGAGGAGGTGCGGCGTGCGAGAGCGGAGCTCTGCCGTGACGGCGAGCTCGCCGGAGCGGCTTGGCCGACCGGCGGAGGGCGCAGGGAACGCGGAACGACGCGGAGAGGGACCTGCTGCAGTCTAAGCAGCAGCGTGCGAGGTGCGATGCGGGCGGCGTCGCGAGCGGAGGCCGAGTAGCGCCCTGATTCTAGAAAAATTTCCAGAATCAGACGTCTGGGTTGATAGGCAGACGGCGAGGACGACGTCTGGTAGCTCATACAGACGTCTGAAAGGTGTGTATTCCGCTTTCTTCTTCCTTCTTGTCGACCGACCGTACTAAGGGAGGGAGTTGGCTGTGCGCAGGTTCGCTGATTAGCCATCCTTTGCGAATCAGACGTCTGGAAGTTGTACCAGACGGCGGGAGTGACCTCCAGACGTCCGGGGTGACCATCGGACGTCTGGGAGCTAGGACAGATGTCCCCGCAGACTTCTGGACGTCTGGGAAACCACACTGAACAGGTAATTCTCTGATCCAATGTTTAAGACGTCTGGAAGAAGTTCCAGACGTCTGATTTTGCACAGTATCGTCTTTTTCGACCCGTTTAGGACCCGTTCGGGCTCCGTTTTCCGCGATTCGAGTTGCGTTCTTTTCAGAATTAATTCCTCTACCCGTCTACAGTAGCCATACACTATTTTGAGACACTCCTTGTGTTGGATCCTTATGATAGGACCTCATTCAGTTGCAGTCTTGAGAGTCACGGAGGCACGCGGGATTCCCGATCACGCCTCCATTACTCCTGTTGTACCTGGTAGAGTGGCTTAAGTTTATTATTAAAATCTGTTAAAGTATGGAACCATAACTAGAATCTAGGACATTACATGAATCCTAGGAATGAGAAATGTATGGAATGATAGCTCCTAGGTGATGCATGAATCCTAGGGCTGGAAAACTAGTTGTATGCTAGATCCTAGGATGTGACATGAACCCTAAGATGGAAAAACTAGTGGAATGTATAATATTGCAGTCTTGGAAAAATGGAAAGGAATATAAAGCTGCCTGTAAATTGAATTAACAGTTGCCTGTTATGAATAAAGAAACATGATTGAGATCCTGAATTGTGAGAATGTGGAACTGGAAATTGAAACATATGATGTTCTGAGATAAAGAGCTGGAACCCTACGGGGAATTAGGAGTGGAACTCCTAGAAGGAAAAAGGAATGGAACTGAGATGTAGCTTGTACTGTCTCTTGGGTACACAGTACCAAGGGAAGTACCTGTACCTGTTTAGTGTAGAGTGGGGCCAGCCACCCCAGGGACCCGGGGTTAGGATTGGCCGCTCTGTACCGACTTGTTGGCCCTCGTGTACGTAGTACCGAGGAGAGCTACTAGTGTTAGGAGAGTACTAGCTACCCCCACGGGGCCCCGGGGTTCTGCTAGCCTCCTTCACCGACTTGTTAGGCCCACTAGGGCAAACCAGGGTAGTCAGGCGAGGGTGCGCGGACTGTGGAGGGGCAAGGCCCCGGTTTGGACTGTGGAGGGGCTGGACCCCTGTTACTGAGAGGGCTCTGCCCTGGTTCCGTGCTGTGCTTTGGGCGCACCCGTTAACGGAAATGACTGACCGCGTGCCAGTGCGGGCTAGCTACCTGTGCGTTTATCGCGCGTGCTGTAGTCACCGTTACGTCTGTCAGTGACCTTGGGGTGGTTGACTGAGGGTAGGATCACCACGGGGGACTCTCCCGGCCAGGAGAGCACCATGTGATACTTCTACTTTTGGAAAAGACTGCAATCAAGATCGTTCCCACGAGGACATTCGAGATCAAGTAAAGGATCTGAGAAATAAATGAAATAGTGAGAAAATTGAAAGATGTAAATAAAGGAAGTAATAGAACATAACAGCTACTGTACACTCTACTGTTGCCTTTAGTTAGTTTGCCACTCTACTCAGCGTTTTGCTGACGTGTTACACTCGTTACTTTTTTCAGGACCAGGTGTTGAGCAGCCAGGGTCGGCGGCTGCAGAGGACGCTGGGCCGAGTAGGGTCCAGTAGAGTTTACCACAGTCTTTTGTACCTCTTTTGTTTCTATTCTAGTGAGTAGTTTTTGTTTCCGCTGTACCTTCTTTACCTGCAGTTCTTGTTATATGATAAATGTTGTTCTACTGTTGTGGTGGTACCTACTGTAGTAGTTTCTTTCCTTACTGCTGTACTTTCTTACTGTTAGTTATATTCATGCTGAATGTGGTTTATTTTACTGTCTTTTGGTTACTTCCTCATTGGACGACTAGGTCTTGGGATTAGTCGAGTCGGTCCGGTTCTCGTGTCTCGTAGGGACTCGGGAACCGGGCTGTGGGACCACGCGACAGACGCGGCGCTGGACACGAGGGAGGGGATGGGCCCCTGCCGCCCCCACCTTCCTCCGACACTTCTGTACACGAGGCACCTTCGCCTGGAGGTGCACCAGCACCTCCCCAACAGCGCCACTTCGTGCTTTTCGGATAGTTCCGGAAGTTGAAGCCCCCCTCCTTCAAGGGGGATGAGGACCCGACCGAGGCAGAGGACTGGCTTGAGCAGCTGGAGAAGATCTTCGACACCCTTCGCCCCCCGGTGGAGTGCCGCGTGGCCTTTGCCACGTACCAGCTGGAGAGTGTGGCACACCGGTGGTGGAGGGCGGTTCGGGGACAGGAGAGGGACAACCCGACGTGGGACCAGTTCGTCACCCTCTTCTGCGAGCAGTACTTTCCCCAGACGTGGCAGGACCAGAGGAGGCGGGAGTTCCACACTCTCCGCCAAGGGACGATGACTGTGAGTGCATACCGTACGCATTTCTTGGAGCTATCTCACTTTGCAGCGACAGCGGTAGCCACTGAGGAGGAGCGCCTTTGGAGGTTCACCGAGGGGCTTCGGCCTGCGATCTGGGGGTATGTCAAACCCCTGAAGCTGCCGACGTTTTCGAGGGTGGTAGAGGCAGCTATGACTTACGAGGAGACCAACCCGTCCGCGCGAGAGACCGACGGCGGGCGGAAGAGGCCCTTTCAGCCAGACTTCTCACAGGGCCGACGAGAACGGAGACACGTGTCGTCCGCAGGAGAGCCGTCACGTTGTGCGGGGCCATCAGTGGCCTTTGGGGGCCCTCGACAGGGGCCAGTCGCCAGCACTGGACCCCCGCCTAGCCGACAGCAGGGACTCACTGAGGGTGGGAGTCGGGTTCCCCTCTGCTACCAGTGTGGCCAGCCGGGCCATGTCAGGAGGGACTGCCCATCTAGGGCAGGAGGTCAGCAGATACTTCCCGTGCAGAGCATTGGAGGGCGCGCAGGAGGCCGCGGTTCCCAGGCACGAGGAGGAGGACAGCAGTCGCGAGGAGGGTACCGGCTAGCACCTACCCGTCCGACGCAGAGTGTGGCTGCTTCGTCCGCACCTAGAGCTGAGGGGCGTATCAACGCCCTAACACACAGGGACGCCAGAGCATCGGGATCCGTGGTAGCAGGTATGGTTTCAGTTTCTGGCAGACTCGTTTACACGCTTTTCGATTCCGGCGCTACGCACTCGTTTGTCACAGCCAGTTTCGCAATTAGTTTGGACCAGGATTATACACTGTTAGAGAATCCATTCGTAATCAGAGGTCCGAGTGGTCAGCTGTTTGTAGCTGAGGAGGTGTACACGGGTTGCGAGGTCAGCGTCGGGGGACATAGCCTGCCAGCTGACCTGATTATGATACAGATGGAGGACTTTGGTGTGATTCTGGGGATGGATTGGCTGTCCGCTTACCACGCCTTGGTAGACTGTTTTGAGAGGAAGATTGTCTTCTCCATTCTGGAGTTGCCTTCTTTCGAGTTTCACAGACAGCCAGTGGACGGAGGTTTCAGGTGCATTTCGGCACTTCGGGCGGCGAGACTTTTGAGCCAAGGGTGTGAGGGCTTCCTAGCCTGTGTGGTGGCAGAGCCCAGCCCTGTGGCAGACTTCCAGAGCATCGCGGTGGTCAGAGAGTACCCCGACGTGTTTCCAGACGAGTTACCAAGACTACCGCCCGAGCGTGAGATCGAGTTTGAGATCTCACTAGTACCAGGGACCAGCCCCATCTCCACCACGCCATACAGGATGGCACCGCTTGAGCTGCGAGAGCTCAAGTCCCAGTTGCAGGACCTTTTGGAGAAAGGTTTCGTGAGGCCCAGTGCGTCTCCCTGGGGAGCCCCGGTACTATTTGTGAAGAAGAAGGATGGGACCCTACGCCTTTGTGTGGACTACCGACAGCTGAATAGGGTCACCATCAAGAACAGATATCCGCTACCGAGGATCGACGATTTGTTTGACCAGTTGTGGGGTGCCACGGTGTTTTCCAAGATAGACTTGAGGTCTGGATACCACCAGTTGAGGATCAGGGAGACCGACGTCTCCAAGACAGCTTTCCGCACTCGGTACAGACACTACGAGTTTTTGGTCATGCCGTTTGGGCTGACCAATGCCCCTGCTGCTTTCATGGACCTGATGAACAGGGTGTTTAGACCGTACTTGGATCAGTTCGTGGTGGTTTTCATAGATGATGTGCTCATCTATTCTAGAGATCGGACGCAGCACGGACAGCACTTACGGATGGTTCTGGACACTCTGAGACGATGCAGGCTGTACGCCAAATACAGCAAGTGCGAGTTCTAGTTGAGGGAGGTGACCTTCTTGGGTCATGTGATCTCTGGTGACGGCCTGGCGGTGGACCCCGCCAAGGTCGAGGCAGTGCTCAGGTGGGAGAGACCGCGTTCAGTCACTGAGATTCGTAATTTCCTGGGACTGGCAGGTTACTACAGACGGTTCATTAGGGGATTTTCACAGATTGCGCGTCCTATGACACAGTTGACCCGGAAGGACGTGCCTTTCGCTTGGACAGACGCCTGTGAGGCGTGTTTTCTGGAGCTGAAGGAGAGGTTGACCTCGGCTCCCGTGCTCACCATCCCTGACAGTAGTGGCGGGTTCGTTGTGTACACGGACGCTTCCTTGCAGGGGTTAGGAGGTGTGCTCATGCAGAGGGGTCATGTTGTCGCTTACGCTTTGCGGCAACTGAAGCCCCATGAGCATACCTACCCTACCCACGACCTAGAGTTGGCAGCTATTGTCTTCGCGCTGAAGACCTGGAGGCACTACTTGTACGGTGAGACCTTCGAGATTTTTTCAGATCACAAGAGCCTCAGATATCTTTTTGACCAGAAGGAGCTCAACATGAGACAGAGACGTTGGTTGGAGCTCCTGAAGGACTACGATTGCAGCATCTCCTACCACCTGGGAAAGGCCAATGTGGTGGCTGACGCCTTGAGCCGTAAGGCACCCGCACGCTTGGCCAGTATACAGTTACAGAGTTGGAGCCTTTTGGAGGAGGTGGGCAGTTGGCGACCTCTAGAGTTACGAGGATACTGTGGGGCAGTGACGGTGACATGGCAGACCAGGCCAGAGCTGATAGACCGTATCATCACAGGACAGATGGCTGATCCGTACTTGCAGTCTTTGCGCGACAGAGTACTATCAGGGGACCCAGGGGACTTCTCTTTCACAGACCAGGTGTTACACTTGAGGGGACGGTTGTGCGTTCCCAGAGATGAGGAGCTGTTGAGAGAGCTCTTGACTGAGGCACACGGTTCCAGATTCACCATACATCCCGGAAACACGAAAATGTACCATGACTTGAGACGCGAGTTCTGGTGGAGAGGGATGAAGCGGGATGTGGGTGAGTTCGTGCAGCAGTGCTTAGTGTGCCAGCAGGTGAAAGCCGAGCATCAGAGGCCTGCAGGGCCGCTTCAGCCGCTTCCAGTGCCAGAGTGGAAGTGGGAGAGCATCACCATGGACTTGGTGGTGGGCTTACCTGTTACCCAGCGGGGACACGACGCAGTCTGGGTAATAGTGGATAGATTGACAAAGACAGCGCGATTCTTGCCGATCCGAGTCACTTTGGGACCAGCACAGTTGGCAGAGAGGTATATCCGTGATGTGGTGCGACTACACGGAGTTCCGCGGGAGATCGTATCCGACCAGGATACCCACTTTACGTCCCAGTTTTGGGCTGAGTTTCAGC
Source organism: Thalassia testudinum (assembly GCA_037157565.1). NCBI lineage: Eukaryota > Viridiplantae > Streptophyta > Magnoliopsida > Alismatales > Hydrocharitaceae > Thalassia > Thalassia testudinum. The sequence continues at coordinate 17,666,587 of JAZHRO010000036.1, read as the reverse complement.
AGGCCTTGGGGACGAGGTTGAGGTTTAGCACGGCTTACCACCCCCAGATGGACGGACAGTCTGAGCGCACGATACAGACACTTGAGGACCTGTTGCGTGCCTGTGTACTGGACTGGAGGGGCTCTTGGGAGGAGCACCTGCCCCTGGCGGAGTTTGCATACAACAACAGTTATCACTCGAGCATCGGCATGGCTCCCTACGAGGCTCTGTACGGATGGAAGTGTACGGCACCCTTGAGTTGGGTTGAGGTGGGGACCAAGTGGGAGGTTGGCCCCAGGTTGATCCGGCAGAGTCAGGAGGTAGTTGAGCAGATCCACAGACGACTCCGCACTGTCAGGAGCAGACAGAAGAGCTACGTGGATCGCAGACGCAGAGAGGTGCAGTTCGAGGTTGGGGACCACGTCTTCCTTCGTGTTTCGCCCATGAAGGGCTTACAGCGGTTTGGGGTGAGAGGGAAGCTCGCGCCGAGGTTCGTGGGGCCCTTTGAGGTCCTGGAGCGGGTTGGACCTGTTGCTTACAGACTTGCTCTTCCCCCGCAGCTTTCTGGTGTGCACGACGTGTTCCACGTGTCCATCCTCAGGAAGTACGTAGCCGATTCCAGTCACGTACTGAGTCACGAGAGCGTCGAGGTGAGCGACGACCTGACCTACCCCGAGTGGCCAGTGCAGATCCTAGACCGAGCCGTCCGCCGGTTGAGACGAAAGCAAGTACCCCTAGTAAAGGTTTTGTGGAGGAGCCAGCGGTACGAGGAGGCTACCTGGGAGCCTGAGGCAGCAATGCGGGAGCGGTACCCGGAGCTTTTCGCGGGTACGTCTTTTCGGACCGGCTTCGGTCCTCTTTGAGTTTGTTATGGTTATTCGGACGTCTTTTCCCGCACCCTAGTTGGCGCAAGTTTCGGGGACGAAACTTCCTTTGAGTTTGTTATATTGTAACGAGCGCATGCCCCAGACGTCTTTTAAGACGTCTGGGAGGTGGGCCAGACGTCTTACTAGACATCTGGGATCGTTTCCAGACGTCTGGAAATCAGTTATTCTGGCACGAGTCTTCGTCTGCGCGCCTCAGCGCGCAGGCCTGCGAATATCCAATATTCTCTGCGGCTGCAGACGCTCTGCCGCGTCTCTCCCTCCTCCTCGCGTGGCCTTAAAAGGGCACGCCTCCCCTCACTCCGTCACCACCGTCTCCTTTCCCTTCTCCTTCAGCCAGAGCGTGAGCGCGAGGGCGGCAGCGGCGACCGCAGTGAGCGCGGAGGAGGTGCGGCATGCGAGAGCGGAGCTCTGCCGTGAGGGCGAGCTCGCCGGAGCGGCTTGGCCGGCCGGCGGAGGGCGTAGGGGGCACGGAACGACGCGGAGAGGGATCTGCTGCAGTCTGAGCAGTAGGCGTGCGAGGTGCGACGCAGGCAGCGTCGCGAGCGAAGGCCGAGTAGTGCCCTGATTCTAGAAAAATTTCCAGAATCAGACGTCTGGGTTGATAGGCAGACGGCGAGGACGACGTCTGGTAGCTCATACAGACGTCTGAAAGGTGTGTATTCCGCTTTCTTCCTTCCTGTCGACCGACCGTACTAAGGGAGGGAGTTGGCTGTGCGCAGGTTCGCTGATTCGCCATCCTTTGCGAATCAGACGTCTGGAAGTTGTACCAGACGGCGGGGAGTGACCTCCAGACGTCCGGGGGTGACCATCGGACGTCCGGGAGCTAGGACAGACGTCCCCGCAGACTTCTGGACGTCTGGGAAACCACACTAAACAGGTAATTCTCTGATCCACTGTTTAAGACGTCTGGAAGAAGTTCCAGACGTCTGATTTTGCACAGTATCGTCTTTTTCGACCCGTTTAGGACCCGTTCGGGCTCCGTTTTCCGCGATTTGAGTTGCGTTCTTTTCAGAATTAATTCCTCTACCCGTCTACAGTAGCCATACACTATTTTGAGACACTCCTTGTGTTGGATCCTTGTGATAGGACCTCATTCAGTTGCAGTCTTGAGAGTCACGGAGGCACGCGGGATTTCCGATCACGCCTCCATTACTCCCGTTGTACCTGGTAGAGTGGCTTAAGTTTATTATTAAAATCTGTTAAAGTATGGAACCATAACTAGAATCTAGGACATTGCATGAATCCTAGGAATGAGAAATGTATGGAATGATAGCTCCTAGGTGATGCATGAATCCTAGGGCTGGAAAACTAGTTGTATGCTAGATCCTAGGATGTGACATGAACCCTAGGATGGAAAAACTAGTGGAATGTATAATATTGCAGTCTTGGAAAAATGGAAAGGAATATAAAGCTGCCTGTAAATTGAATTAACAGCTGCCTGTTATGAATAAAAAACATGATTGAGATCCTAGATTGTGAGAACGTGGAACTGGAAAGTGAAACATATGATGTTCTGAGATAAAGAGCTGGAACCCTACGGGGAATTAGGAGTGGAACTCCTAGAAGGAAAAAGGAATGGAACTGAGATGTAGTTTGTACTGTCTCTTGGGTACGCAGTACCAAGGGAAGTACCTGTACCTGTTTAGTGCAGAGTGGGGCCAGCCACCCCAGGGACCCGGGGTTAGGATTGGCCGCTCTGTACCGACTTGTTGGCCCTCGTGTACGTAGTACCGTGGAGAGCTACTAGTGTTAGGAGATTACTAGCTACCCCACGGGCCCCGGGGTTCTGCTAGCCTCCTTCACCGACTTGTTAGGCCCACTAGGGCAAACCAGGGTAGTCAGGCGAGGGTGCGTGGACTGTGGAGGGGCAAGGCCCCGGTTTGGACTGTGGAGGGGTTGGACCCCTGTTACTGAGAGGGCTCTGCCCTGGTTCCGTGCTGTGCTTTGGGCGCACCCGTTAACGGAAATGACTGACTGCGTGCCAGTGCGGGCTAGCTACCTGTGCGTTTATCGCGCGTGCCGTAGTCACCGTTACGTCTGTCAGTGACCTTGGGGTAGTTGACTGAGGGTAGGATCACCACGGGGGACTCTCCCAGCCAGGAGAGCACCACGTGCTACTTCTACTTTTGGAAAAGACTGCAATCAAGATCGTTCCCACGAGGACATTCGAGATCAAGTAAAGGATCTGAGAAATAAATGAAATAGTGAGAAAATTGAAAGATGTAAATAAAGGAAGTAATAGAACGTAACAGCTACTGTACACTCTACTGTTGCCTTTAGTTAGTTTGCCACTCTACTCAGCGTTTTTCTGACGTGTTACACTCGTTACTATTTTCAGGACCAGGTGTTGAGCAGCCAGGGTCGGCGGCTGCAGAGGACGCTGGGCTGAGTAGGGTCCAGTAGAGTTTACCACAGTCTTTTGTACCTCTTTTGTTTCTGTTCTAGTGAGTAGTTTTTGTTTCCGCTGTACCTTCTTTACCTGCAGTTCTTGTTATATGATAAATGTTGTTCTACTGTTGTGGTGGTACCTACTGTAGTAGTTTCTTTCCTTACTGCTGTACTTTCTTACTGTTAGTTATATTCATGCTGAATGTGGTTTATTTTACTGTCTTTTGGTTACTTCCTCGTTGGATGACTAGGTCTTGGGATTAGTCGAGTCGGTCCGGTTCTCGTGTCTCGTAGGGACTCGGGAACCGGGTCGTTACAGATGCCAAGTAGAGGAATGCTTCTAAAAGGCTTGGAACAGGGATGAGAAGGTGCACGTGATCTTCTACCAAAATGGAGGTAGGAGGACGGCTCCAAGTCTTCCTATGAAGGTGGTGAGATGGATGAATATTTGGTGGGGTATAGGAGCACTACACTAGTAGGAGGCCTTTGGAGCTTGGGAATGAGCTCTAAGGGAGCTTTGAGGGGCTTCTAGAGCTTTGGAGTAGGTGGGAATAGCATAGGTAGAGATAACTTGGAAGGGAGAGGGTCATGGGGTTTATATAGTGGTGGAAGGGATGTGTTTTGTGTGCATGGGTCTTCAACGACATTTAATGCGTTGCTAAAGACCCATCGAGGGTGTTGCTAGAGCCTTCACTTGCCTCCGCTGGCGTGAGGTGGAGCCATTGCAGCTAGTACAGTGTGGGGAGAGCGTCAGCCATTGGATAGTGAGCGGATGGCTGGGATCACGAGGAGATCACATGCGCTCGCTGTCATTTGAATCTCGTGCTTGCTGGCAAGGATGCATCTCCACTGTCCAATCTTAATCACATGGCTGAGGAGTGCACATAAATCGCGCCCTCGCAAAATCTGAAGATCGCGCACATCACGCCTCTTCACGATCAGACGGCGGAGAGTGCACATGGACGACTTAAATGAGCACCTCGGAAGGGGCACGTCTGAGTTGGAGTGCGTTTGCACGTCAATAGGCAGCATCTGATCGTGTGTCACCTTGACTACCCGATCAAGATGGAGCAGTCCAATTTCTTCTAGTGCTGAGGAGGTCACAGCGAATCGCCGCTTAAACTCGTGTCCTACCTTTGTGGAATGGGCACACTACCACTTTCCCATAGGCGCTGGTTGGTCGAGTGGAGATTAAGTGCTGTTGTGTGCCTTGACCTTGGATGAAGATCCAATAGTTGTGATCAAATCTTCCTTGCTGAGCTTTGAAGGAGGCCGGGTGAGGTTGGGTGCTTCTCAGCCATTGGATTAAGATCCAACAGCTAGGATCTTTTCTTGCTGTGAGGCTGGGGAGGCTGTGGCTAATGTAGGATGGCCTAGATGGCATCACGTGGCACCATCTGAGCTGTCCATCTTCTTCTCATAGAGGGTGCTATGATGCTCTGATCGAAGTGATTTTTGCATTGACAGACTGCGATCATTGCTCCGAATCCATTCAAATGGTCAGATTCTTCATCCGAAGCCCGTAAAGATGTCACACTGCCTCCTAGCCATATAAAATGTCAAAATTAATATATAGAATACACAAACTATCCTAAATGCAATGCAATGAATGTTATGCAATATTTATACTATGAAATACAATGCTAGGCCTAGGAACTATCATAAATAAGCATTTTATCATGAATTCGTGCATATTTATCAAGTCATTATTAATTGCAAAGAGAACTAAAATATTTTACTAATTTTGATATATGAAAGTTGTAAACATGCTAGACTTGGTTATAGTGATCTTTAAAATTGACTAAAAAATGACCACCTAACTTTTATATTGTAATATATCATTTCCTCCACCAAGTTTTCTGTCTAAATGCTACTATCTTCAACAAAGATAATTACATATATGCCTATGGGGACATTAAAAAAGACATATACACCTTCAAATGTATATGCCTATCAAATGACACATTACAATAATCCTATTCTTTAGAGAAATGTTTTTGAGATAATATATCATTTGTCACATTTACAAGTCTGTTAACCCCATGAGTGATAAAACTCAACTTGAATGCACCAAGGCTGATAGGTTGTTGCTTTAGTGTGTTCAATATCTTTACAAGTTTGTAAACCAGCAATTCATTTATCTGTAAGGGTGTGGGATTCATACATGTTTGTGTACTCATGCATTTTTATTCCATTCTTGGTAGTAGCTAGCCAATAATTATCGCTATTCTTTGCAAAAATTTCTAAAGATGGTCAACATTATTCCTTGATTAGTGAAGCACTAGGAACTATAACTATCATGTTTGTTGTTAAACACCTAGTACCTAGCAACTTGAAAATCAATATGATTCTAAGTTAACACTTTTATGGGGATTTCTGAAAAAATCTTGTTTTTGTGGGAGAAGGATTTTGTGGATTGTGGTTGTTATGATTGTGGATTTTGTGAATTTTTATAACACAATGTCTGACTTATGTTATTACTATTCTTTTCTTTGTTAGTATTTATTTATGCAATTTGTAGATATCCACACTTGCACAACCTTAGATGCACTCAATGACAAACAATAAGAAATATAACCCTTAAGGTACAAGTTGAAAGGGTAGGTAAAATTGTATTAATATACCTGCTCATTCAAGACTTATGATCATATCATACAGATAATGCGTTAATGTTTATGATCATATCATACAGATAATGCGTTAATGTATGTATATCTCACATACATGCATGATGTGTTGTCTTTATAATATGGCATAAGTCTTGATCATCCTTAGTTCAGTAAAGTTTCGAACTAAGGAGGGTCCTTGAAGATTTGATCGCAACTTAGGTGTTACTTGTTACATATAATCCGTGTTTGGAGAAATCTCGTTGACATCTTTCTGCTCTTCTTTGGTATACTAACTAAACTTACCTAGGTTTCTTAGGCACCTTGAATTAGGTGTTAAAGTAATCTAGTTGAGGTTAGTCTTAGGAGTATACTGGAGAAGTGTAGGGAGATGCTGTCGAAATTTCTCTAGGCATGGATTACATGTAACAAGTAATGTTGTGAACAAATCTTCAAGGATGAGCTATCAAGTGAAAATAATGACTAAAATATATAAATATCTGATGTTTCTTTATGTAACTTACTTTCATTATTTGTGTGTTTATTTGATTATAGGTTTCCATGGATAAGTCTTGAATTGGTTTGAGGATTTCTTATTATTTTCGATATAACATCGGAATGATTTCATTCTTAGATTGGGCATTCCATGAAGATAGGAAGCAATATAGAAGAGGAGACTTCTATGAGAGAATTTGTTATTCATGCAAAAGTTGTTTGAATGGATTTATGCATGATCGTAACACAGTATTTGAGCATCTAATTTCTACTAGTTGGTGGCCTCACTACATAGTCTAGACCTCATATGGAGAAGAAATCACTTATCCTTCTATTGATAATGATGTTAAGAATCGCATTGAAGATATTGGAGGTGATAATGTTGCAGAGATGTTAGAAGAGATGAGGGTTGCAAATGCTGATAATATAGATAATAATAATATGTTTGGAGATTGTAATCATTTTTATGATGCACTGAAGGCAGCAGAGGAACCCATTGCTCCTGGAATTAATTCCATGTCAAGGTTGTCATTTCTTTTAAGAATGTTTCAAATTAAAGTGACGAATAAGGCAACATCTAAGTTAATGTCTGATGTCCTTAAGTTCATAGAAGAGTTGTTAAATAATCTCAAAGATTTTCCTCAGTCATGGTATGATGAGAAAAAATAGTTTTGCGTACTAGCTTGAAGTGTGGAAAGATTGATGCTTGTAAGAATGATTGTATGCTGTACACTAAAGAAAATGCATGTTTGAATAGTTGCCTGCAATGTGGAGAAGGAAGATATGAAAAAAATACTAGTTCAAATACACGAGAGAAGAAACGATCAAGGAAGGTACTGTGTTACTTTCCTTTGATTCCTAGGCTACAACGTCTTTTCATGTCAAGTAAAATTGCAAAGTGGATGACATGGCATCATAATAACAAATCAAGAGATGGACTTATGCGTCATTCGACAGATTCTAACGAGTGGGCTGCATTTGATAACAAGTATGTTCTATTTGCAAAGGAAACACGTAATGTTAGGCTTGATTTTGCAAGTGATGGATTCAATCCTTTCAAAAATATGCATCCATCATATTCAATATGGCCAGTGGTGATCTTTACATATAATTTGCCACCATGGATGTGTATGAGATCTTCGTTTATGATGCTAACGCTTCTCATCCCTGAGAAAAGGGCGTCAGGAAATGCAATCGATGTTTACATGCAACCACTCATCAATAAGTTCAAATTACTATAGTATAATGGGGTTGAAACATATGATGCAGCTAGAAAATAATTTTTTAAGATGCATGCAGCACTGTTGTGGACCATTAATGATTTCCCAACTTATGCAAATTTATTTGGTTGGAGGACTAAAGGCAAGTTGGCATGTCCTATATGTATGAATGATACTCATTACTTGCATTTACCTAAAAGCAATAAATTGTGTTATTTAGGACATTGTAGATTCCTACCAATTGAACATAGATGGCTACAATCTAAGTTTAATGATAAATTTGATAGTAAACCATGTCACTATTCATCCAAGAATCCAAAAAAATTTCTAAGAATAAATACAATCAGGTTGTCAGGATACAAAATAATGGAGAAGTTACAATAGATTGATAATATCCGATTGGGTCATCTATTTCAGAAATATCTTAAAGATTTACGTAATTTTGGATTTCAAAAGAATAGCATATTCTTCATGGAGCTCCCTTATTAGAAAGATCTCACAGTCCGTCACAATCTTGATGTGATGCATATTGAGACGAATATTATGCATAACATTTTAGATATGCTAAACTTAACTAACAGTCCAAAAGACATGTTGAAGACCCGTAATGATTTAAAGATGTTGAGCATTCATCATGAGTTGTACGTAAATCATAAAGATGATGGCAGTTATGACTTTCCTAAGGCATTATATACTTTGAAGGATGAGCAACGACTGAAGATATTATCTTTTCTAAAAAACATCAAGGTTCTAGATGGATTCTCGTCACAACTTTCTACATGTGTAAATGAAGCATTGAAGAAGGTAAGTGGGTTAAAGAGTCATGATTGCCATGTTTATATGCAAATCTTGTTCCCATTAGCAATTCATGGAGTGCTTCCTCAACCAGTGGTTGACTCTGTGACGGTGATAAGCCGATTCTTCAAGGTTATATGTTCAAAGACATTGGATTCTCAATTGTTAGACTATTGGGACAAGCAAATTGTGATCACACTATGCAAGATGGAGTAGATTTTCTCTCTTGCATTTTTCGATGTCATGGTACATCTTATACTCCACCTAAAGAGTGAAGCAAGGATTAATTACTAGACCAGTTCAGTATAGGTGGATGTATCCAGTTGAGCGCTTCTTGAAAAAATTGAAAGGCCACGTCTTTAAGAAGGTTAAGCTAGAAGGTTCAATTGTTGAAGGGTATCTTATAAAAGAATGCATCAACTTTTGTGCGATGTATATGGATGATCCAAATAATCGATTCAATTGATTGGAAAGGAATGATGATAGACAAAATAGTGATAATGTAGAAGATTATTTTTCTATATTTGATATCTGAGGAAGGCCAATCATACGAATGGAATTTAAACCAATGTCTGAACATGATCGACGATTAGCTCATATATATATACATTAAAACAAATTTCAGATTTTTACGATGAATTTCGACAATCTTCACACATTTCTAGATGTGAAGAAGACTTCATTTATTGGTTCAGAACTTATGTGTAAGAAATGAAACAAAATAATGATCTGCACTGGATAGAAGATTTCGATATAATGATGAACGTACCTTTAAGTCATGCTCATTATCACTCTGGATATATAATAAATGAGTTCAGATTTAGAGTGCAATCAGTTGATGATTTGAAGGCGGCACAACATTCAGGCATTATTGTGAAATGTGATAGCATATAAATTGGTTATGATGGTTACTATGGGAAGATCAAAGAGATTATGGAAGTCAGCTATAGTCATGATTGCCGAGTCATCTTATTTAAGTGTGACTAGTTTGATATTTTTAATAGTAGATATGGTGTTAAAGTGAACAAAGAAACTGGTTTCATAAGTTTGAATAAGGTTCGTACAATTCTTCAAATATCTGAACCGTTTACATTAGCTTGCCAAGTTGAACAAGTTTTTACGTGCCTAATAATAGTAGGAATGGCTGGATAGTACCAATAAGAATAATGCCGCATGATTATTATGATATACAACATAATAAGGATCCCGACTTTGATTTTGAAGCATACCAAGATGTGGTACAAGATGGAAAAATAGGTCATGGTGCAATGAATATTGATATTTGAGGTAAACATTTTCAATTGAGCTATTTTCTAGAGTTTAACTATTTCATTCTTAAAAATTTTTTCATATATTTTCTCCATTGCAAGTTTTCTTATTGTACTAGGCTGATCTTTTATTTGCTTTGGCATACTTCTTTCATCACAGTTGACTATATAAAAAGTATGACATCATCTTTTGATAATTTGTATCTCCTATCGTATTTCCTGTAACGAAAGTTATGATTTTTTTTTTTGAATGAATCATATAAGACTAAGCTTTCTATTTTCAAGTTTGTACTTTCTATACATAATGGCATAAAATATAATCAAATTGAAATTATTCTATTGGAATAATCAAAGTGAAATTTTCTACATATAGTGGCATCAAGTTGGAGTAAATAAATTGGTCACATTCAGTAGCCCTAAAATTTAGAAAATTTAATAGTACCTTCCATTTAGAAGATGTGCTTATTCACTTTATCAAAATTTTTCTTTTGATAAATATATTTGATGATGTAATCATCCTTCTATTGTATTTTTTGTAATTAATAATTTTTTTTTACATCTGTAGATGGCACCTAAGAAGTTGATGGCATACAAAAAGCGTCGTCTTGATATGTGCAGTGGTGACTTTTCATTTGAGCCAGATGACCAGGTCCAAGGACACGAGGGTGGCATCAACACCCAGCCTGAGCCCCAACATGATCCTCAACCCCACTCACAGCATGACCATCAACTCCAGTTGCCTTCCCACATGGCCAATCTTCAGACTTCACCACTACCTCAGACTCAACTTCGATCTCATACTCGACAAACCATGATCCCACCTCATACTCTTGCAAAATCTAGGCCTCAGCAGAGACCTCAACAAAATACACAGCCTCACTCTCAACTTTCACCTAGGCACACACACCCTCAACCCTTACACCCTCCCCTGAGCCAGTCCCAACCCCTACACCCACCCCAGAGCTAGTCCCAGCAGTAGGCTCCATCTCAGCCCTTACACCCTCCCTAAATCCTAGTAGCGAACACTAGCTCAACCCCTACACCCTCCCTAGAGCCAATCCCAACAGCAGACACGAGCTCATCTCCTACAACCTCCCTAGAGCCAGTCCCAGCAGCAGACACGAGCTCAGCCCATACACCCTGCCCAAAGCCAATCTTAGCAGCAGACACCAGCTCAGCTCGTACACCAACCCCAGAGCCAATCCTAGCAGCGAACACCAGCTTAGCCCCTACACCCTCCCCAGAGCTAGTCCCAACAGCGGACACCAGCTTAGCCCCTACACCCTCCCCAGAGCCAATCTCAGTAGTGGATACCAGCTCAGCCCCTACACCCTCCTCAGAGCCAGTCTTAGTAGTGGACACTAGCTCAGCCCCTACACCCTCCCTAGAGCCAGTCCCAATAGCAAACAAGAGCTCAGCCCATACACCCTCCCCAGAGCCAGTTGCAACAGTGGACACCAGCTCAGCCCTTACACCCTCCTCAGATCCAGTCCCAACAATGGACACTAGCTCAGCCCCTACACCCTCCCTAGAGTCAGTCCCAACAACGGACACATTCTTAGCCCCTACACCCTCCCTAAAGCCAGTCCCAGCAGCGGACACCAGCTTAGCCCCTACACCCTCCCCAAAGCCAATCCCAGCAGCGGGCACGAGCTTAGCCCCTACACCCTCCCTAGAGCCAGTCCCAGTAGCAAACACCAGCTTAGCCCCTACACCCTCCCCAGAGTCGACCCTAGTAATGGACACCAGCTCAGCCCCTACACCCTACCCAGAGCCAGTCTCAGCAGCAGACACCAGCTTAGGGCACCCTCCCTAGAGTCAATCCCAGTAGCGGACACCAGCTCATCCCCTACACCCTCCCCAAAGTTAATCCCTGCAGCAGGCACCATCTCAGTTTGTAGACCCTCCTCAGATCCAGTGACATAGCCAATCTCAGTAGAATAGTCAGCCATAGAGTCAGTCATATAGCCAATCTTAGGAGCAGAGTCAAGCAGGGTCTAATGGTATATAAATTCTCACATTAATTTTCTTTGATATTAATTGTTTATAATAATTTTATTTTGACTATTTGTTTATTGAAGGTATAAAATCAAAGCCAAGGGGTAAGACAAGGAATTTGGAATTGAGAAAATTAACTGAAGGGACTCGAATAACAGTTGAAGTAAATTGTAGTGAAAGATGTTCACGTTACGCACCCTTTAATAGCAGGATCCCTACACTTGTGAGACTATTGATACCCCCATGTTATTTGATTGGAGGCAGGTTCCTCAGCAACATAAGGATGAGTTCATTCGTGAGCTAGGGGTATTAATATGATATTGTTGTTATGTCATTCATTTGGTTTACTTAAAATTCTTTATCTAATTATTCATTATAATATAAAATGCAGGTGACATATGATTGGGGAACAAATCCAATGACGACTACATATATTCTCCAAGCAGCAGGGAGGGCACTTCGTAGTTGGAGAGAAGACCTTAAAAGCCAAGTAAGACATAAGCATAGATATAGAATTCATAATAACACAATAACACAACTATTTACTTTTAGGTGTTGCTAACTTTTCTGTATATATAAATAGTTCTTTATTGGTAAGAATTATGAGGATGCATTGAGAGACGTGCCACCAGGAGTACAAGTTGGTCATTGGGTGGAGTGCTGCGAATATTGCGGAGGTTCTGGAACAGGCGGCATAGAAATGATTACATAGTTGCCTGGATTTTTTTTTTTTATTTTCACATGTCTAGTTTTATGTGTACATTTCAAAACTTGTGATATATACATGTGTTTTATTTATGAATGAGTATCATGCATGTGGTGAATGATGGAATATATATATGAATGGTAGAATATATAATTGCATTTGTGGTATATGAATATGGGAAATAATGATATGAGCATGTTTGCATTTGTGGTATATGAATTTGGGAAATAATGATATGAGTACATTTGCATTTGTGGTGAATGCATGAGGTAGGTTAACATGTTTCTTTGTAAAGTATATCGGTGAACATGTATGATAATAGATGCTAAGGAGAAATGGTTGATCATTCCGCACAGCCACCAACGGAACCGTTGAAAACAACGGAGGCGGTAGTGTTGGAAGCTTTCACAGTGATAGTAGCACCAACAGTGGTAGTGGACTCCGATTACTATTATGAAATTGGCAATAAAGAGCTCAGGTATCAGATCTACCTACCCTTTTTTGTTTAACTCTGACTTGTGGTGTTGTTCTTTTTTTTACGGTTACCAATTTGATAACACAATTCTGATTTCTACACTGCTAATGGTAGTGCCTTAGATCAACAAAGGCAAAAAACTAAGATGTTTCATTAACTGTAAGATTTTGGGGCTTAGCAGGTATTATATATATTTGCTTCTTTCCCATCTTTATTCCAAAAAGAGTTCCCCTTCCAAATGCAGCAGCAACAGCAATAGATGCAGATGTAACAACAGTAGGTGGCAATGAAGCATTGTGTATCTTGTGTACCTTGTGCAGCAGCAGCTTAGCATTGTGTATCAAGTGTATGAGATATTTTGAATCATATCTCAGGCCAGAACATTAGGAAATTGGTCAAGGATGGTTTTATCATTAGGAAGCCCCAGAAGATCCATTCTCGCTCTCGTGCAAGGAGGGCTTTGGGGGTGGGCATTTACTTCTTCAACATGTCTGAAGTTCTAATTTTCATTATGGTTTGGGAAAAGTTTCCTTATGTGGTTTTTACCAGCTTTCACTGTTAATATCGATCTGAAGGTTCCCTACCAGGAGGGGTGACGTAATAAAATTGTGGAAATAAAAATATAAAGCAATCTCACAAAAATCAATCGCAAAATGTACACAGGTATTTTTAGGTGGACACCCAAAACAGGTGAAAACCACCACCTAACCCTCTCGAGTTAGGATTTTCCGATCAACCTAGTTGATCAAATCCACTAACCGAATCACTTTGAACGAGGGTGATTCAACCTCAATACAACCACGCTACAAGTACGAGGGTAGCGTTCCTCAACCCCTTCTCTCCACGAGAAGGATTTTGTCCCACGAATGAGACGGGAATTCGCAAAGCGAATGCCCAACCAAAATACAAAGATAAAATAAAACAACAGTCCTATAGAGCCAACAAAATTAAACCTAGCTTCTATAGGAAATAGGAAACTCCCCTTTGCAAGGAGTGCGTCAACGATGACGCGGTGCGTGTGCCATGCGATGGCACTACGTCGCTCTCGTTATCTACGGCGGGAGGCGGGTGCGCAACGGTTGAATGCTCTCAAGAAAATGGAGCTTGAGCTTGGAGAGCAAGAACTTCTTGGACACAAGAGTGTGAAAATGTGTAGCTAAGTGTATCCAAGTGTATTTCTAAGTGTCTCTTATGTTTCTCTTCTTGTGTATTTGTGTTACAAAGGTTCCCCTCTATTTATAGAGGCCTTAGGAAGGCTTTGGAAGGCTTGGAAAAGCTTCCATAGCCGTTGGGTGCAAAGCCCAAGAGAATCAGGCCGAAATCAGGACAATGATTGCATTTGACAGGGTTATCAGACGTCTAACTCTGGCATCAGACGTCTGATTCCAATGTCAGACGTCTGATTCTATGCGGGTTTCTCCCTGACTTGAATCAGATCTAAACAGGGTTTTTGTGCAAGTCCATCAGACGACATACAGGACGTCTGGCACTAAGTCTGGACGTCTGGAAACCTACTTTTACTGTGGGAATTGATTTCCAAACGTTGCAACGGCTAGAAAATCTCTGAGAAGAGATTTTGGGTCAGCCGAGGCAAAACGGTCATTTATCAGACGTCTGGTAAGTCCTATGGACGTCTGATAAGGCTCTAACGGTCATAATCTTGAGTGTTTTCTAAGCCAGCCAACGGTCCACTATCTGGACGTCTGGCAAATCCATCAGACGTCTTCTAAGACGTCTGGTCTAAGGTCTGGACGTCTGATTTCATCTGACAGAAAACTAAGTCCAGCCTAACAGTTATCAGACGTCTGAAACAACAGTCAGACGTCTTAAAATTCTTTATCAGACGTCTGAGTTTGGAATTAGACGTCTGGAAATGCTGTTTGAGCCCTATATTGGTTTTCTAAGTATTCTACAGAAAACCTAAGTATCCTAGAGTTGTGCAGGTGTTCCTAGGACTACTTTTAGGGTACTTTGAGGCTCTTTAACATAATGTTCTAAGGAATAAAAAAGAGCAAGAAAGTAAATACAAGAGATACATGAAAGGATAAAAAAGAATCTATCCTATTCTTCTTGTCTTCCATCTCCAATCTTTCGCTCCACGCGAACCTCCTCTGTTTTCCGTCAAGCTCCTCCAATCCGTCCTGGATGCGAGCTTGAACTCCGTCTAAACACGTCCACATTTGCAATTGACCTGAAATCTAGGACTCAAATTACAAATGTTAAATAACACGTGTTTTGTTATCATCAAAACAAATGATCGCGGTGCTCTAGCACCAACACGATCCTCTAATGATTTTTGTGGAGTGATAGTTGAACTCATTTTGAAAACTTAAATTGATAGCATAGTTGACTTGTTTTTATTCTTGATCTATAATGTACATAAACTTCTGACATGATGCAAAAGCTTTCTTTGGATTCTCAGACAAAGAGCAATGATGCTCCATATGCTATAAAGAAGGTGTGTTCCTGTTTATGTATGTGCTTGTATAATTTCAAATTGGTATTTCTATTTGTTAATGAAAATTGAAAAGCATTTTGAATTGTTGTTTGTTAAATTACCTATTTTTTGTGAATTGGAAGGTGCCTTGGATTCCTTATATACTTGTTTTGGTTGGAAAACTAAATACAAATTCATTTTGATGGAGAAGTTTTTTCTTAGAAGACAATTTGCTTGTTTCTATGTGATTCTCAAGAGTGCTATGCATTATTTACTTCATAATACAGTGATATGGGCATGGGCTCATCCAGATGACAGAGCATGGTGGTTTTGTTTGTAGAGCTGGTGTGAGTGAGACTGTTACTAGTTGGTATGGAAGAAAGGGATCGGGGTCATCCATTAATTATTTTGATTTTAGCCATTTTTCTAACATCAGAATAAAAAATGAGTGCCTTGGGATTTATGGGTGATATCTGATAAAGAAGGTTGTGGACTTGAGCTTGGGTAGCTGTCTCTAAGGCCCTTTAAGGGTTGTGTAGCTTGACATTACTTAAATCTTTTCCTTATTGGTAGGATTTCATGAGGGTTTTCTCTCTAAAGAAAATAGATGCTATTCTTTCCATTTTTGTGTTTCTATTTTAATCAAAATGTATTGTTAGAGTTTGTTTTTGAGTTTCACTTTTAATATAATCTCATTAAGATTGAAACTAATGCATCCAGCAAGCCTCCTCCTTAATCTGATGTTGCTGCTTCTACTGCTTCTGAGAACCCTCAGCTACCTGTTGATAAGGTAAAAGCCAACTCTGATGTAATTGCTAGCACAAATGCTGGCAATGGATCATTGTCAAGTAAGCCAATCTAGATAAAGTCCATGCCAAATTGCTCACACAATAAGGGCTCAATGCCAGGAGTAGTTCCTCCTAGTTACCATGATTAGAGGTTTGGGTATGAAGTGATGTATTCACCTGCTCATTGGCTAGATACTTCAGTTATGTCTGACCTACAGCACCCTCTTCCTACAACAAGTGCTACTATCCCAAGTAATAATTCACATGCGGGAAATGTGACAATGGCGAGAAACACAAATGTCCATCCTCTCCCTCTCATGGTAAGTTACTGTCATTGCTATTATTTTATTATAGTGACTCTTAGCAGTTATTCCTAAAGCAATTGCAACCCATTAGGGGAAAAAATCAAGACAACTGATGTGGGTAGTTGTATATGGCATTCTGGCAATATAGTCTAGCCAATTGTATAGCATTCTACAGTTAATTAAATTCTGGCCTTTCTTTTTTGTATTGCTTTTTGAGAAGATATATTTTTGTTTTTTTTTTGGCATTATTTTGCTAGTATATGTGTAATGTTATCCACTTTGCAAATTTTCTCTGTGCACGGGCATGCTTGTACACCTAATGGCAACAAGAAGCTTGATGATGCATGCAAGGGATCTCAGGAGAAAGATGGCCACTGTCCTATATTCCTCTTTTTCTCTGGATGTCCATGAAAATGTCTCTTTAAGCCCCCTATTTTTTTTATTGGCATAAAAGATAAGGATTGATCATAATGATGGTGATTTCTTTTTTCAGGTTAACACACTAGTGGGCAATTTGTTGGTGTTGCCGAGATGATGGGGTCAGTTGATTTTAACAAAACAGTTGATTACTTGCAGCAAGATAAGTGGAATGGTTGCTTCTCAGTCAAGTGGCATATTGTGAAGGATGTGCCAAATAGTACTCAAGCATATTATTTTGGAAAACAATGAGAATAAGCCTATGACAAACAGTAGAGACGCTTAGGAGGTACACTTTCATGAAGCACCAAATAGGTTCCAATCATCGTGTTCTTTTAGTAAAGGTCATTCTAATCGCAATTTCCTGTTCTTGATCAACAGGTGAGACTTGAGGGTAATCAAACTCTCAAGTTGTTTAAGGATCATGTTAGCAAGACATCAGTTCTTGATGACTTTGGATTTTATGAAACTCGCCAGAAGATCATGCAAGGTAGAAAGGTAAAGCAACATTTCCAGAAGCAGGTAATTCTTGATTGGATAAGCTTCCAAGTATCTGAACTAATTAAAAATTGAAGTGGTAGATTGTATTTACCTTTTTCTAGGTTAGCTTCGTGTGGTTTAAAAAGTAACAACTATGTTTGGCAGCAAGACAAGTTGTAATGGTGGGTGGGGTATAGTTGTATGGTTGGATAAGTAATGCATGTTGCGTGTGGGATAAATGCGATAGTTATAGTAGTGGAAGAGTCATCTTTTCTTTTTTATATTAGAATTTGGAAAAAATTTTGGTAGAGAATATTACATTAGAACCTACCTTGTAACCAGATAATCCCAGCAACAGGGTTACACTGCAACCAAATTCCCCTTTAGAACTTTAAAGGATTTTAGTTTCAACCCGTTGTCGGCGATTAATTGTTTGTAACATCTCTGAACAGGTTTGGGATGGAAAGGTTGTGCCAACACTTGCCAACATCAATATCCATGATGTTGCAAATGCAAAGCAAAAGCTGCACAAGCCCTGGGAACCAGCTCCAGTTAAGTGACATCTTTTTACTACTATTGCTACATCATTTTTTATTTGCAAATTCTCTACTGTTGTCACGAAGTTGCTGGGAATTCAAGGAGGTAAACTTCCATGCATCATAGCAGTCGTCGTTGCATTGGCAACAGCATTCCCTGAGCAGCTTAGCAGCCTTGCTCCAGCTGGAGAGGCTGCTGCATTGATTTTAATGCAGGTAGATCTTTTATGAGCTACTTGAATCATGCCTACCCTTTAATACAATTCTAAGCTATTAAATTCTGCTTATCTGCTAATCTTCTGCAAGATTATCAGAGCTCTAGTCTTGGAGTTGATTGCATTAATTTCTTTGTCCAGTTTATTCCGTACAAGATGAGACATGGACTGTTCACTCATTCTTTCATATTCTCATTGATACGAGGATTTACATAGTCCAGATTTCATCTTGATTTTGTTATGGAATTTAAGTAATTTTGAAAGTTCTTGATTGAATTTATGTTAGAAACCCTTTTTTACATTAGGTAAAATATGTAGAAGTAAAAAAAATTCATCTTGTGACACATTATGGGATTAGATTAAGCAACAAAGACAAAATCAAGTTCTCTACTTTTTCATAACAAGATGGCATGGTAATCCAGGAACTTGTTGCCTTCCTTTTAATGTGTATGGCCCAAGTCTCCTTGCTCAGTTATTGGATATTGAAGTCAATTACTTTGCAAGAAGGAAGCAATATATTGATCCCAATGTGCTAATTAATTTCTGATGTTGCACTAGTGATAGGGCTAGTAAATGTTACTTTGTAAACTATTTCCTTGCTGATTGCTTCCATCTTTAAAACAGGTATTCTTTGCTGTAGTTGGAGCAAATGGGAGCATTTGGAATGTCATAAACACAACAACTGGTATCTTTGCATTTGCACTAATACAACTGATTGTTCACCTGGTGTTTATCCTTGGAGTCAGTAAATTGTTAGGCTTGGATAAGAAACTACTTCTCATGGCATCAAATGCCAATGTTGGTGGACCCACTACCGCTTGTGGGATGGCAACAGCTAAAGGTTGGAGTTCTATGGTTGTTCCTGGGATCTTAAATGGCATTTTTGGAATCTCAATAGCTACTTTTTTTGGCATTGGGTTTAGCTTTTCAGTTCTTAGATACATGCAAATGGTTCTGAGGTAGAGTAGCTCATGACAGATCGGATAAGGTAATTCCAGAACTACTCTTTTTATTGCACATATTCTTTTTGGTGGAATTCCCTCATAGGCAAGTGATAATTTTTCATGGGACTTGATTGGTAAACTCAGGTATGCAAGTTGTGCCATGGCCATGTTGGGAATTTCTCTGCTGTGTTGCATGTGAGTGGTTGGGGATTTTTGGGTGTGGTGGTGTTTGTGATTTGCATTGGTGGAGGTTGCAAGGATGTTGCCGATCTCTCTCTATCTCCCTTTCATTTGTGACAATTTAGGTAGTGTGGTCTGTTCTTAAGTAGTAGCTGAAGTGATGCTAATTTTAGATCAGTATAGGAAGATCTGTGTTTTTCTACTTTGCAAGTCAAAATCTAGGTGCATGAGGTGTTCATTCCTTGGTAAAAATTCTAAGTTTTTAATGTTTATGAAATGACAGATCACAGTTCAAAGAATGCAAGATGATGCCAATGGAAGGTAAGAAGTAGCAAACATAGGGAGGCGGCAGCCTTTTATTATTTGTTGGGATTTAATGGACTGGAAGATAAATCTCACCCAGATGCTTAATCATGCAGAGAAAGCCAAGAAAAGGGGATTAGTCAGCAGAAGCAAACACTGCATCATCAGTTGAGCAATGGCGATAATTCAGAAGTAGATCGGGCTTCCAATGGAAATAATGCCACAGCAGTAAGTCCTTGCATTAATGTGTAACGGTAATTTGTTTATTCCAAATGGTTATTTTAAATTCTCAATCCTCAGTTGGCTTGAACTACTGGGTCAAATTTCTGGAAGTAAATAAATGCTAACCCATTTCTGGTTGAGATTACTCTGACTTACACCTAAGTGGTAGTAATGCTGGTGGAAATCCATCAAATAATGCTCAAATTATAATTTACAGTTAAATACTGGTGTTTTGGGTATTTCTTATGATGAGCCATTTTATCCATATAGCGTGCTGCTTTCAGACAACAAACAAATCAGTTTATTCATTTCGTTTAATAGATTTATTTGTGCTGTATATAATTTTGACAGAAACGCCTGTCAACATTTGTGTATCTACTTAAATTCTAATGTTTGAAGAAAAACTGCAGGATGAATTATCACTCAATGGTCAAGCGCAACTGAAGTTTCATTCCACAAGAGCCATCGTCGTGCATGTTGAATCGGCAGAAAACATGACCAAATCCCAGAGCTTCGATGCAAGATCAACGATCTCAGCGGAAAGTAGTTCAGAGAGAAATACCCCAAGCGATGCCCAATCAAGAAATATTAAGTTCGAAAAGGCACTTCATGGTTTCTTATCACCGCTACGAAATTGTGTCTGTCTGCAAAAAACGTCTAATTCCCTCGACGTGGTTAATGCCAATGGAGACCGTTGGGGTTAAAATACTGAATGGTCCCTAAGTTTAGCTCCCGACGAAAGTTTAGATGGTTCAACAAACAGTTCAGAGGATACTGGATCGAGGGATCGTATTCAGGAATTAGATGGAGTGGAGAACCTTAGAAATGACGTTGTTAGTTTGGCTCGACAAGTAGAGGTGTCTGAGCTGGAGTTGCAGGCTTTACGAAAGCAAGTTGTTAAGGAGCGAAGACAAGGAGATGATCTCTCCAAAGAGGTCTGTCTCCTAAGAGAGGAGCGGGATTCGCTCAGGAGAAAATGTGAATTACTCAAAGCTTCCCACTATGACATTGGCAAAGAAAGGGTAAGCAGTTTGCAAGATGGTGAAGTTCCAAGATCCATCTTAGAGGAAACAAAGCTTGAATTAGATCATGAAAGAAGTCTTAATGCTACTCCAAGTTTGCTGCGGAAAATGCAGGATTCTAACTCAGAGTTAATTTTTGCGGTAAAAGATCTGGAAGACCTCTTGGAGAAGAAATCAAGAGAAACTATCTGTTGTAAGTGTCAGCAAGTACCTGAAATGCCTGTCAAAGTGGAACTTGGCAAGGGTCTCTCGCCACTGAGACAAATGAATGGATTGCCATTCAGAGAGGAGGAAACAAATGAAGCATTCGTTGGCACACATTCTGAACATGAGGAAGATGAAGAACTTCAAGTGCTTGTCAAGGATAGCAGTGATCCTATGATGTCATTTTCTTCAGAACAAAGGATCGCTGACCTTAAAGCAGAGATAGAGTTTGTACAAGAAAGACCGTGATGACATCGAAATGCGGATGGAACAGCTCGCTCTAGACTACGAGATTCTCAAACAGGGAAATCACGATATCGCTACGAAATACGAGCAGTCCCAGCTGCGAGAACAACTTCGCATGCAATTCGAGTGTTCGGCTCATGTTTCAATTATTAATGACCTCGAAGCCCAAGTTGCGAACCTGGAGAAAGAACTCGGAAAGCAGGAGGCTATGTTTGAGGAAGATCTTGCGAGCATTACAAAAGCCAAAATTGAACAGGAACAGCGAGCGATTCGAGCAGAAGCAGAACTGCAAAAAACCAAACAGAATAACACTGCCACAGTGGAGAGATGGCAGGGAGAGGGGGTGGAGTCTCCAAGGCGTTTCAAGCCCCATCCTAAAACAAATGAAAAAGCTTCAAATATAACAAGCATAAAACGGTAAATAGCAACTTGGAGTTCTGCACATCTTATCCACGTGCACTACCTGACATGCAGGAGAAAAAGGCCGGAAAGATGCTGGAAGGCCAACACAACAGAGGCTTGCCATTCTCAGGATACACATGCTTTCTCACAATTGTGTTGCACATCATAGCACAATCCTATTTTCCACTGTACATGGTCCTCGCTATCCCATAAGACAGCAGTCCACCCATTTCTCCTCTTGCTTCCTTCCCTTGAGTTTCCTTCTAAAGAACTTTGACAGAAAGAAGGAACAGCAGCAAGAAGAACAAGAAATCCCTCTTCAAAAAATGGGGGTACAAAAAATCCAGATGTCATGTGCCATAACCAACCAGCAGCTTACTTACTCGACACCGCTACAGTCGAGGAGGTCTGCATTGTTCTCTGCTTCTGCTCGTAGGAGACCCACTCATATTAAGGTGAGATGGGCTAAGGTGCAGGGCCTTGGAGCATCTTGCAGTGACTACCAACCACCACGGAGTGCACTGCATGTGGAAGCAACCACCCAAAAGTTAGATATTTAGCTCTAGATCAGTAGGTACATGATCATGTCCACCCCCCAGTCACCAATTGGTACCAAGAAAACTCAAATAGCAGGCAGCATCTCCCTTTCAAGAATGTTGGACAAGTTTCCTACTGCAGGGACTATGCGACAGATGACGGAGACAATTGAGAGAATGATGAAGGACCCATTTCCCTACAGTGCATCTCATTTCCATCCATGAGTGGTGGTGCAGAAGAGGAGAATGGAGTTAGCAGTTATAGGAAGTGGAATACCCCTTGGGAAATCATCGAGTGGGATGCAGAGTACAAGAGGAGATTTGACATGCTGAGCATTGAGATTCTTAGAGCACAATATAATGGCCTGACAAAGTCCTTCTTGGAGGGTCAAATGGAGAAAGAAAACCTTATTGAGCAGGTTCGGCACCTGAGGAGATGCAAATCTTCTTCTATCGAGGTATAATACTTGTTAAACTTTGATTGTAATGGTAGATGAACAGAATGGTACTAATTTTCCCATAATAAAAGGTGTTCTTTCAATAAAAGCATAGACATCGGTCAAGGTAAACAAAATTAGCATGTAGCCATGTGACTTAAAGCAAGACATGTGCGTAGGTGCAGTTTCGAAGCAAGATGCTCCTACGGCATCTCTACATGTCCCCATGTGAGTTGATTATATTAGGCATTTATCGCCGTTATATATAGAAAATCATACTTTCAAGGATTTACCTTTCTTATCTAATGTTTATTTTATGCTGTTGTACATATGGGCAAATTCATGATCGTTCAAAGTGGGTTTGGTCTAGTTATCAGGTCATCTATAACATGCAAACTTTTCTGTACTACATTAGCTTAACTATAGAAAGTTGTCTCTTTCATGATCACTTTAAGTACATGTAATTTTGGTTAACATATGCTATTTTTGCTACCATAGATTAGCCATCAAAAGTTGCTTGTGTTTGTCATGGCCTCTAGGATGAGAATGGGGCAAGCTTCAGGAGGGAAAGAGCAGACATGGTGGACGTGCTACAACCTAAGAGTAGAGGTCCTCACAAAGATCCAACTGCAAGGTAAGTTCTAAATACTAGCAGGAATCTTTGAGTTCATCAATCCCTATTTGAGTGACTAATTGCATTGAATGGTATATAATTTAAGTTATATAGTTACATCTTTTACAATTATTGACGTGTGACTGAGGCTTTCCTTCATGCCACTGGATTTGTTTAAGTGGTCAAGGCCTCTATTTGTTAGCATTGAGGCCTTGGAATTGAAATTTGGCATTGTTAGCCAGGGTAAAAGGCTGCAGGGTAAGCACGAAATGTTTCAATAGCTTTTAACAGTTCTCATGACAAAGGAGGTTTTATTGCACTTGCATGTATAATGAGTCTTGCTTCAGGACTGGGTTGCTTGCTAAGGACAGATTTGTGCACATTAATATTTTTGTTTTAAGAGACCTTTGGTCATGATTTATAAACCGTGATCACGGTGGCCCCTTTGGTGACGGTTAAGGAACCATGACCAAAGGAACCCTCTTTCTTCCACGCCAAACTCTGGTCATGGTTATTAACTGTGATCAAAGCTCTCTTTGGTCACGGTTCTACAACTGTGACTAAACATCTTTGGTCAAAATTTATAACCATGACCAAAGCTATTGAACCTAGCTAATGATGGGGACTTCGATGATGGATTTACGTGGAACTGTGACCAAAGCTCTCCAGCTTTGGTAACGATTTTGGGTGAAACCGTCACTAAAGAACCTTTCGCAATGCAACTTTTGCTGTCGCTAATTGGTGACGATTATAAGCTATTTGTTGTAGTGATACATTCAATCTTTTAAATTTAATTAAATGATATTTTAGTTTTTTATTGAATTTCTTTAATGCTCAAATTACTTATTATTTAGATACACATACTTGCTAAAGAAGATATATGCACGTGAGGCCAAACATTAGGTATTCTAACCCCTAAGGTAAAAGTCCTCCGAGTCAAATTGTGTCCAAATTACTTGCCCGTCGAGACTTATGATCATGTTATACGAACAATGCAGGAAGTGTATGTATACCTCACATGCATGATGTGTTGTTTTTGTAGCATGCCATAAGACTCGATCAACTTTAGTTTGGTGAAGTACCGAACTAAAGAAGGTCCTTAAAAATTTGATCACAACTTAGTTTTGCTCGTTACATTGTGCGTGAAATTTTGGTTGCTTCTTTCTGCTCTTTTCTGGTATACCAACTAATCTTATCTAGTTTCCTATAGTGCCCTTAATTGGGTGTTAAAGGAAATCCAGCTACGGTTAGTATTGGGGGGTATACTAGAGAAGTGCAGGGAGATGCTGCCGAAATTTCACCACACTATGGTTATATGTAACGAGCAAACCTAAGTTGTGATCAAATCTTTGAGGATGGGCTATAAAGTGAAAATTTTAATCAAGATACACATCATTCTGTCCTTTCCCTTCCTAGTGACTGATTTGTTTACATTAAATTTTAGGTTACAATGGATGAATCTTGGATTGAATTGTGGGGTTCAAATTACAGTAGATATAAGGATGGAGTAATTTTATTCTTGGATTAGGCCTTTGATGACAATAGGAAGATATTTAGGTGAGGAGGTCAACTTGATAATATCTTCTGCCCAAACAGAAGATGTTTGAATGGTTCCTTGCATTATCGTAATACTATGCTCGAGCACTTGATTTGTAATAGGTGGTGGCTGCATTACACTACTTGGGTAGCTCATGGAGAGGAGTTGATTGAGAAAGTCATAAACAATGAGAACACTATTGACAGAGAGATCAACAAGGAAATTGTTGATAGCAGAGGTGAAGAAATACAAGAAATGTTGAACGAGATGAGAGCAGGAGAGGATATAAACACAGATGAGAAAGATCCATTCAATTGTGATCCATTCTATGATGCTGTTAAGGAAGTTGAGGATCCTATTCGTCCAGGTGTTACAAAAATGTCAAAGTTGTCATTTTTGTTGAAGATGTTTTAACTGAAGGTTATGAATAGAGCTAGTGCTAAATTCATGTCAAAAATACTTCAGTTTATTGCTGAGCTATTGAATAACCCAATGATTTTTTGGCTTCATGGTATGAGGCAAGGAAACAGATTTGTAATCTTGGTTTGAACTATTAGAAGATATATGCATATCCAGAAATGAATTCGTAAACTTGAGTAACTGTCCCGAATGTAGACTTGAGATATATAAGGAAGCTAAAAATGAAAATAAGAGGAAACAACCTCGAAAGGTTCTTCGTTACTTGCTACTAACACCTAGGCTTCAACACCTTTTTATATCAACTAAAACTGCACTGTGGATGACATGGCACCAAGATTGTAAATCTCATGATGGAAGAATATGTCATCCTATTGATTCAGAGAAGTGGAAGAGATTTGGTGAAAGAAACAATTCATTCGCTTTAGAAACAAGGAATGTGCGGTTGGGTCTTGCAAGCGATGAATTCAATCAATTTAAGAGTATGTACCTATCGTACTTTATATGGCCAGTGGTAATGGTCACTTATAACTTACCTTCTTGGTTGTGTATGAGATCATCATTTATGATGCTGACTCTATTAATCCCCAGTCAAAAACAACCAGGAAATGCAATAGATGTTTATCTCCAACATTAATCGATGAACTAAAATAGTTGTGGTATACTGGGGTGAAGACGTATGATGCAAAAAAGAAAGAAGTTTACAATATGCATGCAGCATTGTTGTGGGCCATAAATGACTTCCCGATGTATGCAAATTTGTTAAGTTGGAGTACTAAAGGAAAGCTTGCTTGCCCAGTCTGTATGAAAGACACTCATCACCTACGACTACTGGTGAGACTTGAATAGGATTTGTTAATATGGTGATATTATCGTTGAAGTTATTGTAGTGAGTTAACCTAAATCGAGTCTAACCAGTTTCACAAAATTTTTAACCTGGCCTACTTGATTTTATCTTGGTCACTTTTAGCCCCAGGGTCGATCTCAGGGAGGCAGGAATTTAAAGGTCAAGGAGTTTCGACGCCTTTCCTTAAATGTATCTCTTCCTTGCATTTATTATGTTTTTGATTTTTTTTCTATTTTTTTAAGATTTTTGTTGTTGATAATGTTGTCCTTGAGGTACACCCTCAAAATCAAGTCCTTGGTCTTGATCCAAATGGTTCTTGGCTTGTAGCCAACTTAGGGTTCTCAGAAATCGATCTTGTTATTCGCAAGATCAAGTACCTACAAGACCAGAATTATCTTTTCTCTTTTTCTCTTTTTTTTTTTATCTTTTTAATAGCAAGAAATAAAAGATAAATGAAAACAAGGTAGGTTGCTAGGAAAGAAAGAAATACTCAGCTTAATATATGTATAGATATATAGTAGATACGGAATATATATATATATATGTATATAGTTATATATTATATATAGGGGTGGAGGTGGAAGTGGAAATGGAATGTAACATAGTGTCAAGTTTGTTTACGTCTAGTAAGACACAACCAACAAGACCAAGTGCCGCATGAAGTGAGTGGATGTGTTGGAGTGTATGTGGAAGCGCTTGCTTTACGCGGATATCAAGGAATATCAGCAACTGGTGCAGATATTCCCGCAATATGATGCGCGGTGGAGGGACTAGTGCACGGGAGTATGGGTGGTGAAGTGTATATATGGATATGGGTAGGTGGGTGTATATGTAAACATATATATATATATATGTACGTATATATATTTATGTATATATGTGAGTGGATATATATATATATGTGTGTATGTGTGAGTGTATAAGGGTGTGTGTGACTGTGTACCAGTTTGTGTGTGAGTGTACAACTATGTGTGTGTATGCTGGCAGAGGAGGGGAGCGCGCAGATAAGCCGTCTGCTGTGCTACCCTGACGTCTGAAGGCGCAGGTGCGCGGGCGCAAGAGAGCGAGCGTGCCAGGCGCACTGTGGAGTGCCTGCGCTCTCTTCGTGCGTGGACGGTTGCGGGCGAGCGCAGCGCGTAGTGCTACGGGAGGGTGAGGCGCGAATGGGCGTGTGACCGGCTGGCGTGGGTAGCGAGCGAGGAGAGAGAGTGCGAAGCCACCGACTAAGTGAGAAACGAGCCGGTGGCTATAGTGTCACGCTGAGAGGCGTGAACAATATCTACTATGCCCCGCGGAGCGAGCGACTGGTAGCGGCCGATTCTACATGCGCAGGCACGCTGTGGAGCGCTTGCGCGTACGGAAAAAGGCTGTGCACGTCCTGCAGGCGCGCGCGTGGTGGCCGATGGAGCTACAGGCAGGCGTGCAGTGCTGCTAGAGCTTCTGAGCTTGCGAGCTTGAAGCTCTGGCAATGGCAGAGAAGATGAATGGTAGTAAAAACAAAAGGGGAATCCACCACACCCACCTACTCATGAAAGAGCTGGGCAGTGGTGGAACTCACAGTGGTGGTGTGAGACCACTGTGGGTTTTCTCCTGCCCATGGTGTGCCTCTTCTCAGTGAGAAGAGGTACTGTGTATGGAGAGGGAGAGGGGAGGAGGTTGGCCCAGGGTGATGGTGGATCCGAAGGTGTCTGCAGGTGTATGAAAGTGCTTGCTCGCACAAGGGAGAGAGCACGGCATTATAAAGAGGAGAGGGCATGCCACAGCCATGCTGCTGGCAGCGCACACCTTGCCATGCTGTTGGTAGGAGGAGAGGCGCGAAGAGGCGCGCATGCCCCATGCCCTACAGCCGCGCGAGAGAGAAAAATTCAAAGTAAATAAAAAATGAAAATGGTGAATTTGCAATGCCGCACTTAAGGAAGATGTTAATTAATAGATGGCCAATTATTCACACTCTCCTCCCCTCTTTATAAATGCATGCAAGTGTCTATTTACAAATGCAATGACGGCTACATAAGATGCAATGGTAGTGCTAGGAAATAACACAAGATGGCATATTTACTGGTATATTTTTGCTGTGCAAACATACCCCCATGCCTATCTTTTACTAGTCCCTAGCAAAACATTTTGTATTGTATTTAGAAATGATCTTAAGCTGAAGATTTTCTTCTGAGGCGACAAGGGTGTGTTTACCTATTGGATATTGTGAGAACTAATTACAGAGAAGACTACCAGTACTTTAAGTCTTACATGACATAGGCCATCTCTCGACTAACCTGGACTCTTGATATTTAAAACTTAAGTATGATTTCCAGGACTTAGAGGGTTTTGCCGTATTCGAAAGCTCATGAGATTATGGTTTGTGCATAGTGAAGGATCAATACTGACCAGATGAACATTAAGGCTCAAGCCCAGGGTTTCACAAATTTTTAAGTGCAGGTTGGTCTCAGTTTCAGCTCATGTCTTCGGATTGACCTTTAAAAGGATGATGGAAAACTCAACCCCCATTTTATTACTTTTGTGACTCAATGAATATATGGTAGAAACAGGGTATTTGTAACGTGCCCTGAAAAGCTTTTTGGGGAGAAGAATTTATAGACATTTGAAAGATATACTGACTTATTTGTAAGATTTTCTCTCTTTTTCTTTTTGAAACAAGTGTCAGTATATCTCTTACAACTTTATTTGGGGGAGCACACATTTTTGGTGGGAGAGTACCTTTTTGGTGGAAAGAGTTTCTCCTAGACACAAGACTAAAGTCTGGAATAAAAAGTCAACCTGTGCCTACAGGTAAGGACTCCACCTTCCCTAATGAACACTAGGGTTGGATCTTATGTTCACCTGGTCTTTCTTGATATGTGTAGTGTGAACCAAGATTACTTAGACTCTCATGTAGAAGCAAACCAACAAATCCTGTACTGGTGACTCAGGTACAAGAATACGTCCTTAGTTAGGAGAGATTCCGATCTATCTTATCAATGCTCAAGTGAATTAAGCCAAGCCTGAGCGAATCAAGCTTCTTTGGCTTAGAAAGTCTTCAAAATAGCGGTTGAATATCCATAAACACTTATTGTATTTTTGTTTCAGCCTTCAGATCATTGCTAAATACCTTTTTTTTTTTTTTAAAT
The DNA here is from genome assembly GCA_037157565.1 of Thalassia testudinum. Taxonomy (NCBI): domain Eukaryota; kingdom Viridiplantae; phylum Streptophyta; class Magnoliopsida; order Alismatales; family Hydrocharitaceae; genus Thalassia; species Thalassia testudinum. Next base: position 17,637,557 of record JAZHRO010000036.1, on the reverse strand, counting down.
AGGCTATGTATATATTTATAGATGGATATGTATAATGGAAGCTACATGATACCATATAATACCCAGATCCTATGGATGCCTATCCACCCCCCCATGCCAAATGATGCTATGTCCTCATATGTAGGGTAAAGTAAGGTCCAAGGATTAGGGAACGAGAGCTAACGTGCAACGTATATAGCAGGGTGGTAGGGTGGGTGGTGAAGTGAAAAGTGAAGAAGTGCGAAGTGAAGTGGCATGGAATTGTGTAAGTGATAGTGGAGGAGTGTTGCTGGGGTGCCTCCCAACGAGCACTGAATTTACGTCCCCAATTGGACTCAGAGTGAGCCACGAAGTTAGTTACCCTCCAGCAAGGCAACAGTTTTACCAATGGGGGCAGGTTCATGAGTAAGATAGGGTTTTAACTGCTGCCCATTGACCGTAAATTTATGCCCAGATTTGGGATCTTCAATTTCAACGGCCCCATTGGGAAATGGTCTCGAGACCAAGAAGGGACCAGTCCATTTGGACTTCAATTTCCCTGGAAAGAATTTGAGCCGGGCATTGTAAAGCCAAACTTGCTGAGATGGCTCAAATTCCTTCTGCCAAATTTGGCTGTCGTGAAAGGCCTTAGTATGTTGTTTGAAAGTTAAGGTAGAATCATAGGCTTCACGATGGAGCTCTTCCAGCTCTTGGAGTTGGAGTTTCCTTTCTTGACCACACAGGTTTGGGTCGAGGTTACATTGGGGAACCGCCCAATAAGGGCGGTGCTCCAGCTCCACGGGCAAATGACAAGGCTTCCCGTAAAAAATTCTATAAGGAGACATACCAAGGGGAGCCTTGAAGGTGGTCCGATACGCCCAAAGTGCGTCAATCAGCTTGTCGGACCAATCCTTACTGTCAGGCCAAACTGTTTTATGGAGAATTTGCTTGATTTGCCGGTTCGACACCTCAGCCTGGTTGTTCATCTGAGGATGATATGGAGATGCGATACGATGGTGGACTCCATATTTCCTCAGAAGTGCCCGAAAAGAAACGTGGGTAAAATGACTTCATCAGAGATAATGGCTCGAGGGATCCCAAAGCGTGCAAAAATTTGATCTTTGACAAATCGAGTAGATATGACATGGTCATCATGGCGCGTGGAAATAGCCTCGATCCATTTCGAAACATAATCAATAGCAATGAGGATGTACTCAAAGACGTTATAAGGAGGAAAGGGACCCATGAAATCGATTCCCCAAATGTCAAAGATTTCAGCAGCTAGGATGGGTTGCAAGGGCATCATGTCACAACGTGACATTGACCCTAACGACTGGCACCTAGTGCAATGTTTACCATAATTGTGTGCATCCTGGTGAAGGGACGGCCAAAAGAAACCACACTGCGACACCTTGGTTGCAGTTTTCCTCCTAGAGAAATGGCCTCCGCAGGCCTGATCATGGCAGAAGGATAGCACACTGGGGAATTCGTTGTCAGGAATATAGCAACAGATGATTTGGTCAGCACCTATTCGAAAAAGTAGTGGATTATCCCAGAAATAGTACTTTGCTTCTACGATGAGACGCTCGCGCTGGTTTTTAGGCCAGCCACGTGGAAGGGAACCAGAAGCAAGGTAATTAGCAATGTCGGCATACCAAGGTCCACTTGCCACATAAATTGCCAATAGGTGCTCATCGGGAGAAACCTCATTAATCGGCAAGGTAAGTCCAATGTGGTCAGGGTCCAGTCTCGAGAGATGATCAGCAACAACATTCTGGGCGCCGGCCTTATCGCGGATCTCAAGGTCAAATTCTTGGAGCAAAAGGATCCAACAAATCAGTCTAGGCTTGGCATCCTTCTTGTGCATGAGATGGCAAATGGCCACGTGGTCAGTGAATATAATAACATGTGAGCCCATAAGGTAAGAGTGAAATTTCTGCAGCCCAAAGACGATCGCCAGTAGTTTTTCTCAATGGTTGTATAATTATACTGGGCCTTGTCCAACGTCTTACTGGTGTAGTACACCACAAAGGGGTGTCTATCATGTCTTTGTCCCAGGATGGCTCCGACTGCAAGGTCAGAAGCGTCACACATGAGTTCAAAGTCGAGGGACCAATCAGGTGGCTGGAGAATAGGAGCCTTGGTGACAGCATCACGTAGCTACGTGAATGCTCGTATGCAGTCGGGGCCTATATCAAAGGGTACGTCAGTCGATAGGAGATGAGTTAATGGTCTAGAAATCTTGGAGAAGTCTTTGATGAATCTCCTATAGAAACCGATGTGTCCTAAGAAGGAGCGAATTTTCTTGATAGAGCTAGGCACAGGTAAATCAGCAATCACATCAAGCTTAGCTCTATCAACCTCAATACCCCTATCGGAGATGATATGCCCGAGAACAATTCCCTCATGTACCATAAAATGACTTTTTTCCCAAGAAAGCATGAGGTTCACATCAATATATCTCCGAAGGATACAGGTCAGGTTGGCAAGACAATCATCAAATGAAGGTCCGAAGACCGAAAAGTCATCCGTGAAGACCTCAAGAAAGTCACCCACCATGTCATGGAATATCGCAAGCATACATCTTTGGAAAGTTGCTGGCGCATTACAAAGTTCGAAAGGCATCCTTCTAAATGCGAAGGTGCTGAAGGGGCAGGTAAAGGTGGTTTTCTCTTGGTCCCGAGGGTCAATTGCCACCTGGTTATATCCAGAGAATCCATCTAGGAAACAGAAAATTTTATTTCTCGCTAACCGCTCTAGGATTTGGTCAATAAAAGGTAGCAGAAAGTGATCTTTCTTAGTTGCAGCATTTACTTTCCTATAGTCTACACACACTCTCCAAGATGTAGGAGTGCATGTAGGGATGGATTCGCCCCTGTCATTGATATGGATGATGAGTCCTGCCATTTTGGGCACGACATGAATTGGGCTCACCCAGGGGCTATCGCTGATCGGGTAGATTATACCCGCAGCAAGCCACTTAATAATTTCCTTTTTAATGACCTCCCGCATGTTAGGGTTGAGATGTCGCTACATCTCACAGGAAGGTCGAGCCTCCTCCTCCATATATATACGATGAGTGTAGTAGGAGGGGCTAATGCCAGTTAAGTCAGATAAGGACCATCCAATGGCTGCCTTGTGTTCCATAAGGACCTTTGTTAGTTTGCACTCTTGCTCCCTGGTCAATTTTGAACTAATGATTACGGGAAGCATTTCATTTGGTCCCAAGAAAACATATTTAAGCGTGTCAGGCAGCTCTTTCAGCTCGAGAGTGGATGGTGAAAGATCTGGCATTTCTTGGGATGACAGTGTCCCAAGCGGATTAGAAGAAAGAAAGGTAGGAGGAAGAAGTTGGCCCTCAGATTGGCCGAGAAGAGGGGCATCTTGGATTGATGGATCCAAAAAGGGATAGCCCCAGTGATCAGTATGTGGGCTCAAGGTCCCAGTGTGGAGTCGCATTTCCGCCTAATTTGGAAGGAAAGAAAGGGCAATCCGGTCTTCAAGAGGGTGGACCGGCGGTGAGTAGCCCGAATATGACTTAGACCACGAGATATGGGAAGCGGAGAAAACCTCGTCAAAAGTCTGGTCAAGAGAAGGTACGGGTAAGGGGAGGGATGGGGGATCGTCACAATATGTGTTAGTGAGGCGATGGTCTGTGTTCAGGGGCAATCCACAGCAGTTAGAATAGGTCCCTATAAGTTCGATACACGCACTGACAGCCATGTCCTCGTCAGACGTGTCATCCTCGATGCAATCGCAATCAAAATTCTTGGTTGCCTTGAAGATGTTTAGCTTGAGCTTCTCAGAGCCAACGGCAATCTCAATGCAGCCTGACTCACAGTCGATATGGGTGCAGGCTGTGGCCAAGAAAGGTCGACCAAGGATGATCGGACAATCAGAAAGTGAGCTAGGAACTTCCATATCCAAAACAAGAAAGCCAACAGGAAAATAGAGACTGTTGACCCTAACCACCACGTTTTCCACCACACCCTTCAGTATTTTGACAGAACGATCTGCCAACTGCAACATGACAGGGGTGGGTTTCAGATTTCCTAGGGCAAATTTCTCAAGCATGATGGTTGGTATAAGATTGATGGAAGATCCTAGATCAAGCAGAGCATGGTTAAAATTGCACCTTGGATGCTACAAGAAATAAGCAGTGTGCCCGGATCTTTTTGCTTCGATGATAGATTTGACAGTATAGCACAACTCGCATGAGGCGAGAGGACCACTGGATTCTTTGTTTCTTTGACTGTCGCCTAGGTGTAGTGTAGTCTTTGAAAAATCGGGCGACAGTTAGTATATGGTCGATAGCTTCCAACAGGGGTACCTTGATTTCAACATCCCTGAATAAATTACGTAGGTTATCAAAGGCCTGCGTATCCTTTTTCTTGCCTTTTGGCTCCCTCAGTAGAGCCTCAGGGAATGGAACTGATTCTGGCACTAGTTTGGGTGTATCGTCCTTACGAGAATGCGGTGCGCATCCCGAATGAGAGGGCGATGAAAAAGATGGGCTAGGATCAGGTCGAGGCAGATTGACGGTTTGCTTACCGCTCCTCGTAGTAATCGCATTTGATGTCTTGGGTCCGGTGGGATCATAAGGCGGAGGAGGGTTCTCAATAGGGACATAAGGGTGATGTGTGCTGTGGGATTAGCCTGAAATCTCGGTGGAATGCTCGGAGCTTGCAGAATCTGATGAACTTGCCCCTAAGAAGGGCGTACCTGTGGTTGAGGACCATGGGGTACAAAATTTCATGGGTTGGGAACAGGTTGGGCTGGAAGAGTGCCCTGAGATCGAGTCGTCATGTGTAGTTGACTGATCTCAGCATTCTGCTGTGCCAATTAGTGTTGAAGAGAGGTCATGTTTTCTTCATGGCGCTTAGACATTTCCGTCACCATTCGCATCAGTTTATCAAGAGGACTTGATGCATGTTCGGTTTAAGGTATGCAAGGACTCGATGGTGGATTTACCATAGGATTAGATTGGGCCCTTGTGATGATGGGTGCGGACTGTCACATTGGTCCACCTGCGGGGTTTTGGCACTGCAGGTTACTGGATCATGTGAAGTTAGGATGATTTCGCCATCCTGTGTTATAAGTAGTAGAGAACGGGTTGTTCCCCAGGGCACAAGCATCTTCCAAGCCAGAAGACGAGTCCACATGTATATATGCATCCGAGCACGTGGAGGCTTGGTCCTCTGTGTCAAAATATTGGCTTGCAGAAGCCAAGTCCACATGACTTACCGAATCGCTTAGCGCGACACTCGGTAAGGACGGTCTTACAGGGTTTTTGGGAATAATCTTGGCATTGGAAGGATTAGGGTTGTGACAGAATGATGAGGTGGAGGTGTTTGCCATAGAGAGAGCGGGATTGGCCAGAAGCTCGTCCAGCTTCTTGTGCACGACGGAGACTTCATCCAATTTTATGCAATAAGGTTAAGATCTGTGGATGAATGGGAGGGTCCCATGTTAACTTCGTGAACATTGCGGTGCAAGCTAGTAAGATTAAAGGCGACAATGGAGGCATTATTCATTGAATTTTCACTCATGTTCTCAAATAATTCAAATGCTCCATTCTCGTCTTTATTCATGAAATTCCCTCCGCAGGAAGCGTCTGCAATCTGCTTCAAAGTTTCATTTAGCCCATAATAGAAGATTTGGGCTATATGCCACTTAGGCAGACCATGGTGCGGACATTTGCAGAGGAGGTCATTATACCTTTCCCAAGCCTCATGAAACTTCTCGCCATTTTGTTGCGTGAAAGAAGTTATAGCCCGACGAAGTGCATTGGTTCGCCCGATCGGGAAGAATTTCTTGAGAAATGCTGTTTGCATCTCTTCCCAAGAATGGATGATTCTCTTAAGGGTGCACAACCATTGCGGTGCTTTATCCCGCAACGAAAATGGGAACATTTTCATGAGGACAATTGATAACCCGATGTTTCTTGGTTTAACAGTTTCAGCTAATCGAGTTAAGTTTTCCAAATGGAGAAAGGGATCTTCACTTGCAAGACCATGGAAGTGAAAGTTAATAAGGCCAATGACATTAGGTTTTAGTTCAAAATCGTCCCCACCCATGGGGACCCGAATTTGCCCTATTGTCTCTGTAGCAGCGGGATTTTGATAAGAGCTAAGAGACCTAGGCTCCTCCCATTCGGGAGGGTTCTGCATTTCCTCCAAGGTTTCCCTAGTGGCTTCAATCTGCTCATTATACATTTCCATTTGGGCTTCGAGGCAGGTTATGGGGTCTACGGCTCCACCACCACCTGGTGGGATTTGAGGGGGGCGGTTTCCTCCCTCGGGATTTGGGGGTTGGCATGCAGCCATGTTTGTGGAGGAGGATGACGATTCAGTTTCTATTCTTCTAGACTTATTAGACAATTCAAACAATTCAGAGTTTTGTGACCTCCTCCCAAACATGGACTACCGCAGGAAGAATTGGGGAGATAAGAAGGGAAAAGGGGATGAGAGAAACAACGCCGTATGGGTACACTTGATGACAAATTAAAGCAATCAGTTTCCTAACCTCTACAATGTGCCCTTAGACCTAAAGATCTAAGTTACCTACTATCACAACCTATGGAACCAAATGAGAGCACCGCGGAACCACCGGGCCAGATTGAAAGGCCGTTTGCCCCAGTCATAGACACCCGATAGCACGTGAGAACCCACACCAACACGTAGGCACTACAGTAAGTAGTTAGACCTCAAATCCTTAATAGTGGTCAAGTTGCTACCAGTTTTAATTTAGAGGCTTAGGATCAAGTGCTCCAGGAATGTGAAGGGCGTTTTATATGGGTAATGCCCAAGTGCGTTGATTTTAAGAGTGTGTAAATCAAGCATGCAACAGGAAAATCTCCCTGAATTAGAGTTTTAGATGGTGAATTGGCTTTTAGAATTTCAGCCTTAAGTAGTATGAATTTTAAGATTCCACTTAGTTACCAATTCAACCAATCTTCGGGTTTTAAGAAAACACAAGTTCTTTTATGCCCAACAAACCCTTCAATGTGAATTAGTTAATGCATGCTAAAAATACAATGAGCTTCCCTAGATGGAAATTTCTATGTGTGGATGCATTAGTCTATATTAGGTCAATGTGAAAGGGAGTCAAAACACTTCAATTCAAGTGCTCCTAATCATCAAAATGATGTTCCACGCAAGGGTCAACCACAAGATGATGTAAAGAAAATTAAAATGTTGGGGTTGAAATATTCGGGATCAAATCTAAGGCACTTGAATGTTTGTGGTGGGGTTGGAATCAACTCAATTCCAAGTCTCCCCACCAAAATGTGATCCCGAAATGTGAATAAATGAGGCAAGGAAGGATGGCAATCAATCTATTTTAACTTGCCTCAAGGAAAGCTTCACATAAGGAAGGATCCAAGAATCAAGATTCTTGGATTTTTGTTATGCGAAGTTTTGTGGGAAATCAAGGGGCGGTGTGGGTGATAGCAAGCAGTCAACAATTAGTTTTTAATCCACTTGTCCCAAGAAATTCCCAAGAAGTGTTTTTAGGTTTTTTTTTTTCTTTTTTTAGGTGACAGGATAACCTAAGTTACTAAGAGGAAGACACCTACCTCTTCAGCAACGTGGGCGAAGCTCCAATGCAGCGTCGACGACTTCACACTCTCGCTCCAACCTTAGATTTGCCCACGTTTCCAACCTCCTCTGGTTGTCTCCTCCTTGCAACCGATTTTCCTGCACACAAGCAAACAAAACACTCGTGAAGAGAAGGGTGTGAGAAGAGAAAATCAAAGGAATGAGAGAAGAAACTTACCTCAATTTGTGCCTCCTCGGCCACGGCGCCAGAAAAGCGTGGTGAGACTCGAATAGGTTTTATTAATATGGTGATATTATCGTTGAAGTTATTGTAGTGAGTTAACCTAAATCGAGTCTAACCAGCTTCACAAAATTTTTAACTTAGCCTACTTGATTTTATCTTGGTCGCTTTTAGGCCCAGGGTCGATCTTAGGAAGACGGGAATTTGAAGGTCAAGGAGTTTCTATGCCTTTCCTAAAACGTATCTCTTCCTTGCGTTTATTATGTTTTTGGTTTTTTTCTATTTTTTAAAGATTTTTGTTGTTGATAATGTTGTCCTTGAGGCACATGCTCAAAATCAAGTCCTTGGTCTTGAGCCAAATGGTTCTTGGCTTGTAGCCAACTTAGGGTTCTCAGAAATCGATCTTGTTATTCGCAAGATCAAGTGCCTGCAAGACAAGAATTATCTTTTCTCTTTTACTCTTTTTTTTATCTTTTTAATAACAAGAAATAAAAGATAAATGAAAACAAGGTAGGTTGCTAGAAAAGAAAGAAATACTCAGCTTAATATATGTATAGATATATAGTAGATACGGAATATATATATGTATATAGTTATATATTATATATAGGGGTGGAGGTGGAAGTAGAAATGAAATGTAGCACAGTATCAAGTTTGTCCACATCTAGTAAGACTCAACCAACAAGACTGAGTGCCGCGTGAAGTGTGAGCGGATGTGTGGGAATATGTGTGGAAGCGCTTGCTTTGTGTGGATATCGGGGAATATCAGCAACTGATGTAGATATTCCCGAGATATGATGCGCGGTGGAGGGACTAGTGCACAGGAGTATGGGTGGTGAAGTGTATATATGGATATGGGTAGGTGGATGTATATGTAAACATATATATATATATCTATAACTATCTATGTATATATATAGATGTATATATATATATAGATATGTATATGTATATTTGTATATATATGTGTATTTATATACATATACATATATATATATATGTGAGTGGATATATATATATATATCTGTGTGTGTGTGTATGTGTGAGTGTATAAGGGTGTGTGTGAGTGTGTACCAGTGTGTGTGTGAGTGTACGACTGTGTGTGTGTATGTTGGCGGAGGAGGGGAGTGCAGTAGATAAGTTGTCTGCTATGCTACCCTGACGTCTGAAGGCGCAGGTGCGCAGGTGCAAGAGAGCGAGCGTGCGTGGCGCACTGTGGAGCGCCTGCGCTCTCTTCGTGCGTGGATGGTTGCGGGCGAGCACAGCACGCAGTGCTATAGGTGGGTGAGGCACGGACGGGCGCGTGACCGGCTGGCACGGGTAGCGGGCGAGGAGAGAGAGCGCGAAGCCATCGGCTAAGTGAGAAACGAGCCGGTGACTACAGTGTCACGCTGAGAGGCGTGAACAGTAGCTATAGTGCTGTGCAGAGTAGGCGACCGGTAGCGGTCGATTTTGCGTGCGTGGGCACGCTGTGGAGAGCCTACGCGTGTGGAAAAAGGCTGTGCATGTCCTGCAAGCACGCACGCGGTGGCCGGTGGAGCTGCGAGCAGGCGTGCAGTGTTGCTAGAGCTTCGGAGCTTGCGAACTTGAAGCTGTAGCAATGGCAGAGAAGACGAACGATAGTAAAAACAAAAAGGGAATCCACCACGCCCACCTTCTCACGAAAGAGTTGGGCGGTGGTGGAACTCACAGTGGTGGTGTGAGACCACTATGGGTTTTCTCCTGCCTATGGTGTGCCTCTTCTCAGTGAGAAGCGAGACTATGTATGGAGAGGGAGAGGGGAGGAGGTTGGCCCAGGGTGACGGTGGATCTGAAGGTGTCTGCAGGTGTATGAAAGTGCCTGCTCGCACAAGGGAGAGAGCATGACATTATAAAGAGGAGAGGGCATGCCACAACCATGTTGCTGGCAGCGCACACCCTGCCATGCTGTTGGTAGGAGGAGAGGCGCGAAGAGGCGTGCATGCCCCATGCCCTGCAGCCGCGTGAGAGAGAAAAATTCAAAGTAAATAAAATAATGAAAATGGTGAAATTGCAATGCCGCACTTGAGGAAGATGTTAATTAATAGATGGCCAATTATTCACACTCTCCTCCCCTCTTTATAAATGCATGCAGGTGTCTATTTACAAATGCAATGACGGCTACATAAGATGCAATGGCAGTGCTAGGAAATAACACAAGATGAAATATTTATTGGTATATTTTTGCTGTGCAAACAACTACTGGAAAGTAAGAAATTCTGTTACTTAAGACATCGCAGATTTCTACCTATTGAACATTGATGGCGAACGTAACAGTTCATGAGTAAATTTGATGGTAGGACGTATCTGTATTCAAAGAAAAATCCAAAAAATAAACTTAGTACAGATTCTATCAGGTTGCTGGGTCAAGTTATAATGGAGAGATTACAAGAAATGGGTGAGATACAGTTGGGTAGACCATTTAAACAAGGCCAGACGGCCTCGAGGAATTCTGGATTTCGAAAGAAAAGCATTTTCTTTATTAAGCTACCATACTGGAAAGATCTTACAATATGTCATAATTTAGATATTATGCACATTTAAAAGAATGTGATGGATGACATCTTAAACGTATTAAATCTGACCAATGATCCAAAGGATACGGTGAAAACAAGAAAAGACATGAAGAGTTTGGGGATACGTCTAGAGCGGCATATTGATGAGGATGATGGCTACTTCCCACCTTCTATTTGCTGCTTGAATTAGGACCAGAAGAGTATACTGTTCTCCTTCTTAAAGGAAATTCGAGTCCCATATGGGTTTTCCTTGCAGCTTTCTCATTGTGTGAATGAAGTGTAGAAAAAGATATCTAGATTGAAAAGTCATGACTCCCACGTTTATATGCAAGTATTGTTTCCACTAGCGATATGGGGGATACTGCCAGTGTAAGTATCTCTGTTTTGATGAAACAAAATTATGTTTTATTATGAACTAATCTTTCAGGATCACGCTTACACAAATTAAGTTAATTATCCTCCATGTGGATCAAAGTGAAGATTATCTTTAGTCAATGTAATTCTTTTATATTTCTTGAGTCTAGAATTACTGTAAGAAACCTTAGGATTAAAGGCAAACCTTTATAAATCATAAAATTAACATCTAGACAATGTTGATCAACCAAAATATTAGAATTGATCAATCAAATCAATTGATCCATCAAAATAAGAATATTGATCGATCAAATTAGCCTAACAGTCAAATCTGATTTTCCCACAATTGATCAATCAATTAAATATTTGATCGATCAGTTTTCACCTATAAGTAGGGCTCCACACCCCTCATTTCAAAACACAATTTCAAAGAGAAATCCATATAGAAAAAGAGCTCTCATGCTTTCTCTCAAAGTGCTTCTACGCTTCTGTTTTCATGCTTTCCAAAGCACGTCGATTCGAACCTCTGCAAAAATCCGATTTGACTTTCCTTGAGGTTTCATAAGATTATATTATTTTATTTTACTTGTTGCTTTGATTACAGATCCCAAGCTGTTGGGAGAAATCCACTATTGTTGTTATTGTTGTGCTTCTCTTCAGGTTAGTAAGAGAAGGGATCATTGTAAGAGGTTGTGTCACCCTCATTCAAGTGGTACATTAGTGGATTGACTACCATTGCTCAGTCGGGAAAATCCTAAGCTGGGAGCTTAGGTAGTGATTTTTACCTGTAGGGGTTTCCACTATATATCTTTGTACATATTGTGGGATTTTTTTTTTTGTGCCATATTTTTATTACAATCGATATCACACTTGATCTTATGTTTGTGGCCAAGTAAGATCTGTAGGCACCTCTTAGCTAGAGCCAGTTGTTGATTCACTCACAAAGATGAGCAGGTTTTTCAAAGCTGTTTGTTCAAAGATGCTACAAAATGATACGTTGGATCACTAGGATAAACAAATAGCCATTACTATCTATAAGATGGAATAGATTCTTCCTCCAGCCTTCTTCGATGTAATGGTTCATCTTACACTGCATCTTGCAAATGAAGCGAGAATCGGTGGACCTATACAATTTAGATGGATGTATCCTGTAGAGAGGTTTTTAAAAAATCTTAAAGATTATGTTTTGAACAAGGCAAAGTCGGAAGGATCAATTGTAGAAGGCTATCTTGTGGAGGAGTGCATAAATTTTACCTCCATGTACATAAATGAAATAGACAACTGCTTTAATAAACTTCAAAGAAATTATGAGGGGGAATGCAATGACAGTAATGAATAATGTTTGTCAATTTTTGATATCAGGAGGAAGGTTGATTCTTCATACATAGTACAAGGGTATTTCAGAAAATGATAGACGTTGTGCACATCTATATATTTTAAAATAAATTCCTGAAATTGATTCATTTTACAAGGAATTCGAATGATTACCTCTTTCAAGGACAACCAAATTTGGCTTCATAGATTGGTTTAAAGACCGAGTTAGTCAATTGAAAGAGGATAAGGACCCACGATGGGTACCAGATTTTGATGTAATTGTTGATTCACCATTACATTATGCACATTACCACTCTGGGTATATAATAAATGAGTTTAGATTCAGAATAAAAGAAATTAATAATAAAAAGGTTACACAATAGGTCGGAGTTGTTGATTCAGATCTTTCCACTGGTCCAAATGGATACTATGGTGAAATCAAAGAAATTATTGAGATCAACTTCAGATTTGATCGTAGAGTTGTCCTATTTAAATATCATTAGTTTGATGTTTTTAAAGAGGGCACTAGTTTTAAAATTGACAAGAAACATAATTTCTTGAGTTTAAACCCTATTCGTCAAATTCTTCAGTCTGATGAACCATTCATATTGGCATGCCAAGCGGCAAAAGTTTTCTATGTCCCCGATAATTGACAAAGGGGATGGGTTATACTAATAAGAACAGTACCACGCAATCATTTTGATGTATAGTTTGAAGCATACCAAGAATTAACGGAAGAAGGTTATATGGATTCAAATGCAGTAGATGTAAACATTTAAGGTTAGTAACAATTTCTTTATTTTGTTTCATTTCTGTTTATATCAAATTCGTATTCAAATTTAAGAAACCTAAACTACAACTGTCATTTTCTATACATTATAAATGCCAAAACATAAACCAATCACACACACATGTTCAAAATATGTTACTCTTACTCTACTAGCATTTTAATTACTTTTATTCTTCAAATTACAGGTTATCGATGACGAGCATACTCAAAGGCTGTTGTACTTAGAGGTATAATTTCAATGTCTTAAATTTAATTAGATGAAATTATAGGTTTTTGCTAGATGTGGAGTGTGCCCACATATTATTTTTTATTTCATTGAATAGTTGTGGGTGTACCCACTTGTGTTGCATGTTTTATTTGGATGGATGTGAGGTGTACCCACTTATGATTTGTCTTTACACTTTTTTTTATGTGGGGTGTGCCCACTTTAATTTTAATATGCAGGTTTATAAAGAAACCTCCAAATTTAAGGGAAAACTTTGCCGAAATTTTTATATATTTTTTTTATGTTTGGCAAACTTTTTTCATTAATGATTTATATATTAATGATTTTTAAGTGTAATAATTATTACATTTTATACTTGTTACAGATGAAGTTGTTTAAACAAAATCCCAAAATAAAGGTCCTCCTGAGACACAACCATCCACCCAGCCTGATTCGTCTCCTCAGGCTCAGCCACCCCACTTACAGTAGGTTCAGCCACCGCTCGGCACCAGGCTTCCCCCTAGTCACATTTTGTATGCTCAGAGGAAATGGTACGTTTATTACATGCAAGGGGAAGGGAAAGGGGAAGGAGATTGCTTAGACCTTGCCAAAGCGAGTAGCGGATGATCCAGATTATGGAGCATCATATGAGGAGGAGGGAGAGGAGGCGAGAGAGGGAGAGGGGGAGGAGGCGGAGGATGAAGATGAGATGGTGGGGAGTACATCCCCAGTTCATGTGGACCACTTAGCAGTGGGAATAAGTTTTGGTAAGAACTCATATACCTTTAAGTCATAAATTACTTATATATTTTAAAGTTGATTATAACTTCAGAAATATATAATGAATATGATTCATGTTTACGTAGGTAAAATCAGAAGAGGACGGGGGAAGACAAAGAATCTAAACCTCCAGCATATCCCTGAGAGCTTGAGAACAACAATCAGGCTTAGAACCACAGGGGAGGTGGAGAATTACCCAGGCTTCATCAGTCGAGTGAGCACAATTGTTAAGTCCATTGTGCCCATTTGCTACTGCGACTAAAGGAAGGTGCCCGCAGAGCTTAAGAGGCAATTCCTCCATTTGTTGGAGGTAATTTCATTTATAAAAGTTATTGCTTTTATAATTTTATCTTAAAATTAATATAAAGTACGATTGACATTTTAAAAAAAAAATTAATGTAGGAAAATTATGATTGGGGTGACGACCCCAATGCCTCTCAATATATTCTTAAGCATGCTGCCAAAATCCGCAGAGATTGGAGGACGGAGACCAAGAGAAATGTAATATTTTTTAAATATTTACATAGTTATTATATACATAATTTCATATATTATTTCTAAAAATTTATATTTGGTATTTAGTACTTTTTGAACTATAGTTCACCTAAGAAGGCAATGGACAATTATCCTCTTGATGTCATGCCTGACAATTAGAAGAAGGCATGCGAGCATTGGTTGGACACAAACATGGAGGTTAGTAAATGATTAAAAATTATTTTATTAATTTCATATATCTTAAATTCATAAAAAATATTCTTGTATATATCTACAGGAGCAAGCAAAAAAAAAAAGGCCAACAGGGCTAAAGTTCCACCATAGACCCATTGTTTGGGTCGAAGGAGCATCAAGATGGTCAAGAGCCATTATGTAAATGTTGAAACTACTTTTCAATTTAATATTTCTTAATTTTTAAGTTATTTTAATATAATTGTATCATTTTTATATTTTCAATTCACTACACATGATGGGTTGAAAATGACTAGGATGGATATCTATGAAGTCACTCACAGTAAGGCTGTAGGTGAGGGTACTCGTAAATGAATTCATGAGTCATACTAGGCGAAACACGTAAGTTTTCTAAACTAAAAAAATTTATAACTTTGTATATATATATTATAATAATATTTTTTAACACATTTAGGAGCAAATGGTACAAGTAATACATCCCCCCATTGACGAGACCTTCGACAGCATCCACCAGCCTTTGGATCCAGAGGAGGCATTTAGGAGAGTGATGTCATCGGAACATGGTGCTTTCATTCGTAGTGCAAGGAGGGCATACACATTATCCACCTGGTATGTGAGGAAAGGTACCGTCTCATCTAGTGTCGTCGATTAGCTGCATCAAAAGATTGACACACTATAGAGATGAGAGGAGAGGGACAAGAGAGAAGTAGAGATGAAGAATAAAATAAATGCCATGGATGATAAGCTTCAGATGCTTATAACCCTTCTTCAGAAGAAGGGTCAGTCAGAGCATCCATCTTTAACCGATCCTAGTATCTGCAGACAAGACGACGACAACTCCATGGGTGGTGCTGGTGGAGCTGGTGGCATGGGTTAGCTGCATTTTGATTTTTATCCATTTTCTTTTGTTATGTTTTTCATGTTACCTTTTTTATGTAAATATTTCATTTTCAAACTTTTTTTGTACTAGACTTTATATTTATGAAATATAAACTTCTCTTCATTTTCATTACTTGTTTTTCTATAAAGGCAAGTCTTTTAAGTTGGTTTAGTAGGTAGTTTTCATCATTTTGTAATTTGAAAAATAAAAAACCGATACATTTGCTATCGCTTATTTGAATAAGTGATGGCATATATGTGATGCTAAAAATATTTTTTTCGTCGCTTATCCTAATAACTAACGGCATATAAGGTTCGAGAGAATCACAATTCCCCTTTTATGTCGTCGTTTATTATGATAAGTGACAGCAAAAATATTTTTAGTGTCACATCTATGTCATTTCCTATTTAAATAAGCGATGATAAAAATGTTTTTGCAGTCACCTCTATGCTGTCGTTTTAAGAAAAGGGATGAAAAAAATATTTTTGCCGTCGCTTATATAAGCAACCGAAAATTTACTTAGACAATGGCGAAAATAAGGAAAGGGCACGTAAAGGTGGGAAAAGATGACTTACATATGCTGTCACTTTTGAGACAACCGGCAACAAATACAATTACCGTCGATTTTGAAATGACGATGAAATATTCAATCCGTCTGATGGTCAAATATTATTTTGATGTCGAATGTACCCTCTAACCGATGACAAATGAAATAGTGATAATAATAATAGCGTCGTTGAGTTTCGTTGGTTATTTTGAAAAACCAATGACAAAAGTAAAGTATGTTGTAGTGATAACTTTTGTTGACTTGGTGTTTTTTTGGTCTGTGTATTAATTCTAATGATGTTGCCCTGCCAACTTAGCAACACTAATAAGGTGACCACCACTACTTCCAAGCCTTCTCTAGACTTTTTTGCTTCATGGGCAACAACTTATATGAAAGGGAGATTGTTATGAACGTGGCCTCAAGACGAGTTTTTAAGACGTTTGGGAAGTGGCCCAGACGTCTGGTATTAAATTTTTGTGGCGTACGGGGTTACGTCTGCACGCATGCACGCGCAGACTCCACCCGCCGCTCTCTTCTCTCTTTTTCCCTCTCTCCTCCTGCAGGGCGCAGCTCCTTTCTCTCTCTCTCCCCGCACGGCCTTATAAGGCCCCTCACCCTCTCCCTCACCCTCATCTCCTTATCTTTCCTCTTCTCCTTCTCCCTGCCGGTGCGAGAGCGTGAGCGAGCAAGTGAGCGGCGGCAGCAGCGGCCGCGGCGAGTGTGCGGGAGGGGGTGTTGCGAGAAGAAGAAGACGCTCGACCATGAGGGCACAAGCTTGCCAGGGCAGCTAGAGACGACCAGCGGGGGAGCAACGGGCGTGGAGTGTCGCGAAGGGGCTGCTGCAGCTCGGGCAGCAGGCGGACGGAGCGCGGCACGGCCGTACGTCGTGGGCGGAGAGCGAGTCGGGCTCTAATTCTGGAAAATTTTCCATAATAAGACATATGGGATTACAACCAGACGATGGTGAAGACATCTGGAGGACTGTCCAGACGTCTGTCTGGTAAGATATTTCTATCTTCTTCCTTTTTCGCGTGTACGGCCATGCGGCCGTCCGCCGCGCCTTCGTCTGCGAACCGTCATGCTGAGAGCAGGGTGGGTGCATGCAGGTTCTGCTCGGGAGGGCGCGAGGACTCGCCATCTCACGTGAATCGGACGTCTGGCCGCAGTGCCAGACGACGGGAAGGACTTCCAGACGTCCGGGGTGACCATCGGACGTCTGTGAACTAAGCCAGACACCCCCGCAGGCTTCTGGACGTCTGAAGAACTACACAGAGCGAAGGTACACTCTGACACACATTTTAAGACATCTAGAAGAGGTTCCAGACGTCTGATTTTGGGCAGTTTTGTCATTTTCGACCCGTTTAGGGCCCGTTCGGAGTCTGTTTTTCGCGTTTCGAGTTGCGTTCTTTCTAGAATAAAATCCTCTACCCATTTAAAGTAATTATATACCGTTATGAGAAACTCCTTGTGTTTGATCCTTGTGTTAGGACTCTGTTCCATTGCAGTCTTGGGGGTTGCGGAGGCGCACGAGATTTCCAACCATGCCCCCAGTACTCCCGTTGTAGCTGGTAGAGTGGCTTTTAATTTAATTAGCATAATTTGTTATGATTGTAGAACAATTAATAGAGTCTAGGGTATTGCATGAACCCTAGGACTGAGAAACTAGATTGATTGATAGATCCTAGGGTATTGCATGAATCCTAGGACTGGAAAACTAGATTGAATGATAGATCCTGGGGTACGGCATGAATCCTAGGACTGGAAAACTAGTGCAATATATATATTGCAGTCTTGGAAAAGTGGAAAGGAAATAATAGCTGCCTGTAAATTAATAGCTGCCTGTTATGAATGAATAAATATGATTAAGAATATGGGTTGTATGAACGTAAGACTGGAACAGTAAAACCTACAATGGCCAAACAAAAAGAATACGAACCCTACGGGGAATTAGGAGTAGAACTCCTGGAAAGAGAATAGAACGGAACTGAGAAAGTGAAACGTGGAAGTGTGTTGTCTCTTGGGTACGTGGTACCAACGAATGCACACATTACCTCTTAGTGTAGAGGGGAGCTTGCTGCCCTCAGGTTGAGACCGGGGTGGGTTTGGCCACTGTACACCGACTTGCTGGCCCTCGCATACGCAGTACCGAGGAGAACTACTAGTGTAGGGAGAGCACTAGCTACCCCACAGGTCCCGGGGTTCTGCTAGCCTCCTACACCAACTTGTTAGGCCCATTAGGCAAACCAGGGTAGTCAGGCGAGGGTGCGCGGACTGTGGAGGGGTTGGACCCCTGTTACTGAGAGGGCTCTGCCCTATACTGGTTCCGTGCTGTGTTTTGAGCGCACCCGTTAACGGAAACGACTGACCGCGTGGCAGTGCGGGGTAAGTACCCGTGCGCTTATCGTGCATGCCGTAGTCACCATTATGTCTGTCAGCGACCTTGGGGTGGTTGACTGAGGGTAGGACCACCACGGGGGACTCTACCGGCTAGGAGAGCACCACGTGTTACTTCTACTTTTCGGAAAAGACTGCAATCAAGATCGTTCCCACGAGGAACATTCGAGATCAAGTGAAGGATCTGAGGAATAGATAAATCGTGAAATAATAGAAAGACGTAATTAAAGAAAGTAAAAATATAATAGCTACTGTACACTCTACTGCTTCTTTAGTTTTTAGCTGCCACTCTACTTAGCGTTTTGCTGACGTGTTACACTCGTTACTTTTCAGGACCAGGTGTTGAGCAGCCAGGGTCAGCGGCTGCAGAGGACGCTGGGCTGAGTAGGGTCCAGTAGCGTTACCCGCAGTTCTTGTTGTACTTTCTGCCGCTGTAGTGAGTAGTTTCCTTATTACTCCTTGTACTTCTTTATTGTAAACTTCATGTTATGTACATATTTGTTGTTCTACTATTGTGGTAGTGTATACTGTAGTAGTTCCTTTTCTTACTGCTGTATTTTGTTACTGCTAGTTATATTCATGCTGAATGTGGTTTATTTTACTGCTCTTTTGGTTACTTCCTCGTTGGACAACTAGGTCTTGGGATTAGTCGAGTCGGTCCGATTCTCGTGTCTCGTAGGGACTCAGGAATCGGGTCGTTACAAGATGGTATTAGTGCAAGGTCGTCCTGAGAAGTGAATCAACTAACTGGAAAATAACCAATTCACATGTCTGTAACTAGAGTAGCCACCAAAACATATCTTTTGACATGAGTTCTTAGACATTTTCGTTAGATATCGTTCTGTATTGACGTGTTTCCGCTTTGTTTTGCATCTCCTTACAGGAGATGCCTCGTCGCGGGACTAGCGAGGCGGGCTGCGGGCGCGGCCGAGGACGAGGTCAGCGAGGTGGGCGTGTTGCTGTCGATGCCTCAGTGGATAGCCACTGCTCCCGGGCATTCAGGCCCAGGACCTCGCCCAGCTGATATGGGATATTGTGCGAGAGGAGCTCCACCCACCGCCCCGAGCACCTCTCCCTGGGGTTGCGGAGGGGGAGTCCTCTGTGGGACCACACGACGGACGCGGTGCTGGACACGGGGGAGGGGATGGGCCGCCACTGCTCCCACCTTCCTCCGACACTTCTGTGCATGAGGCACCTTTGCCTGGAGGTGCACCAGCATCTCCACCGCAGCGCCACTTCGAGCTCTTCGGGAAGTTCCGGAAGCTGAAGCCCCCCTCCTTCAAGGGGGATGAGGACCCGACCGAGGCAGAGGACTGGCTCGAGCAGCTTGAGAAAATTTTCGACACCCTTCGCCCCCCGGTGGAGTACCGCGTGGCCTTTGCCACGTACCAGCTGGAGAGTGTGACACATAGGTGGTGGAGGGCGGTCAGGGGACAGGAGAGGGACGAGCCGACCTGGGATCAGTTCGTCACCCTCTTCTGCGAGCAGTACTTTCCCCGAACATGACAGGACCAGAGGAGGCGGGACTTCCACACTCTCCGCCAGGGGACGATGATCGTGAGCGCATACCGCACGCGTTTTCTGGAGTTGTCCCGCTTTGCAGCGACAACGGTAGCCACCGAGGAGGAGCACCTTTGGAGGTTCATCGAGGGGCTCTGGCCTGTGATTCGGGGGTATGTCAAACCCCTGAAGCTGCCTATGTTTTCAAGGGTGGTGGAGGCAGCTATGACCTACGAGGAGACCAACCTGTCCGCACGAGACACTGACGGTGGGCGGAAGAGGCCCTTCCAGCCAGACTTTTCACAGGGCCAGCGAGAGAGGAGACACGTGGAGTCCGCAGGAGAGCCGTCATGTTTTGCAGGGCCATCAGTGGCCTTTGGGGGCCCTCGACAGGGGCCAGTCGCCAGCACCGGACCCACTGAGGGCGGGAGTCGGGTTCCCCTCTGCTACCAGTGTGGCCAGTCGGGCCACATCAGGAGGGACTGCCCGTCTAGGGTAGGAGGTCAGCAGATACTTCCCACGCCGAGCACTGGAGGGCTCACAGGAGGCCACAGTTCCCAGACGCGAGGAGGAGGACAGCAGTCACGAGGAGGGTACAGGCCAGCACCTACCCGTCCGACGCAGAGTGTGGCTGCTTCGTCCGCACCTAGAGCTGAGGGGCGTATCAACGCCCTGACACACAGGGATGCCAGAGCTTCGGGATCGGTGGTGGTAGGTATGGTTTCAGTTTTCGGCAGACTCGTTTACATACTTTTCGATTCTAGCGCTACTCACTCGTTTGTCGCAGCCAGTTTCGCAGTTAGTTTGGGCCAGGACTATACGCTGTTAGAGAACCCATTCGTAATCATAGGTCTGAGTGGTCAGCTATTTGTGGCTGAGGAGGTGTACACGGGTTGCGAGGTCAGTGTCGGGGGACATAGCCTGCCAGCTGACCTGATTATGATACAGATGGAGGACTTTGGCGTAATTCTGGGGATGGACTGGCTGTCCGCTTACCACGCTTTGGTGGACTGTTTTGAGAGGAAGATCGTCTTCTCCATACCAGAGTTGCCTTCTTTCGAGTTTCACGGATAGCCAGTGGACGGAGGCTTCAGGTGCATTTCGACACTTCGGGCGACGAGATTTTTGAGCCAGGGGTGTGAGGGCTTCCTAGCTTGTGTGGTGGCAGAGCCCAGCCCTGTGGCAGACTTCCAGAGCATCCCGGTGGTCAGAGAGTACCCTGACGTGTTCCCAGACGAGTTACCAGGACTACCGCCCGAGCGTGAGATCGAGTTTGAGATCTCACTAGTACCAGGGACCAACCCCATCTCCAGCGCACCATACCGAATGGCACCGCTTGAGCTACGAGAGCTCAAGTCTCAGTTGCAGGATCTTTTGGAGAAGGGCTTGGTGAGGCCCAGTGCATCTCCCTGGGGAGTCCCGGTACTGTTTGTGAAGAAAAAGGATGGTACCCTACGCCTTTGTGTGGACTACCGACAGCTGAATAGGGTCACCATCAAGAACAGATATCCGCTGCTGAGGATTGATGACTTGTTTGATCAGTTGCGAGGTGCCACGATGTTCTCCAAGATCGACTTGAGGTCTGGATACCACCAGTTGAGGATCAGGGAGGCAGACGTCTCCAAGACAGCTTTCCGCACCCGGTACGGACACTATGAGTTTTTTGGTCATGCCGTTTGGGATGACCAATGCCCCCGGTGCTTTCATGGACATGATGAACCGGGTGTTTAGGCTGTACTTGGACCAGTTCGTGGTGGTATTCATTGACGATGTACTCATCTATTCTCGACATCAGACGCAGCACGGACAGCACTTGCAGATGGTTCTGGACACACTGAGACGACGTTGGCTGTATGCCAAATACAGCAAGTGCGAGTTCTGGTTGGGGGAGGTGACCTTCTTAGGTCATGTGATCTCTGGGGTCGGCCTGGCGGTGGACCCAACCAAGGTCGAGGCAGTGCTCAGGTGGGAGAGACCGCGTTCAGTCACTGAGATTCGCAGTTTCCTGGGACTGGCAGGCTAGTACAGACGGTTCATCAGGGGCTTTTCACAGATTGCGCGTCCTATGACACAGTTGACCCGGAAGGACGTGCCCTTCGCTTGGACAGACGCCTACGAGGCGTGTTTTCAGGAGCTGAAGGAGAGGTTGACTTCGGCTCCCGTGCTCACCATCCCTGACAGTAGTGGCGGGTTCGTTGTGTACACGGATGCCTCCTTGCAGGGGTTAGGGGGTGTGCTCATGCAGAGGGGTCACGTTGTCGCTTACGCTTCGCGGCAACTGAAGCCCCATGAGCATACCTAACCTACCCACGACCTGGAGCTGGCAGCTGTTGTCTTCGCACTGAAGACCTGGAGGCACTACTTGTACGGTGAGACCTTTGAGATTTTCATAGATCACAATAGCCTCAGATACATTTTTGATCAGAAGGAGCTCAACATGAGACAGAGACGTTGGTTGGAGCTCCTGAAGGACTATGACTGCAGCATTTCCTACCACCCGGGAAAGGCCAACGTGGTGGCTAACGCCTTGAGTCGAAAGGTGCCTACACACTTGGCCAGTTTACAGTTACAGAGTTGGAGCCTTTTGGAGGAGGTGGGCAGTTGGCGACCCCTAGAGTTACGGGGGCACTGTGGGGCAGTGACTGTGACACGACAGACTAGACCAGATGGCCGATCCGTACTTGCAGTCCTTACTCGACAGAGTACTGTCAGGAGACCCAGGGGACTTCTCTTTCACAGACCAGGTACTGCACCTGAGGGGATGGTTGTGCGTTCCTAGAGACGAGGAGCTGTTGAGAGAGCTCCTGACTGAGGCACACGGTTCCAGATTCACCATACATCCAGGAAACACGAAGATGTACCACGACTTGAGACGCAAGTTTTGGTGGAGGGGGATGAAGCGGGATGTGGGTGAATTCGTGCAGCAGTGCTTAGTGTGCTAGCAAGTGAAAGCCGAGCATCAGAGGCCTGTAGGGCCGCTACAGCCGCTTCCAGTGCCAGAGTGGAAGTGGGAGAGCATCACCATGGACTTGGTGGTGGGCTTCCCTGTTCCAGTGAGGACACGATGCAGTCTGGGTAATTATGGATAGACTTACGAAGACGGCACGATTCTTGTCGATCCGAGTCACTTTGGGACCAGCACAGTTGGCAGAGAGGTATATCCGCGACGTGGTACGACTACACGGAGTTTCGTGGGAGATCGTATCCGACCGGGATACCTGCTTTACGTCCCAGTTTTGGACTGAGTCTCAGCAGGCCCTGGGGACGCGGTTGAGATTTAGTACCGCTTACTACCCCCAGACGGACGGACAGTCTGAGCGCACGATACAGACACTTGAGGACCTTTTGCGTGCCTGTGTACTGGACTGGAGGGGCTCTTGGGAGGAGCACCTGCCCCTGGCGGAGTTTGCATACAACAACAACTATCACTCGAGCATCGGCATGGCTCCCTACGAGGCTCTATACGGACGGAGGTGTACGGCACCCTTGAGTTGGGTTGAGGTGGGGACCAATTGGGAGGTTGGCCCTAGGTTGATCCGACAGAGTCAGGAAGTAGTCGAATAGATCCACAGGCGACTCCGTACTGTCAGGAGCAGGCAGAAGAGCTATGCGGATCGGAGACGCAGAGAGGTGCTGTTTGAGGTTGGGGACCACGTCTTCCTTCGTGTTTCTCCCATGAAAGGCCTGCAGTGGTTTGGGGTGAGAGGGAAGCTCGCGCCGAGGTTCGTGGGGCCCTTTGAGGTCCTGGAGTGGGTTGGACCCATTGCTTACAGACTTGCCCTCCCTCCTCAGCTTTCTGGTGTGCACGACGTGTTCCACGTGTCCAACCTCAGGAAGTACGTAGCCGAACCCAGTCATGTACTGAGTCACGAAAGCGTCGAGGTGGGCGACGACCTGACCTACCCCGAGCGGCCAGAGTAGATTCTTGACCGAGCCGTCCGCAGTTTGAGACGAAAGCAAGTACCCCTGGTGAAGGTTTTGTGGAGGAGCCAACGGTACGAGGAGACTACCTGGGAGCATGAGGCGGCAATGCGGGAGCAGTACCCGAAGCTCTTCGCGGGTACGTCTTTTCGGACCGGTTTCGGTCCTCTTTGAGTTTGTTATGTTTTATATGTCGTTCTTTTCGCACCCTAGTTAGCGCGAGTTTCGGGGACGAAACTTCCTTTGAGTTTGTTATATTGTTACGAACGTGGCCTCAAGATGGGTTTTTAAGACGTCTGGGAAGTGGCCCAGACATTTGACCAGACATCTGGAACCCTTTCCAGACGTCTGGTATTAAATTTTTGTGGCGTACGGGGTTGCGTCTGTGCGCATGCGCGCGCAGACTGCACCCGCCGCTCTCTTCTCTCTTTTTCCCTCTCTCCTCCTGTAGGGCGCAGCTCCTTTCTCTCTCTCTCCCCGCGCGGCCTTATAAGGCCCCTCGCCCTCTCCCTCACCCTCATCTCCTCAGCTTTCCTCTTCTCCTTCTCCCTGCCGGTGTGAGAGCGCGAGAGAGCAAGTGAGCGGCGGCAGCAGCGGCCGCGACGAGTGTGCGGGAGGGGGTGTTGCGAGAAGAAGAGACGATCGACCGTAAGGGCTCGAGCTTGTCGGGGCAGCTAGAGCCGGCCGGCGGGGGAGCAGCGGGCGTGGAGTGTCGCGGAGGGGCTGCTACAGCTCGGGCAGCAAGAGGATGGAGCGTGGCGCGACCGTGCGTCGCGGGCGGAGAGTGAGTCGAGCTCTGATTCTGGAAAATTTTCCAGAATCAGACGTCTGGGATTACGACCAGACGACGGTGAAGATGTCTGGAGAATTGTCCAGACGTCTGTCCGGTAAGATATTTCTATCTTCTTCCTTTTTCGCGTGTACGGCCATGCGGCCATCCGCCGCACCTTCGTCTGCGAACCGTCGTGCTGAGAACAAGGTGGGTGCGTGCAGGTTCTGCTCGAGAGGGCACGAGGACTCGCTATCCCACGTGAATCGGACGTCTGGCCGTAGTGCCAGACGACGAGAAGGACTTCCAGACGTCCGGGGTGACCATCGGACGTCTGTGAACTAAGCCAGATGCCCCCGCAGGCTTCTGGACGTCTGAAGGACTACACAGAGTGAAGGTACACTCTGACACACATTTTAAGACGTTTGGAAGAGGTTCCAGATGTCTGATTTTGGGCAGTTTCGTTGTTTTCGACCTGTTTAGGGCTCGTTCGGAGTTCATTTTTCACGTTTCGAGTTGCGTTCTTTCCAGAATAAAATCCTCTACCCATTTACAGTAATTATATACCATTCTGAGAAACTCCTTGTGTTTGATCCTTGTGTTAGGACCCCGTTCCATTGTAGTCTTGAGGGTTGCGGAGGTGCGCGGGATTTCCAACCACGCCCCCAGTACTTCCGTTGTAGCTGGTAGAGTGGCTTTTAATTTAATTAGCATAATTTGTTACAATTGTAGAACATTTAATAGAGTCTAGGGTATTGCATGAACCCTAGGACTGAGAAACTGGATTGATTGATAGATCCTAGGGTATTGCATGAATCCTAGGACTGGAAAACTAGATTGAATGATAGATCCTAGGGTACAGCATGAATCCTAGGACTGGAAAACTAGTGGAATATATATATTGTAGTCTTGGAAAAGTGGAAAGGAAATAGTAGCTGCCTGTAAATTAATAGCTGCCTGTTATGAATGAATAAATATGATTAAGAATATGGGTTGTATGAACGTAAGACTAGAACAGTGAAACCTACAATGGCCAAACAAAAAGAATACGAACCCTACGGGGAATTAGGAGTAGAACTCCTGGAAAGAGAATAGAACGGAACTGAGAAAGTGAAACGTGGAAGTGTGTTGTCTCTTGGGTACGTGGTACCAATGAGAGCACACATTACCTCTTAGTGTAGAGGGGAGCTTGCCGCCCTCAGGTTGAGACTGGGGTGGGTTTGGCTACTGTACACCGACTTGCTGGCCCTCGCGTACGCAGTACCGAGGAGAGCTACTAGTGTAGGGAGAGCACTAGCTACCCCACGGGCAAACCAGGGTAGTCAGGGGAGGGTGCGCGGACTATGGAGGGGTTGGACCCCTGTTACTGAGAGGGCTCTGCCCTATACTGGTTCCGTGCTATGTTTTGAGCTCACCCGTTAACGGAAACGACTGACCGCGTGCCAGTGTGGGGTAGCTACCCGTGCGCTTATCGCGGGTGCTGTAGTCACCGTTACGTTTGTTAGCGACCTTGGGGTGGTTGACTGAGGGTAGGGCCACCACGGGGGACTCTCCCGGCCAGGAGAGCACCACGTGTTACTTCTACTTTTCGGAAAAGACTGCAATCAAGATCGTTCCCACGAGGAACATTCGAGATCAAGTGAAGGATCTGAGGAATAGATAAATCGTGAAATAATAGAAAGACGTAATTAAAGAAAGTAAAAATATAACAGCTACTGTACACTCTACTGCTTCTTTAGTTTTTAGCTGTCACTCTACTCAGCGTTTCACTAACGTGTTACACTCGTTACTTTTCAGGACTAGGTGTTGAGCAGCCAGGGTCAGCGGCTGCAGAGGATGCTGGGCTGAGTAGGGTCCAGTAGCGTTACCTGCAGTTCATGTTGTACTTTCTGCCACTGTAGTGAGTAGTTTCCTTGTTACTCCTTGTACTTCTTTATTGTAAACTTCATGTTATGTACATATTTGTTGTTCTACTGTTGTGGTAGTGTATACTGTAGTAGTTCCTTTTCTTACTGCTGTATTTTGTTACTGCCAGTTATATTCATGCTGAATGTGGTTTATTTTACTTCTCTTTTGGTTACTTCCTCGTTGGACGACTAGGTCTTGGGATTAGTCGAGTTGGTCCGATTCTCATGTCTCGTAGGGACTCGGGAATCGGGTTGTTACAGAGATGATTGTTGATCAAAAGTCTATGTGGCCATGGTTAAGAGAACAAATAAATCATCAACAAATAGAAATGAGATAATCTATGAATGCAGTTATATATCCGCTGACGAATTTGTTATTTCAGGATCATGTTAACATGGAATTTATTTTTTTGATGACCTAGAACCTTTTGGGAAAATCGAGGAGGAATTGGGGAGCATTTCAATGCATACCAATTAATCAAGTAACTAAAATAATTTTTTTTTAATAGATTGAGTCAACTAGTAACTAGATAAGGAGCATGACTATAAACTTAAAACCAATGTAATGAAATAGGTAACTTAAGTAAGCTAACCTTTTGAGCCCTACTCATAGACATCTCTTTCATCTACCTTTAGGTTTCTGTATCTTAAAAAAGTGATTAACACAAACTATTCATGTTTCATAAATAAATTAACATGAACTAACATGTGTACATTGGAATCAAACCTCCCATTTTTGTGTTTGCAATAAAGAAATTTATCAAACACAAAGATTAAAAAATGGATGCTTTAACTTAGGACCAAAAAAAAGGATGCACTAGTTGGGAATCGAACCCAGGTCCATACCATGGAAGGGTACAATTCTACCACTAAACCACTGTTGCTATTCATGTTTCAAGAACCTAAATTAACACAAACTAGGAGGGGTCAGAAAATGAATAATCTTGAAGTCATTTCTAATAATTTCAAAATAATAATGATAGAAAGCTTCAATATTGAAGGAAATGATATGGGAAAAGAGTATTTGACTCTTGCAAAATTCTGAACTATGATAAACAAAAGCCTAAACATTTGCCATCAACACCATACCAAATTGGATAAAAAATGAGGTGATAAGCTTAAGGTGCTAATATAAGCATTAGGAATAGTACCATTAAATCTGGCTTCCCTTTGACTTCAGACTCTTGTATGGAGAGAAAAGAGCAAACATCATTTTAGAATCATATATTTAATTAATCATGTAAACAAGCATGCAAACCAGGCATGAAAGTTAACTGGATTGTCAGGTAATAACAAGAAATCTGAATATGGTTGCTTTGCATGATTATATTGAATGAATGAAGAAATGGAATAAGGATAATTTGGAACTGTATGAACTGACTTGAGGAGTATGCAAGTAAATGTAAGAGTTTTCTGTTGCAGGATTATGGTCTTCAACACCTTTGCTCTAGTCATAACAAACTTGTAAAAGTAACCAATAAAGGAATAATTGAATCTAAAGGACGTGAATTCAATTTGAATGATTGAAACAGTTTTCGAGTGTTCACAGGAACTCCATCTTGGTTATATTACAACTTGCATATACCTAATAATATGTTCATCAACAAGCAATGCATTGATAATGAGTTTCCAAAAGAACATTTTGATTCTATCTTGGATTTTGGAATTTCGGATTTTCCTAAGAAATTTTTGAGCAATGCATAAATGATATTGCAGATTACTCAACTTTCATGATTTTGGTCAACTTTCCTCATATTGTAGATTACTCAAAATTTTAGTCATATTCCAAATTTTCCTGAGCAATGCATTGATAATGATATTGTAGGTTCTAGTTGGTGAAAATTTGAGCATCATCTGTTGCTACCTTAATGGGGAGCTGAGTTGCAGAATTTCAAGCTAATTTCTAGAGATGCAATAGGTTGTAGGCAGGCTAAAGAGTAAGAGCTTTTTCCCTTTAGTTATGCCTCGAGATCAAGGAACTGAATACCTATTTGTGGGTTTTTGGATCTAATAAAAGAAGTAAAATAACCTCAACAACTATAATATGATGGATTTATGTCCCAAAATAGGGGGTTTGGTTGGTTAACTTTGAGTCTTATTATTTGGACTGTGAGCAACTAAAAAATACTAGCAATCAAACTTATCGATAGCAATCAACTTCATAAATAGGGGGTTTGACTGTGATTTCCAACAAATCAAACTACATAACAGTAATCAACTCTTTTTTTTACAGTCAAGGGAATCCATTTTAACTTATCTACAATAATATATTTGATTTCCAACATATCAAACTTCATAACAGCAATCCATTTTATTTTTACTGGCAAGGGAAAGATGGTGGAGTGCCTCCTGTCAAGTTGCCAAATGATCACCAACGTGGGTCTGATGTGGGGTGCCAAGTCAAAGAGAATGCTGATGGAGGGGGCAAAGAAAGAAAGGATGTGGAAAAGGGGAGGAAAGATGGCTATCACATTAATCAAGAATGGAGAGAAAAGATCAGTTCTAATGTCTTCTATTCAAAACAATGGTTCATTTTGTTCGGAGCTTAATCTGAGTGGAATTTGTGTAGATGTAGTCAACTTTGTAGTAGCATTAGTATAAATTCATAGGTAAGCATGCAATATAGAAATGTTTTAATGGAATTTATATAAAATCCTAAAATATATATGAGAAATACAATATAGTATCACTTAACCTTTACCTAAAATATAAATTCACAAGTAATAATGCATTTGTTGTTGAAAAAGCCATACATGTATGCCTGCAAATAGATAAAAGAAGTTTATTACCGCAAATGATAAATAAATGCAAGAATATAAATGCTTTTTTTATATTCTTTTTTTTCAAAAAAGGAGCTTACTACATTCTTTAAATCAACAACGAAAAGTTTTTTCAAAGGAAATTCAAGAGAGGAAGCCAGCTCCTCAATCTTCTATCTTACTTCTCCATCAGGAATATATTAATCATGAACAAAATAATTAAACTTTGATGTGCATTGCAAGCAAATTTTAAACAATCATCATATAAGAAGTAAGCTTACAAAAATCCAAAATGACATAAGCATTACATTCTAAGCTATAGGATAGCATATGACTTACAGGAGTGAATTTATTGAGTAGTGGAGCTATTAAGATCGGATATAGCGTTATCATTAGAACAAATATCACAAACATAAAAGCCCACAAATAGGTTGCCAGATAAGGGCCACCCTTCTGCAAAGATATAAGCCTTTTATGTATAAAGGAAAAACTTAAATGTTTATGAATTAGCTAAACAACATAAAAATGCAAATGTATTAGAAATGACCTCTCAAACAGCTCCAGAGATAGGCTAGTAAGCATCCATTACTTGAACTATATAAATGATTGTAGCAACTATTGGAAGTCCTATTATAACCGTAAGCATCATTGCTTTCACCAAGTCCCTGAAGAATAACCATATTGTTTTCTACATAGGAGAAAAAAGTAAAAAAGTGAACTATTGGAAGATGCTGTGCTAAAGGGAAGAATTACAAGATGCAAAAAAGTGCCTAAAGCTGCTATCCTATCATAGCTTGTTCAGTAAAACAACAATTTCAACAAAGGATAATGTTTGGGTTGCTCATGAAGATAAAGAGGAAATTCTTCAATTCTCAGAAGTTTGTAATGATTGAGAAGTTTGTGATGCACTTATTAGGGGTTTAACTTATGTAAATTATTAAGTACAAATCTACTGACAGATTCAAGACAAGAATGGTTGAAAATTGGTTTGCTTAGAAGTATGTGATAGGTTACCTTGAGGTGATTGCACTAATAATAAAGATGAATTCTATGAGTGTCTAAGTTTATGCAGTTTAATATTTCCAGCAAATTCATCACTTGGAAGTAAAAATGTGTTCCCTGACAAAAGATTGCATGGAAAACACTATATGTAGATTTCATATCATAATATGATCATCTCCATGACAATAAGGATGAGATTGGTAGACTCAACAATGAACTAGAAAATGGATTTGAAATGAAACTTTAGGGAAGATTTAAAACCTTCCATAATGTTAAGTTACCTGAATCCGCTACAAAAAGAAAACAATGCCATTGAACACCATATATTGTACCATATCCTCAGATTCCTTGTCAGAGTCCTCGTATAAACCAAATCCCGATGTCTGCACCCCATCTTCAGGAAGTGCAGCCAATTTTTTTGCTCCTTCTGCTTCCTTTAATTACCTAAACCTAATAATTGTATTTACCAAATAAGTGAGAAAATGGATCGGTTGCAAGGAAAAGTTAGATAAGGTTAAAGGAGAATCGATACCTTTCACCAGTTCCTACAGGCTAAGAAGATGGTTGTTTGGCTTGCCCAGCATAGATGATTCCACCTCCATCTTTGCTAATAACAGGCTGTGCTCCTCCTAGTTTCTGAAGCCATACTTATTGTATTGTACTTAGTACATTGTTTGTGAACCTAAAAGAGTGATGAATCCCTATATTATGATGAAGCAAATAGGCAAATTTTTCAAGGGATGATCAGAAAATCAACTATTAAGCAGTTTTCCTAGAAATTGCTAAAAGCACAAAAGCAATAACAAGATCGCTGTCAGTGATGGCAACACCTCTATCTTCATCGGCATGTTCAGCATATTCCAAAACCTTATTCATCATCTCCACAACCCACCAAGTAAGGGGAAATGGATTCATGGAGTCGATTCAAAAAAAAAGAAAAGGATTCATGGAGTCAGCGCAAGAGGATTGTGCATTGCAGGCAAAGAGAGGGTAGTCCAATTTACTCCAAATTCCACCTCTTTAGATTGGAAAGGAGAAGAGTGAGAACGAACTTCAGAAGAATAATAAGCAAATTTATTTATATCCCAGAAAAGCAAAAACACCCCACCATCATGGTAAAATGAGATCATCTTCCTTCTATTTCCTTGCTCTTTTTTCACAAATAACATAGAATCTATCTCAGTTTTTTATATAGATTTGACAGAGATCACTGTGTTATAGTGGCGTATGGTTTCTCACTCTCTAACTCTTCACTGAAAATCTCCTGTAGGGTACTGATAATTACTCTTGGCTATTGCAGCATTCCATTGATACCCCACATAAATATCTGGCTGCTGTTAAAATTTATATAAAAGTGGAATAAAATAAATATAAAGTAAAGCATCACAATAAAAAAACTTGGGTTTATGTTAAAATCACTCCCATGAAGAGAGGAGAGAATTACAGGAGAAGTGCTCCTATGGGTGTAATCTTTGAATATTCTTCTCAAAGATAAATAGGGATACAAGGGCCCTCTTATAGGCCACCACACACCTTTCCCTTTTCCTACTTCAGTATGTAGGACTAAACATTACCCAACTACAACATCATCTCTCTCAACAGTTACCATGTACAATCCTACTTACCTTTTTTCCTACTGGCCCCACATGAAGAGTCCTTGAGGTTCTCAATTATCACGCAGAAATGCCCCAATATAACCATGAGTTCAACATCACAACATTTTCACCACCATCCACACCTCACCTTCTCAAGCTCTAACCATCATCTCTCTAACATGCTTCTCTTCTAATATACTCTACATGTTTCCAGCAGGGGAGGTTTCCTTTCCACTCCAATGATGTTTTCTCAGTCATTTTATTGAAGGCAAAAAGTAGCAGTTTGTGTGATTCTTGTGATGTCTAGAGAGATGGTTAATGCCAAATCCCTATTCATGCTAGCACATGCAAGTCTAACTAGGAAGACTACATTATAAACTTGAAATCATTTCTTGTCATTGTCAGTTGCTATGAAAAGAACCATACTTCTAACTTATTCTAGTCAAAACTCAAAAGTTGGGAGGAGAGGACGAAAAGATAGGAAGCAATGCAAAAAAAATCGACAACAACTATATGCCAATGCCTCGATTATTTAATATTTGGAGTTTGTTACTGCCACTTTGCTAACCATTGGGCTCACTTGCCAATCATTCAATTTTCTAGTCTTAAGAATTTGCCTCCAAAAATTAGCAGGTGCCTCCACCATGCATACCTTCCCAAGTAGTGAAACATGTTTGAAATCAAAATATAGAGCTGGTATGACAAGTCTGACAAGAATATTGAGCAAACAACGCCAAGGAAAAATCATGGTGGACAAACCTTTCCAGATTTGAAGTGGAAGTTGCACATCTAATAGCAAGCTTTGCCATGTCTCATTTAAGCCATTTTAAAAATTGATAATTGGTGTTGGTTTCTACAATTATTTTCATAAATTTTTGAAAAATAAAAAAATATTGAATAGATGAATACCAGAAGAAATGTGTAAAAAAAAAGTCATGCATGTATGATATTCTCATATAAGCTATAACTGTCACTTAACATATAATTATGGTAAAAGTGAAATCATCCACAAAATAACTAGGAAAAGAAAATTGCAAGATTTACCAACAATAAATAGATAATCCCCATGGTATTGATAGGGCAAAGTATCCAATCATCAATGGAAGGAACTTGAAAATAAGAAGTGTATTTTTGGCAGCTGGATCATTAGTCTGCCTATAATGAATCCATGAATTCCAATGTTTTCCTTAACTCTTAGTAGTCATATAAAACAAAATTTTAGGAATTACAAGAAGGGACCTTACTTGTGGGGGTTTCATAATCTCCATGGAGATATATTGAGAAGTAACAAGAAGTACAGGTAAAACAAGATATGCAACTGTATTAGACCAGCCCAATGGTGGATGACCATCCTGCAAAATATGTTGAAAGTAAGAATTTAACCACATAACAAGGAGCAAATTTATTATGAAAGAAACTATTAATGAGAGTGTGGAATTCCTCACATAACTAACAAAAAAGAATAGCTCTACTTTACCACAAAAGGTATGAGACATGATATCCCAGCACCACTCTGTCGAGCAACCCCTACATGAGGCAAAAATAGCCATCGAATGCTTAAATCAAGAATGATGCATCTTCATACACATATTTACAAATGTTGCAGTGAGTTGATTTTGGATTCTTCCCTCTTTCTCAAAATACAACATTCACCAAAATGATATACAAATAAGGAGGAAATCTACACTTGCAACATTTCAACTTCATTTGCTACATTTGAAAGAGCTTGATATAATCTAATCTAGACAGGTATGGTGGCCAAAATGGGAAAGCATCCTGCCAAGGAATCAACAAAAAAGGGAGTGTCAAAACATTTTAGCCTATATTGTGATGATTGGGATAAACAAGAGTTTATCATGTGAACAACATCAATTTAACTAAAATTGCATAAAGTGGCAATGGCAACAAGCTTTCAAATGATAAATCACCAGCTAATGGATTAACTCTGACTTGCCTATATAAGCGAGATGTCTCAAGTTGGATCCGTTCCTGCATCAAAATATTGGAAACATTAGAAAGCAAGAAGTCTTGGTTTTAAGGTTCTTCGGACTGGATTTGTTGAGCAGAGAAAAAAATGAAGAAATAAGATAGCATAAAATTGACAGAAAGTACAATGATTTGAGATGACAAGAACTTCAATTTCAAGTTGGAGACAAGGTATTTGTAGAAGTGTGATGAGAGACTCATCGTGATCTCTAATTACCCCTAATTAACTAGTCTTCCTAGTTAATTAGCTAAGGATATGAATATATAAGGGTTAATTATAAAATAAGGGATATTTAGTAAAGGACCTTAAAATAAGTTAAAAATGATATTTTAACATTCAATTAATATTATTAGCAATCTAATTAATAATTGGACTCCAAATCTTATTAATCATTCCCTTAATTAACAAGTTAAGTAACTTAAACATAATATATACCTAAGTATATAATAACTTAAGTAATTTTAATTAATCTAATAAATTAACTTAAAAAGGTCAAAAATGTAAATTCAAGCTGAAAACATAATAGTTATCTTATTTACTAACATATATAAAAAGTTGAAAAAGATCTAAGTTAAAATAAACCTTTAAAACCTGGGTTTACATTTTGGTCCTTAAAATTCATCGCAATCAGGTCCTTAATTTTCATATAGGTCCTTAAGTTTAACTGTACATAGGTCGTTGTTCCTTTCTTCTTCTTCTCCTTCAGCCGATTGAACGACTGACGACGGAGAGTGACACCACCGCGCGATCACTGCCCTGCAGACATCATTCTTCCTTCTCCAAGCTCTTGGAGCTTGCGCTCACCACTCCATGTTCATCCATCGGTCCAGATTACTCTGAAATCCTAATTTCTGGTGGGAGTTAACCTCCCCGTCATCGAAGACGATGCTGGAGGTTAAGCTCCCCAAGCTTCTTCTTCCTCCAAACTCCACCGTCTTCTTCGTCGCCATCCAGTATAAATACTCCCTCACCCCCTCGATTTCTCTCAAGTTGGCTCCCTTCCCTCTTCTTCACTGCAGCCGACTTCGATAGGCTACTCTCTCCGCAACTCCGGCAACTCCCCATTTCATCTTCTGACTTCTTCCATCCATCCTGATCAGTTGAGGAGATTCGCCGAGGTCAACTGCATCTCTAGATAAAGGCGACGACCAAGGATATTCTCTGCTCCATCCAAACTTGCCCACCGGAGATTCTTCTTAAACCCTCTGATTTTGTCTTCCGCTATGAGCTATCGGAGGAATCCCATTGACCTCTTCATCCAGGTAATAGTAGATAGGAGTAGGAGTAGGAGTAGGATAGTTTAGTTAGTTAGATAGTTAGATTAGAGTAATTTTAGAATTTCCAGAGTTCGTCTTCTTCGACTCTGGCGAGTTCCTTGAGCTAGCTTGAGCCATAATTTTGTCTTTTTAAGCCACTGATCACCTTCTTCTATCACTCATGACCATTTCTAATCCATTAAAACACTAAATTGATCACTGTTTCGCCTAATTGATCTTCACCTTCACAGACACTGTCGCTGTCCATGGCAACAGTATCTGAGCCTAGATCCAACTCCATAGGGTCCTCCATCACCTATTCACAACCTAAGGACCTTGTTTTACACTTAAATTTGAATAATTACCACCTATAATCTAAATGCCCAATTTTTAAATAAGCTCCTGAGCTTGCTGTCAATGGTGGCTCAGGAGTAGTTGAATCCCTTAATTATCTATATATTTATCATCGCAATTACCTTTAGACTTGTCTCATCCACTCTTCTGAGTGGAAGACCAAGTCTTGTGCTTCAATCCATTAAAAATCCATTTGAACTGAATTCACTGCTAATTCTGAATTCCAATGATCAATTAAGGAATTTAATGAGTTCCTGAGGTTCCTTGCAACCTCAAGAACCTTTTTAAATAAAAAATGGCACAGATTCATCTTTTCTGCACACAATTTGTATTTTTCTAGACTCACCGGAGCTCCGGCGTGCTCCGATGATGTAAAACTTGGTGATAAGCTCTAGATTGATGAATTGAGGTTCACTGATCATGTTGAGATTGTTTCTTTGAGATTTTGGTGACTGGAGCTTGAGTTAGACATTCATCTTCTCCAACTCCGGTAGAGTTGGAGAAGTCTGACAGATAGTTGTAAGTTACGATTAATAGGTTTAAAAGCTTCAATGTAGTGCACTCAAGTCATTTCTATGTTTAAATTAGTGTAACAACCTCTGGATTGTTCTGACGAACAAACCACTTTAAGAGCTCAGGCGATGAGCCTGAAACCCTAAAATCCCAAGTTCAAACACCTATTGAAGGGTCTGAGTAGGTTTCTGAGGTTGAAAGGATGTTGTTTAAGGCTTTAATTCCCTGTGAAAAGGTTTAAAATAGAAAGTCAAAATTTGAGGCTTTCCAGTCAACTCTGAGTTTGATTCTTCAATTCTGGATTCAATCTGATGTGTTGATAAGTCTAAATAGATTCTGAGATGTCTGTGAATGATTTTAGAATGATTTTATTGAGCTTAGACCTGTAGCTTTGTTGGAATTCAATTACTGTCAGTTTGGGTTATTCTTGAACCCAAACTGACGATAGTAGATTTTGGATGAATTTTGAAGTTGAATCCTGCCCAGACAAGCTTATAATGATCCTTAGAAGCTATCCCAATCAATTAGAAATGTCCTTTGTGTCTGTTGTACCTTTCTTCATCTGAAATTCCTCTTCCTGAAGCTTTCAAAGAAGCTTCAAGCTTCTCTGTGCACCTGAAGCTTTTGAGAGCTTGAAACCCACACAAGTAGCTGTGGAACCACCAGTATACATTGTTTAGACACTTAGATAAGCTAAAATGTCCATCCTATAAGCACAGTAGACTTAAAATCATTTCCAGGCATATTTAACTCGTAGGAACCCCCTAAGTTCACCTATCAAATTAGAGAGGAAATCATCCTCTAAACTTCAAATTGACAGTGGAATCCTGTAGAGCCACCTTAGAGCTCTCCATCAAGCTTTATTTTGCTTGATTTAGAGCTCTGATTAGGGAGTAATCGTCGTTTGAAGTTGGCACTGGAGGGGGAAAGTTTAGTCCCATACCGGAAGTTTTCGAGCGCTCGCCTTAGTATAAAACTAATTTGTGTTTAAGGCATGCCAGTCGTCAAGCGCTCGGCGTGAATCTGAAACCTGACCATTTGAGCATTGCGTGTGTGTGTGTGGGCGAGTGCGCCTGCGGGTGTGCGCTCGAGTGGGCATGTGTGTGCGATTGCCCTGGGAGGGTGAGGCTTGGGAGGTGTTGAGTCGGTTCGGCTTGAGAGAGGGCCGATTTGGCTCAAGAGAAAAAAATCAAAAATAAACCCTAACGAAATTAGGCGAGGATCGAGTAGGGTCAGGTCCCACCTTGATCTCAGGGTACTGTGTATCCTGGAAAGGACCTCGCCGCAAATTAAAAATAAATATTTGGTTGAGAAGAAAATTTAACCCGGTTCAGCAAAAGTTTAAGAAAGAAAGAAGAGAAGAGTGCTCAAGGTTTTGATGGCTAAGTGTCGAAGGCTAAAAGAGTAAGGGTTGAAGAAGAAGGCTGAGGAGGAAGAAGAAGAACTCGCTAAAGAAAAAGAAGATAAAAATAGAAGAAGAAAGAAGGCAGGCATAAGGAAATACTTAAGAAGAGAAGGGCAGGAAGAGAAGCAGAAGAGAAGAAAGAAAGAGATAGAAAGGAAAAAGGAAAGAGCTCAAAAATATAAGAGAAAGAATAAATATAAAGAGAAGTAAAAGAAAGAAAGAAAGAAGAAGAAGAGAGAGAGAGAGAGAGGCTGAAGAAATAAAGGAAAGATAATAAAGGATTTACTTTCTTGTAATTTCTTGCTTTTAATTGTAATAAGGCATATGTTTTGAATGTATAAACTCTTATTTTGCATTTAATCATTTGAAATAAATGTTGTAGATAAAAGTTTCTATGGGATTTTGCTTGTTATTCCATGTTAATCAATTTTTAGAAAAATTCATGCTTTCATAATTAACTTAAATATACCTCCTATACTTATAAAGAAAAATAAAAGATAACTACTGAATTTAGAATGAATTATATCTCCCAGCGAACGACCTGGCCTCAACCAGTAAAAATTTTCTAAAATGTTAGGTTAATTCAACCCTATACTACTAATCGACACAACTTCGAGTTAACCTAAGTGACTTTTCTCTACTCATAATTAAGCAAAATTAACTTAATTAACTGAGTTGAGGTAAGAGATGACCAAAGTGTCACCAACAAAACAACAATGTTATAAAAATCAGCCTACTTGGCCAAATAATTGGTTGAGTCCTATGCAGTGCCCTACTAGCTGGATAACCCATAGTTGGGCCTATAGTCGGTGACATCGACTACTCAGCTGAGTAGTCGACGAGTAGTCGATGTAGTCGGCCGAGTAGTAGGCCTATTTTTTCATAGAGGGAAAAATAGGTATGTAGGTATATTATTTTTTTAGGTCAAATAAAGCCCCACTTGACTCGCCTCTCTTGACCACTCCCCTAAAATCATTTATTTTCACCCAAGACTCCACTTCGACCAAGCAAAAACCTTCCATCGCCGAAGCATATATTGTAATGTATTTGATTCAAGAATATATTAACTCTTGATTTATGTTGCTCTGTCGTTGGTAATGTATTTGTAATGGTTTATACCTTGGTTTAGTTATTAAATTTTGATATTGTTTGTACTTTGTAGCTTATTTTATAACCTTGAACTTGAATATGTTTACTTTTATGCAATGATATATTTTACTTCTTGATATGTGTGTCTATATATACATACACACACACACATACACACACACACTACAAACATACATACATATATACATACATACATACATATATATATATAATGCCCGATCGAGTACTCTCTGACTACTCCGCATATTGATACTCCTTAGTTAGTGGCTTGACCAACTGAATATCGACTACCGACTTTTACAACACTGCAACAAAACAGATCTGGAGTGCAAATATATCACTTCTAAGAGCATCAATTGCTAATGAAAGATATTATCATCTTGAATTGCCAAGTAGAGTAGACAAATTTAACCTGATTTTCTGCATATCATTGTTGAATTGCCTTGATCTTTGGTTGAAGATTCTACATTGCCAATGTTGACTCAACTTGTCATACACCAATAGTTTGTGATGGCTTACTTTTAGTGTAATACCAGAAGTAACAAAGACATTATACAAAAGCAACCAAAATAATTATGAAGTGCCAGATTGCAACAGCTATTCCAGCAATTTCACTACCAGATAAATCACAATATCTCCCACCAAAAAGAATAATATACACCTCATTTAAAATTGAGACTGTCAGCTACAAAGAAGATATTACCTATATCATCTCACCTGCTTCTTTATTAATGGAAATATGGCTATTTTGACAATAACCGTGAGTAAGATTATGGCAAATCCATATGCATAGGGAGCATGGATAGCTGAAAGCCCATTGTTCAGTAAACTCGACCTAATCCAACTTGATGCAGCCACCAGCACCACATCAGCACTCTAAAAGTGAGTTCGAACACACAAGCATGATCGTGAGGAGAACTTTGCCAGGAAGCAAGGGAAAGTGAGTTAGAAGAAGCTCACACTGGGAGTTTGAGATGCAACAGTGACCTCAGGAGGCCTACGGATCCTCGCACCCCTATATCGCCTTAAGGGGATATGCATCGCCTTGTGATCCACGAACCCTAGAATTGCTTCTCCAAATCTAGACTCACCACTCATCCGCTGCCCCTCCACCGAATGTGAGTGGATATATAGAGAGAGACGTGGAGAGGTAAGGGATTGTCGACGCTCTCTCGAAGAAGATTCAAGGATAAGCAAGAGATTAGGGCATCAGGGGCAGAGTTGGAAGGGCTTGAGCGACGTCAAAGTCGACATGTTTGAGGTCGAGGGGGAGTGGTGTGGAAAGGGGTTGGGGAGGAAAGAGATGAATAGTAGGGTTAGCAATGCAAGAATCTAAAGACGTATTTTCTGGTGTAAGGGCACCTTGATCATTAATTTTGATGATAACAAAATAATTGTAATTTAACATTTTCTTTAAGTTTAAAGTTTAAGGAAAATGCAAATGGATATCAAGTGTGAAGGAGCTCAAGCTAACATCCATGGGGTATTGGAGGAGCTTGATGGAGGAGAAGGAGCTTCGCTTGGAGCGAAAGCTTGAAGAAGGAACGAGATGAAGAATAGGATATATACTTTTATTCATATATTCATTTACTGTTTCTTTTGCTCTTTATTTCTGTTTAGATGATTGTTAAAGAGCCTTAAAGTTACCTAATAGTAGTCTTAGGAATACTTACTCAAACCTAGGATACTTAGACTTTTCGTAGAGAACATAGAAAGCCAAAGAAGGCATCAGACAGCCTGATCAGATGTCCAATCTGGAAATCGGACATCTGATCTTTGACTTTAAGATGTCAGACTATTTTTTCATATGTCCAAAAACACTTAGGCTAGAAACCACTCTCTGTCTACCATGTTTAGACGTCTAGCCTCTAGTCTAGATGACTTAGAAGATGTCTGATGACCTTGCCAGACATCCAACTAGAAGACCGTTGGCTTTATCAGGCAAAACATAGAAGATTAACTCTTTATCCAACCAACTTTCACTTTCAGACGTTCGTAGTGATCTCCAGTCGTCTGATAAGCAGACGTTAGGCCCAAATCACCTTTTGTCAGAGGATTATAGCCGTTTAGCCTCGGAAAATCCATTCCCGTAGAAGATTGTGTTTCAAGATGTCTAGACCTAGTGCCAGACATTGAAGATGTTGTCTGACTAACTTTTACTAGAACCCTATTTAGGTCTGACTCAAGTCAGTAAGGAAACTCGTCTAGGATTAGACATCTTAAAAGTGGTTTCCAGACGTTTGATACTTTTCCCAGATGTCTAATAGCACTGTTAGAATCTTTAATGACCTTGATTTCGGCCTAATCTGCCTTCATTTTGTTCCCAATGGCTATAGAAGCCTTCAAAGGCCTTCTAAAGCCTTCCTAGGCCATCTATAGATAGAGGGGGAGCCCTCCTTTGTTAGAAACACCAAGACACACTAAGAAACACTACTTTCCACCATATTTGTGTCCTACAGAAGTAGAAGTTCTAGCTCTCAAAAGCCATCGTCTTCATCTTCAGAACTCTCTTGCCGTGCACCTACTCTCCCTCTTACAATAAATAGAACGACGTCATGCCATTGCGTGGTTTACGCATCCATGTTGCCAAATCAACACACTTCCACGAAAAGGAAGATCCTTTACCTATAGTAGCTAGATTTAATTATTCACTTTGTGGCTTTATAGAATTATTGTAGTTTCATTATCTTTGGTTGAGAATTTTCATTGTGAATTCCCGTCTCCATTGAGAAACTAAATACTCCTTGTGAAGAGGAGAGGGTTGAGGCACGCTACCCTCGTTCATAGTAGCGTTGTTGTAAGAGGTTGAACTACCCTCATACAAGTAGTTAAGATAATGAATTTGATCTACTCGATCAATCAGGAAATCCTAAGTCGAGAGGCTTAGGTAGTAGTTTTTACCCGGGTTTGGGTTTTCACCTAAAAATCTATTGTGCACTTGTGATTATTGCTTTTTGTGAGATTGTTTAGCATATTTCTGTATTATCTATCTTTTCGCATTTCTCATCCCCTCCAGTAGGGAATTACAATTGATATCAGAGTAGGTTTCGCGTATCAGCATAATAACCCAGCGAAGATCAAATGGAGGGGAGCAGTTCCGCGATGAGGATATCCGAGGGGCAATCTACTACTTGTCCACCATTTTTCGATGGGAGGAACTACCCATACTAGAAGCTCAGAATGAAGATGTGGCTTCAAGCTAACGACTTCACCATCTGGGCCAGGTGTGAGATGCCTTTCAACATCCTGGAGAGACCTACTGCAGGATACTCGCAACAGCAGATTCGGGAGCTTTCACTTAATGTGAAGACAATGAACGTGTTGTATTATGTGCTAACCCTAGAATAATTCAACCGAGTCTCACAATGCACCACCGCATATGAGGTTTGGCACACACTTGAGGTAACTCATGAGGGTACCTCTATGGTAAAATCTTCTAAGATAAATGTTCTTTCACAAGAATTTGAATCATTTTCTATGAAGACAAACGAAACCTTAAGTGAGATGAACACTAGGTTCACTCTCATTGTTAATAATTTGAAAGCATTAGGAAAGACCTTGATCAAGGAGGAGCTTCAAGGAAAGCTACTCCGTTCCCTTAGGACCAGAATGAAAACAGGTCACCACCATCGAGGAGGCGAACGACGTAGAAGTGCTCAACATGGAGTTTCTCTTAGGAAATCTCATGGCCTATGAGACAAAGATGAAGCAGTGGAAGAAGGACACACTAGAGTCGAAGCCAAGGAAGACTTTGGCCTTCAAAGCTGCATCAGATAGCGAGGTAAGCTCCGATGATAAGGATCTCAAAATTTTACTTAAGAAATTTTTAAAGTTTTGTAGGGATTCAAAGAAAGAAAAGAAAGATAAGAAGGAAAAGAAAGAGCAAGGTAGCCTGAGACATTGCTACCATTGCAACGAAAGGGCATCTTCGACCCACCTCTTCTCAAGAAGAGAAGAAGGAAAAGGAAAAGATATAGAAGAAGAAAGCGTTCCAAACCACATGGGATGATTCAAGCTCGGAGGAAGAAGAGGAAGATCCCAAAAGGAAGGACGAAGTCGCTTGCATGGGCTTCATGGCCATGGCAAGTGATAGCGACAGTGACAATGGCGACAATGAGGTAAATTTCGATTTACAAGATGCTTTTGATGAGCTTTATGAAATTAGTAAGTCATTAAAGGTAGAAAATAAAAATATTAAAAAGAATCTTAGTCTTCTAAGATCTGAAAAATAAAGGTTAGAGATTAAACTTAAACATCTAGAAACTAGTTCTAGTCCTAAAAGTGAAATTTTGTTATTTAAAAACAATGATCTAATGAATGAAAATAGTAAATTGATTAAGGAAAATACTAGTTTAAAAATAGAAATTTTTGATTTAAAGACCAAGATGCATGCTATTGAAATGAACTTGCATGTCTTAGGGAAGAATATAATAAATTGATGAACAAATTAGATGACTTTTCTAATGATAAAGTTATCCCTAGTCATAAGGATGAGAAAGGATCTCCCTCAAGGAGACCTACTAACAAAATCGGATCCAAATTGACTTGGATACTGAAGAAAGAATTGGAGTCTTGTTTTGTAGGGTACAAGGGAGACTACAACATCAAAGATTGGATCTACAAGAT
Organism: Thalassia testudinum; assembly: GCA_037157565.1. Classification (NCBI taxonomy): domain Eukaryota; kingdom Viridiplantae; phylum Streptophyta; class Magnoliopsida; order Alismatales; family Hydrocharitaceae; genus Thalassia; species Thalassia testudinum. Next base: position 17,594,631 of record JAZHRO010000036.1, on the reverse strand, counting down.
GAAGGATGATCTACTGAAGCTAGGTGCACCAACATCAAGACAAAAGAGGAAGACAAGAATGTCAACAAGATGACCGACAGGTGATCAAACTACCACACATTGACCGTTCGATTGGAGATCGACGCCGATGCCCGGACGTCCAAGCTTCGGATGGGAGCCCCATCCAATTTGGCATCAACCTCCATTTGGGCCATTCTATTGGCCATGGTAAGTAAGGTACACTCTAAACCCTATTTTCTTTTAATAGCATCTAAATGGGGGAGTTGTTTAAATTGATAAGCTGCTTGTCCATCATTAAGGGGGAGAACTTTAAAGTTAGCTATATTTCCTTTAGATAGGAGATAATAACATAGCTATCTTGTTACATGAAAAAGATAGAATTAGAAGAGCATGTCTTAAAGGGGAGTATAAGATAAATGACTAGAAATTATTAAACCTTTTTGATATATCAAAAAGGGGAGAATTTTTGGATTTATATTTACGGTTTTGTCATCATCAAAAAGGGGGAGATTGTTAGTGTAAGGGCACCACGATCATTTATTTTGATGATAACGAAACACTTGTAATTTAACATTTGCTTTGATTTTAAAGTTTCAAGAAAATGCAAATGGATATCAAGTGTGAAGGAGCTCAAGCTCGCTTCCATGGCGTATTGGAGGAGCTTGATGGAGGAGAAGGAGCTTCACTTGGAGCAAAATCTTGAAGAAGGAAGGAGATGAAGAATAGGATAGATAGTTTTATTCATGTATTTATTTGCTATTTCTTTTGCTCTTTATTTCTGTCTAGATGCTTGTTAAAGAGCCTCAAAGTTACCTAACAGTAGTCGTAGGAACACTTACTCAAACCTAAGATAGTTAGGCTTTTCGTAGAGAACTTAGAAAGCCAAAGTAGGCATCAGATAGCCTGATCAGATGTCCAATCTGGAAATCAGACGTCTGATCTTTGAGTTTAAGACGTCTAACTGTTTGTTCATATGTCCAAAAACACTTAGGCTGGAAACCACTCTCTATCTGTCATGTTTAGACGTCCAGCCTCTAGTCCAGATGACTTAGAAGGCATCTAATGACCTTGTCAGACGTCCAACTAGAGGACCGTTGGCTTATTAGGCAAATCGTAGAAGATTAACTCTTTATCCAACCTACTTTCACTTTTAGACGTTCGTAGTGATCTCCAGTCGTCTGATGAGTAAACATTAGGCCCAAATCACCTTTTATTAGATGATTATAGCTGTTTAGCCTTGGGAAATCCATTCCTGCAGACGATTGTGTTTCCAAACACCCAGACCTAGTGCTAGACATCTAAGATGTTGTCTGATTGACTTTCACTGGAACTCTATTTAGGTCTGACTCAAGTCAGTAAGGAAACTCGTCTATGATTAGATGTCTGATTTGCTTTCCAAACATCTTAAAAGTAGTTTCCAGACATCTGATACTTTTCCCAGATGTCTGATAGCACTGTCAAAATCTTTAATGACCCTGATTCCAACCTAATCTGCCTTCAGTTTGTTCCCAACGGCTATAGAAGCCTTCAAAGGCCTTCCAAAGCCTTCCTAGGACATCTATACAGAGAGGGGGGGCCCTCCATTGTTAGAAACACCAAGACACACTAAGAAACACTACTTTCCACCATATTTGTGTCCTAGAGGAGTAGAATAAGTTTTAGCTCTCAAAAGCCATCATCTTCATCTTGAGAGCTTCTCTCTCACCGTGCACCCACTCTCCTGCCTACGATAAATAGAGCGACATCATGCCTTTGCCTGGTTTATGCATCTGTGTTGCCAAGTCAACACACTTCCACCAAAGAGAAGATCCTTGACCTTTAGTAGCTAGATTTAATTATTTACTTTGTGGCTCTATAGGATTATTGTAGTTTCATTATCATTGGTTAGGTATTCGCTTTGCAAATTCCCGTCTCCATTGAGAGACTAAATATTCCTTGTGAAGAGAAGGGGTTTGAGGGACGCTACCCTCATTCATCGTAGCATCGGTTGTAAGATGTTGAACTACCCTCGTTCAAGTAGTTCGGATAGTGGATTTAATCGACTCGATTGATCGAGAAACCCTAAGTCAAGAAGCTTAGGTGGTGATTTTTACCTGGGTTTGGGTTTTCACCTAAAAATTTGTTGTGCATGTGTGATTGTTGCTTTTTGTGAGATTGTTTAGTATATTTCCGCATTATCTATCTTGTCGCATTTCTCACCCCCTCAAGTAGGGAATTACAGTATTTTGCCTCCATCGTTCTTCCTTTTTACTTGAAGGTGCCTGCCAATGTAGCATGAATTATTAGTAACATATAATAGGACCTATATCAACATATTTGATGTCAGTGTAGATACACCATTGGTGTAGGATAATTTTTTTATAGTGTGAGATGTAAAGGAGATGTCCACCAAGGTGGCTTGGTGGAGGTCTTGGCATGAAGGAGGAAACTAGAGAGCCATGAGATTATGGCCGACGTGGAAGGGAAAGAGGAGAGGAGGAGGGATAGCTGATGGGGAAGGAGGGCATCTGAGCACGTGGGATTTATGGAGGATTTTTGAGGAGAAAAAATAAATCGGGTGGATGGAAATCGATGGAGAGGGTTTCAGATGTAGTTGGGAGTTGGTCTCGGTGGTGGAGTTTTTTTTTTATAATAGGAGGGGATAAATCAGAAATGTGGGATTTTGTTGAGTGGAGTGTGGAGTTGGTGGTGGGATTCGGTTGTGGGAGCTAGAGATAAGAGGCGTTAAGGGTGATTACGTGAGGTGTTTCTTGCATAGGGTTTTGACTGTTTAATGAATTGTTAGGTTTGGTTTACGTGAAGAAACAATAAAAGAAGCAGTGTGCATAGGGTGTTTGCATGGTATTGTGTTTGGGTGTGCGTGGATGTTTACGTGGGTGTGTATTTGGGTGGGGTTTATTTAGGTTGGGTGGTGGTGAGTCTAGTTAGGAATAGGTGGGGTTGGATTGGTCCGACCTAGGTTTGGGTTATGTGAAGGTGTATGGGTTAGGATTAGGAGGTCTCTAAATATGTTTCTTAGGGTATATGATAGGTGCCTTACTTCAAAGGAGGCATGATGGGGGCCTCTAGCTCCAAAATAGGAACTAGAGGTTTCATAGGGTGCATGATAGTTTCCTTAAGTCAAAGGAGGCATGATAGGGGCCTCTAGCTCCAAAATAGGAACTAGAGAGTAGTATTAGATGTCCAGGGAGTCTATCAGACGACTTAAACTCTAAAATCATGTGTCTAAAGAGCAAGTTAGACGTCCAATACTGGCACAGTGTAGGCTTTAGCCTCTTGGATTGGTTTTCTATAGAAATAAGATGTCTAGCCTAATATCTAGATGTCCAAAAGTGGGATGGAATGTGTTTTAAGGGTTTTCTATAGTAGGTTTTGGTTCCTAAGTGTTCGGGAGACCTAAATAGGTTTTGGGCACTAGTGCAAAGGGAATAAGTCTAGGTTGGCTTGGGTTAGGATAAGCCTATTTGGTGGTGAATGGGTAAATGGTTTATTCCTCCTCCTCTCTTATCCTTTTACTTCCTCTGTTGTTCTTTGGCTTCCTGGATCTTTTCTTCTCTTTTTTTTTCCTCCCGCCTTATTTCTTGGTCTTCTTTATTCACACATGGACCTGCAATCATAACATAAGACATTATTTATAAATAAGCACATAAACATGATGCAAATGCAAACTATGCATGAAATGAACGCAATATTTATAACTCTGCTAGAAATCTACCATAATATAGGCATTTTAGAACCTATAATTGTTGTGCAATCATACCTCCTTGGCTAAATTTTGCTAGTCCCTAGCAAATGCAAGAATGAAAAATGAATGCAAGATCTCTAAGCAGCGCCCCTGCAAATCTCTGAGCAGCGCCATGCTCCGACGACTTCGCACGGAGCATGGTGCCGCGCAGGGTGAGGGAGGCCCTCTGCCAGTTGAACCGGGTGTTCCCTGCGACGTCTGCTGTTGCAGGGACACCACCATGACCTCTGCCATCGCCCACACCTTCCGTTCGAACGCGCGGAAGGTATGGGTTGCAACTTCGACTATTCTCCGGCGAGGGAGGCACGTCGCCTCCCTGCGCCCACCCCTCCGCCTTCGCCTTTATAAGGATCGTCATCACCAGCCGACGGGGGCAGCTCGGTCCTGATGGAGAAAAACCCCCATTTTTCCTCTCTTCCCACTCCGGCAGAAACCCACCAGCTCCGGCGGCTCCTCCTCCTCCGTCTCGTCGCTCTGCTGCAATACCAGCAGTAAAGCCACCTTCACCCGCTCTTCCCGCGTCGCGCCGTACCCAGCGCACTCCCTCCCGCTCTCTTCCTCACCGCCGCCCTCTCCCTCTGGGTATCTTCTCTGGCGACAGTCGATACAACTGCTGCCCTGCTCCGGCCCTTTCGTCCCTGTAACTAGGTTAGAACTACTCCCCATCTCCCCCTCTTTCTTTTCCTCACTGTCTTTCAATCGATTAAACCCTCGACCGCTCCTGTCCACTGTCACCTTCTTCGTCTCCAGCCACCCTCCGACGAGACGCTCCCATCGCTCCGCCGCCCCACACGCCTCGCCGACCCTCGCATAACCTCCGCCTCATCACGCTGAACAACCTCCGCCCACCCACTGCCGCTCTACACCCACTCATCGCTCCCCCGAACACACCCACACCTCCGGTCACAGGGTGACCTATGCACGCACGCCTAGGCCACCCCACGACCTGCTGCACCTCGCACCACCTTCGCCGTGCCACGGCGAAGGTCCCCCGCTGATCTGATTAGGCCGAGAGACCCTTTTCGTGTCTGGTAGTTTCGACACCCATCCGCCATTGACCCTGCATTGAAGCAGCTCCACGCATGCTCCAGGCTTCAGAACTCCAGGGCTCCAGGTGCTGCGAGGTCGGGAGGGTAGTGCGAAGGCAGCTAACCCAGCAATCGACGCGAATAGAGCCTGCAGCTGAGGAAGTGAAGCTGCGGTCTACTGCGGCCGCACGCGAGAAGAGCGCTGAAGATAGTCCCACATTGTGAGTTTACTAAACCCCGCAGTAGTATAAATTGATTTTGTGCTTTCTACTGGTCGCCTCCGAAAGCACTGGGGTGAGGTCCCGCACCCACTCACCCGCTCGGTCCGCGAGCTCATCACACGGATCCAGCGGATCTGACTCGACCCAATCTGAGCACACCTCGTGCATCACCCACACACCGGTGCGCCTGGTCATGGGCACGAAACCCAACCTGATTACCCGCGGCTCTGGGAGAGCATCCTGTGAGTGGTTTACAGAGAGAGAGAGACGTGCGGGTAGAGGGCAGGGTAGGTTTTGCTCTTTGTGCAGGGATAGGGTGCGAGAGAAGAAGACCAAGGAAGAAGGAAGAAGGAGAAGGCCAAGGAAGAAGGAAGAAGAAGACCGCAGGAAGAAGAAGAAGAAGACTGAGAGAAGAAGGAAGAAGAAGCACAAAGGAAGCACTGTAGTAGACACCACTTAAGCCGTCTGATTGAGAAATCAGACGACGGATGAAGCTCTGCAGACAAAGCAAAGAAGAAGAAAAAGAAAAGAAAAGGTGCCGCAGCTGAAAGCAGAAAGAAGAAGGAAGAAAGAAGAAGAAAAGAAAAGAAGATAAAGAAGATAAAGAAGAGATGAAGACAAGCAAAGAGAGAAAGAAGAGAAGAAGAAAAAGCCAAGAAACAAAATCTACCTCTACCTCTCTCTCTCTCTCTCTTATTTTTGTAATAAAGGCATTCTACTTCTAGAATTCTAGTAGCTCCCTGAGTTCGACCTCGGAAGAAAAATATTTCTGAGTAAAATTGTAATAGTGGCAATGACGACAAACTGTAGCTATTTTATCTGTACCACAACGACATTACTATAACAAACAAAAGACCTAGCTTCGGTCGCACTGCCACTACTAATGATCATCTCCATGACAATAAGGATGAGATTGGTAGACTCAACAATGAACTAGAAAGTGGATTTGAAATGAAACTTTAGGGAAGATTGAAAAACTTCCATAATGTTAAGATACCTGAATCCACTACAAAAAGAAAACACTGCCATTGAACACCATATATTGTACCATATCCTCAGATTCCTCGTCAGAGTCCTCGTATAAACCAAATCCTGATGTCTGCACCCCCTCTTCAGGAAGTGCAGCCAATTTTTTTGCTCCTTCTTCTTCCTTTAATTACCTAAACCTAATAATTGTATTTACCAGATAAGTGAGAAAATGGATCGGTTGCAAGGAAAAGTTAGATAAGGTTAAAGGAGAATCGATATCTTTCTCTAGTTCCTACAGGCTGAGAAGATGGTTGTTTGGCTTGCCCAGCAGAGATGATTCCACCTCCATCTTTGCTGACAACAGGCTGTGCTCCTCCTAGTTTCTGAAGCCATACTTGTTGTGCTGTACTTGGTACATTGTTTGTGAACGTAAAAGAGTGATGAATCCCTATATTATGATGAAGCAAATAGGTAAGTTTTTCAAGGGATGATCAGAAAATCAACTATTAAGCAGTTTTCCTAGAAATTGCTAAAAGCACAAAAGCAATAACAAGATTGCTGTCAGTGATGGAAACACCTATATCTTCATCGGCATGTTCAGCATATTCCAAAACCTTATTCATCATCTCCACAACCCACCAAGTAAGGGGAAATGGATTCATGGAGTCGATTCAAAAAAAAAGAAAAGGATTCATGGAGTCAGCGCAAGAGGATTGTGCATTGTAGGCAAAGAGAGGGTAGTCCAATTTACTCCAAATTCCACCTATTTAGATTGGAAAGGAGAAGAGTGAGAATGAACTTCAGAAGAATAATAAGCAAATTTATTTATATCCTGAAAAAGCAAAAACACCCCACCATCATGGTAAAATGAGATCATCTTCCTTCTATTTCCTTGCTCTTTTTTCACAAATAACATAGAATCTGCCTCAGTTTTTCATATAGATTTGACAGAGATCACTGTGTTATAGTGGAGTATGGTTTCTCACTCTCTAACTCTTCACTGAAAATCTCCTGTAGGGTACTGATAATTACTCTTGGCTATTGCAGCATTCCATTGATACCCCACATAAATATCTGGTTGCTGTTAAAATTTATATAGAAGTGGAATAAAATAAATATAAAGTAAAGCATCACAATAAACAAACTTGGGTTTGCGTGAAAATCACTCCCACGAAGAGAGGAGAGATTTACGGGAGAAGTGCTCCTATGGGTGTAATCTTTGAATATTCTTCTCAAAGATAAATAGGGATACAAGGGCCCTTTTATAGGTCACCACACACCTTTCCCTTTTCCTACTTCAGTATGTGGGACTAAACATTACCCAACTACAACATCATCTCTCTCAACAGTTACCATGTACAATCCTACTTACCTTTTTTCCTACTGGCCCCACATGAAGAGTCCTTGAGGTTCTAGATTATCATGCAGAAATGCCCCAATATCACCATGAGTTCAACATCACCACATTTTCACCACCATCCACACCTCACCTTCTCAAGCTCTAACCATCATCTCTCTAACATGCTTCTCTTCTAATATACTCTACATGTTTCCAGCAGGGGAGGTTCCGTTTCCACTCCAATGACATTTTCTTAGTCATTTTCTTGAAGGCAAAAAGTAGTAGTTTGTGTGATTCTTGTGATGTCTAGAGAGATGGTTAATGCCAAATCCCTATTCATGCTAGCACATGCAAGTCTAACTAGGAGGACTACATTATAAACTTGAAATCATTTCTTCTCATTGTCAGTTGCTATGAGAAGAATCATACTTCTAACTTATTCTAGTCAAAACTCAAAAGTTGGGAGGAGAGGATGAAAAGATAGGAAGAAATGCAAACAAAATTGACAACAACTATATGCCAATGCCTCGATTATTTAATATTTGGAGTCTATTATTGCCACTCTGCTAACCATTGGGCTCACTTGCCAATCATTCAATTTTCTAGTCTCAAGAATTTGCCTCCAAAAATTAGCAGGTGCCTCCACCATGCATACCTTCCCAAGTAGTGAAACATGTTTGAAATCAAAATATAGAGCTGGTATGACAAGTCTGACAAGAATACTGAGCAAACAATGCCAAGGCAAAATCATGGTGGACAAACCTTTCCAGATTTGAAGTGGAAGTTGCACATCTAATAGCAAGCTTTGCCATGTCTCATTTAAGCCATTTTAAAAATTGATAATTGGTGTTGGTTTCTACAATTATTTTCATAAATTTCTGAAAAATAAAAAAATATTGAACAAATGAATACCAGAAGAAATGTGTAAAAAAAAAGTCCAGCATGTATGATATTCTCATATAAGCTATAACTGTCACTTAACATATAATTCTGGTAAAAGTGAAATCATCCACAAAATAAATAGGAAAAGAAAATTGCAAGATTTACCAACAATAAATAGATAATCCCTGTGGTATTGATAGGGCAAAGTATCTAATCATCAAAGGAAGGAACTTGAAAATAAAAAGTGTATTTTTGGAAGCTGGATCATCAGTCTGCCTATAATGAATCCATGAATTCCAAATGTTTTCCTTAACTCTTAGTAGTCATATAAAATAAAATTTTAGGAATTACAGGAAGGGACCTTACTTGTGGGGGTTTCATAATTTCCATGGAGATATATTGAGAAATAACAAGAAGTACAGGTAAAACAAGATATGCAACTGTATTAGACCAACCCAATGGTGGATGACCATCCTGCAAAATATGTTGAAAGTAAGAATGTAACCACATAACAAGGAGCAAAGTTATTATGAAAGAAACTATTAATGAGAGTGTGGAATTCCTCGCATAACTAACAAAAAATAATAGCTCTACTTTACCACAAAATGTATGAGACATGATATCCCAGCACCACTCTGTCGAGCAACACCTACATGAGGCAAAAATAGCCATCGAATGCTTACATCAAGAATGATGCATCTTCATACACATATTTACAAATGTTGCAATGAGTTGAATTTGGATTCTTCCCTCTTTCTCACAATACAACATTCACGAAAATGATATACAAATAAGGAGGAAATATACACTTGCAACATTTCAACTTCATTTGCTACATTTGAAAGAGCTTGATATAATCTAATCTAGACAGGTATAGTGGCCAAAATGGGAAAGCATCCTGCCAAGGAATCAACAAGAAAGGGAGCATCAAAACTTTTTAGCCTATATTGTGATGATTGGGATAAACAAGAGTTTATCATGTGAACAACATCAATTTAACTAAAATTGCATAAAGTGGCAATGGCAACAAGCTTTCAAATGATAAATCACCAGCCAATGGATTAACTCTGACTTGCCTATATAAGCAAGATGTCTCAAGTTGGATCCGTTCCTGCATTGAAATATTGGAAACATCAGAAAGCAAGAAGTCTTGGTTTTAAGGTTCTTCGGACTGGCTTTGTTGAGCAGAGAAAAAATGAAGAAATAAGATAGCATAAAATTGACAGAAAGTACAATGATTTGAGAAGTCAAGAACTTCAACTTCAAGTTGGAGACAAGGTATTTGTAGAATTGTGATGAGAGACTCATCATGATCTCTAATTACCCTTAATTAACTAGTCTTCCTAGTTAATTAACTAAGGATATGAATATATAAGGGTTAATTATAAAATAAGGGATATTTAGTAAAGGACCTTAAAATAAGTTTAAAATGATATTTTAACATTCAATTAATATTATTAACAATCTAATTAATAATTGGACTCGAAATCTTATTAATCATTCACTTAATTAATAAGTTAAGTAACTTAAACATAATATATACCTAAGTATATAATAACTTAAGTAATTTTACTTAATCTAATAAATTAACTTAAAAAGGTCAAAAATATAAATTCAAGGTGAAAACATAATAGTTATCTTATTTACTAACATATATAACATGTTGAAAAAGATCTAAGTTAAAATAAACCTTTAAAACCTAGGTTTACATTTTGGTCCTTAAAATTCATTGCAATCGGATCCTTAATTTTCATATAGGTCCTTAAGTTTAACTGTACATAGGTCCCTGTTCCTTTCTTCTTCTTCTTCTTCTCCTTCAGCCGATTGAACGACTGACAACGGAGAGTGACTCCACCGCGCGATCACCGCCCTACCGACATCATTCTTCCTTCTCCAAGCTCTTGGAGCTTGCGCTCACCACTCCATCTTCATCCATTGGTCTAGATTACTCTGAAATCCTAATTCCTGGTGGGAGTTAACCTCCCCGTCGTTGAAGACGATGCTGGAGGTTAAGCTCCCTAAGCTTCTTCTTCCTCCATACTTCACCGTCTTCTTCGTCGCCATCCACTATAAATACCCCCTCACCCCCTTGATTTCTCTCAAGTTGGCTCCCTTCCCTCTTCTTCACTGCAGCTGACTTCGATAGGCTATTCTCTCTGCAACTCCGGCAACTGGCCATTTCATCTTCTGACTTCCTCCATCCATCCTAATTAGCTGAGGAGATTCGTCGAGGTCAGCCGCATCTCTTGACAAAGGCGACGACCAAGGAGATCCTCTGCTCCATCCAAACTCACCTACCGAAGATTCTTCTTAAACCCTCTGATTTCATCTTCCACTATGAGCTATTGGCGGAATCCCATTGACCTCTTCATCTAGGTAACAGTAGATAGGAGTAGGAGTAGTAGGATAGTTTAGTTAGTTAGATGTTAGATTAGAGTAATTTCAGAATTTCCAGAGTTCGTCTTCTTCGACTCCAGCGAGTTCCTTGAGCTAGCTTAAGCCATAATTTTGTCTTTTTAAGCCACTGATCACCTTCTTCTATCACTCATGACCATTTCTAATCCATTAAAACACTAAATTGATCACTGTTTCGCCTAATTGACCTTCACCTTCACAGACACTGTCGCTGTCCATGGAAACAGTATCTGAGCCTAGATCCAACTCCATAGGGTCCTCCATCACCTATTCACAACCTAAGGACCTTGTTTTACACTTAAATTTGAATAATTACCACCTATAATCTAAATGCCCAATTTTTAAATAAGCTCCTGAGCTTGCTGTCAATGGTGGCTCAGGAGTAGTTGAATCCCTTAATTATCTATATATTTATCATCGCAATTACCTTTAGACTTGTCTCATCCACTCTTCTGAGTGGAAGACCAAGTCTTGTGCTTCAATCCATTAAAAATCCATTTGAACTGAATTCACTGCTAATTCTGAATTCCAATGATCAATTAAGGAATTTAATGAGTTCCTGAGGTTCCTTGCAACCTCAAGAACCTTTTTAAATAAAAAATGGCACAGATTCATCTTTTCTGCACACAATTTGTATTTTTTTGGACTCACCGGAGGTCCGACGTGCTCCAACGATGTAAAACTTGGTGATAAGCTCTAGAATGATGAATTGAGGTTCACTGATCATGTTGAGATTGTTTCTTTGAGATTTTGGTGACTGGAGCTTGAGTTAGACATTCATCTTCTCCAACTCCGGTAGAGTTGGAGAAGTCTGACAGATAGTTGTAAGTTACGATTAATAGGTTTAAAAGCTTCAATGTAGTGCACTCAAGTCATTTCTATGTTTAAATTAGTGTAACAACCTCTGGATTGTTCTGACGAACAAACCACTTTAAGAGCTCAGGCGATGAGCCTGAAACCCTAAAATCCCAAGTTCAAACACCTATTGAAGGGTCTGAGTAGGTTTCTGAGGTTGAAAGGATGTTGTTTAAGGCTTTAATTCCCTGTGAAAAGGTTTAAAACAGAAAGTCAAAATTTGAGGCTTTCCAGTCAACTCTGAGTTTGATTCTTCAATTCTGGATTCAATCTGATGTGTTGATAAGTCTAAATAGATTCTGAGATGTCTGTGAATAATTTTAGAATGATTTTATTGAGCTCAGACCTGTAGCCTTGTTGGAATTCAATTACTGTCAGTTTGGGTTATTCTTGAACCCAAACTGATGATAGTAGATTTTGGATGAATTTTGAAGTTGAATCCTACCCAGACAAGCTTATAATGATCCTTAGAAGCTATCCCAATCAATTAGAAATGTCCTTAGTGTTTGTTGTACCTTTCTTCATCTGAATTCCTCTTCCTGAAGCTTTCAAAGAAGCTTCAAGCTTCTCTGTGCACCTGAAGCTTTTGGGAGCTTGAAACCCACACAAGTAGCTATGGAACCACCTGTATAAATTTTTTAGACACTTAGATAAGCTAAAATGTCCATCCTACAAACACAGTAGACTTAAAATCATTTCCAGGCATATTTAACTCGTAGGAACCCCCTAAGTTCATCTATCAAATTAGAGAGGAAATCATCCTCTAAACTTCAAATTGACAGTGGAATCCTGTAGAGCCACCTTAGAGCTCTCCATCAAGCTTTATTTTGCTTTATTTAGAGCTCTGATTAGGGAGTAATCGTCGTTTGAAGTTGGCACTAGAGGGGGAAAGTTTAGTCCCATACCGGAAGTTTTCGAGCGCTCGCCTTAGTATAAAACTAATTTGTGTTTAAGGCATGCCAGTCGTCAAGCTCTCAGTGCGAATCTGAAACCTAACCATTTGAGCATTGCATGTGTGTGTGGGTGAGTGCGCCTGCGGGTGTGCGCCCGAGTGGGCGTGTGTGTGCGATTATCCCTGGGAGGGCGAGGCCTAGGAGGCGTTGAGTCGGTTCGGCTCGAGAGAGGGCTAGTTTGGCTCAAGAGAAAAAAATCGAAAATAAACCCTAACGAAATTAGGCAAGGACCGAGTAGGGTCAAGTCCCACCCTGATCTCAGGGTGTTGTGTATCCTGGAAAGGACCTCGCCGCAAATTAAAAACAAATTTTTGGTTGAGAAGAAAATTTAACCCGGTTCAGCAAAAGGTTAAGAAAGAAAGAAGAGAAGAGTGCTGAAGGTTCTGATGGCTAAGTGTCGAAGGCTAAAAGAGTAAGGGCTGAAGAAGAAGGTTGAGGAGGAAGAGGAAGAACTCGCTAAAGAAAAAGAAGATAAAAAGAGAAGAAGAAAGAAGGCAGGCATAAGGAAATACTTAAGAAGAGAAGGGTAGGAAGAGAAGCAGAAGAGAAGAAAGAAAGAGATAGAAAGGAAAAAGGAAAGAGCTCGAAAATATAAGAGAAAGAATAAAGATAAAGAGAAGTAAAAGAAAGAAAGAAAGAAGAAGAAAATAGAGAGAGAGAGGCTAAAGAAATAAAGAAAAGATAATAAAGGACTTACTTTCTTGTATTTTCTTGCTTTTAATTGTAATAAGGCATATGTTTTGAATGTATAAATTCTTATTTTGCCTTTAATCATTTGAAATAAATGTTGCAGATAAAAGTTTCTATGGGATTTTGCTTGTTATTCCATTTTAATCAATTTTTAGAAAAATTCATGCTTTCATAATTAACTTAAATATACCTCCTATACTTATAAAGAAAAATAAAAGATAACTACTGAATTTAGAATGAATTATATCTCCCAGCGAACGACCTGGCCTCAACCAGTAAAAATTTTCTAAAATGTTAGGTTAATTCAACCCTATACTACTAATCGACACAACTTCGAGTTAACCTAAGTGACTTTTCTCTACTCATAATTAAGTAAAATTAACTTAATTAACTGAGTTGAGGTAAGAGATAACCAAAGTGTCACCAACAAAACAACAATGTTATAAAAATCAGCCTACTTGGCCAAATAATTGGTTGAGTCCTATGCAGTGCCCTACTAGCTGGATAACCCATAGTTGGGCCTATAGTCGGTGACATCGACTACTCAGCTGAGTAGTTGACGAGTAGTCGATGTACTCGGCCGAGTAGTAGGCCTATTTTTTCATAGAGGGAAAAATAGGTATGTAGGTATATTATTTTTTTAGGTCAAATAAAGCCCCACTTGACTCGCCTCTCTTGACCACTCCCCTAAAATCATTTATTTTCACCCAAGACTCCACTTCGACCAAGCAAAAACCTTCCATCGCCGACGCATATATTGTAATGTATTTGATTCAAGAATATATTAACTCTTGATTTATGTTGCTCTGTCGTTGGTAATGTATTTGTAATGGTTTATACCTTGGTTTAGTTATTAAATTTTGATATTGTTTGTACTTTGTAGCTTATTTTATAACCTTGAACTTGAATATGTTTACTTTTATGCAATGATATATTTTACTTCTTGATATGTGTGTCTATATATACATACACACACACACATACACACACACACTACAAACATACATACATATATACATACATACATACATACATATATATATATATAATGCCCGATCGAGTACTCTCTGACTACTCCTCCGCATATTGATACTCCTTAGTTAGTGGCTTGACCAACTGAATACCGACTACCGACTTTTACAACACTGCAACAAAACAGATCTGGAGTGCAAATATATCACTTCTTAGAGCATCAATTGCTAATGAAAGATATTATCATCTTGAATTGCCAAGTAGAATAGAAAAATTTAACCTGATTTTCTGCATATCATTGTTGAATTGCCTTGATCTTTGGTTGAAGATTCTACATTGCCAATGTTGACTCAACTTGTCATACACCAATAGTTTGTGATGGCTTACTTTTAGTGTAATACCAGAAGTAACAAAGACATTATACAAAAGCAACCAAAATAATTATGAAGTGCCAGATTGCAACAGCTATTCCAGCAATTTCACTACCAGATAAATCACAATATCTCCCACCAAAAAGAATAATATACACCTCATTTAAAATTGAGACTGTCAGCTACAAAGAAGATATTACCTATATCATCTCACCTGCTTCTTTATTAATGGAAATATGGCTATTTTGACAATAACCGTGAGTAAGATTATGGCAAATCCATATGCATAGGGAGCATGGATAGCTGAAAGCCCATTGTTCAGTAAACTCGACCTAATCCAACTTGATGCAGCCACCAGCACCACATCAGCACTCTAAAAGTGAGTTCGAACACACAAGCATGATCGTGAGGAGAACTTTGCCAGGAAGCAAGGGAAAGTGAGTTAGAAGAAGCTCACACTGGGAGTTTGAGATGCAACAGTGACCTCAGGAGGCCTACGGATCCTCGCACCCCTATATCGCCTTAAGGGGATATGCATCGCCTTGTGATCCACGAACCCTAGAATTGCTTCTCCAAATCTCGACTCACCACTCATCCGCTGCCCCTCCACCAAATGTGAGTGGATATATAGAGAGAGACGTGGAGAGGGAAGGGATTGCTGACTCTCTCTCGAAGAAGATTCAAGGATGAGCAAGAGATTAGGGCATCAGGGGTGGAGTTGGAAGGGCTTGAGCAACGTCAAAGTCAACATGTTTGAGGTCGAGGAGGAGTGGTACGAAAAGTGGTCGGGGAGGAAAGAGATGAATAGTAGGGTTAGCAATGCAAGAATCTAAAGACGTATTTTATGGTGTAAGAGCACTACGATCATTAATTTTGATGATAACAAAACAATTGTAATTTAACATTTTCTTTGAGTTTAAAGTTTTAGGAAAATGCAAATGGATATCAAGTGTGAAGGAGCTCAAGCTAACATCCATGGGGTATTGGAGGAGCTTGATGGAGGAGAAGGAGCTTCGCTTGGAGCAAAAGCTTGAAGAAGGAACGAGATGAAGAATAAGATGTGTACTTTTATTCATGTATTCATTTGTTGTTTCGTTTGCTCTTTATTTCTGTCTAGATGATTGTTAAAGAGCCTCAAAGTTACCTAACAGTAGTCTTAGGAATACTTACTCAAACCTAGGATACTTAGACTTTTCGTAGAGAACATAGAAAGCCAAAGTAGGCATCAGATAGCCTTATCAGATGTCCAATATGGAAATCGGACATCTGATCTCTGACTTTAAGATGTCAGACTATTTTTTCATGCGTCCAAAAACACTTAGGCTAGAAACCACTCTCTGTCTACCATGTTTAGACGTCCAACCTCTAGTCCAGATGACTTGGAAGACGTCTGATGACCTTGCCAGACATCCAACTAGAAGACCATTGGCTTTATCAGGCAAAACATAGAAGATTAACTCTTTATCCAACCAACTTTCACTTTCAGATGTTCGTAGTGATCTCCAGTCGTGTGATAAGCAGACGTTAGGCCCAAATCACCTTTTATCAGAGGATTACAGCTGTTTAGCCTCAGAAAATCCATTCCCGCAGAAGATTGTGTTTCCAGATGTCCAGACCTAGTGCCAGACATTGAAGATGTCATTTGACTGACTTTTACTAGAACCCTGTTTAGGTCTGACTCAAGTCAATAAGGAAACCCGTCTAAGATTAGACATCTTAAAAATGGTTTCTAGACATCTGATACTTTTCCCAGATGTCTAATAGCATTGTCAGAATCTTTAATGACCTTGATTCAGGCCTAATCTACCTTCATTTTGTTCCCAACGGCTATAGAAGCCTTCAAAGGCCTTCTAAAGCCTTCCTAGGCCATCTATAGATAGAGGGGGAGCCCTCCTTTGTTAGAAACACCAAGACACACTAAGAAACGCTACTTTCCACCATATTTGTGTCCTACAGAAGTAGAAGAAGTTCTAGCTCTCAAAAGCCATCGTCTTCATCTTGAGAACTCTCTCGCCATGCACCTACTCTCCCTCTTACAATAAATAGAACGACGTCATGCCGTTGCGTCGTTTACGCATCCGTGTTGCCAAATCAACACAATTCCACCAAAAGGAAGATCCTTTACCTATAGTAGCTAGATTTAATTATTCACTTTGTGGCTTTATAGGATTATTGTAGCTTCATTATCTTTGGTTGAGAATTTGCTTTGTGAATTCCCGTCTCCATTGAGAAACTAAATACTCCTCGTGAAGAGGAGAGGGTTGAGGCATGCTACCCTCATTCATAGTAGCATTGTTGTAAGAGGTTGAACTACCCTCATACAAGTAGTTCGGATAGTGAATTTGATCGACTCGATTAATCGGGAAATCCTAAGTCGAGAGGCTTAGTTAGTAGTTTTTAGCCGAGTTTGGGTTTCCACCTAAAAATCTATTATGCACTTGTGATTGTTTCTTTTTGTGAGATTGTTTAGCATATTTCTGTATTATCTATCTTTCCGCATTTCTCATCCCCTCCAGTAGGGAATTACAATTGATATCAGAGCAGGTTTCACATATCAGCATAATAACCCAGCGAAGATCAAATGGAGGGGAGCAGTTCTGCGATGAGGATATCTGAGGGGCAATCTACTACCTGTCCACCATTTTTCGATGGGAGCAACTACCCATACTAGAAGCTCAGAATGAGGACGTGTCTTCAAGCTAACGACTTCACCATCTGGGCCAGGTGTGAGATGCCTTTCAACATCCTAGAGAGACCTACTGCAGGATACTCGCAACAGCAGATTCGGGAGCTTTCACTTAATGTGAAGACAATGAACGTGTTGTATTATGTGCTAACCCTAGAATAATTCAACCAAGTCTCACAATGCACCACCGCATATGAGGTTTGGCACACACTTGAGGTAACTCATGAGGGTACCTCTATGGTAAAATCTTCTAAGATAAATGTTCTTTCACAAGAATTTGAATCATTTTCTATGAAGACAAACGAAACCTTAAGTGAGATGAACACTAGGTTCACTCTCATTGTTAATAATTTGAAAGCATTAGGAAAGACCTTGATCAAGGAGGAGCTTCAAGGAAAGCTACTCCGTTCCCTTAGGACCAGAATGAAAACAGGTCACCACCATCGAGGAGGCGAACGACGTAGAAGTGCTCAACATGGAGTTTCTCTTAGGAAATCTCATGGCCTATGAGACAAAGATGAAGCAGTGGAAGAAGGACACACTAGAGTCGAAGCCAAGGAAGACTTTGGCCTTCAAAGCTGCATCAGATAGTGAGGTAAGCTCCGATGATAAGGATCTCAAAATTTTACTTAAGAAATTTTTAAATTTTTGTAGGGATTCAAAGAAAGAAAAGAAAGAGAAGAAGGAAAAGAAAGAGCAAGGTAGCCTGAGACATTGCTACCATTGCAACGAAAGGGCATCTTCGACCCACCTCTTCTCAAGAAGATAAGAAGGAAAAGGAAAAGATATAGAAGAAGAAAGCGTTCCAAACCACATGGGATGATTCAAGCTCGGAGGAAGAAGAGGAAGATCCCAAAAGGAAGGACGAAGTCGCTTGCATGGGCTTCATGGCCATGGCAAGTGATAGCGACAGTGACGATGGTGACAATGAGGTAAATTTCGATTTACAAGATGCTTTTGATGAGCTTTATGAAATTAGTAAGTCATTAAAGGTAGAAAATAAAAATATTAAAAAGAATCTTAGTCTTCTAAGATCTAAAAATGAAAGGTTAGAGGTTAAACTTAAACATCTAGAAACTAGTTCTAGTCCTAAAAGTGAAATTTTGTTATTTAAAAACAATGATCTAATGAATGAAAATAGTAAATTGATTAAGGAAAATACTAGTCTAAAAATTGAAATTTTTGATTTAAAGACCAAGATGCATGCTATTGAAATGAACTTGCATGTCTTAGGGAAGAATATAATAAATTGATGAACAAATTAGATGACTTTTCTAATGATAAAGTAATCCCTAGTCATAAGGATGACAAAGGATCTCCCTCAAGGAGACCTACTAACAAAATCAGATCCAAATTGACTTGGATACTGAAGAAAGAATTAGAGTCTTGTTTTGTAGGGTACAAGGGAGACTACAACATCAAAAATTGGATCGACAAGATGAAGGATGATCTACTCAAGCTAGGTGGACCAACATCAAGACAAAAGAGGAAGACAAGAAGGTCAACAAGATGACCGACAGGTGATCAAACTACCACACATTGACCGTTCGATTGGAGATCGACGCCGATGCCCGGACCTCCAAGCTTCGGATGGGAGCCCCATCCAATTTGGCATCAACCTCCATTTGGGCCATTCTATTGGCCATGGTAAGTAAGGTACACTCTAAACCCTATTTTCTTTTAATAGCATCTAAATGGGGGAGTTGTTTAAATTGATAAGCTACTTGTCCATCATTAAGGGGGAGAACTTTAAAGTTAGCTATATTTCCTTTAGATAGGAGATAATAACATAGCTATCTTGTTACATGAAAAAGATAGAATTAGAAGAGCATATCTTAAAGGGGAGTATAAGATAAATGACTAGAAATTATTAAACCTTTTTGATATATCAAAAAGGGGAGAATTTTTGGATTTATATTTACGATTTTGTCATCATCAAAAAAGGGGATATTGTTAGTGTAAGGGCACCACGATCATTTATTTTGATGATAACGAAACACTTGTAATTTAACATTTGCTTTGATTTTAAAGTTTCAAGAAAATGCAAATGGATATCAAGTGTGAAGGAGCTCAAGCTCGCTTCCATGGCGTATTGGAGGAGCTTGATGGAGGAGAAGGAGCTTCACTTGGA
Source organism: Thalassia testudinum (assembly GCA_037157565.1). Lineage (NCBI taxonomy): Eukaryota > Viridiplantae > Streptophyta > Magnoliopsida > Alismatales > Hydrocharitaceae > Thalassia > Thalassia testudinum. Next base: position 17,575,374 of record JAZHRO010000036.1, on the reverse strand, counting down.
GCAAAAGCTTGAAGAAGGAAGGAGATGAAGAATAGGATAGATACTTTTATTCATGTATTCATTTGCTGTTTCTTTTGCTCTTTATTTCTATCTAGATGATTGTTAAAGAGCCTCAAAGTTACCTAACAGTAGTCGTAGGAACACTTACTCAAACCTAAGATAGTTAGGCTTTTCGTAGAGAACTTAGAAAGCCAAAGTAGGCATCAGACAGCCTGATCAGATGTCCTATCTGGAAATCAGACATCTAATCTTCGACTTTACGACGTCTGACTGTTTGTTCATATGTCCAAAAACACTTAGGCTGGAAACCACTCTCTATCTGTCATGTTTAGACATCCAGCCTCTAGTCCAGATGACTTAGAAGGCATCTAATGACCTTGTCAGACGTCCAACTAGAGGACCGTTGGCTTATTAGGCAAATCGTAGAAGATTAACTCTTTATCCAACCTACTTTCACTTTTAGACGTTCGTAGTGATCTCCAGTCGTCTGATGAGTAGACATTAGGCCCAAATCACCTTTTATTAGATGATTATAGCTGTTTAGCCTTGGGAAATCCATTCCCGCAGACGATTGTGTTTCCAAACATCCAGACCTAGTGCTAGACATCTAAGATGTTGTCTGATTGACTTTCACTGGAACTCTATTTAGGTCTAACTCAAGTCAGTAAGGAAACTCGTCTATGATTAGATGTCTGATTTGCTTTCCAAACATCTTAAAAGTACTTTCCAGACATCTGATACTTTTCCCAGATGTCTGATAGCACTGTCAAAATCTTTAATGACCCTGATTCCAACCTAATCTGCCTTCAGTTTGTTCCCAACGGCTATAGAAGCCTTCAAAGGCCTTCCAAAGCCTTCCTAGGACATCTATACATAATGGGGGAGCCCTCCTTTGTTAGAAACACCAAGACACACTAAGAAACACTACTTTCCACCATATTTGTGTCCTAGAGAAGTAGAATAAGTTCTAGCTCTCAAAAGCCATCATCTTCATCTTGAGAGCTTCTCTCTCGCCGTGCACCCACTCTCCCGCCTACGATAAATAGAGCGACATCATGCCTTTGCGTGGTTTATGCATCTGTGTTGCCAAGTCAACACACTTCCACCAAAGAGAAGATCCTTGACCTATAGTAGCTAGATTTAATTATTCACTTTGTGGCTCTATAGGATTATTGTAGTTTCATTATCTTTGGTTAGGTATTCGCTTTGCAAATTCCTGTCTCCATTGAGAGACTAAATATTCCTTGTGAAGAGAAGGGGTTTGAGGGATGCTACCCTCATTCATCGTAGCGTCGGTTGTAAGATGTTGAACTACCCTTGTTCAAGTAGTTCGGATAGTGGATTTGATCGACTTGATCTATCGGGAAACCCTAAGTCGAGAAGCTTAGGTGGTGATTTTTACCCGGGTTTGGGTTTTCACCTAAAAGTTTGTTGTGAATGTGTGATTGTTGCTTTTTGTGAGATTGTTTAGTATATTTCCGCATTATCTATCTTTTCGCATTTCTCACCCCCTCCAGCAGGGAATTACAGTATTTAGCCTCCATCAATCTTCCTTTTTACTTGAAGGTGCCTGCTAGTGTAGCATGAATTATTAGTAACATATAATAGGACCTATATCAACATATTTGATGTCAGTGTAGATACACCATTGGTGTAGGATAATTTTTTTATAGTGTGAGATGTAAAGGAGATGTCCACCAAGGTGGCTTGGTGGAGGTCTTGGCATGAAGGAGGAAACTAGAGAGCCATGAGATTATGGCCGACGTGGAAGGGAAAGAGGAGAGGAGGAGGGATAGCTGATGAGGAAGGAGGGCATCTGAGCACGTGGGATTTACGGAGGATTTTTAAGTAGAAAAAATAAATCGGGTGGATGGAAATCGATGGAGAGGGTTTCGGATGTAGTTGGGAGTTGGTCTCGGTGGTGGAGTTTTTTTTTATAATAGGAGGGGATAAATCAGAAATGTGGGATTTTGTTGAGTGGAGTGTGGAGTTGGTGGTGGGATTCGGTTTTGGGAGCTAGAGATAAGAGGCATTAAGGGTGATTACGTGAGGTGTTTCTTGCATGGGGTTTTGACTGTTTAATGAATTGTTAGGTTTGGTTTACGTGAAGAAACAATAAAAGAAGGGGTGTGCATAGGGTGTTTGCATGGTATTGTGTTTGGGTGTGCGTGGATGTTTACGTGGGTGTGTATTTAGGTGGGGTTTATTTAGGTTGGGTGGTGGTTAGTCTAGTTAGGAATAGGTGGGGTTGGATTGGTCCGACCTAGGTTTGGGTTATGTGAAGGTGTATGGGTTAGGATTAGGAGGTCTCTAAATATGTTTCTTAGGGTATATGATAGGTGCCTTACTTCAAAGGAGGCATGATGGGGGCCTCTAGCTCCAAAATAGGAACTAGAGGTTTCATAGGGTGCATGATAGTTTCCTTAAGTCAAAGGAGGCATGATAGGGGCCTCTAGCTCCAAAATAGGAACTAGAGAGTAGTATTAGATGTCCAGGGAGTCTATCAGACGACTTAAACTCTAAAATCATGTGTCTAAAGAGCAAGTTAGACGTCCAATACTGGCACAGTGTAGGCTTTAGCCTCTTGGATTGGTTTTCTATAGAAATAAGATGTCTAGCCTAATATCTAGATGTCCAAAAGAGGGATGGAATGTGTTTTAAGGGTTTTCTATAGTAGGTTTTGGTTCCTAAGTGTTCGGGAGACCTAAATAGGTTTTGGGCACTAGTGCAAAGGGAATAAGTCTAGGTTGGCTTGGGTTAGGATAAGCCTATTTGGTGGTGAATGGGTAAGTAGGTTTATTCCTCCTCCTCTCTTATCCTTTTACTTCCTCTGTTGTTCTTTGGCTTCCTGGATCTTTTCTTCTCTTTTTTTTTCCTCCCGCCTTATTTCTTGGTCTTCTTTATTCACACATGGACCTGCAATCATAACATAAGACATTATTTATAAATAAGCACATAAACATGATGCAAATGCAAACTATGCATGAAATGAACGCAATATTTATAACTCTGCTAGAAATCTACCATAATATAGGCATTTTAGAACCTATAATTGTTGTGCAATCATACCTCGGCTAAATTTTGCTAGTCCCTAGCAAATGCAAGAATGAAAAATGAATGCAAGATGTATGATCTACACTAATTACAATTCGGCCCCCAGAGGACTGCTTCTTCCTTTATACCAAGTGATTGACAAAAGATTTCTTCTTGTATTCTTCCAAAAAATTTAGAGATCCAAACAAATGTGAAAATGTCATGATAGTAGCCTAACCAATGGATCGAAGTGAAAAGCCAACCTACATTTAAATTTTGTACTTAACCCTGAGCTTTTTGGCTTTGGTAGAAGATGTCTGAGTCAAATGGTTTCATATTTGGTGGCTCACACTCATGTGGTGCTACGTGTAGCCTAGTATTACAAACTCTAGATCTCCAACCATTAAATGAGTCAACGCAAAGAGAGGGTGAAAATTGTGCTCCCTTTGAGTTCCTTTACTCTCTCTCTCTCTCTCTCCAGGTTTGTAGAAGCATTCAATATTGGTGGGCTCATATGGCATCAACACTCCAATTATAATTCTGATAAACCTACAACTAAGTTAGAATCCTTTAGTCAGTATTCGGATGGTCAGAAATACTGAAAAGGTAGGTAAGGCCATATTTGGTGGATCTCAATGGGTATTTTTGCCTCAACAGATTAACATAACAAAATCGACACATAAGCATGAACATGAACTTGAACACTTTTTTTTTTTTTCAAGTCAAATCGTATTATTTTTTCTTTTCATAATTACCAAGGGTGATTCCTTTGGTTCCCACAACACAACACAAGCTTTTATTTATGAGACATTTTTTGGGGGATGATGATGCTTAAGAGGATATTGTGTGGCTTATTTGGTGGAAGTGCCTACTCTCGACACTGGGGAGGGTGGATAGGACAAGCGTACTTTTGACCTTTGGCACTAGTACCCTCCTTTAACTGAGGATTCTATGAAGGACGGTCATAACTCTCCACCATAGTTATAGTTTTATTAGAAATCAATCTTTGTATATCTATCTTATTTGGTGGCTCTTAGGAATTCACACAACAGTATTTGAACGTAGGAACTAAGAGCGAAAACTATGCCTAACCTTGAGGTATCATCATCCAATTATTCAGAACTTAAGAGTCCTCGCACTAGACTTAGAGCACCAGTGGACACTCTACTTTCACCTCACAAATGTTTGGTGGATCTAATAAAAGATAGTTTGCCTAACTCCCTAACTAACTGTCCAAGAGTTCAAGAAAAGAAGCATTGCTTCTCCTCGACAAACTAAAAATTTCTATTGGTTTCGATAAAGGATCCATTACAAAGTCCATGTGCAAGTGAAATAAATGTACTGGATACTAAACTAAGAGACAATTAAAGAAGAAAATCTTCAATAAAACCTCCTTGATAAAATTGTTTTTGAATAAATGCATGAATGCAATATGTATAAATGCTTTTTTTTTCTTTAGGTGTTGGCAAAAAAATTTTCAGTGTAAGTGTACTACCCCCCCAATGCCTACTTTCTTGCATGTCCTCATGCATGAATACAACGAAAATAAATATGAGACAAGAAGTTTAAAGGATAGAAATCACTTGGAATAGCTCCTAAATAATAACATTCAACATATCCCAACACCTATGCAAATGAGAAGACAAATATGTTATATATATATGTATGTATAGATATTTAGTTTAATGGCTCTAGCTAGGCGAAAACTCCAAATGGATGTACCAATAATGTACTAAGAATGGCGACCAGCATGATAAGTAATTTGAAATCAATCACCAGCAGTGCGCTGCAAATATGGACCAACTGCCCGTGAATACCAACCCCAAAAGGTTAGAAAAATAATAAGAGGGGGCTTGAAGAAAGTGGTAGCCAAGTGTTGCAAAGGAGAGAAAGATAAGTATGGGTGCTAGAGTGAAAAGAGGATAGTGGCAACCCTAAGAAGTGGTGCACAAGTAAGGCATATGAGGTGGATAAAGAGTCAAGAGTGGGGAATAAATCGTACGGGTCCTGAAAGTGATGAGAAATGAAAGGAGGAACTCAAGTAGTGTAGTCTGAAGTGGTATAAAGAACCACTTCATAAGTCAAGTTGGGTGTGTGTTTAGGCGAAATAGTCATTGTTTAAGGAATACATTATAGTATAGGACAAAATCGCTCAAATCATTTAAATTTATAAACTCATATTCAGAAAATAGAGTCTGAGATCATTCATAGGGAGCAAGTATGCAATTTTAAATTCACCAATCACAAGAAATATATATATGCAATTAAAATCAATGGTATTCAAAAATGATATTTCAATAAAATTAGAATGTAAGTGCAAAAGATTGGGTTAAAATGGTGATTTGAATCACCAAATTAACCCTTTAAGTTAAGCTTGCAAATATTTAAATAAATGAACAGTAATAATTTTCCACATCAGTTAAGTATCCACAGTAACCAGCAGATCAGATGATGGGCAAGGCTTCCAAACGCCTTAAGAGTTAAGTCTCAGCAAGCATAGCACCACAGGAAGCTTCGCTTTCTTTCCTTCACGCCTCAAGAGAGGCTCAGTGTAGGCTAAAGGCTTTTTGCTAAGTATTGATAGTAGAGGGAGTACACGAGAGCAAAACCTACCACCCTCTCCCTCAGATACTCCTCTCTCCCCAAGCTCAGAACCAAACTAGACCCAAGAAATGGGTAACCGGATCCACCACACAGACCCACGTGGCGTGTGCACGGGTGAGGGCGTTGTAGTGACCTGACCCTAGTGACTCGAAGGCAAACAACCCTTGTCACTTTATCATATTATACGCTGCTAGGGTTCCTTCGTTTCACGATGTGGGACTAATCCCATGCATCTTCTTTGCATAGCAACAACAGGAGGTAATGCCTCCAATTGAAGGCGAAGGCATGGCTGTGATCTTCAATTGAGGACCTGGGAAGGGTTATGGAGTTCTTCTGCAGCACCTAGGGATGTTAGCGACGAAGATCACGGCCGGAGAATTGAAGCGAAGGTCGGAGAGGTCGAGGGTAGTGGCGGAGCGACGTTGAGCACCTGAAACAATGAATATGGCCTGATGACCCAATCAAAGTAGTTCAGGAGGATCGCCGATGAACGACGATAGCACTATTGGTGGTTTTGTGGAGTGAGGGTGCGTGTGGAGGTCTGGTGACCTTAGGAAGGTGGTGCGGTGAAGGTGGTGTCGGGTGGAGTGTTTGAGAGGCCAATCCCCTCAATTTCTTGAGGGATTTTGGTGGGCGAGGGATGGAAAAGGTGTAGCGGTCAGTGGCGTGCAGTTTGGTGTAGTGGAGTGAGTGAGGGCCTTTGCTAGATCTTGGCTAGAGTGGAGGGAGATGATGGTGGTTGTGGTCATTTTGGTGGTCGAACTTAAGGACTAAGGGGTTGGAGAGGATAAATAAGGGAAGAGGAAGAGATAGAGGGACTCAGACAGAAAGATGGCACGCGGAGGGCTTAGGTTGTGATAGATCAGAGTTGGAGAAGATGATGTCGATGGCGATACAGTGGAGATGAAGGAGAGGGAGAGGGAGGTCGTGTTGTGGCTGGCGACGATCGGGAGGATGAGGGGAGGATAATGTGTTGGCCAATTTGACTGTTGGTTGGCTTGATGAAGAGTATGAAGGAGCTCTCCAGAGACGAAGATGCAGATGACCGGAGAAGATAAGGGATTTCCAACGTTAAACTTCGCTAGGAAGCTCTGAGTCGCGAGAGGAGCCTATTTAAAGGCCTTAGGGAGGCATCCAAGCCTGGAAACAAGCTCTACGAGCTTAAAATCCTAGGGATGAAAAAATCCCTAATTTTGAGAGGGTTTGTATGAAGAATCTTGGGCAAATCAAGGTCTAATACCTAGTCCAAACGGTGGAGAATCTCTCAAGGATTCTCCCTTTCAATTTTGGAAAGGTTTAATTGAGAATTGAGTGAGAAATCCTCGCTCGAATCTCAATGGAGCTACTACATTCACACCAATGGTAGCAAGGACCGTTTTACAAGAAATGATGATAAATTGAGGGACCTGATTGTAAAGATTTGAAAAGTTAGGGGTATAATTGAGAGAAATAGAGTTTAAATGGGCTAAAATGTAAATTAGGTCAAGATAGACTCTGATTGGGCCCAAATTTTGGTACAAACTTAATTTAGACCCAAGAAATCTGATGGTGAGGTCGGATATCAATTTTGGCCAAGTTTGACTTGGCAATATACTTAAAAACCTAAATTATTGTAGAACTCTGTCTGTGACTCTGTTTAAGGTCAAAATAGGTTTTCAAAGGTCAAACCAAGGTTACCAAACCTCAAGGATTATTTTTCTATGAATTTTAGATGATTTAGATGAATTTTATTCTAACTAGAACCTCTGTAATTTAAGTAGGTGTGAAATTAGGATTTTGGGTGCTGTATTAGTTCTCGAAATGCGTGAAAACTCATTTTTGTCTGTGGGACCCACTTATTAGTCTTTAACGCTCAATTGACCTTTAGTTAACCCCTAACAAACCCCATGGTTATTCTGTGTTCATGATATGCTGTTAAAATTGGATAATTAACCATACTTTCTTGTTCACTTCTCAAAACAGAATAATGTATAGTTGTAACCCTCAGATGGTTGTGTAGGTGCATTTTTCTTTCACTGCTAAGTAAAAATAGCGATTTAAGATCTATGATGGTGCTCCCATCATACCCCCATGCCTAGCTATTGCTAGTCCCTTAGCAAAAAAATCCAATGGGTTTGTAGGTCGGATGTAACTGTCAGGATGCCTTACTAAGCTGCATCTCTAGAAATCAGATCAAAATACCAACAATAAGCCTAGAGGTACTCAAGTACCAGCCAAGATCCAGACCTGACCAGCTTCAGCCTGAGTCTGCTACGAAGGTTTCTAAGGCCCGCAAAAACTGCCTAGAGGTTCGTTGACCCCAGTAGTTAAAGAACCCAGCTTAGACGTAACATGTCCAAGTTTAGTTTGCCAGCACATTTTGATAAGAGAGAGATAGAGAAGGCTTTCTTCATTTGGAGAGTTTTCTCTATTTTCTTTTTATTTTTTCCCTAAATCCAACCTAGAATTGGCCCTAAATACGGTTTGTATCAGATTCCTTGTCCCCACCATCAATCCTCGAAGGGTCCCTGGCTTTCGATGCTTCGGGATAGCACTGCCCATGGCAACCCCCAGAACCTAGCTTTCGACACTTCGGGATAGTGCTGCCAATGGCATTCTGTAGCTAAATTTAGGCCCTGGTAATCGACATTTCAGGATAATCCCACCCATGGCACCTGAACCAGCACAAGGTGCTTACATGCCCACGATAAGATATTTAGATATCCTAGGAGACAAGCACTGAGGAGACGATATGTTATTATGCATCTTGGAGGGGAATTTCCCACCTCTCTGTGTCGGGAACTCGTCCAATCAACTTGTGTTGTCGAGCCACTCCTAAGCTAGATCTTTGAGATGGCTTTTCAAAACAAAACACTTTTTGGCATGTTTTTCTTTATTAAGAGCACTGAACCAGACTTAGTGTGTGATTTTTGGGTGCTTAGGTTACCAAGTCCCATAAACCAAAGGGCAAGCAATGGGGCCGAATAATCCCTAAGCTTTAGACCTACTACATCAGCCTCACACTTTCCTCAACCTCTTGAGGATTAATTCGGATCTTAATAAATACGTGAGTGTTTAAACCCTGAAACAGATCCAAGAGGCTTAAGGTCGATACTCATTACTAATCTCTTAATTTTTAGTCTTCCAGGTCATAATTCATCATCCGATCCAACCTAGAAGTTAGGTAAGTTCCATACTCAATTTTAAGGAACTATCTCATTTTTGTCTATTTTTGGTTGCTCCTTTTTCTTTCATTCTTTTCCTCTTCTTTTTTCATTCAACTCAATTCAAATTGGCTTCTCCTTTCCTCTCTATTTTTTTTTAATGAAACCCTTCCATGCATTGATTTCCACAGTATTTTGCACTTTAATACCCCCCCCATGCCTACGATTTGCAATTTCCTCATTGTAAAGTAGTTGGGTTCAGATCGTACATAAGAACAGGTGGGTGGTGAACGGGTCGGAATGATTGTTGCGGACGATTTCTAGCACTGATACTGATTGTACAGAAATCATGCAACCTAAACCACCTGAATTAAGTTAGGTTCTAGCATAACTTAGGAGCAATCCATGCATAAGTGTCGTAATTCACATAATAGTTAGTTTGTTAGCTGCATAAATAATATTGTCGGTGATCTGGATTGGTTCATCTCCTGCATTTATGGACCTTGTGCAACTGCTGACCGGATAGAACTTTGGGAGGACCTATCAACAGTGCATCAAAGAGTCCAGGAGGTACCATGGCTTGTTGGTGGTGATTTCAACTGTTGTCTTTCAAGTGGTGACAGACCTGGGGCAGATCTAATAGTGCAATGGCTGGATTCCAATTAGCTGTGTAGAGATTGGGTATCACTGAATACCCTATCAGTGGGGTGGAGTTCACTTGGAGAAATGGCAGTGGACTGGCATCAAGGTTGGATAGATTCTTTGGCAACCCAAGCCTTTTGGAGAGATTCCAACTATCATCTACTATGAGCCTTGACAGGCCATTTTCTGACCACACACCAATTGTGTGGAACAGTGGGGTGAATGTTGATGTTGGATTGTACTTCAAACTTAAGAAGTCTTGGTTCAGGTAGGAGGGTTTTGCTGATATGTTGTCCAGCTGGTGGTAGAACAATGCAGTGAATGGCTCAGCCACACAACAGCTAGCATCAAAGTTGGCAGGCATGCGCTCTATGCTGAAGGAATATGGGCAGACAGTGGCAACCATCAGAGAGTAGAAGAGGGTTGAGGCATTGGCAGAGATCCAAAGACTGGATTTGAAGGAGTGTAGGCAGGCTCTGAGTACCCAGGAGCATGAGCAAAGAGAGTACATGCAACAGGTCATTAGGGAGGAGGACTTGAAGAAAGAAATGGACTGACGTGAGAGATCTAGACAACTGTGGCTCAAGGAAGGTGATGCCAATACGAAATTCTTTCACCTTGCTACTAATGCTAGGAGGAGGCTTAACCTCATCTCATCTATTAAAATGGGTGAGAAAACCATTACTTCTACTAGTGAAATCAGATGTGAAGTTGTCTGGTATTTTAAAGAGTTAGCCAAGGCTGCACCAAGAGGTTCACGGAGGATGGCTTCAGCTGACTTTCCAAGTGTCAGCAATGATCAGATGGTCATGTTAGTTGCTCCTATTACCAAACAAGAAACAGTGAAAGCAATCAAAGACTTGAATAATGAGGGAGCTCTTGGACCGGATGGGGTTCAGGTCTTCTTTTACAGAGAAATGTGGAACGTTCTTAAGAAGGATGTGATGGAAGTCATACATGAGTTTGAAACGGGCAACTTTGGTTTTGAAAGACTGAATAAGTCTTATTTGTTTTTGCTACCAAAGAAGTTGGGTGCAGAGAATTTTTCAAATTATAGACCCATTTCTTTGTCGAATTCCATCTATCTTATCATTAGTAAGATTCTAGCCAACAGAATTCGTGATGTATTACAAGATCTGATTATGCCTGTCCAATCTGCTTTCCTACCTGGGAGGTCTATGTAGGAATCTTTCATCATGGCACAAGAAATGGTGATGGGATGGCATAGGTGAAAATCCAAGGCTTTCCTATGGAAAGTTGGTTTCACTAAAGCTTATGATTCAATTTCCTGGCCGTACCTTTGGGAAATTCTTAAAAGGAGAAAATTTCCCCCCTGTTTCATACAATGGGGGAAGAGATGCATCACAACTATTTCCTACTCCCCCCTGATAAATGGGAAACCATGTCGAGCCTGGATTCAGCCTCAGTGTGGGGTAAGGCAAGGTTGCCCACTAGCCCCCTTGATCTTCAATCTTGCAGTGGATACATTGGCAAGATATGCGTGCAAATTGGCAGCTGATGGGTTGATAAGGGGATACTCGATGACTAATAATAGGGCACTGGCCCTCATTCTTCAATATGCGGATGACATTGTGTCTTTTGTGGAACGTGGGAAGAGGGAAGTGCAAGTGCTATACTACATGGTCAAAACTTTTGGTGAGATTTCTGGTTTAAAAATTAATGGTAGTAAGTCCTCCTTGGTTTGCTTTGGTATGAACGGTATAGACCAAAATGACATCTCCACCATCCTAGGCACACCTGTGATATCACTGCCAGTCAAGTACTTGGGTTTACCTCTGAAGTGCACAAAACTGAGGAAAACATATTGGTCCTTTCTCTATGAAAAGGTGGCTACGAAACTAGAGGCCTGGAGTAGTTGCTACTTGTCAAAAGGAGGGAGTTATATTTTATTGAACTCAATCATCACATCCATTCCAGTCTTTTTCTTCTCTGTTCTTAGAGCCCCAAAATCAATTTGGAAAAAACTTGACGTGATGCACAAGAGATTCTTCTGGAAAGGGGCTTCCCATCAAGGTGCCTTCCTCCAACCTGTAAAGTGGGACTCAATTTGTTTGCCAAAGAAGTATGGTGGCATGGGATCAAGTCACTCAAAGAATTTAATGACGCCCTGTTATTGAAATGGGCCATTCGACTGCTTCAGGGAGAAAAAAAATGTGGACAGAGATCATCCAGGATAGCTATGGGGTGGCCAATGATGAGAAGAGCCGCTTAAATCCTCATAAACCATCTCCTTTTTGGTCATCTGTGGTGCGTGCTTTGGCAGATAATTGGAGCCTATTCAAGTCTGTCCTGGGAGATGGGAAAAGCTTCAAATTTTGGTTGGAAAAGTGGCTGCCTGGTGGGGTGATAAAAGACAGGTACCCTCTTGCATTTTCCATTGCTACTAATAAAAATGCTTTGGTATATGACTACTGGGACACGGTCTCTGAGAATTGGACTTTGAACAATGAGGTGGGGAATGGTCATGGAACAAGAACACAGGCAGAAAATGAATGTCTTATGCAGGAACTTGTTGCTTTCAAACCCACACCTGTGGAGTGCGACACATACAAATGGGAGGGAGCTTTCTCCTCAATGGCTGCCTATGATAAGCTTATCACTTCGTCCAGAATGTCTAAGATTGATGAGGTTGGGAAGAAGCTATGGAAATTGAAGGTACCATTGAAGGTACAAATTTTTTTGTGCCTATGCAGAAGAGATGGCCTGATAACGGGAGATTTGAGGCAAAGGAGAATGGGCACCCCCGCTCACTTCTGCCACTTGTGTGGGATGCATAATGATTCCAGTCTTCATATTTTTTCTACCTGCATGATTACAGATTGCATTTGGAGGAAGGTGTGTAGGGAAACTATTCCCACGTGGGAGAGTCTTTGGAGTTCCTTCTTGAGGGTGAATAAGCCATATTTGCCCATGGTGGTAGTATTATGGTCGTTGTGGAGAGCTAGAAATGAGAGTTTGTTTCAGGAGAGACCAGTGAATGTGGATAATATTGTAAACAATTGCTGGAATCTCATACATTAATGGGGTTCACTCATGTAATATTTTTTGCTGTCACTTAATCAATAAAAGCTCTCCCGGATTGCTATCAGCGATTCAATAGCATTCCTTTTCAGTTCAAAATAAATAAATAAATAATATTGTCAATTTACGCACTAAAAAAGAGATGAAATTAATTGTATATGATTTGAAGCCATGAATGACAAATCAAACTGCACAGATCTGATCAGGACGATGACGGGAGTCCAACGCTTCTAAAATCATCTTGATTAGACAACTATAGCATCTTGTGCAACCCATAAAAGAACAGAGGTCATGAAGCAAGATGACAGAGATCCAAGCCTTAGATGAAAGATCCAACTGCACAAATGGATCCAGATCAACGGTCGTAGTCCAACGATGCAAAAAATCAACTCGATCGGAGGCCTACATCACCAGTTACAAAGAAGAGAAGATGGATGGCGGTGGGCGACGTGGCTTCTTTGAGGCTGGTGGATGACAATCCAATGGTCCTCGTTTCTTCCTTCAGAGGTTGGATGTGTGGCAAGGGTGGCTGCGATGGTGCCACATGGCGCCATTGTAGCCACCCTTGTCGCATGTCCAACCTTTGAAGGAAGAAACGAGGACCATTGGATTGTCATCCAACGACCTCAAAGAAGCCACCTCGCCTACCTCACTGCGCTTCAACAACAGGAAGGTTACTCTCAGCCATTGGATTTCCATCCAACGGCCGAGAGAAGCCGGGCACCGAAGAAGAAACTTGCCCATCCGCGGCCTCAGTGCAACGTAGAGCACGCTTAACCGCAAGCACGAGGTGCAGGTACAAGACGCACTCAGCTCTAAAATTGGGAACCTGGTGGGAGCATGCACGATTGGCCGTTGGATGGTGATTAGAGGGCGTTGATATGGCCACGTGGTGCGACTAGAGGCTTTTGCAGCTGCACATGAGAACGAGCATGTGCGCTACGCACGATCTCACGTGCTCTCTTCAACGAAGGCGGTGCAGGCGAGATTCTCTTGATCAGACAGTTGAGGATTAATGACATGCAATTTGAATGTACGGGTGCATGCAAGGAGAGAGAAAAGCGCAGCGGCATTGGGGCAGGTGAGCTAGACCGTCCAATGGAGATCCAAGGTGCAAGAGGCAGATTAAATCCGAGCGTAGAAGGCGCAAATAAGGGTGTTTTGAGGCCAAATCAGAGCCGTTGATCTCCCAATCGACGGATCTAATTGGCCTAGAGTTGTTGCATGATTTTAAGGGCTAAAATGCCCTCTTTGCTCTCATCAAAGCTATAAAGAAGACCAGAGCCCCCTATTGAACAACTCTTCCACCAAAAACTCCCACCAGATACAACTCCATCCTCTCTCCCTCTCTGCAACTCTTCTCTGGACTTCATCCCGATGCTCTGGATCTAAAGTGCTGCTGCACTTCATACAAGAATCCCACAAGCAGGGTCGCCCTACATATGCTTCTACTTTCTCTCTCTCTCTCTCTATTTTTAGCATAGTTATTTCTATTCATACTTTAAAGATTGTTTGCAAGTGATAATGAAATTCTGATATCTGATGCTTGTCTATACTTATATAAATATTTAAGAGTGACTTTCTGGAAAGCTTTAGCATGGAAATCATGTTTGCCTCCCTGCAAATGACTTGGTATTCACCGAAACTTTATAAATATTATTTGTTTCATCGTGATTTGCACTACAATGATAGAATTAATCTCTAACGCATCTCGCAAGTGAATAGATACAAGTATCAAAGTTAGAGTTGACTCTTCTAATGGACAAACCCTAAAGTGCAATATGAATTCAGCAAAGAGATATGTCAGATGGGTTTCTGGTTTCTCAAAGACGATGGGTTGCCTCTCATTAAGTGTTAAGTTTAACGCCATCAGCTGGGCGCAATGAAACTCGGAGAGAATGGAGATCAAAAAATGCTATAACCAAATTCGAGTCAGTGAGTTTGAAGAACGGTTTGAGTCTCTGACCGTTCACGACAAAAGCTTTTGATTGATGGTTGAGTTCACTGATTTCGACTGCTCCATTTCCAAATACTTGTCTCACAAGGAATGGTCCAATCCATTTTGATCTGAGTTTTCCTAGGAAGAGCTTGAGTTTGGCATCGAAGAGTAACACTTTCTGACCAGAATGGAAATATTTATGTGAAATGTGCTTGTCATGGAAGGCTTTCACCCACTCTTTGTAGATTCACAAGTTCTCGTACGTGTCATTACGTAGCTCCTCGATCTCACTCAATTACAACTGACACTGGATTCCAACCTTCAAAAGATATAGATTGCACTTCCGTACTACCCAGTAGGCTTTGTGCTCCGTTTCTGTAAGGAGGTGACATGCCTTCCCATACACGAGTCTGAAGGGAGACATTCCTAGCTGGGTCTTATGGGCAGTCCTATAAGCCCACGAGGCTTCCAAAAGGCGGGTAGACCAATCCTTCCTATCAGGCTGAATAGTGACCTGAAGGATCTTCTTGATCTCCTGATTCGATAGTTCAGCCAATCCATTAGTCTGGGGGTGACAAGGAGTCGAGATACGATGCGACACCCTATACTTTTTCATCAGGGACTGGAAGTGAACATTGGTGAAATGAGACCCGCCATTGCTGATGATGGCTTTTGGAACCCCAAATTTGGAAAAGATGTTCTCCTGAATAAACCGAAGAACAACTTTATGGTCACTTGTTTTGGTGGGGATGGCTTCGATCCATTTAGACATGTAATCAACAACGAGTAAGATATATTCGAAGCTGTTAGATCTGGAAAGGGTCCCATGAAATCAATTCCCCAGATGTCAAAGATTTCACACATGATGATTGGATTCAAGGGCATCATATCGCATGGGCCCATGTTGTTGAGGGTCTGATAGCGGGCACAAGCCCTACAATAGGATTATGCGTCTTTGAACATTATGGGCCAAAATAACCCACACTGGGGGATCTTCGCTGTGATTTTACGCCTAGAGTAATGGCCACCGTAGGCCTGATCATGATAGAATGAGATTACGTCGTTGACCTCGTCGTCGGGAATGCATCTCTGGATCACTTGGTCATTACCGATATATAAAAGATATGGATCTTCCCATATATAATACTTGGCATCGGAAATCAACTTGTCCCTCCTGGAGGTCGCCCAATCTAGCGGAACTTTCCTTATAACCAAGTAGTTCACGATGTCGGCAAACCAAGGAAGTCCATTAATGGATAAGAGATGTTTATCCAGAAAGTGCTTGGTGATAGGTCTGGATGGGTCAATGATCGAAAAAGGAAGGAAAGACAAATGGTCAGCTACCATGTTCTACTTTCCTACCTTATCGCGAATTTATAGATCAAATTCTTGCAACAGCAAGATCCAGCGAATTAATCTCGACTTCGCATTTTTCTTCGTGAGTAAGTGCCTCACTGCAGTGTGATCCGAGTAAATGATGACATGGGAACCCAGGAGGTATGACGTGAATTTCTCTAGGACAAATACTACAGCCATTAGCTCTTTCTCTGTAATAGTGTAATTATGCTGAGCCTCGTGCAATGTCTTGCTAGCATAATATATGACCACTAGTTTCCTGTCAATTTTCTGACCCAGCACCTCTCCTACTGCATAGTCAGACGCATCGCACATGATCTCGAAGGGTTGAGACCAGTTAGGAGATTGCAGAATTGGTGCTTGGGTGACTCAGTCACACAGGATCTCAAATGCGTGAATGCACTCACTAGATATCTCAAAAGGTGTGTCCTTCAAGAGGACATTCATCAAGGGGAGTGCGATCTTAGAGAAATCAGGTATGAATCGATGATAAAATCCAACGTACCCCAAGAATGATCTGATGTCTTTGACCAAGTTAAGCACAGGTAGTTTGGAAATCAAATTCACCTTAGCTTGGTTAACCTGGATACCTCTCTCAGAGATAAGATGTCCAAGAACAATGCCCTCAAGAACCATGAAGTGGCCCTTTTCCCAAGAGAGAACCAGGTTCACTTCAATGCATCTTTTAAGTATTTGGACCAAATGCAGGAGGCATTCAGCAAAAGATTCACAGAATACCGAGAATCATCCATGAAGACCTTGAGGTAATTACATACCATATCTGAGAATATGGCTAGCATGCACCACTGAAAGTAGCAGGTGCATTGCATAGCCCAAATGGCATCCTGCGGAACGCATACATACCGAAGGTGCAGGTAAAGGTGGTCTTTTCCAGATCCTCTGGATGAATTTCCACCTAATTATATCTGGACTAACCATCCAGGAAACAGAAAAATCAATTTCCCGCCAGTTTCTCAAGAATCAGGTCAATGAACGGAAGTGGGAAATGATCTTTCTTCGTGGAGGCATTCGGTTTCTGATAGTCTGTGCAGACTTTCCACAAATTTGCAATGCAGGTCGGGATGGTCTCTCCAGATTCAATCGTGATAATGGTGAGCCCTGCCTTCCTAGGCACAACCTGGATCGGGATCACCTAATGGATATCAGAGATCGAGTAGATAATACCAGCATCTAACCACTTGATGATCTCTTTCTTCATGACCTCCTATAGATTCAGATTGAGTTTTCTCTACATCTCTCGAGATGGTTGCGAACCCTCTTCAGTGTAGATACGGTGTGTGCAATTGGAGGGACTGATACTAGTCAGATCATCGAGAGTCTATCTAATGGCTCTCTGATGCTGCTGGAGAATAGAAATCATCTTTTTTTCCTGATCAGATGTGAGTCGGGAATGGATAATCATAGGAAACGTTTGATTGGAACCCAAAAATAAATACTTCAAATGATCTGGGAGGGGTTTTAACTCCATAACTGGGTTATCAAAAGCAGCTGGGGGTTCGGGATGGGCCTCAGAAGATAAAGTGGAGCTAAGGATGAATCTAGATCAGCTCTGGGCTCCTCTCTTTGTTGGTCAGAATCTCTCGAGGTTGAGGATCGAAAATAATCAGGTCATCCTCTGCAAGTGGATCCTCCATCATAGAACTAATGTCACATACTTCCTCGATTATCCCACAGTTTATTCCTTTCTGGGCCCTAAAGATATCAATCATCAATGTCTTGTTCTCGAATTTTAACTTGATCTGGCCCTCTTTGTAATTGATATTTGCCCTAGTTGTGGCTAGGAATGGTCTCCCTAAAATGATCGATGTGTTCCTCAAATTTTTAGGAGTCTCCATGTCTAACACAGTGAAGTCCACTGGAAAATAGAAATCACGGATCCATACCAGAACATCCTCAAGAATTCCTCTAGAAGACTTGATTGATCGGTCTGCTAACTACAAGGTCACCTCAGTCTAATTGAGCTCAGTTTCCTCGAAATGGTCTAGTAGGGATGTAGGTATCAGGTTTGTGGAAGCTCCTAAATCCAATAGTGCTTGATCAAATTCTAGTTAACCGATTTTGCAGGAGATCAAAGGGGCACCTGATTCTTTTGCTTTTTGTGGGAGCTTACTCAAGATGATCGAGTTGACTTGCTCAGATAATACAATCGAACTGCCATCTTTGCTTCACGACTTACACTTGGTGTACATAAATCCTTCAAAAATCTCGTGTAAGCCAGTACATGGCAGATCGCATCCATCAAGGGGATGTTTATTTGGATTTGCTCAAAGAGCTTGACCAGATCTTCCTAAAGTGCCACGAGTTTGGATTTCCTCTTTCCTTTGGTCAAGGCCTCAGGAAATGGAACCTCTGTAGGTTCCTCTAGGATTGGTTCAGGTTCTGGATCTAGGATAGGGGTGTTCGGGATAACCAACGTAGGGTTAGGCTCCAAACTACTAGGCTGAGAGTGGCTCGGATAAGGTGGATCCTGGGTCAACTTGCCACTACAGGTGATAATAGAATTTAGTCCTACCTAGTTTTGGTTTGGAGTTGGAAGAAGTGGTGGTTGCTCCTGATATCTCAAGTATGATGTTGAAGCCTCCATCCCGTCGGGTGATGGAGCAGAAGGGGCTTGGTAAATATAGTGAGCATGGCCCTGATTCAGGTTCATAATGCACCTCTGGTTTGGCACGTTACTTGGGTTTGTCAGAGGCTGAGATGGAAGTAGACCAGGCTAGCGAGAATTTGCCATTTGTGCGAGCTAATTTTGAACCTCTGTGATCTCATCTTTGTGCTGTTTCTGCATGTCTACATTGTTCTTTTGAGTCATTTGATCTTCCCTTGATGGCTCGAATTGATAATTTGGATTGGGCCTAGGCTGAGCAGGCCAATATAGGCGGGGAGCTTCTGGTTGAAGTTGGAATTGAGATCTCGAATTTTGATTATTCCCTAACCAAGCAAAGTTGGGATGATTACACCATCCAGGTTTATAGGTGTTAGAGAATGGATCATTCCAGATGGCGTGGAGATCCTCGCAGGTCTGAGGAACTCCAGAGAAGTCAGAATGTGAAGGTTCAAAGTTCCCCCAACTAGAGCAGGTAGTTCTGAAGTTTCCTCCGAAACCAAGATCAGACAGGGGTGGATATGAGTCCATCACCTGGTGAGAGTGGTGATAAATGTTATGCACAGCCTCCCTACCGGAGGGCGATTGCGCATACGTGCTCTGCTATGCTGAGGTGGTTCATTGTAGATGTCGAGTCAATTCATCCACCTTCTTCTCAATAACAGTGACCTTGTTCAGGCAACTGGCCATCAGTTCCAGATCGACAGATGCAGACAGGCCTTGAGTCTCGTGTGCCTCCCGGGTGTTTGTTAATGCATGGGTAGTCATCCGGTTAAACATACCCATAGATTCATTGTTTATGGAGTTCTCGCACATATTCTTAAGAATCTTCAAAATGATATCTTCATGCTGACCCATGCTGTTGCCACCATAGGTTGCATTGACAATGAGTTTATATCTTCACAGAGTCTCCAATAAAAAGACTGGACCTATTCCCATTTAGGAACTCCATGATGGGGGAAGTTCCGCATGAGATCCAGGAAGCAATCCCATGCCTCATGAAGTGGTTCTCCTGGATTTTGTGTGAAGTGTGTGATTTGGTGCCTTAGAGCATTTTTCTGACCAACTGGGAAAAATTTCTTGAGGAATTCATATTGGAGTTCAACCCAAGTGTTGATCAGACAGGTTAGAGTTTGGTACTAGTGGATAGCTTTATCCATGAGGGAGAAAGAGAACATCTTCTTGAGTAGGATATCACGATTCTACACAAGTGGTCGGAAGGTTTGGGCTAGATGTTTCAATTACTGGGTGTACTAGAAAGGATCTTCAGAGTTAAGCCCATGGAATTTAGGGATAGCATGAAGAATATTGGGCTTGAGTTCAGTATCAGGTCCTCCAGCTGGAATTTGAACTCTAGGTTCGATTGCTACCACAGTGGGATTGTAATGATCTTGCATCATAGGACTCTATGGTGGGTTCATGAATGCCTGAAATAGATCGTTGAGGCACTGTAGCTGATTCTAGAGATTGGGTTCTTCTTCTTGATTTTCCATGGATATAGTTGAAGGAGATGTGGGCTCAGAAGCAAAAGAGTTGGAAGAGATATCAATATGATTGGAAGGTAGCACAAATAAGTGAGTCGAGGCTTGGCCTCGACGAGAGTGAACTGCTAATGGAGGTCTCAAGAGTTGTCTTAAGGACCTCCTCTTGAACATGCACTAGTGAGCCAGATGAGGAACTGAATGTGTAACAAACCCAATCGAGGCACCCAAAAATCTTTGAATGAGTTAGGAGGTTAGAGGTAGATGATACCTCTTGATCAAAAAATTACTCACCTAAGAAATACTTGGGTAGACAGGAAGGGAGAGTCCCGCAAAGACCCCTACATGGTAGAGCATCCCAACGGGTTACAGGGTTTTCCCCACCTAACCTTGTCATTGAGAATCCAAGTAGACCAGAATGAGCAACTTGACCCTTTAAGTCTACCAATTTTAATCTTGAATTTATGGTGTTTTGAATTTCACCTGAACTTTAGAGTTGATTTGTGATTTGTGACCTAATTTGAAGGTTGGTTAACTCACAAAGTGGGTCAACTTCACCTAACCTATCCTAAAGTTTAGGATGAGTTGACTAATGGACCCAAAATCACCCTGAGGGGTTTGCAAGCAGGTTAATAAGTCCCAAGTTTTAAGGATTCAAGTGAATGTTACAGCCTTCTTTTAGGGTTTTCTTGAGTAGGTCAATTCAAGCAAGGCTTGCATGACACATAATGCGGGAAATCAATTCTCTTTTAATTCAAGTAAGTGTGTTCTCAAACCCAAAAAATAGAAACCCTAATTTGGTTTCTGTCCAAATCCAATTTTTTTCCAAATGTGGTACCTAGGGCTCAATCAAAAAGGTGAATAGCCCTAGGCACCCTAAATCCTTAGTAGGTGCACAATTCTGGATGGGGATGTCTAAAATAAATCAAATCCGACAACTCAAGTGATTAAGTCTAATAAGGAGTGTGAGTTGGTCCTAATTGATTTCTCTTTTAAATTCTTTCTAGAAATAGGGGCTTAAGAAGAAGGAAATGAGATTACTTGCCCCTGGAATGGCTTTCATGTGGTTGAACTTCTCCCATGTGCCTTGCACAACCACAACAAAAGAGATAGAACAAGTTAGTATCAGATTAGAAATTGTAATCAGTGAAATCAAATTGCGCAATGCTCCTCGGCAATGGCACCAAAATGTTTGGGCGAAATCATCATTCTTTAAGAAATATGTTGTAGTACAGGACAAAATCACTCAAATCATTTAAATTTATAAACTCAGATTCAGAAGATAGAGTCTGAGATCATTCACTAGGAGCAAGTATGCAATTTTAAATTCACCAATCATAAGAAATATATATGCAATTAAAATCAATGATATTCAAAATTGAAGTTTCAATAAAAGCAGAATAATAGTGAGAAAAGATTGGGTTAAAATGGTGATTTGAATCACCAAATTAACCCTTTAAGTTAAGCTCACAAATATTCAAATAAATAAACAGTAACCACAATCAATTTTCCACGTCAGTTAAGTATCCACAGTAACTAGCAAATCAGATGATGGGCAAGGTTTCCAAATGCCTTAAGAGTTAAGCCTCAGCAAGCACAGCACCACAGGAAGCTTCCCTTTCTTTCCTTCACACCTCAAGAGAGGCTCAGCACAGGCTTAAGGCTTCTTGCTAAGTACTGAGAGCAGAGGGAGTACACGAGAGCAAAACCTACCTCCCTCTCCCTCAGATACTCTTTCTCTCTCCCCAATCTCAGAACCAGACAAGACCTGAGAAGCGGGTAACCGGATCCACCACCCAGACTAGTGTGGACAAGTGCGTGGGGCACTACGTGTGCGAGGGCGTGGTAGGGACCTAACACCAGTGACTTGAAGGGAAACAACCCTCATCACTTTTTCATATTATATGCTTCTGGGGTTCCTTCATTTCACGATATGGGACTAATCCCACACGTCTTCTTCGCACAGCAGCAGTAGGAGATAACGCCTCCAATTGAAAGCGAAGGCGTGGCTTTGATCTTCAATTGAGGACCTGGGAAGGGTCCTGGAGTTCTTCCGCAGCACATGGGTATGATTTTTTTTAGAGATGAAAAGGAATGCTATCGAATCACTGATGGCAAACCAGGAGAGCTTTTATTGATAAAAAAATAATGAGAAGGTTACATGATTGAAACCCATTGGTGTATGAGATTCCAGCAACTATTGACAATCTTATCCACATTCACTGAACTCTCCTGAAACAAGCACTCATTTCTATCTCTCTAAATATACCATAAAACAGCCACCATAGATAAATATGGCTTATTTACCCTCAACAAAGAGCTCCAGAGATTCTCCCACGTGGGAAGAGATTCCCTACACACCTTCCTCTAGACATAATCTGTGATCACACAAGTAGAAAATATATGAATGCTAGAATCGTTATGCATCCCACACAAGTGGCAAAAGTGGGTAGGGTTTCCCATTCTCTTGTGCCTCAGATCTCCAGTAATTAGGCCATCTCTTCTACATAACCACAAAAAAATTTGTATCTTCAGTGGTACCTTCAATTTCCATAACCTTTTCCCCACCTCATCTACTTCCGCCATCCTAAAGGAGTTGACAAGCTTGTCATAGGCAGCTGTAGAGGAGAAAGTACCCTCCCACTTGTATGTGTCATATTCCTCAGGTGTGGGTTTGAAAGCAGCAAGTTCTTGCAAGAGACGCTCATTTTCTTCTCATGTTCTTATTTCATGATCATTCCACATTACATTGTTCAAAGGCCACTTTTCAGAGGCCATGTCCCAATAATCACATACCACAACATTTTTATCAGAAGCAGCTGAGAAAGCAAGGGGGTACCTATCTTTTATCACCCCACCAGGCAACCAATTTTCTAGCCAGAATTTGAAGTTTTTCCCATTGCCTAAGACAGATTTGAATAAGCTCCAATTATCTGCCAAGGCACGCACCACTGAAGACCAAAAGGGAGAGGGTTTGTGTGGATTTAGGCAGTTCTTCTCGTCATTAGTAGCTCCATAGCTATCCTAAATAATCTCTGTACACATTTTCTCCCCTTGTAGTAGTCAAACAGCCCACTTCAAAAGTAGGGCATCATTAAATTCTTTGAGGGACCTAATACCCATGCCACCAATCTTCTTTGGCAAACAGACCGAATCCCATTTTACAGGTTGGAGGAAAGCCCCATGATGAGAAGCCCCTTTCCTAAAGAATCTCTTACACATCACATCGAGTTTTTTCCAAATTGATTTTGGGCCTCTAAGAATAGAGAAGAAAAAAATAGGAATTGATGTAATGACCAAGTTCAGTAAAATATACCTCCCACCTTTTGATAAGTAATGACTACTCCAACCCTCTAATTTTGTAGCCACCTTTTCATATAAAAAGGACCAATCTGCTTTCCTCAGTTTAGTGCACTTCAAAGACAACCCCAGATATTTGACAGGCAGTGAGACCATAGGCGTGCCCAAGATGGTGGAGATGTCATTCTGGATCAATCCATTCATACCAAAACAAACCAAGGAGGATTTGCTTCCATTAAGTCTTAGACCAGAAATCTCGCCAAAAATCTTTATCATATAATATAGCGCTCGCGCTTCCCTCTTCCCCCCTTCCACAAAAAAGACAGTGTCATCTGCATATTGGAGAATGGGAGCCAAGGCCCTGTTGTTAGACATTGAATACCCCCTTATCAAGCCATCAGCTGCTAGTTTGCATGCATATCTTGCCAATGTATCCACTGCAAGATTGAAGATCAGAGGGGCAAGTGGGCACCCTTGCCTTACCCCATATTGGGGCTGAATCAAGGCTCGATATGGTTTCCCATTTATCAGAGGGGAAAATGATCCAGTCGTGATACATTTCTTCACCCATTGTATTAGGGAGGGGGGGGGGGAATTTTCTCCTTTTAAGGATTTCCCACAGGTACGGCTAGGAGATTGAGTCATAAGCTTTGAAGAAATCAACTTTCTATAGAAAGGCCTTGGACTTTCGCCTGTGCCATCCCATCACCATCTCTTGCACCATGATGGAGGATTCTCGTAAGGACCTCCCAGGAAGAAAGGCGGACTTGACAGGCATTATCAAATCATTTAGTACATCACGCAATCTGCTGGCTATAATCTTGCTGATAATAAGGTAAATAGAATTTGACAAGGCAATGGGTCTATAGTCAGAAAAGTTCTCCGCACTCGACTTCTTTAGTAGCAAGAACAAGGCTTATTCAATCTCTCAAACCCAAAGTTGCCCAATTCAAATTCATGAATAACATTCATCACATCCTTTTTGATGACATTCCACATTTCTCTGTAAAAGAATACCTGAACCCCATCCGGTCCAGGAGCCCCCTCATTATTCAAATCTTTAATTGCTTTCAATGTTTCTTGTTCAGAAATAGGAGCAATTAACATGGCCATCTGATCATTACTGACACTTGGGAAATCAGCCGATGCCATCCTCCAAGAACCCCTTGGTGCAGCCTTGGCAAGCTCTTTGAAATACTTGCCAGCTTCACATCTGATTTCATTGATAGAAGTGATAGTTCTCTGACCCATTTTAATTGATGAAATGAGATTGAACCTCCTCCTAGCACTGGCCACAAGATGAAAGAACTTCCTATTGACATCACCTTCCTCAAGCCATAGTTGTCTAGATCTTTCACGCCAGTCCATTTCTTTTCTCAATCTTCCTCCCCAACAACCTGCTGCATCTGCTGCCTTTGTTGTTGTTCCTGAGAACTCAGTGGCTACCTGCATTCCTTCAAATCTAGATCTCTGATCACTACCAATGCCTCCACCCTCCTTTTCTCCCTGATCAATGCCACTGCCTGCCCATACTCTTTCAGCATGGAACACAGATCTGCCAACTTAGAAGCCAAATGTTGTGTGGCAGATCCCTGCACATCCTTGTTCTGCCACCAATTAGATAACATCTCAACAAAGCCCTCCTCTCTAAACCAAGACTTCTTGAGTTTGAAATATGACCTGATGTCAGAATTCACCCCACTGTCCCACACAAGTGGAGTGTGGTCAGAAAAGGGCGTATCAAGGCTCATAGTAGATGATAGTTGGTGTCTCTCCAGCAAGCTTGGATTACCAAAGAACCTATCCAATTTAGAGGTCTGTCCACTGCCATTTCTCCAAGTGAACTCAACCCCACTGATAGGGTACTCAGTGATACCCAAATTCTACACAGCCATCTGGAAACCAGCCATAGCACTATCATTCCTGCCCCCAGGTCTGTCATCACTTGAGAGAGGACAATTGAAGTCGCCTCCTATGAGCCAAGGTACCTCTTGCACTCTTTGATGCATAGCAGACAATTCATCCCACAAGTTTGCCCTATCTGCAGCAGCACATGGCCATTAATGTAAGAGACATACCACTCCAAATTTCCTTGGAGATTTTGGCATCTGCAGGTGAGCACATGCCTATCATGAAGGACTTCTATTACATTGAGACAAGACTTTCTCCACCATATTTCCATTCCACTAGACCTTCCAGTTGCTCCCTTCACCACACAATCTGCATATCCTGACTGTCTAAAGAAGTCCCATACCTGACCATTCTCCTCCTCCACGTGTGTCTCTTGGATGACAGCACAATCAATTTCCCAATCAGAGAGGTATCTACTTAGAGAAGCCCTTCTCACCTTATTATGCAGCCCACGCACATTCTAGGTTAGCACTCTCATTCCTTGCCTGATTGATCCCCTTGAGCCAAACAACCCACATACTCAACCATGATTGAGTTTGCAATAGTTTCCTCCACTATAGGGGTCAAGTTCTCCTTCCTCCTTCTGAGCATGTAAGGGGGGCGACCCAGCCCCCTTTTCTGGTTTGATCCACTTCCAAAGTTTAGATCACCAGGGACAGTGAACTACACTTGGTTCACCTCCTTGAGGGCCCTACTATCACTGCTGAGCACTATTTCCATACCTAACTTCCCCTCCTCTTTTCTACTAGGACTATTTGAATTCCTCTCTAAAACATCTGCATCCTCCATAGAACCATTGCCTTTGGCCACAAAGACTTGGCTACTACATCCTAAGACATTAACATCTTCCATAGGTATCAAGTCCCTCTCTACAGAGTCCAGGTGACAATCCTTCCTCTTCTTTGATTCAGGGGCCTCATCTGATGAAATACGACCCATCAGTTCAACCTGTTGCACCTCCTCAGATCTAGCCACAGACGTCCTAACATAACCCTGTTCTGGTAGCACAGAAACTTGCCCAACCACTGCTAGGCGAATGAGCCATGAAGAGCCCCCACATTTGATAGTAATCCTGTCAGGAATTGACCCAGTTTTAAGGACATTAGCCTCAATTCTAAGTGATCGAATATCACCTTCTCCAATCATGACTTCAGATCCTTCACAGATAGATGCAAAGCCTGCAACCATCTTGATAACAACTCCCTTAGATCTTAAATGTAGTGGCAATCTCTTGATCTCAAGAAGCATAATCCTAGATCCCATTCTTTCAGGGGGGTCGATCAGGGAGAGCCCCATCGAAGGGGGAAACCATTCTCCAGAGCACATTGATATCTTCAAAAGAACTCAACCGAAATTGCAACCTTTCCACATCCATCATCCCTAAACCAAATACAAGAAAATAAGACTGGGAAAGCATTGCCACCTTCCAGCCCACTGACACAGGTTGCAGGGAACTTACCAATTGTTGAAATCTCTCGATCGAGGGTTTGCCTGTCATGATCTCACCAATCAAAGCACCCCTCAGCATGATCTCCGTAGAAGAAATCTCCTCAGATAGTGGAATATCTACTTCAATTGAGTGATTGCCAAGCACCGACGGTGGTGGTAGTTGGGGCTCCTTCATCGCTTCCCAACCTGGATGCTGAGGGGTCATCTTTGTGTGCGGCGGCTTCACCCTAGGATAGGAATCATGCTTGTGCCCTTCACCCCCACAAGCCAGGCAGATGAGAGGGTTTCTACAGATCACAGCCATGTGACCCCTTTGTCTCCATCTGAAGCATAAGATCTCGCCATTAGCTCTCCTCCAAGGCCTTCTTGGGTTGAGATTTGCCACCCTACCATCCCGTGCTTGCCAACCCCTCTCCCTTCTCCTCCAGTTCCTCAACCTCCATGTCTTCCACTTACCCCCATCCTCAACCCTAGCCACTTCCATGCCACCGCCCCCTACCGCCCGACGCCAAACACCCTCTCTCCCTTTCTCTCTTATTTTTCCTCTTCTCCCGAGTAGAGAGATGTTGAGATGTGATAATTGGTAGAACCAACACTTGGGGATGTTAGCGATGAAGATCACGGCTGGAGAACTGCAGCGGAGGTCGGAGAGGTCGAGTGCGGTGGCGAAGCAACGGTGAGCACCTGAAATAAGGAATACAGCCTAATGGCCCAATCAAAGTAGTTCAGGAGGATCACCGATGAACGGCGAGTGCACTAGTGGTGGTTTTGTGGAGTGAGGATGCGTGTGGAGGTCTAGCGACCTCAGGAAGGTAGTGCGGTGAAGGTGGTGTCTGGTGGAGTGTTTGAGAGGCCAATCCCCTTAATTTCTTGAGGGATTTTGGTGGGCGAGGGATGGAAAAGGTGTCGCGGTCAGTGGCGTGCGGTTTGGTGTAGTGGAGTGAGCGAGGGCCTTTGCTAGATCTTGGCCAGAGTGGATGGAGATGATGGTGGTTGTGGTCGTTTTGGTGGTCGAACCTAAGGACTAAGGGGTTGGAGAGGATAAATAAGGGAAGAGGAAGAGATAGAGGGACTTAGAGAGAGAGATGGCGGGCGGAGGGCTCAGGTTGTGATGGACCAGAGCCAGAGAAGATGATGTCGATGGTGATACAACAGCAATGAAGGAGAGGGAGAGAGCAGTCATGCTGTGGCAAGCGATGATCGTGAAGATGAGGGGAGGATAATGGGTCGGCCAATTTGACCATTGGCCGACTCGATGGAGAGGACGAAGGAGCTCACTGGAGATGAAGGTGCGAACGACCAGAGGAGGAGAAGATAAGGGATTTCCTGCATTAAACTTTGCTAAGAAGCTCGGAGTTGCAAGCGGAGCCTACCTAAAGGCCTTAGGGAGGAATCCAAGCTTGGAAATAGGCTCCACAAGATTGAAATCTTAGGGATGAAAAAATCCCTAATTTTACAAGGGTTCGAATGAAGAATCTAGGGCAAATCGAGGTCAATACCTGGTCCAAACGGTGGAGAATCTCTCAAGGATTCTCCCTTTCAATTTTGGAAAGGTTTGATTAACAATCGAGCGAGAAATCCTTGCTCGTATCTCAATGGAGCTACTGCGTTCACACAAATGGAGATAGGGACCCTTTTACAAGAAATAACGGTAAATTTAGGGACCTGATTGAAAATATTTCAAAAAGTTGGGGCTTAATTTAGAGAAACGAAGTCAAAATGGACTAAAATACAAACTAGGTTAAGATGGACTCTGATTGGGTCAAAATTTTGGTATAAACCTAATTTGGACCCAAGAAATCTGATGGTGAGGTTTTATTTTAGTTTTGATCAAGTTTGACTAGGCAATTTATGCAAAAACCCAAATTAGCGTAGAACTCTGTCTGTAACTCTATTTAAGGTCAAAATAGGTTGCAAAGGTCAAACCAAGCTTACCAATCCTCAAGGTATATTTTTCTATGAGTTTTAGGAGATTTAGATGAATTTTATCTTGACCAAAACCTCTATAATTTAAGCAGATCTGAAATTAGGATTTTGGGTGCTGTATTAGTTCTCGAAAAGCGTAAAAACCCATTTCTGTTTGTGTGGGCCCACTTATTAGTCTTTAATGCTCAATTGACCTTTAATTAACCCATAAAAAACCCCATGGTTATTCTGTGTTCATGATATGTTGTTAAAATTAGAGAATTAACCCTACTTTCTTGTTCTCTTCTCAAAACAAAATAATGTGGAGTTGTAACCCTTAGATGGTCATGTAGGAGCATTTATCTTTCACTGCTACTAAAAGTGGTCAGTTAGGGCCTATGATGGTGTTCCCATCAGTGTCGATGGATATAAAGTAGGTGAGTCAAATAAAATCTAATGATCCATGTTAACACTTTCAGAGTCACCCAAACCATCCTGGATATCCAGATTAGAATCCTCAAGCTCATCCTTAGGTTGATTAGAAATCACATTTAAGTCACCCAAATTTTGTCCCAATTTATAATGTAAACCCTCAAATAAATTTTTCAAAAATTCATTTTCTTTCGAAATAATTTCCTGAGGGGGTGTAAGATTGGAATCCAAATTAATTAAAGCCTTAAATTCTTTTATTTTTAGTTTAGTGGCTTCTATGAAATCCTTAATGCTAGAATCCAAAATTGAAGATGTGAAAGAATAAATAATAGATTCATACAACGCCAAATCTAAAAATGCCTCAAGATCTTTTATATTTTCCTCACGATCAGAAATGGGGTTTTCATCAACAGTAAAGTCAAATTCCTCTTCAACCTCAATTGCATTCTTTGACAATTCAAATTTAATGCCATGGATATATGGAATCTCATGAAAATCTATGTCCTCAATGTATTTATCATTTAAGATCATCATGGGGTTTTCAGGCAATTCCACTCCAACTTTTCCAAATTCATGATCATGTGCCTCATCAATTGCCTTTGATAAATTAGTGTCACCACATAGTTAAAATTATCATAAATCAGATATGTGGTGCCAAAGTTAGGAGGACACTCTAGATAATCCAAGTCAAGAAGTGTTATAGCAGAAATAGTATCAGCAGTAGTCGTCCCATCCAAATCTTTGGTTGCCTTATCTTTGACCAAATCAGTGAGCCCAACAGAAGCTGTGTGAGGAGTCAACTCATAACAAGAAAGCTTAATGTTTTTGCAATGTTCAGATTCATCATCATCTGAGTCCTTGATAAAATCACAATGCAAGTTCTTGTTCGCCTTGAAAATATCTATTTTGAGTTTTTATTCCTAAATACACTCGAATGCATAGTTAATGTTAGCCTGGGTGGTCGCCAAGAATGGGCGACTTAAGATGTTAGCTACATTGCAGAGACAAGGAGGAACATCCATACCCAAGATGAAAAAATTTGTTGGAAAGAAAAACCCATGGACTTTCACAATGACATTCTTTACCACACCTTGGGGCACTTTGACTGATCTATTAGCCAACTGGATAGTGACCAAGGTGCTTTTTAGCTCCCCAAATCAGAAATGGTTATAAACACTAGTAGGGGAAAAATTAATGGATGAACCCAAATCAAGTAAGGCTCGGTCAAATAATGAGCCCTGTAAGAAGTAGGAGATCAAAGGTGCACCAGGATTCTTCTTTTTAGGTGGTAATTTACTTAGTATCACTGCACTAGCTTGTTCGGACAAAACCTCCTTGGGTTTTGTTCCCTTCTACTGTTGCCTTAGGGTACAGTAGTCCTTGAAG
The DNA here is from genome assembly GCA_037157565.1 of Thalassia testudinum. Taxonomy (NCBI): domain Eukaryota; kingdom Viridiplantae; phylum Streptophyta; class Magnoliopsida; order Alismatales; family Hydrocharitaceae; genus Thalassia; species Thalassia testudinum. Next base: position 17,545,128 of record JAZHRO010000036.1, on the reverse strand, counting down.
AACGTAACAACCGCAACAATGTGATCTATGGCATCAAGAAGAGGAACTTGAATATGTACTTCTTTAAACATAGCCATGAGGTCCTCATGATTCTTGGCTCCCTTTTCCTGTCTCAATGGGTCACTAATGACAACTCTGGGGAAAGGGAGAGGAATATCAGGGTCTTCAGTCATCAGTCTCTTTCCTTTATCTTCCTTAGGTGGTTCCCTGTTAGAGTAAGAGTGGGAAGAAGAACCATCCTGAGGAAGAGAACCTATATGGTCGATCTTTTGTGGTAGTTCCACTCCTCAATGTAACATCTTTTTCATTAGCAAACTGCTCATAAGGTGGGGGAGGAGCGGAAGGAACATTCTAGGTAGGATGTGGTAACAAACCAAGCTGATTATATCCAGGTGGTACAGGAGGTGCCTGAAGTATCGCATGTACCTGCCCCTTTTGTGCTGGATACCTAGGTGGAAGACCTAGGTTCTGCACATTCCCAGGGTTTGGGATAGGTTGGGAGGGCAAGGCTCCCTACATCCTATTCTCTTGTAACATCTATAGCTAATTCTCTTGCATTTTCTGAACATGGTTTGTTAATTGCACCTAGCTTTTTTCCATTGATTGAATTACTTTCCTTAGTTCTTCCAACGCAATAGATTGAGAAGGAGGGTTAAGTGCAGTATCGCGAATAGTCTGATATATGGATTGAGACTGCTGCTGATATGGAACTGGCTGTTGTCTAGGAAATGAAGGTGCAAAGTTCCTATACTGCCTGGGCTGGTGTTGAGGAGCAAGAGTAGGTCTCTGTTGATTTCCACCCTAGGAAAAATTAAGATGCTGGTGCCAACCAGGGTTGTACGCCTCAGAGTATGGGTTGTTACTTCCATAACCATGAACTGCGTTGACATCCTCATGGGCCGAAGATGCCTGAGAGGACATATCATATGAATCAAGGCTCATATAGTCTCTATAAAAGTTCTCCTGGTCAACAAACGCTAGCTCAAGATTGGTCACAAGCTCCCTATAGGAAGGAGCCCTTGGAGAAGCAACAGACGAGTAGACAAATGCATCTCAGGTAAGAAGATGAGGTCTAGCAGGAGGTACTCGGGATGGAGCAACAGATGGAACAGATGGCACAAAAGATGCAACCCCAGATCTCACTGCACATGATTGACTAAGCTTGCCAACCTTCTTATGTAGGAGATCCATGTTATCCAGCTTTTTCATAATAATGTCCATATTAGCCTAGGATGACTCGGCTTGGGCTTCATGGACCGATACACGTTGCTAAGTAGGGCATGAGAATTAGCTCATTGATGTGACATTGAGAGAGTTTTCCACCAAGTAATTAAATAACTCAAAAGCTCCTGCTTTGTCCTTGGCAATGAAGTTTTCACCACTAGATGCATCAGCTAGACACCAATGTGTCTCATCCAGCCCATGATAGAATATCTGGGCAAGGTGCCAACAAGGGGTGATGAGGACACTTCCTTAGAAGATCATGAAAACTCTCCCAGGTCTCGTGCAATTTCTTACTCAACTGCTAGGTGAAAGTTGTGATGGCCCGCCTCATAGCATTAATGTGACCAATAGGGGAAAACTTTTGGAGGAACTCCCTACGTAGATCCTCCCAGGTATAGATTGGTCTCCCCATGATTTTGAACCAATAAGAAGCTTTATCCCTCAAAGAGAAAGGGAATAGCTTCATGGGAACAATCCTGATAGCTACATTCCTGGGTCGGATTGTCTCAGCAATTCGACTCAGGTCCTCAAGATGTTGGAATGGATCTTCATTTGAGTTACCATGAAAGTAAGTCTGAATCAGACTTATCACATTCGGCTTGAGCTCAAATGCATCACCATCTGTAGGCATCCAAACCTGAGGTAGCATATTACATGTAGTCAGATCATAATGGTCTCGCAGTTGCTCTCCACACAGGGGATTTTGCATTCTATCTAAAGTAGTGAGAATGGCATCAAACCATACACAATTCTATTGATCTTGTGTAGCCAATCTCGTCTCAACCTTGGCCATCACTTGGGCATCATTCCCCTCAAGGGGAGGAAGAGGAGGGTTTTGCTTAGCCATTGCAGCTGAGGAAGAAGGAAGAGGAAAGGAGATAGCGAGAGGAGAAGTAGGCGAGAGGTGTCACCTATGTACGTTAGATAGCTACCTTGTGAAGGCTCCAAAGGACCAACTAGGATAGGTCATAGTGACCTTCTACCGTGCATAAACCAGCACAAGGTCAGGTTAAGTGGCCTAGGTTAGAATACTTTTAATTAAGGTGAAGGAAGGAATTAAATAAATACTTTACCCTTCTTAATTAGTTTCTAACCTGGTGATTAGGGTCTGAATAGAGGCACTAAGATGGAATGTCAACCCTAAAGTGAGAACCTAGGGTTTATGCTTCTATGTTATTCAGGCCTGCAGACCTAATTCTTGGATAAAATAACTCTCTGGATTAATGTAGAAGTCCAAATAGTATGAACTTTCACATGCAACCTTCTTTTTTCAATTAGCTTTTCAGAGAATATTTTTCCAAGAATTTATCAGATCCAGAAAAATAGTTATGAATTTTATACTATCAGGGGGTCAAACAATTCGGTCAAACCCCTATGGATTAGTTTGGATCAACTTAGTATCAAAACTATTCCAAAAATTTGGGAAATTTTACTCAACAAAGTAGATTTGAGTGGCTTTCAAATTTCGTAAATTTTAACTCAATGTGATCTGTGTGGAGGTCGAAATAATTCTTCAAATTCCGAACAAACTTTGAAGAAATTAGTCCTGACCCCCGAGCAGTGTAAGAATGTTCAAAATTCCACAGATAGAATTTCCTATAAATATAGTGTCATTTGAAAGATAATTTTATTGTTCAATTACGATGTGAATTTTTGGCAACTGAATTTTTAAAATAGGATTAAAGTGTTGGCCAAATTTGCTAAAAATAGGATCAAGGGTGTTGAAGGGATAAAATGCTATTACTAACCACCCTTGATAAAAATATAAAAAATATAGTCAAACAAACCTAAATTCAAAATTTTAAGCTTTTTTTATATTCTTAATTTTTTTTGTTTTTTGTTTTTTATTTTTTTTCAAATAACTCCTATCCTAATGTTAGATCAAATCCTAACTAAGATAAAATGTGTGCACCTAATTTTCATCACTTGCATTAAATGAGTGCGTGGATCCACTCCTAATTTCTTGCACACCAAAATGCAAGCAAAAACACATGTATCAGAAATCAAAATCGTTTTGCCTCCTCTGCAACGGTACCAATTTATTCAGCGTAAAATCACATTTTTGAATATTTTCGTCATAGTATAGCAAGGAAATACGTCGACAAATAAAATAACAAAACTTGGTAAATCCTGGTCGAACATAGGGAGGTGGAAATGCAACTTGACTTAATTTCTAACTTTTCAATCATTGTGATTTTTTGCTAACCTAACCTCTAACCTAATTGCATAATCTGATTTCCAACTCACGAATATAAATCGCACCCGTTATCTTATTTTCACGGATAATTAGTACACTTTTTAATGAGATATAAAAATGTAAATATGTGTGTCTCAATTTTCATGTTTCTTGTTATGTTAATACTATTGAGCGAGTTCAAAAAGTTTTGTGAGTTGTTAATGTTGATCAGTGCAACCATATGAATATTTTTTTCGATTTTCATTTTATTCAGATTTTTTGTGATTTTTAATTTTGAAAGCAAAGATCTACTACTAGAAATAAACCACAAGATATCACAGCAAATCAACTTTTGTTAAAAATCGAGATCAGGGAATTGTTTCACAACTAGTTGAATGCTTAACAAGGAAATCAAAACACTTAATCTAGAACAACTAAAACAAAATACTAGAACTATTAAAACTACTAAAATTAAGTAGAAAAAACTAATGCAAAAATGATCTAGATTTAGTCTACTAGAACAAGGGCACCAAGGAGTGGTCCTTGGTGTCCTTTGGAGGACTTGAGATGTAGAGGAGATGTCCACCAAGGTGGCTTTGGTGGAGGTCTTGGCATAAAGGAGGAAATTAGAGAGCGAAGAGATGGTGGTCGACGTGGAAGGGAGTGAGGAGAGAAGGAGGGACGACTGATGGGGAAGGAGGCCATCTGAGCATGTGGGATTTACGAAGGGTTTTTAAGGTGAAAAAATTAATCAGGTGCATGGAAATCGATGGAAGGTTGGTAAGGGGGGTGGGATTTCGGATGTTGTTGGGAGTTGGTTTCGGTGGTGGAGTTCTTTTTTTTTTTAATAGGAGGGGATAAATTAGAAATGTGGGATTTTGTTGAGTGGAATGTGGAGTTGGCAATGGGATTTGGTTGTGGGAGCTAGAGATAAGAGGCATTAAGGGGGATTACGTGAGGTGTTTATTGCCTGGGGTTTTGGCTGTGTATTGAGTTGTTGGGTTTGGTTTACGTGAAGAAAGGATAAAAGAAGGGGTGTGCATAGGGTGTTTGAATGGGATTGTGTTTGGGTGTGCATGGATGTTTAGGTGGGTGTGTGTTTAGGTGGGGTTTATTTAGGTTGGGTGGTGATGAGTCTAGTTAGGAATAGGTGGGGTTGCATTGGTTCAACCTATGTTTGGGTTACGTGAAGTTGTACGGGTTAGGCTTCAGAGGTCCCTAAATAGGTTTCCTAGGGTGTATGGTAGGTTCCCTAAGTCGAAGGAGGCATGATAGGGGCCTCTAGCTCCAAAACAGGAACTAGAGAGCAATATCAGACGTCTAAGGAGTCTATCAGATGACTTAAACACCAAAATTCGACGTCTAAAGAGCAAGTTAGACGTCCAATACTAGCGCAATGCAGGCTTTAGCCTCCTGGATTGGTTTTCTACAGAGATCAAGCATCTAGCCTAATATCGAGACATCCAGAAGAGGGTTGGTATGTGAAAGAGCGATCTTCGTTTTTGATAAAAACTTTAGCATAAAATGATGTGTCATTGTATTTCATTGCGTGGTAGAAAATCGCTTTTCAAAACATTTATTATTCAAAAGCTAACCACGAAAATAGTTAGGTCATCTCCACAGGGAAGAATTAGCCTATTATACTAGTGAGTGGTGCCTTAATTATTCGGGAAACTCAATGGGTGCGCATAATACTTAGCGTAACTCTCTTTCTCACATAAACTCCTATTCTAAATAATTAATCAGGAATGTAGTTGTTTATATGCAAAATCACCACAACCCAATATTCGGTTAAATAGTGATCTTAGCAATGGATATCAATCTAAATATTAATTTCCAATAGAAGAGACCTTATTCATTGTAATCAACATCCCATAGTTAATAACATTCATGAGAAGAATCTAGCTTTAAGTAATTCACCTAGAATAGGAGGATATTCATGCAAATTCCTTTCAATATATTAATTCAAAAAATAAATAAATAGGGAATCCAGCAATGGCAAGGCTCGTAAATATTAATTGGATCTTTATTGTAGCAAAATAGAGCATTCCTTTGTCATGCTCGTGTGAAGAGGAGGGTCCACAGTCGATGACGAGGATCAAGGGGAAGGTTCACCTAGACAAGGGCTTCGCGTTGACGATCTCGGCACGAGCTGAGATGGCCGGTGTCGGTGGCCGGAGGCACGTGGTTGCTGGCAGTAGGTGAATGACCATAGCCATGAGTGGACGGCAGGGAGAGCGCCTGAAGGTGTGGGCGAGTTCGTGGCATTGAGGCAAGCATGGGGAAGTCAACGGCATGGAGAATGGCATTCGGACAAGGTGGCTGCATGTGGGGGATGACGGTGGTTTGTTGGATTCCTCTCTTGTTAGTTGACGGAGAAGAAGAGGCAGCCGGTGGGTTGCATGTGGGTTGGAGTGCAAGTGGTGTTGGTTGCGTTGCTGGTGGTGTGGGTTGCGTTGCTGGGGGTGTGCACAAGGACGTGCACATGGAGCATGAACGGTCGCTACGTAGGTGCAAAGGTGATGTTGGGTTCCTTTTGGAAAGTTGTAGGGGGCAGTTGGAAGGAAGGTTGAAGAAGAAGGAGACGAAGGGAAAAAGGATAGGTGGCTGTTAGGGCATGGAAGGGGAAGTCGCAGGGAGGATGGCATTGGCTTTAGGTTATGTTGGTGAGGGAGGTTTTCGATGGAGAACTAGCTGATGGTGGAGGTGGCTGGTGGTGATGGTGGTGCTCTTTGTCACAGAGCACCACCGTGGTTAGGCGGCGACGACGATGTTTGCCTCAATCCACAGTGTACACTTGGGGTTCACGGTGCAAGTCCAGGCCATGGTGCCAATGGTGGAGAGGGAGAAGGTCCCCGGTAGGGGGGAAGGATGGCCCGTGCGTTGGTCTTCTCTCTTTCTAAAAGTCCCCTAGTTTGTTCCGCCTGCCGCCGACTTCTCCAACCACTTTCGAGCATCGCTAGTGGTTGAAATAGATGGATAAGTATTGGCCGATCTTTACCAGACGTCTTAAAAAATGTAAAGTCAAGGCACTTGTCCTGCAATTCCCAGATGTCCATACTTAGCTCCAAATGTCTTATAAATGCGGAAATGTCGTGTGAACTATTGTACCTAGCTTGCATTCATAAAATAAATTATATTATCATAACATATGTTATTAAATATAAAATTAGAGCAAAAAATCAAATGCAAGCCAAGGTGAATTACCATATATCTCCTAGTCAATTGACAACTAAGAGCAAATAATTAAATAGTACTTAGGCTAAATAATGGTCCAAAAAAGTGGACTTATCAATTGCCCTCATGCCTAAGTTTTGCTACTCACGAGCAAAAATGAAAAACAATAGAAGTAACTAGAAGATTTCTTCTTTCCTTATTCCAAAAATTTAGAGATCCAGACTAAGGTGAAGTGATAGTAACCTAGGTAACAGATCCAAGTGAAAATAACCAACTTACATTTGCAGTTTGTACTTATCCCTTGATAATTATTTCTATTAGGATAGGAAACTACTTCCCCCGGGGATAAACCAGAAAATAATCTATAATTTGACCCCAGGTTTTTGGCTTAGGTAGGAGATACTGAGTTGAATATATTCATATTTGGTGGCACACACTCATCTGGTGCTACATGTAATCTAATACTACAGACTCTAGACCTCTAGACTATCAAACAAGTCAACTCAGAGAGAGGCCAAACAACTGTGCTCTCTTAATGTTCCTTTATGCTCACTCTTTTCCTTCTTTTCATTCTGAGATCACAAATCTTACCAGATTTTGTAAATGTACTGACTGTTTCGTGGCCTCACATGGCATTTACACTTCAACTAAAGTCCTAATAGCTTTACAACTAAGTTAGAAGTCCTCAGCCAGTATTTGGACGATCAGAAATACTGAAAAGTAGGTATGAGTCATATTTGGTGGATCGCAATGGGTGTTTTTGTTGTTGCTTCAAAAACATGGACACCTGATATGAGGATAAAACTCCAAACTTGGATCCCTTTTTTTCTCTCTTTTTTTTTCTAAATATAAATATTTCTCTTTTCTTCTTCTTTCTATATATATTTTTTTCTTCTTTTTTTTCCTTTTTTTATATAACTCCAACACAACATGACGCAGACTTTTATTTATGAGGCATTATTAGGGATGATGATGGTCAAGAGGATATTGTGTGGCTTATTTGGTGGAAGTGTCTACTCTTGGCACCGGAAAGGAATGGATAGGACAATCGTATTTCTGACCTTTGATACTACTACCCTCCTTCAGCCGAGGACTCTATGAAGGACAGTCGTAACCATCCACCATAGTCAGTTTTATTAAGACTCAATCTCTATGTATCTACCTTATTTGGTGACTCTTAGGAATTCACATAATGTTTGCACGCAGGAACAGAGAGCCAAAACTGTGCTTAACTCTGAGGTATCATCATTTAATTATCCAAAACTTAAGAGTCCTTACACTAGACTTAGCGCACCAGTAGCTTCTCTACTTTCTTCTCACAAATATGAGGTGGATCTAATAGAAGATAGTATGCCTGACTCCCTATTAACTGTCCAAGGGTTTAGTAGACTAAAAATGCTTATTGGTTTTCTTCAAAGATCCATTATCCAGTCTACATGCAAGTGAAGAAATTATACTGGATTCTAAACTTAAGAAACAATTTAAGAAGAAAATTCTTTAATGACACCTCCATGACAAAGATGTTTTGCTAGGGACTAACCAATTCAGCTCAAGAAAAGAGAGAATTTTTTTTTTATGCTAATGCACCTAGCCTAAATGCATGAATACTTCTTAAAATGCAAAATGCACCCCCCCATACCTAAATCCTACAATGTCCTCATTGTAAAATTAAAACAGGGGGAGAAAGGAAGGAAATCACCTGATGAAGGTTTTATTCTGAACGCTTGGTTGCCTCCCAACAAGCGCTACATTTTCTGTCGACAGCCAAACTTATAGGGAACTTGTAAGTCTGGTTCCAGACAGAAAGACCTAGGCCCTAAGAATATGCGTAATAGTATGGGCCTAGAAAATAGGTAGCTACAGATGTTGGCGAGCTGATGATGCAGTGTAATTCCAAATGCTCGCCAGAAGATATGAAAATAGAAAATCTCGTAGGCTACCTGGGGAGGTCTAGCAATAATAAAAGGAACATGAAAAGGGACCTCCCGAAACAGAATAAGTGAAGGATGACAAGGGTCCTCCAAAGTAGGAAGGGTTTTAAAAGAAATGAACATAATAATTTCAAACCCTTGAATGGCGAGACTAAAAGTACAAGCATCAATCCACACTCGCCATTCTACCCGAGGATGTACTAGCCTGATATTCTCCCCAGAAATAATGTATATGAGCAGAAACCTAAGTCGAGGATTAGGTAAGGACTCTATAGGTTGCTTGAGTGATTGGGTGGTAATTACTAAGTCCAAAGAGGGCTTAGTCTGTTTAGGTTCCATTCCCAATAAGAATTCATCTTCCACATCCTTACCTAACTTCATTATTTTATGAACCTCCAACTGCTCCTTTATAATAGATGAATCATGAATAGAATTCAATATCTCATTAGTAGACTCATGATCAACATGCTTTGATGACAATTGGGTTTCCTGGGAAGTAGCGAGATTAGAATTATCATCAAATCCATCCCCGGGTTCTTTCTTGTCAATTACATCCTTTCCGGGGACTTTGTGTGCTACTTCATTATCCTTAATATCTTTAGGAGGATTATCATCTTTAATGTTATGGAGAAAGCCTATATCATTGAATTCTTTATTCTTCTCGAGGCATAAATCCTCAATTAATGTATATTATCCCCGAAAGTCTCCCTTAGGCTTCTCACTATTGTGTTCATCCTCCAATATCAATTACTGATTTTGCAGAGGATGACTCTCAAAATCAAAAGAAGGGAGGAATCCGAATTTCACTAGATTATTTATATCCTCAGGGGGTAAGTCCTGAAATAACACATAATCCCCTTGTGATTCACTCCAGATTCTAAGGTCGGGTTCCTCCATTAGGTTATCATCCTCCTCTAAAATAGACCCTTTATACCTCTGAGATCAAAATTGATCCAATTCCTCCTCCATTCCCTTAGGGTCACCTTCATTGGGCGCATTTAAATCCTCAGAATGTTGGATGGTAGGCGTTGATTCCCTATGTGGAGGGTCAGGATTAGGCTCACTAAGGGTAGAATGGGGTTCCACTAGATGATTAATAGGGGAAGTGATATGAACAATACGACCTTTACCTAGGTTATCAGGGGTAAGGAAAATACTGTCATCAGGGTCAAGGTCCTCAAGAGGTACCATCTTCCCTTTCTTTTAACTCCAGTATAGCTCAGGTGGACAATCACTAGGATCGTTCTCCTCTAGTGGCCGTGTCTCATGGGGAGAGTCTAAGTGATAGCTACTCAAAATGGGATCCCTATTGTCATTGGTTTCCTCAGAATTATTTTCATGATCACGGTTGTACGGGTAGGGATCAGAATCATTAGTAAGAGAGTAGCTAAGTTGTTTAATTTCCTTATTCAATTGTTGACTATTCCTCAACATCTCTCCCATAGACTCCATCATTTCTTTTTGTTGTTTTTGCATTTCTATCATAAAAGAGGAGATGCTACTACTATCATATTGGGGAGGATAGTCAATCTCAGGCTTTGGTTGCCTAGGGGTATTGGTCCAACCTCGATAAGGAAATTCATGAAGGGTGAGAGGGTCGGGTGTTTGCATAGTAGTGGGGATTCCATGGGTGGAAAATCCCACTCCTAGGCTCTGCTCAAAAGTGGGAGATATCTGGCTAGTACTCCCAGGATAGGAATATGAATGATCGCATGAATTGTCAATGTACCCATCAGAGGATGGATACACTCGGGGCATGGGATCCTGGTTAAAAGATGGGAAGTATTAACTCTGATAATCTGAATGATAGGAGTAAGGGTGATCTATTTCTTTAAGTTAAATAGGTTAAACTCTCTTAGGATTTAGAAGCAATCATAATAAAAGCAGAAACTTCCTAGAGAGTTCTACCACTGTCAAAACAAATGCAAATACAGTGGGATTTGTTTTTAGTAGATCTTAGGTCTTAGAATTAGGTGTTCAGTTGGTGGCCAAACAAGTTTTGCAAGAATTACACTTCCTAGGCCAACCTTCATTGGTGCCTACAACTTACTCACAAGGGATGGAAGTCTTGAATTAAGTCCACACACGAGGAACTGAAGTAACTTGGTGGATAGGCTTGTTGATTTCCAACTAACTTCACTTGTTGTGCAAAAGAGGAGAGGTAGAAATTTATCTAGTGACCTTATGTGTGATGTGCACAGTGTCTCATGTGTGTAAGACATGTTCGCGTTAAGACACGTTCACATTTTGTATTTTAAAATCTTGCAATCAAGATCCTTTTACACACAATTTCAAGTCACAGATTTTAAGGTCTAGCCTCTTAACAGTCACAATTTTTAAAGTGACCACTGAATTAATTCGATTCAAACACTTTAGTGGTCTTGAATTTAAGTCCAATGCAAATGCATGACAGGTATTTGATGCTAAAGAGAAGACGTACCTTACTCTAGCTTTTTTCATGCAAAATGTTTGTAATGCAGAAATATAAACTAGATGCTGCTCATTCAATCCTAGATGGGTGCCCTATTGATATGCTGCTAAGCATATAGTTCAAATATTTATTTATTTATTTATTATTTATTATTTATTATTTTAATAAGCAAACAAACAGAATCTAATTAACTAACTAATATGCAGTTCAAATAATTCAAATAAACCTATAATCTAAATAAAATGGGAACACTCTCCCAAAAATACACTCCTGCATACAAGAGCGATAAGCACTAAAAGCATCGGGAACAAGTTCCCAAAAATGCCCAACAAGGGTCCAAAAGACAGAAATTAAATACTAATGTCTATCTAGCCTAAATCTAAACTAAGATCCAATAACTAACTCAGAAAAAGGATCCTCTGTACGCCTTCATGTGTGTGGGAGCAAGGCCCACAAGCACCCGTTGCTAGCCTCTAGGTGACCTCAAGGTCCACCAAAAATATCACCTCCATCGTGTGTGCCCATTGCACTCGTTTCTTCCAAATAGATGTACCTCACACAGGAAAAGGAAATAGATCAATGATTCATAAAAGCTTCGGAAATAGCATAAAAATGATAGAAAATCCCCAAAAAATTTAATAGGCCTATTTCCACCCTGGCAATGGTGCCATTTGAAAGAGTGATCTTCATTTTCGATAAAAACTTTAGCGTAAAATGATGTGTCGCTGTATTTCTTTGCGTGGTAGAAAATCACTTTTCAAAACATTTAATATTCAAAAACTACCCACGAAAATAGTTAGGTTGTCTCCATAGGGAGGAATTAGCCTATTGTACTAGTGAGTGATGCCTTAATTATTCAGGAAACTTAATGGGTGAGCATAATACTTAGCACAACTCTCTTTCTCACATAAACTCTTATTCTAAATAATTAATCAGGAATGTAGTTGTTTATATGCAAAATCACCACAACCCAATATTCGGTTAAATAGTGATCTTGGCAATGGATATCAATCTAAATATTAATTTCCAATAGAAGAGACCTTGTTCATTATAATCAACATCCCATAGTTAATAACATTCATGAGAAGAATCTAGCTTTAAGTAATTCACCTAGAATAGGAGGATATTTGTGCAAATTCCTTTCAATATATTAATTCAGAAAATAAATAAATAGGGAATCCGTCAATGGCAAGGCTCGAAAATATTAATTGGAGCTTTACTGTAGTAAAATAGAGCATTCCTTTGCCGTGCTCGTGTGAGGAAGGTCCACGACAGACGACGAGGATCGAAGGGAAGGTTCACCTCAACAAGGGCTTCGCGTTGATGATCTCTTCATAGGCTGAGATGGCTGGTGTCAGCGGGCGGAGGTGCATGGTCACCAGTGGTAGGCGGATGACCACGATCGTGCGTGGACTGCGAAGGGAGCACTTGAAGGTGTGGGCGAGTTCGTGGCGTTGAGGCGAGTGCGGGAAAGTTGACAGCACGGAGAATGGCGCCCGAACGAGGTGGCTGCGTGTGGGGGATGATGGTGGTTTGTTGGGTTCCTCTCCTGTTTGTTGACGGAGAAGAAGAGGAAAAAGAGGCAGCTGGTGGGTTGCACGCGGGATGGAACACAGTTGGTGCAGGTTGCGCTGCTGGTGGTGAGCACATGGACGTGCACGTAGAGCACGGACGGTCGCTGTGTAGGTGCAAAGGTGCTGTTGGGTTCCTTTTGGAAAGTTGTAGGGGGAAGTTGGAAGGAAGGTTGAAGAAGGAGATGAAGGGGAAAAGGATAGTTGGTTGTTGGGGCGTGGAAGGGGAAGTTGCAGGGAGGATGGCATTGGCTTTGGTTATGTTGGTGAGGGAGGTTTTCGATGGAAAAGCGGCAGATGGTGGAGGTGGTTGGTGGTGATGGTGGTGCTCTCTGTCACCGAGCACCACCGTGGCGTAGGCAGCGACGACGATGTTTGCCTCAATCCACAATGCACGCTTGGGGTTCACGATGCAAGTCTAGGCCACAGTGCCGATGGTGGAAAGGGAGAAGGTCCCCAGCAGGGGGGAAGGATGGCCCGTGCGTAGGTCTTCTCCCTTTTTAAAAGTCCCTAATGGGAGGCGATTCTCGCACATGTTTTGAAAATAGAGATCTCGTCGTAGTATAGTACGCGAAAACGCTCGTCAAAAATAATTTATAAAGATAACTAGACTTGGAGTCCCAATCATTCGTCTCTAGGAGGCATTTTGGAATTGCAAATTAGAAATCGATCTCGCTCGCTCTACTTATTCAAAATCGCATGTCGATTTATGCTAAGTTCGTATTGATGTATGACATGCTGTTGCCAGAATATCAGAAATTGAAAACGTGCAACTTTAATCACACCAAAAGATGATAATCAGGCACATGGTGATTTTCAACATATATGTATAAGGATGATGATAACAGAGTTGTAGAGCACTGGTAGCGGAATGCTTGTATAGGAGATGTAAAAACTAACAGCTAACAGAAAATAACTGCATACATGAATCTACAGGGGATTATGCATGGGTCATTGGGGGAGAAGTAAGGAGCTACACTACTAACTAGTAATAAAAGCAGTAAATCTACGAAGAACTACGCTACTTATCTAGCTAACAAAATGAAGGGTATTTGGAGGTGGGCTCCGATGGCCTTTGAATGGGTGAAAAGAGAAAGAGGAGTGGCCAATGGTGGTTATTTTTAGCAACCAAGGCAACAACACATGGTAGAGATTTCTAAATAACTCTAGGCTAGGTAATTTCGTGTAGGTGGTGTGTGTGGGTCAAAACCTAGGTTCCTAGGTTGATTAGGTTAGGTTTTAGTGGGTTTAAGTCAAGGTAGGTCTCAAATTAGGGTTGCAAACCCTAATTCATTAAGGTAAAGTGAAATTAAACTTAATACAAGTTTAATTGGATGTGTGAAAACCTAATTGAGAGTAAATAACTCAATTAAGTCAGGTCTAGGTCAATTGAACTCTCACTGAGTCAAATTGGATAGTGTGTGCCGAGATCAGGTTCAATTGGACTCAATGAGTCCAATTGAATAGACTGAAGAGATTGACCATGATCCAAGTCAATTAGGTTTAGTGAGGACCTAATTAGGTCCTTAAGGAGGTCTAGAGGTGATGTACTAGGGTTAGGGCACCTTAATTTAGGTTCCTAAGGGGTTAGAATTGGGTTTAGGGAGCTAAAGATCCAAGATCAAGGCTTGAATCTCGAAACAAAGTCTGGAGGGCAGTTCTGGATGTCCAATAAAGTTATCAGACATCTTATAATGAAAAATCAGAAGTCCAGACTTATTGTCTAGACGTCCAATCAGAGTCAGGAGGGATTCTAGATTCTGTCTTGGGTATTCTGCAGAAATTGGACGTTTGACCAAGTGTCTGGACATCCAATAACACTGCAGAAGTGGGTTTAAGGTGTGTGGGAGTTGGCTAAGGGTTCTGGACGTCTAGATAGAGGTTGGAATTAGGGTTTTAAGGTTTCCTAGGGTGCGGTGACCTAATCTAAGGGTGGCTAAGGCTTGGGGAAGCTTCTAGGCTATCCTAGGGCTAGGATGGACCTAAGTTCTTCACAATTTATTACTTTATTCCTACTTAATAGAAGAGCATTCCTTAACTCCCTTACATTATTATCTACTACATCTAATCTAGGTCTTCCGCTCTAGCTCTGCTGCAACACTAGTTATTCTTTATTCTTCAGATCCAGCTTTAGATCTGGCTTCAGATCTAACTTCTGATCAGCTTATTAATTGCAATTGACATAATGCACCCAATTCGTACATTATAGCAGTATTTTATGCATAGCAAAAAGAAAGCAGTAAAGGTGCTAGTAATGCTTATGCATGCATGAATTACCCTAACTTATGCTATGTCCTAACCTAATTTAGGTCAATTACGACCTATGATTGATGCGCAATCATACCCCCATGCGTAAATCTTGCTAGTCCCTAGCAAATGTGACACTAAATTATTCACAGAAGGGTCCCTAAGGGATTAATTATTTTATCAAGGGTATGCCTAGAGATTTTTCTCCTTTTTGTTTTCATCCTATGTTCTAGAACCCTAGACAAATGTGAAAGTGTAGCTACGTAGCTTTTGCAACGGATTCGAGTGAAAGACCTAATTCACTTCTAAAGCCTATACTTGACTCCTAGTAAAATTCTAGTAGGATAGGTGGACTTCTTCCCTCAGGGTATTCAAGATATTCTATGTATTCCACCCTGGCATTAAGCTTGGGTAGAGAATGTCTGAGGGATACGGGTGTTTATTTGGTGGCTCACTCTTACTTGGTGCTACATAGAAATTAGTACTTCAGAATCCTGGATTATCAAGTAACTCATCTCAGAGATAGACGAGAAAAACTATGCTCTCTTTTGGTTCCTTTTTATCCATTCTCTCTTACTCTCTTTGTTTTTTTTTTTTCTTAAAGCTCACAATCTCACCAGATTCTCACGTATGATCCGTATTTGGTGGTTTCACTTGGCATTAACACTTAAATTGAGTTCCATAACCCTAACACTAAGTTGGAATTCTTCAGCCAGTATTCAGGCAGTCAGAAACCTAGAAAGATAGGTTAAGGCCATATTTGGTGGTATTGCCTTAATACAACTGAAACAAACACCAAATATTCACACTCTTTTTTTCTTGCTTTTTCTTATTTTTATAAAAATTTTTTATTTTTTATTTTTTTTTCATTTTTTCATTTTTTTTCTTTTTCTTCTTTTTTTTTCTATGTATAATTTTTTTTTTTAACAAAACACAAGCTAGCACACATTCATGAACTTTATTGTGGAGGCATTATTAGGGATTGGTGGTACTCAAGAGACATTGGGTAGCTTATTTGGTTGATATGCCTACTCATGGCACCAGGAGAAACGGATAGGACAGTGTATTTTTGACCTTGACATCAATACCCTCCTTCAGCTGAGGATTCCGTAAAGAATGGTCGTAACCATCCACCTTAGCCCTAGTTTTATGAAAACTCGCTCTCTGGGTATTTGCCTTATTTGGTGGCTCTCAAAATTTTGCACAAAAATGTATACGTAGGAACCGAGAGCGAAAGCTATGCCTAATCTCTGAGTATCATCACCTATTTATCTAGGATTCCAGATTCCTTGCACTAATCTTAGAGCACCAGTACTCTCTATTCTTATCTCACACTATTTAGTAGATTTTTGGAAGAAAATCTACCTAGCTCCTAAAACACTGTCCAAGGGTTCAGGAAAAGAAGCACTGCTTCTTCTTGACAGACTAAAGACATTTATCAGCCTTCATCGTAAATTCATTGCAAATTCTACGTGTGTGTGAAAAGTTGTACTGGATTCTAGATTACAGGAATCAACTAGAGGATAAAATCCCTAATGCATTCTCTTAATAAAATAATATTATTCATGGATGCACTATGAATATATGCTATAAACAAGTAACCTTATATATTCATACTTCATGAAATTTCCCTTTTGGGTTACATTCAGCTTGACCCTGAATTTAGAACAAAAGGTGAGCGAGTGAGTCAAAAGTGGCTATTGCGGACGATTTTTAGCTCCAATGCAAGCATTGGAGGTGGAGTTGGTTGTTCTTTTATTTAGGGTCCTAAAGTACGTTTGACATGCAGCTCTGAGCTTTTCCTAAATGTTGGCATAAAAATTTTCAGTTTTGTGTATCTACCCCCCCATGCCTAAGTTCTTGCATGTCCTTATGCATGAATACAAAAGAGAATAAGCATAACAGGGAGTAAATGGGTAGAAATCACCTGGAATTGCTCCTGAAATTTTAACATTCAGCATCAGCCAACCTGACAGTATGCAATATGCAAAAAGGAAATATGCTAAAAGAAAAAAAAATGCTATGTATAAAAATGGTATGTATAGGTGATGGATGCAGAGTAGATGCTAAGTTTAATGCCTCCAGCTGGGTGAAAACTCAATCTGATGTATCGGTTTTTGCATAAGAGTCGGTCAAGATTAAGAGAAAGATGTGCTCATATGCTCCCAGAATCAGTGGTCTGGAGATGCGAACCAGCTGATTATGCACCCCTACTCCAAAAGTCTAGCTATAAGAAAGTGTGAAGTAGTGGTAGAAAATAGAGGATAATCAGAGAGGCAATCATGATGTTGATTCAGCTGATTTATCATGTCCCACAATTCAGCAGGAAGTTGCTGAGGGAGTAGATCAACATGTATCTCAGAACCAAAATATGAGTCATAGGGATCCTCATAACGATAATTGACATCAAAGATCATGCCCTCTCTAGGCTCTGGATCATATGGGGGTATCCGTGAAAGTAAAAGATCAGTGGGGAGGTCACTGAAATCCTCTTCCGAAATCACTTTGTCCTCATCAGTACTCATCTCTGACTCATCAGAGGCTGACTCTTCAGGCTCGAGTCGAGCCATCCATTAGATTGACTAGGATAGTAGGTGCATCCCCAGCTCATTCTGCTCAAAGCTTCACCCTCGTATGCGTTGGGCTCCTCAGTAATTCCTGCCTCAGGTGGCATATCCATTTCTTCGGTCAAAACATCCATAGTTACTTCTGGTCTTTGGATGTTAGGATCAGGGATAGAAAGTGTCATTTTAGAATCTCTAACATCCGAATTAGGTATGTAGGTTGATGTAACATGTTTACACTACTTAAGAGGTCTATTTATGCATGTTCTTAAGCATAGGATTGCATTGCATGCTATAAATATTACATAACATGCATCATCTTGCATTTAGAGTAGTTTGAATAAAATGGAGGTTAATTGTCTCCTTTTATGTTCAGGGATAGGGCAAACTTTTTATCGGGGCCTCGGATTAAGGATCCAACGATACAGATGTGATCAGGGCGACGATTGGAGTTCAACGACTCCAAGATCACCCTAATCTGACATCTATAGCATTAGATAATGACTGGGGAACCCTAGAAGATCAAGGGCCAAGATGGTGTGAATCCACACTTCAAACGACAAATCCAACCACACGGATGGATTTGGATCGATGATCACAGCCTAACGACGCGAAAATCGACTCAATCCGACACTCGTGGCACCATCTACATCATCCAGAAGATGGACGACCAAGATGGCACCACGTGGTACCATCTCAGCCATCCAACTGGCCCTCAAGACCGCCGCTACCTCTCCAAAGGAAATCCAACGTGCGATCTGGGCCGTTGGATCTTGATCCAAGGACTGTGGATGCACGTGCTTGATTTCATCCGCGTGACACATTCCACCGCGCAGCGCAGCGGTTGCGAGTCGTTGCGCGATCACAGGATGCGAGTTCGACTCGCGATCTACAGTGCGTGCGCAATTAAATGCGACCGCTTGATCAGCTGTGGATGGCCCAGATCGCCTGATTGGGCACACGTGCTATTGCATGCCGCACCTCACGCGGAATTGCACGTGGGCGGGCACGCAAAGGAGGTGGGCGGTAGTGCGATCTAAGCCGTTCGATCTCGTGATCGGACAGCTGAGAGAGGCTGGACGTGCGCGTTACACGTGCGAGGAGGTGAGCAGTAGGGCGCACGTAGCCCACGTCGACCACATTTAGACCTTTAGTGACGGTTTTATCCGTCACTAAAGGTTCTGAATTAATGTTTTTAGAGTTGTAATGACCAAATTGCCCCCACTCCTTGCAACTATAAAAGGAGACCCCCTCCATACGAAATTCTCATCCCTTCCTTCTCTTCTCTCCCTCTCCAAAGCTCAAGAGAAGCTTGTCCCACACCTGGGATGCTTCTCGCGAGATAAAGTCAAATTTTCATCCCCTTTCAGAAGCGGATCCTGCGACAACGACGATGTGCTGCCTCGTTCCCGTTCTTCCACTTCGTCCTCCTTCGTCCTGCTCCATCCTCCTTCGTCCAGGCGTCGTCCCGTCCGGCTCGTCCTCCAAGCGACCATCGAGGAGGATATTTCTCTCTCCATTCTTTTAATGCTTTCTAGAGTAGATTTACTGCTTTCTAGTGTAATCATTTTCCTACTTTCTAGTGTAATGAATAATCATTCTGATGATGAAATTCCATGTTTATTCTACATCTTGTTTTGGTTTTTGTTTGTAATATTCTCTCTCTTTCTTATTCTCTCTCTCTCTTTTCTATTTATTGTAAATAGTTAGATAGTTCTAATCAATTGAATTATTTCGTGACAAATAAAACAAACGTAAATTTTTTAAATCAAACATCCGCCTCCCTGCGTTCGACCTGGGATTTTTATTCCGGTATAAATTTCATTTATTGAACATGAGTTCTTCGCTTTCATACTACGACGACAGGTTTTTCAAAACAAAACACGTTAGCTTAGCAACCCGACATTCAACATAGGTGAAAGAAGAAGAGTGCAGATCATAAGATGTTGGCTCTAGCACAGGTTCACCTACAATGGGAAGTGGCCTAGATTGATTAGTAGTGTCACATGTAATGTTTGCCTCAAGATCCATATTCTGAAGTAGATCTACTTCCCTTATCTCGGTTGGGTTATCTAACCCAAGGGGTATCTCCCAAGATTCAGGATAATCTGATTGTCGCTCAGTCCTGGAGATATCAGTCCTTTCCTCCTCAGTTTCTTTAATGGATTTCTCAGATGAACCCATTCGAAATACTTCTTGCTCCTGTCTCATATCCAAGCTAGATTCTTCTTCCCCTTAATCAATTTCGAGAATCTGCCCCCAAGAATCTCCTGTGTGTTCTTCCGGCATATTCATTTCAGATTCTTCGAGGTCTTCAAGGCTATTTTCCACTTGATATCTCAAAAGCAGTAGTTCTTGAGTTTCTCGATTTTGTCCAATTAGCCTTGTTATCCTGCTGTTCCCTGAAGGAGCTCCATCAAAGCTACTTGATACGGAATCCAGCTTCATCTTTGGTTTGGATTAGTGGTAGCTTAGATTTCGTTTAGATAGAATGTGACCTTCTGCTTAGCGCTAGCTATGGCTCTCTGTATTCTATAATGTAGTCGCACATGCACTAGTAGTTCTTCAGGGGTTCTAGGGGGTGAATTAGGTCTACCCATATTCCATGGGTGAGAAGTAATTGTATGAAATCTATATCCTGGGTTATAAAATGCGGTCCTTTGAGGGACCGGTTGGTATGGGTCATAATATCCAGGGTTAGGATATGGGTTAACCATTTCAGTAACTTGAGGAGAAGGATTAGGCGAAGTGAAAAGTCATCTTTGCCACCTTGGGTTTTGATCCCAAGGTTGAGCTAATTCAATGACTTGGGCTCTCAGATAAGCTTGTGGATCCATCTCTTCTAGATCCTGATTAGGTCCAGATCCAGGGTTAGCCATTGCAGCTGAGCAGATAGAAGAAGAGGGTGAGGGAGAAGATGGCCCGGGTGAAGTGACTCACCTCCTTGGGAGCAGCTCCCAAGGTCCAACCAATTGAGGTTTGAGTGACCTCCTTCCTCACATGCACCAACCAACCCCTAGGCTGGTGTAGCCAGCTAGATAATGCTAAGGCCCTATTAATCAGATGGTCCTTATGATCAAATGGCCATATTTTTGATTTAAAATTCTAATTCCTGAAGAGAAAATTTGTTGTTCAATCAACTGAAAGTAATTCCCGCCACTCAAGCTAACCCAGCTAGCCTGGTTATGAGGGGACTGAGGGCAAGGTTCTTCCTTCGACTCACACCTCTGGTTCCGTTACCCCCGAGCCATGGTCATTTGACACTGCCCCACAAACTTAGTCACTAGGTTCGGCAAGAGAGGTTGAAGCCACCCAGTAGTACGACAACGAATTCAGGTTTGCTTACGTGTTTTAAAATTAATTTCAATGTGTTTTTCTTCTGTTGGGGTTTATGGTGAGTGGCCCACAAGGTGACCAAGCTCACTGACTAAACACTAGACTTGACTAAGTCTAGGTTAGCCCAAATGTGCTCTCTAGAATGTAACCCTAAAGGTATAACCTCGGGTTCATGCAATTCTAGGTTTTATATCTTTCTAGCAGACCATGAAATAAAATACTTCTCTGTAGAAAATTTGAACCCAAATAGGTTGAAATTTGGCAAATAAATTTTATTTTCAAAGAATATTTTTTTATAATTTTCACTGTTTCAACCGAATTTCTAGAGAATTTTAAATGTTAGGGGGTCAGATATGGAATTTTGACCCCTGGTCAGTTCTCTACTTTGAAACAGTATCAAATGACCTTCAAAAATTTGGGACAAATATGGAAATTAAAGAAAATGAGATCAGATTTCAAACCCCATTATTTTTAGTCAAAACAGATTCATGGATTACTCGAAATTGCTTTTTGAATTTTGAAAATTTTCAAATTTGGGTCAGTTTGACCCCCTTGCACTTCGTGAATTTTTAAAAATTTTGTACTTAAAATATTTTCAAATGAATAGTGTCGTTTGAAAGGTGGTTTAAAAATGGAGGTCTAGTGTGAATTTCATAATTTTTTGCTCATTAATTTTTCGGTAATTGAATTTTTAAATCGGAATTTGAAGTATGGCCGAAAATCAGAGAATGGTGGGAAAGCTTTTGAAAAGGTGTTTGAATTTGAAATTCAAACATTCCACCAGAATGATTTTTTTTTTTTAAAAGAATTTTTTCAGAAGATTTTCAAATTTTCTTTTCTTTTTCTTACTTTATTTTCAAAAATAACTAATTAATCCTAAGTTTCAAAAAGGGAAACCTATTCTAACTACCTAATTTTTTTTTTATTTTTTTTCACGAAAATAAATTGGCTTTTTTTTTTAAAATGAAATTGCTAGAAGGAAATCTAACCTAAGGTTCAAATCAAACCTAGACTAAGAAAGATATGATGTGCACCTAGTATTTTTTTCCGCACTCGTGTGTGCAGATCCTGTTTTTCCCTGTTTTCCTGCACATCAAAAGACAAGCAAAGGAAGATTTATCAGTGATAATTCTAGAGATAAAAATAAAAAATGACATTGCCTCCTAGTAACGGTGCCATTTGACAGGAGGTGATTCTCGTTCACGTTTCAAAAATAGAGATCTCGTCATAGTATAGTACGTGAAAACACTCGTCAGAAATAATTTATAAAGATAAGTAGACTTGGAGTCCTGGTCATTCATCTCTAGGAGGCATTTTGGAAATGCAACTTAAAAATCGATCTCGCTCGCTTTACTTATTCAAAATCACATGTCGATTTATGCTAAGTACGTATTGATGCACGACATGCTATTGCCAGAATATTAGAAATTGAAAGCATGCAACTTTAATCACACCAAAAGATGGTAATCAGGCACATGGTGATTTTCAACACATATATATATAAAGATGATGATAACAGAGTTGTAGAGCACCGGTAGTAGAATGCTTGTACAGGGAATGTAAAAACTAACAGCTAACAGAAAACGACTGCATACATGAACCTACGGGGGATTATGCATGCATCATTGGGGGAGAAGTAAGGAGCTACACTACTAAGCAGTAATTAAAGCAATAAATCTATGAAGAACTACGCTACTTATCTAGCTAACAGAATGAAGGGCATTTAGAGGTGGGCTCTGTTGGCCTTTGAATGGGTGAGAAGAGAAAGAGGGGCAGCCAATGGTGGGTAGAACGGCCCTTGGAGAGAGGTTGGAGGTGATCTAGGCCTAGCATGGAGGTGATGGAGATGCCATGTTGTGCTCTTGGAGATGGAGGTGAAGTAATGGAGGTGGAATGAAGCCAAGAGACCAAGATGGACCAAATGGCCACCCCTTAGGTCTTTTTATAGACCTAAGGGAAGCTCTCTAGAGAGTTACAGAATTCTCTAGAGATGCCTATAGTGGGAGCCCATGGGAGAGGGAGAGAGTGCATGGATGGGTGGTTTTTCGATCCACATTTGGTGGATTTAAAAATTGAATGCATCTTGGTTGCTATTTTTAGCAACCAAGGCAACAACACATGGTAGAGAGTTATAGAGAACTCTAGCTAGGCTAATTGACCATTATCCAAGTCAATTAGGTTTAGTGAGGACATAGTTAGGTCCTTAGGGAGGTCTAGAGGTGATGTACTAGGGTTAGGGCACCTTAATTTAGGTTCCTACGGGGTTAGAATTGGGTTTAGGGAGCTAGAGATCCAAGATCAAGGCTTGAATCTTGAAACAAAGTCTGGAGGGTAGTTCTGGATGTCCAATAAAGTTATCAGACGTCTTATAATGAAAAATCAGAAGTCCAGACTTATTGTCTGGGCATCCAATCAGAGTCAGGAGGGATTCTAGGTTCTATCTTGGGTATTCTGTAGAAATTGGACATCTGACCAAGTGTCTGGACATCAATAACACTGCAGAAGTGGGTTTAAGGTGTGTAGGAGTTGGCTAAGGGTTCTAGATGTCTAGATAGAGGTTGGAATTATGGTTTTAAGGTTTCCTAGGGTGAGGTGACCTAATCTAAGGGTGGCTAAGTCTTGGGGAAGCTTCTAGGCTTTCCTAGGGCTAGGATGGACCTAAGTTTTTCACAATTTATTGCTTTATTCCTACCTAATATAATAGCATACCTTAACTCCCTTACATTATTATCTACTACATCTAATCTAGGTCTTCCGCTCCAGCTCTGCTGCAACACCAGTTATTCTTTATTCTTCAGATCTAGCTTCTGATCAGCTTATTACCTGCAATTGACATAATGCACCTAATCAGTACATTATAGCATTATTTTTTGCATTGCTAAAAGAAAGTAGTAAAGGTGCTAGTAATGCTTATGCATGCATGAATTATCCTAACTTATGCTAAGTCCTAACCTAATTTAGGTCAATTAAAACCTATGATTGCTGCGCAATCAGTCCCCCAGTTTCTTCCGCCTGCCGCCGACTTCTCCAACCACTCGCGAACATCGCGAGTGGTTGAAACTGATGGGTAAGTATTGGCCGATCTTTATTAGACGTCTGACTTCATCATCAGAAGTCTTAAACTAATGTAAAGTCAAGGCACTTTTCCTGTGATGTGGATACATCTAAATAGCCAAAAAAGTCTATTAATGCATGTTGTTATTGTCATATTAGCATCATGCATTGTAAATATTGCATAACATGCATAATCATGCATTTTGGTCAAATTGTATAGTAATTGTCTCCTTTTATGACCAGGGACAAGGTGATCTTTAATCAGGGCTTCGGATGGAAGATCCAATTATACGAATCTGATCAGGGTGACGACGGGAGTTCAATGACTCCAAGATCGCCCTGATCGGACATCCGTAGCACCAAATATAGTCCGAGGAAGCCTAGAGATCAAGGGCCAAGATGGTGCCAAACTACACTTCAGACAACAAATCCAACCACACGGATGGGTTTGGATTGATGATCAAATCCTAACGGCGTGAAAATTGGCTCAATCCGATAGCCGTGGCACCTTCTACATGTCACAGAAGGTGGACGGGCATGATGGCACCACGTGGCGCCATCACAGCCACTCAAATCGGCCGCAGCATCGCTTCTCATCCTCTGAAGGTGTGGGCAAGGCAAGATCTAGGCCGTTGGATCTTGATCCAATGGCCACGAGCGTGCGCGCTTAAAACGTAAACGCAATGAAGAAGCAGTCGTAGTGAAGCGGTCGAGTGCCCTTGCGCAAGCATGAGGCATGGGTTCGACTCATGATCAGAGGTGCACGCACATTTAATCTCGACTGCGTGATCAACTGCGGACAGACCAAATCTCCCAATCTGGCGCACGCGCAATGAAACACACCACCTCACTCCTGATCGCATGTGCAGGCACGTGCAGCTGAAGCAGGCGAGAAGCGATCTGAAACGTCTGATCTCACGATCGGATAGCTAAGATCCATTGAACGTGCGCTTGGCATTAAGGTGCAGGAGAGGAGGAGGCACGCGCGGTGTGCGCACGTCGCCCACAATCAGACCTTTAGTGATGGATAAATCCATCACTAAAGACCTGATTTTAATGCTTTTTAATATGTAATGACTAAATTGCCCCCTATCCTTGCAACTTTAAAAGGAGACCCCTACCCTACGAAATTCTCATCCCTTCCTTCACCTCTCTCCCTCTCCAAAGCTCAAGAGAAGCTTGTCCCACACCCGAGATGCTCCTCTAGAGCCAAATCCAAGTTTCCTCGCCCCCATTTCGGAAGTGGATCCCGCAACGACAACGACATGCTGCCTCATTCCCACTTCTTCCTGCTTCATCCTCCTTCTTCCAGCTCCATCCTTCGTCAATCAGGAGTCGCTCCGTCTAGCTTGTCCTTCAAGCATTCGTCGAGGAGGATGATATCTCTCTTCCTTCTTTTTAATCGCTTTCTAGAATAGAATTTCCCACCTTTTAGTTGTAATCATTTCCCGCTTTCTCGTTGTAAAAATAATATTATTTTATCAAGTGATTGTTCTCTCTATCTCTCTCACTCTCTTATTGTTTATATTCCCTTGTAATTATCCCGCTTTCAAACAAAAATACAGAAAAAAAATATATAATCACGGATTTAAGATTGACGTAGTCTCCCTGTGTTCGACCTGAAATTTCTTTACAAATTTCGGTTAAATTTATCTATTGACGGATTGCTTAGTAAATCTAACTACAACGATGGGTTTTCAAATCCAACTTCAATCGCGTAGTTTTCCGATCTCAACATTTTGGCACCGTTGCTGGGGAGGCAATGATTTTCAATTTTCTTTCTACATTTTGCGCACTTTATTATTTTCTAACTTACTTTATTTCTCATCTATTGTTTTACAGGTACCTTAACAGGGAATCTTCAAGCGGTAGATCAAAGTAAAGTACAGTTGAAGACAACTGTAAGTGCTCCCCATTCTTCTCCCTCCATAGATTTCAACTCACAACATTAATTCAAACTCTAATTAACCTAGGTGTTTGCATACATCCTAAGGTTAGCTTGGTTGCTTGGATTTCCACTCACATTCATCTCACCCTCATATAAAAAAAATTAAAAAAAAGATATTTCTTGTGGGATAAATCAAATATACACACTATATGCACCCACATTCAAGGAACATAACCTAATTGATTTTTATCTACTCAACTGGATTATGATTTGTGGAACTGGTACACGTAAATCAACATATAAAAGAGTAGCAATCAGTCTAGGTTAATCATTTTGTGTGCCTAACTCAGTGGTGTAATTTTGGCCAATTGTTTGAGTTGTTTGTGCCGCACCACTTAACCTAAAATCAACTCACGAAGTAGCTTCCCCTTAGAGTTTTCAATTTAGGTCAATATCAGGCACTCCACTTTACTTTTGATTTCAAAAGGAAAAAGATCTTCACCCATGCTTGAAAATCTGGTTTGCCTCACAACTTGATTGAATTAACCTATTTCCAAACCCTAAAAGCTACTTAAGCAAGATTTGAACCTTAAAATCCACTCATCAAAAATAATCTTGCTTGAAAACCCTAGTTGTGCATGCACTTACACATATTCAATCAATCATTAAGGGCACAACCCATCTTAAGGGCCCACCACATTCCATAAGCACTACAATCCCAGGCCTAAATAAAATCAAGTAGACGTTGGCCTTAAGGACTAATTCACTCTTCGGGACTAGTCTTAGATTGTTTATGATTAACCTGCTTATACTAATCAATCTGATGTCTAGCTAGGGGAGTAGCATCAAACGACCGTGGCTGGGGGGTACACTAGGAATCGGAGGTGCAAGGCGAAGGAAGAACCTTCTCCCCAATCCCTCCTTCTAACTTGTTGGATTGATTGGACGCAAGTAGGGTAAATCGTTTATAATCTTAAGACATATTCTAAGAGTTTGTAGATCCTTAGGCTACCCCACTTAAGGACAGGCTTGTTTTGTTGTGTTGCAGGGTTCTTATCCCCAGTCCTTCCGACCTCTTCTTAGTTTATGCTGGGAAGGAGGTCATTGAATCCCTGATTGGAAGGACCACTAGAGTATTCTAGGAGGCGTAGATTGGATTTTGGCCAAATTGATCCCATGGCTGATCAACAACCTCCTCTGCCTTAGAATCCATAAGAGGTATTTCAAAGGCAGCTGGAACAAATGCAGAGAATGCAAGAATGGTTCCAAAGAATGCAGGGTGCTTAGCCCTTGAAGGATTTTTATGATCCTTCAAATTACGAGGAGCATCCCAGCTTCCAGATTCCTGTCGGAGACGTAGAAATCAAGCCCCAGGTATTAAACTTGATCAAACACTTTCACGGGCTTGGCACTGAAGACTCGTTTCAGCATTTGGAGGACTTGACCACTTTGGTCCAGACCACCAAGGCATGACACGTTAATGAAGAGCAGATGATCATGAGGCACTTTCCCCACTCTCTTAGGGATAAAGCCGCTCATTGGTACAGGACCATAGGAAGGCCAATTGCAACATGGAATGATCTAAAATTGGCTTTCCTAAAGAAACTCTTCCTTGTCGAATGTACCAATGCTCTGAGACGAGCAATTACTACCTTCACCCAGCGGCCGGGGGAGCAATTTCAAGTTGCCTGGGAGCTATTCCAGGACTTATTGCAGAGGTGTCCACATCACGAGGTACCGAAATGGCAACTTGTGCAAATCTTCTACCACGGGTTGACTGAGCAACTCAGAAATCATGTGGACGCTTCTTGCGGAGGCAATTTCCTCAACAAAGACGCAGATAGCGTGCATGATTTGTTTGAAGAGATGAGTGAAAATTTGGTCAATCATGCCTCCATGGATACTTTTAGCCTGTCCCAACAACCTAGATCGAATGTTAATGAAGTCCACGACTCTCATTCATTCGATATGGAATTGATTTATAACAAACTAGATAAGGTGGACTTGGTTACTAAAAGGATGGAGGAGTGGATGGCTGGAAACTCAATGAAAAATTCTTGATCCACTCAATCCTAGAATTCGAGATTCCATTCATCGCAAACTCCTTCTGGATAGGAGTTCGTGAATCAACTTGATGCGGCTCAACCTGTGAGCTAGCATTATTTGGAACCCCACGGGTTCTAAACTAGGGCCTTTGATCCCAATTTCTCTGATCCCTCCCTTTCTTTCTCTCCATCCTCACCTTATGAGCATGTCTATGTTGTATAGGAGAACATTAGGTCTAACCCTTACTCCAATGCTTATAATCCAGGTTGGAGGAACCACCCTAACTTCTCTTGGAAGAACCCGGGGCAGTAGACCCAATTTTGACCCAGCAACTATGCTCCACAAAGATCAATGGGTTAGGGTCATGTTTACACTCAGCTGCCCTCGAATCAGGTCAATCAGCTAGCTTGGAATGCCCATCAACCAGTAAGGCAGGCTGATTTGAATTGATAGATGGTAGAAATGCAAGGATCTATGCTCCAGCTCATGCAGCAAATGAAAACCTTGCTGGACAACTTGCAAATTAGGTTCATTGCTAATTCTCATCAACCTAGATCTTTGCCATCTCAACCCATACCCAACCTGCGTAATATCAAGAATTCGGGCAATCAAGCCCCAGGGTATGGGAATCAGAGGGACCCGCACGCACATGCTCAAGTGGTTGAGCAGGGTCCTTCCTCTTCTACTTCTTCTACAAATCAAAGGTTTCTGGCTAATGAAGCCCCTCCAATCTTTCCTAACCCTCCCTAAGACCTAAACCCGTATGCATCTGCTAATTCTGTTACCTTGAGGAGTGGAAAACAAACTCAGGATCCACAACCACACTATTTTGATTTATCAAATCCTGGAGAGCCTGAGGAGAGAAAGAACTCTGAAGAGGAAATCAAGGCTCAAGAACCTGATTCCACTCATGTTCCTTTACCTAAGGCTTTGATTAAACATAGGAAGAAGAAGCCTGTTGATAGTAAAGAGGAGCTCTTGAATATATTCAGGAATGTCGAGATCAATATCCTGCTCCTCGACGCTATCAAACACATACTGGCTTACGCTAAATTTTTAAAGGATTTATGCACACAGAAGCGTAAAGGGAATTTGTTCTGAGGAAGGTGGTACTCTCCAAGCAGGCTAGTTCTGTTATCCTGCATCACCTTCCTCAAAAAAAGAGAGATCCAGGTGCTCCTTTGATTTCTTGTGTCATCAGAGATTACACCTTTGATAGAGCACTTCTGGATCTAGGTGCATCTATTAACCTAATTCCGACTTCTCTTTACGAAAAGTTCGGATTAGGTGAACTTCGACTGACTTCATTAACGCTGTAGTTAGCAGATCATTCAGTCACAAATCTGCAAGGCATTATTGAAGATGTTATTGTCAAGGTTAAGGATTTCTACTTTCCTGTAGATTTCCTTATTCTTGACATGGATGTACCTGAAAATTTAAGGAACATGCCCATCATTCTGGGGCGTCCGTTCCTAGCTATCGCTAAGGCTAATATCAACTGTGAGAGCAGTAGCATGGAAATCACCTTTGGGGATTAGAAATTGAAATTGATATTTTTAAGGCAATTAACAAATTTGAGGATTATGGATTTATAGAGGAACTTGAGGAAGACAATTTGAACATTGAAACATGTATGGCAGTTTCTACAATCGAAAGTTCCTCCTGTTGTGATGGATCTGACCCGCAACCCTCTGTGGCAAACCCGCCACATTCTGAAGAGGTTATTGATTTTGTTCATTTTCGACTTCTTCCTCTTGAAGATCTTCATCATCTTCCTTACCTTCAATCCTAAACCCGCCTTAGCTTGAACTGAAACCATTGCCTTAGAGTCTGAAATATCAATTTTTGGGACCACAAAAGATGCTCCTTGTGATTATCAATGCTAGATTAACTATGGAGCAAGAGATTAAACTAATCAAGGTCTTAAAGGAACACAAGGAGGCAATTGGTTGGACCATTCATGACCTTAGGGGGATTGAGCCATCTTACTGCAATCATAGAATATGCTTGGAAGATGGATCCCGCCCTTCTTGCCAAATGCAGAGGAGATTAAACCCTAATATACGAGAAGTGGTCAAGAAGGAAATTATCAAGTGGCTCGATGCAGGAATCATTTATCCGATCTCTAATAGTACTTGGGTAAGTCCCGTGCAAATTGTTCCCAAGAAAGTCGGGATTACTGTTGTGATTAACGAGAAAGGAGAATCTGTCACAACTTGTTTAGCTTCCTCTTGGAGGGTTTGTATTGATTACAGGAAGCTAAACACAACCACGAAAAAGGATCATTTCCCTTTGCCCTTTATCGATCAAATCCTAGAAAGGTTAGCTGGGCGAAAATATTTCTATTTCCTAAATGGTTATTTGGGATACAATCAAGTCCCTATCCATCCCGAGGATCAGAAAAAAATGACTTTCACCTATCCCTATGGAACCTTTGCTTTCCGTAGGATGCCATTCGGCTTATGCAATGCACCCGCGACTTTTCAAAGGTGTATGCTAGCCATATTCTCTAACATGGTGGGAGAATTTATGGAAGTCTTCATGGACAATTTCTTTATTTTCAGAGAATCATTTGATTCTTTCCTGGCTAATCTTGAAACAATCCTTAAAAGATGCATCAAAACAAGACTGGTCCTTAGCTGGGAAAAGAGTCATTTCATGACACAAGAAGGCATCATCTTGGGTCATGTAATCTCTGAACGAGGAATCGAAGTTGACAAAGCTAAGGTTGATGCTATCTCTAAACTTTCTCCTTCCACATCTGTCAAACAAATTCGATCATTTCTTGGAAATGTGGGATTCTATAGAAGGTTCATCAAGGACTTTTCTAAGGTTTCTCACCCTCTGAGCAATATTCTCTCCAAAGATACGCTGTTTGATTTCAACAAATCATGTCATAAGGCATTTGATTTTCTTAAAACGGTAGTCACTTGTGCTCCGGTGTTGCAACCACCGATTTCGATAGCCCCATTTGAGATCATGACCAACACTTCTGATTACACGGTTAGAGCTATTTTGGGTCAAAAGATTGACAGGAAGCCCTCTGTCATTTACTACGCTAGCAAAACTCTGGACGAAGCCCAGAGGAATTACATTATTACTGAGAAGGAATTGCTAGCTGTAGTATTTGCTTTGGAGAAATTTAGGGCTTATCTCTTAGGTTCTCATGTCATACTTTATATCGACCACTCGGCCTTGAGACATCTCTTGGCCAAAAAGGATGCTAAACCCTAGCTTATTCGATGGATTCTTCTGCTTCAAGAAACTGATCTTGAAATCAAAGATAAATCCAGGGCATAGAATGTGGTGGAGAATCATTTGTCGAGACTTCTGAGTGATTCTTCTTGTTCGAATATTTTGATTGCTGATACTTTTCTGGACGAGACTATCCTTGCAGTATCAGATGTCCAAACCCCATGGTTTGCAGACATCATAAATTATTTGGTTGTTGGTCAAATCCCTCAGGATTGGACCAAGCAACAACAAGATAGACTCAAATCTAAGGCCAAATATTACTTTTGGGAGGACCCTAAATTGTATTGCATCGGCTCTGATCAGATTATTCACTGATGTGTTCAGAGATTGAATTCAATATTATACTCGAGTTTTGCCATGCATCTACATGTGGTGGACATTTCTCCAGGAAAAAGACGGCTACAAAGATTTTGCAATCTGGATTTTATTGGCCGTCTTTATTCAAGGATGCCTAGGAATTCTCGAAGTCATGTTCCCGATGCCAGGCACTTGGGAGCATAACCAAGAGAGACATGATGCCCCTAAACCCGATTCTTCCCGTTGAAATCTTAGATGTTTGGGGCATCGATTTTATATGACCTTTCCTCCCTTCATTTGGAGACCAATATATTCTCGTCGCTATCGATTATGTGTCCAAGTGGATCGAAGCCATTCCCACCCGAACCAATGACCACAAGGTGGTCATTGATTTCGTCAAAAAGGACATCCTCAGCCGGATCAGGATTCCGAGGGCCATCATCAGAGATGGTGGTACTCACTTCACTAATGCCTAGTTACGTAATTTACTAGCAAAATATGGGGTAAATCACATAATTTCTGCACCTTACCATCCCCAGAAGAATGGATAGGTCGAGATCTCCAATCGGGAGATCAAGAATATTCTTTAGAAAACAGTTAGGCTTGATCGTAAAGACTGGACTCAAAAGCTTGAGGACACTTTTTGGGCCTACTGTACGACGTACAAAACACCTATCAGCTTGTTACCATTTTGTCTAGCATATGGAAAGGCGTGCCATTTACCCGTAGAAATTGAACATAAGGCATTCTGGGCAATCAAACAATGTAATTTGGATTTGAGTTTAGCCAGAAAGATCAGGAAACTCCAACTATCTGAGTTGGAGGACCTTAGAAATGACGCGTACAAGAATGCCAAGATCTACAAGGCTCAGACCAAAGCTCTTCATGACCAATTGATATCCCGCAAGAGCTTTAAGTCGAACCAGAAGGTATGGCTCTTTGATTCTCGACTTAAGCTCTTTCCCAGCAAACTTAGGTCAAAATGTAACGACCTGTTCATCATCGATTAGATATTTTCAAATGGGGCCATTCATATTTCTGACCCAAAGATGGGTAATTCATTTAAAGTCAATGGTTAATGTCTGAAGCCTTTTATTGACCATATTGTTCCAAAGCCCGTCTCAGACATGGTTGCTTTCATCATGTTGTGATTTCTTTAGCTAGACTTTGCCTAGCTGATGGAATTAAACTCAATAGTTGTACAGTCTAACTCAGAGCTGACTTGAGCATCATATTTAGGTGATATCTTCTACATTCTACCTTCCTTTCATGTCTTTTATTCTCAATGCGGACATTGCATCAGCTAGGCATGGGGGTGGATTCATTTCTGAATCATTTTGTCAGCTCTGTGGAATTCTTGTAAATTCTACTTATTTTCTTATATATATATATATATAGGAAAGAATACTTGGGCATTACGACTTTTTAATCTTAGGAAATATTACAATAGGATCTGAACACTAAGACCCTTCAGGTCTTTGGGCTTAATTAACCTAGGTATCCATTAAAATGTGGATTTGTTTATTGAGTCCTCACCATCCTGAATTCCATTTCAATTTTATTAAATAAGTTTGGGTGATAAGTAGACAACTTATCAACCCATCCTCTAATTTGAAGGAACTTTAAGTCTACACATCTACACACTATTTGCACTGACTCGTTGATCGACGATTTTAATGAAAATTGGGTAGCTAATGAACCTTCTAGGGTGGTATGGTTGGCAAGTTATCTGGGTAACAGCCCATAGGTAGGTTGTCCAGAGCCCAACCATTGGACCATTCTTTTCCTGCTGCCTTTAGGTAAATCTTAGACCAGGGAAGCCACCTACTTAAAAAGTAAAGAAAAAGAAAAGAAAAAGAAAAAGAAAAGGAGAAAATAAAAAAATAATAATAAGCCACACTGCACTGCACAAGTATGGCTGGCAAGTTACCGTGGGTAACAACCCATTGGTAGGTTGTTCAAAACCCAGCTCAAGAAATGCACGTTTAATTCCTAGAACACTTAGAAAGAAGCAGAGAAGTAGAATAAGCCGAGGAGATATACACTAGATTCACCCTTATGTTGACCCCATAAAAAGAAAAGTAGGGAGAAAGCTATTGGTCATATAGATACACCTTTAGGTAAAATTCTTTTTAAGGTCACCTAGGGGCGTAGAAACCCAAAGTCCGTTCTGATTGCCGATCAATGAGTCTATCACATTCACAAAAATATGCTTAGAACTTAGGGTTATCATCAAGTCTTGGGTGGGTTGAGTAGCCGTAGAAAGCTGCTCTGTAACCTTAAACTCAAAAATCCAAAAAAAAATTAGAAAAGAACAAAAAGGAGAAAAAGCAATCCTTCTTTGAATAAGGCAAGGGCTTGATACCCGGATGCTGTTGTGTCTTTGAAAGTTCAGGTCCTAAGTAAAAATTTTTTAATGTTGAAAATGACTTTTGCCCGAGTAATCCAATCCTAATTCTTTTATAAATAGCATGTAGTTTTTACTAGGGACTAGCAAAAGATAGGCATGGGGGTGTGATGTGCATACATCTAAATAGCCAAAAATGTCTATTAATGCATGTTCTTAGTGTCATATTAGCATCATGCATTGTAAATATTGCATAACATGCATAATCATGCATTTAGGTCAAATTGTATAAATTATATAGTAATTGTCTCCTTTTATGGCCAGGGACAGGGTGATTTTTAATCAGGACTTCGGACGAAAGATCCAACTGTACAAATCTGATCAAGGCAATAACGGGAGTTCAACGACTCCAAGATCGCCCTGATCGGCCATCTGTAGCACCAGATATAGTCCGAGGAAGCCTAGAGATCAAGGGCCAAGATGGTGCCAAACTGCACTTCAGATGACAAATCCGACTGCACGAATGGGTTCGGATTGATGATCGCAGCCTAACGACGTGAAAATCGGTTCAATCCGACATCCGTAGCACCTTCTATGTGTCACAGAAGATGGATGGCCATGATGGTACCACGTGGCACCATCACAGATACCCAAATTGACTGCAGCATCGCTTCTCATCCTCTAAAGCAGTGGCGAGGCAAGATCTGGGTCGTTGGATCGTGATCCAACGGCCACGAGCGTGCATGCTTAAAATGTAAATGCGATGAAGAAGTGACCATAACGCAATAGTCCTTAAGGTTCTTTGCATGATTATATTGAATGAATGAAGAAATGGAATAAGGATAATTTGGAACTGTATGAACTAACTTGAGGAGTATGCAAGTAAATGTAAGAGTTTTCTATTGCAAGATTATGGTCTTCAACACCTTTGCTCTAGTCATAACAAACTTGTAAAAGTAACCAATAAAGGAATAATTGAATCTAAAGGACGTGAATTCAATTTGAATGATTGAAATAGTTTTCGAGTATTCACAGGAACTCCATCTTGGTTATATTACAACTTGCATATACCTAATGATATGTTCATCAACAAGCAACGCATTGATAATGAGTTTCCAAAAGAACATTTTGATTCTATCTTGGATTTTGGAATTTCGGATTTTCCTGAGAAATTTTTGAGCAATGCATAAATGATATTGCAGATTACTCAACTTTCATGATTTTGGTCAACTTTTTTGATATTGCAGATTACTCAAAATTTTGGTCATATTCCAAAATTTCCTGAGCAATGCATTGATAATGATATTGTAGGTTCTAGTTGGCAAAAATTTTGAGCATCATCTATTGCTACCTTAATGGGGAGTTGAGTTGCAGAATTTCAAGCTAATTTCTAGAGATGCAATAGGTTGCAGGCAGACTGAAGAGTAAGAGTTTTTTTCCTTTAGTTATGCCTCGAGATCAAGGAACTGAATACCTATTTGTGGGTTTTTAGATCTAATAAAAGAAGTATAATAGCCTCAACAACTATAATATGATGGATTTATGTCCCAAAATAGGGGGTTTGGTTGGTTAACTTTGAGTCTTATTATTTGGACTGTGAGCAACTCAAAAATAATAGCAATCAAACTTATCGATAGCAATCAACTTCATAAATAGGGGGTTTGACTGTGATTTCCAACAAATCAAACTACATAACAGTAATCAACTCTTTCTTTTATAGTCAAGGGAATCCATTTTAACTTATCTACAATAATATATTTGATTTCCAACATATCAAACTTCATAACAGCAATCCATTTTATTTTTACTGGCAAGGGAAAGATGGTGGAGTGCCTCCTGTCAGGCTGCCAAATGATCACCAACGTGGGTCAGTTGTGGGGTGCCAAGTGAGAGAATGCTGATGGAGGGGGCAAAGAAAGGATGTGGAAAAGGGGAGGAAAGAAGGCTATCCCATTAATCACGAATGGAGAGAAAAGATCAGTTCAAATGTCTTCTATTCAAAACAATGGTTCATCTTGTTCGGAGCTTAATCTGAGTGGAATTTGTGTAGATGTAGTCAACTTTGCAGTAGCATTGGTATAAATTCATAGGTAAGCATGCAATATAGAAATGTTTTAATGGCATTTATATAAAATCCTAAAATATATATGAGAAATACAATATAGTATCACTTAATCTTTACCTAAAATATAAATTCACAA
Organism: Thalassia testudinum; assembly: GCA_037157565.1. Lineage (NCBI taxonomy): Eukaryota > Viridiplantae > Streptophyta > Magnoliopsida > Alismatales > Hydrocharitaceae > Thalassia > Thalassia testudinum. The sequence goes on along the minus strand of JAZHRO010000036.1, from coordinate 17,509,383 downwards.
GTAATAATGCATTTGTTCTTGAAAAAGCCATACATGTATGCCTGCAAATAGATAAAAGAAGTTTATTACCGCAAATGATAAATAAATGCAAGAATATAAATGCTTTGTTTATATTCTTTTTTTTCAAAAAAGGAGCTTACAACATTCTTTAAATCAACAACGAAAAGTTTTTTCAAAGGAAATTCAAGAGAGGAAGCCAGCTCCTCAATCTTCTATCTTAGTTCTCCATCAGGAATATATTAATCATGAACAAAATAATTAAACTTTGATGTGCATTGCAAGCAAATTTTAAACAATCATCATATAAGAAGTAAGCTTACAAAAATCCAAAATGACATAAGCATTAAATTCTAAGCTATAGGATAGCATATGACTTACAGGAGTGAATTTATTAAATAGTGGAGCTATTAAGATCGGATATAGCTTTATCATTAGAACAAATATCACAAACATAAAAGCCCACATAGGTTGCCAGATAAGGGCCACCCTTCTGCAAAGATACAAGCCTTTTATGTATAAAGGAAAAACATAAATGTTTATGAATTAGCTAAACAACATAAAAATGCAAATGTATTAGAAACGACCTCACAAATAGCTCCAGAGATAGGCTAGTAAGCATCCATTACTTGAACTATATAAATGATTGTAGCAACTATTGGAGGTCCTATTATAACTGTAAGCATCATTGCTTTCACCTAGTCCCTGAAGAATAACCATATTGTTTGCCACAAAGGAGAAAAAAGTAAAAAAGTGAACTATTGGAAGATGCTGTGCTAAAGGGAAGAATTACACGATGCAAAAAAGTGCCTAAAGCTGCTGTCCTCTCATAGCTTGTTCAGTAAAACAACAATTTCAACAAAGGATAATGTTTGGGTTGCTCATGAAGATAAAGAGGAAATTCTTCAATTCTCAGAAGTTTGTAATGATTGAGAAGTTTGTGATGCACTTATTAGGGGTTTAACTTATGTAAATTATTAAGTACAGATCTACTGACAGATTCAAGACAAGAATGGTTGAAAATTGGTTCACTTAGAAGTATGTGATAGGTTACCTTGAAGTGATTGCACTAATAATAAAGATGAATTCTATGAGTGTCTCAGTCTATGTAGTTTAATATTTCCAGCAAATTCATCACTTGGAAGTAAAAATGTGTTCCCTGACAAAAGATTGCATGGAGAACACTATATGTAGATTTCACATCATAATATGATTGATGAGAACCTCATCATGAACCCTAACTAACACAATCTAACCTAGATATTCGAGAAAAAGCTCCTACATAACTCATAGAAAGGCTTGACTCAGAGAATTCTGAGTCTAAGAAGAAAATAAGTCATAAGGGGTAAAAATGCAATTTCACCAACACAATCTGTAAACAGGGTAACTCAGGGTCCAAACATAGGTCAAACTAACCTAATAATAAGGAAAGTGGGATGATTTGATCCAACAAGGGCTACAGCAACTCTAAGGAATTAAATGACATTCTGTAACCCAAAAATAAATCTACTTCAATTCACGAGGTTCGAGGCAAAGTAAAAATCAGCTAAACCCTCTAAAATTCATAGAAAAATAATCTCTAAGGTTTAAAACCTTTAATTTCGCCTTGGGAATCCATTTTGACCTACATTGAGAACCATGCCCAATTAATGATTTAATTTGGGTTTTTACGTAAATTGGCTGGTCAAACAAGGTCTGACCTAGAAATAAAATTCACCATTAAAATCCTTAGGTCCCATTTAGTCATGCATAAAAGCTTGAGCCTAAGAAGAGACCCTCTTGACCGACCTTGCATTTTGGTCCTCATCTATTACGTTTTGACCGTCAACTTTCGAAACCCTCGCATTTTGGCCCCTAGGTTCTTCGTCGTTCTTTGCACTTAGGTCCCCCTGCAAATCTCTGAGCAGTGCCATGCTTCGGCGACTTCGCGCGGAGCATGGCACCACGCAGGGTGAGGGAGGCCCTCTGCCACTTGAACCGGGTGTTCCCTGCGACGTCTACTGTCGTAGGGACACCACCATGACCTCTACCATCGCCCACACCTTCCGTGCGAATGCGCGGAAGGTATGGGTTGCAACTCCGACCATTCTCTGGTGAGGGAGGCACGTCGCCTCCCTGCGCCCACCCCTCCGCCTTCGCCTTTATAAGGATCGCCGTCGCCAGCCGACGGGGGCAGCTCGGTCCTGACGGAGAAAAACCCCCATTTTTCCTCTCTTCCCACTTTGGTAGAAACCCACCAGCTCCGGCGGCTCCTTCTCCTCCATCTCATCGCTCTGCTGCAATACCGGCAGCAGAGCCACCTTCGCCCGCTCTTCCCGCGTTGCGCCGTACCCAGTGTATGCCTTCCCGCTCTCTTCCTCGCCGCCGCCCTCTCCCTCTGGGTATGTTCTTCTCCTGCTCCGGCCCTTTCGTCCCTATAACTAGGTCAGAACTACTCCCCATCTCCTCCTCATTCTTTTCCTCACTGTCTTTCATTCGATTAAACCCTCGACCGCTCCTGTCCACCGTCACCTTCTTCGTCTCCGACCACCCTCCGGCGAGACGCTCCCATCGCTCCACCTCCCCACACGCCTCGCCGACCCTCGCATAACCTCCACCTCATCACGCTGAACAGCCTCTGCCCACCCACTGCCGCTCTACACCCACTCATCGCTCCCCCGAACACACCTACACCTCCGGTCACAGGGCGACCTATGCACGCACGCCTAGGCCACCCCACGACCTGCTGCACCTCGCACCACCTTCCCCGTGGCACGGCGAAGGTCCCCCGCTGATCTAATTAGGCTGAGAGGCCCTTTTCGTGTCTGGCAGTTTCGACGCCTAGCCGCCATTGACGCTGCATTGAAGCAGCTCCACGCACGCTCGAGGCTTCAGAACTCCAGGGCTCCAGGTGCTGCGAGGTCGGGAGGGTAGTGCGAAGGCAGCTAACCCAGCAATCGACGCGAATAGAGCCTGCAGCTGAGGAAGTGAAGCTGTGGTCTGCTGCGGACGCGTGCGAGAAGAGCGTTGAAGATAGTCCCACATCGTGAGTTTGCTAAACCCTGCAGTAGTATAAATTGATTTTGTGCTTTCTACTGGTTGCCTCCGAAAGCACTGGGGTGAGGTCCCGCACCCACTCACCCGCCCGGTCCGCGAGCTCATCACGCGGATCCGACGGATCTGACCTGACCCAATCTAAGCACACCTCGCGCATCACCCACACACCGGTGTGCCTGGTCACGGGCACGAAACCCGACCTGATTACCCGCGACTCTGGGAGAGCATCCTGTGAGTGGTTTACAGAGAGAGAGAGACGTGCGGGTAGAGGGACAGGGTAGGTTTTGCTCTTTGTGCAGGGATAGGGTGTGAGAGAAGAAGACTAAGGAAGAAGGAAGAAGGAGAAGGCCAAGGAAGAAGGAAGAAGAAGACCGCAGGAAGAAGAAGAAGAAGACTGAGAGAAGAAGGAAGAAGAAGAAGAAGCACAAAGGAAGCACTGTAGCAGACACCACTTAAGCCGTCTGATTGAGAAATCAAACGACGGATGAAGCTCTGCAGACAAAGCAAAGAAGAAAAAGAAAAGAAAAGGTGCCGCAGCTGAAAGCAGAAAGAAGAAGGAAGAAAGAAGAAGAAAAGAAAAGAAGATAAAGAAGATAAAGAAGAGAAGAAGAAGACAAGCAAAGAGAGAAAGAAGAGAAGAAGAAAAAGCCAAGAAACAAAATCTACTTCTACCTCTCTCTCTCTCTCTCTTATTTTTGTAATAAAGGCATTGTACTTCTAGAATTCTAGTAGCTCCCTGAGTTCGACCTCGTAAGAAAAATATTTCTGAGTAAAATTGTAATAGTGGCAATGACGACAAACTGTAGCTATTTTATCTGTACCACAACGACATTACTATAACAAACAAAAGACCTAGCTTCGGTCGCACTGCCACTACTATTTTTGGCGCCGTTGCCGGGGAGCAACGGTTATTCTAGAAGTTATAAAATTTCTATTTGTGAGTTTCTAATAATCTCTTCTCTCTTGTGTGTGCAGGTACAGGAAAAAATTAGGACGCAGCCGCACCACAACCACTCCAAGGACAGGTAACTTCTATCCTCTCATTATTAAACCCTAAAATTTTAAAGAGGAAGAAAAAGAAAGAAAAAAATAGGTATAACCTGTCTTTCATACGTAGTAATAGCGGCATGTTCTCAAAGCTACTATTCCTGCACACAATATTAAAGGTAATTAAGGGCTAACACCTTCTTGCCTGAGCCCTAATTACCCAACAAGGAGTTAACTGGACCAAGTAGAACAAACATAAGATTAAACATTAGGGTTTCAGAGACACACCCCTTAATCAAGAATTGAGAAAATCCAAAAGAAGTGTGCCTAAGCCATTGATTGAAAATACCTATTTAGAGAAACCCTAAACAGTTGGCTCTCTAAACACTTGAACCCTAAAAAAAAGACAAGACCTAATAAATTCTCAAAGGAATCACTAGGTAAAGTTGACCCCTAGGGTCAACCAACCTTCAAATTAGGTCACCTTGTTCACATATATACCTAAGAGTTCAAGTGAAACCTTAAGCACCTTGATCTTAAAGTGAAAGAGGTAGACTTAAGAGGTCAAGATCCCCATTCTGGTCTACCTAGAACCGCAGTGACAAGAGAGGTCAGGTGGGGGAAACCCTGTAACCCGTGGGGACGCTCTACCATGTAGGGGTCTTCGCGGGACTCACCCTCTCTTGCTGCCCAGGTAATTCTCAGGTGGATGATCTTTCTGATCAAGGGGTCCATCTGCCCCGCACCTCTGTAGTCACCCAACAATTTTTGGGTGTCTTGATTGGGTCCAGCACCTTATAAACTCATCTATTCCAACAGTGCATGAACGGTAGGAGATCCTTAAGACCACCCTTAAGATCTCCTTTAGGAATTCACTCTCGTCAAGGCCAAGCCTCGACGCCCATGTTTGCACAGCAACCCTACCCCATCATTCTCTCATCTGATTCTGAACCAAGCTCTTCTTCTTCCCCCATCATGGCTCAGCCAGTTGAGGAAGAAAACAATCTGGAGCATTAGCTCCAGTGACTCAATGACCTCTTCCAAAACTTTGTGCACCCACCGCAGCGTCCTATGATGCGGGACCATTATAATCCTGCTGCGGTAGCCATTGAGCCTCGAGTCAGAATCCCGACTGGAGGACTTGATTCCAAATTGAAGCCCAATATGATTCATGCTATACCTAAATTCCATGGGCTTAATTCCGAAGATCCCTTCCAGCACATCAACCAGCTAAAGCATTTGTTCCAAACTTTTGGGTCAGATGCAAAAAATCGGGATATTCTTCTCATGATGATGTTCTCCTTTTCTCTTACGGACAAGGCCACTCATTGGTATCAAACTCAGACCCGGCCGATCAACACTTGGGAAGAACTTCAATCCGAATTTTTGAAAAAGTTCTTTCCCGTTGGTCGGACCAATGCCTTGCGCCATCAGATTACTCACTTCACTCAGCAAACAGGGGAACCTCTCCATGAGGCATGGGATTGCTTTCAGGATCTCATGAGAAAGTGCCCCCATCATGGAGTTCCTAAATGGGAACAGGCCCAATCTTTTTACGAGGGACTCCGTGAGGACATCCATCTTTTCGTCAATGCAACCTGTGGAGGGAATATCATGGGTCAACATGAGGACACCGTTTGGGAGATTCTCGAAAACATGTGCGAGAACTCCATCAACAATGACTCCATGGGATTATTTGACAGGACGAATACCTGCGCATCGACGAATCTTAGGGGAGCACATGAGACGCAGGGCCTATCCGCATCAGTCGACTTGGAATTAATGGCCAGTCGATTGGACAAGGTCTCAATCATTGAAAAGAAGGTGGATGAGCTGACTCAGCACCTGCAGCGAGCCACCTCTGCGCATAGCTCCTTCGCACAGCCTCCTTCCACACGGGAGACTGTGCAAAACATTCTCCATCGATCTTCTCCTGGGATGGATCCATATCCATCATTTGATTCTCAGACCGGAGGGCCATCCGATCCTTTCTATGCCAGCCCGGGGAATTCCATTCCCCCTTTTTCTGACTCTCTGGAGGTTCCTCAAACCTGCGAGGACCTCAACGCCATCTAGAACGACCCGTTCTCCAACACCTATAACCCTGGGTGGCGAAACCATCCCAACTTTCAGTGGGAAAGAAATTCCCAAGCCCAAAGACTACCTTTTCAGCCTCGCCAACAACCCTCTCGTCCTTACCAGCCGCCTCAGCCTCGGCCCCACCCCACTTACCCATCAGGGCCAAATCAGGATCAAATGTCCCTTATCCTTCAGACTTTGGCTGACATTCAAAGAACGAATGTGGCTATTCAAAAGCAACACAAGGACGAGCTTACAGAGGTCCGAAATCAACTGGCCCAGTTGGTAAATTCTCGCCAGCCAGGCACTCTTCCTTCCCAACCTCTTCCTAACTCGAATAACGTGCCAACCCAGCGGCGCGTTATGAACCCAAACCCGGGCCAAGCCCATATGATTTATCAGGCCCCCTCTGTTCCTTCACCCAACGGGACGGAGGCTTCCACTTCTTTTGTGGGCTACCAGCAGCAATCCATTTTACCCAATCCCAATCAAAACCAGGCAGGACTTAATTCCGTGACAACCCGTAGTGGTAAAGAAACCCAAGATCCACCTTATCCAAACCATTCCAAGCCTGGTAGTGATCCCAAGCCTAGGACGATAATCCAGGACGTTCCTATCCCTGTCCCAGATCAAAAACCTGGACCTATCCTAGAAGAACCAACCAAGGTTCCGTTTCTCGAGGCCTTGACCAAGGGAAAGAAGACTACCAAGCCCGTGGCACCTGAGGAGGACCTGGTCAAGCTCTTTGAGTAGGTCCACATAAACATCCCCTTGATGGATGCAATCCGCCACGTACCGGCTTACGCACAATTCTTAAAGAATGTGTGTACACCCCAGCGTAAGCTGCGAACCAAGAGTGGGAGTCCAATTGTTCTGTCAAAGCAAGCCAGCTCTGTAATCCTAAGCAGACTCCCACCCAAGGCTAAAGATCCTGGTACTCCCCTGATTTCCTGCAAAATAGGTGATACCCAATTTGATAGAGCCTTGCTAGACTTGGGTGCTTCCATAAATCTGATACCCACATCCTTACTTGACCATCGAGAAGAATCTGAGCTAAAACCAACTGAGGTGACATTACAATTAGCAGATCGATCTTTAAAGTCACCAAAAGGGATTCTCAAGGATGTTATTGTGAGGGTACGGGATTTCTACTTTCCTGTAGACTTCATAGTCTTAGACATGGACGTACTTGAGAACCCTAGGGATACACCAATCATTTTAGGGAGACCTTTCTTGGCTACTGCTAGAGCCAACATTAGCTGTGAGGAGGGCCAAATAGAGCTCAAATTTGGGAATCAAACCCTGAAAATCGATATATTTAAGGCCCAATAAGGAATCAATTGCGATGTCATCGAACAAATTTGTGACATTAGGGCTTTGGTTGATGAAACACACTTCCAGAATGACCTGATTATACCTCATCAACTGCAGAAAGATCTTGACCCGCAAACAGAGGAGTCGAATCCAGATTTGGACAACCCAGTAGCTCCTACCCTTGAACCTCACGTCTATTCTGAACCACCCGCCGCTGCTAATAACCCCATCCTCGAACTAAAGCCCCTTCCTGCTCACTTGAAATACATCTTTTTGGGTTCTAATCAGACCCTTCCTGTGATTATCAATTCCAACCTCAATCCCGAACAGGAATCTCGCTGATTGCTGTGTCCAGCAACATCGCAGAGCCATCGGGTGGACTCTCGATGATTTGACTGGAATAAGTCCCTCTTATTGTACTCATCATATCTATTCAGAAGAGGGCGCACGACCTTCTCGTGAAATGCAGAGACGTTTGAACCCCAATCTGCAGGAGGTCATGAAAAAGGAGATCATTAAGTGGTTAGATGCCGGAATCATCTACCCGATCTCCGATAGTCGTTGGGTGAGCCCAATACAGGTTGTGCCTAAGAAGGCAGGACTCACCACTATAACGACTGAAACCGGAGAAGTCATTCCTACCCGATTAGCCAACGCATGGAGAGTCTGTATAGATTACCGCCGACTCAATTCCTCCACGAAGAAGGATCATTTCCCACTACCTTTCATTGATCAAATTCTCGAGAAACTAGCCGGAAATAGGTTCTTCTACTTTCTTGACGAGTACTCCGGTTACAACCAGGTGGCAATCCATCCTGAGGACCAAGAAAGACCATGTTCACCTACCCCTTCGGAACATACGCTTTCCGAAGGATGCCTTTCAGTCTTTGCAATGCACCTGCTACTTTTCAGTGGTGCATGCTTTCCATATTCTCAGATATGGTAGGTGACTATCTAGAAGTCTTCATGGATGACTTTTCAATTTTTGGAGCATCATTTGACGATTGCCTCCAACACTTGGTCCAGATACTCAGGCGATGCATTGATGTGAATTTGGTTCTTTCCTGGGAAAAGAGCCATTTCATGGTGCCTGAGGGAATTGTCCTGGGACACTTAATTTCGGAAAAGGCATCCAAGTGGATCGAGCTATGGTTGATCTGATCTCTCGCCTTCCTATGCCTAGCTCGATCAGGGACATCCGTTCTTTTCTGGGGCACGTCGATTTTTACTGTCGTTTCATTCCAGATTTCTAGAAAATCGCACGTCCCTTGACTTCTCTTCTCTCTAAGGATGTACCCTTTGAAATCTCCAAGGAATGCACACTAGCCTTTGAAAACCTTCGTGACCGAGTCACCCAGGCACCTATCCTACAATCCCCTGACTGGTCTCAACCCTTTGAGATCATGTGCGATGCGTCTGATTTAGCTGTAGGAGCGGTCCTAGGGCAGAAAGTTGACGGGAAACCTGTGGTCATCTACTACGCTAGCAAGACACTTGACGAGGCTCAGCGTAACTATACGGTTACGGAGAAAGAGCTACTAGCCGTAGTATTTGCCCTTGAAAAATTTCGATCGTATCTCCTGGGTTCCCATGTCATCATCTACTCGGATCACATGGCTGTAAGGCATCTCCTTGCCAAGAAGGATGCGAAGCCCCGACTAATTCATTGGATCTTGCTGTTGCAAGAATTTGATCTTGAGATTCGCGACAAGGCGGGAAGGCAGAATGTGGTAGCCGACCATCTGTCCCGTCTTCCTTCTGAGATTATCAACCCTTCCGGACCCATCACGGAACATTTTCCTGATGAACACTTGCTGACTATCGGTACTAGACTTCCATGGTTTGCTGATATAGTAAACTACCTGGCATCTCATCAGATCCCATCTGATTGGCCAAAGGCCAAGAAAGACAAATTGCGTTCTGATGCCAAGTATTACATCTGGGAAGACCCGTACCTTTTCCGCATAGGTGCTGATCAAGTCATCCGGAGATGTGTCCCGGAAGAGGAAATCAATAATATTCTCTCTTTCTGCCATGACCAGGCATGCGGTGGCCATTTCTCTGTGCATAAAACTGCATCAAAAGTCCTCTAGTGTGGCTTTTACTGGCCCACGCTGTTCAAAGACGCATACAGTCACTGCAAGGCATGTAGTCGTTGCCAGACTTTGGGCAACATGAGCCGTCGCGACATGATGCCTTTGCAGCCGATTCTCGTATGCGAAATCTTTGATATTTGGGGGATTGATTTTATGGGCCCCTTTCCTGCTTCGGATGGTTTCGAATACATTCTGCTTGCTGTGGACTACGTGTCCAAATGGATCGAAGCCATACCGACCCGAACCTGTGATCATAAAATCGTTCTCAAATTCATTCATCAAAACATTTTCTCAAGGTTCGGGATTCCTCGTCCTATAATCTCTGATGGGGGGACCCATTTCACAAACGCTCAGTTTAGGTCACTGATGACCAAATACGGGGTGTCTCACCGAATCTCTACTCCTTGCCACCCCCAAACTAATGGTTTAGCTGAGTTATCAAATCGGGAGATCAAGAAAATCCTTCAGGTCACTGTTCGGCCTAACAGGAAGGACTGGTCGTCCTGACTTACGAAAGCATTGTGGGCCTATAGGACCGCCCACAAAACCCAATTAGGCATGTCTCCCTTTAGACTGGTGTATGGGAAGGCGTGTGACCTTCCCATAGGACTGGAGCATAATGCCTATTGGGTAGTACGGAACTGTAATCTAGATCTTTAGAAGGTTGGAACCCACAGAAAACTTCAAATCAGCGAGATCGATGAATTACGCCTAGACGCATATGAGAACTCGCGAATCTACAAGGAGCGGGTTAAAGCCTTCCATGACAAGCATATCTCGAGAAAGATCTTTCATCCTGGTCAGAAGGTCCTACTCTTTGATGCCTGACTCAAACTTTTCCCTGGAAAGCTGCGATCCAAGTGGGTCGGACCATATTTAGTTTGACAGGTTTTTGGAAATGGAGCCATCGAAATCAGTTCGCTCAGCCACGATTCCGAACCTTTCATCATGAACGGTCAGAGACTCAAGCCGTTCATTGATGTGACTTCTACTGATTCGGCTGAATCATCTTATATCCTCCATTCCCCTTGAGCTTATTGCGCCCAGCCGATGGCGTAAAACTCAGCGCTTAATGGGAGGCAGCTCGTCATTTTCCTGAAAATCTAAACCCTTTTTCACACCTTTGTGCACTTAAGGTTTGCCCTTATAGACAACCGACTCCACCTCAAATGCTTGCATCTGATATTAGAAATTGTCCGCAAAATTCATCCCGACCCATTCACTCATCAAAACATTTGTCTTAAGGAATGAACTAAGTAAATAAAAACCCCCTAAGTCACAATGAGGACATTGCAAACCTTAGGCATGGGGGGGGGGGGTATAAAAGTTCAAAACTTGTAAGAAAAGGTTTCAAAAAATTCACATATGCCAAAAAAACCATAAAAATTAAAAAAAAATTTCAGAAAAGAATAAGAGAATAAGAGGAGAAAGGAAATTTTGTGGGAGAAGGAAAAGAAACAAAATGAAAAAGGAGCACAAAAATGAAAGAAAAGAGTGATAGTCATTACTAAGAAACTATGGGATTGACCTAAGTTCTAGACCTTATTCAAGAAAAGAAATGAGAAGTGCATGGTGAGATTAGTAAGAATGCAAACTTTAGGCATTCTTGGATAGACTCTTAGTACCCATTAAGATCTAGACATTCCTCAAGAGGTTGAGGAAAATGAAAAGCTTAAGTATTAAGTCCAAGGCTTAGGGAGTATTTGACCTCATTAATTAACTTTTGATTTACGGGACTCAGTAACCTAAGCACCCTAACCTCACACACAGCCTGGTTCAATAAGCATAAAAATCAAAATCACGCAGAAGCATCACAAAATTATGAAAAGTACGCCTAGAGTAGGAGCGGCCGATCAACACAAGTTGATTTGGACGAGTTCCTAGCGTGGAGAGGTGGGAAATTCCCCTCGAAGATGCGTAACAGAATATCATCTCCTCGATGCTTGTCTCTTAGGATATTTACATATCCTATTGGGGGCATGTAAGCACTCTGCTGGTTCAGATTCCATGGATGGCATTATCACGAAGTGTCAATTGTCAGGGTCTGGATTTGGCCACGGAACACCATGGATGGGATTATCTCGAAATCTCAATAGCCAGGGTTCCGGGGGTTGCCATGGGCGGTGCTATCTCGAAGCATCGATTGCCAGGAACCCTTGAGGATTGATGATGGGAGCAAGGAATCTGATGCAGACCGTGTTGAAAAGCCAATCCTAAGCTAGAATTAAAAAGAAAAAGAGAGAGAAAACTCTCCAAACAGAAAAATCTTCTATCTCTCTCTTACAAAACGCACTGCGAATTGAGCCAGGGCTAAAATCATTTCAAGCACGGGTGCTTTAACCACAAAGTCCAATAGACCTTAGGTTAGTTCTTGTGGGCCTTAAAAACCTGTGCTAAGGACTGAGGCTGAGGCTAGACAGATCTGGATCTTGGTTGGTACTAGAGTACCTTTTAGGCCTATGGTCAGCATTCTAACCTAATCTAAGAGCACTTATCTGCAATTATTAAAAAAATCATGGTCTAAAACAAAGGTTAAAACCTTAAGTTTTTGCTAAGGGACTAGCAAAGGCTAGGCATTGGGGTATGATGAGAACCTCATCATGAACCCTAACTAGCACAATCTAACCTAGATATTCGAGAAAAAGCTCCTACATAACTCATAGAAAGGCTTGACTCAGAGAATTCTGAGTTTAAGAAGAAAATAAGTCATAAGGGGTAAAAATGCAATTTCACCAACACAATCTATAAATAGGGTAAATCAAGGTCCAAACATAGGTCAAACTAACATAATAAGAAGGAAAGTGGGATGATTTGATTCAACAAGGGCTACAGCAACTCCAAGGAATTAAATGGCATTCTGTAACCCTAAAATAAACCCACTTCAATTCATGAGGTTCGAGGCAAAGTAAAAATCAGCTAAACCCTCTAAAATTAATAGAAAAATAATCTCTAAGGTTTAAAACCTTTAATTTGGCCTTGGGAACCCATTTTGACCTACATTGAGAACCATGCCCAATTAATGATTTAATTTAGGTTTTTACGTAAATTGGCCGGTCAAACAAGGTTTGACCTAGAAATAAAATTCACCATTAGAATCCTTAGGTCCCATTTAGTCATGCATAAAAACTTGAGCCTAGGAAGAGACCTTCTTGACCGACTTTGCATTTTGGTCCTCATCTATTACTTTTTGACCCTCAACTTTCCAAACCCTCGCATTTTGGCCCATAGGTTCTTTGTCATTCTTTGCACTTAGGTCCCCCCTGCAAATCTCTGAGTAGCGCCATGCTCCGGTGACTTCGCGCGGAGCATAGCGCCGCGCAGGGTGAGGGAGGCCCTCTACCACTTGAACCGGGTGTTCCCTGCGACGCAGGGACACCACCATGACCTCTGCCATTGCCCACACCTTCCGTGCGAACGCGCGGAAGGTATGGGTTGCAACTCCGACCATTCTCCGGCGAGGGAGGCACGTCGCCTCCCTGCGCCCACCCCTCCGCCTTCGCCTTTATAAGGATCGTCGTCGCCAGCCGACGGGGGCAGCTCGGTCCTGACGGAGAAAAACCCCCATTTTTCCTCTCTTCCCAATCCGGCAGAAACCCACCAGCTCCGGCGGCTCATCCTCCTCCGTCTCGTCGCTCTGCTGCAATACCAGCAGTAGAGCCACCTTCGCCCGCTCTTCCCGCGTCGCGCCGTACCCAGCGCACGCCCTCCCGCTCTCTTCCTCGCCGCCGCCCTCTCCCTCTGGGTATCTTCTTCTCCGGCGACAGTCGATACAACTGCCGCCCTACTCCGGCCCTTTCATCCCTGTAACTAGGTCAAAACTACTCCCCATCTCCCCCTCTTTCTTTTCCTCACTGTCTTTCAATCGATTAAATCCTCGACCGCTCCTGTCCACCGTCACCTTCTTCGTCTCCGGCCACCCTCCGGCGAGACGCTCCCATCGCTCCGCCTCCCCACACGCCTCGCCGACCCTCGCATAACCTCCGCCTCATCACGCTGAACAACCTCCGTCCACCCACTGCCGCTCTACACCCACTCATCGCTCCCCTGAACACACCCACACCTCCGGTCACAGGGTGACCTATGCACGCACGCCTAGGCCACCCCACGACCTGCTGCACCTCGCACCACCTTCGCCGTGCCACGGCGAAGGTCCCCCTCTGATCTGATTAGGTCGAAAGGCCCTTTTCGTGTCTGGTAGTTTCGACACCTGGCCGCCATTGACGCTGCATTGAAGCAGCTCCACGCATGCTCCAGGCTTCAGAACTCCAGGGCTCCAAGTGCTGCGAGGTCGGGAGGGTAGTGCAAAGGCAGCTAACCGAGTAATCGACGCGAATAGAGCCTGCAGCTAAGGAAGCGAAGCTGCGGTCTGCTGCGGCCGCACGCGAGAAGAGCGCTGAAGATAGTCCCACATCGTGAGTTTACTAAACCCCGCAGTAGTATAAATTGATTTTTTGCTTTCTACTGGTCTCCTCCGAAAGCACTGGGGTGAGGTCTCGCACCCACTCACCCGCCCGGTCCTCGAGCTCATCACACGGATCCAGCGGATCTGACCTGACCCAATCTAAGCACACCTCGCGCATCACCCACACACCGGTGCGCCTGGTCACGGGCACGAAACCCGACCCGATTACCCGCGGCTCTGGGAGAGCATCCTGTGAGTGGTTTACAGAGAGAGAGAGACGTGCGGGTAGAGGGACAGGGTAGGTTTTGCTCTTTGTGCAGGGATAGGGTGCAAGAGAAGAAGACCAAGGAAGAAGGAAGAAGGAGAAGGCTAAGGAAGAAGGAAGAAGAAGACCGTAGGAAGAAGAAGAAGACTGAGAGAAGAAGGAAGAAGAAGAAGAAGCACAAAGGAAGCACTGTAGTAGACACCACTTAAGCTGTCTGATTGAGAAATCAGACGACAGATGAAGCTCTGCAGACAAAGCAAAGAAGAAGAAAAAGAAAAGAAAAGGTGCTACAGCTGAAAGCAGAAAGAAGAAGGAAGAAAGAAGAAGAAAAGAAAAGAAGACAAGCAAAGAGAGAAAGAAGAGAAGAAGAAAAAGCCAAGAAACAAAATCTACCTCTACCTCTCTCTCTCTCTCTCTCTCTTATTTTTGTAATAAAGGCATTGTACTTCTAGAATTCTAGTAGCTCCCTGAGTTCGACCTTGGATGAAAAATATTTCTGAGTAAAATTGTAATAGTGGCAATGACAACAAACTGCAGCTATTTTATCTGTACCACAACGACATTACTATTACAAACAAAAGACCTAGCTTCGGTCGCACTGCCACTACTAATGATCATCTCCATGACAATAAGGATGAGATTGGTAGACTCAACAATGAACTAGAAATTGGATTTGAAATGAAACTTTAGGGAAGATTGAAAAACTTCCATAATGTTAAGATACCTGAATCTGCTACAAAAAGAAAACAATGCCATTGAACACCATATATTGTACCATATCCTCAGATTCCTCGTTAAAGTCCTCGTATAAACCAAATCCCGATGTCTGCACCCCATCTTCAGGAAGTGCAGCCAATTTTTTTGCTCCTTCTGCTTCCTTTAATTACCTAAACCTAATAATTGTATTTACCAGATAAGTGAGAAAATGGATCGGTTGCAAGGAAAAGTTAGATAAGGTTAGAGGAGAATCGATATCTTTCACCAGTTCCTACAGGCTGAGAAGATGGTTGTTTGGCTTGCCCAGCATAGATGATTCCACCTCCATCTTTGCTGACAACAGGCTGTGCTCCTTCTAGTTTCTGAAGCCATACTTGTTGTGCTGTACTTAGTACATTGTTTGTGAACCTAAAAGAGTGATGAATCCCTATATTATGATGAAGCAAATAGGCAAATTTTTCAAGGGATGATCAGAAAATCAACTATTAAGCAATTTTCCTAGAAATTGCTAAAAGCACAAAAGCAATAACAAGATCGCTGTCAGTGATGGCAACACTTATATCTTCATCGGCATGTTCAGCATATTCCAAAACCTTATTCATCATCTCCACAACCCACCAATTAAGGGGAAATGGATTCATGGAGTCGATTCAAAAAAAAAGAAAAGGATTCATGGAGTCAGCGCAAGAGGATTGTGCATTGTAGGCAAAGAGAGGGTAGTCCAATTTACTCCAAATTCCACCTATTTAGATTGGAAACGAGAAGAGTGAGAACGAACTTCAGAAGAATAATAAGCAAATTTATTTATATCCCAAAAAAGCAAAAACACCCCACCATCATGGTAAAATGAGATCATCTTCCTTCTATTTCCTTGCTCTTTTTTCACAAATAACATAGAATCTGCCTCAGTTTTTCATATAGATTTGACAGAGATCACTGTGTTATAGTGGCGTATGGTTTCTCACTCTCTAACTCTTCACTAAAAATCTCCTGTAGGTTACTGATAATTACTCTTGGCTATTGCAACATTCCATTGATACCCCACATAAATATCTGGTTGCTGTTAAAATTTATATAAAAGTGGAATAAAATAAATATAAAGTAAAGCATCACAATAAAAAAACTTGGGTTTGCGTGAAAATCACTCCCACGAAGAGAGGAGAGAATTACGGGAGAAGTGCTCCTATGGGTGTAATCTTTGAATATTCTTCTCAAAGATAAATAGGGATACAAGGGCCCTTTTATAGGTCACCACACACCTTTCTATTTTCCTACTTCAATATGTGGGACTAAACATTACCCAACTACAACATCATCTCTCTCAACAGTTACCATGGACAATCCTACTTACCTTTTTTCCTACTGGCCCCACATGAAGAGTCCTTGAGGTTCTCGATTATCACGCAGAAATGCCCCAATATCACCATGAGTTCAACATCACCACATTTTCACCACCATCCACACCTCACCTTCTCAAGCTCTAACCATCATCTCTCTAAGATGCTTCTCTTCTAATATACTCTACATGTTTCCAGCAGGGGAGGTTCCCATTCCACTCCAATGACGTTTTCTCAGTCATTTTCTTGAAGGCAAAGAGTAGTAGTTTGTGTGATTCTTGTGATGTCTAGAGAGATGGTTAATGCCAAATCCCTATTCATGCTAGCACATGCAAGTCTAATTACGAGGACTACATTATAAACTTGAAATCATTTCTTCTCATTGTCAGTTGCTATGAGAAGAATCATACTTCTAACTTATTCTAGTCAAAACTCAAAAGTTGGGAGGAGAGGATGAAAAGATAGGAAGCAATGCAAACAAAATTGACATCAACTATATGCCAATGCCTCGATTATTTAATATTTGGAGTCTATTATTGCCACTCTGCTAACCATTGGGCTCACTTGCCAATCATTCAATTTTCTAGTCTCAAGAATTTGCCTCCAAAAATTAGTAGGTGCCTCCACCATGCATACCTTCCCAAGTAGTGAAACATGTTTGAAATCAAAATATAGAGCTGGTATGACAAGTCTGACAAGAATACTGAGCAAACAATGCCAAGGCAAAATCATGGTGGACAAACCTTTCCAGATTTGAAGTGGAAGTTGCACATCTAATAGCAAGCTTTGCCATGTCTCATTTAAGCCATTTTAAAAATTGATAATTGGTGTTGGTTTCTACAATTATTTTCATAAATTTCTGAAAAATAAAAAAATATTGAACAGATGAATACCAGAAGAAATGTGTGAAAAGAAAGTCCTGCATGTATGATATTCTCATATAAGCTATAACTGTCACTTAACATATAATTTTGGTAAAAGTGAAATCATCCACAAAATAAATAGGAAAAGAAAATTGCGAGATTTACCAACAATAAATAGATAATCCCGATGGTATTGATAGGGCAAAGTATCTAATCATCAAAGGAAGGAACTTGAAAATAAAAAGTGTATTTTTGGAAGTTGGATCATCAGTCTGCCTATAATGAATCCATGAATTCCAAATGTTTTCCTTAACTCTTAGTAGTCATATAAAACAAAATTTTAGGAATTACAGGAAGGGACCTTACTTGTGGGGGTTTCATAATTTCCATGGAGATATATTGAGAAATAACAAGAAGTACAGGTACAACAAGATATGCAACTGTATTAGACCAGCCCAATGGTGGATGACCATCCTGCAAAATATGTTGAAAGTAAGAATTTAACCACATAACAAGGAGCAAAGTTATTATGAAAGAAAATATTAATGAGAGTGTGGAATTCCTCGCATAACTAACAAAAAATAATAGCTCTACTTTACCACAAAATGTATGAGACATGATTTCCTAGCACCACTCTGTCGAGCAACACCTACATGAGGCAAAAATGGCCATCGAATGCTTACATCAAGAATGATGCATCTTCATACACATATTTACAAATGTTGCAATGAGTTGAATTTGGATTCTTCCCTCTTTCTCACAATACAACATTCACCAAAATGATATACAAATAAGGAGGAAATATACACTTGCAACATTTCAACTTCATTTGCTACATTTGAAAGAGCTTGATATAATCTAATCTAGACAGGTATAGTGGCCAAAATGGGAAAGCATCCTGCCAAGGAATCAACAAGAAAGGGAGCATAAAAACTTTTTAGCCTATATTGTGATGATTGGGATAAACAAGAGTTTATCATGTGAACAACATCAATTTAACTAAAATTGCATAAAGTGGCAATGGCAACAAGCTTTCAAATGATAAACCACCAGCCAATGGATTAACTCTGACTTGCCTATATAAGAGAGATGTCTCAAGTTGGATCCGTTCCTGCATTGAAATATTGGAAACATCAGAAAGCAAGAAGTCTTGGTTTTAAGGTTCTTCGGACTGGCTTTGTTGAGCAGAGAAAAAATGAAGAAATAAGATAGCATAAAATTGACAGAAAGTACAATGATTTGAGAAGACAAGAACTTCAATTTCAAGTTGGAGACAAGGTATTTGTAGAATTGTGATGAGACTCATCATGATCTCTAATTACCCTTAATTAACTAGTCTTCCTAGTTAATTAGCTAAGGATATGAATATATAAGGGTTAATTATAAAATAAGGGATATTTAGTAAAGGACCTTAAAATAAGTTTAAAATGATATTTTAACATTCAATTAATATTATTAACAATCTAATTAATAATTGGACTCAAAATCTTATTAATCATTCCCTTAATAAGTTAAGTAACTTAAACATAATATATACCTAAGTATATAATAACTTAAGTAATTTTACTTAATCTAATAAATTAACTTAAAAAGGTCAAAAATGTAAATTCAAGGTGAAAACATAATAGTTATCTTATTTACTAACATATATAACATGTTGAAAAAGATCTAAGTTAAAATAAACCTTTAAAACCTGGGTTTACATTTTGGTCCTTAAAATTCATTACAATCAGGTCCTTGGTTTTCATATAGGTCCTTAAGTTTAACTGTACATAGGTCCCTGTTCCTTTCTTCTTCTTCTTCTCCTTCAGCCGATTGAACGACTGACAACGGAGAGTGACTCCACCGTGCGATCACCGCCCTGCCGACATCATTCTTCCTTCTCCAAGCTCTTGGAGCTTGCGCTCACCACTCCATCTTCATCCATTGGTCTAGATTACTCTGAAATCCTAATTTCTGGTGGGAGTTAACCTCCCCGTCGTTGAAGACGATGCTGGAGGTTAAGCTCCCCAAGCTTCTTCTTCCTCCAGACTCCACCGTCTTCTTCGTCGCCATCCACTATAAATACCCCCTTACCCCCTCGATTTCTCTCAAGTTGGCTCCCTTCCCTCTTCTTCACTGCAGCCGACTTCGATAGGCTATTCTCTCTGCAACTCTGGCAACTGCCCATTTCATCTTCTGACTTCCTCAATCCATCCTAATCAGCTGAGGAGATTCGTTGAGGTCAGCCGCATCTCTGGACAAAGGCGACGACCAAGGAGATCCTCTGCTCCATCCAAACTCGCCTACCAGAGATTCTTCTTAAACCCTCTGATTTCATCTTCCACTATGAGCTATCGGCAGAATCCCATTGACCTCTTCGTCTAGGTAACAGTAGATAGGAGTAGGAGTAGTAGGATAGTTTAGTTAGTTAGATGTTAGATTAGAGTAATTTCAGAATTTCCAAAGTTCGTCTTCTTCGACTCCAGCGAGTTCCTTGAGCTAGCTTGAGCCATAATTTTGTCTTTTTAAGCCACTGATCACCTTCTTCTATCACTCATGACCATTTCTAATCCATTAAAACACTAAATTGATCACTATTTCGCCTAATTGACCTTCACCTTCACAGACACTGTCGCTGTCCATGGCAACAGTATCTGAGCCTAGATCCAACTCCATAGGGTCCTCCATCACCTATTCACAACCTAAGGACCTTGTTTTACACTTCAATTTGAATAATTACCACCTATAATCTAAATGCTCAATTTCTAAATAAGCTCCTGAGCTTGCTGTCAATGGTGGCTCAGGAGTAGTTGAATCCCTTAATTATCTATATATTTATCATCGCAATTACCTTTAGACTTGTCTCATCCACTCTTCTGAGTGGAAGACCAAGTCTTGTGCTTCAATCCATTAAAAATCCATTTGAACTGAATTCACTGCTAATTCTGAATTCCAATGATCAATTAAGGAATTTAATGAGTTCCTGAGGTTCCTTGCAACCTCAAGAACCTTTTTAAATAAAAAATGGCACAGATTCATCTTTTCTGCACACAATTTGTATTTTTCTGGACTCACCGGAGCTCCAACGTGCTCCGGCGATGTAAAACTTGATGATAAGCTCTAGATTGATGAATTAAGGTTGACTGATCATGTTGAGATTGTTTCTTTGAGATTTTGGTGACTGGAGCTTGAGTTAGACATTCATCTTCTCCAACTCCGGTAGAGTTGGAGAAGTCTGACAGATAGTTGTAAGTTATGATTAATAGGTTTAAAAGCTTTAGTGTAGTGCACTAAAGTCATTTATGTGTTTAAATTAGTGTAACAACCTCTGGATTGTTCTAACGAACAAACCACTTTAAGACTTAGGTGATGAGCCTGAAACCCTAAAATCCCAAGTTCAAACACTTATTGAAGAGTTTGAGCAGGTTTCTGAGGTTGAAAGGATGTTGTTTAAGGCTTTAATTCCCTGTGAAAAGGTTTAAAACAGAAAGTCAAAATTCAAGGCTTTTCAGTCAACTCTGAGTTTGATTCTTCAATTCTGGATTCAATCTGATGTGTTGATAAGTCTAAATAGATTCTGAGATGTCTATGAATGATTTTAGAATGATTTTATTGAGCTCAGACCTATAGCCTTGTTGGAATTCAATTACTGTCAGTTTGGGTTATTCTTGAACCCAAACTGATGATAGTAGATTTTGGATGAATTTTGAAGTTGAATCCTGCCTAGACAAGCTTATAACGATCCTTAGAAGCTATCCCAATCAATTAGAAATGTCCTTAGTGTTTGTTGTACCTTTCTTCATCTGAAATTCCTCTTCCTGAAGCTTTCAAAGAAGCTTCAAGCTTCTTTGTGCACCTGAAGCTTTTGAGAGCTTGAAACCCACACAAGTAGCTGCGGAACCACCTGTATAAATTGTTTAGACACTTAGATAAGCTAAAATGTCCATCCTACAAACACAGTAGACTTAAAATCATTTCCAGGCATATTTAACTCATAGGAACCCCTTAATTTCACCTATCAAATCGGATAGGAAATCATCCTCTAAACTTCAAATTGACCATGGAATTTTGTAGAGCCACCTTAGAGCTCTCCATCAAGCTTTATTTCGCTTGATTTAGAGCTCTGAGTAGGGAGTAATCGTCGTTTGAAGTTGGCACTGGAGGGGGAAAGTTTAGTCCCATACCGGAAGTTTTCGAGCACCCGCCTTAGTATAAAACTAATTTGTGTTTAAGGCATGCCAGTCGTCAAGCACTCGATGCGAATCTGAAACCTGACCATTTGAGCATTGCATGTGTGTGTGTGGGTGAGTGCGCCTGCGGGTGTGCACCCGAGTGGGCGTGTGTGTGCGATTGGCCCTGGGAGGGCGAGGCCTAGGAGGCGTTGAGCCGGTTCGGCTCGAGAGAGGGCTAGTTTGGCTCAAGAGAAAAAAATCGAAAATAAACCCTAACGAAATTAGGCAAGGACCGAGTAGGGTCAGGCCCCACCCTGATCTCAGGGTGCTGTGTATCCTAGAAAGGACCTCGCCGCAAATTAAAAACAAATTTTTGGTTGAGAAGAAAATTTAACCCGGTTTAGCAAAAGGTTAAGAAAGAAAGAAGAGAAGAGTGCTGAAGGTTCTGATGGCTAAGTGTCGAAGGCTAAAAGAGTAGGGGCTGAAGAAGAAGGCTGAGGAGGAAGAGGAAGAACTCGCTAAAGAAAAAGAAGATAAAAAGAGAAGAAGAAAGAAGGCAGGCATAAGGAAATACTTAAGAAGAGAAGGGTAGGAAGAGAAGCAGAAGAGAAGAAAGAAAGAGATAGAAAGGAAAAAGGAAAGAGCTCGAAAATATAAGAGAAAGAATAAAGATAAAGAGAAGTAAAAGAAAGAAAGAAGAAGAAAATAGAGAGAGAGAGGCTAAAGAAATAAAGAAAAAATAATAAAGGACTTACTTTCTTGTATTTTCTTGCTTTTAATTGTAATAAGGCATATGTTTTGAATGTATAAATTCTTATTTTGCCTTTAATCATTTGAAATAAATGTTGTAGATAAAAGTTTCCATGGGATTTTGCTTGTTATTCCATTTTAATCAATTTTTAGCAAAATTCATGCTTTCAAATTAACTTAAATATACCTCGTATACTTATAAAGAAAAATAAAAGATAACTAGTGAATTTAGAATGAATTATATCTCCCAGCGAACGACCTGTTCTCAACCAGTAAAAATTTTCTAAAATGTTAGGTTAATTCGACCCTATACTACTAATCGACACAACTTCGAGTTAACCTAAGTGACTTTTCTCTACTCATAATTAAGTAAAATTAACTTAATTAACTGAGTTGAGGTAAGAGACAACCAAAGTGTCACCAACAAAACAACAATGTTATAAAAATTGTCCTACTTGGCCAAATAATTGGCCAAGTCCTATGCAGTGCCCTACTGGGTGGATAACCCATAGTCGGGCCTATAGTCGGTGACATCGACTACTCAGCCAAGTAGTCGACGAGTAGTCGGTGTAGTCGACTGAGTAGTAGGCCAATTTTTGCATAGAGGGAAAAATAGGTATGTAGGTATATTATTTTTTTAGGTCAAATAAAATCCCACTCAACCCACCTCTCCTGACCACTCCCCTAAAATCGTTTATTTTCACTAAAGACTCCACTTCGACCAAGCAAAAACCTTCCATCGCCGAAGCATATATTGTAATGTATTTGATTCAAGAATATATTAATTCCTGATTTATGTTGCTTTGTCGTTGGTAATGTATTTGTAATGGTTTATACCTAGGTTTAGTTATTAAATTTTGATATTGTTTGTACTTTGTAGCTTATTTTATAACCTTGAACTTGAATATGTTTACTTTTATGCAATGATATATTTTACTTCTTGATATGTGTGTCTATATAGACATACACACACACACATACACACACACACACTACAAACATACATATATACATACAAACATACATACATACATACATATAATGCTCGATCGAGTACTCCCCGACTACTCCTCCGCATATTGTATACTCCTTAGTTAGTGGCTTGACCAACTGAATACCGACTACTGACATTTACAACACTGCAACAAAACTGATCCGGAGTGCAAATATATCACTTCTAAGAGCATCAATTGCTAATGAAAGATATTATCATCTTGAATTGCCAAGTAGAATAGACAAATTTAACCTGATTTCCTGTATATCGTTGTTGAATTGCCTTGATCTTTGGTTGAAGATTCTACATTGCCAATGTTGACTCAACTTGTCATAGACCAATAGTTTGTGATGGCTTACTTTTAGCGTAATACCAGAAGTAACAAAGACATTAAACAAAAGCAACCAAAATAATTATGAAGTGCCAGATTGCAACAGCTATTCCAGCAATTTCACTACCAGATAAGTCACAATATCTCCCACCAAAAAGAATAATATACACCTCATTTAAAATTGAGACTGTCAGCTACAAAGAAGATATTACCTATATCATCTCACCAGCTTCTTTATTAATGGAAATATGGCTATTTTGACAATAACCATGAGTAAGATTTTGGCAAATCCATATGCATAGGGAGCATGGACAGTTGAAAGCCCATTGTTTAGTAAACTCGACCTAATCCAACTTGATGCAGCCACCAGCAGCACAACAGCACTCTAACCGTGAGTTCAAACACACAAGCATGATCGTGAGGAGAACTTTGCCAGGAAGCAAGGGAAAGTGAGTTAGAAGAAGCTCACACTGGGAGTTTGAGATGCAACGGTGACCTCAGGAGGCCTACGGATCCTCGCACCCCTATATCGCCTTAAGGGGATATGCATCGCCTTGTGATCCACGAACCCTAGAATTGCTTCTCCAAATCTCGACTCACCACTCATCCGCTCCCCCTCCACCAAATGTGAGTGGATATATAGAGAGAGAAGTGGAGAGGGAAGGGATTGCCGACTATCTCTCGAAGAAGATTCAAGGATGAGCAAGAGATTAGGGCATCAGGGGTGGAGTTGGAAGGGCTTGAGCAACGTCAAAGTCAACATGTTTGAGGTCGAGGAGGAGTGGTGTGAAAAGAGGTCGGGGAGGAAAGAGATGAATAGTAGGGTTAGCAATGCAAGAATCTAAAGATGTATTTTCTGGTGTAAGGGCACTACGATCATTAATTTTGATGATAACAAAACAATTGTAATTTAACATTTTCTTTGAGTTTAAAGTTTTAGGAAAATGCAAATGGATATCAAGTGTGAAGGAGCTCAAGCTAACATCCATGGGGTATTGGAGGAGCTTGATGGAGGAGAAGGAGCTTCGCTTGGAGCAAAAGCTTAAAGAAGGAACATGATGAAGAATATGATATATACTTTTATTCATGTATTCATTTGTTGCTTCTTTTGCTCTTTATTTCTGTCTAGATGATTGTTAAAGAGCCTCAAAGTTACCTAACAGTAGTCTTAGGAATACTTACTCAAACCTAGGATACTTAGACTTTTCGTAGAGAACATAGAAAGCCAAAGTAGGCATCAGATAGCCTGATCAGATGTCCAATATGGAAATCTGACATCTGATCTCTGACTTTAAGATGTCAGACTATTTTTTCATGCATCCAAAAACACTTAGGCTAGAAACCACTCTCTGTCTACCATGTTTAGACGTCCAGCCTCTAGTCCAGATGACTTAGAAGACGTCTGATGACCTTGCCAGACATCCAACTAGAAGACCATTGGCTTTATCAGGCAAAACATAGAAGATTAACTCTTTATCCAACCAACTTTCACTTTCAGACATTCGTAGTGATCTCCAGTCGTCTGATAAGCAGACGTTAGGCCCAAATCACCTTTTGTTAGAGGATTACAGCTGTTTAGCCTCGGAAAATCCATTCCTGCAGAAGATTGTGTTTCCAGATGTCCAGACCTAGTGCCAGACATTGAAGATGTCATCTGACTGACTTTTACTAGAACCCTGTTTAGGTCTGACTCAAGTCAGTAAGGAAACCCGTCTAGGATTAGACATCTTAAAAATGGTTTCCAGACATCTGATACTTTTCCCAGATGTCTAATAGCATTGTCAGAATCTTTAATGACCTTGATTCAGGCCTAATCTACCTTCATTTTGTTCCCAACGGCTATAGAAGCCTTCAAAGGCCTTCTAAAGCCTTCCTAGGCCATCTATAGATAAAGGGGGAGCCCTCCTTTGTTAGAAACACCAAGACACACTAAGAAACACTACTTTCCACCATATTTGTGTCCTACAGAAGTAGAAGTTCTAGCTCTCAAAAGCCATCGTCTTCATCTTGAGAACTCTCTCACCGTGCACCTACTCTCCCTCTTACAATAAATAGAACGACGTCATGCCATTGCGTTGTTTACGCATCCGTGTTGCCAATTCAACATACTTCCACCAAAAGGAAGATCCTTTACCTATAGTAGCTAGATTTAATTATTCACTTTGTGGCTTTATAGGATTATTGTAGTTTCATTATCTTTGGTTGAGAATTTGCTTTGTGAATTCCCGTCTCCATTGAGAAACTAAATACTCCTCGTGAAGAGGAGAGGGTTGAGGCATGCTACCCTCATTCATAGTAGCATTGTTGTAAGAGGTTGAACTACCCTCATACAAGTAGTTCGGATAGTGAATTTGATCGACTCGATCAATCGGGAAATCCTAAGTCGAGAGGCTTAGTTAGTAGTTTTTACCCGAGTTTGGGTTTCCACCTAAAAATCTATTGTGCACTTGTGATTGTTTCTTTTTGTGAGATTGTTTAGCATATTTCTGTATTATCTATCTTTCCGCATTTCTCATCCCCTCCAGTAGGGAATTACAATTGATATCAGAGCAGGTTTCACATATCAGCATAATAACCCAGCGAAGATCAAATGGAGGGGAGCAGTTCTGCGATGAGGATATCTGAGGGGCAATCTACTACCTGTCCAACATTTTTCGATGGGAGAAACTACCCATACTAGAAGCTCAGAATGAGGACGTGTCTTCAAGCTAACAACTTCACCATCTGGGCTAGGTGTGAGACACCTTTCAATATCCTAGAGAGACCCACTGCAAGATACTCGCAACAACAGATTCGGGAGTTTTCACTCAACGTGAAGACAATGAACGTGTTGTAGTATGCGCTAAGCCTAGAATAATTCAACCGAGTCTCACAATGCACCACCGCATATGAGGTTTGGCACACACTTGAGGTAACTCATGAGGGTACCTCTATGGTAAAATCTTCTAAGATAAATGTTCTTTCACAAGAATTTGAATCATTTTCTATGAAGACTAACGAAACCTTAAGTGAGATGAACACTAGGTTCACTCTCATTGTTAATAATTTGAAAGCATTAGGAAAGACCTTCATCAAGGAGGAGCTTCAAGGAAAGCTACTCCGTTCCCTTAGGACCAGAATGAAAACAGGTCACCACCATCGAGGAGGCGAACGACGTAGAAGTGCTCAACATGGAGTTTCTCTTAGGAAATCTCATGGCCTATGAGACAAAGATGAAGCAGTGGAAGAAGGACACACCAGAGTCGAAGCCAAGGAAGACTTTGGCCTTCAAAGCTGCATCAGATAGCGAGGTAAGCTCCGATGATAAGGATCTCAAAATTTTACTTAAGAAATTTTCAAAGTTTTGTAGGGATTCAAAGAAAGAAAAGAAAGAGAAGAAGGAAAAGAAAGAGCAAGGTAGCCCGAGACATTGCTACCATTGCAACGGAAGGGCATCTTCGACCCACCTCTTCTCAAGAAGAGAAGAAGGAAAAGGAAAAGATATAGAAGAAGAAAGCGTTCCAAACCACATGGGATGATTCAAGCTCGGAGGAAGAAGAGGAAGATCCCAAAAGGAAGGACGAAGTCGCTTGCATGGGCTTCATGGCCATGGCAAGTGATAGCGACAGTGACGATGGCGACAATGAGGTAAATTTCGATTTACAAGATGCTTTTGATGAGCTTTATGAAATTAGTAAGTCATTAAAGGTAGAAAATAAAAATATTAAAAAGAATCTTAGTCTTCTAAGATCTGAAAATGAAAGGTTAGAGATTAAACTTAAACATCTAGAAACTAGTTCTAGTCCTAAAAGTGAAATTTTGTTATTTAAAAACAATGATCTAATGAATGAAAATAGTAAATTGATTAAGGAAAATACTAGTTTAAAAATAGAAATTTTTGATTTAAAGACCAAGATGCATGCTATTGAAATGAACTTGCATGTCTTAGGGAAGAATATAATAAATTGATGAACAAATTAGATGAATTTTCTAATGATAAAGTTATCCCTAGTCATAAGGATGAGAAAGGATCTCCCTCAAGGAGACCTACTAACAAAATCGGATCCAAATTGACTTGGATACTGAAGAAAGAATTAGAGTCTTGTTTTGTAGGGTACAAGGGAGACTACAACATCAAAGATTGGATCTACAAGATGAAGGATGATCTACTCAAGCTAGGTGGACCAACATCAAGACAAAAGAGGAAGACAAGAAGGTCAACAAGATGACCGACAGGTGATCAAACTACCACACATTGACCGTTCGATTGGAGATCGACGCCGATGCCCGGACCTCCAAGCTTCGGATGGGAGCCCCATCCAATTTGGCATCAACCTCCATTTGGGCCATTCTATTGGCCATGGTAAGTAAGGTACACTCTAAACGCTATTTTCTTTTAATAGCATCTAAATGGGGGAGTTGTTTAAATTGATAAGCTGCTTGTCCATCATTAAGGGGGAGAACTTTAAAGTTAGCTATATTTCCTTTAGATAGGAGATAATAACATAGCTATCTTGTTACATGAAAAAGATAGAATTAGAAGAGCATGTCTTAAAGGGGAGTGTAAGATAAATGACTAGAAATTATTAAACCTTTTTGATATATCAAAAAGGGGAGAATTTTTGGATTTATATTTACGGTTTTGTCATCATCAAAAAGGGGGAGATTGTTAGTGTAAGGGCACCACGATCATTTATTTTGCTGATAACGAAACACTTGTAATTTAACATTTGCTTTGATTTTAAAGTTTCAAGAAAATGCAAATGGATATCAAGTGTGAAGGAGCTCAAGCTCGCTTCCATGGCGTATTGGAGGAGCTTGATGGAAGAGAAGGAGCTTCACTTGGAGCAAAAGCTTGAAGAAGGAAGGAGATGAAGAATATGATAGATACTTCTATTCATGTATTCATTTGCTGTTTCTTTTGCTCTTTATTTCTATCTAGATGATTGTTAAAGAGCCTCAAAGTTACGTAACAGTAGTCGTAGGAACACTTACTCAAACCTAAGATACTTAGGCTTTTCGTAGAGAACTTAGAAAGCCAAAGTAGGCATCAGACAGCCTGATCAGATTCCAATCTGGAAATCAGACATCTGATCTTCGACTTTACGACGTCTGACTGTTTGTTCATATGTCCAAAAACACTTAGGCTGGAAACCACTCTCTATCTGTCATGTTTAGACATCCAGCCTCTAGTCCAGATGACTTAGAAGGCATCTAATGACCTTGTCAGATGTCCAACTAGAGGACCGTTGTCTTTATTAGGCAAATCGTAGAAGATCAACTCTTTATCCAACCTACTTTCACTTTTAGACGTTCGTAGTGATCTCCAGTCGTCTGATGAGCAGACATTAGGCCCAAATCACCTTTTATTAGATGATTATAGCTGTTTAGCCTCGGGAAATCCATTCCCGAAGACGATTGTGTTTCCAAACGTCCAGACCTAGTGCTAGACATCCAAGATGTCTGACTGACTTTCACTGGAACTCTATTTAGGTCTGACTCAAGTCAGTAAGGAAACCCGTCTAGGATTAGATGTCTGATTTGCTTTCCAAACATCTTAAAAGTAGTTTCCAGACATCTGATACTTTTCCTAGACGTCTGATAGCACTGTCAGAATCTTTAATGACCCTGATTCCAACCTAATCTGCCTTCAGTTTGTTCCCAACGGCTATAGAAGCCTTCAAAGGCCTTCCAAAGCCTTCCTAGGACATCTATACATAACGGGGGAGCCCTCCTTTGTTAGAAACACCAAGACACACTAAGAAACACTACTTTCCACCATATTTGTGTCCTAGAGAAGTAGAATAAGTTCTAGCTCTCAAAAGCCATCATCTTCATCTTGAGAGCTTCTCTCTCGCCGTGCACCCACTCTCCCGCCTACGATAAATAGAGCGACATCATGCCTTCGCTTGGTTTATGCATCTGTGTTGCCAAGTCAACACACTTCCACCAAAGAGAAGATCCTTGACCTATAGTAGCTAGATTTAATTATTCACTTTGTGGCTCTATAGGATTATTGTAGTTTCATTATCTTTGGTTAGGTATCGCTTTGCAAATTCCTGTCTCCATTTAGAGACTAAATATTCCTTGTGAAGAGAAGGGGTTTGAGGGACGCTACCCTCATTCATCGTAGCGTCGGTTGTAAGATGTTGAACTACCCTTGTTCAAGTAGTTCGGATAGAGGATTTGATCGACTTGATCTATCGGGAAACCCTAAGTCGAGAAGCTTAGGTGGTGATTTTTACCCGGGTTTGGGTTTTTACCTAAAAGTTTGTTGTGAACGTGTGATTGTTGCTTTTTGTGAGATTGTTTAGTATATTTCCGCATTATCTATCTTTTCGCATTTCTCACCCCCTCCAGCAGGGAATTACAGTATTTAGCCTCCATCATTCTTCCTTTTTACTTGAAGGTGCCTACCAGTGTAGCATGAATTATTAGTAACATATAATAGGACCTATATCAACATATTTGATGTCAGTGTAGATACACCATTGGTGTAGGATAATTTGTTTATAGTGTGAGATGTAAAGGAGATGTCCACCAAGGTGGCTTGGTGGAGGTCTTGGCATGAAGGAGGAAACTAGAGAGCCATGAGATTATGGCCGACGTGGAAGGGAAAGAGGAGAGGAGGAGGGATAGCTGATGGGGAAGGAGGGCATCTGAGCACGTGGGATTTACGGAGGATTTTTAAGGAGAAAAAATAAATCGGGTGGATGGAAATCGATGGAGAGGGTTTCGGATGTAGTTGGGAGTTGGTCTCGGTGGTGGAGTTTTTTTTATAATAGGAGGGGATAAATCAGAAATGTGGGATTTTGTTGAGTGGAGTGTGGAGTTGGTGGTGGGATTCGGTTGTGGGAGCTAGAGATAAGAGGCGTTAAGGGTGATTACGTGAGGTGTTTCTTGCATGGGGTTTTGACTGTTTAATGAATTGTTAGGTTTGGTTTACGTGAAGAAACAATAAAAGAAGGGGTGTGCATAGGGTGTTTGCATGGTATTGTGTTTGGGTGTGCGTGGATGTTTACGTGGGTGTGTATTTAGGTGGGGTTTATTTAGGTTGGGTGGTGGTGAGTCTAGTTAGGAATAGGTGGGGTTGGATTGGTTCGACCTAGGTTTGGGTTATGTGAAGGTGTATGGGTTAGGATTAGGAGGTCTCTAAATATGTTTCTTAGGGTATATGATAGGTGCCTTACTTCAAAGGAGGCATGATGGGGGCCTCTAGCTCCAAAATAGGAACTAGAGGTTTCATAGGGTGCATGATAGTTTCCTTAAGTAAAAGGAGGCATGATAGGGGCCTCTAGCTCTAAAATAGGAACTAGAGAGTAGTATTAGATGTCCAGGGAGTCTATCAGATGACTTAAACTCTAAAATCATGTGTCTAAAGAGCAAGTTAGACGTCCAATACTGGCACAGTGTAGGCTTTAGCCTCTTGGATTGGTTTTCTATAGAAATAAGATGTCTAGCCTAATATCTAGATGTCTAAAAGAGGGATGGAATGTGTTTTAAGGGTTTTCTATAGTAGGTTTTGGTTCCTAAGTGTTTGGGAGACCAAAATAGGTTTTGGGCACTAGTGCAAAGGGAATAAGTCTAGGTTGGCTTAGACAAGAGGGTTTCTACAGATCACAGCCATGTGACCCCTTTTCCTGCATCTGAAGCATAAGATCTCGCCATTAGCTCTCCTCCAAGGCCTTCTTGGGTTGAGATTGGCCGCCCTACCATCCTGTGCTTGCCAACCCCTCTCCTTTCTCCTCCAGTTCCTTGACCTCCATGTCTTCCACTTACCCCGTCCTCAACCCTAGCCGCTTCCACGCCACCGCCCCTTACCGCCCGACGCCAAACACCCTCTCTCCCTCTCTCTCTCATTTTTCCTCTTCTCCCGAGTAGAGAGATGTTGAGATGTGATAATTGGTAGAACCAACACCTGGGGATGTTAGCGATGAAGATCACGACTGAAGAATTGTAGTGGAGGTCGGAGAGGTCGAGGGTGGTGGTGAAGCAACGGTGAGCACCTGAAACAAGGAATACGGCCTAATGGCCTAATCAAAATAGTTCAGGAGGATCGTCGATGAACGGCGAGTGCACTAGTGGTGGTTTTGTGGAGTGAAGATGCGTGTGGAGGTCTGGCGACCTCAAGAAGGTAGTGCGGTGAAGGTGGTGTCTGG
Organism: Thalassia testudinum; assembly: GCA_037157565.1. Lineage (NCBI taxonomy): Eukaryota > Viridiplantae > Streptophyta > Magnoliopsida > Alismatales > Hydrocharitaceae > Thalassia > Thalassia testudinum. The sequence continues at coordinate 17,477,923 of JAZHRO010000036.1, read as the reverse complement.
TGGAGTGTTTGAGAGGCCAATCCCCTTAATTTCTTGAGGGATTTTGGTGGGCGAGGGATGGAAAAGGTCTAGCGGTCGGTGGTGTGCAGTTTGGTGTAGTGGATTGAGTGGGGGCCTTCGCTAAAGCTTGGCTAGAGTGAAGGGAGAGGTTGGTGGTTGTGGTGGTTTTGGTGGTCGAACCTAAGGACTAAGGGGTTGGAGAGGATCAGTAATGGAAGAGGAAGAGATAGAGGGACTTAGAGAGAGATATGGCGTGTGGAGGGCTCAGGTTGTGATAGACCAGAGCCAGAGAAGATGATGTCGATGGCGATACAACACAATGAAGGAGAGGGAGAGAGCGATCGTGCTGTGGCGAGCGACGATCGTGAGGATGAGGGGAGGATAATAGGTGGGCCAATTTGACCATTGGCCGACTAGATGACGAGGATGGAGGATCTCACCGAAGATGAAGGTGAGAATGACCGGAGGAGGAGAAGATAAGGGATTTCCTACATTAAACTTCGCTAAGAAGCTCGGAGTTGGGAGCGGAGCCTACCTAAAGGCCTTAGGAAGGAATCCAAGCTTGGAAACAGGCTCCACAAGATTGAAATCTTAGGGATGAAAAAATCCCTAATTTTACAAGGGTTCGAATGAAGAATCTAGGGTAAATCAAGGTCCAATACCTGGTCCAAACAATGGAGAATCTCTCAAGGATTCTCCCTTTCAATTTTGGAAAGGTTTGATTAAGAATCGAGTGAGAAATCCTTGCTAGAATCTCAATGGAGATACTGCGTTCACACCAATGGCGACAGGGACCATTTTGTAAGAAATAATGGTAAATTTAGTGACCTAATTGAAAATATTTCAAAAAGTTGGGGCTTAATTGAGAGAAACGGAGTCAAAATGGACTAAAATAAAAACTAGGTCAAGATGGACTCTGATTGGGTCAAAATTTTAGTACAAACCTAATTTGGACCCAAGGAATCTGATGGTGAGGTCATATTTTAGTTTTGACCAAGTTTGACTATGCAATTTATGCAAAAACCCAAATTAGTGCAGAACTCTGTCTGTAACTCTATTTAAGGTCAAACCAAGCTTACCAAACCTCAAGGTATATCTTTCTATGAGTTTTAGGAGATTTAGATGAATTTTATTTTGACCAGAACCTCTATAATTTAAGTAGATATGAAATTAGGGTTTTGAGTGCTGTATTAGTTCTCGAAAAGCGTAAAAACCCATTTCTGTTTGTGTGGGCCCACTTATTGGTCTTTAATGCTCAATTGACCTTCAATTAACTCCTAAAAAATCCCATGGTTATTCTGTGTTCATGATATATTGTTAAAATTACAGAATTAACCCTACTTTCTTGTTCTCTTCTCAAAATAAAATAATGTGGAGTTGTAACCCTCAGATGGTTATGTAGGAGCATTTATCTTTCATTGCTAACTAAAAGTGGCCAGTTAGGGCCTATGATGGTGTTCCCATCAGTGTCGATGGATATAAAGTAGGTGAGTCAAATAAAATCTAATGATCCATCTTAACACTTTCAGAGTCACCCAAACCATCCTGGATATCCAGATTAGAATACTCAAGCTCATCCTTAGATTGATTAGAAATCACATTTAAGTCACCCAAATTTTGTCCCAATTTATGATGTAGACCCTCAAATAAATTGGTCAAAAATTCATTTTCTTTCAAAATAATTTCCTGAGGGTGTGTAAGATTGGAATCCAAATTAATTAAAGCCTTAAATTCTTTTATTTTTAGTTTAGTGGCTTCTGTGAAATCCTCAATGCTAGAATCCAAAATTGAAGATGTGAAAGAATAAATAACAGATTCATCCAACCCCAAATCTAAAAATACCTCAAGATCTTTATATTTTCCTCACAATCAGAAATGGGGTTTTCATCAACAGTAAAGTCAAATTCCTCTTCAACCTCAATTGCTTTCTTTGACAATTCAAATTTAATGCCATGGATATATGGAATCTCATGAAAATATATGTCCACAATGTATTTATCATTTAAGATCGTCATGGGGTTTTCAGGCAATTCCACTCCAACTTTTCCAAATTCATGATCATGTGCCTCATCAATTGCCTTTGATAAATTAGTGTTCACCACATGGTCAAAATTATCATAAATCAGATATGTGAGGCCAAAGTTAGGAGGACACTCTAGATAATCCAAGTTGGGAAGTGTATAGCAAAAATAGTATCAGCAGTAGTCGTCCCATCCAAATCTTTGGTTGCCTCATCTTTGACCAAATCAGTGAGCCCAACATAAGCTGTGTGAGGAGTCAACTCATAACAAGAAAGCTCAATGTTTGTGCAATGTTCAGATTCATCATCATCTCAGTCCTTGCTAAAATCACAATGCAAGTTCTTGTTCACCCTGAAAATATCTATTTTGAGTTTTTATTCCTAAATACACTCGAATGCATAGTTAATGTTAGCCTAGGTGGTCACCAAGAATGGGCGACTTAAGATGTTAGCTACATTGCAGAGACAAGGAGGAACATCCATACCCAATATGAAAAAATTTGTTGGAAAGCAAAACCCATGGAATTTCACAATGACATTCTTTACCACACCTCGGGGCACTTTGACTGATCTATTAGCCAACTGGATAGTGACCAAGGTGCTTTTTAGCTCCCCAAATTGGAAATGGTTATAAACACTAGTAGGGGCTAAATTAATGGATGAACCCAAATCAAGTAAGGCTCGGTCAAATAATGAGTCCTGTAAGAAGTAGGAGATCAAAGGTGCACCAGGATCCTTCTTTTTAGGCGGTAAATTACTTAGTATCACTACACTAGCTTGTTCGGACAAAACCTCCTTGGGTTTTGTTCCCTTCTTCTACTGTTGCCTCAGGGTACAGTAGTCCTTGAAGAACCTAACAACTGCAACAATGTGATCTATGGCATCAAGAAAAGGAACTTGAATATGTACTTCTTTAAACATAGCCATGAGGTCCTCATGATTCTTGGCTCCCTTTTCCTGTCTCAATGGGTCTCTAATGACAACTCCAGGGAAAGGGAGAGGAATATCAAAATCTTCAGTCATCAGTCTCTTTCCTTTATCTTCCTTAGGTGGTTCCCTATTAGAGTAAGAGTAGGAAGAAGAACCATCCTGAGGAAGAGGTCATGATAAATCATGACCTGCATACCTATATGGTCGATCTTTTGTGGTAGTTCCACTCCTTAATGTAACATCTTTTGCATTAGCAAACTTCTCATAAGGTGGGGGAGGAGCGGAAGGAACATTCTAGGTAGGATGAGGTAACAAACCAAGCTGATTATATCCAGGTGGTACAGGAGGTGCTTGAAGTATCACATGTACCTACCCCTTTTGTGCTGGATACCTAGGTGGAAGACCTAGGTTCTGCACATTCCCAGGGTTTAGGATAGGTTGGGAGGGCAAGGCTCCCTGCATCCTATTCTCCTATAACATCTATAGCTAATTCTCTTGCATTTTCTGAACATGGTTTGTTACTTACACCTAGCTTTTTTCTATTGATTGAATTACTTTCCTTAGTTCTTCCAACATAATAGATTGTGAAGGAGGGTTAAGTGTAGTATCGTGAATAGTCTGATATATGGATTGAGACTGTTGCTGATATGGAACTGGCTGTTGTCTAGGAAATGAAGGTGCAAAGTTCCTATACTGCTTGGGCTGGTGTTGAGGAGCAAGAGTAGGTCTCTGTTGATTTCCACCCAAGGAAAAATTAGGATGCTGGTGCCAACCAGGGTTGTACGTCTCAGAGTATGGGTTGTTACACCCATAACCATGAACTGCGTTGGCATCCTCATGGGCCGAAGATGCTTGGGAGGACATATCATATGAATCAAGGCTCATATAGTCTCTATAAAAGTTCTCCTGGTCAACAAATGCTAGCTCAAGATTGGTCACAGGCTCCCTATAGGAAGGAGCCCATGAAGAAGCAACAGACGAGTAGACAAATGCATCTCAAGTAAGAAGATGAGGTCTAGTAGGAGGTACTCGAAATGGAGCAATAGATGGAACAGATGATGGCACAAAAGATGCAACCCCAGATCTCACTGCACATGATTGACTAAGCTTGCCAACCTTCTTATGTAGGAGATCCATGTTATCCAGCTTTTTCATAATAATGTCCATGTTAGCCTAGGTTGACTCGGCTTGGGCTTCATGGACCGGTACGCGTTGCTGAGTAGGGCGTGAGAATTAGCTCATTGGTATGACATTGAGAGAGTTTTCCACCAAGTACTTAAATAACTCAAAAGCTCCTGCTTTGTCCTTGGCAATGAAGTTTTCACCACTAGATGCATCGGCTAGACACCAATGTGTCTCATCCAGCCCATGATAGAATATCTGGGCAAGGTGCCAACAAGGCGTGATGAGGACACTTCCTTAGAAGATCATGAAAACTCTCCTAGGTTTCGTGCAATTTCTTACTCAACTGCTAGGTGAAAGTTGTGATGGCCAGCCTCATAGCATTAATGTGACCAATAGGGGAAAACTTTTGGAGGAACTCCCTACATAGATCCTCCTAGGTATAGATTGGTCTCCCTATGGTTTTGAACCAATAAGAAGCTTTATCCCTCAAAGAGAAAGGGAATAGCTTCATGGGAACAATCCCGATAGCTACATTCCTGGGTCAGATTGTCTCAGCAATTCGACTCAGGTCCTCAAGATGTTGGAATGGATCTTCATTTGAGTTACCATGAAAGCAAGTCTGAATCAGACTTATCACATTCAGCTTGAGCTCAAATGCATCACCATCTGCAGGCATCCGAACCTGAGGTAGCACATTACATGTAGTCGGATCGTAATGGTCTCGCAGTTGCTCTCCACACAAGGGATTTTCAATTCTATCTAAGGTAGTGAGAATGGCATCGAACCATACACAATTCTATTGATCTTGTGTAGCCAATCTCGCCTCAACCCTGGCCATCACTTGGGCATCATTCCCCTCAATGGGAGGAAGAGGAGGGTTTTGCTTAGCCATTGCAGCTGAGGAAGAAGGAAGAGGAAAGGAGATAGCAGGAGGAGAAGTAGGCGAGAGGTGTTGCCTATGTACATTAGATAGCTACCTTGGGAAGTCTCCAAAGGACCAACTAGGATAGGTCATAGTGACCTTCTACCGTGCATAAACCATCACAAGGTCAGGTTAAGTGACCTAGGTTAGAACACTTTTAATTAAGGTGAAGGAAGGAATTAAATAAATACTTAACCCTTCTTAATTAGTTTCTAACCTAGTGATTAGGGTCTGAATAGAGGCACTAAGATGGAATGTCAACCCTAAAGTGAGAACCTAGGGTTTATGCTTCTCTGTTATTCAGGCCTGCAGACCTAATTCTTGGATAAAATGACTCTTTGGATTAATGTAGAAGTCCAAATAGTATGAAATTTCACATGCAACTTCCTTTTTCAATTAGCTTTTCAGAGAATATTTTTCCAAGAATTTATCAGATCCAGACAAATAGTTATGAATTTTATACTATCAGGGGGTCAAATAGTTCGGTCAAACCCCTACGGATTAGTTTCGATCAACTTAGTATCAAAACTATTCCAAAAATTCTGGAAATTTTACTCAACAAAGTAGATTTGAGTGGCTTTCAAATTTTGTAAATTTTAACTCAATGTGATCTGTGTGGAGGACAAAATAATTCTTCAAAGTCCGAACAAACTCTGAAGAAATTAGCCCTGACCCCCGTGCAGTGTAAGAATGTTCAAAATTCCACAGATAGAATTTCCTATAAATATAGTGTCATTTGAAAGATAATTTGATTGTTCAGTTACAATGTGAATTTCAAAATTTTTGATGGTGTGAATTTTTGGCAACTGAATTTTTAAAATAGGATTAAAGTGTTGGCCAAATTTGCTAAAAATTGGATCAAGGGTGTTGAAGGGATAAAATGCTATTACTAACCACCATTGATAAAAATATAAAAAATATAGTCAAATAAACCTAAATTCAAAGATTTAAGTTTTTTTTATATTCTTAATTTTTTTATTTTTTGTTTGTTATTTTTTTTCAAATAACTCCTATCCTAACGCTAGATCAAATCCTAACTAAGATAAAATGTGTGCACCTAATTTTCATCACTTGCACTAAATGCGTGCACGAATCCACTCCTAATTTCTTGCACACGAAAATGCAAGCAAAAACACATATATCAGAAATCAAAATCAGAATCGTCTTGGCTCCCCTGCAACGGTAATTTATTCAGCGTAAAATCACATTTTTGAATATTTTCGTCATAGTATAGCAAGAAAATACGTCAACAAATAAAATAACAAAACTTGGTAAATCCTGGTCGAACATAGGGCGGTGGAAATGCGACTTGACTTGATTTCTAACTTTTCAATCATTGTGATTTTTTGCTAACCTAACCTCTAACCTAATTGCGTAATCCGATTTCCAACTCACGAATATAAATCGCACCCGTTATCTTATTTTCACGGGTAATTAGTACACTTGTTAATGAGATATAAAATTGTAAATATGCGTGTCTCAATTTTCATGTTTCTTGTTATGTTAATACTATTGAGCGAGTTCAAAGAGAAAAATATGCTATGCTTATGTTTTTATCTCTTTATCTTCATTTTGTAAAATCATTAAAATATTATATATGAGGGGTTGAACTAACACAACATTCTTGACGTATTAAACCTAGCAGACAACCCAAAGGACACAGTAAAACAAGGAATGATATGAAAATTTTAGGTATTCATATTGTGTTGCACGTTGAAGAAGAAGGGTCTCACTGTTGATTCGGGCGAAAACGAGGGGATCTAAGTATGCGTTCGTTGTAGTGTCCTCTAAATCGCTCAATCAACAAATAAAATTTATTACTCGAATTCAAAAGAGTATCTGAGGTCAAACATTGGGAGCAAGTATTGCATTCACGTACTAATCCCAATAAAAGATATAAATGAGCATAATTAATTACTCAAAAACTAATATGCAATGTATAACATGAGTATATGAGGAACCAAAAGGAAATCTAGACAAAATAATGGTGAATTGGATCACCAATTATTAGTCTAACACATAGAACAATTACTCAGTACAATTAATATGAAGGAGTTGATAATCAGACGACTGATTTTTCAATCAAACGCCTTAAAAGACGTTGCTACAGTACTCTTTTGATTTTCTTGTTGTTGTTGTTGTTCTTCTTCCTTGCCTTCTGTTCTTTCTTTCTATGGTCTTGTTCTTTCTTCTTCTTCTTCCTTTCTTCTTCCACGATCCCCCTCTTCTTCTACCTTGCCTCTTTTCTTTCTCTGCTCCTTTCTTTCTTCACGTACAAAGGGGAACTCCTCTTCAAATTCGGCCAAGTGTTAGCCGTTCTTCTCCATAGCAAAACACTCCCCTACCTAGCACTCTCTCACCTATTTTCTCTCTGGGTTTCCACCTCCTTTCTGCCTTCACAAGGCCATGCACAGTACTGGGCATTCGGGTATCGAGTATGAGCACACCCGAGACCAGGGCTGCGGGTGTGGATCGCAGCCAAGGTGTGAGTATAGGGTTAGGTGGGTTGGGTTAGTGTGGGTGAGTGGGGATCTCACCCCCAGTGTTCTGAGGCGATAAGCCCCAGGCACAAAATCAATTTCCTCAGACGCTTTGCCTCTTCTGATATGGGACTATGTTGTCCCACCTTCTACGTGCAACTGGCAACAGCAACTTCAGGTGCTTTTTTGCTCAATTGAAGCAGCCAACATGGTCAATGTCATGAATTGACCAATCATATTGCTTCCTGGATTGTTTCTGCGTGACCTGGGCATGGTACCTGGGACTTGCAGCAGTTGGAGAATGCTTCAAGTGAGCTTGAAGGTTGCCTGCTAATGGCAGGCTCGACCTGGTACCTGAAATTCAAGAAAAGGCCTCACAGCCATGGCAGACGACTCAGCAGCTTCGCCATGTGATGGCAAACGTGGTGGTGGATGCAGCGTGGCGTGCGTGGAGGTCGTACGACCTCAGTAAGTCAGTGCGTGAAGGTGGAGTTCGGGAGAGTCGTGGAGTCACGAATCGGAGAAATAGACAAAGGGCTTTTGCCCTCCCTGTGATGGCGGAGCTTGTGGAGTCAGTGGCAAGGCATGTAGATGGGTGTAGCGATGGGGTGCCTTGCTGGAGGAGTGGTCGAAGATGGAGAAGATGAGAGTGATTAGTGGATTCAAGGGGTTCTTTTTGGGATTTTTGGGTAGGAAACTAACCTACGAGCTATAAGGAACTAATCTAACCTAAGCTAATCAGACAAAAGGGGTAGGTGGATGTCAGCTTTGATTGGCCGGTGCCATGGAAGAGAACTCCGGAGAGGTGGATGGCGAGGAAGAGAGGGGAGGACGACCCTAGCTTTGGCACACCAGGTGCGAACGAAAGAGACGAAGATGATGGCACTCCCAATTTGGCCACTGGAAGGCCGAAGAGCGACGGAGGGAGGAGCGAGCTAAGTCGGAGATGGCCGGGGAAGGAGTTTGAAGAGGGTATTTTGGCCAAAACTTAGTTCAGAAGATGCGAAATGGAATAGGGGTTCTTTTATAGGCCATACGAAGCCTTCCCAAGCTTGGAAAGAAGCTTCCAAGCTTGGGAGGTTCACATAAAAAGGAAACTCAAACCTTTGAAAGGTTCACATGACCTTTTGGGAAAGAAGTAGAGCCCAAGATGCGGTTCAAATGGAAGGCAATTTCACAAGGAATCCCCATATAAATTTTGGGAGAGATTGATTGAGAGTTGAGCGAGAAATCCTCGCTCAAAACTCAATGGTGGAGGTTCAACCTTCCAAACATGGTGTGAGGATTTGCGTGCAAAGAAGATGATGAAGTTAGGGGTTCTTTGCATGGAATTCGAAAGTTAGGGGCATGTGTGTGAGAGAAAAGATTCAGACTAGACCAAATTACAAACTAGGTCAAGACAATCTCTGATTGAGCCGAAATTTTGGTACATGCCTAATTTGGACCCAAGGAATCAAATGGTGAAGTTAGATTTAGGTTTTTTCCAAGTTTGTCTGGGTAATTTACGTAAAAACCCAAAGTAGGGTAATTGTCTATCTAAGACTCTATTTTAGGTCAAATTGAGTTCCAATGGTCAAATCAAGCACACCAAACCCTAGAGAATATTTTATTATAATTTTTAGAGAGTTTATGTGAATTTTATCTTGACCATAACCTCAATAGATTAAGCAGGTCTATTTTTAGGGTTTTAGATATCATTTAATTCCTGAAATATGTGAAAACCTATTTCTGTCTGCACGGACTCATTTGTTAGACATTTAAGACCATTTGGCCTTTAATTAACCCCTGAGAAATCCCATGATTATTATGCAATTGAGATACGCTATTAAAACTGCAGTTTTACCCCTATTTTACTATATTTCCCTCAGAATGGATTTGCAGTGAATTATGCTCCTCTGGCTGTTATGTAGGAGCATTTATTCCTTGATTATGACTAATTAAAGCTAGATATGGCTGATGATGATGTTATCATCACTCACTTTCTAGAAGCTATATACAGTCTTACCGAAGAGAAAAGACAAAGGATTTTATCATTCCTTAATGACATTCGAGTTCCAGATGGTATTCATTGCAGCTTTCACGTTGTGTAAATAAAGCGCAAAAGAAGATTATTGGGTTAAAAAGTCATGATTTTCATGTGTACATGAAAATCTTATTCCCACTAGCGATACGTGAGTGATGCCTGATCAGGTAGTCGATTCTTTCATGGAGATGAGCAGATATTTTAAAGTAATATGTTCAAAGACATTAGATCCTGAATTGCTGGAGTACTAGGATAAACAAATTGTGATCACAATTTGTAAAATGAAGTAGATTTTCCACCTGCATTCTTCGACGTGATTGTTCATGTCATGCTTCATTTGCAAATGAAGCAAGAATTGCTGGACCCGTGTAGTACAGATGGATGTATCCAATTGAACGATATTTGAAGAAGCTGAAAGATTATGTCTTGAATAAGGCAAAGCCAGAAGGGTCAATCGTGGAAGGATATCTTGTAAAGAAATGTATTAACTTCTATGCTATGTACATGAATATGACAGATAATTAATTTAATTATCTTGAACGTAATTATGATGGAGGATTTAATGGTAATGATGAAGATTGCATGTCCATATTTGATATCGAAGGAAGGTCGATTGATAAATATGCATTTATTCATGATAAAATGCCTACTTATGTTAGTTCCTAAGCTTAACATTGCATGTAGCATTGTAAATAATGTATAACATTCATTACATTGCATTTAGGATGATTCACATAATTTGTATATTAATCTTTACATTTGGTGTGGCCAGAGGATAATGTAACATCTTTATGGGTTTTGGATGAAAAATTTGATCGTACGGATGGATCCAGAACTACGATCACAGTTTGACAATATAAAAATCATCTCGATCCGACATCCATAGCAGTCCCAACAAAGGAATGAAGATGGACGGCCCAGATGGCGTCATGTGGGGCCATCTAGGCTGCCCAACATTGGCCATAGCACCTACTTTGCCTTAGGAAGAGATCCAAGCCACTGGATCTCAATCCAACGACTGAGTTTCATCGTTGCTTGCTGCACAACTCCAAAGGAGAAGGCCTGATGAGATCTCGACTGTTGGATCTTCATCCAATGGTTGAGACCGAGGATGCAGCAGCTCTTCGGTGCAACAAACCAGCGCCTTGCCACATTGGTAGTGTGCCTGCTTCTCAAAGAAGGGTGCGGGTTCAAGCGGCGATTTGTCCCAACCTTGTCGATGCCAGCGAAATTGGACCGCTCGATCTCAATCGAATGGTCAGAATCTACACGTGTGGATGGACGCTCGCGCCATACGTGCGATCGCACGGACAACTGGGCGTGCTTCGAAGAATGATCCTAGAGCTTTATCCACGATTAAGCAGTTGATGTCCTCTCTCGCCAGCGAGCATGCGTAATTCAAGTGTAAGTGTGCGATGTGCACGATCCCAATCGCGCGACCTCTGCTTGATTCGCACTGTCCACCTGCGATCCAACAATCATCACGTGACCTGCAGACCCTCAAGTGCCTTCGAACTGCGTTGTGCGGAGATGCCAGTGCTAAGTGCACAATGCGCGCATAGTTGTGTGCAGGAGGTGCCCGTGTGGCACATGTCTTGCGCGCTGCATTTGGTGCATGGTCGTGGAGGACCCCTCCGTTACACCTATATAAGCCCACCTACACCTCCCCATTGGCCTTGATCTCTTCCTTTCTCTCCCTTACCACCTCCAAGGCTCTAGAGAGAGCTTGTCCCAAGCCCGAGATGCTCCTCTAGAGTAGAAAATCAGATTATTTTCCCACCTCTCATCCCTCTTCGTGGAGCATCCTGTGGCCATCCTCTCACCACTTTGGGAAGTAGATCCTTGCCGCGATGTTGTCCTGCCTCGTCCTCTTTCCTCTGTCGCCGTTCTCCTTCCTCCAACTTCCCATCACCTTCACCCAGGCGACGTCAAAGTGAGTTGTCCTTCAAGCGACCGTCAAGGGGGATTCTTCTCACCTTTATCTTTTATTGCTTTCTAGTATAGTTGTAACTTCTTCCATTGTAGCAAACTCTTGTTTACACATATATATGATTGTTTCTCTCTCTCTCTCTTATTTTGCAAGTAGATTAGTTAGATAAATATTTTGTCGACCTGATCTTGCCTATTAAAATTCTAAACATTTTTTTGCAAAAGATAAAAACATCAAAAATAAATAAAATCAAAAGCGTAGATTTCAAAACCAAATGTTCGCCTCCCTATGTTCAACCCGGGACTCCCTTGAAGTTTCGGTATAAATTTTATCTGGTAGCGTTATTTTGTGACTACGACGATGGGTTCTCCAAAACCCTGATTTTCCCTTGCGAAAACATGCTCACCATCGATCATCCGGATGGAGTTTTAAGCCCATCTCAAAAATGGACCGACGATTGGCACACTTGTACATTCTGAAGAAAATTCCAGAAGTTGATGAATTTTACAATGAATTCAAAGAACCTTCTATGCCATCTACATGCAACTTGCAATTCATTGATTTGTTCAAGGGTCATGTAACTAAACTGAAAGAAAAGGGTAATCCACGGTGGGTATAGAATTTTGATGTAATTCCTAATACAACTTTGACATATGGATGTTACCATTTGGGTTACATAATTAACAGATTCAAATTCAGATGATGGTCCATTGATGATGTGAAGGCCACGTAATAGGTGGGAGTTGTTGTCAGTTGTGACATAAGCACTGGTTGTGATGGGTATTACAGTCAAATTGAAGAGATTGTGAAAATGAGTTTTAGGTTTGACTATAGGGAGGTTCTATTCAAGTGTGATTGATTTGATATTTTCAAAGAAGACATTGGATTCAAAGTTGATAAGAAACACAGTTTCTTGAGCTTATGTAAGAACTGTAGCATTCTTCAATCAGTATAACCATTCACATTAGCTTGTCAGGTAGCACAAGTATTTTCTGTGCATGATAATAGCAGAAATGGATGGATAATACCTGTTATAGCTCTATCACGTGAACAATACAATGTAGGAAAAGATCTCGACCTAGATGTTGAATTTGAAGCATATTAGGAAAATCAACAAAATGAAGAAGTTGACCCTGGTGCAGTGGACATTGATATATAAGATAATTTGGTATTTGTATTAATTCGTATCCTAAAAATGAAATTATTAAAGAAACTAAGTTTTAAAGCTTACATTTAATTATTCAAAGCTTATATTTATTATTTTTTCCCAAGCTTATGTTTATTTATTATTCCAAACTGAGTTTAATTTTATTGTCTGTCATATAGGTTTCTCGGATTTTTTGAAGTTCTTCCCTTTGTTCTCCACTATGTGACATTGTTCTATCATTTCGTTCAAATTTTTTAAAAGTTCCTTTTCTTTTACATGTGGGGTGTGCCTACGTACATTTAATTTATATAATGCCGGTAAATTTGTGATTCTGTTGGGTGTGCCCACTTTTTTTTTTGTGATTATGTTGGGTGTTGATGAAGACAAATTTAATTAAGATAAATTGCCTATTTATGCATATTCCTAAGCTTAGATATGCATTCCATGTTATAAATACTGCATAGCATGCATCATTCTGCATTTAGAGTAGTCTGTATAAATTTTCGGTTAATTGCATCCTTTTATGGTCAGAAGAGGAGATTTAATTCAAAGCCACGGATTGACCATCCAACCATACGGATCTGATTAGGATGACAATCGGAGTCCAACGCCTTCGAAATCATCCTGATCGGAGTCCCGCGGAACCTTATGCAACCTGAGGAAGATCAATGACCAAGGGACTAGGTGATGCAATTTAGAGTTTCAAATGACAAATCCGACCACACTGATGGATTTGGGTCGACGATTGTAGCCTAATGGTGCAAAAATCAACTCAATCCAACTTCTGTAGCAACCCCTACAAAGGAAAAAAGATAGACGACTTAGATCATGCCATGTGGAGCTATCCAGGCTACCCATGGGCTTGCATGCACCACCACACGCGCACAGAGAAGCGTGCAGCACATGGGCACGCAAAGCGCATAGTGTGCGGAGGCAGCGAGCGCTAGCAAGCATGTGAGCAATGGGCGGGCAGAGCGCACGCACGAGTGCCATGTGTGAGGCGCTTGAGCTGGAGCTTTAGTGACGCTTGCGGTGGATCTTTAGCGACGTTTGTGGTTATCACTAAATGTCCTATGTACAAAATGGATCCTTTCCTCCACTATAAAAGGATCCCCATGTTACGACCCGATCCCAGATCCCTACAGGACCCAAGACCGACTCACCTCGACTAATCCTAAGACCTAATCGTTCAACGAGAAATAACCAAAAGCAGGAAATAAATCACAACCACACATGCAATGTAACTAAACAAAAATAATTTAAAAGACAGTAATAGAAACAGAGCGAAATAGTCCATCAATATTACAAGCCATCATAACTATGACAGAGAAAGTACAGTTGAATGTACTGAAACAGTATTACATAGAACAAAAATACTCACTACTACAACAGAAGCTAGGTAACAGTAAGAAAACGCAGCTAAGGCTAGGCTCGGCTGGGCCCAGCTCCCTCTGCAGCCAGTGGTGCTGGTTGCTCAACTCCATGACCTGAATAGGGTTATAAAATTTTCGAAGTCAATGAACATTGAGTAGAGTGGTAATTTAGCCATTTATATGTAATTGAGACAAGCTATAAATTAATGCAATTAAGTAACTATCCATTTTCATTTAGTTCAACCAAGTACTTTAAATTTGTTGTTCCTTTATTCACCTAAACCAATTCTTGATCTAGCCTATTCCTCACGGGAATGATCTTGATTGCAATTTTTTTCCATGATGTAGGAGGTACATGTGGTGCTCTCCTAGCCAGGAGAGTCCCCTGTGTTAATCCTACACCCAGTCAACCACCTCGAGGTCATAGTTGCGACGTAGCGGTAACTATGGCACACGTGATAAGCGTGCGAGTAGCTATTCCGCACTGGCACGCGGTCAGTCGTTTCCGCTAGCGGGTATGCCTAAAGGTACAGCACGAAACAGTACAGGGACTTGTCCTCTCAGAACATAACAGCATAGGGGTTTCACCCCTCCACAATCCGCGTACCCTCGTCCGACTATCTCGGTTTGCCCAGTGGGTCTAACAAGAGTTGGTGTAGGGCGGCTAGTCCTAACACTGGGCCCCTTGGGGCGGCTACCTCCCTCCTTACACTAAGTAGCTCACCTCGGTACCACGTACACAAGGGCCAAACAGAGTCAGTGTAAAGTGTCTAGGCCTGACCCTGGGGCTCAACCCAACGGGCGACTAGTACCCCTCTACACAAAAGGGGCAGTGGCTCTCCTTGGTACCACGTACACAAGGGCCAGCTCACTTCTCATCTATAGGGGTTTTCCTCCTAATTCATTTTAGGGTTCATGCTGGTATTCCTTTCATTTCATATTCAAAACTTTCATATCTCTCTATTTACATTTCCGTTTCCATTCTTAGAACAGACAGCTCGTGATTTTCTAACTGACAAGGCATCATATTACATAACCAGTACACTTGCTAGCATTTACAATTTTACAAGCATCTCAAGTAAACAGTGTAGCTCAACCATGCTCATTCGTTTCTGCCTTAGGGTTCATTCTCATCCTAGGGTTCATTCAATTTACTCTAAGCATGCAGTTCATTTATTTAAATCAAAATATGAATGTAAACCACTCTACCGGCAAACATGGGAGGAATGGGGGCTTGGATCGTAGATCCTATCGCCTCCGCAGCTCCCGCGTACTCGACTAGCTGGAGACCTATACAATTAACCAACCGCGTCAAACGAGTCCAAAACCATAAACAAATGACACTAACTCGTAGAAAAACTCAAGCGAAAAACAACGGTACTTCATTTGCGGAAATCCAATTCCATTTGGGCCCTAAACGAGCCAAAAACACTCACACTACCCTAAATCAGACGTCTGGGTCTAGTCCTAAACGTCTTAAAAGATGTCAATACTCATCCTGGGTTTTCTGCGGCTACCTCAGACATCTGGACCCTTCTGCGATCGCCTGAGGTGAGTTCCAGACGTCAGTCCCTCCTTCCGGTTGTCTGGAGGTATGGTCAGACTTCTGGCGACGTGTCCAGACGTCCAAAAGCACCTCGAAGGGCACACCTCGTGCCTTTCCAATGCTCTGCTCCTGTGAACACACGCGCAGAGCTAAATAAGGCTGGGCAAAAATCCTTGCGGTGAGGCCTGCATGGTCATAACCACACAAAAGCACGTACCTTAGCACTAAGCGTGCTTTCAGATGTCCGACTTCAGCTCTGGACATGCTTTTGCTACTCCAGACGTCTGGGAGATGCTCCAGATGTCTGATATTGGAAAATATCCAGTACGCAGAACTTCTCCAGGGAGCTGTCTCCTTCGCAAGCTCGCTCGCAGGAGCTGCAGGAGGCCAAGGCTCCTGCTCACAAGCTCCTCCTCCTCGCTCGTGCCCTCGACTCCTCTGGCACAAGCTCCCGCAGCTCCCTCGCGAGCTCCTCCTCTCGAGCTCCTCCCACACACCCGCTCCCCTTTCCTCCTCCTTCGCGTCCCAGCTCTCTCTCTTCTTCCTCTCCTCTTGCCGCGTTGGAAGGAAGGGAGGAAGGTGAAGGACGAAGATGGTGGCTGGTGGAGATGGATGGAGTGGCGTGGGGGTGGGGGTTAAATAGGAGAGGGTTAGGGTTTGGGGTAAGGAGAGAGAGGTGAGTGCACATGCAGCTCGTGTGCGGAAAAGAAAGAAGGTATGGTTCTTCTACTTTCAAAAGTTCGACCATTCATCTAGACGTCTGGACATACGTTTGACGGCTTACCCAGACGTCTTAAACAACCCAAAAGGCAACAGGTCATTTCACCCTACGCCTCCCATTCTTCTTCATCTCTTCCTTTCTTTCCCTCACCACCTCCAAGGCCCTAGAGAGAGCTTGTCCCAAGCCTAGGATGCTCCTCTAGAGTAGAAAACCAAAATATTTTCCCGCCTCTCACCCTCATTCGTGGAGCATCCCGTGGCCATCCTATCATCACCTTCTGGAAGAAGATCTTCACCACGATGTCATCTTACCCCGTCATCCTTCCTCTGTCGTCGTTCGCCTTCCTTCAGCTTCCCACCACCTTCATCCAGGAGATGTTAGAGCGAGCCATCCTCCAAGCAACCATCGAGGGGAACTCTTCTCAACCCATTTTATCTTTTACTGCTTTCTAGTGTAGCCTTCCACTTTCATATCTGTAGCAAATTATTTGAGATATATATGTGATTGTTTCTCTCTTTCTCTTTACAAATAGATTAGATAAAAATTATTTTGACCTAATCTCTTGCCTTATAAAAATGTAAAAAAATTACAAAAGATAAAAACAACAAAAAGAAATAAAACTGAAGCGTGGATTTCACAAAAACAAAACATTCGTCGCCCTGTGTTCGACCTGGGACTCCCTTGGAGTTTTGGTAAAATTTTATTTGATAGCGAGTTTTGCAACTACGATGACGGGTTTCCCGAAACCCTAGCTTTCCCTCGCGAAAACCCGCTCACCATTTTGGCACCGTTGCTGAGGAGGCAATGCTCTTTGGTTTTTTCGCATTTTTTCGCCTTAACTTTTTAGCTCACTTTTCTCCTTTCTTTCTGTGATTACTGGTACCCTTCCAAGGCGAGCCAAAGTAGAATAGATCAAAGTAAAGTGCGGTTAAAAGGTTTTGTAAGTGTATCCCCACCACCACCACCCTAAATTCCATTCTATCACTTAATAACTCAAACTCAAATCAACTTAGGTGCTTACATAAACCTTCAGTTAGATCTTGATTATTTGATTGTCTCTTCACCTCACCTCACCCATCTATATAAACTAAAAATACAAAAAAAATTACTTTTCTCTTCTTGTAGGATTAAATTGAAAGTTACACACTTAACACCCACAACTCTCATCCTAAGGCGCACAATCACTTTTATTCTATCACTTAACTGAGATCTGACCTCTAAATCCGGTACACCTTAACTCACCACACACATAAGTGAGTGGAAATCTGATTAGGTTAAGACTTTTTGTGTGACTTAATCAAGTGGTGCAATAGGCCAATTGCTTGAACTATTTGGGCCACAACACTCAAATTAAAAGTGATTCATCAAGTAGCTTGCCATTTCGGGTTAACTTTTAAGGCTGAACCAGGCACTCCACATCATTTTGGATTTTTAAAGGAATATATCTACACCCGTGTTTTCAAAACTTGGAGTGTTCTACTGAACCTTAATCGAACCAACCTAAGGATTAAACCTTAAAAGCTACTAAACACGGTTAAACCCTAAAAGACACATCATCAAAACCTTGTTTGAAAACCATTGGTTGTGCATGCACACACATATTAATTGACTTTTAAGGGCACAACCCATCTAAAGGGCCCATAACATTCCAAGAGCATAATCATCCCAAGCCCTAATTAAAATTGACTAGACGTTGGTCCTAGAATTCATTGAGTCCATTTCAAGGTGTTCTCTTGAATGCATTTCGAATTAGTGATGTCTGCTTACTTCAAAAGGTGCTAAGTTGGGCGATCGATTGTCAAACGACTTAAGAAAGTAGGGGTTTGGCATAATTAGCGACCCTTGGGACATTCTCCCCCTGCTTCGCTGGCCCAACTTTACCACTTTCGGGAGTAAGGACAACAACAAATTCGTTGTGTCGTCAGAGTTCATTTCTAAGCATAGGTCCTTAAGCTACCCAATTTAAGGACAGGTTTGGTTGATTGTATTGCAGGGCATCTTTCTCTGTTCTGTTTTCCCTCATACTTCACCATGTATGCTTCCACATCCTACACACATTTCCAATCCTACCCTCCTACCACTACTTATCCTCAAGATGATTAATATATCGACTCAACTTATGATTACGCATCCACTAGCCGAGATAACTTTGATTGGGGATATGAATCCAAACCTCAGTGTCCAGGGCCTAACCCTAGACAACAAGACTATGATTATTATCCTTCTCACGCCTACAATGATTATAGATCTCTACCCTTTGATGAACCTAACCCGATCTACAACCAAGAAGGATATATGATTATACCACCTACCTTCCCCACGATTATACTGAATATAGGTCACCACCTCTTTTTGAACAACTCGAAATGACCTACTATCAAGGAGGAACCCAAGAACCTCAATTGCTTGACTATCCTAGTTTTAAGCCAAACCCACCCAACCCTGAATCGAACCATTCGGTTTAGGTGAACCAGGTCGAAGACAGGGTGTTGGCTAACTTAAGGAACACCATACAATTTTTAGAAGCTTAGCCAACACCATGCACTGAAGCATTGGAGCCTATGATCAAAATGATTAATGGACTTTATAGTTCTTTATTGGATTGGCTCCAAGATGTTAAGGATAGGGACCCAGGTGAGTTTTTACTTGGGAAGTTGTCAAGATTGAGGATGAAACTTGCGGTTGCCTTAGTCCAATCTTGGGATGGTTCCAAGGATGAACCCCCTTCAGGAGAACCAATGTCAGAACTCGCTCAGGCACTTGTTGGGGGGGGGGTGATGGTCGGCCCAGATAGGTTGTTAATATGATATTTTTATCGTTGAAATTTGTATAGTGGTTAACCTAATTCAGACCTAACCATCTCTTTACAAAATTTTTTAACCTGACCTAATTGATTTTATCTTGTCACTTTTAGGCCCAGGGTCGAACACAGGGAAGTGGGGTTAAAGTCGAGTTTCTACATTTTCCTTAAAACGCGTCTCTTCCATTCGTTTATTGTGTTTTTTCGTGTTTTTCTTATTTAGGTTTTTTATGGTAATCCTTGTTCTTGAGGCACACCCTCAAAATTGTGTCCTTGGCTTTTAGCCAAACAGAGTCCCAAAACACGCCTTGCTACTTGCAAGACGGGGTACCTGCAAATCAAAGATTATCTTTTCACTTTTATACCTTTTTTTATCTTTTTACTAAGAAGGAAGATAACAGATAGAAAGTAAATATAGTAGCTATAGATATATATTTATATGTAGTATATATATAAAGGGGTGGGGGTGGAGGTGACGATGGAGTGTAGCACTATGTCGAGTCAGTCGACGTCTAGAGAGATGCAACCAACACGACTAGGTGCCGCGTGGAGTGTGGATGGAGGATGGATGATGTATGGGACCACGCTTTTTTTGTACGCGTGTATCAGGGAATATCAGCAACTGGTGCAGATATCCCCGCGATACAGCGTATAATAAATAACGTGAAAATATATGTACTTATGTATGTATATAAGTGTATAGTTATATATGTATAGATATATATATATATAGATATATATGTGTATATATATGTATATAAGTATATATATATATTACTATATATATGTATATATATATGTATATAAGTATATATGTCTATATATATATATAAGTATATGTATAAGTATATAGATGTATATATAAGTAGATATATATATATATATTATATAATGTATGTATATTATATATATATGTATGTATACATAACTATATAGGTATACTATGTATATAAGTATATATATATAGATATATGTATGTATATATGTTACTATAAGTGTGTGTGTGTGTGTCGGTGAATGTGTGTGTGTGTCGGTGAATGTGTGTGTGTGTGTTGCTGTGAGTTAAATAAAAGAGAGAGAGAGAGAATACGTGAGAGAGAGAGAGCGGGAGCGGGCGGGAGAGATTGGCAGAGAGAGAGGGAGATCGCGGATGCGCGAGTTAAGACGTCTGCAAGAGGTGGCGGACGTCTGACGCCGTGTCGTCTGAAGGCGAAGGCGGACGTCTGACCGTCGCGGTGCACCGCGCCTTCGCGCAGGGTTCCTGCAGGCGTGCGCGAAGGCGACGGGCGGGCGAAGGCGTGGAGGAGCGAGCATGGAGGAGGTCTGCAGGTGGTCGAGGAGGGTCGCGGAGGAGGGCAGGGGGCGGCGCGAGGCCGTAGCCGGCCGCTGCAGTGCGCGCGGCGGACGGCTACAGGTGCAACTGCGAGGCGGACAGAACGGAGACGGAGGCGGGGAACGCCCTGCAGACGCGTACGGAGGCGGTGAGCGACTGCGGGGACGGTCGCGGAGGAGCGGGAGGACCTGCTACTGCTGGTGCTGGGCTGCTGCTGCTGCTGTTTCAAGCTTCGGAGCTTGAAGCGGCAGCAATGGCGTGGAGACAAAAACGAAGAGAAAAGAAAACACCACGCCCACCGGCTCGTGGAAGAGCTGGGCGGTGGTGCTCCCACTGTGGTGGTGTGCACCACAGTGGGTTCTCCTGCTCGCCGGGTGCCTCCTCGACGGAGGGCCGGCGTATGGGAGGGGAGAACGGTGGAGAGGAAGGTGGTGGCTGCGGGTTCTTTGCAGCAGCTGCTCTTGCAAGGATGAAGCTGCAGCTACTTATAGAGGAGGGGAGAGTGGCGTGCCGGCTGCAGCAGGGAGAGGGTGTGCGAGTTGCAGCTATATGGAGCGACGTTGGCAGGGAGAAGTGACGGGAAGAAGTGCTGCGTGGCTGCTGCATGCAGCTGCGGGAAGAGTGCAGCCGCGGGAAGGGTGCAGCCGCGGGAAGGAGAGAAAAGAAGAAATCAAGAGGAAAAATAAAAAGAGGGTGATTTTGCAAGGAGGCACTTGAAGAAAAATGTAACTATGCAGGCGATTGTTTCACTCCTCTTCCTCTCTTGATTAAATGCATGCATGCAAGTGTTTTTACAAATGCGATTACAGGATCCTATTATGCAATGTTAATGCTAGAAAATAGCACAAGAAGGCGTTATTACAGGCGTGTTTTGAGGTGCAAACATATACCCCCATGCCTATCTTTTGCTAGTCCCTAGCAAAATAGTATTTAGAAATGATCTTAAGCTGAAGATTTTCTTCTGAGGTGATACAGGTGTGTTTACTATGGAATATTGTGAGAACCAATTGTAAAGTAGACTACCAGTACTTTAAGTCTCACATGACATAGATCATCTCTCAACTAACCAGGACTCTTGATATTTAAGCCTTAAGTACGATTTCCAGGACCCAGGAGGTTTTTGCCGTACTCGAGAGCTCAAGAGGTTATGGTTTGTGCATAGTGAAGGATCAAGACTGACCAGATGAACATTAAGACTCAATCCCAGGGTTTCACGAATTTTTAAGTACAGGTTGGTCCCAGTTTCAGCTCATGTCTTCGAATTGACCCTTAAGATGATGACGGAAAACTCAACTCCCATTTTCTGAATTTTTTTCTTTTTTTTGTGACTCACCGAAAAACAAAGTATACAGACATTTATGAGATATACTGACTCTTTTAAAAGATCTCTATTCTGATTTTTTTTTTTTTTTTTTGGTGGGAGAGTTTCTTTTTGGTGGAAAGAGTCGCTCCTAAACACAAGACTAAAGCCTGGGATAAAAAGTCTACCTGCGCACACAGGTAAGGACTCCACCTTCCCTAATGAACACTAGGGTTGGATCTTATGTTCACCTGGTCTTTCCTGATATGTGTAGTGTGAACCAAGTTTACTTAAGCTCTCAAGAAAAAGCAAACCAACGGATCCTGTACTGGTGTCTCAGGTACAAGAATACATCCTTAGTTAGGAGAGATCTTGATCTATTTTGTCAATGCTTTAAGTGAATTAAGCCGAGCCTGAGCGAATCAAGCTTTTGTGGCCTGGAAAGTCTTCAAAACAGAGGTTGAATATCCATAAACACTTATTGCCTTTTTGTTTCAACTTCAAGATCATTACTAAACACCATTTACTATAATATATATATATATATATATTTTTTTTTTTTCCTTGCATATTTATAAATAGGTGGGAACTGTATGATACCATAACATACCCGGATCCTATGGATGCCTATCCACCCCCCCATGCCAAACAATGCTATGTCCTCATATGCATGCAGGGAAAGGCAGAGAACGGACGATAGATCGGGTAACAGGAGCTGAGGTTCAGGGTATAAATCAGGGTGGAAGGGTGGGTGGATGGTGGGTGGTGAAGAGAAAAGTGAAGTGATTGCGATAGAGGCGTGAAAAGTGATGGTGGATGGTGAGTGCTGTTAGGGTGCCTCCCAACAAGCGCTGAATTTAATGTCCCCAGCTGGACTCAGAATGAGGCAAAGAATTAGTTACCCTCCAGCAGGGCAACGGTTTCTCCAACGGGGGCAGGTTCATGAGTCAGATAGGGTTTCAAACGCTGCCCGTTGACCGTAAATTTACGCCCAAATTTGGGATCTTCGATTTCGACGGCCCCATTGGGGAATGGTCTTGAGACCAGAAAAGGACCAGTCCATTTGGACTTTAATTTCCCAGGAAAGAATTTGAGTCGGGCATTATAGAGCCAAACTTGCTGAGATGGCTCAAATTCCTTCCACCGAACATGGCTGTCGTGAAAAGCCTTAGTGCGCTGTTTAAAGGTTAGAGCAGAATCATAGGCTTCACGACGGAGCTCTTCCAGCTCTTGGAGTTGGAGTTTCCTTTCTCGTTCACACAAGTCTGGGTCGAGGTTACATTGGCGAACCGCCCAATAAGCGCGGTGCTCCAACTCCACAGGCAAATGACAAGGCTTCCCGTAAACGATTCTATATGGAGACATACCAAGGGGAGCCTTGAAGGCGGTCCGATACGCCCAAAGTGCGTCAGTCAGCTTGTCGGACCAATCCTTACGGTCAGGCCGAACCGTTTTCTGGAGAATCTGCTTGATTTGCCGGTTCGACACTTCCGCCTGGCCGTTCGTCTGAGGATGATACGGGGATGCGATACGATGGTGGACTCCGTACCTCCTCAGAAGTGCCCGAAAAGAAGCATGGGTAAAGTGGCTTCCTCCATCCGAGATAATGGCCCGAGGGATCCCAAAACGCGCAAAGATATGGTCTTTGACGAATCGGGTGGAGATAACATGGTCAGCACGGCGCGCGGGAATAGCCTCGATCCATTTTGAAACATAGTCGACGGCCACGAGGATGAATTCGAAGCCGTTGGATGGAGGAAAGGGACCCATGAAGTCAATTCCCCAGATGTCGAAGATTTCCGCAGCTAGGATGTGTTGCAAGGGCATCATGTCACGACGTGCCATTGACCCTAATGACTGGCACCTAGTGCAATGTTTGGCATAAGTGTGCGCGTCCTGGTGAAGGGAGGGCCAAAAGAAACCGCACTGCAACACCTTGGCTGCAGTTTTCCTCCCAGAGAAATGGCCTCCACAGGCTTGATCGTGGCAGAAGGATAGCACACTGGGGAACTCACTGTCAGGAATACAGCGACGGATGATTTGATCAGCACCTATCCGAAAAAGAAGTGGATTATCCCGGAAATAATACTTTGCTTCTGCCATGAGACGCTCGCGCTGGTTTTTAGGCTAGCCACGTGGAAGAGATCCAGAAGCAAGGTAATTGGCAATGTCGGCATACCACGGTCCACTTGCCACATTTATTGCCAATAGGTGCTCATCAGGAAAAACTTCATTAATTGGCAGAGTAAGTCCAATATGGTCAGGGTCCAGTCTGGAAAGGTGATCAGCCACAACATTCTGGGCTCCGACCTTATCACGAATCTCAATGTCAAATTCCTGGAGCAGAAGGATCCAACGAATCAGTTTAGGCTTGGCATCCTTCTTGTGCATGAGATGGCGAATGGCCGCGTGATCAGTGAAAACAATAACGTGAGAGCCTAGAAGGTAAGAACGGAATTTTTCCAGCCCAAAGACGACTGCCAGTAGTTCCTTTTCAGTGGTAGTATAATTACGCTGGGCCTCGTCCAACGTCTTACTGGCGTAGTATACCACGAAGGGGTGTCTATCGCGTCATTGTCCCAGGATGGCTCCGACTGCAAGGTCTGAAGCGTCACACATAAGTTCAAAGTCGAGGGACCAATCAGGTGGCTGGAGAACAGGGGCCTTGGTGACAGCATTACGCAGCTGCGTGAATGCTTGTATACAGTCAGGGCCCATGTCGAAGGGCACGTCGGTTGATAGGAGATGAGTTAAGGGTCGAGAAATTTTGGATAAGTCTTTGATGAATCTCCTATAGAAACCGACGTGTCCCAAGAAGGAGCGGATTTGTTTGACAGAACCAGGCACAGGTAAATCAGCAATGATATCGAGCTTAGCTCTGTCAACCTCGATACCCCTATCGGAGATGATATGTCCAAGAACAATTCCCTCGTGCACCATAAAATGACTTTTTTCCCAGGAAAGCACGAGGTTTACATCAATACATCTCCTAAGGATGCGAGTCAGGTTGGCAAGACATTCGTCGAAAGATGGTCCAAAGACTGAAAAGTCATCCATGAAGACCTCGAGAAAGTCACCCACCATGTCATGAAATATCGCCAGCATGCATCTCTGGAAAGTTGCTGGCACGTTACAAAGTCCGAACGGCATCCTTCTAAAGGTGAAGGTGCCGAAAGGGTAGGTAAAAGTGGTTTTCTCTTGGTCTCAGGGGTCTATTGCCACCTGGTTATATCCTGAGAATCCATCCAGGAAGCAGAAAAATTTATTTCCCGCTAACCGCTCCAGGATTTGGTCAATAAATGGTAGCGGGAAGTGATCTTTCTTGGTTGCAGCATTGAGTTTCCTATAATCTACACACACTCTCCAAGATGTAGGAGTGCGTGTAGGGATGGATTCGCCCCTGTCATTGACACGTATGGTGAGTCCTGCCTTTTTGGGCACAACGTGAATCGGACTCACCCAGGGGCTATCGCTGATCGGGTAGATTATACCCGCATCCAGCCACTTAATGATTTCATTCTTAACGACCTCCCGCATGTTAGGGTTGAGACGTCACTGCATCTCGCGAGAAGGTCGAGCCTCCTCCTCCGTATATATACGATGAGTGCAGTAGGAGGGACTAATACCAGATAAGTCTGATAAAGACCATCCAATAGCTGCCTTGTGTTCTAGGAGGACCTTAGTTAGTTTGCACTCCTGCTCCATGGTTAATTTTGAACTGATGATTACAGGGAGCGTTTCATTTGGTCCCAGGAAAA
This sequence comes from Thalassia testudinum, assembly GCA_037157565.1. Taxonomy (NCBI): domain Eukaryota; kingdom Viridiplantae; phylum Streptophyta; class Magnoliopsida; order Alismatales; family Hydrocharitaceae; genus Thalassia; species Thalassia testudinum. The sequence continues at coordinate 17,452,515 of JAZHRO010000036.1, read as the reverse complement.
CATACTTGAGTGTATTAGGCAGCACTTTTAGCTCGGGAGTGGATGGGGAAGGATCTGGCATTTCTTGGGACGAGAGTGTCCTAGACGGGTAGGAGAACAAGTTAGGAGGAAGAAACTGGCCTTCATATTGGCCAAGAAGAGGGGCTTCTTGGATAGATGGATCCAAAAATGAATAGCCCCAGTGAGAAGTATATGGGCTCAAGGTCCCAGTGTGGATTTGTAAATCCGCCTGATTTGGCGGGGAAGAAAGGGCAATTCGGTCTTCATGAGTATGGACCGACAGTGAGTAGCCCGGATATGACTCAGACCACGAGGTATGGGAAGCGGAGAAAACCTCGTCAGAAGTCTGGCCAGGAGAAGGTACTGGACAAGGGAGGGATTGGGGAACGTCACAGTATGCGTTGGTCAGGCAGTTATCAGTGTTTATAGGTAATCCGCAGCAGTCCGAATAGGTCCCAATTAGTCCGATACACACGCTGACGGCCATGTCCTCGTCAGACGTGTCATCCTCAATGCAATCGCAATCAAAGTTCTTGGCTGCCTTGAATATGTTAAGCTTGAGCTTCTCAGATCCAACGGCAATCTCAATACAGCCCGACTCGCAGTCGATGTGGGCGCGGGCTGTGGCCAAGAAAGGTCGACCGAGGATGATCGGACAATCAGAAAGTGAACTAGGAACTTCCATATCTAAAACAAGAAAGTCAACAGGAAAACAGAGACTGTTGACCCTAACCACCACGTCTTCCACCACACCCTTCGGGATTTTGACAGAACGATCTGCCAACTGTAACGTGACAGGGGTGGGTTTCAGATTTCCCAAGGAAAATTTTTTGAGCATGATGGTCGGTATGAGATTGATGGAAGATCCTAGATCAAGCAAGGCACAGTTAAAACTGCAGCCTTGGATGCTACAGGAAATCAGTGGTGTGCCCGGATCTTTCTGCTTCGGTGGTAAGTTTGACAGTATAGCACAACTCGCATGAGGCGAGAGAACCACCGGATTCTTAGTCTTCTTTGACTGCCGCCTGGGTGTTGTGTAGTCTTCGAAAATCGAGCGACAGTAGGTATGTGGTCGATTGCCTCGAGCAGGGGTACCTTGATTTCTACATCCCTGAACAAATTACGTAGGTTGTCAAAGGCCTGCGTATTTTTCTTTTTGCCTTTTGGCTCCCTTAGTAGAGCCTCAGGGAATGGGACTGATTCTGGCACAAGTTTTGGTGCATCATCCTCTCGCGAATGCGGTATGCCTCCCGAATGAGAGGGCGAAGAAGAAGATGGGCCAGGATCAGGTCGAGGCGGATCGACGGTCTGCTTACCTCTCCTCGTAGTGATAGCATTGGACGATGCGGGTCCAGTGGGATCATACGGTGGAGGAGGGTTTGCAATGGGGATATAAGAGTGTGGTGCCTCAGCAGGATTAGCCTGAAATCCCGGTGGAATGCTCGGAGCTTGCAGAACTTGATTAACCTGTCCTTGAGAAAGTCGTACCTGTGGTTGAGAACCACGGGGCACAAAACTTCGCGGGTTTGGAACAGGTTGGGCGGGAAGAGTGCCCTGAGATCGAGTCGCCATGCGTAGTTGACTGATCTCGGCGTTCTGCTGCGCCAATTGGTGCTGAAGAGAGGTCATGTTCTCTTCATGGTGCTTTGACATTTCCGTCATCATTCGCATCAATTTGTCAAGAGGGCTTGATGCGTGTTCAGTTTGTGGTACGCAAGGGCCTGATGGCGGATTTGCCATAGGATTAAACTGGACCCTTGGGATGACGGGTGCGGACGGTCGCATTGGTCCACCCGCGGGGTTTTGGCGCTGCGGGTTGTTGGACCATGCGAAGTTCGGATGATTACGCCACCCTGGGTTATAAGTGGCAGAGAACAGGTTGTTCCCCAGGGCGCAAGCATCTTCTATGCCAGAAGACGCATCCGCATGTAGATATGCGTCTGAGCACACGGAGGCTTGGTCCTCCGTGTCGAAATACTGGCTCGCAGAAACCAGTTCCACATGACTTACCGAGTCGTTTGGCGCGACACTCGGTAAGGAAGGTCTAACGGGGTTTCTCGGGATAAGCCTGGTATTAGAAGAACTTGGATTGTGACGAAGTGGTGAAGAGGTGGTGTTTGCCATAGATCGGGCGGGGTTGGCCAGAAGCTCGTCCAGCTTCTTGTGCACGACGGAGACTTCATCCAGTTTTTGTGCAATAAGGCTTAGATCAGTGGATGAATGGGAGGGTCCCGTGTCAACTTCGTGGACATTTCGGGGCTGGCTGGTACGATTAAAGGCGACAATGGAAGCATTGTTCATCGAGTTTTCACTCATATTTTCAAACAGCTCGAATGCTCCATTCTCGTCTTTATTCATAAAGTTCCCTCCGCAGGAAGCGTCTGCAATCTGCTTCAAAGTCTCATTTAGCCCATAGTAGAAAATCTGGGCTATATGCCACTTAGGTAGACCGTGGTGCGGACACTTCCTGAGGAGGTCGTTATACCTCTCCCATGCCTTATGAAATTGTTCGCCGTTTTGTTGCGTAAATGAAGTGATAGCACGGCGAAGTGCATTGGTCCGCCCGATTGGGAAGAACTTCTTGAGAAACGCTGTTCGCATCTCTTCCCAAGAGTGGATGGTTCTCCCAAGGGTGCGTAACCATTGCGACGCTTTATCCCGTAATGAAAATGGGAACATCTTCATGAGGACTATAGATAACCCGACATTTCTTGGTTTAACGGTTTCAGCAAGTCGGGTTAGGTCTTCCAAGTGGAGAAATGGGTCTTCACTTGCAAGACCATGAAAGTGAAAATTGATTAGGCCAATTATGTTTGGTTTTAATTCAAAGTCGTCCCCGCCCATGGGGACCCGAATTTGTCCTATGGTCTCTGTAGCAGCGGGATTCTGATAAGAGCTAAGAGACCTAGGCTCCTCCCGTTCGGGAGGGTTCTGCATTTCCTCCAATGTTTCCCGAATGGCTTCGATTTTCTCATTATACATTTCCATTTGGGCTTGGAGGCGGGTTATGGGATCTAAGGCTCCACCACCTGGTGGGTTCTGAGGGCGGTTTCCTCCCTCGGGATTTGGGGGTGGGCGTGCAGCCATGTTTGTGGAGGAGGAGGACGATTCGACTTGTTTTCTAGATTTATCAGTCAATTCAAATATTTCAGGGTTTTGTGACCTCCTCCCAAACATGCACTACCGCAGGAAGAATTGGGGAGATGAGAAGGGAAAAGGGATGAGAGAAATGACGCCGCAAAGGTACACTTGATTACAAATCAATACAGTCAAGTTCCTAACCTCTACAGTGTGCCCTTAGACCTAAAGATCTAAGTTACCTACTATCACGAACTACGGAATCGAATGAAAGCACCGCGGAACCACCGGGCTAGATTGAAAGGCCGTTTGCCCCAGTCTTAGACACCCGATAGCACACGGGAACTCTCACCAGCACGTAGTCGCTACACACAGGTAGTTAGACCTCCAATCCTTAGTAAGGGTCAAGTTACTACCAGTTTTAATTAGAGGCTTAGGGTCAAGTGCTTTTGGAATGTGAAGGGCGTTGTTTACGGGTAATGCCCAAGTGATTGATTTTAAGAGTGTGTAAGAACAAGCATGCAACGGGGAAATCTCCCCGAATTGAAGTTTTTATTGGCGAATGGTTTTTAGAGTTCAGCCTTAAGTAGTATGAATTTTAGGGTTTTGCTGAATTACCAATTCAACCAATCTCCGGGTTTTTGCAAAAATACAGGTTTTCCTTCTAAAACCCAAGAAACCCTTCTTCAATTATCAGTTAGTTAATGCATGCTTAAAATGCAATGGGTTACCCTAAATGGAGATTTCTAAGTGTGGATGCACGAATCAGTTTTATATCAATGTGACAGGGAGCCAAAGCACTTCAATTCAAGTGCTCCCAATCACCAGAAATGATTTCCACACACAAGGCTTCAACCAAAAGATAAAGAAAATAAAATTGTTGGAGTTGAAGTATTCAGGATCGAATCACAGGCAAGTTTGAAAAGTCGTGGTGGGGTTGGAATCAACTCAATTCCAAGTCTCCCCACCAAAAATGTGATCCTGAATTAAAGATAAGTGAGGCAAAAGAGGGATACAAGCAATCTTTTTCTTTGCCTCAAAGAATACTTCCCACGGCGAAAAATCTAAGAATCAAGATTCTCGGATTTTCGCTATGCGAAGTAAGGCGGGAAATCCCAGGACAGTGGGAGTGAAGACAACCAATCAATCAAGTGAATTTTAATCCACTTGCCCTCAAGAAATCCCAAGAAGTTTTTCTAGTTTTTAGTTTTAAATTTTTTTTTTTATTGTGGTGGCAAGTTAACCCTAATTTGATGAGAAAAGAAAACCTACTTGTTCGGCAACGTGTGCGAAGCTCCAATGCGATGTCAGCGTCTTCACGCTCTCATTCCCGCCTTGGATCTGCTCATGTCCTCGACTTCGTCAGCCTTCTTCTCCTTCCACCAGGTTCACCTGCACACCAAAAACAACAATACCCGTGAAGAGAGAAGAGACAAATTTAAAGGAATTGGATAGAAACTTACTTGAAAGCGCACGTCCCCGGCAACGGCGCCAGAAAAGTTATGTTGGTCGGCCCAGATAGGTTGTTAATATGATATTTTTATCGTTGAAATTTGTATAGTGGTTAACCTAATTCAGACCTAACCATCTCTTTACAAAATTTTTTAACCTGACCTAATTGATTTTATCTTGTCACTTTTAGGCCCAGGGTCGAACACAGGGAAGTGGGGTTAAAGTCGAGTTTCTACGTTTTCCTTAAAACGCGTCTCTTCCATTCGTTTATTGTGTTTTTTGGTGTTTTTCTTATTTAGGTTTTTTATGGTAATCCTTGTTCTTGAGGCACACCCTCAAAATTGTGTCCTTGGCTTTTAGCCAAACAGAGTCCCAAAACACGCCTTGCTACTTGCAAGACGGGGTACCTGCAAATCAAAGATTATCTTTTCACTTTTATACCTTTTTTTTATCTTTTTACTAAGAAGGAAGATAACAGATAGAAAGTAAATATAGTAGCTATAGATATATATTTATATGTAGTATATATATAAAGGGGTGGGGGTGGAGGTGACGATGGAGTGTAGCACTATGTCGAGTCAGTCGACGTCTAGAGAGACGCAACCAACACGACTAGGTGCCGCGTGGAGTGTGGATGGAGGATGGATGATGTATGGGACCACGCTTTTTTTGTACGCGTGTATCAGGGAATATCAGCAACTGGTGCAGATATCCCCGCGATACAGCGTATAATAAATAACGTGAAAATATATGTACTTATGTATGTATATAAGTAAATATATCTATATATATATATAAATGTATAGTTATATATGTATAGATATATATATATATAGATATATATGTGTATATATATGTATATAAGTATATATATATATTACTATATATATGTATATATATATATGTATATAAGTATATATGTCTATATATATATAAGTATATGTATAAGTATATAGATGTATATATAAGTAGATATATATATATATTATATATAATGTATGTATTTATATATATATGTATGTATACATAACTATATAGATATACTATGTATATAAGTATATATATATAGATATATGTATGTATATATATATATATGTATATATGTTACTATAAGTGTGTGTGTCGGTGAATGTGTGTGTGCGTCGGTGAATGTGTGTGTGTGTGTTGCTGTGAGTTAAATAAAAGAGAGAGAGAGAGAATACGTGAGAGAGAGAGAGCGGGAGCGGGCGGGAGAGATCGAGCGGACGCGCGCGGGAGAGATCGGCAGAGAGAGAGGGAGATCGCGGACGCGCGAGTTAAGACGTCTGCAAGAGGTGGCGGACGTCTGACGCCACGTCGTCTGAAGGCGAAGGCGGACGTCTGACCGTCATGGTGCACCGCGCCTTCGCGCAGGGTTCCTGCAGGCATGCGCGAAGGCGACGGGCGGGCGAAGGCGTGGAGGAGCGAGCGTGGAGGAGGTCTGCAGGTGGTCGAGGAGGGTCGCGGAGGAGGGCAGGGGGCGGCGCGAGGCCGTAGCCGGCCGCTGCAGTGCGCGCGGCGGACGGCTACAGGTGCAACTGCGAGGCGGACAGAACGGAGACGGAGGCGGGGAACGCCCTGCAGACGCGCGCGGAGGCGGTGAGCGACTGCGGGGACGGTCGCGGAGGAGCGGGAGGACCTGCTACTGCTGGTGCTGGGCTGCTGCTGCTGCTGCTTCAAGCTTCGGAGCTTGAAGCGGCAGCAATGGCGTGGAGACGAAAACGAAGAGAAAAGAAAACACCACGCCCACCGGCTCGTGGAAGAGCTGGGCGGTGGTGCTCCCACTGTGGTGGTGTGCACCACAGTGGGTTCTCCTGCTCGCCGGGTGCCTCCTCGACGGAGGGCCAGCGTATGGGAGGGGAGAACGGTGGAGAGGAAGGTGGTGGCTGCGGGGTCTTTGCAGCAGCTGCTCTTGCAAGGATGAAGCTGCAGCTACTTATAGAGGAGGGGAGAGTGGCGTGCCGGCTGCAGCATGGAGAGGGTGTGCGAGTTGCAGCTATAGGGAGCGGCGTTGGCAGGGAGAAGTGACGGGAAGAAGTGCTGCGTGGCTGCTGCATGCAGCTGCGGGAAGAGTGCAGCCGCGGGTAGGGTGCAGCCGCGGGAAGGAGAGAAAAGAAGAAATCAAGAGGAAAAATAAAAAGAGGGTGATTTTGCAAGGAGGCACTTGAAGAAAAATGTAACTATGCAGGCGATTGTTTCACTCCTCTTCCTCTCTTGATTAAATGCATGCATGCAAGTGTTTTTACAAATGCGATTACAGGATCCTATTATGCAATGTTAATGCTAGAAAATAGCACAAGAAGGCGTTATTACAGGCGTGTTTTGAGGTGCAAACAGGGGGGACATTTTTTATGAAACCGGGGATGAATAGGTTGGTCTAAAGCAACCCATTGAGGATAAATCAATTTTCTCACCCGAGATCCCAGAGCCAGGGAGTAAGGAAAAATATGTCTCTATAGACCAAGGAATAGCATATGGTTTTGAGACGTATATAAATGAGGATCAAGAATTCTTTGATTGTGAGGGTGAAGAATCTGTAGGCGAGGTCTCACCTGAGCTCATGGTTTTAGTGAGACAAGCGGGCTTGAGGAATTTGATGAACTATTTGATAGCCCAATCATTGAAGAATGTGATCTTGTTGGGGCTAACTTGGAGGATCTGAATCCTGATTTACTAGAAGATTCAATCAATAGCCACATCCCTCAACCACACCCCGAAGGGATTGATTATGATTTTGATTTGGAAATAATTGTACCCAAGTCAATCCTAATTCAACCACAATTGTTGGACTTGGATATTTTATATGGGGTGTACAATGATCTTGAGGTCTCGAAAATTGAACACTTGAACTTGGAGGATAGGAATTTGTAAATTAAAATCTAGGAGGCTAATTTTCAGGGAAATATAATTTTGGCTTTAAGGGTTCCTGTTGACCTAAAATTATCTACCTTCTATTAGGACCCTTATGATAATTTTGACATTGAGGATGTGCAACCCAAGTACATAACAATTGACTATCTTTCTAAGATAAACTCTAAGTGGACATATGAATCTAGTAAATCAAATCTACCCATTGTCCAACATTTCAGACTTGGGTTGCACACCACCAAACAACAGGCTCGGCCTTGCAAACACAACAATCTCTGGTTCTGGGTGATTTTCATCCAGAACCTTAGAACTACACGACCCTGGTGCATGGGTCTACATCACAACTTGGTCCACATCTGTGGACATCTTCTGCTAGTAGGTTTTAGGATTAATCTTTTAATTCTGATCCTAACTCGCACTTGTGAAGTCTTAATTTCCTCCTTGTTTGTATATTATGCCTAGCTAAAGGCAATAAACTTAGCACATGTGTATACTCCTCTCTCTACGGAGCCGTCCAGATTGTCACAAAATTCAGGTGATATTCTATTTACTCTGCCATTTTCATGTCTTTATTTTTACAATGATGACATTGCATCATTTATGCATGGGGGTTGGATAGTTAATCCTGAAATTATTTTGTTAGCTTTGTGGAATTTCTTTTATTTTCTTAAAAAAATAATAAAATAAAATAAAAGACAAAAAAATAGAATTAGGAGAAGACAACTTAGGCATCAGGAGTTGTTAACTTTAGGAAACGATACTTTAGGACCTGAACACTTAGACTCTTCAGGTCTTTGGGCTTAATCAGCCTGGGTGTCCACTAAAATGTGGACTTGGTCTCGAGTCTTCGCCAAGTTAATTTTATTTTAATTTGGTAAATAAATTAGGGTGATAAGTATATGACTTATCAACCCACCCTCTGATTTAAGAGGACTTTAAGTCTAAGCATTTACACACTATTTGCACTGATTCACTCTTTGATGATTTTTACGGAAATTAGGCTGCTAATGAACTTTTTTGGGTAGTTTGGCTGGCAAGTTGTCGTGGGTAACAGCTCATTAGTCGATTGTCCAGAGCCCAGCTACAAGACCATACTCATTCTACTGCTTTAAGGTAAATTTTAGATCAGGAAAGCCACCTACTTAGAAAAAGAAAAAAATGATACTAAAAAATAAAAAGAAAAAAAAGAAAAATAGAAAAATAAACCACACTTCATCACACGAGTATGGTTGACAAGTTGTCGTGAGTAATAACCCATTGGTCAGTTGCTTAGAGCCCAGCTCACAAAAATGTACAAATAATTCCCAAAGCATTTAGGGAAGAAGTGAAGAAGTAGAATAAACTACGGAGATATACACTAGGTTTGTCCTTGTGTTGACCCCATAAAAAAATAAAAAAAAGTAAGGAGAAAGCTACCGAACGAAAAGATAAACATTTAGGCAAAAACTCTTAAGGTCACCTAGGGTCGTAGGAACCTGAAGTCCATTTTAATGGCTACTCAGTGAGTCTATCACATTCACAAAGATGCTTAAAACTTAAAGTTCTTTTCGAGTCTTGGGTGGGTTGGGTAGCAATAGAAAGCTGCCCCGAAACCCTAAACTCAAAAATCCAAAGAAAAGATGAAAAACAAAAAAAAGAAAAAAAATGCATCTTCCCTTTTCAAAATAAGGTGAGGACTTGGGCTATCTACATTTTGGCAGACACCAGGGCACTGCTGAGTTTTCGTGACTAGATCCTTTGTTGAAATTTTCTAATGTAATCAACAAGTCTTGCCTAAGTAATCAGATCCTAATTCGATTCTCATACATAGCATTTAGTTTGATTTTGCTAGGGACTAGCAAAAGATAGGCATGGAGGTATGATGAAGACACATTTAATTAGGATAAACTGCTTATTTATGCATGTTCCTAAGGTTAGATATGCATTTCATGTTATAAATATTTCATAGCATTCATTATTCTGCATTTAGGGTAGTTTGTATAAATTTTAGGTTAATTACATCCTTTTATGGCTAGGAGAGGAGATTTAATTTAGAGTCTTGGATTGACGATCCGACCGTACGGATCTGATCAGAACAATGATCGGAGTCCAACGCCTCCGAAATTGTCTTGATCGGAGTCCTATAGCACCTTATGCAACCCGAGGAAGATTAACAGCCAAGGGACTAGATGACACAATTTAGAGCTTCAAACGATAAATCCGACCACACTGATGGATTTGGGTTGATGATTGTAGCCCAATGGCATGAAAATCGACTTAATCCAACTTATGTAGAGGCCCCTACAAAGGAAAGAAGATAGATGACCCAAATCACGCCACGTGGTGCTATCTAGGCTGCCTATGGGCGAGCCCATGTGCAGCGCAGTGCACGGGGCGCAGAGGTAGTGAGTACCAGCAGGCGTGCGCGACACGAGCAGTCGGAGCACATGCACGAGCACCGCACATGGGGCATGTGAGCTGGAGCTCTAGCGACGCTTGCAGCGAATCTTCAGTGACGTTTATGGTTATCACTAAATGTCTTATGTACAAAATGGATCCTTTCCTCCACTATAAAAGGACCTCTACCCCTCCCATTCTTCTTCATCTCTTCCTTTCTTTCCTTTACCACCTCTAAGGCTTTGGAAAGAGTTTGTCCCAAGCCCGGGATGCACTTCTAGATTAGAAAACCAAAATATTTTCCCACTTCTCACCCCCATTCATGGAGCATCCCATAGCTATTTTCTCACCACCTTTCGAAAGAAGATCCTCACCAGGATGCCATCCTACCCTATCCTCCTTCCTCCACCATTGTTCTCCTTCCTCTAGCTTCCCACCACCTTCATCCATGCGACATCAGAGCGAGCCGTCCTCCAAGCGACCATCGAGGGGGACTCTTCTCAACCCATTCTATCTTTTTCTACTTTCTAGGTAGCTTCCACTTTCATATCTGTAGCAAACTATTTGAGATATATATGTGATTATCTCTCTCTCTCTCTCTCTGCAAGTAGATTAGATAGAAATTATTTTGACCTGATCTCTTGCCTTATAAAAATATAAAAAAATTATAAAAGATAAAAACAACAAAAAGAAATAAAATCGAAGCGTGGATTTCATAAAACCAAACGTTCACTTCCCTGTGTTCGACCTGGGACTTTCTTGGAGTTTTGTAAAATTTTATTTGTTAGCGAGTTTTGCAACTATGACAACGGGTTTCCCAAAACCCCAACTTTCCTGAACAACAATCATGCTCATCAGGTGTGCCTACTTTTTTTGATTCTTGCTAAATTCCTTTTTTTTGTTATTATGTAGGGTGTGTCCACTTTTCTTGATTGGATGTTTAATGTTTTATATGTTATTCAATGTGGAGAAGTGAATGCGAAGAGGAAAACAAGAGAGGGAGGGGAAGGGGAATGGAGGGGGAAGAGGAATCTAAGGAGGAAGGGGAAAAGGAAATGGAGGGGGAAGGGGATTGAATGTGAAGAAGAGAGAGGGGAAAGGGGAATGGAGGGGTGAAGGGGAAGGGAATGTGAAGAAGAGAGGGGAATGGAGAATGGAGGGGCGAAAGGGAAGGAAATGTTAAGAAGAGGGAGGGGAAAGGGAAATGGAGGGGTGAAGGGGAAAGGAATGTGAAGACGAGGGAGGGGAAGGGGAATTTAAAGAAGAGGGAAGGGAGATGGATTGTGAAGAGGGAGGGGAGATTGAAATAGAGTGGCGAAGGAGAAGGGAATGTGAAGAAGAGGGAGGGGAAATGGATTGTGAATTTATTTTTATTCCATGCTTGTTTATTTTCATTTATTTCAAAATTTGTTTCATACATGATTTTTGAAAAATCAAATATACAAGAGAAATGTTATTGAAATTTTTTTAAATATCTGATTATTTGTTTTATTTTTACGCAGGTTATATTCAAGAAGAAGGCTAATAGGGGTGGCAGAGATGATGTCACCTCCTAGTAGCTTGAGGCCCCTCGTCAGTAGCCTCAGCCTCAGGCTCACCGCCGGCAGCACCCGGCTCAGCCTCCCCGTGAGGAGCCCCAAGCACCTCGCCAATACTTTCTGAGGCATGGATATGTGGCTCATTATCTCCAGAGTTAGGGGAACGGGGGTAGGGGGAAGGGGAAGAGTCTGATACCTCCTTCGACGGATTTCCCGGCAGAGGATCCTAACTACGAGGATGAGTGCACTCGCCGATGAGGATGAGGAGGAGGATAGTACTTCATTTGATGAGGAGGACGTTGGGTTGGATGATCAGCCAGAGCAGTCGACTAACCCAAATCCTTCTCAGCCGGGATGTTCTGCACCACCCTTTCGTAGTACTAGTATGAAATTAAGGTTTGGTAAATGTTATGATTTATTTATTTCTTTCTCATTTTATTTTATGTTATAATTCTGTCTTTTAGGTGCACGTAGGGGAAGATGTCCTACGCAGAATAGGGACCTAGAGAGAATTCCACATGCGTTCCGCATTTCTGTCAGGATCATACCAGTGAGGGAAGTAGTGGAGTATCCTCCATTCGTTAGCAGATTGGGTACGTTGACGAAGGCGATCATCCCACTATCCTACTTCAATTGGAGGAAGGTGCCAAAGGAGCTGAAGGGGTAGCTCATTCGAGAGTTAAAGGTAATTGATAAAAATGAATAACTTATTTACACTGCTTTATATAACTTTAAATTATGTAACAATTTTTATTCTCATATTAATGTAGGCATCTTCGATTGGGGTGACTATTCGAACCTCCCCAACTATATCCTCAAGCACGCAGCCAAGATTCACAAAGATTGGAGATTAAGAATAAGGTAAAAGGTAAATTTTAACTGTATTTGTTTATTTCCTTTACCATAATTCTAATATTATTTCTAATATTACAAATATATTTTTTAGTATTATAAGAATAGGAATCATGATGAGGCATTACATAATGGGCCTCTTCTGATACAGCTGCACATTTGGAAGGAAGTGTGCGAGCATTGGCATGATCCAGTGATGTAGGTAAAAGTATTGCATATATTATCATTTAACTAATTTCTAAGTTAATAAATTTTTCCTTTATTTCAAGAGCAGACCAAGAAAAATAAGGAAGGATTAAGGCTCCACTGAAGACCCATGTCTTGGGTACGAGGAGCATAGGCGGGATGAAATCCCTATACATAAGTATTTTTAATTATTATTTTCTTTTAAACCTTACAATAGTTTTAATTTATTTCAATTAACTGTTTCAAAATATTGTAGTTCACCATGCATGAAGGTGCCCAGCTTAATCGAGTGGGAGTATATGAGGCCACTCATAGTAAGCTAAGTAGTAAGGGAAACAAAGAATGATGTCATGACACATACCAGTAGAGACATGTAAGTTAAAATACACAATACTTTTCTTTCATTTCGTAATTATAATTAAATGAAATTACTTAACATAATTCAATCTCTTTCAGGATAACATGGTCAACTCAATGCATCCTCTTAAAGATGCCATTTCTAGTACATTTCTGCAGCCACTGACAGTAGAGGAGGTGTTTTGGACTGTCATTCCACCTAAGCATGGCGGGTACGTCCGTAGTGCAGGGAGGAGTGGACCGTCTCCACCTGGTATGGGAGAAAGGGGGCATCGTCCTCTTCAGCTGAGGTACAGGAGATGAGGAAGGAGATTGCGCTATTACGTCGCCCCCACGAGGAGTAGCGGATCATGAGCTGACCACGTAGGTCAGGGATAATGTGACGTAGTTCGGGGAGTCGTTAGAGCAATTGCAGTAGTCAACTCAGAGTATCAAGGAGCTCCTGAGGGTACTTCAGCAGGGAGGTATTGGTCACCTATCCTTTCATCAGTTTAGAGATCGTCGTGATGACGATGATTTAGGTAGTGGTGTTGTTGGAGGCATTGGTGTCGCAGCATGATTATTGTATTTTTTTTATACATTACCATTTATAATGAACTTTGTATACATTGTTACATATATGAAAATTTTATTTTCATTTCTAGTGTTTTAATTAGATGCAAATGTTTTAAGTTGTGTGATTGATTATATTTTTAGAGGATTTTTAGTTTTCTATAGGTCTTCCACATAATTAAAAACATTAATTAAAAAAAAATTACGACTATTATCGACCGTTTTCCAATAGACAAGATAGTATGTGACCAAAATTGCAAGGCATTATCGACTGTTTAAAAATGAACAAGAATATTAGTATTTTCGACTGTTTAATAACAACAGTCGAGAATATTAATATCCTTGACCGTTCTAAAATGGACGGCAATAGTAATATTCTCGTCTGTTATTAACAAACGGTCGTGAATACGATCTTAATCGATTGCCTAAATGTCGGTTGACGTAGATATTTATTTCGACGATTTATTTATAATGGTCGAGAAAAAGCTTTGTCGACTGTTGTAAACAGATGAGAGAAACAACCACACATCAAGTGGGGGTCTGCCTTTTCCTAATGGTATTGTTCTAGAACAATCAAGAAAATCCAATAGCGACAATACATTCCTCGACCCTATTTCTCGACCATTATTTTCACATTACCGATTGTTTTTAATGTTCGGCAATAGTCAATATTCTTGTAGTGAATTGTCTTAATGTGAACACATGATTTGATACTTAGATTTGAATCATTGATCCAGTGATTCAACTTAGGTTGATTTGCTTAAGGCACATAACTCCAACAGACTCCTACTTGCTATAAGAGCCAACATGATGCCAACCTAATACTCAAGAGTTTTAACATAAAGTGTTGATAGACCAAAGTGCCAAACCATAAGCTAAAACTCTGCATATGAAATAACTACTTTATCACACATGACATCTATTTCATGGTCGGGACTTTTCCCTTTGCAAATAGGCTTTTGTTCTAAGAAACCATTTCTCAACAAGTGCGATGTTCTTATTGTCATCACAACAATAGGAGTTTCAGCAAAGGAAACTACATCAAGTCCTTCCAAAAGACTTATGTATCTGCATCATCCGTGCTGTAGCTTCATAGGCTACATTTACTTTAGCATTTGTATAATTGCGTATATACTTCCAAAGCAAATATTGTAGCATTCAAGTAGGCCATATATGGACTATCCACATCAGACAGCAAATGTTGCATCTCAATTCATCGAGATCAGCTAAATCAATGCATCTAAACTCTTTAAGATCACCTTTTCATTATTGCATTCATTTTTCAAGGAATGTTAGGGACAACTTCACAATTTATCCGAAGTGTCTTGTGGACGAATAACATTTTATCCTCCCACTATCTCAAATATCTCTATTTAGAATTGTGCATGATTTGTGTGTATCGCATACACTCATCATGTTTTTTCTCTCTCAACGATTTGAGTTTGATGTCTTCTTCATAAGGAGACATCAGGAAACACATGTGATGACTTTCATTATATGAAAATCAGCCAAACATTTGATGTTCCAAAAATCTTCAAGTTTATATTGAAAATAATTTTTTGATTAAAACTTTCAAATTCCATTTTAGATAATGTTATCTCTTCATATGAGTGCAATACTACTTTGCATATGATATTATGGTCCCACTATTTCTCATGATTCTAGGAATCATTGAATACATCCATAATGCTTTATGAATTATTTGATTCTAGGTGCCTATTTGGAACATGATGGAGTTTTACTATCATGAAACTCTTTTCAAGTAGCATTGATTCCCTTCATATTTTATTTGGGATCTTGAATAGGTTCAACTAACCCTTCAAGATACTTTGCTTCATTATAACCATTGATCTTTGTGAAATCCAATATTTCAGAAGAAAAATACTTCTTGAGAATTTTCACTTAGGGATAGGAACATTTCCACATTCCTTCTGACTAATGAGACTTATAATTGCCTCTATTTCCAACTAGTATGGATATAGTGTGGACCTCAGGATTGATCTACAAGACTCGATCAGGAGAAGTTTTGTAACTCTCCTATTATGCATTATTCTTTAATTGAATCCCAATAGGAAATTCATCATAACATAATCTAGCATTATATATGTCAATATAACCTTTTGGAATTCACATCACATGGTTGACAACTACTATCATGTGTGAAGTCCTTAAATATTGCAATCTATCTTTGGATCCAACTCATTTGGAAACAACATTAGTTCAGTAGATTCAATCTTGGTGGCTTTATCTTAGTTGAGTTCAAGTAACACTCTAAGAATGTTGTCCTTGAATTAGATTAAGCATTCATTCTTTGGGAATCTAGTATCTTGCAAATCAAGAATGCCTGATTAATTTGTGTCACAACATTGGTAACCTTTATTACACTTGTGATATCCAAGGATTGTCCTAGTGTTCAACCAATTTGGACTTGGACATAAGCAATAAATACCAAATCCAAATATCTAGATCCTTTCCCACATCATATGCGAATAAGGGATCTTAATCTGAATCCATAGAGGATATGCATTCTTTAATATGAATCCACATTAGATTCAGGAAATCCAACATTCATCATCAATTTGAACTTCTCTAAGTTTGATCTTGTCTTAAGAAGGCAAGACTAAGCTGAGGTATGCAACAGAAATGAGTCAGAAACTATTTCTTACTCATTGCGACACTCCCTTTTGATTTATCTAACTAAGATCTACTCTCTAAGTTAGATCAAATCACTTATGATGTGTTCATGGTTCATGGAATTCATTAATTCGATAACCAACATGTGGGAAGTCATAGAACTTTCCAAAAAGATCTTTGGCCTTTCTATATTTGAACATTATCATATTTGGAATGATCATTTAGTGAATGTTGCCATCCAGTAAAAATCTTTTCCACAACATACACACCACTATGTGTCACCCTTGAGATATAACTCTATCATATTTTCTTTTCGAAAAAGGATTGGACACTAATTGTCTTAGAGTTTTTAATTATCAGGTCATAAGAGTCTGCTCTCAATTGTCTTTCTAATCTTAGTTATAGACGTTCATGTCCAGACATGAGTCATCTCATCGAGGTGGAGTACCCTCTCTACCCATGTTTAGAATTCCTTTTAATGATCACATCATCAATGAAATCTAAGTATTTGAATATATTCTAAATCATTCAAGCATTTAATGACAAAACTTACATTAAGTCATTCATCACATGAATATGCCAATTCCAAACATTTGTAAAATAGAAACAATTTCTACTAATACGAGATTACAAAGACAATCTTTGTGATTCTGAATACAAATTAGATATAAGCTTTGTGTCTCTTAATGGCTCCCACTGCAACCACTTACATTGGGTTCCATTTACAAAGCTTTTTCATCCTCGGCTCTATCCTAATCACCTGAGTGATAAGAAACACTTGCAAATATGTCAAGTGCATCAAAATATTTATTCATCATATGAATAAATGGATGATGAAATATATAGTACCTTGATGAACCTTTCCTCTAACCTTCTGGTAAGGTCTCTAGATTTTCATGGATAGATTTGCATCTCATGAGAGATCTTAGGGTCCATGTGTGAATTGTCCTTTCAGCTTCCGAGGTTGAGGAATGCTTCCTTTTCCTAGATTCATTGCATACTCCATCAAGATGATTCATGATGCTTGGTAGATATTCTACCAACTTATAGATTGTCCCTTTAAAGTTCTCTCTATCGAGGGCCCAAGCATAGAGGTTGGGAGAGATGCCGCGAACATATCGAGCTTCTCATCTTCAAATACAGATTTCTCCATACACTTTGTTGGTGCAAGTACACCTCAATCTTTGATTTTGATGATAACAAAACATTTGATATTTAACAATTACAATTTAAGTTGTGAGATTTCAAGTTATTGTAATTAGTTAAGGCAATTAGAAGGAGCTCAAGCTTAAGTCCATGGTGGAGATGGAGGAGCTTGGTGATGAAAAGAAGCATTGGAGGAGAAAACATGGAGCTAAGTGCTAAAGCTTGAAGACTTGAAGAATAGGATTAGATTTTCTTATTTTGTTATATTTATTTGTTGCTCCTTTTATTTCCTTATATTCATGTGAAAGAGCCCAAAATATACCTCAGTCCTAGGCACACTCACCTAACCTTAGGCAAGACATAGAATTATATTAGACAGCCAAAAATAGTAAACAAACTTCAAACATCCAACTCTCTCATCAAACATTTAATAACTACTCTTAAGACGTCTAATCCTTTCTTAGATGTCTAATGACCAAAGCCTGGAATCTAAATCTAAGGCTTTTGCTGATCAGATGTCCATTCCCTATATTAGAAGTCCATAGCAATTCTAAGATGTATGATATCCTTTCCAGACGTCCAATAATTAACTGTTGTAATTTAATTTGACCCAAATCTTTGTGTTAAACCAAATCTTAATTTCTTAATTCATGAAAAATTTGATTTTTGGTAACACACCTTACATAAGATGTCTAACAGACATCTAACCATTAGGGCAAAGTACCCTGTAAATGATCCAACACATTAGAATGAATTTCAAGTACTTTTCTCCCAATATTATACATCTAATCATGTCATCTGATGGTTTATATGATTGTTTTAGTCATTTGACCTTTTGACATAAGAACCCTACACAACATCCAATCAAATTCTAGGGAGACCACCTTCCAAAATTAGATGACCAACATGCTCATCAAATGTCCAATATACCCTAATCAAACATCTGATACTATGCTGCTTGACAATGATTACTTACACACACATTGGATTTGGACCAAATCTCATTAGATTTGTTTCCAACGACTACACGATCTCTCTTAAGCCTTCTTAAAACTTTCGAACTCATTTATGTAATTCCTAATAGATGGGAATTCGCCACATGAATACCCATCCACAAACAAAAAGGAAAAACAAATACCTATAGAGCTACAAAGTAAATATTAGGCTATGCTTCTATAGGCAAGGACTTAATTTGGAAGATAGTAGGCATGAATGTAGTAGAGTTTTGGTGCTCACAGATTTGGAGTGTGGATCTTGGAGAGTAACAACTTCTCTTGATGATGATTTCTTCTCTAAGACACTTAATATGGTGGAAAGAAGTTTCTCAAGGTGTATTTCACAAAGGAAGGTTCCTCATCTATTTATAGAGGCCCTAAGAAGGGTTTAGAAGGCCTTAGAAGGCTTTCATAACCGTTGGAAACAAATCACAAAGGATCAATCCAAAATCCCAATGAAATTAGGGTCATTTATGATTCTGACAAGGTTATCAGACATTTGGGTTTAAGGTCAGATGTCTAGGTCTTCATACGATCTAAAGGTTGGTCGTCTGATCTAGAAGGGTTGATCATTTGGATGGTGTTGGATCAAGATAGATGTCTAAGATGTCATTTATAAGATGTTTGGGAAGATTATCAGATTTCTTCCTATTTTCATCAGATCGAAACTGGGTTCTAGGTAATTTTAGGTTAGACGACAGGTCGATTGTCTGGCAAAGTGTCTGGACATCTGGAAAGAGGATTCTCTGTAGGAATGGATTTCCCGAGAGGCTAACAGCTATAATCATTTGACAAAAGTGATTTGGGTCAGATCTAACCTAACATCTATTTATCAAACGTCTGGACAACTCTACGGATGTCTGGAACATAATATAAATATATTCATAAGATAACCCTTGATGATTATGCTCTGACAATCCAATGATCCTATTGTTGGACATCTATCAAGGTTATCAGATGTCTTCTAAGATGTCTGGACTATGGGCTAATCATCTAAAAGTAATGAACAAAGAGTACTAAGTCCACCCTAAGTGTTTAGACATCTGTACAAACTATCAAACATCTTAAAGTCCAAGATCAAATGTCTGAAGTCTAGAGTGGATGTCTGATCAGGCTGTCTAGTTTCTATATTGATTTTCTGATTTGTTTCTAGGGTTTGCCTAAGTGTCCTAGTGATGGAATAGTGTTCCTAGGACTAATGTTTGTTACCTTGGGCTCTTTAACAATGAATCTAAGAAAAGTAAATAGCAAAACAAATAAAGAGTACAATTAGAAAGATAAACATGACATCTATCCTATTCTTCTTGTCTTCAAGCTCTCGCTCCAAGTGAAGCTTCCATCTTCTCTTCTCCTCCATCAAGCTCCTCTAATTTTCCATAGATGCGAGCTTGAGCTCCTTTACACTTGAATTTATTTGTATTATTCCTGAAACTATAGCTCGAATGTAAATATTAAATAACAAGTGTTTTGTTACCATCAAAATCAATGATCGAGGTGCTCTTGCACCAATAATTTATGATAGCTTAGAGCCTTTCCCTTGTTGACACATCCAAGAGATAATACATTCCACCATTATACTCATTGTGAGAAGATCAAAAAAGTAAAAAAATAGTCCTTGCTCTCCAAGCCTTATTTTGCACATCTGAGAGCATTGATCCGCTGCGCCACCATGCTCATCCACTTCGACAAATAGGGAAGTTTTTTACGCCTATAAAAGTTTAGTGTTAATTTGTATTTTGTGGCTTTGTAGTTTCTTTTGGTTTTTGCTTTTGTTTGGGTATTCGCGTTGTGAATTTTCATCTCATTGTGAGACAAAATACTCTTTGTAAAGAAAAGGGGTTTGAGGTACACTACTCTCGGTCCAAAGTAGTGTCGTTGTTTGTAGGGGTGAGTTAGGTGGCGATTTTTACCCTTAGGGCTTCCACCTAAAAATCAACTATCTCTTGTGGTGAATGCTTTTGTAGGATTGAATTTTCATTTTGCAATTGTTATCAATTTTATTTTTGCCGCACTATTCACCCCCTTTCTAGTGCTACTTACACACTTCATATTCCAAAAATAACTCCTACATCCAGAATAGGTGTTCTTCCAAAGAACTTTTCAAGCTCATTTTAGAATTCCATAGTGGAGAGAAAATAGTGTTTCGAGTGCCCAACACATCAGGCCTAAGTATAATGTCGTTTGCATATTGGCATTCGCCAATATTGTCTGCCAATCTAATTGGTAGATGTTTGATGATGCAATATTTCACAAATGGGTTACCATCATGTCAAACCTCATTATAGTTCTCCACAACCTAATTTCTTGGATTCTTGAATGGCCTGGAGAGTAGCACGTAGTCCAAGCTATCGACCTTGAGTCTTTTCACAACCATTGAGAACCATTACTTGTGAATGGGCATCTTCCACTTGTTCAAGTTGTAGCAAGTTTTGAAATCACCATTTTTTTGTGAAACACACGAATGTAGTTAGATTTTGAAAATCGATTTGTTTCCGGAATTTTAAAACAAGTGTCTCCCACTATGTCTAATTTAAATGTTGTTCCATCTACAAATCTCAAATTAAGAGATGGTGATCGTAATGTCTCAAGTGGGAACAGACTCTCATCTTCATTGATATAGAGCATCTGCTTTGGTAGTTTACACAATCCCAACAAGAGAAGTAGAAACATTTTCCACCTTGCAAATCCAACTTGTATGTTTGCATTTTGGCCCTTTGGTGTCGCCATACCATGCGCATCAAACTACTGCTAAGCTATGTTGCACATGAACTCCCGTGTGCACCTAACTTTAGGGTTTGGAACTACAGTCAGGCTAATTCGTATATGACTCATCCTTAGGAAACAAAGAGTTCACTCCATGTGCATGTTGTTCCATGTGCATGTTGTTGTCAATGTTGTCCCTTTGGGAATCTCTCCCACTGGCATAGTCTAGTGGTTACGCTCAACCTCACCTTGGAGGAGGCTAATGGTTCATCATGACCATGGTGATCCACTTGAAGCTTAAGGGATCCAATCTTACTGGTATGACTAGGTTTCTTTGAGGAGAGTCAATTTAATCTTATTAAATTACTAATCTCAACCTAGTCTAGACTGGAATTGCATTCTAAACTTTCTTATGTATCATGTTTGAGTTCATATCCCCATACATCAAATTACATAGATATGCATTCATACCACAAAATTACATCATATTAAAGAGATTACATAAAAAAATACTCAACTCGTTCACCAATACTTCTTTATGCATGCTATCATGATCACATCATAAATTCACAATTTTAAAACCATCAAAACATTGTGAAAAATGTCACTCAGATACCCATCACATCACATGTCAAGGGGATGTAAGTGTCCACTTCTTCTATGATTATTAATTAATCATATTATGGTGAGCATGGTAGGTTATTACTAGTAAACTCTAATTTGTGATCCAATTTAGAATGAATGGCATTCTATTATTTTTAAAAATCTTAATTTTAGAAAAATAATCCTATTATGAATTTGAAATTCATTTTCCAAAATAATTTCCAATTTGTTTGAGGTTTTAAAATCCCTATACATAGATCTATAAAGATCACATCCACATTATCAATCACAGGCACAAAAATCAAAACCAAAAACCAACAAATTTCACTGAAAAATAAATGGATATTCCCTAATGTCGGTATTAGGTTTTTCACTAAAGGTTGGGTTGAATTAGATTTAATGTTGGGTCAAAAACGCATTAAATATCAACTTTTCAATACTGCTTGGTAGACCAACAACAATTGTTGGTCAACTAATTACAATAGTTGTGACTTTAGAAAAAATTTCTTTAGTAATCATAAATTTGGCCTACTTATTAGATGTTTGGTTTTTTAATAACCAGTCAATTGATGTTTACATTAGTCATCCAACATCGTGCCCTACTTTAAATTAGGAATAATTTCTTGTAATAGTTAGATGTCTAACTACTGCAGTATCAGTTAATGGGTAGGGTTACCCACTGATTGGTTACTTGTATGGCTCTGTGTGTTTGATTTTAGAAATCGAGCACACGAGGCTTCACAAGTCGAATGTCTAATTCGCCAATCAAATGTATAACACAAGTCAAGTCAATCATTTGATTACAACATTAGACATCTAGTTTGACAAGTGTGAATAAAAACCATAATCAATGATTTTTGTGAAATCTGGAATGACTTAGGCTCTGATACCATTGTTGAGAAACATGGTCTTGGACCTGATCGGCAATCGAGGGCTATGGGGACTTGAACAATTCGATCCTTGATTCCCGTCTCATCACGGTAGTGTGAAAACATAGGTGTTAAAAGTTTTGTCAAATCGCAACTCGGGTTGATGCCCATAAATCCAAATAATGAAAATTGATAAACATATGAAGAGATCTAGTATCTCTCCATTTCGGGATCCCTATGAGTAAGAAATTATACCTATAGTTGGTGTATCATAGTACTTCACGAGTTGTGCATCTTGGTATAAGTCCTACCTACAGGGACTCCCTCCTTCTGAGCAAGCAAATGAGACCCTTCATGTTGATAAGATTTGATTCCTCTATGTACGGCGTGAACCCTTTGTGCCTCACGAACTCTTTCATGAATCGGGAGGCGACCGTCGCCTCAAAAACCACCAAAACATGGCCTAGAGGATCAAATCCTCTTGGTCCAATATAAGCGAGCAACAAGGGGTGGCACTTAGTGTGCTACCAGGATGACCTCCTTCCCAAGAAGAAAGGGGATAGATGGAGCTCTCTTTGGCCAACCTGCTTCTTCTTATTAATGGCAATAGGAAGAAAAAGGAGAAGAAGGGCACAACCTCTTCTTTCTCTATTAATGGTGGGGTTGGACATAATTGAATGCAATTAGGGAACCACATGTAGGTTTAGCGAGATATATGTTGGGTTTCAAATGCTAAAGCTAATATGATGGGAGCCCTTAGATCTTTATTCAAGTGTTGGAAATTAATCCTATTTGATTTTTATAAGGTTGGCTTATAACAACTTATGAGATATTTTGATCAAGTATGAAAACACAATTAATTTCAATCCAACCCTTGATTTTGTACCTAATCAAATTAGGTGCAATTAATCACCAAATTGAATGTAATTTAACTCCTTAAACCGCATCAATCAATTAAATCAAATAGTAACCCACCAAAATGATTATTGGTTTCATTACGCTAATAATCAAGGGTTCATGTTTAGTAGAATTATGGTGCTACACCACCCTCAGGTATTCCAAATACTCATGAATCCTTCACGTTGGAAGACATATGTAATCTTTAGGATTAAAACCCATATTCACTATCCATCCAATCATGAGTTACATATTTTTCACATTATCTTTGTATCATTGTGATCATGAAATCACGTAAAGGATTAAGTCATCGTAGTTGAGAAGCACGTCATTTACAATTTATAAATCGTATCTGAAACATATGAGTATAAAATCTAGTGTACAGGTTGTCTCACAGAGAGGCATTGGTGTCTAGATGTTTCCTGACCTAACTAAGTCAACTAAGATTTTTTTGGGATTTTTTGAAGCATTGTTCTAATTTTTTTAATTTTTAAATAAGTGATAGGGCAACTAACCTAACAGACTCCTAACTCAAGACTTGACTAGACTTTAGACCTACAGTCATAAAAAAATCCACCAATTTTATAGGAGATTCCCAATTTTATGATATAATGAATGCAAGTGATTTTGCGAAAATTGGATAAGTATATAATTCAGGAAAAATAATTTTGTTTTATTGTCTATCCCCCTCGCACTACATGAATTTTATAAAATAAAGTATAACGAATTTGGATATGAACTTTGGTATGCAAAAACTATACTTAAACCCCATAGTTTGGAAAATTTTGGTGATTTTATGACAATTGTACCGTAAGAAACAAAATTTCCAAAACAAACAGAAACTCTGAAAATACTACAGACTCCTAAACTAATGACCTAAGGACACTTTTTTTTGGATTTTTTGGAATAATAAAGAAAGCAAATAGAAATATAAAAGAGATACTAGAAAGCTCATGAAATATTATTGCTACTCAAAACAAATGTCCACAACTAATCAAGCACTACAAAAGCAAATAACAATAAGAAGAGAAGTAGAGACTCAAGCCATAATACGAAGTAGAACAAGAGCATCTCAGAGAGCTCGCAATGGTGGTGGAGTGATTCAACTCAATCCCCAAGATGTGAAGAGGTAGTGGGAGTAGTCGAAGACTAGAGGATATGGAGAAGAATGCAAAGAAGTAAATGAGAAGAACTCAAGCGGTAGAAGGGATGCTTAACGGAAAACCTAACAGAAAAATAGGGAACCTAAGGAGACTAAGGACCTAACTAGAAGGTAGAGGAGGTGGAGAAGGTGGTGGAGGAAGGTAGGTGTGTGAGAGAGAGGAGGAAGAAGGTGGAAGGATGTTTTCTACCTATAGAAGAAAAAGGCTAGGAGGAAGAAGTGTAAATCCCTACGGGAGGGGGTGAGAATTACGTGATAAAAGAAAAGTGCAGAAATTTAAATCCAATCTCACAAAAAGACAATCACAATTGCATAAGAGATTTTTAGATGGAAACCCAAACCGGGTGAAAACCAACACCTAACCCTCTTGAGTTAGGATTTCTCGATCGACAAAGTTGATCAAATCCACTAACCCAGTCACTTAAAAGAGGGTGACTGAACCTTAATACGACAACACTACTTTGAATGAGGGTAGTGTGCCTCTAACCCCTCCTCTTCACGAGAAGGATTTTGTCCCTCGATGGAGATGGGAATTCGCAACACGAATACCTAGCCAATAAATAAAGTAAAATACAAATCAAACCTATAGAGCCACAAAGTATATAAATGAAACTAGCTACTATAGGTAAAAGATCTTCCCTTAGGTGGAAGTGCGTTCGTTTGATGACGCAGGTGCGTGAATCACTCGGCGGCGCTTTGTCGCTCTCGTAACTGTGGAGGGAGAGTGGGTGTGCAACGATGATGAAGCTCTCTTGAAGTGGAACTAAAGCTTGGAGAGCTAGGGCTTCTTCTCAAGATCAAATGGACACTAAAGATGTGGAAATGTGTTTCTTGGTGTGTGTTTCCAAGGCAAGGCTACTCCTCTATTTATAGAGGGCCAAGGAAGGCTTTGGAAGGCCTTGGAAGTCTTCCATAGCCCTTGGGGTTCATCCAAGGCAATGCAAGCCACAATCAGAATCATTAATGATTCTGATAGGGTCATCAAATGGCTGGGAAAAAGATCAGACATCTGGAAGTCACTCTTAAGACACTTGGGAACTAAGTCAGATGTCTAATTCTAGACGGGTTCCCTTATTGACTTGAGTCAGACCTAAACAGGGTTCTAGTGTGAACTAATCATACGATGTACCAGACGTCTGGCACTAGGTCTAGATGTCTGGAACCCTAATTAAGTGTAGGAATGGATTCCCAAGAGTTTAAATGGCTATAATCCTCAAGACAAGTGATTTCAGCTCAATCAAGGTTCAAAGGTCACATATCAGACGTCTGGGGTCCTATACGGACGTCTGATATAAGCCTAAAGCTCATTTCCCTTAATGGTTACTTCGTTAGCCAATGTTCCACTAGTTGGACGTTTGGCACAACCATCAGACTCCTTCTGAGACATTTAAACTAAGGTCTAGATGTCAGATTTCAACAGACATAACCTGCTAAGTCCAGCCTAAGTTATTGGACGTTTGAGTCAATAGTCAGACGTCTGATTTCTAGATTGAAAGTCTGATCAGGCTGTTTGAAACCTATCTTGGTTTTCTAAGTTCTCTAAGAAAACCTAAGTATCCTAAGGTCTGACAGGTGTTCCTAGGACTACTTTGAGGATACTTTGAGGCTCTTTAACATGCTACTAAGAAAGAAAATAAAGAGCAACAAAATAACAAATAACAAAATGCAAAGAACAAGAAAGGAAATCTATCATATTCTTTATCTTCTTCTTTAAGCTTTCACTCCTCTCAAAGCTCCTACTCCTCCGTCAAGCTCCTCCAATCCACCATGGACACAAGCTCGAACTCCGTTTCTACACTTGTCTCCATTTGCAATTTAACCTGAAAGCTATGACTCAAAAGCAAATGTTAAATAACAAGTGTTTTATTATCATCAAAATAAACGATTGTGGTGCTCTAGCACCAATAATCTCCCCTTTTTTGATGATGATAAAACCATAAATAAGAATACATAAAATTCTCCCCCCTTTTGACATTATCAAAAAGGTGTTATAATTTTTAATTATCCTAAACTCCCCCTTAAAACATGCTCTTCTAATTTCATCTTTTCATGAAAATAAGATAGCTATGTTATTATCTCCCCTTTTCTAAAGGCAATATAGCTAGGTTATTTTTAAAACCTCCCCCTATCTAGATAGACAAATAGCTTCATAAATTTTTGACTCCTCCTATCTAGACGCTACAAATTAAAAGATAGGGTAAAGAATTTACCTCATCTACCATGGTCAATAGAATGGCCCAAATGGTGGTGGATGCCAAACCAGATGGGGTTCCCATCCGTAGCTTGGAGGTCTAGGCATCGACGCTGGTCTCCAATTGGACGATTATTGTAAGATGACTCGGACATTCATTTGTCGTCTCATCGATCTTCTCTTCTCCTTCCTCGGTCTACTTCTTGGTCCTCCCAATTCGAGTTGATCGTTCTTGAGCTTATAGGTCCAATCTTTTATGTTGTAACTTCCTTGAAAACCT
Source organism: Thalassia testudinum (assembly GCA_037157565.1). Taxonomy (NCBI): domain Eukaryota; kingdom Viridiplantae; phylum Streptophyta; class Magnoliopsida; order Alismatales; family Hydrocharitaceae; genus Thalassia; species Thalassia testudinum. Next base: position 17,425,758 of record JAZHRO010000036.1, on the reverse strand, counting down.
ATAAAACAAGATTCCAAATCTTTCTTTGGTATCCAAGTTAGTTTGAATCCTTATTTGTTAGCTGGTGTCCTTGAAGGAGATTCTTTCTCAACATTAGGCCTAAGGCTAACTTTATCATTAGAAAAGTTATCCAATTTGTTCATCAATTTATTTGATTCTTCTCTAAGACATGCAAGTTTTTTTTCTACAACATACATCTTAGTCTTTAAATCAAAATTTTTCATTTTCAAACTAGTATTTACCTCAATCAATTTACTATTCTCATTGATTAGGTTATTATTCTCTAACAACAAGTTATTCATTTAAGAAATGTTAGAGCTAGGGCTTATTTCTAGATCCTTAAGTTTATTTTCTAGCCTTTCATTTTTAGATTTAAGAAAATTAAGATTATTTTTCATGTTTTTATTTTCGACCTTAATGATTTACTAATTTCATATAACTCATCAAAAGCATCTTGAAGTTTAGAATTTACCTCATCGTCGCTATTGTCGCTGTCGTTTTTTGCGATTGCCATGAAACCCATGCAAGTGGTTTCATTATCGGATTCTTCTCCTTTCTCCGGGCAAGCTTCTTCATGAGTGCCTTCTAACTTCATATCTCGTGGGTGGTGTTGCACTCTTGGATTTGCTCGAATTCTTCCAAGCTCAATGCACAATACAAGGCATTCATAGCCTTTATTGTTTAGATTTTTTTGTCATGAGATTAATTTGTCTTTTTGCTTGCATAAAGGAAGAAGGGAGGAGGGGGAGAGAGAGAGAGAGGGAGTGTGTGTGTGTGTAGGGTTAGAAATCCAAGTTGAATACAATGATTTAACTATGAGTACAAAGATCAAGGCCATTGTGAAAACACACTTAAGTAGAAAATCATCATTATATTCAAGTAAAACAAATAGAATGATGGAAGGAGAAAGATTTCTCTACTAATTTTGAAAATAGTTATGCATACAAGAACATGAAATAAAAGAAGAGAGGATAGAATTTTATCTAAAAGATACTTGTTGAGGCAACCGTGGCGGTGGAGGAAGCTCCGTCGATGGCTCAGTGGCTCCAGGGACTATTCTTGCACCTTAGGATGGGAGGGAATCATCTAGAATGGAGTGTCTTGCAAAGGAGAACCATGAGGACCTTTTATAGGTGATATTACATACTCAGTCGATGCCTGGTGTGCCAGGCACGCATAAGACATCCGCCTAGGCCACCTCCCATGAGTACGCCCGGCACCTCCTCTTACACATGCTCGTTGGCACATGACCAGGTGACACGGCCGCATCAGAATCATTCATGACACATCCAATGGCTATAAGTGCCTCAATCACACCCTTATGCCTGCAAATGAATTTAGACCACATGGCTACTCGTGAGGCGTTGATCGTGAAGCGCAACGGTGATCGTCAAAGGAATGGACGCACGTGATCGTGCGGATCGCGCTTACGCAATTGATGATGACGCGATGCTTAGTGGCCACTCAATGAAGATCGTACTATCGAATTAAGTCGTGTGGTGTGAATGGAGGACTCGTGGATTGTAATTCAATCTTGCGTCGCTCACACTCGATAGTGGATGCCTGACCACTACGCTATGCGAGGCTTGCAATTATTTTGGTTGTTGATGGTTGATCATGTAACGAGAGTAGGTGATGGCGCAACTTTTTGAGAGCTGTTCAATAGCAATCGTATGGTAGAGATAATGTGTGCCTGCATGATGAGGAGCTCAAGTGGGCGCTCCTCAGGCATCAACGATAGCTGTGGGGGTGCCACATGGTGAGATCATCAGATCAATGACCAAAACTTGTTTGGCTCATTGTGGTAGTTAGGGAGGCTCAATTAGGGTGATTTTAGAGCTGTTGGACTTTGATTTCATCCTAATTTCATTCATGCAGCTTGATAACTCATCTGGAACTTGTTACGGCATGTACTTTCACAACCTGGCCACTAGAAATCAGTTTCAACCATTATTTGTATAGAAATTACATCAGATGCATGTATTGTCCTAAGTCAGTTGAAATGCAATATTAAGTGTTGTTGACCTCGGAATTGACTTTAAGTAATCAAGTTAACATTGTTAAGTGTAGAATCATCATACCCCGTGCCCATCTCTTGTTAGTCCCTAGCAAGATGAATCGAAAAAGAAACAGAGCCAAGGAGTGACTACCAGGGCATTAGTTGTTCATCAACAAGAGGAAATTTATATCTAGAATCTTAACTACTAAGACTCAACAGTACCCAGGTGTCAACCAAGGTGCGGACTACCCAAGTCCTTGCCTTATTCACATATACATTTATTTTTCTTTTTTTTTTTCTATTCAGGGTTTTGGAACAGCTTTCTATGACTACCTAACCCACCTAAGATTTGAAAAATATCTAAAAGTGCTAAGCATCTTATTGTGTGTGTGATTGACTCACTATACGAGCAACTGTAATGGACCTTAGGTATCCACAAACTCTAAGTGACCTTAAAATGAAGTTATTGCTACCTAAGGATTTATCTTTCTGACTGGTAGCTTTCTTCTTGCTAAATTTTTGATGGGGTCAACACAAGGCAAACCTAGTGTATATCTCCCTGGATCTTTATTTCTACTTCCTTGTTTCTCCTTATTTCAATATCTTATTTGTGCCTTTTGTGGGTTGGGCTCTAGACAACCGGCAATAGGGGGTTACCCATGTCAACTTGCTAGCCATACCCATGCGGTGAAGTGTGGTTTGTTTTTTCTTCTCTCTCTTTTTTTGGGGGTATTTTCTATCTTTTCAAGCAGGTGGCTTCCTTAGTCTGAGACATATCTAGTGGCAGCGACCAAAGAGAATTTGATTTGATGGCAGGTTCTGGGCACTCGACAATGGGGAGGCTCTCCCTTTGCAACATGCCAGCCATGCCCCTCCTAGTCTGCTTATTGGCTCCCTAATTTTCACTATGATCACCTAATCAATGAGTCAATCCTTAAAGTGTGCAGATGTTTAGACTTCTAGAATGTTTCAAAGCAAAGGGTGGGTTGATAAGTCGAGTACTTACCACCCCAATTTATTTAATCTATTGAGATTTATTTCAAACTTGAAAGGACTAGAGAAATGGGTCTACATCTTAGTGGACATTTGGATAAATTAAGTCTCCAAATGTGAAGAGTCTAAGTGAGAAGACCCTGAATGTATTATTTCCTCGGGTAGGTAATCTCTAGTGCCCACGTTTCCAATTCTTTCTTAGCTCTTCTTATTTTTATTACAACCCTCTTTTTTAAAAAAAGAAATAATGTGAAAATTCAAGCTGACAACCCACTCTCAAGACATATGAATTATCACCCCCCATGCCTATTCAACACAATGTCCTCATTGTAAAAGAAATGCATGCAAAGGTGAAAGAGTAGAAATCACCCAAGTGTCATCTCGTAATAGGTTAGCTTGAGTCCACTAGGTTGCCCCCCAGGAAGCATTGAGTTTATTACCTTCAGCTAGGCAAAGTTCCAAATTAACCCTTGACAAGGGTTACCACTTCCTTTGGGGCTACCTGGGTAAGGAAGGGTTTCAATTTTTGTCCATTTACTGTGAATGCTTGCTTGGCTTTAAGGTTTGTAATTTCAATTGCCTCGTTAGAAAATGGTTTTACCATACAGCAGAGTCTCGACCACTTGGATTGTAATTTTTCTGAGAACAACTTGAACCTTGCATCGAAGAGACGAATTTGTTGATTGGGCTCAAAGGTTTTCCTAGGGATGTGCTGGTCGTGGACAACTTTCATCTTCTCCTTGTAAAGTTTATTATTCTCGTAAGCGTTCCGACGAAGTTATTCAAGTTTGGAGAGTTGGAGCTTCCTTTGGGTTTTAGCTATATGAGGGTCCATGTTACATTGTTTGATAGCCCAATATGCCTGATGTTTAAGCTTGATTGGAAGGTGACAAGCTTTGCCAAGGACTAATCGATATGGTACAAGCCAATTGGGGTCCTGTAAGCAGTTTAGTATGGCCAAAGGGCAACATCAAGTCGAGTGGACCAATCTTTCCAGTCAGATCTCACAGTCTTCTACAAGATGTTCGTAATCTTCCTATCTGAGACCTTGGTTTTCCCATGCATTTATGAACGGTACGGGGTAATGATGCAGTGAATTATCTCTTATTTTCTAAGCAAGTCATGAAATTGGGCACTAATGAAATAGCTCCCACCATCACTGATTGTGGCCTTAGGCATCCCAAATTGGGAGAAAATGTTGTTCTTAACAAATTCCATGACGACCTTATTATCACAATTTCAAGTAGGTACAACTTCGATCTATCCATTTAGATACATAGTCCACAGAGACTAAAATATGCTCAAAACTGTTGCATGGTGGGAAGAAACCCATGAAATCAATCCCCTAAACATCAAATATTTCAACAATTAAAATGGGTTGAAGGGGCATCATATCCTTCTTAGCCATGGTCCCAAGTGTTTGGCATCTAGGACATGTCTTGAAAAAGTCATGTGCGTCCTTAAATAATGATGGCCAATAAAAGCTTGATTGCAAGACTTTTGCAGTCGTCAGTTTTTCTGAGAAGTGGCCACCACGAGCTTGATCATGACAAAAGGACAACACACTTCAGACCTCATCTTCAGGAATGCACCTCCTAATTATTTGATCTTCACATAGTCTAAATAGTATGGGATCATCCCAGAAATAATGCTTGGCTTTTGCCAAAAAATTATCTCGTTATTATCTAGACCAGTTGTGTGGAATCTGCCCTACTATTAACTAATTGAGGAAATTGACTTACTAAGGTAGATTCTTGTCATGTGCAACCAAAATGTGCTCATCAGGTGATACAGAAATATGCGATTTTATAAAATGCACAAATTAAGTGTTGTTGCAATGCATAAACTCGATCAACTTTTACATTTGTAATCCTAGATAGTAAGAGAATCTAGGGTTGTCCATGGAGGCAAGTTATGTTATAGAATTGAAGAAACCTCTCTCACTCTCTAAAATCTTCCTTTTTAGGGTTTTTATGCTTTATGATTTTTAGGGTTTTGAAATCAAGGCAATGAAGATATTGAAAATACTTAATTGGAATGCGAAAACATAAAGACGAAAGCCTAAACTTCCTAGGCTCACCCTAGGCATGTGTAGCCTAGGGTAATTAGGAAGGAAATGTGTGCACTAAAGAAAATAAAGAAGCAAAAAGTTATAGAACTTGAATTGAAAGTCACTTAGTGTGTGTGCGCATGTGTGTGTGTGTATAAAGAAGACTTTGCACAAATAAGCACTTAGGAAGCTCACTTATGTGGAAGGGTTCCACACAAGTACTTCTCAAATATAGCGGAAAGCTTGACTACCATAAAAAAAATAGAGATACAAAGTGATGAGAGGATGGTAGTAGTAGGCTCCAAAGAGTGCTCGATGTGATTTTTGCTCCAAATGAGGCTACTCCCTGTTGGAAACGTGAAATCGTGATTTGATTTGAAATGCACTATAGTATAGTCGCGAAGCCCGTTTTCAACAACATTTTAATCAGGCTAGGTGAGTCCCAATCGATCTTAGAGAGGCATGATTTTTGCAAGTTTGATTCTGATTTGTCTTTTCTCTACTCATTTAAAATCGCAATCCAATGTTTAAAGTATGAATATACGAATTGTCGGCTGCATTGTTTACGCTCAAAACGTGTGCATGAATTAGGTAGAGAATAAACGTGAAAGTTTTTTAAAGTATGCATCTAGGTGCGCACAATTTCAATTATTCGATGGTGACTAATAGAAAATTTGTTTATTGTTAAATTCTCAATATCCTCTAGAACAAACATTTTATTTGCATGAAAGAAAGACTAAGATCCAAATAGAGATAACATGCAGTCTTTATTTCATTGAATCAAGTCATTACAAGTAGCTCTAGTGGAATGCTTGTACAAAGAAAATAAAAATAACTAGATTTAAGCTAACAGAAAGAAGATGCACGCATGGATCTCAGGGAAAATATGCGTGCACTCTAGGAGGTAGATAATGTTATGCTACTAGCAGAAAATAATGCGAGAAATTAAACTATGAAGAATGATTATCACTATGGGAAAATGGGGCACCAAAGGTGGTCTCTAGTGGCCGTGTGTGGCTTGAGGTGGTAGGAGTGAAGGAGGGACGGCCAAGGTGGTGGAGATGTAATAATACAAAAATGGTTATAATGATAATGGATTGTGATAATGTATGCGTTGTAGTATGTTGTGATTTGAAACATCATGAGTGTCATTGTGGTGAGTTGTATGGAGTACCAGTCATTACAACCATTATTATTACTTATCTAATTTTTACTGGTTTTATTCCAGGTCGTTCACTGGGAGGCAATTTATTGAATTACATCGCTTTTTGATCTCAAAATTATTCTCTAATTCCAAAAAGAAACTTTACGTCTTATTAAAGAATGAATGAATGTGGACATGGTTTATCTACTTAATAAGAATCAATTGTAATGCTTGCAAAAACTAACTAACTATAAACAAGCACCAAACAATTTATTACTATACTTTAAACTGTCTTTATATTATTAATACTTACATGAAAGTACACAATAGACTAAGATTACATAGTATATTAACTTAACTTACTAGTCTGATATCTACAGTAACACATACAACAATTTTATTAACTTAACTTACTAGTCTGATATCTACAGTAACACATACAATAGTTTTAGTGACAAACGCAAGCGTCGCTAGATCTCAGAAAACACTATATACAAACCTAAAGAGGAAAACTGAGGTTTGTAGCGACTTTTATGGTGAAATTTTATTCTGTTAGTAAATATATGAGTTCATTTATACAAATAATTGACTATACTACGTATACATATATATATATTTATATCTTATTCTTGTATTTGTATTTATGTATGTACATCTTCTGTCTCTCTCTCTTACTTAACACAAATCTTCTTCAGATGTTCTTCCATTGTTATTCTGCTTTTCTGCCTTATCAAGTTTCAGATACAGCGGCGTAAAGACACTTAACACTGTCATTAACTTTCTTTAATCAATTAAAAATGTGTCTAATTTGCGGGTGCGCTTTTCGAGGGATACATAGCACCCAAAGGGTGGGACCAAACCTCTACTAAACATGCCCTAGTTCTCATTAGGCAGCTTAAATACGTTTTTCTTAACTCGGCGCAGGGCCTCAGAGCCCCACAAACAAGCCTCTCCAGGGTCCCCAGCCCCACAATATCATGTACAAAAATGCTCATAATCGGATCGGGTATGCATGTAATGTTCGTTTGTTTCCATGACGACTGCCTGCCATATGCAGGAAAGCAATATAAACCGCTGCGTGCGGTTTGCAGCGCACGATGTGGCACTATTCTAGTGCCACATCTGCACTGGAAATCGTGCATAGCTGCTGTCTGGAGGCAATTTTGGCCCTTAATTCGAGGGCCATAACTTATTAAAAAAAAATAAATAAATTATGGAATATAAAGTATTTACATAATACTATATAATTGTTCAATTAATTTTGAAATTTAATTAGGTTTACCATACAAATAAATTAATTAAAGTGGGCTATTTTTACAGGCTGATTTAGGTGCTTTCTTGGTTAATTACTTATAAATTAGTTAGTAAATGGTCTAATTGACCTTATACAGAATTAGATTACATACTTAAGTATTTTATCCATATTTTTATTATATTTTTTTCAAATTAATTTCTATTTTATTTATATTTAAATAGCAGTTTTTGGCTGTTTAACTTATAAACTAAGTTAAAGTAGTATAAAAAAGGTATAAATATACTTTAACTAGCTTGAATTACTTAAGATATATTAACCTAAGTCTACATATTCAATTAACTTAATTATAACCCTAAATTACTAATTTATCCAATTTATATGTATATATACTGTTCAAGAAGTGATTAATTATGTACACATACATTTCAGTATAGATGTATATATACTTACATAGTTATTATGTACATTATAGTTATAGTTAGTTGTATATGTATATATACAGTATCAGATTTTAGTATACTTATAGTTAGATTTCAGTAGGAGGTGATAAAGGAAGGATTAATTATGTTCAATTTTCTTTTCTAACAGCAGCCGAAGCTACTGTCCAAGAGATGAGATGGGGAATGGTGTTTAATTTTCTCTTTTCTACAGCAGCTTAAGCCACTGTCAAATGGGCTAACTGCTACTGCAGTTAGTCCATCTGAGAAGGAAGGTGAATCCAAATGGTGAGAAGGGAAGGGTTTGGAAAGAAGGAAATATGTAGCTGCAAGATGCAGTAATTTACTGTGTTACTGGGATTAAAGTCAATCAAAATCAACTGAAAAGCAAATAAGTAAATCCCAAATCTGACAAGGGTTCAATTTCTCACGAAAATCAATAAATGTCTCAATTCAGATGCCAAAAACCCTCATCAAAAACTTCATTTCAGATTAAATCCACAAATATCACTAAATTAATTCTTCCTAATGCTACAGACAGCATGAAGGAAGGATTAATTCAGTCAATTAAAACCATAAGATCAAATCCCAGTTTCTTGCAACCTTAAGGAGTATTGAGTACTCCTTAGGTTAGGAAATCACCATACAAATTACCACAGTAATTATTACAGTAATTATCAAAATAGATAATGTATGGTTCTTCTGAAATATCAAAACAGTATTGAGAACTCATTAAAGGTTTCACAGTAACTTGTGAATGCAAGATCAGACTAATGGATGGCTCTTCTGAGATGATTTCTGTCACCAAAAATCCTCTCAGAATCCTTGCCAATAGGGAATTCAACTCAGCTTCAATCTGTCAGATTAGGTAGTAAATCCAGAAAGCAATAAATCCTTAAAATCCATGTTGAAAAGAAATCTAACAAACTGAAAAATTCAACCCATAATCAAGGGGCTTTTGTGATCAAAGATGAGGTGAGTGAGAAGCCCCTTAGGTGCTTGTGACGCCAATTTCAGATCTGAGGTTGAAAACCAACCACATCTGAAATTGGATCAGAGTGTGTGGGTGAAAGATGAGAAAAATCTATCGTGAAAAAATCATAACTGGATTGTGAAAAAAAAATGGAGAGGGAGATAATTTGAAACATGGTTTGATGAATTCTTCCCCTCTGATCTAGACTGATCAGAGGAGGTGAGGGGAGGGAATTTAAGCCTAATTCTCTTACTACAGCTACTTTAACCTACAGCGAAAATTAAACATTAACAATTATGCTAATTCTACTCTAAACTACTTAACTACAGCTAAAGCTAATTATGTAGAATTAGAAACCTAATCTAACGGGAAGAATGGGACCTATGGGTCCTTAGACGGTGGCTAAGGAGGAAGAAGGGAGGAAGATGACTCCAGCGGAGGGAAGAGTCTGCTAGTGAGGCTCCAGGGTCGTCCTCAGGTGCTACGAAGTCCTTAGCGACGAGGAGTGTCGAGAGAAGGTGATGATTTCATAGTCGGTGGCTGTGAAATCAGAGGCTGGATGGGCAGGAGAGACTGGAGTGGACGAATTGATCGCTGAGAGGTGTAGGAGGGAGCGATCCCTTGCGCGCGACACCACTGAGGTGCTTAAGTAGCATGCTCAGTGGCTGAGATCACCGCGCAGGTGAGGATAAACAAGATGCAACCAGCGGCGAGGATGTGAGGGGCGGAGCACGCGGTGAGCTGAGCACAAGATCTGGCCGTCAGATGAGATCTGGGGAGAGAGGTGAATGCATTCACCGAATTACGCGAAAGTTCCATTCGAATCCAACCGCAGATCAAGATCTGAAGAGCAACGGACAGCTGAGATTGGCCGTGTTCTTCGCGCGCTATAGTGCGCGTGAAGAGCAGCAGGCTTCTCTCTGAAATGAAGGAAATTTTGCAGACAGACCCTTGAACGAAGGGGTAGAAGAATAGAGTGCAAGCCCAAAAGTGAAAAGAACTACATCCGAAAGGGCCCTGCAGCCTTTCAAAAGGGTCCCTGCGACTTACAAATAGGTCCAAAGAGGAGTTTTTAAGGGCGAGAGTGTAATGCATGAAGGACCTAAGTGTAAACTACCTATTTCATAACCTAAATGATGTCCAATTGCCTTCAAATTTTTATATGTGCTTAATTGAACATTTAAGACATTGATTTTACTTCTAATTTGGCCTTTCAAACTTATTTATGTGTTCAATTGATGCATGGATCATCATTTGTATTTTGCATTCAGAATATCTCATTTTGTGACCTAATTATGAAATTTTAACACAGAATAAAGGTTTTAGGTCTTTTTCTTTAATTCCCACACTTAACCCTTTTTATCTGTTAATTTGATATTGTTTTACTTAGTGTCTAGCTTAATTTCAGCTTTTTAGCCATGATGAGTAGCCACTCATCATACCCCCATGATTACGTTTTGCTAGTCCCTTAGCAAACAATCTGTTGAAGTGTAAGGCAATTTAAGTATCAGCAAGGTAAGTGTGAAGAGATATCTTTTCCTTCTTTCAAAAGTTTTAAGTGTTTGATGATGAGCTTCAGGCTGAAAGATTTTTCAATAAACCAACTGTGTTTTTGGACATTTTGAGAACCTTGTTACTGAGGATAACCTACTAGAACTCGAGGCTTAAATGATATAGACCATCTCTCAACCAACAAGGACTCTTGATATTTAAACCTAAAGTCGAATTCCAGGACTCAGGGGGTTTTACAGAGACTCAGAATGCTATGAGGTTATGGCTGTGCTTTGTGATAAGTCAGGACTAACCAAGTGAATTCTAAGGCTCACTCTCGGGGTTTCACTTTTTTTTAAGTCCAGGTTGGTCCTAACTTCAGCTCATGTTTTCGGATGACTCTCAAGAATTGATGGTATTCAAACCCAACCCTTATTGTGTTTGTGGCTCAGAGAAATTTTTGGTGGACAAACAGGGCATTTGTTTTGAACCCCGAAAACATTTTTGGTGGAACAATTGTATTTCAAGAATTTTTGGAGAACATACTTGACTTTTTTTTTTTTTTTTGAACAGTATGTCTTCGGAACTTATTTAGTAGAGCGTACTATATTTGGTGGGTGAATTTATTTGTGGAAAGAGTTTCTCCTAGACACAAGACAAAAGATTATGACAAAGAGTCTACCTGCATACATAGGTAAGGACTCCACCTTCCCTAATGAACACAAGGGTTGAAGTTTAGGTTCAAGTGATCTTTCCTGACATTGTGTAGTGTAAGCCAAGGTTACTTAGACTCCTAAGTCAAAGCAAACCAATGAATCCTGTTATGGTGACTCAGGTACAAGAATATGTCCTAAAGTTAGGAGAGACTGTGGTCTATCTTGTCAAGGCTCGAAGTGCATTAAGCCCAAGCTTGTATCAAGCTATTATGGCCTGGTAGGTCAAAACAGTAATGGTTGAATGTCCATAGACATTTATTCTAATTTTTGTTTTCAGCTAGAAGATCATAGTTAAACACTTATCTTTTATCTTTTTCTCCCTTTCTCCTTGAAATTATTGTCCGCCCTTGACAATAGAGTACATGTCCCTTATTGTATTTTTGGAATTTTTTTTGTAATTTGTTTGTTTTTGTATTTTTAGCTTTGTAATTTTTTTCAAAAAATTTTTCAAAATTTTTTAATTTTTTTTTAAGTATATATATTGTTTGATAATACTATAGGTACTATAGGTGTGTCTACAATTGCATTTCAGTTTAAATGGTTCACCATTTACACCCCCCCATGCTTAAATGTTGCAATGTCCTCATTGAATGAATAGGGTGGATGCAAATGCATGCTCTGCTTTTCACCATCCTAGACTGGGTGATGGAAGGAAGTTGGAATGAGGAGATAAATCTCTGTGCGGACGATTTTAAGTCTGATCTAGGGTCAGAGTGAATAGTCGGGCTAGGAAGTGAAATGCATGACATGTGTGTCAATGAAAGTATGCTGAAAATGCAAGGGTAGACACTATATACAAATAAAGGCAAGAGTAAGAAAGGTGAAAAACAACTATATACAAGGGTAGGTTTTTGCTAAGTTTAACGCCTTCAGCTAGGCGAAAACTTAGTTGGTATTTCAAAATGTAGGAGCGAAATGGTAGAATTGACAAGTCTGTGATCATGTGGCTCAATGAAAGGTTTCAGTCTTTGACCATTTACAGTAAAAGGTTCAGATTTGTCAATTTCAGTGATCTCAACGGCTCCATTGTCAAATATTCTCAAGATTTTGAAAGGTCCAGTCCATTTTGATCTTAGTTTCCCAGGAAAGAGTTTTAATCTAGAGTCGAAGAGAAGGACTTTTTGACCAGGGTGAAAAGATTTCCTAAGAATGTGACGGCCATGGAAGGCCTTAAGTTTATCCTTATAAATCCTTGAGCTTTCATAAGATTCATTCCTTAATTCATCAAGCTCAGAAATTTGCAATTTCCTAAGATCACTGGCTTTCTCTAAGTCCAAGTTACACTTTCTGATGGCCCAATAGGCTTTATGCTCTAGTTCTATGGGAAGATGACAGTGTTTCCCGTACACAAGTCTAAAAGGAGACATGCCTAAAGGGGTTTTGTGGGCTGTCCTATCTGCCCACAACGCATCAGATAGGCGGGAAGACCAATCCTTTCTATCAAGTCGGATGGTAGTCTGTAAAATCTTCTTGATCTCCTGATTGGACAATTCAGCAAGTCCATTGGTTTGAGGGTGATATGGTGTAGCTATCCTATGTGACACCCCATACTTTTGAAGTAGGGACTGAAAATGTGTGTTAATAAAATGAGACCCTCCATCACTAATGATCTCTTTTGGTACCCCAAATCTAGAGAAGATGAAATCTTGGACAAATTGTGTCACAACTCTATGATCATTAGTCCTCGAGGGGATGGCTTCAATCCATTTTGAAACATACTCAACTGCCAACAATATGTACTCGAAGCCATAAGATTTAGGGAAAGGTCCCATGAAGTCAATGCCCCAAATGTCAAAGATTCTCACACCATGATCGGATTCAAGGGCATCATATCTCGGCGGCCAATACTGCCGAGAGACTGACAGTGTGAACATGCCCTGCTATATTGGTGTGCATCTTTAAAGATTGTGGGCCAATAAAAATCGCTCTGCAAAATCTTTGCAGCGGTCTTTTTTCCAGAGAAGTGACCGCCACACTCCTGGTCATGGCAGAATGATAAGATGCTTCTAATCTCCTTATCTGGAACACACTTCCTAAAGATCTAGTCTTTGCAATGCTTGAAAAGGCAGGGTTCTTCCCATTAATAGTGCTTGGCCTCGGATCTAAGTCTGTCTTTTTGATGTCGAACCCAATCAGTGGGGAGGATTCTAGAAGCCAGGTAGTTGACAATGTTAGCATACCAGGGAAGATCAGAATGAATGACCAGCAATTGCTCGTCAGGGAAGTGGTCAGAAATGGGTAAAGAAGGAGAAATCACTTCAGAAGGAAGGTGGGATAAGTGGTTAGCTACCACATTCTGCTTTCCAGCCTTATCACGAATCTCTAAATCAAATTCCTGTAAAAGCAGGATCCATCTAATCAGACGAGATTTCGCGTCCTTCTTGGCGAGAAGATGTCAAACTGCCATGTGGTCAGTGTAGACTATAATGTGGGAACCTAAAAGATAAGGTCTGAATTTCTCCAGTGCAAATACTACAGCTAGCAATTCCTTTTCCGTGACGGTGTAATTCCTCTAGGCTTCATCTAAGGTCTTGCTAGCGTAATAGATGACTGTGGGTTTCCCGTTCAATTTTTGACCAAGGACAGCTCCTATTGCATAATTAGAGGCATCACACATGATCTCAAAAGGGTGAGACCAATTCGGGGGTTGCAGTATGGGGGCCTTAGTAATCAGATCACAAAGTGTCGTATAGGCACGAACACAATCGTTAGAGATCTGGAAGTCTACATCTTTAGATAGGAGAGTAGTGAGAGGTCGGGCTATTTTCGAGAAATCTGCTATAAAGTGGCGATAAAAACCAACATGCCCGAGAAAAGATCGAATCTGTTTTACCGACGAAGGTAGTGGTAAATCAGAAATCAACTTTACCTTCACGCGGTCAACCTCAATTCCTCTCTCAGAATTAAGGTGACCTAATACTAGTCCTTCAGTTACCATGAAATGAGATTTCTCCCAGGAAAGTACTAGATTCACATTTATGCATCTTTGCAGGACCTTAGTCAAGTGGTCTAAGCATGCATCGAATGTGCTCCCGAAGACTGAGAAGTCATCCATGAAGACTTCTAAGCAATCACCTACTAAGTCGGAAAAGATTGCAAACATACACCACTGAAATGTAGTAGGTGCATTGCACAATCCAAAAGGCATCCTATGGAATGCAAAGGTTCCATAAGGGCAGGTGAATGTCATTTTTTCCTAATCGTCGGGGTGAATTGCCACCTGATTATATCCTGAATAGCCATCCAAAAAATAGAAAAATCTATTCCCTGCCAGTCTTTCCAGTATCTGATCAATGAAGAGCAAAGGGAAATGATCTTTCTTCGTGGCTTGGTTGATTTTTCGATAATCTATACATACTCGCCACGAACTAGCAATGCGTGTAGGGATGACTTCTCCAGAATCAGTGGTGATGATGGTAAGTCCAGCCTTCTTTGGCACAACTTGAACAGGACTTACCCATCTACTGTCAGAAATTGGGAAGATAATTCCATTGTCCAACCACTTAATCATTTCACTTTTTACCACCTCTTGTAATGTAGGGTTCAGTCTACGTTGGGGCTGTCTAGTAGGTCTAGATCCTTCTTCAGTAAAAATCCTATGTGTGCAATAAGAAGGACTGATGCCAGTTAGGTCAGAAAGGTTCCATCCTATAGCCTGTCTATGTGCTCTTAGGATAGATAAGAGTCGTGATTCTTGATCAGATGATAAGGAAGAGTTAACAATCACCGGATAGGTCTGATCAGGTCCTAAGAAAACATATTTGAGAGAGTCAGGAAGAGGTTTGAGTTCAACAGGCATAGGATCAGAAGGAGCAGGTGTGAAAGTTTCAGGAGATCCTAGAGATACTAAAGGAATTGGAGGTAGGTCCTCAGTTTCTAAATTCGGTATCTCAGTGGAAGTCAAGTCAGAGTCCAAAGAGTGTTGAGGTTCTAAATTTAATGAATTGATTAAGGTATCCTCAACCAACTGATCTAAAGAATCCAGAGAAAAGATTTCTTCAATTATACTACAGGTTGGTCCTCTTTGGGCCTGAAAAATATCAATTTTTATTTTCTGATCTTCGAACTTCAATTCTATAAGGCCCTCCCCACAATTGATGTTTGCCTTGGCTGTAGCCAAGAAAGGTCTTCCTAAAATGATAGGTGTGTTCTGGATATCTTCAAGCACTTCCATGTCAATGACTATAAAGTCTACAGGAAAGTAAAAATCCTTGACCCGCACTATGACATCTTCCAACACTCCCTGAGGTGTCTTAACTGATCTGTCAGCTAATTGCAGTGACACCTCGGTTGGCTTCAGATTGCCAACCTCAAAATGTGTCAGTAGAGAGGTTGGGATAAGATTGATGGAAGCACCTAGGTCAAGTAGTGCTCTATTAAATGTGGTGTTACCTATCATGCAGGATAAGAAAGGGGTGCCTGGGTCATTCATCTTAGTTGGGAGGGTACTAGAGATGATGGAACTAGCTTGTTCCGAGAGGATGATTGGACTACTCCCTTTTTGAATTCTTGCTTTACGCTTAGGTGTGCATAGGTCTTTTAAAAACTTAGCGTAAAGAGGAATGTGGCGGATTACATCCAACAAGGGGATGTTTATGTGGACTTGCTCAAAGAGCTTAAGCAAATCCTCCTCAGGTGCCACACAAGTCTTTTTCTTTCCTTTCTCCTTCTTCTTTAAAGCTTCAGGAAAAGGTACTGGAGTGGTGATAAGAGGTTTAGTCATAGGTAGAGGAGAAGTAGGAAGTGGAGGAGCAGAACTAGAAGTGGTAGGTGTTGGAAGAGATGGATCTAGTGTGCTTTTACCACTCCTAGTGACTATGGCATTTATTTCAGCCCTAGAGGTAGATGGTAAATCAGTGTTAGGTAGCAGAGGTGGCTGTGTTTGTGCAAGAAAAGAACTTGAGTCAGTGAAGAATCAGTGTTGTGCAAAGGTTGTGAAATGACATGTGCTTGGTCTTGCATTGCTGATCTAGGTTGGACATACCTTTGAGCAGGTATGTTCCTAGGGTTGGGTTGTGCTTGAGATGGGAGTGAATGTGGTTGACGGGACTCCGTCAAGTGTGATAGCTGGGCTCTCATCTCAGCTAAGGCCGCGTCCTATTTCTGCTGCATAGCAATATTCTGTTGTTGCATATCAGCAAGAGCTTTCATGATAGACCCCAACTGGTCATCTCATGTAGGCCCAGATTGAGAGTATTGGGTGGGCCTGGGTTGGGGTTGCTGGTAGGCACGCGGTGGATATCCGTGTGATTGTGGAGGTGGTGCTCGGATCGGGTTGTGCAGTGGTGGTGCAGAAGGTTGTTGAAAAGGAGGTCTCTGTGAATTTCCCGACCACGAGAAATTTGGATGATTGCGCCATCCAGGGTTGTAGGTTTGTGCGAAAGGGTCACTATGAATGGCATGAAGTTCCTCCGAAACTCCAGAAGGTGCAGGGAAGTCTGTGTAGGGAGGAACAAAGGTTCCTCCAATCGGTGAAGGATATGGAAATGGAAAATCCGGTAATGCAGTTTGTGTCACAGAAAGGTTATTCATAGTTTCCCACCCTGTGGGAAACTGAGAAGTGTTTTGTGCTGGTGACTGAGAAGAAGAAGATGATGATTTTGAGAGAAATTTCCATACTTCATCTACTTTCTTCTCGATTAAGCTCACTTTATCCAGTTGACTCGCCACTATCTCTAAGTCTTTGCTACTGGATTGGGCTTTGTGTACCCCAGTATGTGAGTGGGAATGTGAGGACTTTCTATTAAACACGCTCATTGAAGCATTATTAATAGAGCTTTCGGCCATGCCTTCAAAGAGCTCAAAGGCTGAGTTCTCGTCCCTACACAGGAAATTGCCTCCACAAGCGGCATCTACGAAATTCCATGTGTCATCATGGAGCCCATGGTAAAAGATCTGGACCTGTTGCCAGCGTGGGACACCATGGTGGGGACATTTTCTCAGAAGCTCGTGGAATCTCTCCCAAGCCTCGCGCATTGGTTCTCCTGAATTATGAGTGAATGTAGTGATGGCACGCCTTAAGGCGTTAGTGCGGCCTACAGGAAAGTACTTCTTTAAGAACTCATGTTCTAAAGAAGCCCAGGAATCTATAGGTGTAGCCTGTGCAAGTGTTCAAAACCAAAAGGTTGCCTTATCTTTCAATGAAAAGGAGAACATTTTCATTAAAAGCGTGTGCTGATCATGTCCTTGCGAACCCAAAGTTTGGGCAAGATTTTTCAGCTCCTCTAAATGCTGAAAAGGGTCCTCAGAAGCAAGTCCATGGAAGTGAGGAATGAGTGCTATAATGTTCGGCTTCAGTTCAGCAGCACGACCCCCATTGGGATAACATACCACAGGCATTGGTTGTGCAACTGCGGGATTATAATAATCTCGTAGTTGAGGTCTACGGGGTTGGGGTGGTGCCTGGGGATTTCTAGGTTGAAGTGGTTGTGGTTGGGGGTTAGCTAAAAGATTAACAGCTTGAGCAAGCTGTTGCACCTGTTGGGTTAGGGTATTCATTTGTAGTTGTGTCAAAAAGGTGCTAAAGATGAGGCATAGGTCCTCTCTCCGGAGGTGGATTAGGATAATTAGGATAAGGCGGAGGTTGGAACCTAGGGATAGGTGGTTGCTGTAGTGGAGGATGTGCAACTAAGTCTGGAGGAAGTTCTTCAAAATCCTCGAATTGTGACGACTCAAGATCATCCTCTAGGTGAATGGGATTATGAATAGGATTTTGAGACACGGGAGGTAAAGGATTAGAAGTGGAGGGCAAAGAGAAAGATGTAGTAGCTTGGGTAGTAGTACCCAAGGGGAGTACAAGTTCTGGGTTTTGGGATCTCCTACCTTCCATTGAGTTGGTTTTTGAAATCACGTTTAGTACAACTCATTCCAACTCAATGGGAAAATTTTAACCACGTTCACAGAAAGCGAAAAAATCCCAATTAAATCTCAATTCATTCAGAAGACCAATCAAGCGAGATAAATCAAAAAAATTTTTTCCTAGAGGCTACTATGCAAAATTATGTTGTACGCAAGCAATTGTTTCAAACAATTGTACATGTCCTAAGATAAACCTAGCGATGTGCAAACCTCTAAAATCCACTGGGAATTTGGATAAGACTTAGCGTGCGAATCCAGATCCTGTGGTTGCAGAAAGAGATGAGGTAGAAACCCGTGTGTTGTGGCCTTAAGTGATCGTGCTGTGAGCACGATAACATTCAACACAAGGCGATGAAAATCTCAATCATGGTTTCACCCAAACTTAATATCTTCTTTTTTTTTGACTTAATTCAAGTGATTATGATATGATTTCTATGCTGCTCGTCTCACTTTTTTACTCAGTTCAGTACAAGAGATGGTCTTCTTAATTTTAAGTCAAATGCAATGATGACAGGAGTTAGAGTAAGGTAAAAAAATGCATACTTGACTCCAGCAATCTTCTAAATGCAGATTTGACTTGAATTGAAATCTAGCAGAAAAATATGCAACCTAAGATGGATGCCTAAGGTTATGCTGCTGCTAGATAAGTATGAGATCTTTTTGATTTTTGATTTTTTTATATGCAACAAGAAAAAACAAGGAAAGAAATCGATTCGGAAAATCGCAATGGAAAAACCGTATTGATGAGGGAGAAGTAGAAAATAAAAGTCCAGACAGTCCACAATTATTACAATGAATGTGTGAGAACAAGCTCTCACAACTTATGACTAACAATTTGTCCAAGTTAATATACCTAAATCTATCTAAACTATACTACTATTATTACTAATCCTACAGATACTCCGAGGGCAAACTCCACCAAGAAGACGGGTCAGGAGCGCAGCGACTCCACCAGGAAGACGACCTCTACCTAGGTGATGATACTGCTTCTCCTCCTCCTCAAGTGCTATGGAAAATAACAAGTGATTAGTGAAAGAATAAAGGAATGTATACACAAATAAATCAATGGAAGAAAGCAATTACAATGAATGAATGAAATGAAACGAAGAATTTCTATATACAAAAGAATTAAAGGGTAATTTTGGCGTAAAGAGCGTTGACTCCCCGGCAACGGCGCCAAAAAATAATAATACAAAAATGGTTATAATGATAATGGATTGTGATAATGTATGCGTTGTAGTATGTTGTGATTTGAAACATCATGAGTGTCATTGTGGTGAGTTGTATGGAGTACCAGTCATTACAACCATTATTATTACTTATCTAATTTTTACTGGTTTTATTCCAGGTCGTTCACTGGGAGGCAATTTATTGAATTACATCGCTCTTTGATCTCAAAATTATTCTCTAATTCCAAAAGGAAACTTTACGTCTTATTAAAGAATGAATGAATGTGGACATGGTTTATCTACTTAATAAGAATCAATTGGAATGCTTGCAAAAACTAACTATAAACAAGCACCAAACAATTTATTACTATACTTTAAACTGTCTTTATAGTATTAATACTTACATGAAAGTACACAATAGACTAAGATTACATAGTATATTAACTTAACTTACTAGTCTGATATCTACAATAACACATACAACAGTTTTATTAACTTAACTTACTAGTCTGATATCTACAGTAACACATACAACAGTTTTAGTGACAGACGCAAGAGTCGCTAGATCTCAGAAAACACTATATACAAACCTAAAGAGGAAAACTGAGGCCTGTAGTGACGTTTATGGTGACATTTTATTCTGTTAGTAAATATATGAGTTCATTTATACAAATAATTGGCTATACTACGTATACATATATATATATATTTATATCTTTTTCTTGTATTTGTATTTACGTATGCACATCTTCTGTCTCTCTCTCTTAACACACATCTTCTTCAGACGTTCTTCCATTGTTATTCTGCATTTCTGCCTTATCAAGTTTCAGATATAGCGGCGTAAAGGCACTTAACACTGTCATTAACTTTCTTTAATCAATTAAAAATGTGTCTAATTTGCGGGCGCGCTTTTCTAGGGATACACAGCACTCAAAGGGTGGGACTAAACCTCTACTAAACGTACCCTAGTTCTCATTAGGCAGCTTAAATACGTTTTTCTTAACTCGGCGCAGGGCCTCAGAGCCCCACAAACAAGCCTCTCCAGGGCCCCCGGCCCCACAATATCATGTACAAAAATGCTCATAATCGGATCGGGTATGCATGTAATGTTCGTTTGTTTTTGTGACGACTGCCTGCCATATGTAGAAAAGCAATATAAACCACTGCGTGCGGTTTTCAGCGCACGATGTGGCGCTATTCTAGCGCCACATCTGTGCTGGAAATCGCACGCAGCTGTTGTCTGGAAGCGATTTTGGCCCTCAATTCGAGGGCCATAACTTATTAAAAAAAAAAAATTATGGAATATAAAGTATTTACATAATACTATATAATTGTTCAATTAATTTTGAAATTTAATTAGGTTTACCATACAAATAAATTAATTAAAGTGGGCTATTTTTACAGGCTGATTTAGGTGCTTTCTTGGTTAATTACTTATAAATTAGTTAGTAAATGGTCTAATTGACCTTATACAGATTTAGATTACATACTTAAGTATTTTATACATATTTTTATTATATTTTTTTTGAATTAATTTCTGTTTTATTTATATTTAAGTAGAAGTTTTTGGCTATTTAACTTATAAACTAAGTTAAAGTAGTATAAAAAAGGTATAAATATACTTTAACTAGCGTGAATTACTTAAGATATATTAACCTAAGTCTACATATTCAATTAACTTAATTATAACCCTAAATTACTAACTTATCCAATTTATATGTATATATATTGTTCAAGAAGTGATTAATTATATACACATACATTTCAGTATAGATGTATATATACTTACATAGTTATTATGTACATTATAGTTATAGTTAGTTGTATATGTACATATACAGTATCAGATTTTAGTATACTTATAGTTAGATTTCAGTAGGAGGTGAGAAAGGAAGGATTAATTATGTTCAATTTTCTTTTCTAACAGCAGCCGAAGCTACTATTCAAGAGATGAGAAGGGGAATGGTGTTTAATTTTCCCTTTTCTACAGCAGCTTAAGCCACTATCAAATGGGCTAGGTGCTGCTGCAGTTAGTCCATTTGAGAAGGAAGGTGAATCCAAATGGTGAGAAGGGAAGGGTTTGGAAAGAAGGAAATATGTAGCTGCAAGATGCAGCAATTTACTGTGTTAATGGGATTAAAGTCAATCAAAATCAACTGAAAAGCAAATAAGTAAATCCTAAATCTGACAAGGGTTCAATTTCTCACGAAAATCAATAAATGTCTCAATTCAGATGCCAAAAACCCTCATCAAAAACTTCATTTCAGATTAAATCCACAAATATCACTAAATTAATTCTTCCTAATGCTACAGACAGCATGAAGGAAGGATTAATTCAGTCAATTAAAACCATAAGATCAAATCCCAGTTTCTTGCAACCTTAAGGAGTATTGAGTACTCCTTAGGTTAGGAAATCACCATACAAATTACCACAGTAATTATTACAGTAATTATCAAAACAGATAATGTATGGTTCTTCTGAAATATCAAAACAGTATTGAGAACTCATTAAAGGTTTCACAGTAACTTGTGAATGCAAGATCAGACTAATGGATGGCTCTTCTGAGATGATTTCTGTCACCAAAAATCCTCTCAGAATCCTTGCCAATAGGGAATTCAACTCAGCTTCAATCTGTCAGATTAGGTAGTAAATCCAGAAAGCAATAAATCCTTAAAATCCATGTTGAAAAGAAATCTAACAAACTGAAAAATTCAACCCATAATCAAGGGGCTTTTGTGATCAAAGATGAGGTGAGTGAGAAGCCCCTTAGGTGCTTGTGACGCCAATTTCAGATCTGAGGTTGAAAACCAACCACATCTGAAATTGGATCAGAGTGTGTGGGTGAAAGATGAGAAAAATCTGTCGTGAAAAAATCATAACTGGATTGTGAAAAAAAAATGGAGAGGGAGATAATTTGAAACATGGTTTGATGAATTCTTCCCCTCTGATCTGGACTGATCAGAGGAGGTGAGGGGAGGGAATTTAAGCCTAATTCTGTTACTACAGCTACTTTAACCTACAGTGAAAATTAAACATTAACAATTATGCTAATTCTACTCTAAACTACTTAACTACAACTAAAACTAATTATGTAGAATTAGAAACCTAATCTAACAGGAAGAATGGGACCTATGGGTCCTTAGCCGGTGGCTAAGGAGGAAGAAGGGAGGAAGATGACTCCAGCGGAGGGAAGAGTTTACTAGTGAGGCTCCAGGGTCGTCCTCAAGTGCTACGAAGTCCTTAGTGACGAGGAGTGTCGAGAGAAGGTGATGATTTCACAGTCGGTGGCTGTGAAATCAGAGGCTGGATGGGCAGGAGAGACTGGAGTGGACGAATTGATTGCTAAGAGGTGTAGGAGGGAGCGATCCCTTGCGCGTGACACCACTGAGGTGCTTAAGTAGCATGCTCAGTGGCTGAGATCACCGCGCAGGTGAGGATAAACAAGATGCAACCGACGGCAAGGATGTGAGGGGCGGAGCGCGCGGTGAGCTGAGCACAAGATCTGGCCGTCAGATGAGATCTAGGGAGAGGTGAATGCATGCACCGAATTACGTGAAAGTTCCATTCGAATCCAACCGCAGATCAAGATCTGAAGAGCAACGGACAACTGAGATTGGCCGTGTTCTTCGCGCGCTATAGTGTGCGTGAAGAGCAGCAGGCTTCTCTCTGAAATGAAGGAAATTTTGCAGACAGACCCTTGAACGAAGGGGTAGAAGAATAGCATGCAGGCCCAAAAGTGAAAAAAACTACAACCGGAAGGGCCCTGTAGCCTTTCAAAAGGGTCCCTGCGACTTACAAATAGGTCCAAAGAGGAGTTTTTAAGGGCGAGAGTGTAATGCATGAAGGACCTAAATGTAAACTACCTATTTCATAACCTAAATGATGTCCAATTGCCTTCAAATTTTTATGTGCTTAATTGAACATTTAAGACATTGATTTTACTTCTGATTTGGCCTTTCAAACTTATTTATGTGTTCAATTGATGCATGGATCATCATTTGTGTTTTGCATTCAGAATATCTCATTTTGTGACCTAGTTATGAAATTTTAACACAGAGTAAAGGTTTTAGGTCTTTTTCTTTAATTCCCACACTTAACCCTTTTTATCTGTTAATTTGATATTGTTTTACTTAGTGTCTAGCTTAATTTCAGCTTTTTAGCCATGATGAGTATCCACTCATAGGTGGTGGAGATGCTCTTAGACCTTGGACATGAAGGTGATGGTTGTGGAGAATGGAGCTCGTCTATGGAGGTGAAGGCTATGAGATGGCAACCAAGGAACAAGTAGATGGGTCATTTGGGCAACCACCTTAGGTAGTCTTTTATAGGCTTGGAGGGCCTAAGGTAGGCATTGGAGAGAAGCCTCTAGAAGGGCTTAGGTGGCAACTAATTTGGGAAAGGAGTGGGTCTTCTTAGATCCACAATTTGTGGATCAAAGAATGGACTAAGTGGACTAGGGTTTTAGGTGCCTCCTTAGGTGGTGTCCAATTGTGGACGCCAACTATGTGTGGGTGTGCATGTATGCACCACTTAGGTGGTCAAGTGGACCACTTAGGTGGCATCTAAGTTGGGTCTAGGTAGGGTCATATAGGTCTAGGTAATTGGGTCTAAGTAGATTTCTAAAAATAGGTTCACACAACCTATTGCTAAGGTGAGATATCCAATTAAACTTAACACAAGTTTAATTGGGTCAATGTGTGTGTAATTGGGAGAGAAAATTCCCAACTGGTTGGGTGTGAGTCAATTGGACTCAGACTTAGTCCAATTAGACTTGCATGGGTTTAGATTTGGGCTCAATTATACTCCATGAGTTCAATTAGATATGTAGAGTGCAAGTGACTTCTTCTGAGTCAATTGGGTTTAGATAGAACCTAATTAGGTTCTTAAGAGGGTCTTAGGATAGTGTACTAGACTTAGGCTACCTTAAATTAGGTTTCCTAGGTCTTAAGAAGTAAGATATGGCTTTAAATCCGAAGTCAGTAATTCGAGAAGACTTCCAGACATCTAATTAGTGGATTAGATGACTTATACTTCAGAATTAGAAGTCTAATCTTGAGTCTGGATGTCCAATACTGAGTTAGTATTGGAGTCAGGGTTCTGTCTTGGGTTTCTGTAGAGATTGGACATTCAGCACACTGTCTGCACATCTAGAGGTGGGCTGGAAAGATGGTTTTAAGGTGTTCTAGGCTAAATTGACCTAATGGAAGGGTGGCTAGGGTTATCCTAAGGGCTACGGATAGGTGTAGGGATGTCCTTTGTTCTTCATAATTTAATTCTAACATTAAATCCCTACAGGTAGTATAGTATACCCCTCCCACACTCACTGTCTTCATCTTATTTGCAGCTTTATTCCAGGCTCCTACTTCAGCTCTACTGTAGCTCTAGCCTTTATCCAGCTTTAGGCTATCTTCTAAGCTTCTTATTACCTGCAAATCAAATATTATACTAATCAGTACGACGTTATGGTATTATTTCATGAATATCTAAGTAAAGTAGTAAAGATGCAAAGAATGTAATTAATGCATGAATTAATCCTAAGTTATGCTAAGATCTAACTCAATTTAGGTCAATTAAGTCCTATGATTGCTGCGCAGTTACTCCCAAACTTAAAGAAGAACCCCTCCTTTCTCCCTTGATGATGCTCTTTCTCCTAGCAATCTAGGGTGGACGTCCACCCTCTTCTTCTGCCTGGTCGTCCTCCTAATGGACTGATCCTTGGCTTTTCTTCCTGGAAGAAGAAGTGGTTTAGGAGACTAGAGGGGGATGGTGATGCTTCCCTCCTAGTTCCTTGGCCAATCCTCCTCAGGTTTATGGTAGGAATATTAGGTAGAAGAATGGGTAGACAAGGATAGGTTTTGGGTGGTGGTTAGAGGGATATTATATATTAGTGTAGGAGGGTGGTTATGGTGGTGAAAGGATGCCTAAAGTTGGTGCTAACTTAAGCTTCTAGAAAGGAGGTGGTTGTGTGATTTTTGGCGCCAAGAATGGAGGGCTAGGATGGTGGTTTAGGGTAGGTGGATGGTTGTTTATGGTAGGTGGATGGTGGATGTAGTCTGATTTTGGTGCCTAGTGTGGAACGGTGTAAGGGGATATTGGGTGGTGGTTATGTGGTGGTTCTAGAAACACATTTGGGCCCAATTTAAGGTGGTAGTTATAGGGTTTTTGGCACCAAGTATGAAGGGATGAAAGGAGGAGTTGGCGCCACCATGAAGGGATGTGAGGGTGGCGGTTGTTATGGGTGGTTGGAGCCAAGGTGAAAGGTCATAAGGAGGTGGTTTTGGTGCCAAGGTAGGTGGTAGTTATGAGTGGAGTTGGGGTTAAGGTGGAGGAGAATAGGAGGTCGACTTCTATAGCTAGCTTAGCTAGCGAGTAGCTAAGAGGAGCTAGGTGGAGCTTTCTTGAGTTAGTCTGTGATTGCGCAGCAATCATAGAACTTAATTGACCTAAATTGAGTTAACTATTAGCTTAACTTAGATTAATTTATGCATGAATTGCATATTCTACATCTTTACTGCTTTACTTAGATATTCATGAAATAATGCTATAATGCTGTACTGATTAGTGTAATATTTGGTTTGTAGGTAATAAGAAGCCTAGGAGATAGCCTAAAGCTAGATAGAGGCTAGAGCTGCAACAAAGTTGGGGTAGAAGTCTGGAATAAAGATGCAAATAAGATGAAGACAGAGAGTATGGGAGAGGTATACTATACTACTTATAAGGATTTAATGTTAGAATTAAATTATGAAGAACATAAGACATCCCTACACCTATCCCTAGCCCTTACGATAACCCTAGGCACCTTCCCATACTTAAGCCACCTTTCCATTAGGTCATTTTAGCCTAAAACAACCAAAAACCACTTTCTAGCCCACCTCTGGATGTCCAATCTCTGTAGAAACCCAAGATAGAACCTTGACGCCCATACTAATCCAGTACTGGATGTCCAACCTATCCATCCGACTTCTAATTCTGAAGTATAAGTCGTTTGACCCACTGATCAGATGCCTGGAGGTCTTCTCCAATTACTGATTTTGAATTTAAAGCCATATCTTGCTTCTTAAGACCTAGGAAACCTACCTTACACCCTAGGAAACCTAATTTAAGGTAGCCTAAGCCTATTACACTATCCTAAGACCCTCCTAAGAACCTAATTAGGTTCTCTCTAAGCCCAATTGACTCAGGAGAAGTCAGTTGCACTCTACTTGTCTAATTGAACTCATGGAGTCCAATTGAGCCCAAATCTCAACCCATGCAAGTCTAATTCGACTAAGTTAGAGTCTAATTGACCCATACCTAACCTAACTGGGAATTTTCTCTCCCTTACACACACATTGACCCAATTAAACTTGTGTTAAGTTTAATTGGATCTATCACCTTAGTAATAGGTTGTGTGAACCTATTTTTAGAAACCTACTTAGACCTAATTTCCTAGATCGATAGGACCCTACTTAGACCCAACTTAGACTCCACCTAAATGATCCACTTAACCACCTAAGTGGTGCACACACACACACCTACACATAGTTGGTGTCCACACTTGGGTGCCAACTAAGAAAGACCTAAACCTAATACCTACTTGTCCATTCTTAGATCCACATATTGTGGGAAGAAAATGTGGGAAGTTTGGTGGGTATATATAGTATAGGAAGGGGGGCATAGGTGTCTCTTGGAATGGATGGCTAGGATAAGATATGGGGGGTAGTTAAGGATCCTAGGGCTAAGAATAATTGGCACCACCTAAGGGGTGCTAAGGGGGTAGTTAAGGCTTTGGTGCCCTTTAGAATTGGCGCCAAAATGGGCCTTCTAGAAGGCCATTAGGTGGCGCCACATTAGGGTTCTAGAAGGGGGTGTGTGGATGGCTAGGATGGGTTATGTGGGTAGGTGTAGGGTGGATGAAGGGGCTGAAAGTTGGCGCCAACTTTTGGTGTCTTTTGCTGGTTGGTTGAGGGGTGAAAGGTGGTGAATAGGTGGCTCCAAAATGAGTAGGATAGCTAGCTTAGGTAGGGCTTAAGTTGGTGGAGCTAGCTAGGGTTGAATTGAAGGTGGTGGATGGCCAAGGAGCTGGTTGCTAGCTAAGCTAAGCTAAGCTAAGCTAGCTTAGCTAGCTATGGAGTAGAGGAGGTATTGGAGCTAGGGTTCGAAGAGAGGAGCTGAGGAGAAGTCTGGAGCTGGAACTGGAGCTAGTAGCTGCTGAAGAGGTTGGCATGGAGCTACTCTAGCTGGCTTAGCTTGCTAGTTCTTTGCTAGCTGCTAAGCCAAGCTAAAGTGAACTGGCTTCTACCAAAATGAGCTGAGGTGAGTTGGGTCTGGTGCTGGGGTGAACTCCCGTCAACTCAGCTGAGCTAGCTAGAGTTCCCTGTGGACTAGTGGGAGCTGAGATGAGCTAGACTCAGCTAAGTTGAGCTGGATCTGAGCTGACTTGAGCTAGGGTGAGCTAAGATGAACTCTCTTGAGCTGCCATTCAGCTGAGATTAGCTGAATGGAGCTGGGATGAGCTAGCCCTAGTTCAAGTGAGCAAGGTTCTAGCTGTGGTGAGCTGGATCAAGCTGAGTTCCAGCTAGTCTGAGCTTCTCCTTCACCATTTGCCTTCTTGAGTGCTAGGCTTTTAGGGATCTGTATATCTGTTCATCCCTTACACTCACAAAAACATATCAAAAAGACAATAAAAATGCAATGCATGCCTAACCTAATTTATGCCTAAATGCAGGCCAAAAACCCGTTTGCAAAGTAAAATCCTAAGAGCTAGGTTTGTTTTAATGCATAAGAATGATGATAAACTGGCATTTATCATGGGCCCGTGAGGGTGCGGACATGCATAGCCTTAGGTGTGCGAGGTGGCTGGCTACACTGTGGCCGCGTAAGGGCATGACTGCGCGAGGAGGCACGCATGGGGTGGTGCATAGGGTGCGTTGGCTACGCATGAGGCTGGTGGTGCATGGTCAATGCTGTGGAGGAGCACACAGTGGTGTGGTCGCTCCTCTACTGTGAAGCATGAAGGTGGAGAGGGGAAGCCAGAGGTCCGGTCGTGGTTGAGGAAGAAGAAGACAATGAGGGAGGCAGGTGCTATCTCTGGACATCCATGAAGGTTTCCAGACATCTTAAATGAAGGGGATGACGCATGGTGGTGATGGTGGTGTCACGGTTGTCATTGAGGCTTGCGGTGGTGGTTCTGGTGGTAGAACATGGTGGTGGAGTTGATGGAGGCACATGGTGGTGGAGGGTTCATCCAAGAGGGAGTTCTTCCCTCTGCTGGAAGGAGGAGAGGTTCCTGTTGGGTGGAGCCGTGGGATGAAAGATTGTTGATGGAGAATCGTAGTGGTGGGAAGGAGGACAAGGTGCGGTGATGATGTTGGTGCTGCCATCGCCGACCATGGTGGTGGTTGTTGTCACATGGTTGTAGTTGAAGAAGATGATGGAGAGCTGTGATGATCATTGAGGTGGAGCATGGTTGTAAAGCTCGTGGTAGCGAAACTCGTGGTATTGGGAATGTCAGAGAGAGGTCGATGACATGGGAGGCTCGCGGTGGTGGTTGTTGGCAGAAGTTGCGCTCAAGGAAAAAACTCATGGTGGTGTTCTGGTGGTGCATGCGGAGAGGATGTGGAGAGGGGGCTTCCTCCCCATGGATGAAGATGATTTTCTTGTCTTGCCGTCCTGCTTGGTTATAGAGAGAGAAAAGAGAGATAATTAGTGAGAGAGATTTGAGGGAGAGAGAGAGGAAGGCATGATCAATATTTTATGTGACCAAAAGAGGAAAGAGAGAGGTTGAAGGGAATGCCATTAATTTGAGAGACATATTGGGATACAAAAAATGATTCCCTTGCTATTTTTTACTAGAACAAAATCCCAACATTATGGCATCTCAAATTGAGATTTGAAGTGATGTCCTTACCTCTAAAGTGAATAATTAATCCCTCCATTCAAAGATTAATGCAATTAATGCATGAAATGATAAATCTAAAGCTCACATAATTTTGTCAACATGCATGCTTTAAAGTAATCTTTTCTTCTAATAATAGTATTCTTAGGCTCTAATTTAGTCCACTAAAGTGGACCTATCACGCACCGAGACAAATACTTTCACGTTTATTCTCTGCCTAACTCATGCACATGTTTTACGCATAAGCAATGCGACCAGCAATTCGAATATTTATACTTTAAGCACTGGATTGCGATTTTAAACAAGTAGAGAAAAGAAAAATCAAAATCAAACTCGCAAAAATCACGCCTCCCTGAGATTGACCAGGACTCATCTAGTCTCATTAAAATTGTTATTGAAAATGGATTTTGCATCTATACTACGACCTAAATCAAATCAAACTCGCGGTTTACGTTTCCAACAGTCTGGAGCTAAGAAGAGCTGAGGTAGAGCTTAGAAGAACTGAATGTGGACTCCACAACTAGCTAAGTGCTAGTGGCTAAGCTAAGATGAGTTCAGCTGGCAGGAGCTAAATAGAGCTTGGCTGAGTTGAAAGGAAGCTGAGGTGAGCAGACATGCAACTGCAGGAGCTTTTATCTTCTTTTTCTATGGTTTCTTCCTTTCATTTCACTGTGGCAGGGTTTAGATGATCTGCAATGGTTCCGCATTCCATGACAAGCAAGAAATACAGAAATTGTAAGAATGTGCGAAGCCTAAGGGATCAAGTATACATCAGAGGGGGGTGAATAGTGCAATATCACTTTTATGAGAAATTAAAAAATCATTCACCACAGATAAAAAATTAAATAAGCATAGACCAGAAAAATAACACCTGATTTAGGGTGGAAACCCTTCCGGGTAAAAACCACTACCTAAGCCTCCAAGCTTAGAATTTTCTCTACTAGTCGACGCTAGTCAAATCCACTAACATATCACTTGAACGGGGGTGGCACAACCTCTTACAAATGTCTTCTCTTACACCTGACCAAGAGAAGAACAACAGGACTTCCAAGACAACTTGGATTCCCAGATGAAGAATAATAGAATATAAAGAATATAGCAATAATTCCTATGGAACCTCAGTAAGATTAGAACAAATCGACCTTTCTTGAATCATAAAGGTGCGTGCTTTGATAACAATGATTGAGAATATTAATATTCTTGATCGTTCTAAAATGGATGACAATAGTAATATTCTTGTTCATTATTAACAAACGATCGAGAATACGATCTTACTCGACAGCCTAAATACTAGTCGACGTAGATATTTATTTTGACGGTTTATTTATAACCGTCGAGAAAAGCTTTGCCAACTGTTGAAAACAAACAAGAGAAACAACCACACGTCAAGTGGGGGTCCACCTTTTATCCGACGGTATTGTTCTAGAACGATCGAGAGAACCCAACAGCCATAATACATTCCTCGAATTTGGGCACGAATCCCGCGCATGATTGTGTCTTCTTTTCACTTTGTTTCGCATCGGATTTGGGCACAGATCCCTGTTCGTTCAAATCTCAACACAGTTAATTAAGGTTATCAGGCATAGTTAATTGTGTAAAGAAATGACTTAGGTTAACTTGAATCAATTAAATCATTGTCATTGATTATAGTATAGGGTCAAGCTAACCTAACATTTTAGATTTAATTCTTTTTAACTGGTTGAGTCTGGGTCGTTCACTGGGAGGCATAATCATAATTTTAATTCACCATTTTATTCTAATACTTAATTAGTAATTACTTAATTAGTCTGATCTATAATTACATATATGTTAAGCACATAAATAGATACACATGAGATTGAACAATTAAATGCTTGCATTATTCCATTAATAGAGATAAATATACAAGAATGATTTAACATGAATTCCAAGATAGAGGAATGTTTATTACAATATGTAAGGCATAAAAGAAATGTTTACAAAGAGTTTGAATGCCTTTAATCAATATAAAACTCGAATTTGAATCTCTTTTTAGCCTCAAACTTTGAATGGGACAGCTGATTAAAAATTTAGATGACTTGAAAGTGAAAATTAAACTTTTGATTAACATATCAGACGTCTATTATTTTCTCATTTAAAACTTAACTCTCTCTCTCTATTTCCTTTAATTCTCTTACATCTAAGCTCTCTTTCATCTTCTCTTAACTTCTTTTATTAGCACTCATCTTCCTTTACTTCTTCTCTTCTTTACTCAATTCACTGTGCCCTCTCTCTCTCTCACTCACATATTTGTCTTCTTTTCTTTCTTCATTTATTCCTTAAGCTCTTATCTCTCTCTCTTCTTCTTTATTCCTCATTGTACACCATTATGATCCACACTTAGCCAATTTCTTGCTCAACTTAAGCCCACGTTCATCTCTACTTAACAAAAATTTGTTTAGTGGGTGGTCAGGCCTCTTTCGGGGATACACAACACCCCATAGGGTGGGACCAGACCCTACTCGAGGCCCAACCTAGTTTTATTAAGTGGATTTTTAACCATTTTATGCTCATTGCACAGTTATCGGCCCATGCACACAGGCACACACATGCGCACGCTCATGTGCACACACCTACGGAACCATGCTCATTTCATTTGCGCCCTACGCTGACGACTAGCCCGTCCCAGCGCATTTTAGATTTTATACCCAGGCATGTGCTCAAGAATTTTCTAAGTGGGACTAACTTGCCTGCTTCTCCTTCGTCACAGCTACGTCAGGCTAGAACTTCAAGAAAGGATTCCAAGCGACTATCTGGTCCAAATCATACACACAAGAGCTCAATGGAAAGCTCTTAGCTTCCTCTATCCAATTTCAGAGTAAATTTGATCAATGGATCAGATTTGATCTACCAATTTTGAAGCAGAACACAGCTGTTGTCATGCCCTGGAAATGTACTTCAAAGAGAAGTTTCAGGTCGATCGACCTGCAGAAGGGAAATTACCTTAATTAAGGGTTTGGAATATTTCAAAAAAGGATTCCACAGGCTTTGGAGGAAGAAGAGAGGTCAGGGAGTGCTTCAAAAAGCTCCAAAAGCTAAGAGCTTCAATTTGATGCTTCAGAGCTCATATTTGGAAGTAAATCCATCCAACAGATAGATTAAACCATCAGGAACCTATTTGAATCAAATAAAGAAGTCAAGAGGAACTGATTTAGCCATGAATTAGCTCCAAATCTCATGAGAAACACTGAAAACAGTGTTGCATCCATTCTGGAACCCAAACTACACAGAAGATCAAATCTTCTTTTTATCTCAATGAAATTCACTCTAATCAATCTTAAATACTTTTAAATCTGATCTGGAACTTAATTGACCCATTAAATCAGTGAATCAAGCCTTTAACCCTTGTAATGAACTCAGGTTTGACCAACATGGGTTAAAAATTGATTTTCAATTCTTGAGCTTACTGATTCAAATTAAAAGTCTAAACTGACCTAATTTAACCTTAGGAAGCAATTCCATATCTCAAAATAGGATTTTGATGACTCTAAAGGTGGGTCCTAACTCGTCGCCTGGGATCTAAAGTGAGTTTGTTCGACAGGAGAATCTAGAAGCTCTAAGATCCATCTGAAACCTAGAATAGGTTCTTTGGGGTCTAATTGTGGTTAGGAACCTATTTCTAAGTGCTAAACCTCAGTGATTGAGCTTCTCCAACTCCACCGAAGTTGGAGAAGACAGAGTTCAACAGAGAACTCTTAACATTAAAACTCAAATCTAATTGATGTCCCATGATCCTAAGATCACAAGGAAGTGATCTAGAGCTTCAGAGGAAGTTTGGAAGGCTAAGGTTCAATATAGCTTCGTCGGAGCTTACCAGAGATCCGGTGAACTCCGATTTAATACACTGAAGTTATAATAGCCATGAAATTGATCAAAAATGGTTTCAATTGATTCCTTAGAAACTCAGGAACACATTAATTAAGCAAATTTAAGATCAGATATACGGATTAATTCAACACTCAGTAAATTTATTTCTTGAGTTCATCTAAACTCAAGGACCATTCCCTTACTCAATTGAGTGAGGGGAAATGGTTAAAAGAATCTGGCGATGATGTAGGAGTAATTGATTAGGCGTAAGAACTCCTCCTTAGCTGCCTTTGACAGCAATCTTAGGAAGTTGAAGTGATTTAGGTGTTTACTGTGTAGGAGTTAATTAAAATAATTAATAGGTGGATCGGGGCCCTGTAGTTATTAAAAGGCGATGGATGGCCCCTTATGGCAGTGGTCTAAGCCGTGGACCTCTGCCATGGACAACAAAGGCCTCCGGTGGAGGTGACATGGTAGTAGGCGTATAAGCTGGCTGTTGGAGCGGATGATCTACGTAAAAAGGAGTTGAGTTTTTGAAAACCTATCGTCATAGTTTGATTTGCGAGAAAAATCGTCAACAGATAAATTTTACTAAAACTCTAAAGGAATTCCAGGTTGAACATAGGGAGGCAAATGTTTGATTAAAATTCACATTTGTTTAATTGTCACGAAGCAGATTAGCTAGTCAAATTGAATCTAAACTAGCTATCTACTTAAAGAATAAATAATAGAAGAGAGAGAATATTACAAATAAAGAGAAAACAGAGATAGAATAAACATGGATCTCATTACCAAAGAGCAATGTTCTTTACAACTACTTGCTACAACTACTCACTACACTAGAAACTAGGAAATCTACACTAGAAAGCGGGAAATTTACACTAGAAAGCAGTAAGAGAAGGTGGAGAGAAGTTATCCTCCTCGACGGCTGCTTGGAGGACGAGCCACAACAACAGAGCACCTGGACGAAGGTGATGAGATGTGGGATGAAGGAGAATGGGGTAGAACGACGTTGTAGAGGTGAGAGGACCATCGTGGGATGCTCCATGAAGGAGGTGAGAAGGTGGAAAAGTTATATTTTTAACTCTAATGGAGCTCCTGGGTTTGGGACAAGCTCTTAGAGCTTTGGAGGGGGTGAGAGAAGAGAGGAAGGGATGAAGAAAGTATGGGGGTCGTAGAGCTATTTATAGGTGAAGTTTCAATGGGCAAAAAGGTCATTTCATGCATAAAACATTAGTTCAGGGCCTTTAGTGACGGATTTAAACGTCACTAAAACCCTTGAACATGGGCGTAGGTGCTGCTCGCGTGCACCTCTTCTCCTCGCATGCTCAACGCATGCGCATGTCCAAGCAGTCTCAGCGGTTTGATCGAAAGATCGGGCAGCTTAAGATGTGTGCGCCCACTCTTCACCATTAGATGAAGGAACGAAGGCCCAGAACGTGCGATCGCGTGCCTTCACAAACCATTCCTCCCACGAGTCTGATCGCACGTTTGTGCTCCTCTCATCTCGTGCGACCACGTCACTCGCATCTGCGTTGCTCACTTTCATCCAACAGCAGAAATCGGCTGCACCAGTGCTCGTGCTCAATTTGGGCGCTCGATGAGGCTTGAACCCGCACCTTCAACTTCGCGAGCGTGTCCACAACCAACGTGCTATGATTGCCACTTTGTCTCGCTTAAGTTTTAAGTGTGTGCACGCATGGCCGTTGGATCAAGATCCAATAGCCCAGATCTTGCCTCTCCCGTGCCTTCAGAGGTTGAGAAGAGGTGCTGCGGGCGGTTTAGGTGGCTGTGATGGCGCCACATGGCGCCATCATGGCCGTCCATCTTTTAGGAGTTGTAGATGGTGCCATGGATGTTGGATTGGACCAATTTTTATGCCATTGGGCTGC
The DNA here is from genome assembly GCA_037157565.1 of Thalassia testudinum. NCBI lineage: Eukaryota > Viridiplantae > Streptophyta > Magnoliopsida > Alismatales > Hydrocharitaceae > Thalassia > Thalassia testudinum. The sequence goes on along the minus strand of JAZHRO010000036.1, from coordinate 17,391,078 downwards.
GATCGTCGATCTGAACCCATTCGTGCAGTTGAATTTGTGATCTGATGTACATATTTACACCATCCTGACTCCTTGCTCTAAACTTTCTCGAATTGCATCTGATGCTAGGGAAGTCCGATCGGGGCGATCTTGGAGTCGTTGAACTTCGATCGTTGCCTTAATCAGATCCATACAGTTGGATCTTCAATCTGAGGCCCCAATTAAATGTTGCCCTGTTACCTGACCACAAAAAGGGAAAATTAACCTAAGCTTTATACAACCTAGCCTAAATGCAAGATGATGCATGTTATGCAATATTTATAATATATGATAAAATTCTATTTCTAAGAATGCATAAAAATAGATGGTTTATGTGATATAAACGTGTTTACATCACACCCCCATGCCTATCTTTTGCTAGTCCCTAGCAAAACTACATGCTATCTATAAAAGAATTAAATCGGATTTCTTGGGAAATAGTTATTTTTCAACACTTATGAATTTCAACTATGACCTGAACTACAGAGACACAACAGCGCCTGGGTGTCTGCCAAAATGCAGACCGCCTCAAGCCCTCGCCTTATTCAAAGAAGGATCTTTTTCTTCTTTTCTTCTTTTTTAAGTTTTTTGGATTTTTGAGTTTAGGGTTTCGGAGCAGCTTTCTACGGCCACTAAACCCACCCAAGACTCGAAGAGAACCCTAAGTTCTATGCATCTTCATGTGAAATGTGATAGATTCACAGATCAGCGATTAGAGCGGACTTCGGGTTTCTATGCCTCTAGGTGACCTTGAAAAGAAATTCTGCCTAAAGGTGTATCTATTTGATCAATAGCTTTCTCTCTACTTTTATTTTTATGGGGTCAACATAAGGGCGAACCCAATGTTTATCTCCCTAGCTTATTCTACTTCTACGCTTCTTCCTAAGTGTTTTGGAATTATACGTGCATTTCTTGAGCTGGGTTCTGGACAACCTACCAATGGGGTGCTACCCACGATAACTTACCAGCCATAGTCGTGCGGTGAATTGTGGCTTTTTTTTTTCTCCCCTTTTTTTTTCTTTTCTTTTCTTTTTCTCTTTTCTTTCTTTAAGTAGGTGACTTCCCTGATCTAAGATTTACCCAAAGGTAGTAGGAAAAGAATGGTCGTGTGACTGGGCTCTGGACAACCTACCAATGGGCTGTTACCCACGATAACTTGCCAGCCATACCACCCTAGAAGTTTCATTAGCTACCGAATTTCTGTAAAAATCGTCAAAAAGTGAGTCAGTGCAAATAGTGTGAGATGCTTAGACTTAAAATCCCCTCAAATCAGAGAGCCGGTTGATAAGTCGTCTACTTATCACCCCAACTTATTTAACCAATTAAAATATGAATTTAGAATGGCGAGGACTCAAGAAACAAGTCCACATTTTAGTGGACACCTGGGTTGATTAAACCTAAAGACTTGAAGGGTCTAAGTGTTCAAATCATATAATTTTATTATCTAAGATTGAAAATTTTCTAAAGCCCAAGTTCTCTTTCCTAAGTCAACTTTTTTTTCTTTTTAAAATAAAGAGAAAATAACAAGAATCAACAGGGCTAACAAAGTGATTCAGATAATGATATCCACCCCCCATGCCTATCTAATGCAATGTCCTCATTGTATTAAAAAGACATGAAAAAGAGTAGAGTACAGTAGAAAGCACCTGAATTACGTGAATAACAGGTCCTCTTCGAGATAAAAAGAAATTGTATACGTGCTAAATTTAGTGCCTTCAGCTGGGCACGCTATAGAAAGAAGAAGAAATAAAGAATTCATAAGTGCAGGTCATCATCAGAATAAGAAAATCTAGCTTTGGACCTGCCAAGAGAAGATGTCCACAGATGTGGACCAGATTGTGGTGCAGACCCATACCCCATGGTTGAGTATATCTAAGGTTCTGGATAAAAATTATCCAAAACCTGAGATCATTATGCAAGAGGGGTCGGGCCTGCGATTTGTGAGGATGCAACTAAAGTTCAAAAAGTCAGGTTACAAAGAAATCAAGCTCAAAAGGATAATCAATGAATGTGCGCTTGGGTAAGACATCCTCTGAAATGATGTCATAAGGGTCTTGGTAGAAGGTTGGGAGTTTTAGACAAATTGGAACCCTTAGACTCGGTCTTTTGCTTCCTCCAAAATTGACTTCCCATATCAATATTTCCCAACTCCTATCCTCCTGATGTGCATACATCTGATTAACCTAAAATGTCTATTAATTCATGTTCTTAGTGTCACATTAGCGTCATACATTGTAAATGGTGCATAACATGCAAAATCATGCATTTAGATCAAGTTGTATAAATTGTATAGTAATTGTCTCCTTTTTATGATCAGGGATAAGGCGACTTTTTATCAGGGCCTCGGATCGAAGATCCAATCGTACGGATCTGATCAGGGCGACGATTAGAGTTCAACGACACCAAGATCGCACTAATCGGACATCCGTAGCACCAGATAGAGACCGAGGAACCTTAAAGAGCAAGGGCCAAGATGGTGTTTTTTTTTTTCGAGAAAGAAACGAATGCTATCAATTCATCAATAGCAAACCAGGAGAGCTTTTATTAGTAAAAATGAAACAATTACATAGTCGAACCCCATTGCTGTATGAGACTCCAGCAACAATTTACAATCTTATCCACATACACTGGGGTCTCCTGAAAAACACACTCATTCCTAGCCCTCCATATAGACCATAGCACAACCACCATATGTAAACATGGCTTATTCCCATCCACAAGATAACACCATAGATTCTCCCATGTGGGAAGAGAATCATTACAAACTCTCCTCCAGACATAGTCAATGATCACACACGAAGAAAAAATATGAACGCTAGAATCATTATGCATCCCACATAGGTGGCAAAACTGAGTGGGAGTACCCATTCTCCTGTGTCTCAGATCTCCAGTAATCATACCGTCCCTTCTGCAAAGCCACAAAAAAATTTGTATCTTCAATGGTATTTTTAAATTCCATAACTTTTTCCCCACCTCATCAAGTTCCACCATCCTGGAAGAATTAATCAACTTGTCATAAGCAGCCGTAGTAGAAAACTTACCCTCTCATTTGTATGTGTCATATTCATGAGGCATGGGTTTGAAGGCAGCAAGTTCTTGCATGAGACGTTCATTCTCTGCTCGTGTTCTTGTTTCATGAGTATTCCACATAGCGTTATTAAAAGACCACTGCTCAGATTCCACATCCCAATAATAAGACACCACAGCATTTTTATCTGAAGCCGTTGCATAAGCAAGGGGGAACCTGTCTTTAAACACCCCCCTAGGTGCCCAATTCTCCAACCAGAATTTGAATGTTTTCCCATCACCTAATACGGATTTGAACAAATTCCAATTGTCCCTCAGGGCACGCACCACTGAAGACCAAAAGGGAGATGGTTTATGGGGGTTAAGGCGATTCTTCTCATCATTGGCAATCCCATAACTATCCTGAACTATTTCTGTCCACATTTTTTCCCCCTGCAGCAACCGAACAGCCCACTTCAATAGCAAAGCATCATTAAATTCCTTGAGGGATCTAACACCCGGCCACCAATCTTTTTTGGCTTGCAGATTGAATCCCACTTCAAAGGTTGAAGAAAAGCCCCTTGGTGAGAGGCCCCTTTCCAAAAGAATCTTTTGCGCATCACATCAAGTCTTTTTCCAAATTGACTTCGGGGCTTTGAGAACAGAGGAAAAGAAAACTGGAATTGATGTGATGATAGAATTCAGTAATATATACATCGCCCCTTTTGATAGGTATCTACTACTCCAACCCTCCAATTTTGTAGCCACCTTTTCATATAGGAAAGACCAATCTGCTTTCCTTATTTTAGTGCATTTCAGAGGCAAACCTAGATATTTGATAGGCAGTGAGACCACAGGTGTACCCAGAGTGGTAGAGATGTCATTCTGTATCATTCCATTCATCCCAAAATAGACCAGGGAGGATTTGTTTCCATTAAGTCTAAGACCAAAAATCTCACCAAAAATCTTTACCATATGAAAAAGCGCTTGCGCTTCCCTCTTCCCCCCTTCCACAAAAATAACAGTGTCGTCTGCATATTGGAGTATGGGAGCTAAAGCCCTATTATTAGACATTGAGTACCCCCTTATGAATTCATCCACTGCCAGTTTGCAGGCATATCTTGCCAATGTATCCACTGCAAGATTGAAAATCAGAGGGGCAAGTGGGCATCCTTGCCTAACTCCACACTGGGGCTGAATCCAAGATCGGCATGGTTTCCCATTTATCAATGGGGAAAAAGAGGCTATCGTGATGCATCTCTTCACCCACTGTATCAGCTGAGGTGGAAATTTCCTTCTTTTAAGGATTTCCCATAGATACGACCAGGAGACTGAATCATAAGCCTTGGAGAAATCTACTTTCCATAAAAAGGCCTTGGTCTTTCTCTTGTGCCAACCCATTACCATCTCCTACGCTATAATGAAAGACTCCTGTAGCGATCTCCCAGGAAGAAAAGTAGACTGGATCGACATTATCAAGTCCTTCAAAGCCTCCCGCAATCTGTTGGCTATAATCTTACTAATAATAAGATAAATAGAATTAGATAGTGCAATGGGTCTGTAGTAAACAAACTTCTCCGCACCTGATTTTTTAGGAAGCAGGAAGAGATAGGATTTATTCAACCTCTCAAAACCAGAGTTGCCCAGTTCAAATTCATGAATAACCTTCAATACATCCACCTTGACAACACTCCACAGTTCTCTGTAAAAGAAAGCCTGAATCCCATCTGGACCAGGGGCCCCTTCATTATTTAAATCTTTAATTGCTTTTAGTACTTCTTGTTCAGATATAGGAGTAACTAACATGTCTCTCTGATCACAACTGACACAAGGGAAGTCCACCGATCCATCCGCCAAGAGCCTCTTGGTGCAGCCTTGGACAGTTTTTTAAAATATTTACCTGCTTCAGTTCTGATTTCACTAACAGAAGTAACAGTTCTCTCTTCTACTTTAACTGATGAGATAAGATTGAATCTCCTCTTAGCACTAGTCGCGAGATGAAAAAACTTTGTGTTCTCATCACCCTCTTTGAGCCATAGTTGTCTTGATCTTTCACGCCAGTCCATTTCTCTTTTCAGGTCCTCCTCCCCCACTACAGACTTCATCTGCTGCCTTTGCTGCTGCTTCTGGAGGTTCAAAGACTACCTGCATTCCTTCAGGTCCAATTCTCTGATCACTGCTAGAGCCTCCCTCATGTTCTGTTCTCTAATCAAAGCTGTTGCCTGTCCATATTCTTTTAGCATGTCACGCAGGCCTAACAGCTTTACAGGTAGCTGCTGTGTAGCAGACCCTTGCACTGTCTTGTTCTACCACCACTGAGACACCATTTGTACAAAACCTTCCTCCCTAAACCAAGATCTCTTGAGTTTGAAATAGGATCCAATGTCAGAATTCATCCCACTGTCCCATACAAGCGGAGTGTGATCAGAGAAAGGCCTATCAAGGCTCATAAGTGCTGATAATTGATGCCTCTCCAACAAGCTAGGACTGCCAAAAAACCTGTCCAACTTAGAAGTCTGTCCACTACCATTTCTCCAAGTAAACTCCACTCCACTAATAGGGTATTCTGTCAATCCCATATTCTGCACAACCATTTGAAAGCTTGCCATTGAGATGTTCAACCTCCCACCAGGACTGGCATCACTTGAGAGATGACAATTAAAGTCACCCCCTAAAAGCCAAGGGACCTCCTTCACTCTTTGGTGCATTGCAGAGAGTTCCTCCCAAACCAAGGGCAGCCACACAAGGGCCATAAAATGCATGACACAAACCATTCCATATCTCCTTGGGGAGATTGGCATCTGCAAGTAAGCATGTGCCTATCATGAATGACTTCAGTTACCAAAAGGCAAGACTTTCTCCACCAAAAGGCCATTCCACCAGACCTTCCAGATGCACCCTTTACCACAACATCATTGTGTGCAAATTGCTTAAAGCAATCCCATTCCTGACCATTCTCCATCTCCAAATGTGTCTTGAATGAGAGCACAATCAATCTCCCACTCAGAGAGATATCTACACAAGGAAGTCCTTCTCATCTTATTGCGCAACCCACGCACATTCCAAGTCATCACTCTCATTCCTTGCCAAATTGATCCCCTTGAGCCACACAGCCCACAAACTCAACCATAATTGAGTTTGCAATAGTCTGCTCCTTAATAGGGGGCAAGTTCTCCTTCCTTCTTCTAAGCATATAAGGAGATCTACCCACACCTCTTTTCTGATTGGATCCGCTACCATATTTCAGATCAGTAAGAATTGAGAACTGCACCTGGTTCACCTCTTTGAGAGCTCTGTTGCCATTTCTGAGTACCAGCTCCATTCCTGTCCTGCCCTCCTCTTTGCTACTAAGAGCCTCTGATTCTATAACATAATTATCAGCAACCTCCATATAACCATCCTCTTTGGTTACCAAGGCTCAGCTGCAACCTCCTACTGCATCAATCTCTTCCATCATGTCCTCCTCTGCATAGTCTTGGTGGCAATCCTTCCTCTTTTTGGACTCAGGAGCTTCATCAGATGAAGTGCGGCCGACCCTTTCATCCTGTTTCCTCACTTCAGTGCTGGCTCCAGACATCTTAACCTACCCTTGTTCAAACTGCCCAGGCACCTGTCCAATCACCGTTAGACGAATAAGCCATGAGGAGCCCCCACATCTGATCGTAACCATGTCAAGAATCGAGCCAGCATTGAAGACATCATCCTCAATTCTAAGAGATCGGATATCCCCTTCTCCAATCAAGACTTCAGACCCTTCACTGATGGACGCAAAGCCTACTACCATCTTAGTAACAACTCTCTTAGATCTCAGATGCAAAGGCAGTCCACTAATCTCAAGAAGAATCCTCCTAGAACCCACTCTTTAAGGAGGCCGATCAGGGAGAGCCCCATAAAAGGGGGACACCATTCTCCAGATCACAATAAACTCTTCAAACGAGCTCGAACGAAATCTCAGTCGCTCAACATCCATCATGCCAAAACCATATACCAGAAAGCAAGATTGGGATAGCATAGCCACCTTCCAGTCCGCAGACAAAAGATTTAGGGAACATGCTAGATCTTGAAGCCTTTCTATCGATGGTTTGCCTACCATAATCTCGTCAATCAGAGCGCCCCTCAGCATGATCTCTGCATAAGAGATCTCTTCAGAAATCGGGATCTCCATTTCAATTGAATGCCTGCCAAATGCCGGCGGCGATGGCAGTTGGGCCTCTTTCTTCACCATCCAAACAGGGCACGAGAATGCCATCTTTGTCTGCAGCAGCTTCCTCCTAGGGTAGGAATCACGTTTGTGCCCTTTGCCCCTGCACGCCAAGCAAATCAAAGGGTTTCTACATATCACCGCCAAATGCCCCCTTTGTCGACATCTGAAACAAAGGACATCGCCGTTCAATCTCCTCCAGGGCCTTCTTGGAAAGTTTTTAGACGTCCTACCAACCCTCTCCTGCCAGACCTGCTCCCTTCTCCTCCAATTCCTCGACCTCCACATCCTCCACTCACCTCCTTCTCCAGCCCTAGATGACTCTGCAACACCACCGCCCGTCACCCGACGCCGATCGCTCTCTCTTCCTCTCTCTCTCAGGGTCACCCTAAACTCTATTAAGATGGTGTTAATCTACACCTCAGATGACAAATCCTACCATATGGATGAGTTTGGATCGACGATCGCAGCCTAACAACATGAAAATAGGTCCAATTCGACACTCATGGCACCATCTACATCACTCAGAAGTGGCGCCATCATAGCCGCCCAACACTGGCCGCAACTCTCTTTCTTCACTCGCTCGACAAATCTCAGCCGTTGGATGCCCATCCAACGGTCGAGATCTCGCCATGCCACCGCTCATCCAATGCTCTCCTCTTCTGAAGGCATATGCAATGTTTGATCTCGACCGTTGGATGAAGATCCAACGGCTGAGATCGGTTGTGTGCTAAACACTACGCACGACACAATCGTACGCCCAGAGTAGTGGTCGAGCAAGCTATGTGAGCACGTGACGCACGTTTGAGCCCACATTCGCGATTAAAGTCGTGCGATGAAGATCCAGTGGCAGAAATCAAGCGATAGCACCCACGCGTGATCAGATGCACGGCACTTACGCGTGATCGCAGGCGGGCACGCGACGAGGGCGTAGGCACTTTAAGCTGTCCGATCTCTTGATCGGACGGTTGAGAGTGCGTGAATATGCGCATGCGTTGAAGGGTGCGGAGGCGAGGGGGCACGCGAGCGGCACGCACATCGATCACGTTTAGGCCTTTAGTGATGGATAAATCCATCACTAAAAGTCCTGAATTAATGTTTTTCAAGTTGTAGTGTCCAAAATGCCCCCACTCCTTGCAACTATAAAAGGAAACCCCTTCCATATGAATTTCTCATCCCTTCCTTCTCTTCCCTCCCTCTCCAAAGCTCAAGGGAAGCTTGTCCCACACCCGGGATGCTCCTCAAGAGCTAAAATGAAGTTTTCACCCTCATTCCGGAAGCGCATCCTGTGACGACGATGACGTGTTGCCTCGTTCCTGTTCCTCCTGCTTCATCCTCCTTCCCACTCCATTCCTCGTCATCTAAGCATTGTCTCATCCGGCTCATCCTCCAAGCGATCGTCAAGGAGGATAACTTCTCTCTCCCATTCTTTTCCTGCTTTCTAGAGTAGAATTTTCCTGCTTTCTAGCTGTAATAATTTCTCACTTTCTAGTGTAATCTTTTCTCGCTTTCTTAGTTGTAAAAATATTTTGCAATATCAAGTGAATGTTCTCTCTCTCTCTTTGTCTATATTGATTTCATTTCATTGTAATTATTCTACCCTTTAAACAAAAACGCAAAAAAAAAATATAATTACGAATTTTGATCGACATAGCCTCCCTAAGTTCGACCCAGGATATCTTTACAGATTTTTTGGTATAAATTTTATTTGTTGAATGGATTTCTTTGTTACTTGAACTACAACAACATGTTTTCAAAACCAACTTCAATAGCATAGTCATCCAACGTTCAACATTTTGGCGCTGTTGCAGGGGAGGCAACGATTTTCCAATCTTCTTTTCGCATTTCATGCACTTTACTGTCTTCTAACTTTCTTTCTCTTGTGTCTATTGTTTTGCAGATACCTCTATCAGAGAATCATCAAGCAGTAGATTGGAGTAAAGTGTAGTTGAAGACGACTGTAAGTTCTCCCCATTCTTTCCCCCTCCATAGATTTCATTTCATCATATTAAATTCAAATTTCAATTAACCTAGGTGTTTACATAAATCCTAGAATTAGTTTGGTTGTTTGGATTTCTACTCACATTCATTTTACCCTCGCATATATAAAAAAAAATAAAAAGATATTTTTGTGGGGTAATTCAACATACACACAATATACATCCACATTCAAGGCACTTAACCTAATTGATTTTCTTCTACTCAACCGGATTCTGATCTGCGGAACCGGTACACACAAATCAACACAAAAGAGTAGAAATCATTCTAGGTTAATCATTTTTGTGTGCCTAACTCAGCAGTGCAATTGTGGCCAATTGTTTGAGTTGTTTAGGCCGCACCACTCAACATAAAATCAACTCACCAAGTAGCTTCCTCTTAGGATTTTCAATCTAGGTTCATACCAGGCACTCCACTTTATTTCTGTTTTTAAAGGAAAGCAAACTTCACCCATGCTTAAAAATCTGGTTTGCCTCAAACTTGATTGAAATCAACCTAATTCTAAACCCTAAAAGCTACTTAAGCAAGATTTGAACATTAAAATCTACTCATCACAAATAATCTTACTTGAAAACCTTGGTTGTGCACACACTTACACATACTCAATTGATCATTAAGGGCACAACCCATTTTAAGGGCCCACCACATTCCATAAGCACTACAATCCCAGGCCTCAATAAATTTGAGTAAACGTTGGCCTTAAGGACTGAATCACTCTTTGGGGCTTAGTCTGAGATTGTTTACGATTATCCTGCTTGTACTGATCAATCTAATGTCTAACTAGGGGAGTAGCATCAAACGATCGTGACTGGGGGGTACACTAGGAACTGGAGGCACAAGCCGAAGGAAGAACCTTCTCCCCAGTCCCTCCTTCTAACTGGTTGGATTGAGCAGACACAAGTAGAGTAGATCGTTTATAATCTTCGAGCAGGTTCTGAGAGTCTGTAGATCCTTAGGCTACCCCACTTAATTACAGGCTTATTTTGTTGTGCTGCAGGGTTCTAATCCCCAGTCCTTCCGACCTTTTCCTAGTTTATGCTGGGAAGGTCATTGAATCCCCGATTGGAAGGACCACTAGAGTATTCTAGGCAGTGTAGATTGGACTTTGCCCAAATTGATCCCATGACCGATCAACAGCCTCCTCTACCCCAGGATCCATAGGAGGTATTTCAAAGGTAGCTGGAACAAATGCAGAGAATGCAAGAATGGTTCTAGAGAATGCAGAGTGCTCATCCCTTGAAGGATTTTTATGATCCTTCAAATTATGGGGAACGTCCCGACGTCCAGATTTCTGCCAGAGATGTAGAAATCAAGCCCCAGGTATTAAGCCTGATCAAACATTTTCATGGGCTTGGCTTTGAAGACCCGTTTCAGCAATTGGAGGACTTGACCACTTTGGTCCAGACCACCAAGGCGCGAAACATAAATGAGGAACAAATAATCATGAGGCTCTTCCCCCACTCTCTTAGGGATAAAGCTGTTCATTGGTATAGGACTATAGGAAGATCAATTGCAACTTGGAATGAGTTGAAATCGACCTTTCTGAAGAAATTCTTCCCTGCCGGACATACCAATGCTTTGAGATGGGCAATTACTACCTTTACCTAGCGGCCAGGGGAGTAATTTCATGTTGCCTGGGAGCAATTCTAGGACCTATTGTGGAGGTGTCCATACCACGAGGTGCTGAAATGGCAACTCGTGCAGATCTTCTACCACGAGTTGACTGAGCAACTCAGAAATCATGTGGACGCATCTTACAGAGGCAATTTCCTCAATAAAGACGCAGATAGCGTGCACGATTTGTTTGAGGAGATGAGCGAGAATTCGATCAATCATGCCTCCATAGATACTTTTAACCGATCCCAGCAGCCCAGATCGAATGTTAATGAAGTCCACGACTCTCATTCATTCGATATGGAATTGATTTGTAATAAACTTGATAAAGTGGACTTGGTTGCTAAGTGAATGGAGGAGTGGATGGCCGGAAACTTAATGAACAACTCTCGATCCACTTAATCGCAAACTTCGGGATTCCATTCATCGCGAGCTCCTTCTGGACGGGAGTTCGTGAATCAACTTGATGCGGCTCAACCTGTGAGTCAGCATTATTCGGAACCCCATGGGTTCCAAACTGGGGCCTTTGATCCCAGTTTCTTTGATCCTTCCCTTTATTTCTCTCCATCCTCACCCTATGAGGATGTTTATGGTGTACAGGAGAATGTTAGATCCAACCCCTACTCTAATGCTTATAATCCAGGTTGGAGAAACCACCTTAACTTCTGGAAAAACCTGGGGCAGCAAACCTAATTCTGACCCAGCAACTATGCTCTGCAATGCCTAATGGGTCAAAGTCATGTTTATACTCAGTTTCCCCCGAATCAGGTTAATCAGCCAACTTGGAATGCCTGTCAACCCGTAGGGCAGGCTGATTTGAACTGACAGATGGTAGAGATGCAAGGATCTATGCTCCAACTCATGCAGCAAATGAAAACCTTGCTGGACAACTTGCAAACTGGGCTCATAGCTTATTCTCGTCAACTCAGATCTCTACCATCTCAACCTGTACCCAACCCACGAAATATCCTAAATCCAGGCAATCAAGCCCATGGGTACGGAAATCAGAGGGACCCACACGCACATGCTCAAGTGGTTGAGCAGGGTCCTTCCTCTTCTTCCTCTGCAAATCAACGATTCTTGGCTAATGAAGCCCCTCCAATCTTTCCTAACCCTTCCTAAGACCCAAACACGTATGCATCCGCAAATTCTATTATCTTGAGGAGTGGTAAACAAACTCAGGATCCACAACCACACTGTTATGATTTACCGAATCTTGAAGAACCTGAGGAGAGAAAGGAGAATTTTGGAGAAGACATCAAGGCTCAGGAACCTGATTCCAAAGATCCGACTCATGTTCCTTTTCCTGAGGCCTTGATCAGATCAAGGAAGAAGAAGTCTGTTGATAGTAATAAGGAGCTTCTAAATATTTTCAATAATGTTGAGATCAATATCCTACTCCTCGATGCTCTCTAGCATATCCGTCTTACGTGAAATTTTTAAAGGATTTATGTACACAGAAGTGTAAGTCGAGAGAATCTGATCCGAGGAAGGTGGTACTCTCCGAGCAGGCTAGTTTTGTTATCCTGCACCACCTCCCTCAGAAAAAGAGAGATCCAGGTGCTCCTTTTATTTCTTGTGTCATCAGAGATTACACTTTTGATAGAGCACTACTAGATCTGGGTGCATCCATCAACCTAATTCCGACTTCTCTTTACGAGAAGTTTGGATTAGGTGAACTTCGGCCGACTTCAGTAACACTACAGTTAGCGGACCGTTCGGTCACAAATCTGCGAGGCGTTATTGAAGATGTTATTGTTAAGGTTAAGGATTTCTATTTTCCTATAGATTTCCTTATCCTTGACATGGATGTACCTAAAAATCTGAGGAACACGCCCATCATTCTGGGGCATCCGTTCCTGGCTACTGCTAAGGCCAACATTAACTGTGAAAGTGGTAGCATGGAAATCGCCTTTGGGGATCAAAGAATGAAATTGGATATTTTTAAGGTGATTAATAAATTCGAGGATTGTGGATTTATTGAAGAACTTGAGGATAATAATGTGAATATTAAAACTTGTATGATGGTTTTTGCTTTTGAATGTTCCTCCTCTGATGGCGAATTGGATCCGCAACCCTCTATGACAGACCCGCCATCTTCTGAAGAGGTTATTGATTTTGTTCACTCTCAACCTCTTCCTCTTGATGAGTCTTCATCAGCATCTTCCTTACCTTCAATCATCAACCCGTCCTAGCTTGAACTGAAACCATTGCCTGAGAATCTAAAATATTAGTTTTTAGGACAACATAAGACATTCCCTGTGATTATCAGTGCTAAATTAACAAAGGAGTAGGAGATTAAACTGATTAAGGTCCTGAAGGAACATAAGGAGGCAATTGGTTGGACCATTCATGACCTTAGGTGGATCGAGCCATCTTATTGTAATCACAAAATATTTTTGGAAGATGGATCCTACCCTTCTCACCAGATGCAGAGGAGATTAAATCCAAATATGCGAGAAGTGGTCAAGAAGGAGATTATTAAGTGGCTCGATGAAGGAATCATTTATCCGATCTTTGACAGTCCTTGGGTAAGTTCCATGCAGATTGTTCCTAAGAAAGCCAGGATTACCGTTGTGACTAATGAGAAAGGAGAATCTGTCATAACTCGTTCAGCTTCCTCTTTGAGGGTTTGTATCGATTACAGGAAGCTGAACATGGCCACGAAAAAGGATAATTTCCCTCTGCCTTTCATTGATCAAATCTTGGAAAGATTAGCCGAGCAGAAGTACTTTTGTTTTCTTGATGGCTACTTGAGATACAACCAAGTTCCTATCCATCCCGAGGATCAGGAAAAATAACTTTCACCTGTCCCTACGGAACCTTTGCTTTTTATAGGATGCCATACGACTTATGCAATGCACCTGCGACTTTTCAAAGGTGTATGCTGGCCATATTCTCTGACATGGTGGAAGAGTTTATGGAAGTCTTCATGGACGATTTCTCTATTTTTGGAGAATCGTTTGACTCTTGTCTAGCTAATCTTGAAATGATTCTTAAACAATGCATCAAAACAAGACTGGTCTTTAGCTGGGAAAAGAGTCATTTCATGATACAAGAAGGCATCGTCTTGGGTCATGTAATCTCTGAACGGGGAATCAAAGTGGATAAAGCTAAAGTTGATGCTATCGCTAAACTTCCTCCTCCCACATATGTTAAACAAATTCAATCATTTCTTGATCATGTGGGATCCTACAGGAGATTCATCAAGGACTTTTCAAAGGTTGCTCATCCTCTAAGCAATCTTCTCGCCAAAGAAATGCTATTTGATTTCGACGAATCATGCCGTAAGGCATTTGATTTTCTTAAAACAGGAGTCACTTGTGCTTCGGTGTTGCAACCATTGGTTTGGACAACCCCTTTTGAGATCATGACTAACGCTTCTGATTATGCGGTCGGAGTTGTTTTGGGTTAGAAAGTTGATAGGAAGTCCTCTGTCATCTACTACACTAGTAAAACTCTAGACAAGGCCCAGAGGAATTATACTATTACTGAGAAGGAATTACTAGCTATAGTATTTGCTTTGGAGAAATTTATGACTTATCTCTTAAGGTCTCATGCCATTATTTATACCGACCACTCGGCCTTGAGACATCTCTTGGCCAAAAAGGATGCCAAACCCTGGCTTATTCATTGGATTCTTCTGCTTCAAGAATTTGATCTTGAAATCAAGGATAAATCCGAGGTATAGAATGTGGTGGCGGATCATTTGTCGAGACTTTTGAGTGATTCTTCTCATCCAGACATTCCGATTGATGATACTTTTCTGGACGAAACTATCCTTACAATTTTAGGTGTCCAAACCCTGTGATTTGCTGATATTGTTAATTATTTGGCTGTTGGTCAAATCCCCCAGGATTGGACCAAGCAACAATGGGATAGACTCAAATCTGAGGCCAAATATACTTCTGGGAGGACCTTGAATTGTACCACATTGGCTTTGATCAAATTATTCGTCGATGCATTCCGGAGAACGAATTCAACAGTATTCTTGAGTTCTGCCATGCATCTGCGTATGGTGGACACTTCTCCGGGAAAAGACGGCTACAAAAATTTTGCAATCTAGATTCTATTGGCCGTCTTTATTCAAGGATGCCTAGGAATTCTCAAGGTCGTGTTCCCGATGCCAGGCACTCGGGAGCATAACTAAGAGAGATATGATGCCCCTAAACCCGATTCTACCTGTCGAAATCTTCGACATTTGGGTCATCAATTTCATGGGACCCTTCCTCCCTTCATTTGGACATCAGTACATTCTCGTCATTGTTGATTATGTGTCCAAATGGATCGAGGCGATTCCCACCCGAACCAATGACCACAAGGTGGTCATCGATTTTGTCAAGAAGAACATCTTCAGCAGGTTCGGGATTCTGAGGGCCATCATCAGTGATGGTGGCACTCATTTCACTAATGCCTAGTTCCGTAATTTGCTGGCAAAATATGGGGTTAATCACTAAATCTCCACACCTTACCATCCCCAGACGAATGGATAGGCCGTGATCTCCAATCGAGAGATCAAGAATATTCTGCAGAAAACGGTTAGGCCTGATCACAAAGACTGGACTCAAATGCTTGAGGATGCTCTTTAAGCCTACCGTACGGCATATAAAACGCCCATTGGCATGTCTCTATTTCGTCTGGTGTATGGAAAGGCGTGCCATTTACCCATAAAAATTAAACATAGGGCATTCTAGGCAATCAAGCAGTGCAATATAGATCTAAGTTTAGTTGGGAAGACCAGGAAACTCCAACTATCTGAGTTGGAGGAGCTTAGAAATGATGCGTATGAGAATGCCAAGATCCACAAGGCTTGGATCAAAGCTCTACATGACCAATTGATTTCTCGCAAGAGCTTTGAGCCGAACTAGAAGGTTTGGCTATTCGATTCTCGACTTAAGCTATTTCTTGGCAAACATAGGTCAAAATGGAACGGTCTATTCATTATCGACTAGATATTTCCAAATGGAGCTGTTCAGATTTCTGACCTGAAGATGGGTAATTTATTCAAAGTCAACGATCAACGTCTGAAGTTGTTATTGACTGTACTATTCTAGAACCCATCTCAGACACGGTTGCACTAGCCATGTTGTGACTTCTTTGGCTGGACATCGCCTAGCTGACGGTGTTAAACTCAGCAGTTGTATAGTCTGACTCAGAGCTGACCCGAGCTTCATATTCAGGTGATATCTTCCGTACTCTACCCTTCCTTTCATGTCTTTTATTCTCAATGTGGACATTGCATCAGCTAGGCATGGGGGGGTGGATTCATTTCTGAATCATTTTGTTAGCTCTGTGAAATTCTTGTAAATTCTATTCTTATATATACATAAAAAAATTGAATGAGGAAGGAATACTTGGACATTAGGACTTTTCAATCTTAGGAAATATTACAATAGGATCTGAACACTATGACCCTTCAGGTCTTTGGGCTTAATCAGCCCGGGTATCCACTAAAATGTGGAGTTATTTTTTGAGTCCTCACCATCCTAAATTCTATCTTAATTTGATTAAATAAGTTTGGGTGATAAGTACACGACATATCAACCCGCCCTCTGATTTGAGGGAACTTTAAGTCTAAGCATCTACACACTATCTTGTCACTGACTCATTGTTCAGCGGTTTTAACAGAAATTGGGTAGCTAATGAACCTTCTAGGGTGATATGGCTGGCAAGTTATCATGGGTACAGCTCATAGGTAGGTTGTCCAGAGCCTAGTCACTTGACCATTATCTTCTTGTTGCCTTTAGGTAAATCTTACACCAGGGAAGCCACCGACTTAAAAAGAAAAAGAAAGTCAAAAAGAAAAGAAAAAGAAAAAGAAAAAGGAAAAAAGAAAGAAAAAAAGAAAACAAAAGAAATAACCCACACTTCACCGCACAAGTATGGCTAGCAAGTTGTCGGTGGTAGTAGCTCATCGACCGGTTGTCCAGAATCCAGCTCAAGAAATGTACTATAAATTCCCAAAACACTTAGGAAGAAGAAGAGAAGTAGAATAAGCCAGGGAGATATACACTAGACTCACCCTTGTGTTGACCCCATAAAAATAAAAGTACAGAGAAAGCTACCAATCATAAAGATACACCTTTAGGCAGAACTCTCTTTTTAAGGTCACCTAGAGGCGTAGAAACCCGAAGTCCATTTTAATTGCCGATCAATGAGTCTATCACATTAACAATAAGATGCTTAGAACTTAGGGTTCTCATCAAATCTTGGGTGGGTTGAGTAGCCATAGAAAGCCACTCTTTAACCCTAAACTCAAAAATCCAAAAAAATTAGAAAAGAAGAAAAAGAGAAAAAGAGATTTTTCTTTGAATAAGGTGAGGGCTTGAGGTGGTCTGCATTTTGGTAGATACCCATGCACTGTTGTGTCTTTGAAATTTTAGATCCTGAGTAAAAATTCTTAATGTTGAAAATGACTTATGCCCAAGTAATCCAACCTAATTCTTTTATAAATAGCATATAGTTTTTTCTAGGGACTAGCAAAAGATAGACTTGGGGGTGTGATGTGCATACATCTGATTAACCTAAAATATCTATTAATGCATGTTCTTAGTGTCACATTAGCATCATACATTGTAAATAGTGCATAACAAGCATAATCATGCATTTAGATCAAGTTGTATAAATTGTATAGTAATTGTCTGCTTTTTATGGTCAGGGATAGGATGACTTTTTATCGGGGCCTCGGATCGAAGATCCAATCATATGGATCTGATTAGGGCGATGATTGGAGTTCAACGAGTCCAAGATCACCCTAATTGGACATCTGTAGCACCAGATAGAGACTGAGGAACCTTAAAGAGCAAGGGCCAAGATGGTATTAATTCGCACCTTAAACGACAAATCCGACTGCATGGATGGGTTAGGATCGATGATTGCAGCCTAACGACGTGAAAATCGGTCCAATCCGACACTTATGGCACCACATACATCACTCAGAAGATGGATGGCCTAGATGGCGCCATGTGGTGCCATCATAGCCGCCCAACACCAGCCGTAGCTCTCCTTCACCTACTCGACAAATCTCAGTCGTTGGATGCCCATCCAACGACCGAGATCGTGCCATGCCACCTCTCATTCAACACTCTCCCCTTCTGAAGGTGCATGTAACGTTTGATCTCGACCGTTGGATGAAGATCCAATGGCCGAGATCGATCGCGTGCTAAACACTTCTTACGACACAATCGTACGCCCAACACAACGGTCGAGCGAGCTACATGAGTGCATGACGCACGTTCGAGCAAGCATTCACTGCAAGCGGGCACACGATTAGAGCCGTGTGATGAAGATCCAGCAGTGGAAATCGAGCGATAGCGCCCACGCGCGATCAGACACACAGTGCTTACGCGTGATCGCAGGCGGGCGCGCGGCATGGGCGTAGGCACTTTAAGTTGTCTGATCTCTTGATCGGACAGTTGAGAGCACGTGAATGTGCACATGCATTGAAGGGCGCAGTGGCGAGGGGGCGTGTGAGCGGCACGCACGTTGGTCATGTTCAGGCCTTTAGTGATGGATAAATCCATCACTAAAGGTCCTGAATTAATGTTTTTCAAGTTGTAGTGTCCAAAATGCCCCCACTCCTTGCAACTATAAAAGGATACCCCTTCCATACGAATTTCTCATCCCTTCCTTCTCTTCCCTCCCTCTCCAAAGATCAAAGGAAGCTTGTCCCACACCCGGGATGCTCCTCAAGAGCTAAAACCAAGTTTTCACCCCCTTAAAGAAAGCAGATCCCGTGACGACGACGATGTGTTGCCTCATTCCCGTTCCTCCTACTTCATGCTCCTTCTTCCCACTCCATTCCTCATCATCTAGGTGTTGTCTCATCCGACTCTTCCTCCAAGCGATCATCGAGGAGGATAACTTCTCTCTCATTCTTTTCTTGCTTTCTAGAGTAGAATTTTCCTGCTTTCTAGCTGTAATAATTTCTCGCTTTCTAGTGTAATCTTTTCTCGTTTTCTTAGTTGTAAAAATATTTTGCAATATCAAGTGAATGTTTTCTCTCTCTCTCTTAGTGTCTATATTGGTTTCATTTCATTGTGATTATTCTGCCCTTTAAACAAAAACACAAAAAAAATATATAATTACGAATTTTGATCGACATAGCCTCCCTGAGTTCGACCTAGGATTTCTTTATAGATTTTTTGGTATAAATTTTATTTGTTGAACGGATTTCTTCGCTACTTGAACTACAACGACAGGTTTTCAAAACCAACTCTGATATCGTAGTCATCCAACGTTCAACACCTCCTCATTTAGACTTTCAAATTTCGGGACCTCCTGTATATTAATCATCTCGTCTGAATTTTCCATGTCTAAAAGATGTGATTGAATTAGAATGGACTTGGGTTTAGTGATTTCAAAATCAAAATCTTCAGTAAGCATAATGGGGTGTGATTAAGGATCGGGGCTTTGAATTGAATCCTTCAGAAAGTAAGGATTTGAATCTGTCATGTAACCCCAATAAGATCAATTTCCTCAGTTATCGGGCCATCATATGATTCATCAAATTCCTCAAGCCCAGTCGTCTCATAGAAATCGTGTGCTGTAAACTCAGGTGAGACATCGCATAATGATTCTTCACCTTCAGAATCAAAGAAATCTAAATCCGCATTAATGTGTGTCTCAAAATCATCAATCACTTTCTGATCCATGGAGACATATGTTTCCTCGTACCTGGCTCAAAGATCTTAGGTGAAGAAATCACTTCATCCTTAATTGGTTGCTTTAGACCAATCTGGTAAATCATGGTCTCGTAACACATGTCTCCCCCAACAGGTGCCTGAGCGGATTCTAACATTGGCTCACCTGAAAGGGATTCATCTTGGGAATCATCCCAAGATTGAACTAAAGCAACCACAAATCTCATCCTCAATTTCAATAACTTTCCAAGTAAAAACCCATTTGGGCCTTTATCCTTAATATCCTGGAACCAATCCAACAAATACTTGTTAAGATCGTCAATCATTTTAATCAGGGACTCTAATTCTTCAGGGCAAGGTGTTGGCTGAGCTTCTAAAGATTGTATGGTATTCCTTAAGTTAGCCAACACCTTATCTTGGACCTGGTTCACCTGAACAAATGGTTTGGTTCAGGGTTGGGCGGGTTTGGGTTCAGTGCAGGGGAGTCAACGAATTGAGGTTCTTGACACCCTCCCTGATAATAGGTCATTTCAAGTTGTCCATAAGGAGGTGATGACCTATAAATAGTGTAATTTGAGGAAGGGTAAGGATCAACATATCCTTCTTGATTGTAGATCATATTAGGTTGTCCAAATGAGGGCGGTGATCTATAATCGATGTAGCTCAGTGAAGGATAAGAATCAAGATTATGGTGTCCAGGGTTAGACCCTGAACACAAAGGTTCGGAACTATATCCCCAATTAGGATTATCCCAACTAAAAGATGGATGAGAATAAGTCTGGTTGGAATAATAATCATTTTTGGAATAAGTAGTGGTAGAAGGGTACGAGTGGGAGTGTGAATAGGATGTAGAAGGATCCATGACAGAACTGAAGGAAGAAAGGTACCCTGTGAAGGTTTCCTACTTGGAGGGGTGACGTAATAAATGCGGAAATAAAATATAAAGCAATATCACAGAATAGACAACCACACAAAGTACACAAAGATTTTTAGGTGGAAACCCAAATCGGGTGAAAACCACCACCTAACCCTCTCGAGTTAGGATTTTCCGATCAACCTAGTTGATCAAATCCACTAACCGAATCACTTTAAAACGAGGGTGATTCAACCTCAGTACAACCACGCTACAAGTACGAGGGTAGCGTTCCTCAACCCCTTCTCTCCACGAGAAGGATTTTGTCCCACGAAGGAGACGGGAATTCGCAAAGCGAATACCCAACTAAATAACAAAGATAAAATAAACAACAAACCTATAGAGCCAACAAAGTAATAAACCTAAGCTTCTATAGGAATTAGGAAACTCCCCTTTGCAAGGAGTGCGTCGATGATGACGCGGGTGCGTGAGCCACACAACGGCGCAATGTCACTCTCGTGAACAATGGCGGGAGAGCGGGTGCGCGAAGGCTTGATGCTCTCAAGATGTAGAACTTGAGCTTAGAGAGCAAGATCTTTTCTGGACACAAAAGAGTGTGAAAGTGTGTAGCTAAGTGTATCCAAGTGTGTATATGTGTATCTAAGTGTGTAAAGGCTCCCCTCTATTTATAGAGGCCTTAGGAAGGCTTTGGAAGGCTTAGAAAAGCTTCCATAGCCGTTGGGTACAAAGCCCAAGTGAATCAGCCCGAAATCAGGAACAATCATTGTTCTGACAGGCTTATCAGACGTCTAATTCTGGCATCAGACGTCTGGAAGTTCACTTTAAGACGTCTGATTTCAAGGTTAGACGTCTGATTTTGGGCGGGTCTCTCCCTGACTTGAATTAGATCTAAACAGGGTTCTTGTGCAAGTCAATCAGACGACATATAGGACGTCTGGCACTATGTCTGGACGTCTGGAAACCTACTTTTACTGTGGGAATGGATTTTCCAAACGTTGCAACGACTAGAAAATCTCTGAGAAGAGATTTTGGGTCAGCCGAGGCAAAATGGTCAATTATCAGACGTCTAGAAAGGCCTAAGGACATCTGATAAGGCTCTAACGGTCATATTCTTGAGTGCCTGCTAAGCTAGCCAACGGTCCACTATCTGGACGTCTGGCAAGTCCATCAGACGTCTGCTAAGACGTCTGGTATAAGATCTAGACGTCTGATTTCATCAGACAGAACTAGCTATGTCCAGCCTAACAGATATCAGACGTCTAAAACAACAATCAGACATCTTACTGATTTTAGAATTAGACGTCTGGAAGTGTTGTTTGAACCCTATATTGGTTTTCTAAGTGTTCTACAGAAAACCTTAGTATCATAGGGTTGTGCAGGTGTTCCTAGGACTACTGTTAGGGTACTTTGAGGCTCTTTAACATAATATTCTAAGAAAAATAAAAAGAGCAAGAAAATAAAGACAAGAGATACAAGAAAGGATTAAAAAGAATCTATCCTATTCTTATTGTCTTCTATCTTCAATCTGTCGCTCCACGCGAACCTCCTCTGTTTTCCGTCAAGCTCCTCCAATCCGTCCTGGATGCGAGCTCGAACTCCGTTTAAGCACGTCTACATTTGCAATTGACCTGAAATCTAGGACTCAAATTGCAAATGTTAAATAACACGTGTTTTGTTATCATCAAAATAAATGATCGTGGTGCTCTAGCACCAACACCCTGTAATACAAACAATCAAACCTGTCCTTAAGTGGGCTAGCCTAAAGACCTATAGACTCCCAGAACCCTTCTTGAGATAAAGAAATGATTTAATCTACTTCTTTCTAGTCAATCTAACCAGTTAGAGGGAGGGACTGGGAAGAAGGTTCTCCCTTTGGCTTGCACCTCCGGTTCCTAGTGAACCCCCCAGCCATGATCGTTTGATTCTACTCCCCTAGCTAGACATCAAATTAAACAGTAGAAATAGACTAATCGAAAATAATCTCGGTCTGGGCTCCGAAGAGTGAGTCCAATCCTTAAGGCCAACATCTACTCTGTTTTAATTAGGGTTAGGTTTGAATGTGCTTTGGAATGTGATGGGTCCTTTATTTGGGTTGTGCCCTTAATGATTGATTGATATGTGTGTGCGTGCACAACCAATGGTTTTCAAGCAAGATTATTTTTTTGATGCGGTGAATTTTAGGGTTTACATCTTGCTTAGTAGCTTTTAGGATTCAACTTTAAGTGTATTCAATCAAGTTCAGTTGGCACACCAAGTTTTGAAAGCACAGGTGAAGATGTTTTCCTTTAAATCTTAAAAGAAATGTGGAGTGCCTGGTAAATCCCTAAAAGTTGAACCTATGTGGCAGCTACTTGATGAGTTGTTTTTAGTTGAAGTGGTAAGGCCTAAACAACTCAAACAATTGGCCTGATGCACCACTTAGTTAGGCACACAAGTGATTACCTAATCTGATTTCTACTCGATTATGTGTTTCGGTGTGTGTGCTGGTTCCAAAGATCGGTTTACCGGTTGAGTTTAAAAATCAGAAGAGGTTGTGTACCTCTGTGAGATTTTTTTAATTTTTCTTTTATATGTGGAGGGTGAGGTGGGTAGAGGTGACAAACAAACAATCAAAAACTAACCTTAGAGTTTATAAGAACACCTAGGTTGATTTTTGTTTATGTTATTACGTGGTGGAATGAAAACTAGTGGGTGAGAGGTGGGGGTGAACTTACAGACCCTTCAACAGCACTTTACTCCAATCTACCACTTTTGCCTATCTTGAGAGAGTACCTGCAATCACAATAAGTAGAGAAGTGAGGTAAAAGATAAGTAGGGTGAGAAAACACGAAAATTCAAAGAGCATCACCTCCCCAGCAACGGCGCCAAAATGTTGAAGTGGAAATTCCCCGGCAACGGCTCCAAAATGTTAAAGCGGAAAATCTGCACAAACGGGATTTGATTTTTGAAAACTCGCCGTCGTAGTTTGATTTGTGAGAAAATTGTTAATAGATAAATTTTACCGAAACTCTAAAGGAATTTCGGGTCGAACATAGGAAGGCAGACATTTGATTAAAAATCGCATTTGTTTAATTGTCACAAAGCAAATTAGCTAGTCGAATTGAATCTAAACTAGCTATCTACTTGAACAATAAATAATAGAAGAAAGAGAGAGAATATTACAAATAAAGGGAAAATAGAGATAGAATAAACATGGATCTCATTACCAAAGAGCAATGTTCATTACAACTACTTGTTACACTAGAAAGCAGGAAATCTACACTAGAAAGTGGGAAATTTACACTAGAAAGCGGTAAAAGAAGGTGGTGAGAAGTTATCCTCCTTAATGGTTGCTTGGAGGACGAGCCACAACGATGGAGCACCCGGACGAAGGTGGTGAGATGCGAGACGAAGGAAATGATGAAGGACGATGGAGAACGGGGCAAGACGACATCGTAGCGGGATCCACTTCCCAAATGGAGGTGAAAGGACCACTACGGGATGCTCCACGAAGGAGGTGAGAAGGTGGAAAAATTATATTTTTAACTCTAATGGAGCATCCCAGGTTTGGGACAAGCTCTTAAAGCTTTGGAGGGGGTGAGATAAGAGAGGAAGGGATGAAGAAAGTGTAAGGGTCGTAGAGCTATTTATAGGTGAAGTTTGAATGGGAAAAAAGGTCATTTCATGCATAAAACATTAATTCAGGGCTTTTAGTGATGAATTTAAACCTCACTAAAGCCCTTGAATGTGGGCATAGGTGCCACTCGCGTGTGCCTCTTCTTCATCTCGTGCGTTCAATGCACGTGCATGTCCAAGCAATTTTTCGATTGGACGGCTTAAGATGCGTGTGCCCATTCTTCACCTTTAGATGAAGGATCGACGACCCAGAACACGCGATCGTGCACCTTCACAAATCGCACCTCCCGTGCATCTGATCGTGCATTCGTGCTCCTCGCATCTCGTACAACCACGTCGCTTACATCTGCGTTGGTCACGCTTCATCCAACGACCGCAATCGGCCGCACCAGCGCTTGCGCTCAATTTGAGCCCTCAATGAGGCTTGAACCCGTGCCTTCAGCTTCGCGAGCATGTCCGCGACCAATGCACTATGGTTGCCACTTTGTCTCACTTAAGTTTTAAGCACGCACGCCCATGGCCGTTGTATCAAGATCCAACGGCTTAGATCTTGCCTCTCCCGCACCTTCAACGGTTGAGAAAAGGTGCTGTGGCCGGTTTGGGTGGCTGTGATGGTGCCACGTGGCGCCATCATGGTCGTTCATCGTCTGTGAATTGTAGATGGTGCCACGGATGTCAGATTGGATCGATTTTCACGTCGTTGGGCTACGATTGTCGATCTGAACCCATCCGTGCGGTCGGATTTGACATATGATGTACAGATCCACACCATCCTGGCCCCTTGACCTCTAAACTTTCTTGGACTACATTTGATGCTACGGAAGTCCGATCAGGGCAATCTTGGAGTTGTTGATCTCCTATTGTTGCCCTAATCAGATCCATACGATTGTATCTTCAATCCAAGGCCCCGATTAAATGTTGCCCTGTTACTTGACCACAAAAAGGAAAAATTAACCTAAACTTTATACAACCTAACCTGAATGCAAGATGATGTAAGTTATGCAATATTTATAACATATGATGCAATTCTTTTCTAAGAACATGCAAAAATAGACGGTTTATGTGATATAAATGTGTTTACATCACTGACTAATTAAATGGGGAAGAAGGTGGAATGGATTTGTGAAGGGATAGAGAAGGTGTATAGTTGATTAGAGCAGTGAAATAAGGTCTGGCGAGCCAGAATTAGCTCGTTGGAGCTATGGAAGATGAAGTGGAAACTAGGTATTACACTACACTAATGAACTAATTAGCTAGCTTAAACTAACCTACACTAAATTCTAGGCTAATCTATGATTACCTAGACGAAGGGGATAAGGGGAACTCCGTTGATGGTGCATAACAGAGGAAGAAATACGACGAAGTCGGATCAAACTTCGGCAAGGTCTGAAGGGAAGTAGAGAGGGAGGTGGGGCATGTAGGAGCCCTATCATGACTCTTGGGAGAAAGAATAGATGAGAAGCGACAAGCTCCTCTAGTGGAGGTGCACCGAAGAGGTGGAAATGGGTCACCATAAGAGAAGAATAGCCTATTGTCATGCTCTGTGTAGGGAAGAGGGATAGGGAGCCGACCCCTGAAATCGGAGGTGGCCATGTCTATTTATAGGTGGTGGCAGAGAGGTAGGAGGCTGAACCTGGACGGTTTCACAGCTAGGTACATCCTAACTCATCGGCATCATCTCCAACATTGGTGAGCTTCTTTGCTTAGGGAAAATAGGATTAGGAGCTCATCCGAACCGTCGGATGTGAAGGTGGAGGTGAGCGGAAGGATGGTGACAATGACGAAGGAGTTTTGATGATGGATAGGAGGTGATCGAGAGGTATGGTCACTGGACCTCCTCGACCGTATGTAGCTAAGGACGAAGAAGAAATGAAGAAGAAGGCTGTGTACGTAGGGGACTTTTTGTAATAAAAAGTGAAGGACCAGATTGTTATGAAAGGACTCAATTAGAATGGAAATTAAGGATTTAAACGTAAACAGTGAGTTTTAAAGCTTATTTTAATTTATTTCTTTTTCAACTTTTTATATAATTATAAATTAGGTAAATATTATATTTGTGCCTTGGAATTACGTTTTTGCCCATTTTAGCTATATTTATTTAAGTGATTAATTTAAATTGTTTAATTACATACTTAGTTCTTAATATTAATTAAGTTAGTTTAAATATTAAATAATCAGCTAAATGGTTATTAATTGAGTCCAATTTATTAATTAAATTATTATTAAGATTAATTGGTATTTAATTTAGCATTTTTAATTTATTTTAAAGGTCCTTGGTAATTTAACCCCTATAACATATTAACCCTGTATTAAGTATATTCTTGGCTAATTAACTAGGGAAACTAGTTAATTATAGATAATTAGGAGCCATGATGAGTCTCTCATCATACCCCTAAGCCAAGTTTTGCTAGGCCCTAGAAAAATTCAGCAATAAATATGATGATTTAAGCACTAAGATGATTAAATTATTATAAATAATTCTACAATAGAGGAATACTTAGGTCAGAAAATTTTTAATATTCACATTTTTCTATTTTTTATATTTAAAATAAATATACATAAATAGATAGAGCATTAGTGGGAATCTACTTATGATGGACTCCAAAACCCTAAATACCTTTCAGAAATACATACTCGTAAAAATAAAATTTTGACTGGAATTTCATTCAAATCAGAACATTGAAAACCTATTTATTCTCTGTATCCACTCGAAACTCTAAAATAAGAGAGGTCAAGATGAATAAGGAAACAAAACTTGAAGACTGGAATTTAAATTCCAACTCAAAAATTCAATAGTCATAGGTTAATCATTAAGCTTATGAAATTTGATTTTTACCAACCTAGCTTTTGCAAATTAACTAGACACCTTTTATTAACCAAATTTAGAGAAGAGTAAAATCCCTATACCAACCTTAGGAAGCGATTCCATATCTCAGAATAGGGTTTTGATGACTCTAAAGGTGGGTCCTGACTCATCGCCTGGGATCTAAAGTGAGTTTGTTCGATAAGAGAATTTAAAAGCTCTAAGATCCATCTGAAACCTAGAATAGGTTCTCTACGGTCTAATTATTCTTAGGAACCTATTTCTAAGCACTAAACATCAGTGATTGAGCTTCTCCAACTCCTCCAAAGTTGGAGAAGATAGAATTCAATAGAGAACTCTTAAAACTCAAATCTAATTGATGTCCCATGATCCTGAGATTACAAGGAAGTGATCTGGAGCTTCAGAGAAAGTTTCAAAGGTTGAGGCTCAATATAGGTTTGTCGGAGCTCATCGAAGCTCTGGTGAACTCCGATTTAATACGTTGAAGTTATAATCTCCATGAAATTGATCAGAAACGATTTCAATTGATTTCTAAGGTTCTAAGGAGCCTCAGGAGCACATTAATTAAACAAATTTAAGATCAGATATACAGATTAATTCAAGATTTAGTAAATTTATTTCTTGAGTTCATCTGAACTCAAGGACCATTCCCTCACTCAATTGAGTATGGGGAAATGGTTAGAGTCTGGCGATGATGTAGGAGTGCTTGATTAGGTGCAAAAACTCCTCATGAGCCGCCATTGACAACGAGCTCAGGAGGTTGAAGTGGTTTAGGCGTTTACTGTGTAGGTGTTAATTAAGCTAATTAAGAGGTGGATCGGGGCCTTGTAGTCATGAAAAGGTGATGGAGGGCCCCTTATGGTCATGGTCTACACTGTGGACCTTCGTCATGAACAGCGGAGGTCTCCGGTGGAGGTGACATGGTAGTAGGCATATAAGCTGGCTAATTAAATGAGGAAGAGGGTGGAATGGATTCATGAAGGGATAGAGATGGTGTACAATTGATTAGATCAGTGACATAAGGTCCAGCAAGTTGGAATTAGCTCGCCGGAGATGTGGAAGATGAAGTGGAAACTAAGTATTACACTACACTAATGAACTAATTAGTTAGCTTAAACTAACCTACACTAAATTCTAGGCTAATCTACGATTACCTGGATGAAGGGGATAAGGGGAACTTCGTCAATGGTGTGTAATGGAGGAAGAAATCCGATGAAGTCGGATCAAACTCTGGCTAGGCCTAAAGCGAAGTAGAGAGGGAGTTGGGGCATGCAGGAGCCCTGTCACGACTCATGGAGGAAGAACAAATGAGAAGCGACAAGGTCCTCCAGTAGAGGTGCTTCGAAGAGGTGGAAATGGGTCTCCGGAAGAGAAGAATAGCCTATTGTCATGCTCAGTGTGGGGAAGAGGAACAGGGAGCCAACCCTTGAAATCGGAGGTGGCCATGGCTATTTATAGGTGGTGGTGGAGAGGTAGGTGGCTGAACCTGGACGGTTTCACAGCTAGGTACATCTTAACTCACCAGCATCATCTCTGACGCCGGTGAGCTTATTCTCCTAGGAAAAATAGAATTAGGAGGTCATCCAGACCGTCGGATGTGAAGGTGGAGGTGAGCGGAAGGATGGCGGCAATAGTGGAGGAGTTCTTACGATGGATAGGAGGTGATCGAGAGGTATGGTCACTGGACCTCCTCGGCCGTCCATAGCTGAGGAAGAAGAAGGCTGTGTATGTAGAGGCCTTTTTGTAATAAAAAGTAAAGGACTAGATTGTTATGAAAGGACACAATTGGAATGGAAATTAAGGACTTAAATGTAAACAGTGAGTTTTAAGACTTATTTTAATTTATTTCTTTTTCAACTTTTTATATATAATTATAAATTAGGTAAATATTATATTTATGCCTTGGTATTACATTTTTTCCCATTTTAGCTATATTTATTTAAGTGATTAATTTAAATAGGTTATTTACATAGGTCTTAATATTAATTAAGTTAGTTTAAATATTAAATAACTAGCTAAATGGTTATTAATTGAGTCCAATTTATTAATTAAATTATTATTAAGATTAATTGGTATTTAATTTAGCATTTTTAACTATTTTAGAGGTCCTTAGTAATTTAACCCCTATAACATAATTAACCCTGTATTAAGTATATTCTTAGCTAATTAACTAGGGGAACTAGTTAATTATAGATAATTAGGAGCCATGATAAGTCTCTTATCAATCCTACACATGATTGGGATAATATAGTGGGAAGGTAATTGTGAATTTGTTGCATTTGTTCCTCCCTGTGGATACGACCTAATCCACCGAGGTTAGCTTTCACTGATATATTTTTGCTTTGGGATTTTTTGGCCAGGATTTACATTACTGCTGATGAGAACACCATCATGAGCCCTAACTAGCTCATTTTGACCCAATGAAGTCAATAAATGCTCCTACATAACCAACTAAAGGTCATAATTCATTGCATAACCATTCTGAGAGAAAAATAAGAAACTAGGGTTAAAACTATAATTTTACCAATGTAGTACAACCATAGGTTTTATCAAGGGCTGTATAAAAGTCAAATGATCTTAATAAGATAACAAGTTGGTTATATCAGACAGAAAAGGGTTTATGTGTATTTTGAGAATTAAATGACTTTTGAAACCCTAAAAATACACCCACTTAATTAAACAAGGTTCTAGTTATGATAAAATTCACCTTAACCCTCCAAAAATCATGGAAAAATAATCTCTAGGGTTTAGTACCTTCAAATTGACCATCAAAACCCATCTTGACCTAAAATGGAGTCTCAAACAGATATTTGCCCTAATTTAGGTTTTTGCATAAATTACCCAATTAAACATGGTCAAAACCAAAATTCAACTTCACCATTGGTTTCCTTAGGCTCAAATTAGATTTGTACCAAAATTTGGACCTAAGGAGAACTTGTCTTGACCTAGTTTGCAAAAAGGTTCTGTCTGATTACATTTCTACGCATAACTTTCAAAAACCCTTGCGACAAGCCCCCTAACTTCTTTGTCGTCTTCACATTTAGGTCCCTCCACCATTATCGCGGAGGAAACCTACTTCGACGATCTTCAACTTGGATTTTATCCCTGATTGATTGAGGAATCCCTTCCAAAATTGGAAGGGAGATTCATCAATTAATTCTCTACAATATGAACCCAGTTAGATGCCCTAAATCTTTCCTAATCTCTCATGCGAACGCATGAGAGATTTGGGTCTGTTGAAAGCTTCCTTCTTCGATGAGCATTCCTTGCTTGGAAGCTTGGCTTCCAAGCACAAAACCTTCTCTGAAGACCTATTTAAGAAGCCCTAGATCCAACCATACTCCTCATATTGAATTTGGGCTGGAATCCCCCTTATTCCTCTCTCCCCTCCGGCCACAACACTTCGCAAGCTCCGGTGGTATCTCCCTAATTTCCTCGTCACCCAACCACAAAACCAGTGGCGGGTTTATCTTCTCCACCGTCCTCCACGTCGAGCAATACCAGCCGTCGCCGTTCCTTCCCCGTCTTCACCGCCGCCTCTCCTATGGAGGTTCATCTTCCCCACATCCGGCAACCACACCGACATGGGATTCCTTTCCCCTTTCATCCCTTAGAGTAGATTCTTAGGTCCCCTCTCTCTCATACTTTCTTCCCCTCTCTCTATTTCCCAAAATCGACCACCTACGCTACTAAAACACCCTCATCTCCTCCATCTCCAGAGACTCCTCCGGTGAGGTGCTCCCACCTCTATGAACCTCCATCCACCTCACCAACCACCCTACAACCTCCACCACACCTTCTGACTCATTTCCCCTCACTCCATTCGCTCCATCGTCCACCCAAACACCTCCTCAAACAGACCCACTCTCACCGACTGTTCCCATCACCGTCCGACCACCATGACCACCCTTGCTCCACTCCACTGCCATGGTTACATTCACCGTGCCACGGTGATCCTACTAAGTGTTTTGATGTGGCCATAAGGCCTCTGTTCTTGATTTCAGGTAGCAGGTCAGAGCTACCATTGCTGTCGAGCTTCGAGCGAGCTTCAAGTTGCTCTAGGTCTTAATACGCCTAGGGGACACCTCCAGGCTGTGCGCAATTGAAGCCCGCACGCATCCAAGTCCTCACATAGGTGCTTCAGCAGCTGCAGCCTTGCCAAATTGGCCATGCACCTTGCTACTATGTTGCGCAGAAGATAGGTGGGACATTTAGTTCCACCTCGGATAGGGAAAGGAACCCGCACCCGCATAAATTGCGAAAGTGCACATAGCTGTTCACCTCCAAACACTGAGGGTGAGGTCCTCCTCCCCCTTCACTCGGACTTGTTTGCGACACCTCACCTGCAGACCTGGCCGACCCGACTACCCGCCTGACCTACACTCCTCGCTCACCACCGCATGCTGGTAAGCCTAGACCCGGGTATGCGCTAGGTCCGATTACCCAACCGGCTGTGGCTCTGGGAGAACGAGACTGAAATAGAAAGAGAGAAAGAGAGAGGAGAGTTGTGCGGGGGAAGGGGGGTTTCTGCTCTGAGAAGGTTGGCTTCGACACTTAGTCGGATTCAGAAGGCAGGAAGGCCAGAGAAGAAGAGGAGAACTAAGGAAGAAGAAGGACGAAGAAGAAGAAGAGAGTCACAAGGTTGAAGGAAGAGATAGAGAAGAGAAGAAGAAGTAAAGGATGAGCTGAGGGCTTAAGGAGAAAAAGAAGAAGAGAAGGATTGCAGAAGAAGAAGGAGCAAAGAAGAAGAAGTAAGCCTGAGAAGAATATAAGAGAAAGAAAGAATTAGAGAAATTAGAGAAAGAAAAGAAGAAGAAGAAATGAAGAATTAGAGAAAGGAGGATTGTAGCAAAAGTCATTTAAGATGTCTGACTGCAAAATCAGATGTCTAAATTCATATTCCTTCCTTTAGTACATTTGAGTAACTATTCTATGTATTAGACTTATAATTGGTGATTCAAATCATCGTTATTTTGTCTAAAACTCTTTTTACTCTTCATATACTCATATAATCTACATTCCTAATTAGTTTTTGAGTAATATTTTGTGTTCAAATTACATTAATTGTTGAGATTAGTATGTTAATTCCATTTGCTCCCTATGTTCGACCTCGAAATCTTTTCGAGTAATAAAATTGTACTTGTTTTTAAAGCGATTTCGACTATACTGCAATGCGATTATTTTAAAAATCAATCTCGCAACGATAAACAACTATGATGACATATTTTTTTGAAAAGAGAAATCTCCCATTTAAATGCCTCTGTTGCTAGGGAGGCAACAGACGCAATAGGTTCACTCGATTTTATTTCTGATTTATTTTAAGGTGCACATTTATCTGACCATTCTATGCTTTTTCTGTGCAGTTGAGATGACGTCGTCGACCTTGAGCAACGCCTACACGTAGAGAGGATGAGAAGACGAGACCTGGATCTCTATTTCATAGGGGATTCTCCTTCATCGCGAATTTTATTTCATTTTTGTCTTCTTGCCCTTGTAGCATTTGGGCTGATTTTCAAGGGTCTGTCCCCACTTTCTTTAACATCTAGGGCTATTTCTCTCTGGTGTGAGAGGTTCAGTTCCTGCTTGCTTGCTCTAAAAAGTAAAGACAAAAAATTATCGAGCTACCTGTTTAAGAGTTGCATACCCTTAGGTGCGCACATTTAGGGGTGATTGAGTAGTATACTAGATCTCTTTCCTTACATTGCGTACATATCTGCACAAAGATTGTGGGAGTCAGTTATATTGTTCTATCTTTGCATCCAGTTCTTGTTCATGCATTGCATGTGGATTAAATCTTAAGACCACCAAATTGATTGAATTGAATCACATTTGATATGATCAAAAGGGACTTGTGTATGAGTCTTCTAAAAAAAAAAAAAAACTGATTTGCGGTGTGATGCACACTTTTGGCACTAAGCATGCACACTAGGCACCACATTAGGTCTCAGTTCCCTAAGGCTATAGGCACTGATATCTTTATCGATGCAGACCCTCTTATTTCATTTTATGGTGGCGATACTATCCTGTGACCAAGTGTTTTGATACTTCAGGGAGGGGGATACCCCTTAAAGGAATGAAAGGGTAGTTAAGAGGCACCACATTTGCATCGCCTCAAAGAAAGGGTTTGCCCTACTTGCATCCCTTAATTCCGTCCTTGGAGTAACTTCTCACTAGGTCACCTGAGAGTATCATCGAAGCAAGGTATAGGTCCTAGGGCACACGAAAATTGACTTAGTGCCCATAATTGATTGTGTAACTTCTTTGGCCTCCAAGAAAGAATGTAACCGACCTTTGTTCTTCTATAAAGAGTTTGTTAGATATCACAAGTCATAGCCCCCTCTTATGCCACTAAAGTAGGACGGACGGGCGCAAACTTGACCCCATTTGACAACTTTGAGGGGTATATTGGAGGATGACTCAAATCTGCTCTAAGGAAAAGGAGAGTCCAATTGCATTGCATTTAATTGGGGTGTGTTTTTCAAGTCGTGTTTCAAATGGATTACAACAACTACTTCACTTTTTACTCTCACCCCAAAACACCGAATCCCAATCCCATGACCTACAGTTATTCATCATCTGATGAATAATGGGATCCTTTCTATTCTTACTATAGGAGCATTGGTTTGATTAATCCCCAACCCAGGGATGATGAGCAGAACCTAGGAGAAGGGTATCCTAGCCCTACCTCTCCCATGACTATGCCTAACCCACCCACCCTTAACGATTTTGATTATTAAGGTTGACTGATACTCTTAGGCAACTTGAACCTGAGATTGACTATCCTCCCCAATCTGATAGTAGCATCTCCTCTTTTATGATAAAAATGCAAAAATAATAGAAAGAAATGATGGATTCTATGGGAGAGATTTTGAGGAATAGTCAAAGATTAACTGAAGAGATTAGCCAACTTAGTGATCCTCGCACAGTCAAGTTTATACCCTCGATTACCAAGACAATTTTAAGGAAAACAACGACAACAGGGATCTTGTTTTAAGGAGTAGCTATCACTTCGACGTCCCTCATAAGATATGCCCACTAGAAGGCAAACCTGGTGTTTATCCACCTGATCTTAATTGGAGTCAAAAGAAGGGAAAGATGGTCTCATTAGATGAACTCGACCTGAATAATAGTATCTTTGTTACATTTGATTAAACAGGTCATAGTCAAACAGTCAACCCAATTCCCATTCTAGATTTTGAGGTCAAATCTGCATGCCATCCTAGGGATACCGAACCTATACTTTACACCTCTGAGGACCTTGCACCTCAGTTAGATCTCCCTAAGGATTGTGATTCTAAAATTAACAAATTCTAGGAGTCTTGGATGTTAGACGAAATCATATTGGAAGGAAGTAATAATAACCACGATCCTTTGTTGGAACCTAGTTCCTCTTCTCTTTTATGTTTTGGTGTTAACAAAACTATTTTAAATCTAATGAGTTTATGAAGTGTTATTTACAAGAAATCATAGGATTTATGAAGTATGGATCATAACAAGGAAGAAGTGTGGATGATTGACGTGCGTGGAACGTGTTGGTTTAATTATGTCATTGTAGCATGTGTTCGTGACATCAATTTTAATTTAAGATTTAGATTTGGTGAGCCCAAGTTTTGATCTTAGAGAGGCGTGAAATTGGATTAGTTTTAGTCGCTTTAGGTGTCACAAAATGGTAGCATGGTTTACTTGCGAAAATGAGAGAGAGAGAGAGTAGGGTTAGGGCTTGCGTTTAAAACATGACAAGCACTTTAAGGAGATGTGAACTATGATATGAGAAGCAACATTAACATATAGCATGCAATTAGAGTTTGTTTACAAATACAACAATAGATGAAAGCTTAAAATAATGCAACATAAAAACTAGAGTAAGAAAGAGTGCGAGGAGAGGGTGAGGCAGCTACAGTAGTGGAGGGGGGTTCCATCAGTGGCTCAACAACTCCAGGGTGGATATGGAGTGATTGGTGGAGCTAAGAGAGGGCTAGTATTGCATGGATAGTGTGTGTGAATTCAATGCCTTTGAATGGGGTGGTTGAGGGGGGTTTATATAGTAGAAAAGGGCTTCCAAAAGCGGTACGGGTCTTTAGCGACGTTCGAGATGTCACTAAGTCCTTTCCAGAAGCATCGCTGAAGTCCCACACTTACCTATCTATGCACCCGTGCTTCTTCTTCTTAAGCCGTGTCTACGCATCCTCAGCCGTTGGATCTGAGGTGTGGATCGCCATTGAACGGCTGAGGATGCGCCACATCGCCCCCTGCTGTGCTTGCGGGTGCTGTTTTCGCGCGCAATCCGCGTGCTCGCATCGTAAGCCATTCAATCGCACATCAACGGCTGGGATTATGCGTGACCAGGTGCGCTGGATCGCCCTTTGCATGCAGTGAGCATGCGTGATCACGTGTGTTAGGCAAGCTTTCATTTGGAGGCACTACGTGCCTGCGTGTTAGCCACCCAATCGAATATCATCGGCGGAATTTCATCCACACGCGCACTCTGTGGATTTGAAGCACTGCTAGAGATTCAATCAGGCACCTTCGTGCATGGGATGGAGATGCTGACCATTTCTCCATTGACGTGAAAAGGTCACGTTCTCCACGAATCCTCAGATCGAACGGCCTAAAGTGGCTCCTACGCGCGATGAACAGAACCAGCAATGGATTGCGATGCGCGATCATGCAACACATGGTGGGTTTGTGGCCGTTGATCCTTAGATCAATAGTCACAACTTCTCGGGCTTGTTGTGGGAGCTTCGGATGTTGGATTGAGGCGATTTTGAGTCCGTTGGACTCTGTTCATCAATCTGGATCCATCCGTACGGTCCGATTGCTTATTTGAGGCTTGTTTCAACATACACTTATACACATGGCCATTAAACATTAATTATAAGCAATCTTAATTCGTAATGCATACAATGCTCCCATGCCCATCATGGTATGTTATTAGCATGCCTATACCCCCAAAATAAACTCTACTTGATGAAATTATCATCATTCAATGCAGAGTTATCATACCCCCATGCTCATCCCTTGCTAGTCCCTAGGAAGGTTATCCTAGCTGTTATTTTTAGTTGGAATTAGGAATTGATTACTTAGGCATATGTTGCTTATCAGCAGGAGGAAATATATACTAAGAGCCTAATTCACAAAGACTAAACAATGTCTGGGTGTCTGCCAAAATGCAAACCGCCCAAGTCCTCGCTTTAAAGCATATATATAGATATATTTTTTTTTCTTTTTCATCTTTTCTAATTTTTTCGATTTTTGGAGTTGAGTGTAGGTAACTTTTTATGGCTACCCAATCCACCCATAACTCAAAAAAGACTCTAAGTGCTAAGCATCTTGGTGTGAAGATTGTGATAGACTCACTCAACGGTAATTAAAACAGACTTCGGGTTTTTACGCCCCTAGGTGACCGGAAAAGAAAATGCTTGCCTAAAGGTGTATCTGTCCGATTGGTAGCTTTCTCCCTACTTTTATTTTGTGTGGGGTCAACACAAGGGTGCTTCCAGTGTATATCTCCCCAGATTGCTCTACTTCCCCACTTCTTCCTTAAGTGTTTTGGGCTTTTTCGTGCATTTAATGAGCTAGGTTCTAGACAACTGGCCAATGGGCTGTTACCCACGACCACTTGCCAACCATACTCGTGCAATGAAGTGTGGCTTATTTATTTATTTTTTTTCTATTTCTCCTTTTTTTCTTTTTTTTTTTCCTTTGTTGCTTTAGTAGGTGGCTTCCCTAATCTAAGATTTACCTAGAAGCAATAATAAAAGAGAATGGTCTTGTGGCTGGGCTCTGGAAAACCAGCCAATGGACTATTACCCATGACAACTTGCTAGCCATACCACCCTAGAAAGTTCATTAGCTACCCAATTGCTGTTAGAATCTTAGAGGAGTGAGTCAGTGCAAAAATGTGTGCAGATGTCAGAGGGGGGGTTGATAAGTCGTATACTTATCACCCTACTTTAATGATTAGATTAATGTAAATTAAGGTTGCAAGGATTCGGGGCTTAATCCACATTTTAGTGGGCACCTAGGCTGATTGAGCCTGAAAGTCTAAGTGTTCAGGTTCTTCTCATAATATTTCCTACAGTTGACAAGCTCCTAATGCCTAAGTTTTCCTTCCTAATTTTCTTTTTATATATAATTCAGGCTAATAATATAAACTCAGAGAATGCGAATTACCACCCCCCCATGCTTAAGTTGGACAATGTCCTCATTGACAAATAAATGTATGCAAGGGGGTACAGAAAGAAATCACCTGAGTGCCGCTATGTACCTGATCAGTTTAAATCTTCTAGGTTGCCTCCTAGGAAGCGTTGAGTTTATTGCCTCCAGCTGGGCGAGGCTCCATGTCAACCCTCAATGAGGGTGACTACTTCCTTTGGGGGAACCTGGGCAAGAAAATGTTTTAATCTCTGGCCATTTATTGTGAAGGTTTACCCAATGTTAGGATCTGCAATCACAACCACCCCATTGGGATAAGGTTTGACAACCTGATATGGTCTTGTCCACTTTGATCTTAGCTTCCTGGGTGATGTGCATACATCTGATTAACCTAAAATGTCTATTAATGCATGTTCTTATTGTCACATTAGCATCATACATTGTAAATAGTGCATAACATGCATAATCATGCATTTAGATCAAGTTGTATAAATTGTATAGTAATTGTCTCCTTTTTATTGTCAGGGATAGGATGACTTTTTATCGGGGCCTCGGATCGAAGATCCAATCATACGGATCTGATCAGGGCGACGATTGGAGTTCAACGACTCCAAGATCGCCCTAATCGGACATCCGTAGCACCAGATAGAGATCGAGGAACCTTAAAGAGCAAGGGCCAAGATGGTATTAATTCGCACCTCAGACGACAAATCCAACTACACGGATGGGTTTGGATCAATGATTGCAGCCTAACAACATGAAAATCGGTCCAATTCGACACCTATGGCACCACATACATCACTCAGAAGATTGACGGCCTAGATGGCGCCACGTGGTGCCATCATAGCCGCCCAACACCAGCCGTAGCTCTCCTTCTTCACCCGCTTGACAAATCTCAGTCATTGGATGCCCATCCAACGACCGAGATCGTGCCATGCCATTGCTCATCCAACACTCTCCCCTTCTGAAGGTGCATGTAACGTTTGATCTCGACCGTTGGATGAAGATCCAATGGCGACACTAAGAACATGCATGATTATCAGGGATGGTCAGGGAACATAAATACCTGGCCATAACATGATCTCGGTATCTCTAATGGGTGCATAACATTAGCATCATACATTACTTGGATATCCGACAGTAATTGTCTCCTTTTTATGGTTAGGGATAGGGTGACTTTTTATCGGGGCCTCGGATTGAAGATACAACCATACGGATCTGATCAGGGCGACGATTGGAGTTCAAAGACTCCAAGATCGCCCTAATTGGATATCCGTAGCACCAAATAGAGACTGAGGAACCCTAAAGATCAAGGGCTAAGATGGTGTTAATTGATGAGTGGCTACTCATCATAGCTAAAAAGCTAAAGTTAAGCTAGCCACTGGGTTAAACAATATCAAATTAACAGATAAAAAGGGTTAAGTGTGGGAATCAAAGAAAAAGGCCTAAAACCTTGATTCTGTGTTAAAATTGCATAATTAGGTCATAAAATGAGATATTATTAAGATAAAGGTCAAATGGTGATCCAAGTGTTCATTGAACACATAAACAAGTTTAAAAATCCAAATCAAAAGTGCAATTAATTTCTTAAATGTTCAATTGAGCACATATAAAAATTTGAAGGCATTTGGACGTCATTAAGGCCTTGAAACTTAGAGTTTACATTTAGGTCCTTCATGCATCACATTTTCTTCTTTAGAAAACTTTTATGGACCTATTTGTAACCTGCAGGGACCTCTTTGAAAGCCCTTAGGGTTCGTTCAGTTATTATTTCTTACCACTTATGGACCTGTTCACAAATTTTCTACCCCTTCGTGAAGGGCTTCTCCCTGCAATTTTTCCAAAAGAATGAGCACCTGCAGTTCCTCGCACGCACTGCAACGCGCGAAGAACTTGGCAGATCTTGGCTGTCCAATCTCCATTGTTGTTGATCTGTGGCTCGATCTGAATCGAAGCTTCGCGCGAAGCGACGTGTATGCTCACCACTACCCCCAGATCTCATCCTACGGTCAGTTTTTGTTTTGGCAGCCCACGCGCTCCTCTCCTCTCATCACCACTGCCTATACCCTCTTCATCTAATTTCACCTGCGCCATGATCTAAGCCACTGAGATTGATACTTAAGCACCTCAGTGGTCGCGCATGCAAAGGATCGCTCTCTCCTACCTTCTTAGCGGTCATTCTTCCACTCCAGCTATCCTCCCCACCAAATCCCTAATTTCACAGCCACCGGCCGTGAAATCCTCGACTTCTCTCCGACCCTCCTCGTCGCTAAGGACCTCATAGCACCTGAGGATGACTCTGAAGCTTTACTAGAAGGCTTTTCCCTCCGATGGAGTTCACCTCCATCCTTTCTTCCTCCTTAGCCATCGGCTAAGGATTCATAGGTCCCATTCTTCCTGTTAGATTAGTTTTAGTATTTTGTAATTTAGTTGTAGCAGTAGTTAAGTAGATTAGTAGTAGGATTAGAGTAAATTTTAGTGATTAATTCTGTTGTTCTGATTGTTTAGTAGTAGGATTAGAATTAGAGTAAAATCCCCCCCTCACCTCCTCTGATCATTCCAGATCAGAGGGGATGGTTTCACATAGCCATTTATCATGAGTTTTCTTCCTCTTCATGTTTTCATTTTGCTTCTGATTCCCGCGATTTATTTCTCCCTATTTCACCCACTCATCAGACTTAATTTTAGATCTGATATCTTCTGATATCAGATCTAAAATTAGCGTCAAAGATCATGTTAGGGGCTTTTCACTCATTCCATTTTGCTCACAAAAGCCCCTGATCTGAGCTTTAAAGAAAATTGGTTTGCTGGATTGATAGCGAAATTTGGATTGCAATGAATTTGAATCACCTGAGTTTTGAACATTTGATCTAGCAGATTGAGGTTTTTAATTTTGATTCATTGCTTGGCAAGGAATATAAGGTTATTTTGAAGTCAAAATTCACCTCAGAAGAGCCATGATCTTAACTGGATTCTTATGAGATTTTAACTATCTTGAATGAATGGATGAGTCAATGAAAAATCACTTAGTTGATTTGAGACTCTATCTTGCATCCTTTAGTTGATTTTGAGGAGCAAATCTATTTTCCTAACCTAAGGAATTCTCCATATTCCTTAAGGTTCCAGAATTCTGGGATTGGAGTGTTTGGTTTCATTGGACTGAGTTGATTCTTTCTACATGCTGTCTATAGCATTAGAAAGAATTAGATCAGTTGCTCTTTTAACTTTGGTTTGATCAGATGTTAATGACAAGGGATTTTGGTTTTGATTTGTAATCCCGAGTGGTTTTTCTATGAATTAAGACCCTTGTCAGATTGTGTGAGTAAATTTCTGATTTGTGTGTTTTGTGTATAAATCCCAGATTTAGAGCAAAGTGCTGCAATTGCAGCTACGTTTCCCTCTACCCTAGCTATGTAGTTCCTGAAACAACCAATTAAAATTCCTGATCAAGTTGTTTATAGCTTGATCTGGAATTTGATTATTTGTTTCATGTTAATAGGTAGCTGGTTATGAGTGCTCTCTGTTGCAGATATAGTTCCATGGAAGATGTCTTAACTGCAGCAGCAGTTAAGGCATCTAAAGTAGAACCTAATCTATGGCAGTGAGAGGAGTTTCTGATCTGCTACAGTTGATAGCTTCTTCTTGCTATTCTAACAGGAATCCCAAGTTTGAATCATCCTATGGATAGTAGCTTAGATCTAATTTTGTTAGAAGCTGACTGATGTAAATTGTTGTATCATTTGTATACAAGCTTTCCTATATTGTAATTGACTTGTAATATCCTTTGAATGCTTGTAATTAAATCGTTTTAATCCTGTCAGTTAAATAATGAGTTTAACTATCCACTATATGAAATGAATTAAAACTTGTCTTGAGTTGCATGCCTAATTGCTTCTATCTGTTCCATAACCTACACTGAACACATTCAAGGCAGTTCCCTGCCTTTTAGACACTTAGTACTCATCCTAAGCCCTTAGGATACTTTAGACGCCTCTTTAAAGGCTTAGGATGACTGAACTTGGGATGTAAATAAAAATTATAAAAAAATCTAAAAAAATAAAATAAAACTATCTGATTGAAGATCAGATATTTCCTTAAATGCATACTAAGTTTCATGGTATTCTGAACCCCTGACTTGGTATAATTTACTAGTTGACAGTTATGTATACCATGGAATTTAATAAAAGAAGCTACCCTTAAAAACACCAAAAACATTTCCTCCTTCTCATCTATTTCTTTCATTTGCATCTCCTATCTCTATAACATAGATAACAATCATAAAAACTGAAAAAAACTCTAAAAATAGTAAAAATCCCTTGTATAATATGTATATAAGTATTTATTTAAGCTATATAATAAGCTTACTTATCTATAATGTAAAGTATACATATTTATAAGTTAAATAACTTATGTATGTATTGTATTATGTAAAGTAAATATTTAAGTTAGATTATAGTATATATATTTTAATTATACAGCTAATTATTCATTGAACTAATATATATATAAACAATAAAGCCATATAGGTAATAAGTACTATAAATAACCTTATTAAGTTATAAGACTGTATATATGTATTTATATGTATATAATAAACATACTGTACCTGGTACCTTAATTTAATTATGTATACAGAATAAATAATTAATTTATTAAGTTAATAGTTAAGTTATTAGATTAAATTAAAATAATTTAGTAGATTAAGTTAAAACTAAGTTAATTTATACTGTATATGTATACTACTGTATTTTAAGTAATTTAACCTAATTTAAGTATATTTATAATATATACTCTATTTAAATTTATTTTACAAATAAAATAGTTCAAAAAGCTACTATTTAAATGTAAATAAATAGAAATTAAATCTCTAAAATACAATAAAAATGTTTATAAATTATTTAGACATGTATACTAACTCTGTATAAGGTCAATTAGACCATATAATAACTAATTTATACATAATTAAGAAACAAAACTTAAAAATAAGTATGTATAAACTGTATACTTTAGCTAATTTATTTATATAGTAAATATAATTAAAACTCCAAATTAATTGTACAATTGTATAGTACTATATAAATATTTTATTTTCACATAATTTATTTTTAGTAACTAACAAATTATGGCCCTCGAATCGAGGGCCAAAATCATGAATTCTACACAGCTATCTTGAATTTCCAGCACTGCGCTGCGCTCGAATAGTCCCACATCATGGGCTGGTGAGCGTGCACTGCACTTTATATTGTTTTTGTTACTTAGGCTATTCAGTCGTCACAGGTGCTGGGCGCCCGAACAACCGAATACATATGACCATTCTCAACATATCTTGAGCATGAATTGAGCTTGTGTGTGGGGCCGGGGGCCCGGGTGTGTGCGGGCTTGTTAAGCCCAAATGGATGAGCATGAACGTGTAATTAAGCGGCCTAATGAAAAATTAGGGTGAGCTTAGTAGAGGTCTGGTCCCACCCTCTGGGTGTTGTGTATCCCTCGAAAAGCGTGGCCGCAAACTGAACAAATTTTTGATTAATTAAGAGCCACAATAACACCGTCAAAACACCCAAGTATCTAACACCTAAGTGTCACTGAGAACATAATGAGTAAAATTAAGAGAAGTGCTGAGGAGAAGTGAAGAGTGAAAGAGAGAATAAAAGTATGTATAAGTATAATGTATATACAAAGTCTCGTATAAATAGTATTTGTAAATAAATATGTTTAAGATAACTAAAGTGTAGATACATAGTATAGCTATTTACATTTATATATAACTTCATACCTTTACTAACAAAATGAAATGTCTCTATAGGCGAAATAACTGTCGCTATAGACCCTGGTTTCCTTCTTACAGTTTGTATGTATTTTTTGGGGTCCAGCGACGTTTATATCTGTCGCTGTAGCTATATATGTGTTACTGTATATGTCAGTATAGTAAGTTAAGTTAGTATGCTATGTAATATGAGTTAGTAATGTATAATTATGTAAGTATTAGTAATATAACTTATAAATAGATAGTATAGAATATACCTATGTATTAGTTGATGCTTGTTTGTAAGTAGATTTTTTGTAAGCACTTTTCATTAACTCTTTTTGTACATCATGGAAACTTTGTTTCATTATTCATAGATTCATTCATTCATTCATTATTAATTGTATATAAAATTAATCAATTTTGGAATTAAAAAATAATTTTGGACCTAGAGAGTGATGTAAATCAATAACTACCTCCCAGTAAACGACTTGGAATAAACCAGTAAAAATTAAGTAATTAAATAAAAATGGTCGTAATAATGGTTTGTATTTCCTACATTTACTACAACAACATCAATTCACAACAATGACGATCTTTAATCTGCACCTCAGACGACAAATCTAATCGCACGGATGGATTCGGATCGACTATCGCAGCCTAACGGCACGAAAATCGATCCAATCCGACACCTGTGGCACCATCTACAAACTCAGAAGATGGACGACCAAGATGGCTTCACGTTGCGCCATCTCAGCCACCCAACCGGCTGCAAGCACTCGCCTCAACCTTTCCTCTTCATCTGATCGACGCTTCTTCACTGTTGGATGCTCATCCAACGACTGTAGGGCGTGCGCGCACAAAAAGAGCACTCGACACAAAAGTGCTCGCAGCGCGTTGGTCGAGCACTCTATCGAAGATAGAGGATGCCCATTCGAGCCGCGGGCACTTCAAATTGGACCATGGGCGAGCAGGCACGCGGAGCCACATGATTTTGATCGAACGGCGCTATGCAGCCGATAGTGCCCACACGAGATCGAACGAGCGGCAAGGACGCGAGATCACATGCAAGCGCGCAGCACAAGCAGGGATCATCTAAGCCGTCCAATCTCTTGATCGGATGGCTGCAAGCGTGCGGATGTGCGTGTACGTTGATTGACGCGGAGGCGAGGAGGCGCGCAGCGCGTGCTCACGAAGGCCACATTTAGGCCTTTAGTGATGGATTTATTCGTCACTAAAGGTCCTGAATTAATGTTTTTCAAATTGTAATGACCAAAATGCCCCAACTCCTTGCAACTATAAAAGGAGACCTCCTCCATACGAATTTCTCATCCCTTCCTTCTCTTCTCTCCCTCTCCAAAGCTCAAGAGAAGCTTGTCCCACACCCGGGATGCTCCTCAAGAGATAAAATCAATTTTTTGCCCCCATTTCGGAAGCGGATCCCGCGACGACGACATGCTGCCTCATTCCCGTTCCTCCTACCTCGACCTCCTTCTTCCCACTCCGTTCCTCGTCTTCCAGGCGTCGTCTCGTCCGGCTCATCCTCCAAGCAATCGTTGAGGAGGATAACTTCTTTCTCCCATTCCTTTTTCCTGCTTTCTGGAGTAGAACTTTCTTGCTTTCTAGTTGTAATAGTTTTCCTACTTTCTAGTGTAATTTCTCAGTTACTTAGTTGTACAAACATTTTGCAATATCAAGTGGATGTTTTCTCTCCCTCCCTTTCTCTATCTTTCTCTTATTGTCTATAGTTCTTCATTTCATTGTAATTACTCCATTTTTTAACAAAAACACAAAAAGAATATAATTGCAAATTTTGATCTACGTAGCCTCCCTGAGTTCAACCCGGGATTTCTATTCCAGTATAAATTTTATTTGTTAAACCCGAGTTCTTCGCTATTCAAACTACAACGACAGGTTTTCAAAACCAAATCTGATAGCGTAGTTCTCCGGCATTTCAACACCGGGGAAAAGTTTAAGTCTTGCATCAAAATGCCAGACTTGCTGATTGGGCTCGAAGGTTTTCCTATGAATGTGTCTTCATGGACGGCTTTCATCTTCTCTTTGTAAAGTCGACTGTTCTCATAAGTGTCTCGA
This sequence comes from Thalassia testudinum, assembly GCA_037157565.1. Lineage (NCBI taxonomy): Eukaryota > Viridiplantae > Streptophyta > Magnoliopsida > Alismatales > Hydrocharitaceae > Thalassia > Thalassia testudinum. The sequence goes on along the minus strand of JAZHRO010000036.1, from coordinate 17,346,294 downwards.
CGGATTTCCTTGATCTCGAAGGGTTGGAGTGTCCTTTGTGCTCCGGCCAACTGGGAATCCATATTGCACTCCTTAACAGCCCAGTATGCCCAGTGTTCCAACTCATTCGGAAGGTGGCAAGCCTTGCCAAAGACCATCGATAAGTCGACATGCCTATCGGGGTCTTAAAAGTGGTCCTGTATGCCCAAAGGTTATCATCCAATCATGTGGACCAATCCTTCCAGTCAGGTCTCACAGTTTTTTGTAGAATATTCTTAATTTGCCTTTTAGAGACCTCAGTTTGCCCATTTGTTTGCGGGTGATATGGAGTGGCAATGTGGTGAGTAACCCCGTATCTTCTAAGGCATAGAATTAGGCATGAATAAAGTGACTCCCACCATCACTGATCATGGCTTTCGGTACCCAAACCGAGAGAAGATGTTTTGCTTAACAAAGTCCATGACATTCTTATGGTCACATCTTCCGGTGGCTACGGCTTCGATCCATTTCGAGACATAGTCCACTGAGACTAATATGTACTCAAAGCCGTTGGATGGTGGGAAGGGACCCATAAAATTGATGCCCCAGACATCAAAAAGTTCGACGATTAGAATGGGTTGTAGGGGCATCATATCATTTCTGGTCATAGTCCATAATGTTTGTCATTGAGAGCAAGTCTTCACAAAGATGTGTGCATCCTTGAATAAGGATGGCTAGTAAAAATTAGACTGCAAAACTTTTGCAGCCATCTGCTTCCTAGAGAAATGGCTACCACAGGCTTGGTTGTGATGGAAGGATAACACACTTTGGACTTCCTCCTTAGGAATACACCTTCTGATGATCTGGTTAGCATAGAGTCTAAACAGCATAGGATCATCCTAGAAATAGTGCTTGGCTTCAGCTAAGAACTTATCCTATTGCTGTGTTGACCAGCCATACAGAGTCTGACCTACCACCAGATAGTTGACTAAGTCTGCATACCAGGGTAGCCTCCTTCCTTGTACGGCTAGAAGTTGTTCATCATGGAAGGTGTCGGTTAAGGGTAATGAGGGTCCAATGTGGTTCTGGTGAAGTCTGGACAAGTGGTCAGCTACAACGTTCTTGGGCCCAGCTTTGTCGCATATTTCCAGGTCAAATTCCTGCAAGAGCAGGATCCATCTGATGAGCCTAGGTTTAGCATCCTTTTTAGCCAACAAATGCCGGATAGCCAAGTGGTCAGTGTAAACCGTCACGTAGGATCCTAGAAGGTATGATCTGAACTTTTCTAACCCAAAGACTACGACGAGCAGTTCTTTTTTATGATAGTGTAATTCCGTTGAGCCTCATCCAATGTTTTGCTCGCGTAGTAGATCACCACGGGTTTCTTCTCTCTTCTTTGTCCTAGGACTACGCTGATAGCAAAATCAGATGCATCACACATCATCTCAAAGTCTTGGGATCTGTCTAGGGGTTATAAAACAAATGTAGTGGAGACTGTTTCCCTAAGGGTGTTGTAGGCCTTGATGCAATCAGGTGTCATGTGAAAAGGGCATCATTGGCTAGAAGGTCGGTCAAGGGCTTAGAAAGTTTGGAAAAATCCTTAATGAATCTTCTATAGAAGCCAACATGTCCTAGGAAAGATCGGATTTGCTTGACCGAGATAGGGGGTGGAAGTTTAGAAATTAAATCAACCTAAGCTCGATCAACTTTGATGCCCCTATGAGAGACGATGTGACCGAGGACAATCCCTTCTTGAACCATGAAATGGCTCTTTTCCCAGCTTAAAACCAGGTTGACCTCAATACATCGCTTCAGGATCTTTTCCAAGTTGCTAAGGCAATGGTCGAATGAGTTCCCGAACACGGAGAAATCATCCATAATGACCTCCAGGTATTCACCCACCATCTCTGAAAAGATGGCTAGCATGCAATGCTGAAAGGTAGCGGGTGCGTTGCATAACCTGAATGGCATACGACAGAATGCGAACGTGCCATACGAGCAAGTGAATGTGGCCTACTCTTGATCCTCTAGTGCAATAGCAACTTGGTTGTATCCTGAATATCCATCCAAGAAGCAAAATATTTTTGTCCTGCCAATCGCTCGACATTCTGGTCAATGAATGGCAGAGGGAAATGATCTTTCTTGGTGACCTTATTAAGCTTCCTATAGTTGATGCACACCTGCCATGCGATAGCGGTGTGGGTGGGGATGGATTCGCCCTGGTAATTGGTGACCACGGTGCGCTTGGCTTTCTTGGGTACCACTTGAGTGGGGCTCACCCAGGGGCTATCGGAAATTAGGTAAATGACGTCTGCGTCAAGCCACTTGATTATTTCTTTTTTAACGACCTCTCGCATATTCGGGTTCAATCGCCTCTACATCTGGCGAGAAGGTCGAGCCCCATCTTCCAAATAGATCTTGTGAGTGCAATAAGTAGGGCTAATTCCCCTTAAGTCAGAAATTGTCCACCCAATGGCTGCCCAATGTTCATAGAGGGTTGCAGTCAACCTAAGTTCTTGATCCCTAGTTAAATGGGCATTGATAATCACAGGGAAGGTCTGGTCAGGTCTCAGAAAGACATACTTGAAATTATCGGGCAAAGGCTTTAATTCGGGTGTAGGTGGCACAACATTTGACGGGTAAGGGAAAGGCGGGAGTTGATCAACATCAATCTCCTCAAATGGAGGTTGCTGAACGTAATCAGCTCTACAAAGGTCAACCTCCACAGGTTGGGGGGGGTCAGGGTAGTCATCAACTGGTTGAGTCAAATGGTTTGCTAAAGAGCTAAGAGTGAGGCATTCTTCAACCAGAGGTTCCACGGGATCGTGCTCCTCAACCCAACCATAATCAAAAGACTTAGCTGCCCTGAAGATATCCAATTGCATCTTCTTGTCTCCAAAGGTGATTTCCATGCATCCTATGTCACAATCAATGTTCGCCTTAGCCGTAGCTAAGAAGGGTCTGCTCAGGATGATGGGTGTGTTTTGTAGCTGTTCGGGGACTTCCATGTCAAGGACCAAAAAGTTGACTGGGAAGTAGAAGTCCTTGACCCGAACAATTACGTCCTTGATGACCCCCTTCGGGGTTTTCACGGATCTATCAATCAATTGGATAGTCACAAGTGTGGGTTTCAACTCCCCAAATCCAAACTGGTGATAAAGGGTAGTCGGGATCAGGTTGATTGAGGCACCTAAGTCCAAGAGCGCTCTATCAAATGTCATGTCCCTGATATTACAAGATATCAGGGGCACTCCTAGGTCAATTCGTTTGGGAGGTAGGTTGCTCAATATCACTAACTAGCTTGTTCTGAGCGCACTACCTTCCTAGGTGCTTGGGTTCTTGGTTTACTCATCGACGTATAGACATCCTTTAAGAACTTAGTGTAAGTTGGGATATGCTTGATTGCTTCGAGGAAAGGAATATTAATCTGAACTTGTTTGAAAATCTCTAACAACTCCTCATTCTCAACTACATTTTTCTTTTTCTTCATTTTCTATAAGGCCTCAGGGTATGGTGTTTGGGTTTGAATTTGTTCAGTCTCCAGGTCCTTGGGTTCCTCTCGCTTATCCTCATAATCAAGCATCTTAGGAACCAAGGTCATGGGAGGGGTCATCCATTTGAGGTCCTGGGTTTTAGTGCCGCTTCTCAAGGTAATCGCATTGGCTGAGGCAATGGGACCATGGGTAGATCCTTGAGAAGAAGAAGAAGCACCAAACCTAGGGGATGTTTGTGGGGCTTGTTGGATCATGTGTGCATGCCCCGGATTGGCTTGAAATCATTGAGGATTGGGGCCTCTGTTGATCACAATTCTCAGGTTTGGTTGTGGTTGAGAAGGAAGGGACCCCTGTTGTTTGCTATCCAATAGTTGGCTCAATTGTTCCTTCACTAATGCCATTTCTTCCTGATGTTTCTGATTCATGTCAGCCATCATTTTTATCAATGTGTCCATTTGGTTTTGTGGGGGAGGGGCCACCCTATTTTGATTATAGGGTGGTCTAACTGGTGGACCTTGCTGCTAAGAGGGAGGGTTTGGCCTAAGTTGGTTCTGGAATTGGTGCAGTTTTTGGTTTGTCCAGGCAAAATTCAAGTGATACGCCATCCGACGTTGTAGATGTTGGAGAAGGGGTCAAGTTTGGAGTAACCTTGGATGGTCTTGGCATCTTCAAAGATAGAAGGTGCCGAAGGGGAGGGGGGAGAGTAATCAGGGTTTGAGGGAGAAAAGGTCCCTCCCTGGAACATGGTCAGGGGTTGTTCCAGGTCCATTTGGTTCATTGGCTGCACCAAATCTACATTGTGAGTTCCCTTTGCTAGGGAGAGGGTTTGTAATGGGTTTCAGGTTTGGTTTAACAACTCATTAATCTTTTTGTCCACCAACTCAACTCGATCCAACTTTTTGGCTATAATGTCCATGTCAACCATTCTAGAATTTGCTTGCACCTCATAGATCCCACCACGAGGTTGACTAGATTGATTAAATTGGGTAATGGAGGCATTGTTGAGAGAATTCTCACTCATGGACTCAAAGAGTTCGAACGCACTCTCCTCATTTTTGTTCAAAACGTTGCCTCCACATGAGGCATCAACAAAGTTCCTAAGGTTGCTGTCCAGACCATGGTAGAAGATTTGGGCCAATTGCCACCTTGGAACCTCATGGTGTGGGCATTTCCTCAACAATTCATTAAATCTTTCCCACGCCTAATGGAATTGTTCCCCACCTTGTAGTTTGAATGTGGTAATGGCTCTTCTGAGGGCATTGGTTTTACCTATGGGGAAAAATTTCTTCAAGAATGCATGCCTCAGTTCCTCCCAGGTGAAGATGGGTCTCCCTAAGGTTCTAAGCTAATGAGATGCTTTGTCTTTTAGGGAGAAAGGGGACATCTTAATTTTTTTTGAAGCGAAAAGGAATGCTATCGAATCACCGATAGCAATCCAGGAGAGCTTTTATTAATTAAAAGACAACAAAAGATTACATGAGTGAACCCCATTGGTGTATGAGATTCCAGCAATTATTGATAATATTGTCCACATTTACTGGACTCTCCTCAAACAAACTCTCATTTCTAGCTCTCCATATTGACCATAATACTGCCACCATGGGCAAATATGGCTTATTCCCCCTCTAGAAGGAACTCCAAAGACTCTCCCATGTGGGAATAGTTTCCCTACACACCTTCCTCCAAACACAATTTATAATCATGCAAGTGGAAAAAATATGAATACTGGAGTCATTATGCATCCCACACAGATGGCAAAAGTGAGTGGTGGTGCCCATTCTCCTATGCCTCAAATCTCCCGTTATGAGGCCATCTCTTTTGCATAACCACAGAAAGATTTGTACCTTCAATGGTACGTTCAGTTTCCATAGCTTTTTCCCAATCTCATCAACTTCAGCCATTCTGGACGAATTGACAAGCTTATCATAGGCAGCCGCTGAGGAGAACATTCCCTCCCTTTTGTATGTGTCACACTCCTCAGGTGTGGGTTTAAACACAGCAAGTTCCTGCAAAAGACGTTCATTTTCTGCTCGTGTTCTTGTTTCATGACCATTCCCCACCTCAATGTTCAAAGACCAATTCTCAGAGGCCGTGTCCCAGTAGTCATATACCACAGCATTTTTATTAGTAGTTGCTGAAAATGCAAAAGGGTACCTATCTTTTATCACCCCACCAGGCATCCATTTTTCCAACCAAAATTTGAAGCTTTTCCTGTCTCCTAAGACAGACTTGAATAGACTCCAATTATCTGCCAAGGCACGCACCACAGATGACTAGAAAGGAGATGGCTTATGAGGATTTAGGTGGTTCTTCTCATCATTGGCCACCCCATAGCTGTCCTGGATGATATCTGTCCACATTTTTTTTTTCTCCTTGCAGCAGCCAAACAACCCATTTCAGTAACAGGGTGTCATTAAATTCTTTGAGGGACTTGATTCCCATGCCACCATACTTCTTTGGCGAACAAATTGAGTCCCAGTTTACAGGTTGAAGGAAAGCACCTCGATGAGAAGCCCCTTTCCAGAAGAACCTCTTGCGCATCATGTCAAGTTTTTTCCAAATTGATTTTGGGGCTCTAAGGACTGAAAAGAAAGAGACTTGAATGGATGTGATGACTGAATTCAGTAAATATACCTCCCTCCTTTCGATAAGTAGCGACTACTCTAGTCCTCTAATCTCATAGCCACCTTTTCATATAGAAAGGACCAATCTACTTTCCTCAGTTTTGTGCACTTCAGAGGTAAACCCAGGTACTTGACAAGCAATGATATAATAGGCATGCCTAGGATAGTGGAGATGTCATTTTGGTCTATACCGTTCATACCAAAACAAACCAAGGAGGACTTACTTCCATTAAGTTTTAAACTAGAAATATCACCAAAAATTTTAACCATATAGAATAGCACTTGCGCTTCCCTCTTCCCACCTTCCACAAAAAACACGGTGTCATCCGCATATTGAAGAATGGGGGCCAATGCCCTGTTGTTAGACATAGAGTATCCCCTTATCAACCAATCAGCTGCTAGTTTGCACGCATATCTTGCCAATGTATCCACTGCGAGATTGAAAATCAGAGGGGCTAGTGGGTAGCCTTGCCTTACCCCACACTGAGGCTGAATCCAGTCTCGACATGGTTTCCCATTTATCAGGGGGGAGTAGGAAGTATTCGTGATGCATCTCTTCGCCCATTGTATCAGACGGAGGGGAAATTTTCTTCTTTTAAGAATTTCCCAAAGGTACAGCTAGGAGATTGAATCATAGGCTTTAGTGAAGTCAACTTTCCATAGGAAGGCCTTGGATTTTCACCTATGCCACCCCATCACCATCTCTTGTGCCACGATGAAATATTCCTGCAAAGGCCTCCCAGGTAGAAAGGTAGATTGGACAGGCATAATTAGTTCTTGTAAAACATCATGAATTCTGTTGGCTAAAATCTTGTTGATAATAAGATAGATGGAGTTCAACAAAGCAATGGGTCTATAATCTGAAAAATTCTCCTTACCCGACTTCTTTGGTAGCAAAAACAAATAGGACTTATTCAGTCTTTCAAAACCAAAGTTACCCATTTCAAACTCATGTATAACATCCATCACATCCTTTTCAAGAACATGCCACATTTCTCTGTAGAAGAATACTTGAACCCTATCTGGTCCAGGAGCTCCCTCCTTATTCAAGCCTTTGATTGCTTTCACTGTTTCTTGTTCAGAAATAGGAGCGTTTAACATGGCCATCTAATCCTTGCTGACACTTGGGAAGTCAGCCGAAGCCATCCTCCATGAACTTCTTGGTGTAGCCTTGGCTAATTCTTTAAAATACCGGCTAGCTTCACATTTGATTTCACTGGTAGATGTAATGGTTCTCTCAGCCATTTTAATAGATGAAATGAGATTAAACCTCCTCTTAGCACTGGCAGCAAAATGGAAAAATTTCGTATTGGCATCACCTTCCTTGAGTCACAATTGTCTAGATCTCTCACGCCAGTCCATTTCTTTCTTCAAGTCCTCCTCCCAACGACCTGCTGCATATACTGTCTTTGTTCATGCTTCTGACAGCTCAAAGCCTGCCTGCACTCCTTCAGATTCAGACTTTGGATCACTGCCAATGCCTCCACCCTCCTCTGCTCTTTGATGCTTGCCACTGTCTGCCCATATTCTTTCAGCATAGAGCGCATGTCTGCCAACTTGGAAGCAAGCTGCTGTGTGGCCGAGCCATTCACTACCTTATTCTGCCACCAACTGAACAACATCTCAGCAAAACCCTCCTCCCTAAACCAAGACTTCTTAAGTTTGAAGTATGATCCAGCATCAACATTCACCCCACTATCCCACAAAATTGGAGTGTGGTCAGAAAATGGCCTGTCAAGGCTCATAGCAGATGATAGTTGGAATCTCTCTGAAAGGCTTGGGTTGCCAAAGAATCTGTCCAGCCTTGATGTCTGTCCACTACCATTTCTCCAAGTGAACTCCACCCCACTGATAGGGTATTTAGCAATTCCCAATCTCTGCACAACCAATTGGAATCCAACCATTGCATTATCAGGTCTGCCCCCAGGTCTATCACCACTTGAAAGAGGATAGTTGAACTCACCACCAATAAGCCACGGTGCCTCCTGGACTCTTTGGTGCAGTGTTGATAGGTCTTCCCACAGTTCTACCTGATCAGCAGCGGCACAGGGCCCATAGATGCATGAGATAAACCAATCTAAATCACCTTGAAGGTTTTGACATCTACAAGTGAGTACATGTCTGTCACGAATGGCTTCAGTTACTTTAAGGCAAGACTTTTTCCACCATATGGCCAGCCCACCAGACCTTCCAGCTGCACCCTTCCCCACACAGTCTACTCTCCCTGACAGTCTTAGAGAGTCCCAGGCAAGGCCACTTTCCTCCTCCAAGTGTATCTCTTGAATGAGAGCACAATCAATTTCCCACTCAGTAAGATACTTGATTAGAGATGCCCTTCTCACTTTATTGCGCAACCAACGCACATTCCATGTTAGAACTCTCATCCCTTGCATGGCTGATCCCCTTGAGCCAAATTATCCACATACTCAACCATGATTGACTTTGCAATAGTTTCCTCCACTATAGGAATCAAGTTCTCCTTCCTTCGCCTTCTGAGCATGTAAGGGGAGCGCCCAAGCCCCCTTTTCTGATTTGTCCCTTTCCCAAACTTCAGTTCATCAGGAATAGAGAATTGCAATTGATTCACCTCCTTAAGGGCACTTCTACCACTGCTGACTACTATTTCCATACCAGACTTTACCTCCTCATTTCTAGTAGAATTTCCTGAGTCCCTCTCTAAGACAATTTCATCAGCCATGGAGCCCTTGCCTTTGGCCACAAGAGTTTGGTTGCCACACCCCAAGGCAATATCATCATCCATAGTCATCAAGTCCCTATCTGAGGTTTCCTTGTGACAATCCTTCCTCTTCTTTGATTCAAGGGCCTCATTTGAGGACTCATGACCCAGTAGTTCAACCTGTTGTGCCTCCTCAGATCTGACCACAGATGTCTTAACATGACCTTGTTCTAGTAACACAGAAGCCTGCCCAGCCACAGATAAGCGAATGAGCCACGAGGAGCCCCTGCACTTGAGAATGATTCTGTCTGGCAGTGACCCACTTTTAAAGACTTCAACCTCAAGTCGAAGTGAACAGGCATCACCCTCCCCAATTGTGATTTCAGAGTCTTCACAGATTGATGCAAAACCTGCAACCATCTTGGCAACCACCCCTCTAGATCTCAAGTGCAGAGGTAACCCTTTGATCTCAAGAATCGCCCTCCTAGTTCCCATTCTCTGGGGGGGATGTTCAGGGAGTGCCCCATCAAAGGGGGAGACCAGCCTCCACAGCACATTAATATTCTCAAAAGAACTTGATCAAAAGCGTAACCTTTCCACATCTATCATCCCCAGACCAAACACAAGAAATCGAGTCTGGGATAGCACTGCCACCTTCCAACCCGATGACACAAGGGTAAGGGAACTCACCAGCTGTTGAAACCTCTCGATAGAGGGATTGCCAGTCATGACCTTGCCAATCAGCGCTCCCCTCAGCATGATCTCCTCAGAGACAATCTCTTCAGAGAACGGAATCTCTACATCAATCGTGTGACTACCAATCGCCAGCAGTGGGGGTAGTCGGGGCTCCTTCACCACCTCCTGTTCTGGGCGCTGAGGGATCTTCTTTGTGTGCGGCGACTTCACCCTTAGGCATGAGTTGCACTTGTGACCTTCACCCCACATGCCAGACAGACGAGGGGGTTTCTACACATCGCAGCCATGTGACCTCTTCGTCTGCATCTATAGCACAAAACCTCTCCATTGGATTTCCTCCAGCCCCCTCTGGGAATGAACCTGGACACCCTTCCTTCATGCGACTGTCATCCCCTCTCCCTCCTCCAGTTCCTCGATCTCCAAGTCTTCCACTCACCCCCATCCCCAACCCTAGCCTCTTCCTCATCACCTCCTCCTATCGCCCGACGCCACACCCCCTCTCTCCCTCTCTTCTTCATTTTTTCTCCCCTCGGAACATCTTAATTAAAATAATATTCAAGCTGATGTTCCTTGATTTCACAGTCTGAGCGATCCGATCTAGGTCTTCTAAGTGTTGGAAGGGATCCTCATTTGAGGTCTCATGAAAGTGGCTTTGAATTAAGCTCAAAACATTTGGTTTTAGATCAAAATCATCTCCCCCTTCGGGAACCCTAAGATGTGGCTCGATCTGGATAGCATACGGATCGTAAAAATCACAGAGAGGCCTTGGTTGGCCCTCGGGAGGTTGTGGTGGGTTAGGTGGGTTCAATGGGTGTTGTCCTTCAGGGTTCTGCAATTGGTGTATGACTTGCATGATGGTTTGGATTTTTTGTTGTTGAAGTTGGTGGTTGGCAGAGATTTGGGCTTGAATGATGGCCATAGTATTGGGTTGAGGTTGGTCCTCAATCTCATCAACTCCTGGGTTAGCCATTTCCCTTGAAAATTAAGTCTCCTCCTGATTTCCCTATCTAAAATAAATAGCTCAGGGTGAAGTGATCGTCTCCCGTGCATACACTAGAGAAGAATGGGGAGGCGTGCAGAGAGTGACAGGTGCGAGAAGTGTGTGCACAAACAAGCAAGCAAGTCTAGTCCTTATAATGTATACCTCAGGTGACCTAGAAGCCTCAAAGGGAATGATCAAATCTGCAAGCACTTAACCTCCCTTCCCAATGTTAATCTAGCCAGGTTGATTATGAGGGGGTTGAGAGGAAGGTTCTTCCTTTGGCTTGCACTGCCAGTTCCGTAGACCCCACAACCACGGTCGTTTGACACTTCCCCATAGCCTAGACATCGGATTTTACAAAGGGAATAAGGCCAAGTGCCTAGCAAACCTAATCACACCTCAAAGACTTAGACTAGTCCTGCCTAGGGCACGTCTACTCCATTTTAATGAGGGCTAGGTTAGTGCTTGTGCTTAGGATATGTGATGAGGCATTGTTTGGGGTCGTGCCTCTTAGTTGGTCCAATTGAGCATGTGCGTGCACTCAACAAAACATGATTTTCAAGCAAGGTTTTTAGTATGTGATGTCTTTTAATGATTCATTCTTGCTTTAGTGATTTTTAGGGTTGAAATGCCTTAATGTTTTCAAAGAATGTTTAAGTGGGCACACAACGAGCGAAAGTTGATTTCCTTTAGAATGATGTGGCCCTAGAAAAACAACCCTAGTGTATTCACCCTAGTGTTCATGCAGTTCTACCAGGTGATTTCATTTTAATTATGGTGAGTGGTGCGGCTCAAGTCAAATCATGGTGGCTTAACAAACACCACTCAAAAGAAAGAAGAACGCTCCAGAAAGATTTCAAGAACATTAGAGTGTATTTTTTGGTTGGGTGATGAGTTTGGAATGTGGGTCACGTAGCCATTCACCATGCCAATTTTAGATTTATTTTTTTTTGTATTTTTTTAAAGCAAGCAAAAGTCAATGGGTGGAGTGATACAACAGTCTTCACAGCACTTTACTCCTTGTCTACTGTCTTGGATCATGCTCCTTCGTCGCCAAGGCATTGAGTTCCTACAACCAATCAAGTAAAGAGAGGAAAGAGAGTCAGAAAATGTGAGTAGTAATGTGAGATAAAAGCGATAAAAGAAATCCGTTGCCTCTCGAACAATGGCGCCAAAAACTGACACACGCGAAACACGTTGATTTAATTATGTCATTGTAGCATGCATTCGCGAAGTCGATTTTAATTTAAGATTTTGATTTGGTGAGTCTAAGTGTTGATCTCAGGGAGGCATGAAATCGGATTAGTTTTAGTCGCTTTAGATGTCAAAAAATGGTAGAATGGTTGCTTGCGAAAATGAGAGTGAAAGAGAGAGAGAGAGAGTAGGGTTTGGGCTTGCGTTTAAAACTTGACAATCACTTTAAGGAGATGTGAACTACGATATGAGAAGCAACATTAACATATAGCATGCAATTAGAGTTTGTTTACAAATACAACAATAGATGAAAGCTTAAAATAGCTCAACATAAAAACTAGAGTAAGATAGAGTGTGAGGAGAGGCGGCCACGGCGGTGGAGGGGGGTTCCGTCGGCAGCTCAACATCTCCGGGGTGGATATGGAGTGTTTGGTGGAGCTAGGAGAGGGCTAGTATTGCATGGAGAGTGTGTGTGAATTCAATGACTTTGAATGGGGTGGTTGAAGGGGGTTTATATAGTAGAAAAGGTCTTCCAAAAGAGGTACGGCTCTTTAGCGACGTCTGGGATGTTGCTAAGTCCTTTCTAGAAACGTCACTGAAGTCCCACGCCTACTGGTTCCATGCACCTGTGCTTCTTCTCAAGCCATGCCTACACATCCTCAGCTGTTGGATCTGAGGTACAGATCGCCATCAGACAGCTGAGGGCACGCCACGTCACCCCCTGTCGCACCCTCAAGTGTTGCCTTCGCATGCGATCCATGTGTTCGCACCGTAAGCTGTCTGATTGCACATCAATTACTGGGATTGCATGTGAGCGGGTGCACTGGATTGCGCCTCGCATGCGGTGAGCGTGCGTGATCACGCAAGTCTGGCAAGATTTCATCTAGAGGCTCCGCCTGGCTGCGTGTTAGCCACTCGATCGAAAATCACCGGCGGAATTTCATCCGTGCGTGCGCTCCGCAGATTTGAAGAGCTGCTAGTGATTCGATCGGGTGCCTATGTCCGTGGGATGGAGGTGCTGACCGTTGCGCCATTGATGCAAAAAGTTTGCATTCTCCGCGAATCCTCAGCTATCCAATCTTTGATCAGACGACCTAAAGTGGCTCTTGCATGCAATGAAGAGAAGCGGCAGTGGCTTGCGATGCATGATTTGCAACACGTGGCAGCTTTGTGGCCGTTGATCCTTAGAACAATAGTCACAACTTCTTGGGCTTGTTGTGGGAGCTTTGGATGTCGGATTGAGGCGATTTTGAGTCTGTTGGACTCCGTTCATCGATCTGGATCCATCCATACAGTCCGATTGCTCATTTGAGGTCTATTTCAACATACACTTGTACACATGGCCATTAAACATTAATTATAAGCAATCTTAATTTTTAATGCATACAATGCTCCCATGCCCATCATGGGCTGTTATTAGCACACCTATGCCCTCAAAATAAACTCTAGTTGATGGAATTATCATCATTGAATGCAAAGTTATCATTGATATGAAGGATGAAGATTGCTTTTATGTTGTTCATTTATTGTATTCTAGAATTTTATATGCCTCCTAAACAAGAAAATTTGATTTAGGAAGTAAAATCAAAATAGAGATAATTAGGTATCAAACTCACGTAAATCAAAATCGTTTCTTTGAAATATTAATCATGTAGTTAAGTTTGTTTAGCACTAAAATTGATTAAATCACTTAAAACAAGGTACTTGTAGCAAGTAGCGGTATTGTTCATAAGTACCGGTACAAGTAAGGCATAGGTTTGAACCCTGGTCTCAAATTGTGAACAAGTATCGGTACTCATTATGAGTACCGGTACTAGGTGCTCACAGTTTGTGGATAGTGGTAGTGCCTGGACCTTACAAGTATCGATACTAATTACTAGTACTGGTACATGTAGGTCACAGTTTTTGACTTGTCTCAAGCCTGTGAGTCATGATGAGTCCAATTTATTCGACTACTAATTACGCTTAAGAACACTCAAGTTGGGAATTGAACTACATTTCAAGCGTGCATTATACTAGAATATTAATTAAACTTGAATTTTGACATTCCTGTATTTTTAACCCAATGCATATGCTCCATTGATCATTTGTTGACTTATTACTTATATATATTTTTTATGTGAAGGTGTCTTCAAATTTGACAAAGGAAAAATCAAAGTTGAAATGCTCGGTTGAAACAACCTCCTCCCCTTTTCTCTCAACTGCAGGATTTTTTTAAAAAAGAACGGCCATGCCTGGGCCTTGGGGGGAGCATCTCTTTCTTTTCCCCTTTCATGGCCCATCTCCTCCACAGGGAAAGAGAGCCAACACCGTGGCCAGAGCTTGCACCATGATCTTTTAGCGCACTACCTCCCTCCTTCGCACCACCGCAAGCTCTCGTGGTGACAGCACGAGTGCCACCATCCTTACCGTGATCATCACCACCCTCATCTTCCCAAACCGTGCACTCTCCCTCTCTACCTTCCATCACCTCCACCACCACCCCTTGCGCACTCCCAATTTCCTCTCCTTCATTTTCCCTCTTCTTCTTTCTCCCCTGTTTCACCCCTCAATGTGAACCCATCAGCGCCACCCATCGCCACCACCACTTCCATCACCTCCAACTGCCTACTCTTGACGTGGCTATCATCAACGTCCTCCCCACAGTGCCACCGATGCCTACACTATTGCCATCACCATCGGCCACCCTCCATAGCCACCAGTCGCTCCCACCATCAGCACGCAGTTGGCTTCTTGTCGGTTCACCATTGGCCACCTCTGACTGTCTTGACGAATGTCTCAGCCACCAGCACGACGCTGGCAACCTGACGCTCCTCCGCCGCACATTAGCCATCCGCCATTGCCCTCCCTTGCGCACGCACACCTTCCCCTCTCCCATCCCCTTTTTTTGCACAGTACGTGCCCTATTAATTGAAATGAGAGGGGGGAGGAGGATATTGAAGAAGTGGAATTTTATTTATGCATTTAGATATTGTGGGGAATTTACTTTCTCCCTCTCGCACTTTCTCTGATTCTCTCTCATGTACTATTTCTCTTTCTATTATTTGTTGAATGATATAGTTTTCTAGCTATGAAACATGAAAGGTTATGGACTATTTATTTGGTGAAGTTTTGAGATATTTGCTAGGTTACTTTGTTAGGTGTCAATTGCATGCAATATCCTTCACTTTTCTCTTCCATTATATAACAAGGAGGAATTGAATTGAACAAGAGACTGATTTTCCATTATTCTTCTTGACACAAGATTTAGCATGGAAACATTTGCGAGTATACTGGCTTAAACCTCCCTGCGGATATGACACTCGAAATCAATGTGGTTTATTACATTAATTATTATTTTTGATTGAGAGATTTCCACCACATAGAATACTATGACAAATCATTTTATTGCTATTATCTTCTTAATAAAGAGAAATTCTCTCTATCAAGTCACAAGTACTGGTACTTGGTGACTAAGTTGGTACTCAACTGTAAGTATTGAGTATCGGTACCTATGATGAGTACCGGTACCCAGCCTTTGTTGGGCTGGCTGCTGAATAACTGTGAGCAGTCAGTACCGATACCACAACTTTAGTACCGATACCAACTAACCATTGTGCCTGATCTGAATGACTATTTTGCAATTAATATTATTCCTAACCTTCTTATTTTGCCCCCAACGATTAGGAGACGAAGGGGGAATGATTAGTGGCCTATAAAAATACCTTTTAAGTGTCATTTTCATATAACACAAGAATAAAAAATCCTCTTTGCTCCAGATCATATTTCTCTCTTTTTAGCTGCAAGAGTGATAGACTTGTTGCATCCATCTTTCAAGGAGATCTTCATTTCACAACAAGTTCTTTTCGCACGTTTTTTTTGTTCTCGTTAAATCATTTTTTGTGCTTTATTGTTTATCACTAGATCTTTTTTTTTTTGAAAAGGAAAGGGGTCCTGAATTTCTCACTTGCCACGGAGCTCCTCCGTTATCAGAGCCACGACCACTCTCCGGCGTCGAGTAGGGATGGCTGGACACACACCAACAGCATGTCCACCCATAATGGTGCTATGCACGTTTGGGCAAGCCACGGGGTTTCGAACCTGTGCACCCCACACAAAGAGCGCCTTATGGGGAACGGGCACGCTAGCTATGCTACCCTATTAACCCCTTTATCGCTAGATCTTTATATCAAATATCTGCTAAACTAATTCTTGTTGGAGACTTAGGAATTGAGTTATAAGTTATTTTATTTCTTGCTTACACCTGTATTAGTTTGCTTATATTTGCTCTTGTAACTAGGTTGACGTAACCCGTAAATTGATTCCCTTTGGGTTGAGGGAATTGGGTTAAAAATCTTAAGTCGGAAGACTTAGGTAGTGGAGTACCTAAGTGTGGGGAACCACTATATATTTGGTGTACTTTTTTGTGATTTGTTTTATTTGCAATACTTTTTACCACACCATTCATCCCCCGTTCTAGTGTGCTTGTGCCCTTTAGATCCTACAGGTGGTATCAGAGCGGGTTGCGAAGAAGACGTGACAAACCTCTTCATGATGGCATCATCAAAGTGCACTGAAGGATAGTCATCTATCCATCCTCCCTATTTCAATGGGATAGATTATGGGTATTGGAAGAGAAGGATGCAAGTCTTCCTCAAGATAATGGATGAGGAGTCATGGACCCTCATTCAAGAAAAGTATTCGGATCCAGAGCCACAAGTAGCATGGATAGTGGATCAAAAGAAAAATATTATGAGCAACACGAAGGTGATGAATGTATTATATTGTGTGTTATCAAAGGAGTTCAACCGTATCTCGACTTATGAGTCCACATACGAGATATGGAACATGCTGCAAGTCACCTACGAAGGTACTAACAAGGTAAGAGAAACACGCATATCTATTCTAACAGAAAGCTATGAGTGTTTCAGGATGGAGAAAGGTGAAACCATCAAGGCAATGTACACAAGGTTTGGGGATATAGTCAACCCCATGAAGAATTTAGGAGTGAAGTTCACTGAAGAACAACTTGTAAGAAAGATCTTGAGATCTCTTACAAACTACTGGTCTCTGAAGCCAACAACGATCCAAGAGGCAAAGGACCTTTCAGTCCTTTCTCTTGATGATTTGATTGGAAGCCTTATGGCCTATGAGGTTCAACTGAAGAACATGAAGAAGAATGAGGAGAAGATGTCAAGCAAGAAGAAGAGTATTGCCTTTAGAGCAATTAAGGAGGATATGGATTCAAGCACCTCGAAATCTAAAGATGAAGAGATGGAGATGCTCACAAGAAAGTTCCAGAAATTTCTTTGAAAGCAAGGTAAGCAAATCAATAGAGTTTCATCTAATATTATTTGTTGTGAGTGTAAGAAAAAGGGACACTTGTGAAAGGATTGCCCCGTAAACAAGAAGGAAGATAATAGGAAAGATACAAAGGAGGTCAAAAAGAAGAAGAAGAAGAACGCTTTAAAAGCAACATAGGATGATAGTGACTTCGACATGGACACCGACTCCAGTGAATCGGATGATGACGAGGCCATACACCATTGTTTGGTTGCAACTTCAGAAGACATGGAAGATGAGGTAAATCTTGATTTTTCTCTTAAAGAACTACTTGAAGCTTATGAAGAATTACATCATAAAGCTAGGTTATTTAAAAAGAAAAATAAGGTTTTAAAGAATAATTATCAAACATTAGAACTAGAAAAATCATGTTTAGAAATTGAATTAGAAATGTCAAAAGCAGTTGCATGCAAAAATAGTAGAACTAGAAGATATTTATAAACACTTTAAAGGGACATTAAATAATCTCAAAACAACAAGTAGGCTAAATACTAAATTTTGTGAAGTTCTAAAATCAAAATTTCAGAGTAAAAAGAATACACAAAATAAATCACATGCACCTAGGCATGTATGGATGTACCAAAAGGCTAAAAGTCCTAAGAGTTATAGATCTAACACAAAAATGTCTATAAATCTCAGGAATCGAAAGGTACTAACCCAAAAGGACCCACGAGAAATTGGGTACCTATAAATGATATTTTACATTATTTTGCAGGGTTAGATCACTGGGATCCACAAGATCAATGGGTGTTCAAGGCAAAAAATGGAACACTCCAACCATTCTACAAACTTCATGAAGATTAAGAAAGGTGGACTGGTGGAGTTTGGTATCCATAAGCACCTTCTATTACTGGTAACTTTTTTGGTATGATATTTTTTACCCCTTCATTTTTTATCGATGATTGACAAAAAGGGGGAGAAAAATGAAAAGGAAATAGTAATATTTTTAGGGGGAGCATATATTGAGGGGGAGGATTAAATAGTTTAATTTTCCTTTATATACATTGCTAAAAAATAATTTTTTTGCAAGATAGTTTTGCTAACATTAAAAAGGGGGAGATTGTTTGAACCTTATTTCACATCTTGTTTTAGTGTTAACAAAATTATTGTAAATTAATGTTTGCAATTGAGTGTTTTTCAGATTTAGGTAAAGATCAAGGCAAACATTGAACTATGGCAAGGAGGCATGATGATGAGGAGGAGAAGATCATGACATGGAGGAAAGATGATGAGGAGGAGAAGATCATCTTCAACCTTTAGATTTTTTAAATTAGATTTTTACTTTATTAGAATGTATGCCTCTTAACAAAGAATTAAGATTTAGATCGTAAAATTAATTAGAGATAAATTAGGATTAACATTATGATCATTTTCAAAGAACGTACTTAATAGTTAATCTTTGTAAAATCTTTAAATAAAGATACTTAAAAGCAAGTACCGGTACTTCTCATCAGTATTGGTATATATAAGGCACAGGTTTGAGCCTATGTCTCAAATTGTGAACAACAAGTACCGGTACTAATCAAGAGTGCTGGTACCTGATGGTCACAGTTTGAAGACTCAGTTCTGGCCTGGACCTTATAAGTACCAGTACCCATGATGAGTACCAGTACATGTAGGTTACAGTGCCTAGTGAGTCTCAAATCTAGGAGTCATAAGTACAAGTACCCACGATGAGTACCAGTACCAGGACTCATATGTGCTAGCTTGTTACGACCTAGTTCCCGGATCCTTACAGGACCCGAGTCTGGCTTGCCTCGACTAATCCCAAGACCTAGTCATCCAACAAGAAATAACCAAAAGTAGGAAAATAAACCACATTCACACATGCAATATAACTAAGCAGAAGAAAAGAGACAAGCAGTAAAGAAAGTAGAACAATTGTCTCAAAACATAGTACATGCCACCACAACAACAACAAAAAATGTAAAGGAAATAGGAAGTAACAGGAAAAGTAAACTGTGTCCATTACTCACTACAATAGTAGGAAAGCGAAAGAGCTGAAAAATGACTACGGCTGGGCTCGGTTGGGCCCAGCACCCTCTACAACCGGAAACTCTGGCTACTCAACTTTTGGTCCTGAATAGGGTTATGAAAAGATAGAGTCAGTGAACGCTGAGTACAGTGGTGTTTACATTATCTAAGTACAAGTACAGTAGAAACAACAAGTTTATTTCTCATTTCTATTTATCTCATTTTTGTCTTTCTGGTTCATCTATTTCTCAAAGTATCTAGGTATTTCTTGATCTTGCATGTTCCTAGTGGGAACGATCTTGATTGCAATCTTTTCCTTAGAATAGAAGGTACACATGGTGCTCTCCTGGTAGGAAGAGTCCCCCGTGGTAGTCCTACACCTAGCCAACCACCCCGAGGTCACTGTCGAGACGTAGCGGTGACTACGGCACGCGTGATAAACTCACGGGTAGCTACCCTACATTGGCACGCGGTTAGTCGTTTCTGCTAGCGAGTATGCCCAAAGTACAACACGGAACAGTATAGGGCCTTGCCCTCTCAGAACAGGGGTCTCGCCCCTCAGAACCAAATAAGGGTCTCGCCCCTCCACAGTCCACGTACCCTCATCTGACTACCCTTGTTTGCACAAAGGGCCTAACAAAGTTGGTGTAGGGTGGCTAGCTGAACCCTGAGCCCCATGGGGTGGCTAGCTCCCTCCCTACACTAGTAGCATGCCTCGATACCACGTACGCAACGGCCAATAGGAGTCGGTGTAGAGTGGACAATCCTAACCCTGGGTCTCAACCTAAGCGAGGCTAGCTCCGCTCTACACTAAAAAGGGACAGTTGCTCTCCTTAGTACCACATATACAAGGGCTAGCACACTTCTCGTCTACATTCCAGATTTCGTTTATCCATAAGAGTACTACTCCTAATTCCCCGTAGGGTTCATGCTCATATTCATCTCATTTATCCAGATCCAAATCTCATGTTTCATAATTCATTCATCATCCATATATAGGCAGCTCATGTTTTCATAATTCAATTCTCAATCATAAACATGCAACTTGTGGTTTCACAGTTCAATTTCTCATTTACATACAGGCAGCTTGTATTTTAACATGCATCTCATAATTATATTAAAGGCATTTGCTAGCAATTTATCTTAACCATGCATTCGAGTAAACAGTACGGCTCAAATAGGCTCATTCATTTCTACCCTAGGGTTCATTCCACATCCTAGAGTTCAATCCGACTATTCCAACCAAGTGCATTCTTATTTAAATATTAACAACTGAATTAAACCACTCTACTGGGTATCATGAGAGGAATGGAGGCCTGTACCGCAGATCTCGTCATCTCCGTGGGCTCCGAACATGCCACTGGCTAGTAATCTGTACCAGCGACCAATGTACATTAGACAAGCTCAAAACAATAGATAGTCAACATGAATATATAGAGGATCTCAAGTGGAAAACAACGGTACTTCGTTTACAGAAATTCGATTCCGTTTGGGCCTTAAACAGGCCAAAAATGTGGTTACTGACCAAAATCAGACGTCTGGGACTAGTCCCAGATGTCATAAAAGATGCTAGAACTCACCTTACCCTTCCTGCAGCTGATTCAGATTTCTAGACTCCCTCTGCGGCCATCTAGGGGTAGTTCCAGACATCGAACAAGGTCTCTGATCGTCTGGAAGCAATTCTGGATGTCTGACGACGTGATCAGATGTCCAAAAGTACTTGGGAAAGCGCACTGTGATCCTTCCGAAAGCCTGCACCTGTGTAAGAGCACCTGCAGATGCAACGGTCAGCTGACATCCCTTGCGTTATGATCTGCATGTGGCAGGAAGATACGTACCTCGCAATATACGTGCTTTCAGACATCCAGCCTTAGCTCCAAATATCCTGATGCCTCGCCAGTCATCTGGACTTCACTCCAGACGTCTAATATTGGAAACTTCCAGTATTATAACTTCTTCATGCCGCTCGCCCCGCTCGCCCTCTGCCCACAGTGGTAGCCCCAGCAGATGTAGGAGCTTCAGCAGCTCCTCGCCGACGCCCTCCTCTCTCCTATGAGCTCCACCGAGCTCCTGAGGTCATCTCCCTCCTCCCCACTCTCACTCCCTCGCACTCTCTTGCTCTCCCTCCTCACCACTTTTCCCTCACCGGTGGTTATCCTTCCTCGCCACGGCTGCAGCAGAGATGAAGGGGAACGTGGTTGTCACTGGAGAAGGTGGAGGTGGCGGTGGCATGAGTGGTGTGAGGAGGGGAGGAGAGGAGAAGGGAGGGGGTTTACATAGGAGAGGGGTTAGGGTTCGGGTGAGGGGTAAAGGAGAGGAGTGGATCTCTGCACGTCGCCCACGTGCAGAGTGCAAAGCGCAGTACGAAAAACTCACTTTCAGACATCCGGGCACGTGTCCAGACATCTGGATAGACGTTTGACTGAAACTCTAGACGTCTTATCCGGCTAAAAATGTAGCAGGTCATTACATCATAACAAACTTAAAGGAAGTTTTGTCCTCGAAACTTGAGCCAGCTAAGGTACGGGAAAGGAACATAAAAATGCATAGCAAACTTAAAGAGGACCGAAGTAGGTTCGAAAATACATACCCTCAAAAAGCTCTAGGTGCTGCTCTCTCATCACTGTCTCAGGCTCCCAAGTCGCCTTCTCGTACCACTGGCTTCTCCATAGGACCTTCACCGGTGGTACCTGCTTCCGTCTCAGACTCCGGACAGCTCTGTTTAGTATCTATATTGGTCTCTCAGGGTAGGTCAAATTGTCACCCACCTCGATGCTCTCGTGGCTCAGAACATGACTGGGATTGGCAACGTACTTCTTGAGGTTGGACACATGGAACATGTTGTGCACTTCAGAAAGCTAGGGAGGAAGGGCAAGCCGGTAAGAAACGGGTCCTACCCTCTCCAGGACCTCAAAGGGCCCCACAAACCTCGGTGCAAGCTTCCCTTTCACCCCAAAACTCTGCAGGCCCTTCATGGGTGAAACACGGAGAAAGACATGATCCCCAACCTTGAACTGCACTTCTTTGCGCTTCTGATCAGTGTAGCTCTTCTGCCCACTCCTGACAGTGTGGAGTCGTCTATGAATCTGCTCTATCACTTCCTGACTTTGCTAGATCAGCCTGGGACCAACCTCCCACTTGGTCCCCACCTAAACCCAACTCATGGGTGCAGTACACCTCCGTCCGTACAGAACCTTGTAAGGTGCTATGTCGATGCTCGAGTGGTAACTGTTATTGTATGCAAACTCTGCCAAGGGAAAATGCTCCTCCCAGGAGCCTCTCTAGTCTAGTATGCAGCCGTGCAAAAGGTCCTCAAGTGTCTAAATGGTGCGCTCTGACTGTCTGTCCATCTGGGGGTGGTAAGTGGTATTGAACCTCAAACGCGTCCCCAAGGCCTGCTGAAACTCAGCCTAGAACTGGGAAGTAAAATGAGTATCCCTGTCGAATACAATCTCACATGGGACTCCGTGCAGGTGCACCACATCTCGGATGTATCTCTTTGCTAACTGTGCTAGTCCCAAGGTGACTTGGATTGGCAGGAAGTGCACCGTCTTCGTCAACCTATCTACTATCACCCAGACTGCGTCGTGTCCCCATTGGGTAACTGGTAGACCCATCACCAAGTCCATGGTGATGCTCTCCTACTTCCACTTTGGCACAGGAAGTGGCTGCAATGGCCCTGCAGGCCTCTGATGCCCAGCCTTCACCTGCTGGCATACCAAACATTGCTGCGCAAACTCACCAACATCCCACTTCATCCCTCTCCTCCAAAAGTCGCGTCACAAATCATGGTACATCTTTATGTTCCCGAGATGTTTAGTGAACTTAGACCCGTGTGCCTCAGCCAGAAGCTCTCTCAACAACTCCTCGTCCCTAGGAATGTATAAGCAACCCCTCATGCGCAGTATCTCGTCTCAAAAGGAAAAGTCTCTTGGGTCCACTATCAACACCCTATCTCACAGCGTCTGTAAGTACGGATCGGCCATCTGCCCTGCGATGATGCGGTCTATCAGCTCTGGTCGTGTCTACCGCGTCACTGTCACTGTCCCACAATACCCCTGTGACTCCCGGGGTTGCCAACTACCCAACTCCTGCATGAGTATCCAACTCTGTGCATGTAGACTGGCTAAGTGGGTAGGTGCCTTCCAGCTCAAGGCGTCGGCCACCACATTGGCCTTCCCTGGGTGGTAGGAGATGCTGCAGTCATAGTCCTTCAGGAGCTCTAACCAACGTCTCTGTCTCATGTTAAGCTCCTTTTGGTCAAACAAGTACCTAAGGCTCTTATGATCTGTGAAAATCTCGAAAGTCTCACCATAAAGGTAGTGTCTCCATGTCTTTAGCACGAAGACAACTGTTGCCAGCTCTAAGTATGGGTAGGGTAGCTATGCTCATGGGGCTTCAGTTGCCACGAAGCATAAGCAATAACGTGACCCCACTGCATGAGCATACCCCCTAACCCCTGCAATGAAGCATCGGTGTAAACCAAAAAACCGCTACTAGTGTCTGGGATTGTAAGTATAGAAGCTGAAGTCAGTCTCTCCTTCAACTTCTGAAAACACTCCTCGCACTCATCTGTCCAGGCAAAGGGCACTTCCTTCCAGGTCAGCTGGGTCATAGAATGTGTAATTTGAGAGAATTCTCTGATAAACCACCAGTAATAACTTGCCCGTCCCAAAAAGCTGGGTATCTCTGTCACTGTGCGTGGCCTCTCCCACCTGAGTATGGCCTCAACCTTGGCTGGATCCATAGCCAAACCATCCCCTGAAATCACGTGGCCCAAGAAAGTCACCTGCCTCAACCAAAACTCGCACTTGCTATACTTGGCATACAGCCTGCGTCGTCCCAAGGTATCCAGGATCATGCGTA
This sequence comes from Thalassia testudinum, assembly GCA_037157565.1. NCBI lineage: Eukaryota > Viridiplantae > Streptophyta > Magnoliopsida > Alismatales > Hydrocharitaceae > Thalassia > Thalassia testudinum. The sequence continues at coordinate 17,322,507 of JAZHRO010000036.1, read as the reverse complement.
AATGTTGTCCATGCTGCGCCTGATCCCACGAGTAAACGAGTACATCGTCGATGAACACCATCGCAAACTGGTCTAAGTACATCCTGAAAACACAGTTCATCAAATCCATAACGGTAGCAGGGGCATTGGTCAGCCCAAATGGAATGACCAAGAACTCGTAGTGCCTGTACCGGGTACGGAAAGTTGTCTTGGAAACGTCGGTCTCCCTGATCCTCAACTGGTGGTAACTCGACCTCAGATCTATCTTGGAGAACACTGTAGCATCTTGCAACTGGTCGAAGAGGTCGTTAATCCTCGACAGCGGATACTTGTTCTTGATGGTGACCCTATTTAGCTGTCGGTAGTCGACACAAAGTCGTAGGGTACCGTCCTTCTTCACAAAAAGCACAGGGGCTCCCCACGGGGATGCACTGGGCCTCACAAAGCCCTTCTCCAATAGGTCCTGTAGCTGTGGCTTGAGCTCTCGCAGCTCAAGCGGTGCCATCCGGTACGGTGCAGTAGAAATGGGGCTAGTCCCCGGTACTAGTGAGATCTCAAACTCGATCTCATGCTCTGGTGGTAGTCCTGGAGGCTCGTCTGGGAAAAGATTGGGGTACTCGCAAACCACCGGGATACTCTGAAAGTCGGCCATGTGGCCAATCTCTACCACTACATAGGCCAAGAAGCCCTCACACCCCTAGCTCAAAAGCCTCACTGCCCGAAGTGCAGAGATGCATCTGAAACCTTCGTCCACCGGTTGTCTGTGAAACTCAAAAAGAGGCAACTCTGGTATGGAGAAGACGATCTTCCTTCAGAAACAGTCTACCAGGGCGTGGTAGGTGGACAACTAGTCCATCCTTAGGATCACACCAAAGTCCTCCATCTGGATTACAATCAGGTCACCGGGGAGGCTGTGTCCCCCTATATTGACCTCGCAGTCCATGTAGACCTCCTTGGCTACAAACAACTGCCCACCCAAGCCTCTGATCACAAACGATCCTCTAACAGTACGTTGCCCTGCCTCAAACTGACGGCAAAACTCGTAGTGACGAAGGAGTGTATGGCGTCGGAATCAAAAGATACGTACACTAATCTGCTAGAAATGGTAACCATACCTGCCACCACAGAACCTGAAGCCCTGGCGTCTCTGTGTGTTAGGACGTTGATATGCCCCTCAGCTCTCGGTGCAAGCGAAGCAGCTACACTTTGGGTCGGGCGAGCAGCAACAGGTCGGTACCCTCCTCGTGATTGGTGTCCTCCCCCACGCGCCTGGTGACCACAACCACCAACTTGGCCTCCAGTGCTCGGTGTGGGGAGCATCTGTTGTGCTCCAGCCCTAGATGGGCAGTCCCTCCTGATGTGGCCCGGTTGGCCACACTCGTAGCAGAGTAGTACATGACTTCCTCCCTTCGTAGGTCCCTGCTGGAGGCTGGGCGGGGGTCTGGTGCTAGTAACTGGCCCTTGTCTGGGGCCTCCAAAGGCCACTGATGGCCTCGCAAAATGAGACGACTCTCCTACGGGCATCGTGTGCTTCCTCTCTCGACGGCCCTGAGAGTACTCTGGCTGGTAGGGCCTCTTCTGTCCGCTGTCAGTGTCTCGTGCAGCTGGATTGGTCTCCTCATAAGTCATGGCTGCCTCAACCACATGAGAGAAAGTGGGCAGCTTTAGGGGTTTGACATACACCTGAATAGCAGGTTGGAGCCCCTCAGTGAACCTCCACAGGCGCTCCTCCTCAGTAGACAACTATCAGGGCGAAACGTGATAGCTCCAGAAAATGCGTGCGGTACGTGCTATCTATCATCATCCCCTGGCGAAGAGTGTGGAACTCCTGCCTCCTCTGGTCCTGCCAGGTTTGCGGAAAGTACTGCTCGCAAAAGAGAGCCATGAATTGGTCCCACGTCAGTTCTCTCCCCTCCAAATCTCTGACTTCCCTCCACCACCTATGTGCTGCACTCTCTAGCTGGTACATGGCAAAGGCCACGCGACACTTTGCAGGAGGGCGAAGGGTGTCGAACACCTTCTCTATCTGCTCCAGTCAGTCCTCTGCCTCAGACGGGTCTTCATCCCCCTTGAAGGAGGAGGGCTTTAGCTTTCAGAACTGTCCGAAAATCTCATGGTGTAGCTGCAGTGGGGGAGCAGGCATGCCTCCAGGCAAGGAGGGCTCATGCTTGGAAGTGTCAGAGTGTGGTTGGGGTGGTGGAGGACCACCCCCTCCTACTCGTCCGACATTGCGACGGTCTCTCTATCCCACTGAGGACTCCCCCTCCACGTCCTCAGGGAGAGGTGCCCATGGGGCTGGTGGAGCACCTCTCGCATGATGTCTTTGATCAGTTGGGTGAGATCCTAGGCCTGAATGCCTAGGAGGAGAGGTGGGTCAATTGGTACCTCAGGTCTGGCACATTCGCCCCTCTGACCTCGTCCATTACCACGACCACGGCCTGCCTCAGAAACTCCCCGACAAGGCATCTCCTACAAGGAGATGCAAGAGATAGAACAAGAGTGTCAATGATACTAGATTACATTGAGAAAAAGACTCGGAAACGAATATCAAAGTGATACTTTGTGGTGGTTATCCTAGTTATATGCATGTGAGTGGTTATTCTCAAGCCAATTGGTTCATTTCTTAGGACAACCTTGCTCGATACCATCTTGTTACGACCCGGTTCCCGGATCCCTACAGGACCCAAGTCTAGCTTGCCTCAACTAATCCCAAGACCTAGGCATCCAACAGGAAATAACCAAAATCGGGAAAATAAACCACATTCACACATGTAATATAACTAAGCAGAAGAAAAGAGTGAAGCAGTAAAGAAAGTAGAACAACTGTCTCAAAACATAGTACATGCCACCACAAAAATAACAGAAAATGTAAAGGAAACAAAAAGTAACAGAAATAGTAAACTGTGTGTCTATTACTCACTACAACAGTAGGAAAGTGAAAGAGCTGAAAAATGACTACGGTTAGGTTCGGTTGGGCCCAGCACCCTTGATGGGTCGGCACAGATATGTTGTTAATATGATGATTTTATCATTGAAATATATATAGTGGTTAACCTAATTTGAACCTAACCATCTCTTTACAGAAATTTTTAACCTGGCCTAATTGATTTTATCTTGTCACTTTTAGGCCCAGGGTCGAACTCAGGGAAGTGGGGTTCAAGTCGAGTTCCTACGTTGTCCTTAAAACGCGTCTCTTCCGTTCGTTTATTGTGTTTTTGGTATTTTCTTATTTAGGTTTTTTTCTGGTAATCCTTGTTCTTGAGGCACACCCTCAAAATTGTGTCCTTGGCTTTTAGCCAAAACAGAGTTCCAAAACACGCCTTGCTACTCGCAAGACGGGGTACCTGCAAATCAAAGATTATCTTTTCACTTTTATACCTTTTCTTATCTTTTTACTAAGAAGGAAGATAACAGATAGAAAGTAAATATAGTAGCTATAGATATATATTTATATGTAGTATATATATAAAGGGGTGGGGGTGGAGGTGGCGATGGAGTGTAGCACTATGTCGAGTCAGTCGACGTCTAGAGAGACGCAACCAACACGACTATGTGCCGCGTGTAGTGTGGATGGATGATGGATGATGAATGCGAACACGCTTTCTGTACACGTGTATCGGGGAATATCAGCAACTGATGCATATATTCCCGCCTGGTCCCAGTGTGGGCTCAAGGTCCCAGTGTGGATGCTGCATGGCTGCTGCATGCAGCTGCGGGAAGAGTGCAGCCGCGGGAAGGGTGCTGCTGTGGGAAGGAGAGAAAAGAAGAAATCAAGAGGAAAAATAAAAAGAGGGTGATTTTGCAAGGAGGCACTTGAAGAAAAATGTAACTATGCAGGCGATTGTTTCACTCCTCTTCCTCTCTTGATTAAATGCATGCATGCAAGTGTTTTTACAAATGCGATTATAGGATCCTATTATGCAATGTTAATGCTAGAAAATAGCACAAGAAGGCGTTATTACAGGCGTGTTTTGAGGTGCAAACAACCCTCTGCAGCTGGAAACTCGGGCTGCTCAACTCCTGGTCCTAAAAAGGGTTACGAAAAGATAGAGTCAGCGAACGCTGAGTAGAGTGGCGTTCACATTATTTAAGTCCAAGTACAATAAAAACAACAACAGGTTTATTTCCCATTTCTATTTATCTCATTTATGTTTTTCTGGTTCATCTATTTCTCAAAGTATCTAGGTATTTCTTGATCTTACATGTTCCTCGTGGGAACGATCTTGATTGCAGTATTTTCCGTAGAGTAGAAGGTACACGTGGTGCTCTCCTGGCTGGGAGTGTCCCTTATGGTAGTCCTACACCCAATCAACCACCCCACGATCACTGTTGAGAGTAGCGGTGACTACGGTACGCGTGATAAGCGCACGGGTAGCTGATGGGTCGGCCTGGATAGGTTGTTAATATGATGTTTTTATCGTTGAAATATGTATAGTGGTTAACCTAATTCAAACCTAACCATCTCTTTACAAAATTTTTAACCTGGCCTAATTGATTTTATCTTGTCACTTTTAGGCCCAGGGTCGAACTCAGGGAAGTGGGGTTCAAGTCGAGTTTCTACGTTTTCCTTAAAACGCGTCTCTTCCGTTTGTTTATTCTGTTTTTGGTATTTTTCTTATTTAGGTTTTTTTTTGGTAATCCTTGTTCTTGAGGCACACCCTCAAAATTGTGTCCTTGGCTTTTAGCCAAAATAGAGTTTCAAAACACGTCTTGCTACTTGCAAGACGGGGGTACCTGCAAATCAAAGATTATCTTTTCACTTTTATACCTTTTTTTATCTTTTTACTAAGAAGGAAGCTAACAGATAGAAAGTAACTATAGTAGCTATAGATTTATATGTAGTATATATATAAAGGGGTGGGGGTGGAGGTGACGATGGAGTGTAGCACTATGTCGAGTCAGCCGACGTCTAGAGAGACGCAACCAACACGACTAGGTGCCGCGTGGAGTGTGGATGAAGGATGGATGATGTATGGGACCACGCTTTTTTGTACGCGTGTATCAGGGAATATCAGCAACTGGTGCAGATATCCCCATGATACAGCGTATAGTAAATAACGTGAAAATATATGTACATATGTATGTATATGAGTAAATATATCTATATGTATATAAATGTATAAGTATATATGTATTGATATATATATATAGATATATATATATATATATAGGTGTATATATATATATATATATATATGTATGTATATATGTATATAGCTATGTATATATGTATATAAGTATATATGTATTTAGATATATGTATATATATATGTGTATATGTATAAGTATATAGATATGTATATATATATATATGTATATGAGTATATATATATATATATATATATATATATTATATATGTATATGTATATATATATTATATTATATGTATGTATACATAACTATATAGATATACTATGTATATATAAGTATATATATATAGATATATGTATATGTATATATATATATATATATATATATATATATATATATATATATATGTATGTATATAAGTTACTATTAGTGTGTGTGTGTGTGTGTGTCGGTGAATGGGTGTGTGTGTGTTGCTGTAAGTGAAAAAAAAAGAGAGAGAGAGAGAGAGAGATAGAGATCGCGGAGAGAGAGAGAGCGCCAGAGAGAGAAAGAGCGGGCGGGAGAGATCGGCGGAGAGAGAGAGAGGGCGAAGGAGTGATCGCGGACGTGCGAGTTAAGACGTCTGCCGGAGGCGGCAGACGTCTGACTCTACGTCGTCTGAAGGCGGAGGCGGACGTCTGATCGTCGCGGTGCACCGCGCCTTCGTGCAGTGGACGTGAGACGTCTCCTGCAGACCGGGTGCGAGGACGGAGAGCGGGCGATGGCTTGCTCGGAGAGGGCGGCGGGGAGTCTACAGTCGGTCGCGGAGGGTTGCAGAGGTTCGCGGGGGTCGGCGCGAGGCCGTAGCCGGCCGCTGCAGTGCGCGCAGCGGCGGGCTACGGGTGCAACTGCGAGGCGGACAGAACGGAGACGGAGGCGGAGAACGGGCCTGCAGACGCGCGCGGAGGGTTGCGCGCCTGCGGGGAAGGTCGCGGAGGAGGCGGGGGGTGCTGCTGCTGCTGCTGTCGCCGCGGTTTAGCTGCTGCTGCTGCTGCTTCAAGCTTCGGAGCTTGAAGCGGCAGCAATGGCGTGGAGATGAAAACGAAGAGAAAAGAAAACACCACGCCCACCGGCTCGTTGAAGAGCTGGGCGGTGGTGTTCCCACTGTGGTGGTGAGCACCACAGTGGGTTCTCCTGCTCGTCGGGTGCCTCCTCGACGGAGGGCCGGCGTATGGGAGGGGAGAACGGGCGAGGAAGGTGGCTGCGGGTTTTTTTCAGTAGCTGCAACCTCCCTCCCCGGCACGAGGATGAAGCTGCAGCTACTTATAGAGGAGGGGAGAGGGGCGTGTTGGCTGCAGCAGGGAGAGGGCGTGCTAGTTGCAGCTGTAGGGAGCGGCGTTGGCAGGGAGACGTGATGGGAAGAGGTGCTGCGTGGCTGCTGCATGCAGCTGCGGGAAGAGTGCAGCCGCGGGAAGGACGCAGCCGCGGGAAGAAGAGAAAAGCCGTGGGAAGAAGAAAGAAAGATGAAAATAAAATATGGAGAGGGGACTTTTTGCAAAGAGACACTTGAAGAAAAATGTAAAAATGCAAGCCATTTATTCCATTCTCTTCTCCTCTCAATTAAATGCATGCATGCAAGCGTTTTTACAAATGCAACTACAGGATTATAATATGCATAGTTAATGCTAGAAAATAGCATAAGAAGGCGTTCTTATAGGCGTGTTTTGAGGTGCAAACATATACCCCCATGCCTATCTTTTGCTAGTCCCTAGCAAAATCGTATTTAGAAATGATCTTAAGCTGAAAATTTTATTCTGAGGTGATATAGGTGTGTTTATTATCGAATATTGTGAGAACCAATTGTAAAGAAGACTACCAGTACTTTAAGTCTCACATGACATAGATCATCTCTCAACTAACCAGGACTCTTGATATTTAAACCTTAAGTACGATTTCCAGGACCCAGGAGGTTTTTGCCGTACTCGAGGGCTCAAGAAATTATGGTTTGTGCATAGTGAAGGATCAAGACTGACCAGATGAACATTAAGACTCAATCCCAGGGTTTCACGAATTTTTAAGTACAGGTTGGTCCCAGTTTCAGCTCATGTCTTCGAATTGACCCTTAAGATGATGACGGAAAACTCAACTCCCATTTTCTGATTTTTTTTTTTTTTTTTTTTTTTTTTTTTGACTCACCGAAAAACAAAGTATATAGACATTTATGAGATATACTGACTCTTTTAAAACATCTCTTTTCTGATTGATTTTTTTTTTTTTTTTTTTTTTTTTTTTTTTTGAAACACGTGTCAGTATATCTCTTACAACACATTTTGAAACACACATCTTTTTTTTTTTTTTTTCTTTTTTTTTTTTTTTTTTTTTTTTGGTGGGAGAGTTTCTTTTTGGTGGAAAGAGTCGCTCCTAAACACAAGACTAAAGCCTGGGATAAAAAGTCTACCTGCGCACACAGGTAAGGACTCCACCTTCCCTAATGAACACTAGGGTTGGATCTTATGTTCACCTGGTCTTTCCTGATATGTGTAGTGTGAACCAAGTTTACTTAAGCTCTCAAGAAAAAGCAAACCAACGGATCCTGTACTGGTGTCTCAGGTACAAGAATACATCCTTTGTTAGGAGAGATCTTGATCTATTTTGTCAATCCTTTAAGTGAATTAAGCCGAGCCTGAGCGAATCAAGCTTTTGTGGCCTGGAAAGTCTTCAAAACAGAGGTTGAATATCCATAAACACTTATTGCCTTTTTGTTTCAGCTTCAAGATCATTATTAAACACCATTTATTATAATATATATATATATATATATATATATTTTTTTTTTTTTTTTTTTTTTTTTTTGCATATTTATAAATAGGTGGGAACTGTATAATACCATAACATACCCGGATCCTATGGATGCCTATCCACCCCCCCATGCCAAACAATGCTATGTCCTCATATGCATGCAGGGAAAGGCAGAGGAAGGATGGAAGATCGGGTAACAAGAGCTGAGGTTCAGAGTATAGATCAGGGTGGAAGGGTGGGTGGATGGTGGGTGGTGAAGAGAAAAGTGAAGTGATTGCGATAGAGGTGTGAAAAGTGATGGTGGATGGTGAGTGCTGTTAGGGTGCCTCCCAACAAGCGCTGAATTTAATGTCCCCAGCTGGACTCAGAATGAGGCAAAGAATTAGTTACCCTCCAGCAGGGCAACGGTTTCTCCAACGGGGGCAGGTTCATGAGTCAGATAGGGTTTCAAACGCTGCCCGTTGACCGTAAATTTACGCCCAGATTTGGGATCTTCGATTTCGACGGCCCCATTGGGGAATGGTCTTGAGACCAGAAAAGGACCAGTCCATTTGGACTTTAATTTCCCAGGAAAGAATTTGAGTCGGGCATTATAGAGCCAAACTTGCTGAGATGGCTCAAATTCCTTCCGCCGAACATGGCTGTCGTGAAAAGCCTTAGTGCGTTGTTTAAAGGTTAGAGCAGAATCATAGGCTTCACGACGGAGCTCTTCCAGCTCTTGGAGTTGGAGTTTCCTTTCTCGTTCACACAAGTCTGGGTCGAGGTTACATTGGCGAACCACCCAATAAGCGCGGTGCTCCAACTCTACAGGTAAATGACAAGGCTTCCCGTAAACGATTCTATATGGAGACATACCAAGGGGGGCCTTGAAGGCGGTCCGATACGCCCAAAGTGCGTCAGTCAGCTTGTCGGACCAATCCTTACGGTCAGGCCGAACCGTTTTCTGGAGAATCTGCTTGATTTGCCGGTTCGACACTTCCGCCTGGCCGTTCGTCTGAGGATGATACGGGGATGCGATACGATGGTGGACTCCGTACCTCCTCAGAAGTGCCCGAAAAGAAGCATGGGTAAAGTGGCTTCCTCCATCCGAGATAATGGCCCGAGGGATCCCAAAACGCGCAAAGATATGGTCTTTGACGAATCGGGTGGAGATAACATGGTCAGCACGGCGCGCGGGAATAGCCTCGATCCATTTTGAAACATAGTCGACGGCCACGAGGATGAATTCGAAGCCGTTGGATGGAGGAAAGGGACCCATGAAGTCAATTCCCCAGATGTCGAAGATTTCCGCAGCTAGGATGTGTTGCAAGGGCATCATGTCACGACGTGCCATCGACCCTAATGACTGGCACCTAGTGCAATGTTTGGCATAAGTGTGCGCGTCCTGGTGAAGGGAGGGCCAAAAGAAACCGCACTGCAACACCTTGGCTGCAGTTTTCCTCCCAGAGAAATGGCCTCCACAGGCCTGATCGTGGCAGAAGGATAGCACACTGGGGAACTCACTGTCAGGAATACAGCGACGGATGATTTGATCAGCACCTATCCGAAAAAGAAGTGGATTATCCCAGAAATAATACTTTGCTTCTGCCATGAGACGCTCGCGCTGGTTTTTAGGCCAGCCACGTGGAAGAGATCCAGAAGCAAGGTAATTGGCAATGTCGGCATACCATGGTCCACTTGCCACATTTATTGCCAATAGGTGCTCATCAGGAAAAACTTCATTAATTGGCAGAGGAAGTCCAATATGGTCAGGGTCCAGTCTGGAAAGGTGATCAGCCACAACATTCTGGGCTCCGACCTTATCACGAATCTCAATGTCAAATTCCTGGAGCAGAAGGATCCAACGAATCAGTCTAGGCTTGGCATCCTTCTTGTGCATGAGATGGCGAATGGCCGCGTGATCAGTGAAAACAATAACGTGAGAGCCCAGAAGGTAAGAACGGAATTTTTCCAGCCCAAAGACGACTGCCAGTAGTTCCTTTTCAGTGGTAGTATAATTACGCTGGGCCTCGTCCAACGTCTTACTGGCGTAGTATACCACGAAGGGGTGTCTATCGCGTCTTTGTCCCAGGATGGCTCCGACTGCAAGGTCTGAAGCGTCACACATAAGTTCAAAGTTGAGGGACCAATCAGGCGGCTGGAGAACAGGGGCCTTGGTGACAGCATTACGCAGCTGCGTGAATGCTTGTATACAGTCAGGGCCCATGTCGAAGGGCACGTCGGTTGATAGGAGATGAGTTAAGGGTCGAGAAATTTTGGAGAAGTCTTTGATGAATCTCCTATAGAAACCGACGTGTCCCAAGAAGGAGCGGATTTGTTTGACAGAACCAGGCACAGGTAAATCAGCAATGATATCGAGCTTAGCTCTGTCAACCTCGATACCCCTATCGGAGATGATATGTCCAAGAACAATTCCCTCGTGCACCATAAAATGACTTTTTTCCCAGGAAAGCACGAGGTTTACATCAATACATCTCCTAAGGATGCGAGTCAGGTTGGCAAGACATTCGTCGAAAGATGGTCCAAAGACTGAAAAGTCATCCATGAAGACCTCGAGAAAGTCACCCACCATGTCATGAAATATCGCCAGCATGCATCTCTGGAAAGTTGCTGGCGCGTTACAAAGTCCGAACGGCATCCTTCTAAAGGTGAAGGTGCCGAAAGGGCAAGTAAAAGTGGTTTTCTCTTGGTCTCGGGGGTCTATTGCCACCTGGTTATATCCTGAGAATCCATCCAGGAAGCAGAAAAATTTATTTCCCGCTAACCGCTCTAGGATTTGGTCAATAAATGGTAGCGGGAAGTGATCTTTCTTGGTTGCAGCATTGAGTTTCCTATAATCTACACACACTCTCCAAGATGTAGGAGTGCGTGTAGGGATGGATTCGCCCCTGTCATTGACACGGATGGTGAGTCCTGCCTTTTTGGGCACAACGTGAATCGGACTCACCCAGGGGCTATCGCTGATCGGGTAGATTATACCCGCATCCAGCCACTTAATGATTTCATTCTTAACGACCTCCCGCATGTTAGGGTTGAGACGTCGCTGCATCTCGCGAGAAGGTCGAGCCTCCTCCTCCGTATATATACGATGAGTGCAGTAGGAGGGACTAATACCAGATAAGTCTGATAAGGACCACCCAATAGCTGCCTTGTGTTCTAGGAGGACCTTAGTTAGTTTGCACTCCTGCTCCATGGTTAATTTTGAACTGATGATTACAGGGAGCGTTTCATTTGGTCCCAGGAAAACATACTTGAGTGTATTAGGCAGCACTTTTAGCTCGGGAGTGGATGGGGAAGGATCTGGCATTTCTTGGGACGAGAGTGTCCCAGACGGGTAGGAGAACAAGTTAGGAGGAAGAAACTGGCCTTCAGATTGGCCAAGAAGAGGGGCTTCTTGGATAGATGGATCCAAAAATGAATAGCCCCAGTGAGAAGTATATGGGCTCAAGGTCCCAGTGTGGATTTGTAAATCCGCCTGATTTGGCGGGGAAGAAAGGGCAATTCGGTCTTCATGAGTATGGACCGACAGTGAGTAGCCCGGATATGACTCAGACCACGAGGTATGGGAAGCGGAGAAAACCTCGTCAGAAGTCTGGCCAGGAGAAGGTACTGGACAAGGGAGGGATTGGGGAAGGTCACAGTATGCGTTGGTCAGGCAGTTATCAGTGTTTATAGGTAATCCGCAGCAGTCCGAATAGGTCCCAACTAGTCCGATACACGCGCTGACGGCCATATCCTCGTCAGACGTGTCATCCTCAATGCAATCGCAATCAAAGTTCTTGGCTGCCTTGAATATGTTAAGCTTGAGCTTCTCAGATCCAACGGCAATCTCAATACAGCCCGACTCGCAGTCGATGTGGGCGCGGGCTGTGGCCAAGAAAGGTCGACCGAGGATGATCGGACAATCAGAAAGTGAACTAGGAACTTCCATATCTAAAACAAGAAAGTCAACAGGAAAACAGACTGTTGACCCTAACCACCACGTCTTCCACCACACCCTTCGGGATTTTGACAGAACGATCTGCCAACTGTAACGTGACAGGGGTGGGTTTCAGATTTCCCAAGGAAAATTTTTTGAGCATGATGGTCGGTATGAGATTGATGGAAGATCCTAGATCAAGCAAGGCACGGTTAAAACTGCAGCCTTGGATGCTACAGGAAATCAGTGGTGTGCCTGGATCTTTCTGCTTCGGTGGTAAGTTTGACAGTATAGCACAACTCGCATGAGGCGAGAGAACCACCGGATTCTTAGTCCTCTTTGACTGTCGTCTGGGTGTTGTGTAGTCTTTGAAAAATCGAGCGACAGTAGGTATGTGGTCGATTGCCTCGAGCAGGGGTACCTTGATTTCTACATCCCTGAACAAATTACGTAGGTTGTCAAAGGCCTGCGTATTTTTCTTTTTGCCTTTTGGCTCCCTTAGTAGAGCCTCAGGGAATGGGACTGATTCTGGCACAAGTTTTGGTGCATCATCCTCTCGCGAATGCGGTATGCATCCCGAATGAGAGGGTGATGAAGAAGATGGGCCAGGATCAGGTCGAGGCGGATCGACGGTTTGCTTACCGCTCCTCGTAGTGATAGCATTGGACGATGCGGGTCCAGTGGGATCATACGGTGGAGGAGGGTTTGCAATGGGGATATAAGAGTGTGGTGCCGCAGCAGGATTAGCCTGAAATCCCGGTGGAATGCTCGGAGCTTGCAGAACTTGATTAACCTGTCCCTGAGAAGGTCGTACCTGTGGTTGAGAACCACGGGGCACGAAATTTCGCGGGTTTGGAACAGGTTGGGCGGGAAGAGTGCCCTGAGATCGAGTCGCCATGCGTAGTTGACTGATCTCGGCATTCTGCTGCGCCAATTGGTGCTGAAGAGAGGTCATGTTCTCTTCATGGCGCTTTGACATTTCCGTCATCATTCGCATCAATTTGTCAAGAGGGCTTGATGCGTGCTCAGTTTGTGGTACGCAAGGGCCTGATGGCGGATTTGCCATAGGATTAAACTGGACCCTTGGGATGACGGGTGCGGACGGTCGCATTGGTCCACCCGCGAGGTTTTGGCGCTGCGGGTTGTTGGACCATGCAAAGTTCGGATGATTACGCCACCCCGGGTTATAAGTGGTAGAGAACGGGTTGTTCCCCAGGGCGCAAGCATCTTCTATGCCAGTAGACGCGTCCGCATGTAGATATGCGTCCGAGCCCACGGAGGCTTGGTCCTCCGTGTCGAAATACTGGCTCGCAGAAGCCAGTTCCACATGACTTACCGAGTCGCTTGGCGCGACACTCGGTAAGGAAGGTCTAACGGGGTTTCTTGGGATAAGCCTGGTATTAGAAGAACTTGGATTGTGACGAAGTGGTGAAGAGGTGGTGTTTGCCATAGATCGAGCGGGGTTGGCCAGAAGCTCGTCCAGCTTCTTGTGCACGACGGAGACTTCATCCAGTTTTTGTGCAATAAGGCTTAGATCAGTGGATGAATGGGAGGGTCCCATGTCAACTTCGTGGACATTTCGAGGCTGGCTGGTACGATTAAAGGCGACAATGGAAGCATTGTTCATCGAGTTTTCACTCATATTTTCAAACAGCTCGAATGCTCCATTCTCATCTTTATTCATAAAGTTCCCTCCGCAGGAAGCGTCTGCAATCTGCTTCAAAGTCTCATTTAGCCCATAGTAGAAAATCTGGGCTATATGCCACTTAGGCAGACCGTGGTGCGGACATTTCCTGAGGAGGTCGTTATACCTCTCCCATGCCTCATGAAATTGTTCGCCGTTTTGTTGCGTAAATGAAGTGATAGCACGGCGAAGCGCATTGGTCCGCCCGATTGGGAAGAACTTCTTGAGAAACGCTGTTCGCATCTCTTCCCACGAGTGGATGGTTCTCCCAAGGGTGCGTAACCATTGCGACGCTTTATCCCGTAATGAAAATGGGAACATCTTCATGAGGACTATAGATAACCCGACATTTCTTGGTTTAACAGTTTCAGCAAGTCGGGTTAGGTCTTCCAAGTGGAGAAATGGGTCTTCACTTGCAAGACCATGAAAGTGAAAATTGATTAGGCCAATTATATTTGGTTTTAATTCAAAGTCGTCCCCGCCCATGGGGACCCGAATTTGTCCTATGGTCTCTGTAGCAGCGGGATTCTGATAAGAGCTAAGAGACCTAGGCTCCTCCCGTTCGGGAGGGTTCTGCATTTCCTCCAATGTTTCCCGAATGGCTTCGATTTGCTCATTATACATTTCCATTTGCGCTTGGAGGCGGGTTATGGGATCTAAGGCTCCACCACCTGGTGGGTTCTGAGGGCGGTTTCCTCCCTCGGGATTTGGGGGTGGGCGTGCAGCCATGTTTGTGGAGGAGGAGGACGATTCGACTTGTTTTCTAGATTTATCAGTCAATTCAAATAGTTCAGGGTTTTGTGACCTCCTCCCAAACATGCACTACCGCAGGAAGAATTGGGGAGATGAGAAGGGAATAGGGATGAGAGAAATGACGCCGCAAAGGTACACTTGATTACAAATCAATACAGTCAAGTTCCTAACCTCTACAGTGTGCCCTTAGACCTAAAGATCTAAGTTACCTACTATCACGAATTACGGAACCGAATGCGAGCACCGCGGAACCACCGGGCCAGATTGAAAGGCCGTTTGCCCCAGTCTTAGACACCCGATAGCACGCGGGAACTCTCACCAGCACGTAGTCGCTACACACAGGTAGTTAGACCTCCAATCCTCAGTAAGGGTCAAGTTACTACCAGTTTTAATTAGAGGCTTAGGGTCAAGTGCTTTTGGAATGTGAAGGGCGTTGTTTACGGGTAATGCCCAAGTGATTGATTTTAAGAGTGTGTAAGAACAAGCATGCAACGGGGAAATCTCCCCGAATTGAAGTTTTTATTGGCGAATGGTTTTTAGAGTTCAGCCTTAAGTAGTATGAATTTTAGGGTTTTGCTGAATTACCAATTCAACCAATCTCCGGGTTTTTTGCAAAAATACAGGTTTTCCTTCTAAAACCCAAGAAACCCTTCTTCAATTATCAGTTAGTTAATGCATGCTAAAATGCAATGGGCTACCCTAAATGGAGATTTCTAAGTGTGGATGCACGAATCAGTTTTATATCAATGTGACAGGGAGCCAAAGCACTTCAATTCAAGCGCTCCCAATCACCAGAAATGATTTCCACACACAAGGCTTCAACCAAGAGATAAAGAAAATAAAATTTTTGGGGTTGAAGTATTCAGGATCGAATCACAGGCAAATTTGAAAAGTCGTGGTGGGGTTGGAATCAACTCAATTCCAAGTCTCCCCACCAAAAATGTGATCCTGAATTAAAGATAAGTGAGGCAAAAGAGGGATACAAGCAATCTTTTTCTTTGCCTCAAAGAATACTTCCCACGGCGAAAAATCTAAGAATGAAGATTCTCGGATTTTCGCTATGCGAAGTAAGGTGGGAAATCCGGGGCAGTGGGAGTGAAGACAACCAATCAATCAAGTGAATTTTAATCCACTTGCCCTCAAGAAATCCCAAGAAGTTTTTCTAGTTTTTAGTTTTTAAATTTTTTTTTATTGTGGTGGCAAGTTAACCCTAATTTGATGAGAAAAGAAAACCTACTTGTTCGGCAATGTGTGCGAAGCTCCAATGCGATGTCGGCGTCTTCACGCTCTCATTCCCGCCTTGGATCTGCTCTCGTTCCCGACTTTGTCTGCTTTCCTTCTCCTTCCACCAAGTTCACCTGCACACCAAAAAAACAACAATACCCGTGAAAAGAGAAGAGACAAATTTAAAGGAATTGGATAGAAACTTACTCGAAAGCGCACCTCCCCGGCAGCGGCGCCAGAAAAGTCATGATGGGTCGGCCTGGATAGGTTGTTAATATGATGTTTTTATCGTTGAAATATGTATAGTGGTTAACCTAATTCAAACCTAACCATCTCTTTACAAAATTTTTAACCTGGCCTAATTGATTTTATCTTGTCACTTTTAGGCCCAGGGTCGAACTCAGGGAAGTGGGGTTCAAGTCGAGTTTCTACGTTTTCCTTAAAACGCGTCTCTTCCGTTTGTTTATTCTGTTTTTGGTATTTTTCTTATTTAGGTTTTTTTTTGGTAATCCTTGTTCTTGAGGCACACCCTCAAAATTGTGTCCTTGGCTTTTAGCCAAAATAGAGTTTCAAAACACGTCTTGCTACTTGCAAGACGGGGGTACCTGCAAATCAAAGATTATCTTTTCACTTTTATACCTTTTTTTATCTTTTTACTAAGAAGGAAGCTAACAGATAGAAAGTAACTATAGTAGCTATAGATTTATATGTAGTATATATATAAAGGGGTGGGGGTGGAGGTGACGATGGAGTGTAGCACTATGTCGAGTCAGCCGACGTCTAGAGAGACGCAACCAACACGACTAGGTGCCGCGTGGAGTGTGGATGAAGGATGGATGATGTATGGGACCACGCTTTTTTGTACGCGTGTATCAGGGAATATCAGCAACTGGTGCAGATATCCCCATGATACAGCGTATAGTAAATAACGTGAAAATATATGTACATATGTATGTATATGAGTAAATATATCTATATGTATATAAATGTATAAGTATATATGTATTGATATATATATATAGATATATATATATATATATAGGTGTATATATATATATATATATATATATATATGTATGTATATATGTATATAGCTATGTATATATGTATATAAGTATATATGTATTTAGATATATGTATATATATATGTGTATATGTATAAGTATATAGATATGTATATATATATATATGTATATGAGTATGTGTATATATATATATATATATATATATATATATATATATTATATATGTATATGTATATATATATTATATTATATGTATGTATACATAACTATATAGATATACTATGTATATATAAGTATATATATATAGATATATGTATATGTATATATATATATATATATATATATATGTATGTATATAAGTTACTATTAGTGTGTGTGTGTGTGTGTGTCGGTGAATGGGTGTGTGTGTGTTGCTGTAAGTGAAAAAAAAAGAGAGAGAGAGAGAGAGAGATAGAGATCGCGGAGAGAGAGAGAGCGCCAGAGAGAGAAAGAGCGGGCGGGAGAGATCGGCGGAGAGAGAGAGAGGGCGAAGGAGTGATCGCGGACGTGCGAGTTAAGACGTCTGCCGGAGGCGGCAGACGTCTGACTCTACGTCGTCTGAAGGCGGAGGCGGACGTCTGATCGTCGCGGTGCACCGCGCCTTCGTGCAGTGGACGTGAGACGTCTCCTGCAGACCGGGTGCGAGGACGGAGAGCGGGCGATGGCTTGCTCGGAGAGGGCGGCGGGGAGTCTACAGTCGGTCGCGGAGGGTTGCAGAGGTTCGCGGGGGTCGGCGCGAGGCCGTAGCCGGCCGCTGCAGTGCGCGCAGCGGCGGGCTACGGGTGCAACTGCGAGGCGGACAGAACGGAGACGGAGGCGGAGAACGGGCCTGCAGACGCGCGCGGAGGGTTGCGCGCCTGCGGGGAAGGTCGCGGAGGAGGCGGGGGGTGCTGCTGCTGCTGCTGTCGCCGCGGTTTAGCTGCTGCTGCTGCTGCTTCAAGCTTCGGAGCTTGAAGCGGCAGCAATGGCGTGGAGATGAAAACGAAGAGAAAAGAAAACACCACGCCCACCGGCTCGTTGAAGAGCTGGGCGGTGGTGTTCCCACTGTGGTGGTGAGCACCACAGTGGGTTCTCCTGCTCGTCGGGTGCCTCCTCGACGGAGGGCCGGCGTATGGGAGGGGAGAACGGGCGAGGAAGGTGGCTGCGGGTTTTTTTCAGTAGCTGCAACCTCCCTCCCCGGCACGAGGATGAAGCTGCAGCTACTTATAGAGGAGGGGAGAGGGGCGTGTTGGCTGCAGCAGGGAGAGGGCGTGCTAGTTGCAGCTGTAGGGAGCGGCGTTGGCAGGGAGACGTGATGGGAAGAGGTGCTGCGTGGCTGCTGCATGCAGCTGCGGGAAGAGTGCAGCCGTGGGAAGGACGCAGCCGCGGGAAGAAGAGAAAAGCCGTGGGAAGAAGAAAGAAAGATGAAAATAAAATATGGAGAGGGGACTTTTTGCAAAGAGACACTTGAAGAAAAATGTAAAAATGCAAGCCATTTATTCCATTCTCTTCTCCTCTCAATTAAATGCATGCATGCAAGCGTTTTTACAAATGCAACTACAGGATTATAATATGCATAGTTAATGCTAGAAAATAGCATAAGAAGGCGTTCTTATAGGCGTGTTTTGAGGTGCAAACAGTAGCTACCCTGCATTGGCACGCGGTCAGTCGTTTCTACCAGTAGGTACACCCAAAGTACAACATGGAACAGTATAGGGCCTTGCCCTCTTAGAACAGCGATCTCGCCCCTCCACTGTCCGTGTACCCTCGTCTGACTACCCTGATTTGCCCAAAGGGACTAACAAAGTTGGTGTAGGGTGGCTAGCTGAACCCCAGGCCCCGTAGGGTGGCTAGCTCCCTCCCTACACTAGTAGCATGCCTTGGTACCACGTACACGAGGGCCAACAGGAGTCGGTGTAGAGTGACCAATCCTAACCCCAGGTCTCAACCCAAGGGAGGCTATCTCCACTCTACACTAAAAAGGGACAGTTGCTCTCCTTGGTACCGCGTACACAATGGCCAGCACACTTCCCGTCTACATTCCAGATTTCGTTTATCCACAAGAGTTCTACTCCTAATTCTCGGTAGGGTTCATGCTCATATTCATCTCATTTATCCAGATCCAGATCTCATTATTCATAATTCGTTCGTCATCCATTTATAGGCAGCTCGTGTTTTCATAATTCAGTTCTCAATCATAAACATGCAACTTGTGATTTCATAGTTCAATTTCTCATTTACATATAGGTAGCTCATATTTTAACATGCATCTCGTAATTATATTAAAGGCATTTGCTAGTAATTTATTTTAACCATGCATTAGAATAAACAGTACAACTCAAATAGGCTCATTCATTTCTACCTTAGGGTTCATTCTACATCTTAGAGTTCAATCTGACTATTCCAACCAAGTGCATTCTTATTTAAATATTAACAACTGAATTAAACCACTCTACCGGGTATCACGGGAGGAATGGGGGCCTGTGCTGCAGAGCTCGTCGTCTCCGTGGAGCCCGAACACTCCACTGGCTAGTAATCTGTACCAGCGACCAATGTACATTAGAAGAGCTCAAAATAGTAGATACTCAGCATGAATACGTAGAGGAACTCGAGTGGAAAACGATGGTACTTCGTTTATGGAAATCTGATTCCGTTTGGGCCTTAAATTGGACAAAAACATGGTTACTGACCAAAATCAGATGTCTGGGACTAGTCCCAGATGTCTTAACCCTTCCTGTGGCTAATTCAGACGTCCAAACTCCCTCTGCGGCCATCTGGGGGCAGTTCCATACGTCAGACAAGGTCTCCGGTCGTCTGAAAGTACCTTCGGACGTCTGGCGACGTGATCGGACGTCCAAAAGTACTTGGGAAAGCACACCGTGCACCTTCCCAAAGCCTGCACCTATGTACGAGCATCCTTAGATGCAATGGTCAGTCGACATCCCCTGCGCTATGATTTGCATGGCACAAGAAGATATGTACCTCGTGATATATGTGCTTTCAAACGTCCGACCTTAGCTCCTGACATCCTGATGCCTCTCCAGTCATCTGGACTTCACTCCAGACATCTGATACTGAAAACTTCTAGTATCAGAACTTCTTCACGCCGCTTGCCCTGCTCACCCCCCACCCGTAGTGGCAGCTCCAGTAGACGCAGGAGCTTGAGCAGCTCCTCACTGATGCCCTCCTCTCTCCTACGAGCTCCTCGTTGAGCTCCACCGCGCTCCTGCGGTCCTCTCCCTCCTCCTCTGCTCTCACTCCCTTGCACTCTCTCGCTCTTACTCCTCCCCGCTTTCCCCTCGTCGGTGGCTCTCCTTCCTCACCGCAGTTGCAGCAGAGATGAAGGGGAACGTCGCTGTCGCAGGAGAAGGTGGAGGTGGCGGTGGCTTGAGTGGTGTGAGGAGGAGAGGAAAGTAGTAGGGAGGGGGTTTATATAGGAGAGGGGTTAGGTTTGGGTGAGGGGTGAAGGAGAGAGAGCGGGCCTCTGTGCACCACCCACGTGCAGAGCGCAAAGTACAGTACAAAAAACTCACATTCAGACGTCCGGGCACATGTGCAGACTCCTTATCCAGCTAAAAATGTAACAGGTCATTACATAGCTACAGGAAGTCAGGAGCAGCTAGTACCGGTACCAGTTAGCCATTGGCTCAAATTTGAACGGCTAAAAACTTTATTTTGGCAATATGAACGTTGGGATTTAGACCCCAATGTCTAGTAGACGTATTATGAAGGTCCTAACTCTATTAAAAGACCCTAGGACTCTTAGTTTGCACACAAGAAACACAAGAAATAGAGGAAAAAATCCTAGAGCTAGAGTTTCATATTTCCACCATATTTTGAAGAGAAGTTGTTTGCTGCTCTCAATCTCTCTACGATTTGTAAACACATTGACGTGTTTTCTTCACGTATCTAAGAAGCAATTCACATCCTTCCTAGGTTCTCAAATTGGTATTTTTTTTAATAATTGTTGAGAGGCTTAGGTATTTTTTTGTAAGATTTTTACTTATCTTACACTAGTTCTTATTTTGTACTTGAGCTTTTGCTCCTTGGGTTATAACAAACCCGTTTCTTATACTTGGGTTGAGGTAACCCATTAATTACCTCGTTTAGTAAATTGATTCCCTTAGGGTTGAGGGAATTGGGTTAAAAATCTTAACTTGGGAGGCTTAGGTAGTGGACTACCCAACTGAGTGGGGAATCACTATATATCTTGTGTCATTTTCTATGGTTTGATTTTTGTACAACTCTTTCTTGTTATTACTAATATTTTGTTTGATTGTTTGTGTACGTAGAATAGTGTGTTTCAAGATCCTACATCCTCTACTCAGGGGACCAACACCTGTCATTGAATATTTTGAGGATTCACAAGTACCCAACATAGGTGACTATGAGGAAATTGATACTGAATTAGAAGACTTGGATCAATAATGGTCTTAGGGACATGTAGAGTTGATTTTTGAGGAAGACAAGGAAACGCTTGATCATGGCTTTGAAGATTTTTTTGAGACCCAGGGAAGAAACGTAGAAGGGGATGATAATGACTTTAAGGGCCTGGACTCAGAGTATGGAGTGACTCTAGGGGGAAATATATTTTGTTCAAGGACTTATCCCCTGAGGATCTTACTGATTTAGCCAAATCCAGATTCCTACCTACTTTTGACTATAAAGATCATTCTCTCAAACATTGGGAAGAAAAGGAAGCAATTGATACTCTTGATGAAGGAATCTATACATCCCAAGGGTAGGATCTTAGCATTGAACAAGAACCTGGGGATGTCGTTGTTGAGGACACTTACACTCCTATTGCTTCCAACCCATCTTTACATGATAATGAAATGGGAGACACCCTTGATCGGTTCAATTTAGAAGATGAACATTTGGGCCCATTCTAGGATGCACACACCAATGATAAGCAGCATGAAAGTCATTTAGTAACTAAGGCAGCTTCTGGTGACATTTAGGAATGGGAATGGTTGTGAGGATGAATGTTGAACCTCTCAAGCCCTCTTTGACCCTCGTCCCTACCCTGCAACTGAGAGACCTACACTCATGCAGAAACAACTTCCTAAAATCTTTGCTTACATTCATGCTTTATGGGGGGGTAACTAGACCAATACACCTTGCGGTAGAGTGTGGGTATGGATTGACGCTTGTCCATGACAGCCTATCATCCTTAGGGTATCCTTCTTCGTACCCTCTTTTTCCCACACATATCTGCTTGAGGTGCTTTTGCCTCCTCGCCGCACACTCCTAGAGGTCACTACTCAAGTGTATTATGTGAAACCTCCAACAATAGATCAACAGTACCCTATTTTCACCTGCATCTGGCGAGCATTTATCATTACTCTCCATCACTAGCTTGCCAACATACTGGGTTACTTAGTCTCTAGGCCAAGTTTGTTACGTATCTTCTTTAGGTCTCCTTTTGCTTCACTTCTAGAGCCCGATTTGTGAGAATCACTTGTTGGAAGACATCCCAACTCCACCACAGGTAATATCTTTCCTTGTTTTTGCTTTCCAATGAGGACATTATCAGATTTAGGCATGGGGGGTATAACCTAAGCTTGTTCATAGCATTTATACATATTCTGCATGCAGTTAGGGCATGCATATTGCATAAAAAAAAGAGAGAGATGAAATCTTTGTGAGTAGAATTGTAGGAGGAAAAAGAAAGAGAAGAAGAGAGAGACATAGAGGAAAAGATGCAAAAATTGTGCTGGTCCCAGCATTTGATTATGGAAGAGTTACCTAAGTTTTGGGCTAGAAGGAATGATTAATTAAGTTCTAAAGTGCTATGAGAAGGAGATAAGTGAGGGATACCGACTTTAGGCCTCTTGGGAAAGTTTTAGGGCTTAAACACTCACGTACTTGTTAAGATCTAGACTATTCATCAAGAGGTTAAGGGAGTTGCGAGGCTGATGTATTAAGTCTAAGGCTTAGGGAATATTCGACCCCATTGCCTACCCTTTAGTTTACGGGACTTGGTAACTTAAGCACCCAAAAAATCACACACCGGTTTGGTTCAGTGTGTGTAATGAAGAATAATTTCAAACAAGTGTTCAGCTCTAAAAAGGTTTTCCTGAAAATTTGACTTAGGAGCGGCTCGAAGACACAAGTTGATTAGACGAGTTCCTAGCGTGGAGAGGAGGAATAAAAAAATACTCCCCTCAAAGATGCGTTATAACATATCGTCTCCTCGGTGCTTGTCTCTTAGGATATCTAACTATCCTACCGGGGGCACAGAAGCACCTTGTGCTGGTTCAGATGCCATGGGCGGCATTATCTCGAAATGTCAATTGTCATGGTCTGAATTTAGCTACAGAACGCCATGGGTGGCACTATCCCGAAGTGTCGAAAGCTAGTGTTCTGGGGGTTTGCCATGGGTGGTGATATCTCGAAGCATTGATTGCCAGGGATGCTACGAGGATTGATGGTGGGGATAAGGAATCTGATACAGATCGTGTTTAGGGCTAATCCGATGTTGGACTTAAGGGAATTTAAAAAGAAAAGAGAGAAAACTCTCAAAATAAATATCTATCTCTCTTATCAAAAATGCACTGGCAAATTGAACCTAGACTCGTTGCACATACGCATGAGTTCTTTAACCGCTGGGGTCAATGAACCTTTGAGTAGTTTTTGCGGGCCTTAGAAACCTTCGCAGCGGACCCAAGGCTGAGGCTGGTCAAGTCTATATCTTGGTTGGTACTTGAGTACCTTTAGGCCTATAGTTGGTACTTTGATCTAGTCTTTAGAGGAGCGGCATAGTAGGACATCGTTACGATAAAATCCTACCTAGAAACTTGGTCTAATTCATATGATTTTGCTCGGGACTAGCAAAACTTAGGCATGGGGGTATCTGATAGGTCCACTTTAGTGGGCTAATTTAGTGCCTAGGTACATTATCATTGAGATGGAAATTTAAATTTCGAGCATGTACTACATGGGAAAATTCATTAGGCTCGTATTTTGACCCTCCTGTAATTTTTTGGGAATAATATGCATACATATGTTCATGATTGATTGCAGATACATATTTGCTTCGGGAATATTTGAGGGTACTGACTTAGAATATCATATTCACATTTTACATGATCAATAAAAATTAGGAAAGTTTTTGAGAAAGGAATTGATATTGGGAATCAACTATTTTGGAAAGAAATCAAATTTGAGAGGAAGACCCCTTCTTTTCTTTACATGCAGATTGACGTTTTCTCTGATTGGATGGGATTCTATTAGCCAATGATTTCTCTCTCTTTCTTATTCTCTTTTGTATTTTTATAATAAGGGGGCAAAGACCTTAGGGGATCATCTTCCTCCATGTAGGGAGAGTCCTCTCCCCACGCACATAACCTCCACCGTGCAACAAGCACCATTGCGAGCCACTACCACCACCATGTCTCGCCCACATCCTCGCCAATTCCATCACCGCGGTCGGTGGTGACGGCATCGACACTCGCAATTGCGATGACTTTACCTCAATGTTCATCATTGTGTCTCATCTACGACTGTGACAACAAACCACCACCTTGACTGCATCATCCTCTACTACGTTCGTCGACCAACAGGGAGTGCACACCCCCCTCTCCCTTTCATTTAAGACATCTAAGAACCTTCCCGGACATCCAGAGACCTGCTTCCTTCATGATCTTCTTCTTCGACGACTATGAACACCATGCCTTTGTTGATCGTGCACCACCATGACCCTTTCGACAGCAAACTACGATCATCGCACCTTCAGACCTCATCCACCAGCCGTGCACGCCTTGACGCCCACAGTAGCTTCGCTGCCAGCCACTGGTGCTGTGCACCACCCCATGCATGCCTAACCACACGGGCACGCCCTCGCATGGCCATGTCTCAGACGCCCATGCATGACATCCCTTGGTTCCTCATGATAGTGCCAACGCCTTCCTCCTTGCGACCACTCCTTCCCGTGCCCCATCTTCTTCTTCTCTGCCAATAGGAGTGAAAGAACCCAAAGTCCACCGTCGACGCCCTCCGTGCAACCACCTCCATGGGTTTTGAAATCTTTGCACCAATGACGCCACCAGACTAGCCACACTGCATCGAGTTTGCCTACTCCCATAGCATTATTTGCTGCAAAACATGCTCACCGGTGAGCCGTTGCCACCACTGGCGGGATCCTCCACTCTAACGGCCACCATCGGCCACCATTCTCCTCATTACAACCCCCATCGAATCGGCCTCGCCCTACTCGACCTCCTCGGAGCTTCCCATGGCCAACCGTGCCCTCCTCCATGTGTGCGGCTCCTTCAAACAACATCCTCTATTTTGGTTATAATTAAAAATTACATTCACATGGCACTAATGAGAAATTTATTTTTTGGATTTGATTATTTTATTCATCTGAATTTTCACACTTGCCATGAAGTTTTCACATTATTCTCCCATGTATTCATATCCTCATATATTAACTTAGGTCTCTACATAAATGCATGCCATATCATCAAGCACCATGACCTAGAAGAGGAAGCCTAATGTATTGAAGTCTAATTACAGTGTACGCCATTTTGGTTTATTTTATGGAGGTAAAATTGCATCCATAACCCTTACATTCTTGAGTTATTGTGTCTTCTTCTTTTCACCTCATTTCGCATTGGATTTGGGCACGGATCCTGCACATGATTGGGTTAATATAGTGGGAAAGTATTTTTGAATTTATTGCATTTGTTCCTCTCTATAGATACAACCTAATCCATCATGATCTAGGATTTTTCCACCACGATTTACATTACTGCGATGACATATTTTTCTGAAAAGCGAAATCTCTCGTCCAAATGGCACTATTGCCAGGGAGGCAACTGACGCAATAGGTTCACCTGATTTTATTTCTGATCTATTTTGAGGTGCGCATTTATCTGACCATTGTTTACTTTTTCTGTGTGAGGAATCTGATGAGACAACAGGTGCAATTGAGTGACGATGTCGAACAAAGTGCGGGTAGAGAATTTGTAAGTTTACCCCTACTTCCCCACCCACTAGTTTTATCCCATCACATAAATAACTCAATTTGAATCAACTTAGGTGTTTGCATAAACCTTAGGCTAAATTCTGTGTTGTTTGTCACCTCCACCCACCTCACCCACTCACATAAAAAAAATAAAAAAATTCTGATCTGATTGTGGGAATTAATTAATAGACACACTATATACACCTACAAACTCGGGGCACTCAACCTCTCTGATTTTGCCACTCAACTGAAACTCTGACCTGTGGAATCAGTACACATAAAGATACACATAATTGAGTAGACATCAAAATAGGTTGATCATTTTTGTGTTTTAATATAGTAATGTAACAAGTTAATTGTTTGAGTTATTTGGGCCGCACTACTTTAAGATAAAATTGACTCATTAGTAGCTTGCCCCTTAGGATTCAAATTTTAGGTCAAATCCAGGAACTCTATTTTATTTTCAAGTTTTAAAGGAATATATTTGAGCCAATGATTTCAAAACTTGGTTTGCCTCACTGAACTTGACTGAATTAACCTAAAAATTGAATCCTAAAAGCTATTAAGCAAGATTTGAACCTTAAAATCCACCTCATCCTTAATAATCTTGCTTGAAAACTCTTGGTTGTGCACATACACACATTTTAAACTAATTATTAAGGGCACAACCCATTCAAGGGCCGACCACATTCCATAGCATAGCATAATCCTAAACCTAATTAAAATTGAGTAGACGTTGACCTTAAGGATTAGACTCACTCTTCACGGCTCATATTGAGATTATTTACGATTATCTACTCCTACTGGGCCATTTGGTGTCTAGCTAAGGGAGTACTGTCAAAGTGTACTAGTTGCGGGGTATTAAAGGAATCAGAGGTGCAAGTCAAAGGAAGAACCTTCTTTCCAATTCATCCCTTTAATTGGTTGGATTGGCTGGATAGGAGTAGAATAAATCGTTCCTAATCTTAAGATGAGCTCTGGGAGTCTGTAGGTCTTTAGGCTATCCTACCTAAGGACAGGATTATTTTCTTGTGCTGTAAGGTCTCTCTCTCTCTTTTATTCTCTCCTTACCTCTGTCATCTCTTCTAAAGAATATGGATTTCAGTACTTATCCCTCTTATCTAGACTATCCCCAACATAATTTGAGTGATTGTGGTGACTTTTCTTCTAGTTGGGGATATAACCCAGGACCTAAGTACATAGGATATTTGCCTTATCCCAACTATGCCCATCAGACCATCTCCGTCCTTTATGGGGATCACCCTACTACTCACCACCAAGACTATCCCAATACCACTCACTCCATTCATCCGCCCTATTGTGATAACCCTACAACTTCCACCCAAAGATATGATGGAAATTATGAGTATCACTATGATGATTATACACCTGGAAAACCAAGGATGATTAACCCATGCTTTAGACCCTTGAAGAAGAATCCGATTGGGAGGAGGACTTAGAACTTCAATTATTCTAGAGTAGGACTAAACAGAAAATGTGCCTTTTGAGGAATTGGACCCTGAAAATGATAGAATAAAGGACCCACCCAAGAACTTAAACCCCAGTATGGACCTTAATGCACATCCTCACCCATACCCTCCCAACCCAGATTTGAATGTTGGGTATAATATGGAAGAAACCTAAGGGAAGCCCAATGACACTCAGTCAACTCTTTGCAGTATTCATTTGGATCTGCATAACCAGAACCAAAGATTGATTGAGATGAAACAAAGAATGATTAATATGTTCCAACAATTGGATGAAGAGGGTCAACGAAAAATGATGAAAGAGACTTCTTTCTTGGAGATAATGGAACAAGGCCCTATGATAATTGATTGGATTACACCTAATTTGTCCAAGATTGTTGAAGTCCACTATCAATTCTCCCCCAATATTAGACAACCCTTTAGGAATCATTAAGGATCCTTTGGAACATAAACGGGTGGAAAATGAGGATGAAACACTCCAAAGAAATGAAGTTGAACATGAAAATTTAGAAGAGAAGATTGGGGTCGATGTCTCTGAGCTTAATGATAATGAGTCGATGATAGGGACATCAAGATTTAAGGATGGGGAATATGACTTAGACTACTTTGATTGTGAAATACTTGAGGACCCTGTCATGGATTTAGAGGAAAGGCAACAGAAAGAATTGGAGCATGAAGTGAATGAAGTTAGCTCCATTACAAGCTCATCCCTGATGATTGAATCTGATTTAGAAGAAGTGAATAATAGGATTTCAAGATCTAATTGTTCTGAGGGATTAGATAGAGAAATCATGATTGAGGATTGGGAGGATCTTCACTTGGACCTACCTGAATCAATCATGATCAATCAAATGCATCCCTTCATAACTAACTTAAGCCCCAAATATGTTGATACAACTAATGTCAAGTTGGTTGAATGGTAGAACTCAAATAGGTTGTGTTAATATGGTGAAATTATCGTTGAAGTGAGTATAGTGGTTAACCTAAATCGAGTTTGACCATCTTTTACAAAAAAAAATTTTTTTACCTGACCTACTTAATTTTATCTTGGTCACTTTTAGGCCCAGGGTCGATCTCAGGGAGGCGGGGATTAAAGGTGAAGAAGTTTCTACGCCTTTCCTAAAACGTATCTCTTCCGTGCGTTTATTATGTTTTTGATTTTTTTCCTATTTAAGATTTTTTTTTGTTGATAATATTGTCCTTCAGGCACAACCTCAAAATCAGGTCCTTGGCTTTGAGCCAACTTAGGGTTTCCAAAAGAACTGGCCCTGCTATTTGCAAGACCGAGTACCTGCAAGACAAGGATTATCTTTTTTCTTTTACTCTTTTTTTATCTTTTTAATAGCAGGAAACAAAAGAGAAATAAAAACAAGGTAGGTTGCTTGTAAAGAAATAAATACAGTCTCTATATATATAGATATATATATATTATATATATAGGGGTGGGGGTGGAAGTGAAATGACGTGTAGCACAGTATCGAGTTGGTCCACGTCTAGCAAGATGCAACCAACAAGACGAAGTGCCGCGTAGAGTGTAGGATGGATGTGTGGGAGTGTGTGCAGTGGCGCTTGCTTTACACGGGTATCAGGGAATATCAGCAACTGGTGCAAATATTCCCGCAATATAATGCGTGGTGGACTGACTAGTGCAAGGGCGTATGGATACAGGTAGGTGATGTGTATGTAAAGATATATATATATATGTATACATACAGATAGGGTTATAACTATATAAGTATATATGTAGTTATGTATATATATAGATATGTAAATATAGATATATATGTGTATATATATATTTATAACTATAAAGATATATATATAGTAATATATGTATATAGATATGTATATGTATATATGTATATAGATATATTTGTATAAGTATCTTTGTATATAGATATATATAGATATATATATATATTTATGTATATAAGTGAGTGGATATATAAATATATATGTGTGTATAAGTGAGTTTATAAGGGTGTGTGTGTGTGTACAAGTGTGTGTGAGAGAGTACACGTGAGTGTGTACAAGTGAGTGTGTGTGTGCGTGTACTGGCGGGTGACTGTGAGAGAGAGTGGAGGAGTTAAGTCGTTTGGCGGAAGCAGGCGTCATCTGGTGGCCAGGGCACGTGCAGGCGCACAAGGGCTACGCGCAGGCACTGCAGGGAACGTGCGCGCTGTCGTTGCGTGTAGGCGGGTGCGGGAGTGTGAGGAGAGGGCAACGCAGTGCACTGCATAGCGCAGGGCACAGCGCCGCGGGCGGGAGCCAGCGCGGGCGTAGACACGGGCGACCGGCTGGAGCAGGTTGCGGGCGAAGAGAGAGAGTGTTGTGCCACTGGCTAAGTGAGAAACAAGCTGGTGGCTATAGTGTCGCACTGAGAGGCGTGAACAGTGGCTACAGTGCCGCACGGGAGTGGGCAATCGGTAACACCGGTATTGCATGTGCAGGCGTGCTGGGAAGCGCCTGTGCGCGCTGGGAGAGCTTGCAGAGGTCTGCTGGTGTGCGTGCGGTGGCCTACGCTGCTACTAGCAGCCGTTGTTGCTTCTGGTGCTTCCGACCTTGAAGTTCTAAGAATGGCAGAGATGGTGTTCAGAAGTGAAAACAGATGGTCAAACCACCACGCCCACCTACTCACGAAGGAGCTGGGTGGTGGTGGAACTCACAGTGGTGGTTGTGGGACCACTGTGAGCTTTCTCCTACCCACAGTGTGTCTCTTCAGTGAGAAGAGATACTGCGTATGGAGAGGGAGAGGGGAGGAGATTGGCCTGGAGAAAGGTGTCTGGGGGTGGTGTGTGTTCCAGGCTGCCTTCGCAAGGGAGAGGGCAAGGCTTTTTAAAGAAGAAGGAGCCTGCCACAGCCATGCTGCTGGTGTTGCATGTCCAACCATGCTGTTGGGTAGAGGAATGGCTTGAAGAGGTGCATGCCCCATGCCTTGAGCTGTGAGAGGGAGAAGAATTTCAAAGTCAAAATAAAAAATGAGAATGGTGAATTTGCAATGCAACCCTTGATGAAGACATTAATTAGATGGCCAATTATTCTCATTATCCTCCCCTCTCAATAAATGCATGCATGTGTTAATTTACAAATGCAACTATAGTTACTTAAGATACAAAGGTAGTGGTAGGAAATAACACAAGATGGCATAATTACTGGTGTATTTTTGTTTTGCAATCATACCCCCATGCCTATCTTTTGCTAGTCCCTAGCAAAACATCTTTTTTACTTAGAAATGATCTTAAGTTGAAGATTTTCTTCTGAGGTGACATGGGTGTGTTTATTTGTTGGATATTTTGAGAACCAATTGTAGAGAAGACTACCAGTACTTTAAGTCTTACGTGACATAGACCATCTCTCGACCAACCTGGACTCTTGATATTTAAACCTTAAGTACGATTTCCAGGACTCAGAAGGTTTTTGCCATACTTGAGAGCTCAAGAGATTATGGTTTGTGCATAGTGAAGGATCAAGACTGACCGGATGAACATTAAGACTCAAGCCCAGGGTTTCACGAATCTTTAAGTGCAGGTTAGTCCCAGTTTCAGCTTGTATCTTCAGATTGACCCTTAAGAAGATGACGGAAAACTCAACTTCCATTTTATTACATTTGTGGCTCAAAGAATTTATAGTAGAAATAGGGTATTTGTAACTCACCCTGAAAAACTTTTTAGGAAGAAGAATTTATAGACATTTGCGAGATATACTAACTTATTTGCACAGATTTTTTTTTTGAAACAAGTGTTAGTATATCTCTTACAACTTTATTTGGAGGAGCACACTTTTTTTTTTTTTTTGGTGGGAGAGAAAGAGTTTCTCCTAGACACAAGACTAAAGCTTGGGATAAAAAGTCTACCTACGCACACAAGTAAGGACTCCACCTTCCCTAATGAACAGTAGGGTTGGATCTTATGTTCACCTGGTCTTTCTTGATATGTGCAGTGTGAACCAAGATTACTTAGGCTCTCGAGTAGAAGCAAACCAACGGATCCTGTACTGATGTCTCAGGTACAAGAATACGTCCTTAGTTAGGAGAGATTCTGATCTATCTTGTCAATGCTCAAGTGAATTAAGCCGAGCCTAAGCGAATCAAGCTTCTGTGGCCTGGAAAGTCTTCAAAACAGTGGTTGAATATCCACAAACACTTATTGTATTTTTGTTTCAACCTTCAAATCATTACTAAACACCCTTTTTTTTTTTTTTACCATGCACATATTTATAGATGGATGGAAGCTGCATGATACCATATAATACCCAGATCATATAGATGCCTATCCACCCCCCCATTCCAAATGATGCTATGTCCTCATATGCATGCAGGGTAGGTAGAGGAAGGTCCAAAGAGCGGGGAACGAGAGCTGAGGTGTAGGGTATATAGCAGGGTGGTAGGGTGGGTGGATGGTGGGTGGTGAAGTGAAAAGGTGCGAAGTGAAGTGTACGTGACAATGGAGGAGTGTTGCTGGGGTGCCTCCCAACGAGCACTGAATTTAACGTCCCCAGCTGGACTCAGAATGAGGCACGAAATTAGTTACCCTCCAGCAGGGCAACAATTTCTCAAACGGGGGTAGGTTCATGAGTAAGATAAGGTTTTAAACACTGCCCATTGGCCGTAAATTTATGCCCAGATTTGGGATCTTCAATTTCAACGACCCCATTGGGAAATGGTCTCGAGAACAAGAAGGAACCAGTCCACTTGGACTTCAATTTTCCCGGAAAGAATTTGAGTCGAGCATTGTAAAGCCAAACTTGCTGAGATGGATCAAATTCCTTCCGTCGAATATGGTTGTCGTGAAAAGCCTTAGTGCGTTGCTTGAAAGTTAAGGCAGAATCATAGGCTTCACGACGGAGCTCTTCCAGCTCTTGGAGTTGGAGTTTCCTTTCTCGACCACACAGGTCTCGGTCAAGGTTACATTGGCGAATAGCCCAATAAGTGCAGCGCTCCAGCTCCATAGGCAAATGACAAGGCTTCTCGTAAATGATTTTGTAAGGAGACATACCTAGGGGAGCCTTGAAGGCGGTCCGGTACACCCAAAGTACGTCAATCAGCTTGTCGGACCAATCCTTATGGTCAGGCCGAACCATTTTCTGGAGAATTTGCTTGATTTGCCGGTTCGACACCTCAGCCTGGCCGTTCGTCTGAGGATGATATGGAGATGCGATACAATGGTGGACTCCATATTTCCTCAGAAGTGCCCAAAAAGAAACATGGGTAAAATGGTTTCCTCCATCCAAGATAATGGCTCGAGGGATCCCAAAGCGTGCAAAAATATGGTCTTTAACAAATCGAGTGGATATGACATGGTCAGCATGGCGCGTGGGAATAGCCTCGATCCATTTCGAAACATAATCAACAGCAACGAGAATGTATACGAAGCCATTGGACGGAGGAAAGGGACCGATGAAATCGATTCCCTAAATGTCAAAGATTTCAGCAGCTAGGATGGGTTGCAAGGGCATCATGTCACGACGTGATATTGACCCTAACGACTGGAACCTAGTGCAATGTTTGGCATAATTGTGTGCATCCTAGTGAAGGGAGGGCCAAAAGAAACCGCACTGCAACACCTTGGCTGCAGTTTCCTCCCAGTGAAATGGCCTCCGCAGGCCTGATCGTGGCAGAAGGATAGCACACTCGGGAATTCGCTGTTAGGAATACAGCAATGGATGATCTAGTCAGCACCTATTTGAAAAAGTAGTGGATTATCCTAGAAATAATACTTTGCTTCTGCAATGAGACGCTCGCGCTGGTTTTTAGGCCAACCACATGGAAGGGAACCAGAAGCAAGGTAATTGGCAATGTCGGCATACCAAGGTCCACTTGCCACATTAATTGCCAATAGGTGCTCATTGGGAAAAACCTCGTTAATCGGCAGGGTAAGTCCAATGTGGTCAGGGTCCAGTCTTGAGAGATGATCAGCCACAACATTCTGGGCTCCAGCCTTATCACGGATCTCAATGTCAAATTCTTAGAGCAGAAGGATCCAACGAATCAGTCTAGGCTTGGCATCCTTCTTGTGCATGAGATGGCGAATGGCCGCATGGTCAGTGAATACAATAACATGCGAGCCCAGAAGGTAAGAGTGGAATTTCTCCAGCCCAAAGACGACCGCCAGTAGTTCTTTCTCAGTGGTTGTATAATTACGTTGGGCCTCATCCAACGTCTTACTGGTGTAGTACACCACGAAGGGGTGTCTATCGCGTCTTTGTCCCAGGATGGCTACGACTGCAAGGTCGGATCCTCACACATGAGTTCAAAGTCGAGGGACCAATCAGGTGGCTGGAGAACAGAGGCCTTGGTGACAGCATCACGTAGCTGCGTGAATGCTTGTATGCAGTTGGGGCCCATTTCAAAGGGTACGTCAGTCGATAGGAGATGAGTTAAAGGTCTAGAAATCCTGGAGAAGTCTTTGATGAATCTCCTATAGAAATCAACGTGTCCCAAGAAGGAGCGGATTTGTTTGACAGAGCCAGGCACAGGTAAATCAGCAATTACATCAAGCTTAGCTCTGTCAACCTCGATACCCCTATCGGAGATGATATGCCCGAGAACAATTCCCTCGTGTACCATAAAATGACTTTTCTCCTAGGAAAGCACGAGGTTCACATTAGTACAGCTCTGAAGGATACGGGTTAGGTTGGCAAGACAGTCATCAAAAGAGGGTCCAAAGATCGAAAAGTCATCCATGAAACCTCAAGAAAGTCACCCACCATGTCATGGAATATCTCCAGCATACATCTCTGGAAAGTTGCTGGCGCATTACAAAGTTCGAATGGCATCCTTCTAAATGCAAAGGTGCCAAAGGGGCAGGTAAAGGTGGTTTTCTCTTGGTCCCTGGGGTCAATTGCCACCTGGTTAGATCCAGAGAATCCATCCAGGAAATAGAAAAATTTATTTCCCGCTAACCGCTCCAGGATTTGGTCAATAAAAGGTAGCGGAAAGTGATCTTTCTTAGTTGCAGCATTAAGTTTCCTATAATCTACACACACTCTCCAAGATGTAGGAGTGCGTGTAGGTATGGATTCGCCCCTGTCATTGACACGGATGGTGAGTCCCACCTTTTTTGGCACAATGTGAATCGGACTCACCCAGGGGCTGTCACTGATCGAGTAGATTATACCCGCATCCAGCCACTTAATAATTTCCTTTTTAACGACCTCCCGCATGTTGGGGTTTAGACGATGCTGCACCTCTCGGGAAGGTCGAGCCTCCTCCTCTATATATATACGGTGCGTGCAATAGGAGGGGCTAATGCCAGTTAAGTCTGATAAGGACCATCTAATGGCTGCCTTGTGTTCCATAAGGACCTTTGTTAGTTTGCACTCTTGCTCCTTGGTCAATTTTGAACTAATGATTACAGGGAGCGTTTCATTTGGTCCCAAGAAAACATACTTAAGCGTATTAGGCAGCTCTTTCAGCTCAGGAGAGGATGGTGAAAGATTTTTCATTTCTTGGGACGAGAGTGTCCTAAGCGGATCAGAAGAAAACAAGGTAGGAGGAAAAAGTTGGCCCTCAGATTGGCCAAGAAGATGGGCATCTTGGATTGATGGATCCAAAAAGGGATAGCCCCAGTGAGCAGTATTTGGGTTCCAGGTCCCAGTGTGGAGTTGCAATGCCGCCTGATTTGGCGGGAAAGAAAGGGCAATCCGGTCTTCAAGAGTGTAGACCGGCGGTGAGTAGCCTGAATATGACTCAAACCACGAGGTATGGGAAGCGGAGAAAACCTCATCAGAAGTCTGGTCAGGAGAAGGTACGGGAAAAGGGAGGGATGGGGGAACATCATAATATGTGTCGGTCAGGCAATCGTCTGTGTTTAAAGGCAATCCACAGCAGTTAGAATAGGTCCCTATTAGTCCGATACACGCGCTGACGGTCATGTCCTCGTCAGACGTGTCATCCTCGATGCAATCGTAATCAAAGTTCTTGGCTGCCTTGAAGATGTTAAGCTTGAGCTTCTCAGATCCAACGGCAATCTCAATACAGCCCGACTCACAGTCGATATGGGCGCGAGCTATGGCCAAGAAAGGTCGACCAAGGATGATCGGACAATCAGAAAGTGAGCTGGGAACTTCCATATCCAAAACAAGAAAGTCAATAGGAAAACAGACTGTTGACCCTAACCACCACGTCTTCCACCACACCCTTTGGTATTTTGACAGAACGATCTGCCAACTGTAACATGACAGGGGTGGGTTTCAGATTTCCTAAGGAAAATTTCTTGAGCATGATGGTTGGTAGAAGATTGATGGAAGATCCTAGATCAAGCAGAGCACGGTTAAAATTACAGCCTTGGATGCTACAAGAAATAAGCGGTGTGCCTGGATCTTTCTGCTTCGGTGGTAGATTTGACAGTATGGTACAACTCGCATGAGGCGAGAGAACCACCGGATTCTTTGTTTTCTTTGACTGTCGCCTGGGTGTAGTGTAGTCTTCGAAAAATCAAGCGACAGAAGGTATGTGGTCGATAGCTTCTAACATGGGTACCTTGATTTCAACATCCCTGAATAAATTGCGCAGGTTATCAAAGGGTTGTGTATCCTTTTTCTTGCCTTTTGGCTCCCTCAGTAGAGCCTCAGGGAATGGGACCGATTCTGGCACTAGTTTGGATGTATCATCCTCTCGCGAATGCGGTGAGCATCCCGAATGAGAGGGCGATGAAAAAGATGGGCCAGGATCAGGTCGAGGTGGATTGATGGTTTGCTTACCGCTCCTCATAGTAATCGCATTGGACATCGCGGGTCCAGTGGGATCATAAGGTGGAGGAGGGTTCACAATAGGGACATAAGGGTGAGGTGTAGTTGCTGCGGGATTAACCTGAAACCCCGGTAGAATCCTCGGAGCCTGCAAAATCTGATGAACCTACCCTTGAGAAGGTCATACCTGTGGTTCAGGACCACGGGGTACGAAATTTCATGGGTTGGGAACAGGTTGGGCTGGAAGAGTGCCCTAAGATCGAGTCGCCAAACGTAGTTGACTGATCTCAGCATTCTACTGTGCCAATTAGTGCTGAAGAGAGGTCATGTTCTCTTTATGGAGCTTAGACATTTCCATCATCATTCGCATTAGTTTATCAAGAGGACTCAATGCATGTTCTGTTTACGGTATGTAAGGACTTGATGGCGGATTCGCCATAGGATTAGACTGGGCCCTTGGGATGACGGGTGCGGACAGTTGCATTGGCCCACCTGCGGGGTTTTGGCGCTGCGGGCTATTGGACCATGCAAAATTCGGATGATTTCACCACCCTGGGTTATAAGTGGCAGAGAAAGGGTTGTTCCCCAGGGCACAAGAGTCTTCTAAGCTAGAAGACGAGTTTGCATGTAAATATGTATCCGAGTGCATAGAGGCTTGGTCCTCCGTGTCAAAATACTGGCTTGCAGAAGCCAGATCCACATGACTTACTGAATCGCTTGGCTCGACTCTCGGTAAGGAAGATCTCATAGGGTTTTTGGGGATAAGCCTGGCGTTGGAAGGATTAGGATTGTGACGAAGTAGTGAGGTGGGGGTGTTTGCTATAGAATGGGTGGGATTGGCCAGAAGCTCGTCCAGCTTCTTACGCACGACGGAGACTTCATCCAATTCTTGTGCGATAAGGCTACGATCTGTGGATGAATGGGAGGGTCCCATGTCAACTTCGTGAACATTATAGGGTAGGCTGGTACGATTAAAGGCGACAATGGAGGCATTGTTC
The DNA here is from genome assembly GCA_037157565.1 of Thalassia testudinum. Lineage (NCBI taxonomy): Eukaryota > Viridiplantae > Streptophyta > Magnoliopsida > Alismatales > Hydrocharitaceae > Thalassia > Thalassia testudinum. Next base: position 17,285,891 of record JAZHRO010000036.1, on the reverse strand, counting down.
ATTGAGTTTTCGCTCATGTTTTCAAATAATTCGAATGCTCCATTCTCGTCTTTATTCATGAAATTCCCTCCGCAAGAAGCATCTGCAATCTACTTCAAAGTCTCATTTAGCCCATAATAGAAAATCTAGGCTATATGCCACTTAGGCAGACCATGGTGCGGACACTTCTAGAGGAAGTCGTTTTACCTCTCCCAAGCCTCATGAAACTGTTTGCCATTTTGTTGCGTAAAGGAAGTTATAGCACGGCGAAGCTCATTGGTTCGCCCGATTGGGAAGAATTTCTTGAGAAATGCTGTTCTCATCTCTTCCCAAGAATGGATGGTTCTCCCAATGGTGTGTAACCATTGCGATGCTTTATCCTGCAATGAAAATGGGAACATTTTCATGAGGACAATTGATAACCTGATATTTCTTGGTTTAACTGTTTCAACCAATCGGGTTAGGTCTTCCAAATGGAGAAAAGGATCTTCACTTGCAAGACCATGGAAGTGAAAGTTAATCAGGCCAATTATATTGGGTTTCAATTCAAAATCATCCCCGCCCATGGGGACCCGGATTTGTCCTATGGTCTTTGAGCAGCGGGATTTTGATAAGAGCTAAGAGACCTAGGCTCCTCCCGTTCGAGAGGGTTTTGCATTTCCTCCAAGGTTTCCCTAATGGCTTCAATCTGTTCATTATACATTTCCATTTGGGCTTGGAGGCAGGTTATGGGGTCCATGGCTCCACCACCTGGTGGGATTTGAGGGCGGTTTCCTCCCTTGGGATTTGGGAGTGGGTGTGCAGCCAAGTTTGTGGAGGAGGATGACGATTCAGTTTCTTTCCTTCTAGAATTATCAGACAATTCAAACAATTCAGGGTTTTATGACCTCCTCCCAAACATGCACTACCGTAGGAAGAATTGGGGAGATAAGAAGGGAAAAGGGAATGAGAGAAATGACGCCGCAAAGGTACACTTGATGACAAATCAAGGCAATCAAAGTCCTAACCTCTACATTTTGCCCTTAGACCTAAAGACCTAAGTTACCTACTATCACAACCTACGGAACCAAATGCGAGCACAACAGAACCACTGGGCCAGATTGAAATGCCATTTGCCCCAGTCTTAGACACCTGATAGCACCCGGGAACCTGCACCAGCACGTAGGCGCTACACGTAGGTAGTTAGACCTCCAATCCTTAATGAGGGTCAAGTTGCTACCAGTTTTAATTAGAGGCTTAGGATCAAGTGCTTCAGGAATGTGAAGGGCATTGTATACGGGTAATGCCCAAGTGTGTTGATTTTAGAAAGTGTGTAAACCAAGCATGCAATGGGGAAATCTCCCCGAATTGAAGTTTTAGTTGGTGAATGGTTTTTAGAATTTCAGCCTTAAGTAGTATGGATTTTAAGATTTCATTGAGTTACCAATTCAACGAATCTCTGGGTTTTGAGAAAATACAAGTTCTTCTTTGCCCAACAAACCCTTCTTCAATGTGAGTTGGTTAATGCATGCTAAAAATGCAATGGGCTTCCCTAGGTGGAAATTTCTATGTGTGGATGCATGAGTCAATTTTAGGGTAGTGAAAGGGAGCCAAAGCACTTTAATTCAAGTGCTCCCCACCACCAAAATAATGTTCCACACACAAGGCTCAACCATAAGATAATGTAAAGAAAATCAAAGTGTTGGGGTTGAAATATTCGGGATCAAATCTAAGGCACGTGAAAGGTCGTGGTGGGGTTGGAATCAACTCAATTCCAAGTCTCCCCACCAAAAAATGTGATCCCGAATTGCGGATAAATGAGGCAAGGAGGGATGGCAGTCAATCTATTTAATCTTGCCTCAAAGAATACTTCACATGACGAAAGATTCAAGAATCAAGATTCTTGGATCTTCGCTATGCGAAGTTTGGTGGGAAATCCAAGGGAGGTGGGGGTGATGGCAAACAATCAAGCAAGTGATTTTTAATCCACTTGCCCCAAGAAATCCCAAGAAGTGTTTTTAGGTTTTTTTTTTATTTAGGTGACAAGTTAACCTAACTTGCTAAGAGAGAGAGACCTACCTTTTCAGCAATGTGGGCGAAGCTCTAGTGCAGCGCCGGCGACTTCACGCTCTCGTTCCCACCTTGGATCTGCCCATGTCTCTGACGTCCTCTGCTTGCCTCCTCCTTGCAACTGGTTTACCTGCACACCAGTAAACAAAAACACTCGTGAAGAGAAGGGTGTGAGAAGAGAAAATCAAAGGAATGGAGTAGAAACTTACCTCAATGCGCACCTCCCCTGCAACGGCGCCAGAAAAAGCATGGTAGAACTCGAATAGGTTGTGTTAATATGGTGAAATTATCATTGAAGTGAGTATAGTGGTTAACCTAAATCAAGTTTGGCCATCTTTTAAAAAAAAAAAAATTTTTACCTGGCCTACTCAATTTTATCTTGGTCACTTTTAGGCCTAAGGTCGATCTCAGGGAGGTGGGGATTAAAGGTGAAGAAGTTTCTATGCCTTTCCTAAAACGTATCTCTTCTGTGCGTTTATTATGCTTTTGGTTTTTTTTCTATTTAAGATTTTTTTTTGTTGATAATATTGTCCTTAAGGCACACCCTCAAAATTAGGTCCTTGGCTTTGAGCCAAATTGTTCTTGGCGTTGAGCCAACTTAGGGTTTCCAAAAGGACTGGGCCTGCTATTTGCAAGACCGAGTACCTGTAAGACAAGGATTACCTTTTCTCTTTTACTCTTTTTTTATCTTTTTAATAGCAGGAAATAAAAGAGAAATAAAAACAAGGTAGATTGCTGTAGAGAAATAAATACAGTCTCTCTCTCTCTCTATATATATATATTATATATATAGGGGTGGGGGTGGAAGTGAAATGGCGTGTAGCACAGTATCGAGTTGGTCCACGTCTAGTAAGACGCAACCAACAAGATGAAGTGCCGCGTAGAGTGTAGGATGGATGAGTGGGAGTGTGTGTGGTGGCGCTTGCTTTACACGGGTATCGAGGAATATCAGCAACTGGTGCAGATATTCCCGCAATATAATGTGTGGTGGAGTGACTAGTGCAAGGGCATATGGATACAGGTAGGTGATGTGTATGTAAAGATATATATATATGTATATATACAGATAGGGTTATAACTATATAGGTATATATGTAGTTATGTATATATATAGATATGTAAATAAAGATATATATGCATATATATATATATATATATATTTATAAATAAATATATATATATTTATAACTATAAAGATATATATATAGTAATATATGTATATAGATATGTATATGTATATATGTATATAGATATATTTGTATAAGTATCTTTGTATATAGATATATATAGATATATATATATTTATGTATATAAGTGAGTGGATATATAAATATATATGTGTGTCGAAGTAAGTTTATAAGGGTGTGTGTGTGTGTACAAGTGTGTGTGAGAGAGTACACGTGAGTGTGTACAAGTGAGTGTGTGTGTGCGTGTACTAGTGGGTGACTGTGAGAGAGAGCAGAGGAGTTAAGTCGTCTGGCGGAAGTGGCCATCGTCTGGTGGCCAGGGCACGCGCAGGTGCACAAGGGCTACACGCGAGTGATAGCGATTTCACGCGGTTTGTTAAAATACGTCGTTGTAACGCGTAAATCCGCTTTCACTCTTAAATTTATAATCCTAGATAGGGGAGTATCTAGGGTCGTCCAAGGAGGCCAAATGTTTGCAATAGTGATTCTCTTGCTAGGAATATAAATCTCAACTTTCTTTTTGGTATTTTTCAATATATCATTTTTTTTATTTTTAAACTAAGGCAACATGCGAAATTATGGTGGGAAAAGTGTTTACACTTCTAATTAAGTAAACTACTCTAAAGTGGCAAGTAGAGCCTCTCCCTAAGCTCACTCTAAGCAAGTGGAGGCCTAGAATAATTAGGGAGAGGAAGTGAAGAATGCTGAAAATAAGCAAATAGAAATGCAAACAAGATATGCGAAGAAGGCAACTAGATAATTGATAAAGTGTTTAACAAAAATGCCTAGTAGAGGAATGCTTCTACTACTAGATAATTGAAATAAAGAAAGAAAACACAAATCCTCTAAATAGATGGTGAAGAAGAGGGCTTCTTGCTCCAAGGTTGGTGGCTCCCAAGCTTGAAAAGAATCCTTCAACTCCTTCCTTGCAGAACTCCGCCAAGGTGATGTCCTCCAAGGCAAGCCTTAGGGGGGCGTGCCCTAAGTTTTTCTCCAAGGGTGGACGTCCACCCTAAGTCCTCCTTTGCCTGGCCGTCCTCCTTGAAGTGGAAGAGTCCTCCTCCTTGGCGTGGCTCAAGTTGAAGAGAGTGGGGAGAAGAAGGCACCAAAGGGGCTGGTGATGTGCCCCTTTAATCTCCTTCTCTACTCCTTCTTCTTGGCCGTAGGTATAGGTGGTTTAGGTAGAAAAATATACTAAGGGAGGATGCCTAAAAATGGTGGTAGGTGGTGGCCTTTTATAGAATAGGAGGGGGGCTATGGTGACCTTTGAAATGGATGGCTAAGATGGAAGGAGGGAGGTGGTTAAGGATCCAATGGCCAAGGGTGTTTGGCGCCACCTTAAGGGACACCTAAGGGGTGGTTATGTGTGTTGACACCCCTTGATATTGGCGCCAAAAGGGCTTCTAGAAGAAGGTCTAAGTTGGCGCCAAGAAGGATTCTAGAAGGGGGGTTAGGTGGATGGCTAGGATGGCTTATGTGGGTAGGTGTAGGGTGGATTAAGGGGCTGAAAGTGGCGCCAATATAGAGGTGGTTAGGGGTGGTTTTTGGCGCCAACTTGAAGTGTCTTTTGGTGGAGATAATGGGGTGAAGGGATGGCTAGGAGGTGGTGCCAACTTGAGTAGGCTAGCTAGCTTAGGTAGGCTTGAGTTGGTGGAGCTAGCTAGGGTTGATTTTGGAGGTAATGAATGGCCAAGGAGCTGGTTGTTAGCTAAGCTAAGCTAAGATAAGATAAGCTAAGCTAGCTTAGCTAAAGGTGGAGTAGAGGAGAAGGTGTTGGAGATAGGGTTTGGAGGAAGGAGCTGAGGAGAAGAAGTCTGGAGCTGGAGCTGGAGCTGGCTGCTGCTGAAGAGGCTGGCATGGGGCTACTCTAGCTGGCTTAGCTTGCTAGTTCTTTGCTAGTTGCTAAGCCAAGCTAAAGTGAGCTAGCTTCTACCAAAATGAGCTAAGGTGAGCTGGGTCTGGTGCTCCCGGGGAGAATCAAGCTGGTTGAGGCAGCTAAGGTAGCTTAGCTCAACTGAGTTGATCTAAGCTGAGTCCCTGTGAGCTGGACTTGAGCTTCCTGAGCTGGGATGAATTCTTCTTCAGCTGGTTGGAGCTGAGTGGAGCTCGATGTAGCTGGATTTGAGCTGGGGTGAACTCCTGTCAACTCAGCTGAGCTAGCTAGAGCTCCCAGTGAACTAGTGGGAGCTGAGGTGAGCTAGACTCAGCTAAGTTGAGCTGGATCTGAGCTGACTTGAGTTAGGGTGAGCTAAGGTGAACTCTCTTGAGCTGCCATCCAGTTGAGATTAGCTGAATGGAGCTGGGATGAGCTAACCCTAGTTCAAGTAAGCTAGGTTCCAGCTGCGGTGAGCTAGATCAAGCTGAGGTGAGCTGGATCAAGCTGAGGTGAGCTGGATTAGGCTGAGTTCCAGCTAGTCTGGGCTTCTCCTTCACCATTTGCCTTCTTGAGTGCTAGGGTTTTAGGGATCTGTGCATCTGTACATCCCTAACACTCACAAAAACTCATTAAAATGACAATAAAAAATGCAATGCATGCCTATCCTAATTTATGCCTAAATGCAGCCCAAAAACCCGTTTGCAGAGTAAAATCCTAAGAGCTAGGTTAGTTTTAAAGCATAAAAATGATGATAAACTGGCGTTTATCACACCCCCATGCTTATCTTTTGCTAGTCTCTTAGCAAAACATTAATTTTTTTGGAAAACGGAATTTTTGGGAAATCTAATTTTTTTTTTTTTTTTTTTACTTTTGAGGAAAAAAAAGATTAAGGGACCTTGGTAGATTAAAACACAGGAGATACGGGATTTGTTGAAGATAAACATCAGGATTTGTTTTTGGATCCAACCATTAGATAGAACGGGATCAATATATCCTCAGAAAATTCACAAATTAACCCCTTGTTAATTCAGATGACTTGAAATGTTTGTTTTTAGGATTTTTCTGGCTCGTGAATCTGATTCGCAACTTGCAAATTCCTTTAAAACCTTGTGTCTGTGCTTGTGAAAAGCCAACCTTTATAAGGACGTGTTATTATTATTATTATTATTTTTTTTTTCTCCCCCATGCTTATTTTTAGCTTAGTCTTACAACAGATGTGTCGGTATCATCATTCCCGTTACCATTCCTCGAGGGGGCTCTGGCGCCAGTACTTCGGGATAGCACTGTCCATGACACCACCCAGGAGCTCACAACCCCAAAACACGATGCGGTGAAAAGGGGCGCTCCAAGCAAACTCAAGCTCTTGCTCCGACGCTATAGGTAGAGCACCGTCCAAGACACTTGAGCTGCTGAAATGCGCTTTAATGCTCTGTCTAAAGATATGAAATATAGATATAGAGCAGCACCGAGGCGGTAACATGTTGACATCGTGTCCTCAAAGAAGGTTTTTTTTTTCTTCTTCTCGACGGTGGGAACTCAAACCAATGATCTGCTTCAGACTTTTACTAAATCCAAACAAGGGAGTTTTTTCAAATTTTTAGTTATTTTTAAGTGTTGGCTTGTGTGTGAAAATTGACACAAGAAGTTTCTCGAGAACCGCAAGTTTTTGAGTCAAAAACTAAGTCAAATACTTTCCATATTACAAAATAGGATCAAGTCACCTGAACTATCATGAGTTCAGGTGGAATTTTAGAGAAGGATATCTGATCTAGTCTAAAATAGACCCTGGAATTCTAATGATTAGATCTAAATCCTCATCCTTAGTTTGTTAAAGATTAAATCCCATTGTACCAGAAGTGAATTTTTCGACCTTAGTCTTGATTTCAAAATTTTTCCTCAAAAAGTTTTCAACATTTTTTTTTTTTTTTTTGGTATGCAAGCAGGAAATAAACTAAAAAAAAAAAAAATTGCATGTTTTTAGGTTTTAAACATCCTAAATCGATCGTAAAAATTTAAAAACACCCCCCCATGCTCAAGATATGCCATGTCCTCATGCATTAGGAGGGAAAAGGAATTACCTTAGTGAAGAATGGTCGGGTTTAGGATGAATAAAACCTGGAAAAAGAAGAAAAAGGAAAAGCAAGAAAAAAAAAATGATGGGTTACCTCCCATCCAGTGCTATCTTTTACGCCATTCAGCCGGGCATGAAGGTATGCACAGAAGGCGGAAAATCATGTAAATAATTGGACACTTGAATGTCCACAATAAAAGTGTCTTCCTCAAGATCCCTAAAAAGATGAGTGGTAAAGATAAAGGGATCAAAATAAAATAGAGAAATGGAAAAGTGACCCGAATCTGGCCATGGTTTAAGTGCTTGTAAATTGCCAGATTCTGGTGGGTCGAGTGATAGGTCCAATGGAAAGGGGTGGGGAATGGAGTCAATGAGATGTAGGGTGTGTGAAGTTAGTGTGGATGTTTCAGGAAGATGAAAAGGGGGAAAGTCAAACCCTAGTTGATCTGGAAAGTCTTGGACCACATAACTATCCTTAGAATAAGAATCAAAAAAATCTTGATCAATAGTGGTCAAAGATGAATGAGATTGGATCAACATAGACATTTCAAATACTGCTTCCATTTTATTATCAGTGTCCTCAAAAATTTTGTGATTAATGGACCTCTTGGAAGCTTGAAATAAATCTAATGAGAAGGTCTGGTTACTGCAACTTATATTCATTTTCTCAGAATGAGAATTGATATTAGCTGCTGCCATAATCAGAAAAGGTCTTCCAAGGATGGCATTAATGAGAGCCTTGGGTACCTCTATGTCAAGGACTAGAAAATTTACCGGAGATAGACAATTCCGGACCTTGATAATACTATCCTCAACAACTCCCCGCGGTTGAATGGTAGATCGATCTTCTAATTGAAATTGAACCTTGGTAGGTTTTAAATCACTGAATCGAAATTCCTCAAATAAGACAGGGGGGATGAGATTACTAGAGGTACCTAAGTCGAGAGGGGCACGAAAAATGGTGTCACTTATGACAATTGAGATAAGTGATGTGCCCTGGTCCTTTTTTGTGAAAGGCAGCTTGCTCTGAAAAACTGAGTTGGCTATCTTTGAAAGGACCAACCTTTCTAGATTCTGATCATGCCCTTTTGCAGTAAATTCTTTAGAGGCATGGGGGGAATCTAGGAAGGGAATATTCCTCTCGACTTGCTCAAATAAATCCAAAGAATTGTGGTCAGAGGGCTCTGATTTTGGATTGTTGGATTGCAGTTTTTGAGAGTGGGAAATAGGGTTTGAATCAAGTGTTTTTGGGGTTTCTTTTTCTTCTTCCTTATTAAGGTTAGGGGGGTCAATCTGCATTGGTTGAGAATCAGTTTCATCATTTGATTGAGAAGGCCTTAAATCCATGGTGGTTTCCTCACTCCTCATAGTCTCTGCATATGCAGCTTGGTGTTCACTGAGAGGAGGTAGGGGGGCCTGATGTTGAAAGAAACTGGGTAGGTGCTGTGATATTGGGTTAATAGGAGGCCGAATCATGTGGTTCTGATGTTGGTAGACACCCGGGTGTTGGTTCCTGTGATTAATAAAGTTTGGTGTGGGTTGGGATGGTGAGTGTCCTGCAGGTCTTTGAGTCGGAATATCCCCAATTTGATCATTGAGATTGTTAATAAGATGGGTTGTTTCCTTTGTTTTTCTTTGTAACTCCTGCAAGGTTTTCATCATCTGGGCATTAATGTCTTCTTGAGATTGCCCAGATTGATAAGTCTGATTTGAACCATACCCTCCAAACGGGTTCTGTTGTTGGTGTGGAACCGAATTGGTCCAGGAGTGGGTCGGATAATCCCCCCCATTAGAGGAATTTTTCAATTTCTCCTGGATGGTAGGGACATTTTGGGTGGGGTGATGATTGGGATAAACATAATTCCCTGTTGAACCATAGAAAGCCTCAGAATAACAATTATACTCAGCATGGGATTTATGCAGATTTTCTCTCTTGTGGGTGTTAAAAGGGGTGAGATGTGGAATGTGTGGAGCTTGGGCAGGTGTGGCAGGATTCCCTTGGCTGGCCAGGTTTGTTAAATCCTTATGCAACTGTTGTTGCTTAACTTGTAGCTGAGCCATGATAGAGTAGAAATTAGGTGGAGGGGCCTGATTAAGAAGCTCCTGGGTGGAAGAGTAGGGGAAAGAAAAATTAACATGTGGGTTAGAGGACCAATTTTTATTTTCCATTTTAAAAGAAGAGGAAGAATGCAGAAAAGTCTTTTCTTGGGGAGGCAAAATCAAGTGGTCCCTCCAAGTGTGGAGTTTTGGACCGCCGCCCGTGCAAAATGGAAGAAACGGGAGGGGAGGAGAAGAGATGGAGATGAGAGAAAGTGTGCAATTCAAACAAACAAAAACTAGACCTAACTTAATTGTGGCTCCCTAATAATAACCTAAGACTTGGTCTATATAGGAAATAAGTAGTCAATAGTGAATACTCGTTCTATCAACAAATCTAGCCAGGTTGCTTAAGGGGAGGTTTGGGCCCAAACGTTTCCCAGGGAAAACCCCAGGTGCTTGTACAAACCCGCGCCTGGTCGTTTGACACGGCCCCTCAGCCTGAACACCAGATACAGATGACAGAATTGGTACTAACTAAAGAAAACTTAAGACCTAAATAGCAAGCCTAAGTTGATAAAACCTTAGGGGTTAAGTTGCTACAAATTTTAGTTAGGTCTAGGATTCTATAGTGCACACGGAATGTGGAGGGCGTTTATTGGGTTGTTGCCCTGTTATTTGATTTTTTTGTGTGTGTGTAGGAATTGGAGAGTGGCTTCAATGAAAATCAAGTTGTCACACAATTTTTTTATATTTTTGTCTTTTAGGATGTGATTTAATTAAATGAATTTTAGGGTTTTTCTCTTTAAGTTTTCAAAAAAGTTTGAAAGTTCACAATCAAAGGAAAGACAAGTTGTATGTGTGATTGTATATTTCCTTTTAATTGAGTCTCTAAAGAGAAAGAAGAAGCCCTAAACCAATTATCCCTGAGACAGAAATTTAACTACCAATGAATTATTTTTAGCTTTCAGAATTAAGTAGTGGTCCAAACAAGTCAAACAACACCACTACTTTGAAGAAAATCAAACAAGGATTCTAGAAAAGATTTTTGTAGGATTTTAGGAATTTGTTTGATAATAGTTTTGAATTTTTAATTGTACTGGTGTCAAAGTCCAGAAATAATACCCATGGGTATTATAGACTTTTCAGTATTACCACCGACCTCAGAAAATTTTTATGATTTTATATGATATGTAAAATTTCACAGGGATTCCAAAAAGATAAATTTCACAAAAATTGGATGAGTATAAAAATTCTGAAAATTCACGGACAGTAGCAAAACAGGAAGATTAGAGGGTGTGACCCCTCTGTAATCCACGAATTTTTAAAAATTAAATACAAATCCAATTTATCTGAAATTTGGAAAAGATGTTCCAAGCTTAATTGGGAATCACTCTATGAAATTTTATGATTTTAGGAGGCCTGTGGTGTTAGAAATCGATTTTTCAAGTCTGGACAAAAATCCAGACCCGAAAAATAGAACACCAATACTTGCAATGGAATGGTGCTAAAGAAGCATACAAGCAAACAATGATTTTAAAATGCACCACTCCACTTAATTTAAGTGTTTAGGGTCCTGAAAGCCAAGTTTAATATATTTTTGGTAGTTTTAATTAATTATGTGACTAGAAAGAGGAACCAACCTGAATTTTCGCGGGAAGAAAAGGATCTTTAAGCTCTCGCTTCCAGATTCCCGCTTTCCCGCTGTAGTTCCTGCACACACAAAAGAAAGAAAGAGAAGGGGATGAGATCCACTTCAAGCAAGAGAAAATGAGTTAATGCAAAGCCGTGCCTCCCCGGCAACGGCGCCAAAAAGTGATAGCGATTTCACGCGGTTTGTTAAAATACGTCGTTGTAACGCGTAAATCCGCTTTCACTCTTAAATTTATAATCCTAGATAGGGGAGTATCTAGGGTCGTCCAAGGAGGCCAAATGTTTGCAATAGTGATTCTCTTGCTAGGAATATAAATCTCAACTTTCTTTTTGGTATTTTTCAATATATCATTTTTTTTATTTTTAAACTAAGGCAACATGCGAAATTATGGCGGGAAAAGTGTTTACACTTCTAATTAAGTAAACTACTCTAAAGTGGCAAGTAGGGCCTCTCCCTAAGCACACTCTAAGCAAGTGGAGGCCTAGAATAATTAGGGAGAGGAAGTGAAGAATGCTGAAAATAAGCAAATAGAAATGCAAACAAGATATGCGAAGAAGGCAACTAGATAATTGATAAAGTGTTTAACAAAAATGCCTAGTAGAGGAATGCTTCTACTACTAGATAATTGAAATAAAGAAAGAAAACACAAATCCTCTAAATAGATGGTGAAGAAGAGGGCTTCTTGCTCCAAGGTTGGTGGCTCCCAAGCTTGAAAAGAATCCTTCAACTCCTTCCTTGCAGAACTCCGCCAAGGTGATGTCCTCCAAGGCAAGCCTTAGGGGGGCGTGCCCTAAGTTTTTCTCCAAGGGTGGACGTCCACCCTAAGTCCTCCTTTGCCTGGCCGTCCTCCTTGAAGTGGAAGAGTCCTCCTCCTTGGCGTGGCTCAAGTTGAAGAGAGTGGGGAGAAGAAGGCACCAAAGGGGCTGGTGATGTGCCCCTTTAATCTCCTTCTCTACTCCTTCTTCTTGGCCGTAGGTATAGGTGGTTTAGGTAGAAAAATATACTAAGGGAGGATGCCTAAAAATGGTGGTAGGTGGTGGCCTTTTATAGAATAGGAGGGGGGCTATGGTGACCTTTGAAATGGATGGCTAAGATGGAAGGAGGGAGGTGGTTAAGGATCCAATGGCCAAGGGTGTTTGGCGCCACCTTAAGGGACACCTAAGGGGTGGTTATGTGTGTTGACACCCCTTGATATTGGCGCCAAAAGGGCTTCTAGAAGAAGGTCTAAGTTGGCGCCAAGAAGGATTCTAGAAGGGGGGTTAGGTGGATGGCTAGGATGGCTTATGTGGGTAGGTGTAGGGTGGATTAAGGGGCTGAAAGTGGCGCCAATATAGAGGTGGTTAGGGGTGGTTTTTGGCGCCAACTTGAAGTGTCTTTTGGTGGAGATAATGGGGTGAAGGGATGGCTAGGAGGTGGTGCCAACTTGAGTAGGCTAGCTAGCTTAGGTAGGCTTGAGTTGGTGGAGCTAGCTAGGGTTGATTTTGGAGGTAATGAATGGCCAAGGAGCTGGTTGTTAGCTAAGCTAAGCTAAGATAAGATAAGCTAAGCTAGCTTAGCTAAAGGTGGAGTAGAGGAGAAGGTGTTGGAGATAGGGTTTGGAGGAAGGAGCTGAGGAGAAGAAGTCTGGAGCTGGAGCTGGAGCTGGCTGCTGCTGAAGAGGCTGGCATGGGGCTACTCTAGCTGGCTTAGCTTGCTAGTTCTTTGCTAGTTGCTAAGCCAAGCTAAAGTGAGCTAGCTTCTACCAAAATGAGCTAAGGTGAGCTGGGTCTGGTGCTCCCGGGGAGAATCAAGCTGGTTGAGGCAGCTAAGGTAGCTTAGCTCAACTGAGTTGATCTAAGCTGAGTCCCTGTGAGCTGGACTTGAGCTTCCTGAGCTGGGATGAATTCTTCTTCAGCTGGTTGGAGCTGAGTGGAGCTCGATGTAGCTGGATTTGAGCTGGGGTGAACTCCTGTCAACTCAGCTGAGCTAGCTAGAGCTCCCAGTGAACTAGTGGGAGCTGAGGTGAGCTAGACTCAGCTAAGTTGAGCTGGATCTGAGCTGACTTGAGTTAGGGTGAGCTAAGGTGAACTCTCTTGAGCTGCCATCCAGTTGAGATTAGCTGAATGGAGCTAGGATGAGCTAACCCTAGTTCAAGTAAGCTAGGTTCCAGCTGCGGTGAGCTAGATCAAGCTGAGGTGAGCTGGATCAAGCTGAGGTGAGCTGGATTAGGCTGAGTTCCAGCTAGTCTGGGCTTCTCCTTCACCATTTGCCTTCTTGAGTGCTAGGGTTTTAGGGATCTGTGCATCTGTACATCCCTAACACTCACAAAAACTCATTAAAATGACAATAAAAAATGCAATGCATGCCTATCCTAATTTATGCCTAAATGCAGCCCAAAAACCCGTTTGCAGAGTAAAATCCTAAGAGCTAGGTTAGTTTTAAAGCATAAAAATGATGATAAACTGGCGTTTATCAGCGAGCGCTGGAGGGAATGCGCGCACTGTCGTTGCGCACAGGCGGGTGTGGGAGTGTGAGAGAGAGGGCAACGCAGTGCACTGCGTAGAGCAGTGCACAGCGCTGCGGGCAAGAGCGAGCGTGGGCGCAGATGCGAGCGACCGGCTGGAGCGAGTTGCAGGCGAAGAGAGAGCGTTGTGCCACCAGCTAAGTGAGAAACAAGCTGGTGGCTACAGTGTCACGCTGAGAGGCGTCAACAGTGGCTATAGTGCTGTGCAGGAGCGGGCGATCGGTAGCGCCGGTTCTGCGTGCGTGGGCACGCTAGAAAGCTCCTACGCGTGTGGGGAGAGCTCGTGGAGGTCTGCTGGCATGAGTGTGGGGGCCTGTGCTGCTGCTGGCGGCCGTTGCTGCTTCTGGAGCTTCCGACCTTGAAGCTCTAACAATGGCGGCGATGGTGTTCAGCGGTGAAAACAAAGGGTGAAACCACCACGCCCACCTGCTCACGAAGGAGCTAGGAGGTGGTGGAACTCACAATGGTGGTTGTGGGACCACTGTGAGCTTTCTCCTGCCCGCAGTGTGTCTCTTCAGCGAGAGGAGATACTGCGTATGGAGAGGGAGAGGGGAGGAGATTGGCCTGGAGAAAGGTGTCTGGGGTGGTGTATGTTCCAGGCTGCCTTCGCAAGGGAAAGGGCAAGGCTTCTTAAAGAAGGAGCTTGCCACAGCCATGCTCCTGGTGTTGCATGTCCAGCCATGCTGCTGGGCAGAGGAATGGCTTGAAGAGGTGCATGCCCCATGCCCTGAGCTGCGTGAGGGAGAAGAATTTCAAAGTAAAAATAAAAAATGAGAATGGTGAATTTGCAATGTAGCCCTTTATGAAGACGTTAATTAGATGGCCAATTATTTGCATTATCCTCCCCGCTCAATAAATGCATGCATGTGTTAATTTACAAATCCAACTATAGTTACTTAAGATACAAAGGTAGTGCTAGGAAATAACACAAGATGGCATAATTACTTGTGTATTTTTGCTGTGCAATCACTAAACCATTGGATTTCATACTTTCAGAGGAAGATGAGAACATTTTGTTGGAATCAAATTTTTGGATGGATAAAGAAATAGTTCCCCTTGAGGAAAATGAAATCAAAGAAAGAAATATTGACTTTAGGGGTTCCATTTTGATCAAGGTACCAAACAATTATTAGGACCCCGACGACCTTTATGACTTGGATCCAGGAGGGAATAAACACCCTAAGTTAATAATGATAACGTCATCATCAGCCATATCTAGCTTTATTTAGTCATATTCCATCATTAAATGCTCCTACGTAACTACCAAAAGACAGTAATTCATTGCACACCCTTTCTAAGAGAATAAGAAGAAACCAGCATTAAAACTATAATTTTAACATCCTATCATGAATGTAGAATAACTGAAGAGTTTCTTAGGGGTTAATTAAAGGTCAAATGTTCATAAATGTCTAATAAAGTGGGTTCATGTAAACAGAAATAGGTTTTCACGTATTCCAAGAATTAATGGACATCTGAAACCCTAAAAATAGACCTGCTTAATTAACTGAGGTTTTGGTTAAGATAAAATTCATCTAAACCCTTTAAAAATCATAGAAAAATATTCTCTAGGGTTTGGGATCCTTGATTTGACCATCTGAACCCATTTTAACCTAAAGTAGTCTCAGATAGACAATTACCCTAATTTGGGTTTTGCACAATTTACCCAGTTAAACTTGGTCAAAAATTAAATCGATCAGATTTCTTGGGTCCAAATTAGGTTTGTACCAAAATTTGGGCCCAATCAGAGATCACCTTAACCAAGTTTGCATTTTGGTCCTGTGTAACGATTTTCTCTCACACATAGGCCCCTAACTTTTGAATTATTTGCAAAATGGTCCCTAACTCTATCGTCGTCTTTGAAAATAGGTCCCTAATGCCATTAAAGGAAACTTTGAGCTTCACCATCGAGATTTGAGTGAGGATTTCTCGATTGATTCTTAATCAATCTCTCCTAAAATAGATAGGAGGATTCCTTATGAAATTGCCTTCCATTTGAATCGCATCTTGGGCTCTACTTCTTTTCCAAAAGGTCATGCGAACCTTTCAAAGGTTCAGGTTTGCTTTTTGCGTGAACCTACCAAGCTTGGAAGCTTCTTTCCAAGCTTGGGAAGACCTCCTTTGGCCTATATAAGGTCCCACGATGCCTAGCCGAACTCGCTGGCTAGGTTTTGGGCTAAAAACCTCTTCAAATCCCTATCTCCGGCCACCTCCACCCTAGCTCCAGCGAGCTTCCTCCTCCGTCATCCTACGGCCTCCAAACGGCCAAATTAGGAGTGTCTCCTTCTTCCCCAACCTCCTCCGCCTCTCGACGATCAACTCAGAGGTGCCCTAGCCCCTTCTTCCTTGCCGTCTCCCTCGTCGGAGAAGCCTTCGTCCTCAGCGTCGGCCAACCACAGCCGATGCTGCCCTACCTCCTTCATCCGCAATTCTAGGTTCTAAAGCACCCTTCTTCTCTCTCCTTTCTTTTCCTCCCCTCAACTTCTCAATTTGACTCACAACCACCGGCCTCCCTCACTATCTTCCCCACAACCGACCAAGCTCCGGCGAGCCCACACCACCACCACAGACCACCAAACTACTTCATTCTACTTCTAAAACCTTCACCATCACCTCAAGATCAAAAGCCCTCTCCTATTTTGCCTATTCACACACCCACAACCTCCGTCGAACACCACCTGCCGCCAACAGCATTCTTGACTCTGATACACCCCTACATACACTCCCATGCCACGTGAAGCACACGACCACGTTCGCCATCCTCTAACGAAGCTCATGAACCTTCTAATTAGGGCTTGTGAACCCATATGCTTGATTTCAGGTATCGCCATCCGCCTCTACTATCGCGTCATCCCTCCGGCCCCGTTCTTCATGTTCTAGCCATGCACATTCTTGGTACACCCTCCAGGCACTGCGGATTCCTCCTAGGAAGCAGTCCAGACCTCTAATTGGGAGCACCGAGTGCTACTTCAGCTCCAATTGGAAGCCATTCCATCAGCAGCGCATGCGCGAAGAAGCCGTGGGATTTTGTCCCATATCATTAATGAAGGAGTGCTTGATAGCACATAAATTGTATTTGTGTTCTGGGCTTACTGCCTCAGAACACGAGGGTGAGGTCCTCCTTACCCGTACTCATGACCCGACCTGACCTACTGCCTCACTCCTCGACTACGACCATGCCCGCAACCCTGGACCCGAGTACGTGCTTGACCCAAATACTCAATCCGATTGCCTGGTTTCAGTGAAAGAGAAGAGGAGGAAGAGAGAAAGAAAGAGAGTGGGGAAAGGGGGTTTTTGCTCTTGAAACCTTCCAACACTTAGACAAAATCTGAGAGTTCCTCCCTTGTGTGTGAAGAGGCAAGAAAGAAGAAGAGGGGAGCAAGAAAGGCAGAAAAAGGAAAAAGAAAGAAGAAGAGAAGAAGGAAGAAAGGTAGAAGG
Organism: Thalassia testudinum; assembly: GCA_037157565.1. Taxonomy (NCBI): domain Eukaryota; kingdom Viridiplantae; phylum Streptophyta; class Magnoliopsida; order Alismatales; family Hydrocharitaceae; genus Thalassia; species Thalassia testudinum. The sequence continues at coordinate 17,269,100 of JAZHRO010000036.1, read as the reverse complement.
AAAAAGAAAGAAGAAGAACAAAAGGAGAAGGGCTCATACAGAGATGAAGAAGATGAACAGTGTCTTTGCACCATAGCATCTGGACATTGTGACATTATTTGAATTGCTATTCAATAATTTAAGTACCATGGTTAAGATGCATGCTTAAATGTGGATCTAAAAGGTGATTTAAATCACCACTTTTTGAGATATGCCATTCTTTTTGCCATGCCAAACTCTTCATATACTCATATTATATATTGATGATTAATTTTGAGTAATTAGTGTTCATTGCAAATCATTATTGGCTTAATTATTGTGCTCATTTATATTTTGATTGAGATTAGTGCGTGAATGCAATACTTGCTCCCTGTGTTCAACCTCGAACTTAAATTCGAGTATTAAATTGTATTCGTTGACGAGCGATTTTGGTCTGTACTATAACGTATCAATCTTAAACACCGATTTCATGCGTTAAATAGTTAATTGAAATGCTCTATCATCACCAAGAACCTAATTTTCTAAGGATAAGAGCTGATCACTCTGATAATCTAAACATCTGACATTATAGATTAGGGTTGCATTTGTCCAAGCAAACCTCTGGTCTACATGCCCAAAGGAAAAGAGACGAGTGGACTAGGGCATGTATGACTAATGACTTTCTAAGTTCCCGTCCATTAAGGATGGGATTGCACCATAACCTTGTCCACATTTGAGAACTTCTGACTCTGGATCCGGCTGCTTATTTCTTCCCCTTCTTGACTTAGGCCATTCAATTGATTAATCCTTTATTGTTTGTGTACTGTGCCCAGCTAAAGGCATTAAACTCAGCACTTGTATACTCTGCTTTTATCTTGTAACTGACCGGATCATCATAGAATTCAGGTGGTTTCTTGTCTACTCCGCTCCTTTTCACGCCTTTAATTTTACAATAAGGGCATTGTATCATCTAGGCATGGGGGGGTGGATATTTATTTTTGAGTTATTTTGTCAGTTATGTAGATTACTTTTATTTATTTTCTCTTTAGTTACAAAAAAAATAGAATTAGGAAAAGAGAACTCATGCGTTAGAAGTTTTTCAACTTTAGGAAATAATACAGTAGGGATTGAACACTTAGACTCTTCAGACCTATGGGCATAATTAGTCCGAGTGTCCACAAAAATGTGGACCTGTTTCTTGAGTTCATGCCAACTTTAAGTTTATTTTAATTTGGTTAATAAGTTGGGGTGGTAAGTATACAACTTATCAACTCGCCTTATGATTTGAGGGGACTTATAGTCTAAGCATCTGCACACTATTTGCATTGACTCACTTCTCAAGCGATTTTTACGGAAATTAGGTAACTAATAAACTTTCTAGGGTGGAATGGTTGGCACGTGTTTGTCGCGAAATGCATTAAAAGAGTTTTGTATCATTTTGGTTGTGAATTATGTCGAAACAAATAAATTTATAAATATTTCGGTGAGTACCAAGTCGTTCGTAGGGAGGCAAAACATGGTCTTTAAAAATTCTTGTACTAACTAATCTATCCTAATGCAGCATATAAACAGACTAGATATTCAGAGAATCATATTTTTATTCACAAATAGTTCTAAACTAGGTGTCTAAAAAAATATGCTAAAGAATAGAGAGAGAAAAGTAGATGAAGGACGACGTCGCTTGTGGGATGCTTATATGAAGTGCGGCAGCGCTTCAGATCCAGAGCGTCGGGAGGAAGACCGGAGAGAAGTTGTAGAGAGGGAGGCTGAAGATGTGTCAAGTGGGAGTTTTCTCGCAACTGGGGGCCCTGGGGCTCTTTTTATAGCTTCAATGAGGGGCAAAGTAGGTATTTAGGCCTCCAAAATCATGAAACAACCTAGGTACGATTAGATCCGTCAATTGGGAGACCAATAGCTTTGATCGTGCCTAAAAATAACCTCAAATGCACCTTATACGCGTGGAATGCACCAGATTGTGCCATGTGTCACGCGTACCGCTGCTATATCTAATCTGCAGCACCACTCGTGCGTGAGCTCACGTCTTTACGCGCGCATTCAATCTCAACCGTTCGATCATGAGATCAGACGGCTTTCGTTGTGCACCGCACTGCCTTATGAACTCGCGTGTGGCGGGGCATCAATTCCGGTGTTCAACTACGTGAGCATCCGTGTCGCCTCATCCAACTTGCCTCCGTGCACCATGTGGCCGCATCCTTGCCGCTCGTTCTGATCTAACGACCCAATTGTGCCCGCACTGCACTGCCTCTTTGATTTCGCACTGAGCACGAGTCAAATACGTGCCTCGCGTTCTCGCATAAAGGCGGTGACCGCTGCACTGCGGTCACCCTTGTGTTGTGGTTTTGTTTTTGTGCATGGCTGCCTTTAGCCATTGGATGAAGATCCAATGGTTGAGGTGTGTTCTTCTGATGGCACGTGGAGATGGGAAGCGTGGTCTTTTCGTGGCCATTGGATGGTGATCTAATGGCCCACATTTTTCCTTCAGTGATTGGGGGCATGGCGATGGATCGTTGAGATGATGCCACATGGCACCATCCTAGCCGTTCATCTTCCCGTCTTTGTAGTTGGTGCTACAGAGCTCCGATTGGGTTGATCTTTGCCCCGTTGGATTGCGATCGTTGATCTAGATCCATCAATGCGATCATATTTGATATATGAGGCCTGGATTTGTGCTATCTTGCTCCTTGGTCTCTGATCTTCTACGGGCTGTATGTGATGCTATGGTCGTTTGATCAAGACAATTTCGGAAGCATTGGACTCTCGTCGTCGTCGTGGTCAGATCTGTATTGTCTGATCTATCATCTACAGCTCCAAATCATCTATAATTAATATCGTCTCTCTTTTAGAGCATAAAATGGCAGTATTATTTATAAAGCTACCAAACTAACTATGGTGCAAATTATGATGCTTATGCATGCATCATTCCTAAGTTAAGCTAGTATCTAACTTAATTCAAGTAAATTAGGTCCTATGATTACTATGCAATCACACCGGCATACCTGAATCTTGCTAGTCCCTAGAAAATGTAAGACTAAATGCAAAGTGGTGCTAAATGACTAATTTCTATCAAGAGTTCAACTAGAGATTTATTTCTTTTGTTTTCATCTAGAACTTTAGAAATCCAGAAAGTCATGAAAGTGTAGTGTTGTAGTCTATGCAATAGATCAAGTGAAATGTCAATCCACATCTAAAGATTGTACTTGACCCTTAGTAAGATTCTATTAGGATAGGCATACTTCTTCCCTCGGGGTTATAAAATAATATGTATTTTAGCCTCAGCTTTTAGCTTAAGTAGAAGATGTCTAAGCCAGGTAGGTTTGTATTTGGTGGTTCACAGTCCTCTAGTGCTACATATAGATTAGTACTTTAGAACCTAGATTTCTAGACTTATTAAATAATTCAACTCAAAGAGAGGTGAAGAAACTATGCTCTCTTTTGTTTCTTTGTACTCATTCTCTCTCTTTCTTTTTTCTTTCTTTCTCTTTTTCTTATCTTATCTTTTTCTTTTTCTTTTCTAGCTCACAATCTCACCAGATTTGTCAATATATTTGATGGCCTCTCATGGCATTAACACTTTGATTAATTTTTTATAATCCTATGACTAAGTCAGAATTCCTCAGCCCATAGTCAGGCAGTTAGAAATACAGAAAAGTAGGTTGAGGCTATATTTGGTGGATTGTAAAGGGAATGGGTATTGTTGCCTGAATGTGCTTGACACAACGCAATTAACACACTCTTTTTTATTTCCATTTTTCAATATATTTTTTTCCATATATATATTTATATATTTCTACTTTTCTCTCTCTTTTTTTATATATTTATTTCTACCAACACAACGTACTGCAGCACCCATGCACGCTTTTATTCACGAGGCATTATTCGGGATTGGGGGTATTCAAAAGGATATCGGGTGTCTTATTTGGTGGAAGTGCTTACTCTTAGCACCGGGAAAGGAATGGATGGGACAACATATTTTTAATTTTAATATTAATACCCTCCTTCAGCCGAGGATTCTGTAAAGGATGATCATAACCATCCACCTTAGTCCTAATTTTATTATAACCCACTCTATGCATATTTGTCTTATTTGGTAACTCTCCCAAAAATTCACACAAAGAATTTATATCCAGGAACCGAGAATGAAAACTATGCCTAACTCCAAGTATCATTATCCAATTACCCAGAAACTCATATTTCTTATACTAGCCTTAGAGCACCAATAGACTCTCTACTCTCACCTCGTACTTATTTGATGGTTCTACTAGAAGATGGTTTGCCTGACTCCTTAATTACTGTCTAAGGGTTCAGGAGAAGAAGCATTGCTTCTTCTCAATAAAACTAAAGATGTCTATAGGCCTTCACAAAGGATCCATTGCAAATTCTACGTGTAAGTGTGAAAATGCACTAGATTCTAAATTTAGGAACCAACTTAAGAATAAATCCCTAATAAAACCTTCTCGATAAAACTTCTTCATGCATGAATGCATTTTTTTTTGACATAAACATAAGACATGCAATGTCCACCCCCCATGCCTATTCATTACAATGTACTCATTAAAATGTATGCAGAAAAATCGAAATGTAATAAGCAAGAGGAGGGGATATCACTTGATTGAGCTTGTTAATCCAGGTTAGCTTGGATAGAGAAATATCTGTATAGAATACTAGGTTGCCTCCCAACCAGCGCTAAGTTTAATGTCATTTGCCAGACCTAAACCCAAAAATTAATATCAAATTAATGGGTTGAGTCATGATTAAAATGAAGATATGATCATGCGACCAAAGAATCAATGATCCATAAATGCAAATCAGTTGATGGTGAACGCCAAGCCCAAAAGGTTGGAAAAATAAAATAAACGAGCTTCGAATTATTTGCAGGTAGGTGCTACAAAAGAGGGAAAAATAAGTGCAGGTGCTAGAGTGGAAAGTAGATAGTGGCAACCCTAAGAAGTGGTGCATGAGTAAGGCAGATGAGGTGGATAAAGAGTGGTCAGTGGGGAATAGATCATATGGGTCCTGAAAAAGATGGGAAATGAAAGGAGGAACTCGAGTGGTGTAGTCAAAAATGGAATGAGGAACCACTTCGAAAGTCAAGTCAGGTGTGGATTGATGTAGAGTAGGTGAGTCAAATAAAATCCAGTGGTCCAACTCAATAGTTCCAAATTCACCCAAATTATGTTGGATATCAGTATCCTTAAGCTCATCCCTAGGGTGATCAAAACCCTCATACAAGTCGCCCAAATCCTATCTTAATTCATGATGTAAATCCTCAAATGTAATGGGCAAAAATTCATTTTTCCCTAGAATCATTTCCCTAGGGGTAGTAAGATTGGAATCTAGATTAATCAAGTCCTTAAATCCTTTTTGTTTTGTGAATTTCTGAGTAGGATTATAAATTTGATCCCAATTGTATTTCTCTTGAACTACATCTTTTGAGGGAATATCATCTTGTTTCTCATCAATCAAATCAACTTCCTCAAAATTCCATGATTCAGCTAAATTCTTTTCTTCCTCAGATAAATCATTATAAGTCATCCCCAATAATTCTACAATCTCTTGAACATCTTTTTCATAAGGGGATTGCCTGTTTTGTTCAATCTTGAGATGTTGGGGATAAGAGTTAGGGTTTTCCTTAGGACTCTGGTGGATGGGAAGAGAAGGGTGCAAATTAGCTGATACAGAAGTGAAGGTAGATTCAGCTTCTATATGGAATATCTTAGAATGATTAGTATTACCGAATCCAGATATCAAATCATCTAAGCACATCTGATCATGGTAATCCTTAGACAAAATCATATTAGAACCATCCGACCGAGCTTGGTTGGGAGTGTCATTGTCCCCAATCCTTTTATCTTCTTGATGGGGTTCTTTATAATCTTGTTCTGATTCTCCCAAAGTTTTTGAGGTATCCAAATTCGAATCATCTGCATGGTATTGTAATTCAGGTTTCGAATCAAGATTTAGATCCTCGAGTAAGTCTTTCTCCTCAAAGTCGATCTTTAGGATATCAGAATTATCAATTAGTTCAGATGTAGGTCTGGGTAGGATATATTTTGGATAATCACAGGGCTGGTGAGTGGGCTCAGTGTAAGTAGAGGTTGGGATTGGATAAGATGCCATACTTAAGGTTGGATCCTCAACCTTAAGTGGCTTACCACCAATTTGTGGCACACTCTGACTAGGTCTATAACATTGTGCTTCCCGAATTTTATTGAGCTCTTTTGTCAGGTTATCCGTATTTCTTTTATTAGCTTCTCTCATCTCTTGGACTACTTAGAGTAATTGGGTAATCTTAGGATCACTACCATGGTCAAGGGTTTGAGTGGGCTGAGGATAATAATTTCCAAGATTTCTAACCTCAGTCAAATCATAATATCTATCATTTGAATACCTAGGGTAAGAATCATATCCTTGGTTGGGTGGTGTAGGGTTATCCCAATAAGAAGGTGGAGTGGTTCGGGTGGAATTGGGATAATTTTCAAAGCGATTTCGAGGATAGGATTGATATTCTAGGTATTGGGACTCTGAGGCATATCCTTGATCAGGGGAGAGATGAGTTTGGTTAAGATAGTTGGCCATGCCAATTAGGTGCTGGTCCTATATGGAGAGTGTCTCTTGAGATTGTAGAGATCCTTGATATCCAGAAATTTGTGTGGAATTCCGTAAGGATGAGGTAGGCCTAGATATACTTGGGGAACATGAGGTGTAGGCAAGGGAATCAAGTCTCGAGTGTTGAGAAGAGTTTTCCCATCTTGAAGAGGTTGGAGTAAGGGATAGGTTGGGATAGGGAGAAAAGGAGGAATAGTGGGAAGCCAAAGAGTATGGGTCCAGGTTCTCCTCTTCAATCAGTTCTTCCTCATGGTAATTACCCATGCGAAAGGAATCAGACATAGAGAAATTGGGTCTTCTCCTTAGATTACTCTCTAAAGATGGTACCAAATTAGGGTTCAGAGACCTTCTAACGTCCATGTACCGGAAGAAAGTTAATAGATGAGAGAGAGAAGACAGATGAGAGAATCCCTACCCTCACAGTATGAACAATCAAGCTAATCCTTAGAGTGCAAGCCCTAATTAGACCTAATCTTGGCTTCCCAGACTATGACTAGGTTAGATCAACCCTTGAATTACTTGGTTGGATAGAAGGGAGGGACCCCCTAGGACACCCCGCATGGCGGGACACCACTAAGGGTTAACATGGTTACTACACTGACCTTTCTTGTCACCAGTAGGTCCAAGTAGATAAGGTCTTGACCTTAGCCCAATCTAATTTCAAGTCATCAAGAAAATTAGTCCTGCCTAGGGCACGTCTACTCAGTTTTAGGTTTAGGCTTGAGGTGCTTTTGAAATATGATGGGTGTTACAGGATGTTGCTCTTTAAAATTGATTTTAAAAGTGTGAAGTGCACAGGAAAGGGGTTCACAAGCAATTTTTTATGATGAAGTGAATTTTTAAGGTTCAGTTGCTTGTATAATTGTGTTTTAGGGTTTCGTAGTTAGATAAATTCAAGCAAGGTTTTGATGAGCACACAAGAGTTTCTTTATAAGTCCTAATCTATAAGATAGATTTCCTTTAGAAGTATGCAATGCAAAGGGTGCTCTACCTTAAGGTTTGGAAACCCTAGAAGCAGATAGTGCTAAGATGATCCTTTTAAGTCCAAAATCAGGGAAGTGGTGCGAACCAAAAAATGCAATCAATTGTTCCTATTGTACCACCAATTAGGCACACAGAAAATACTTTTTCAAGAATTTTAATCCATATTTTCTATTTTTTCAAATTTAACGTGTACTAAAGGTTCTGTAGTCTATTTTTGACCCCCAGTTGGTGATTGAATAGTATGTGCAGTCAAATGTGCAGAAAATATTTTTTTCAAATTTTTTCTAAATTTTTATTTTCGCAGAAATTCAGTGCCATAAGTTTCAAGTCAATCGGAGTTGTATAAAAATTTCTATGATTTTTTGAAGTTCGAAAAATTAGGAGAAAAACAAATTTGATATTAGTTCAGTTCATGAATTTTTAAAATTTTTATATAACTCAAAATGGTACAAATTTGAATATGTTGTTCTTGACTTCAAAACTCACGTCCAGTAAAAATTTTAAAATTTTTGGACATGCAAATTTTTGAGAATTGAATTTTTTAAATGAAAGTTTATTTCAACCCGAAAATATAGGAGGTGGTTATGTTGATTCCCACTAGCAAGAGATTTTTTTTTCTAGAGATCAAGCAAGCACCTAATTTTTTTTTCAAAAAGAAATCTAACCTAATTGAAGATACAAGTACCTACCTGAGATTTGAAACCTGCAATTTTTCCATTGTTCCTATTTCTTCTTAGATTTCCACGTTTCCTGCACACTAATGAGACACTCATCATGATCTCTAATTACCCCTAATTAACTAGTCTTCCTAGTTAATTAGCTAAGGTTATGAATATATAAGGGTTAATTATAAAATACGGGATATTTAGTGAAGGACCTTAAAATAAGTTAAAAATGACATTTTATCATTCAATTAACGTTATTAATAATTTAGTTAATAATTGGACTCGAAATCCTATTAATCATTTCCTTAATTAATAAGTTAAGTAATTTAAACTTAATGTATACTTAAGTATATAATAACTTAAGTGATTTTACTTAATCTAATGAATTAACCTAAAAAGGTCAAAAATGTAAATTCAATGTGCAAACATAATATTTACCTTATTTACTAACATATATAAAAAGTTGAAAAAGATCTAAATTAAAATAAACCTTCAAAATCTGAGTTTACATTTTGGTCCTTAAAATTCATTACAATCGGGTCCTTATTTCTCACACAGGTCCTTAAGTTTTATTTCAATTAATTTCCTTTCCCTCTTCTTCTTCTTCTTCAGCCAAATGAACGGCTAGCGGCAGAGAGTCACCCCACCGCGCGATTACCGCCCTACCGACATCAACCTTCTTTGTCCAAGCTCTTGCAGCTTGCGCTCACCACCTCTACTTGATCCACCGATCTGGATTAACTAGAAATCCTATTTTTCAGTGGGAGATAACCTCACCATCATTGGAGACGACGACGGAGGTTAAGCTCCTCAAGCTCCTTCTTCGGCCAAACCCTGCCATTCTCTTTGCCGCCAAATGCTATAAATACCCCCTCACACCTTAGATTTTACTCAAGTTGGCTCCCTTCCCTCTTCTAACACTGTAGTCGACTTCGATAGGCTATTCATCCAAAACTCCGGTGACTTTCCATTTCACTTTCTGACTTCCTCAGTCCATCTTAAACAGCCAAGGAGATTCGTCGTGGTCTTCCACGTCTCTGACACAGGTGCCGACCTAAAGAATCCTTCGCTCCACCTCAAATCCGCCTACCGGAGATCTTTCTTCCACCCGCTGTTTTCGTCGTCCGCTATGAACCTTCGGTGAAACCCTATTGACCCCTTCATCCAGGTAACAGTAGATTAGGAGTAGGAGTAGTAGGCTAGCTTAGTTAGTTAGTTTAGGTAGTTAGATTAGAGTTAATGTCAGATTTTAGTTTCATCTTCTCCGACTCTGACGAGCTCCTTGAGCTCGCCAGAGACTTAATTTCATCTTTTGAAATCGCTATCCACCTTCCTTTAACTTCCATAATAATTTCTAAATCATTTAATCGTTTAATTGAATCACCTAATCGCATAATTCATATTCCACCTTCACCGATTACTATCACTGTCCATGGTGATAGTAATCAACCTAATTCCACCTTCATAGGGTTCTTCATCATCTATCCACCACTTATGGACCCTAATCGACACTATAATACCTATAAATATCACATATAAATTAAACGCCCAAATATAATTAAGTTTTTGAGCTCGGTGTCCATGGCGGCTTAGGAACAGTTCAAACTATTAATTAACTATATAATTATGACTACTATTACTTGTTGACTTGTTTTAACCTCTCAATCGAGTGGTTAAACAAGTCCTGAGCTTATTTCAAATCAAATTTTTAAAGAAATGATTTCACTGTCAAATCTTACATTTAAAGAGACAAATGAGGAATTAAATGTGATACTGGGGTTCCTTGCAACCTCAGGATCCTTTCTAAATAAAAAATGGCAAGTTTAATCAATCTGTACACACTTTTCATATTTTCTGGACTCACCGGAGCTTCAGCAAGCCAAATCTGTGCTTCAGCCTGTGAAAATTGTTGAGAAGCTCCAGAATGATGTAATAAGGATCACTGATTGCCTTGAGGATATTTGTTTGAAGATTTAATGTCTGGATCCAAAGATTGAACTTCTTCTCCAACTCCGACGGAGTTGGAGAAGTCTGTTAGGAAAGATCTGAAGAGCATTGAAGGAACTTAGAAGCTTCAGTGCGATGCATTGAAGCTGTTCATGACCTCATTCCACCGTAACAACCTTCCAATGGCTCTGACGAACAAACATATTTTGAAGCTCAGGTGATGAGCCTGTAACCCTAGAAATGTTGGTCAGAACACCTATCTGAAGATCTGAATAAGTTCCTGAGGATGAGAAGACTTTATTCGAGGCTTTGATTTCCTGTGGAGAAGCTTTTAACAGAAAGTCAATTTTTGTACCTCTACAGTCAAACTGAGTCTGCTAATGGAGTTCTGAGCTCAAATTGAGGTATTGAGGAGTGTAAACTATTTCTGAGAATTTGTTGAATGGTCTGAGAGAGAATAAAGTGAGCTCAAATGATTTATTTAGTGAGAATTTAAATCCTATTAATTTGGGTTACTTTCGAACCCAAACCAACGACAGTGCCATTTTGTTGAAATATAAACTTGAATCCTACCCAGATGAGTTAATTACAACCCTTAGAATTAGTTTAATTCGATCAGAGATGTTTCTCTGTGTCTGTTCATCCATTTTAAAGTTTGAAATTTGAACTCTGAATCTTTCAGAGAAAATTCAACCTTCTGTACATTGTCTGAAGGTCTTGAGAGCTTAAATTCTACTCTAACAGATGCGGAATTAATTGTATAACCTATATAGACCTTTAATTAAGATAGAAAAGTCCATCTGAGGACTCTGTAGATATTAATTTCACTTCCAGGCATTAAATAACCCGTAGGAACCCTTGATTTTATCTTTCAAATTGAAGAGGAAAACATCTTCAAAACCTTAAATTGACCATGTAATTGTGTAGATCTACCTTAGAGCTTTCTAACAAACTTGAAATCACTCGATTTGGAGCTCTGGGTAGAAAGTTATGATCATTTGAAGTTGGGTCTGGAAGGGGTTAGATAGTCCCACATCGTTGGATTCTGAGCGCACGCATGGGAACAAAAGCAATTTGTTGCATGGCCTCTTCAGTCGTCAGCGCTCGGTGCACCGGTTACCGATCTGATCCTATCTGAGCATGTGCATGTGTGTGTGTGCGAGCTTGTGTGCCTACGGGTGTGTGCGCCCTTGGGGGCATGAGCGAATGTGGTCTGGGAGGGTGAGAGGCTTGGGAGGCTGGTTTGAGCTGGGATTGGCTCGAGACTATGAAACAAAATGAAATAAACCAAAAATGAACCTAATTGAGATTAGGCGAGGACTGAGTAGGGTCTGGTCCCACCCTGGTCTCAGGGTGACGTGTATCCTCGAAAGGACCTCGTCGCAAATAAAATAATTTTTGGTTAAAATGAAAAAAAAAACCTGGTTCAGCTGAAGGACTTAAGGAAAAGAAGAGCTGATGGTTAAAATGCTAAGTGTTGAAAGCTAAGGAGTGTTAAAGAACAGGTACTAAGGGAAGAATAGAAGAAGAAAGGAACGAACTAAGGAAGGAGAAGACTAAGGGAAGAGAAGAAGGCAGGAACAACAGAGGAAAGGTAAGAAAGAGAGCTTGAGATAGAGAACAAAATAAAAGAAAGAAGAAGAGAGAGGCTGAAGAAATAAATAAAGAAAATCTTTTCTTACATCATTTTAATTACTTTTTGAATTTGTTTTAATAGAATAACTTTTAATTGCCTTAATTTCTTTTGAAATAAAATTGGAAATCTAACATGTTTACTTGTTAATAAAGTAGATCATTTTGAGTAAATATGTTTTTCATATGGAATTTTGTATATTCTTTATAGTTTAAATATTTTGGCAAAATTCATGTTTTAAAATCAACCTAGTTATACCTCCTAAACTTATAGAGAGATAAAAGAGAATTGGTGAATTTGGAGAAAATTATTATACCTCTCAGTGAACGACCTGGACTCAACCAGTAAAAATTTCTAAAATGTTAGGTTAATTTGACCCTATACTACACAACCGACACAATTTCAAGTTAACCTAAGTGACTTCTACTCTAAATTAAGTGAAATTAACTTAATTACTGAGTTGAGTGAAAGCACGTCACCACACACACGAAATCAACGAAAATAAAGCAAGTTAGAAATCTCAAATAAGCACTAGGAAGAAAAGCTTCAAAAATTTCCATTGCCTCCCCGGCAACGGTGCCAACTTGTTTGTCGCAAAATGCGTTAAAAGAATTTTGTATGGTTGTAGTTGCGAATCATGTCTAAACAAATAAATTTATAAATATTTCGGTGAGTACCGAGTTGTTCGCAGGGAGGCAAAACATGATTTTCAAAACTTTTCATAATAACTAATCTATCCTAATGCAACATATAAACAAAGACTAGATATTCAGAGAATTGGGTTTTATTCGCAAATAGTTCTAAACTAGGAATCTAAAAAAATATGCTAAAGAATAGAGAGAGAGAAAAGTAGATGAAGGACGATGTCGCTTGTGGAATGCTTGTGCGAAGTGCGACAACACTTCAGATCTAGAGTGTCGGGAGGAAGACCAGAGAGAAGTTGTAGAGAGAGAGAGAGGCTGGAGAAGTGTCTGGTGGGAGTTTTCTCTCAACTGGGGGCCCTGGGGCACTTTTTATAGCTTCAATGAGAGGCAAAGTAGGTATTTAGGCCCCTAAAATCGTGCAACAACCTAGGTGCGAGCAGATCCGTCAATCGGAAGATCAATGGCTCTGATCGTGCCTAAAAATAACCTCAAACGTGCCTTATACGCACAGAATGCACCAGATGGTGCCATGTGTCACGTGCACCGCCGTTGGATCCAATCCGCAGCACTGTTCAAACGAAATTGTCGTTGCTTAAGGAATACGTTGTAGTATAGGAAAAGATTGCTCAAAACATTTAAATTTATAAAACTCAGATTCAGAAAAAAGTTCGAGATCGTTTGTAGGGAGCAAGTATGCAATTCAATTCACCAATCACAATTTGACAAGAAATATATGCAATTGAAATCAATAATATTTAGAATGATATTTCAATAAAACCAGTAGAATACTGCAAAAGGATCAAGTTAAAATTGTGATTTGAATCACTAAATTAACCATTTAAGTTTAAGCTCACAACCACTTAAATATTTCAACAGTAAACCACAATTAATAATCCACGTCAATCAAGTTATTCAAATAATCCAACAGTAAATGGATCCACTGCCCAGACCTACGATGCGTGAGTGTAGGCAAGGGTGTGGACAAGAGTGTGTGGCACACGTGTATAGGGGAGTGTGCGTAGGGACTTGACCCCAATGTTTCGAAGGCGAACAGGCTCTGCAACTTTTTCATATTATATGCCTTCAGGGCTTCGTTCCCTCACTATGTGGGACTAATCCCACTCTTCTTCCTCGCACAGCAGTAGCAGACGGTGAAGCCTCCAATTGCAGCTGAAGATGTCCCTTGCAGCTTCAAATGGCTGCATAGGAAGGGACCTGGGGCTCGGCTGCAACACCTGGGAGTGGTATCGCGGATGAATGTGGCCAGAGAACTGCAGCGGAGGTCGGAGAAGATGGTTGCGGTGGCGGTGATTTGGTGGGTACCTGAGATTACAAATACAACATTGCAATCACATCAAAGAAGCTCAGAAGGATCACCATGGTCTAAGGAACACGATGGTGGCCATGGCGTGTTGTGAAGGTGTGTGCCTTTTTGAATCTTGGCAGAGGAGCTTTGTTCACACCAATGGCAGCAGGGCCCTTTTTGAAAAAATGATGATAAAGTTAGGAACTTGATTGTAAATATTTTTAAAGTTAGGGGTTTAATTGAGAGGAATAGAGTTTAAATGGTTTAAAATGCAAATTAGGTCAAGATGGATAAAGGATCTCTCAAAGAATCTTCCTTCTAATTTTGGGAGGATTTCATTGAGAATCGAGCGATAAAACCACGCTCGAATCTCGGTGAAGAAACTTCATTCACAACAATGGCGATAGGGACCTTTTCGCAAAGATGATAAAGTTAGGGACCTGATCAAAAATATTTTGAAAGTTGGGGTTTAATTGAGAGAAATAGAGTTTAAATGGACTAAAATGCAAACTAGGTCAAGATGGACTCTGGTTGGACCCAAATTTTGGTACAAACCTAATTTGAACCCAAAGAATCTGATGGTGAAGTTGGATTTCAGTTTTGACAAAGTTTGACTAGGAAATTTGCGTAGAAATCCAAATTAGGGTAGAAATTTTTTTGTGACTCTGTTTAAGGTCAAAATAGGTTCAAGTGGTCAAATCATGGATACCAAACCTCAAGGAATATTTTTCTATGACTTTTAGAAGGTTAGATGAATTTTATCCTGATTGAAACCTCTATAATTTAAGTAGGTATGAAATTGAGGTTTTGAGTGTTGTATTGGTTCTCGAAATGCGTGAAACCCTGTTTCTATCTGCATGGTCCCATTTATTAGTCTTTAATGTTCATTTAACCTTCAATTTTACCCTTAACAAATCCCTTGGTTATTCTGTGTTTATGATATGCTGTTAAAATTATAGAATTAACACTAGTTTCTAGTTCTCTTCTCAAAACAGAATGAAGCAGAGTTATAACCCTTAAATGATTATGTAGGAGCATTTACCTTTCAACCTTGACTAAAAGTGGCCACTTAGGGCCTATGATGGTGTTCCCATCATACGCCCATGCCTAACTTTTGGTAGTCCCTTAGTAAAAATCCTTTGGATCAAACCAGGTCTCTAGGTTGGATGCAACTATCACAATGCCTTACTAAGTTGCATCTCTAGAAATCATATCAGAATACCAAAAATAGGCCTAGAGGTACTCAAGTACAATCCAAGATCCAGACCTGACTAGCTTCAGTTTGAGTTTGCCGTGAGGGTTTTTAAGGCTAGCAAAAACTGCCTAGAGGTTCGTTGACCCTAGCGGTTAAAGCACCCGTGTTTAAATGTAACATGTCCAAGTTCAGTTTGCCAGTGCATTTTTATAAGAGAGAGATAGAGAAGGATTTTTCATTTGGAGAGTTTTCTCTCTCTTTTTTTTTTATTTTTCCCTAAATGCAGCCTCGAATTAGCCCTAAACACGGTCTGTATCAGATTCCTTGTCCCTACCATCAATCTCAAAGGGTCCCTGGCTTTCAATGCTTTGAGATAGCACCGCCCATGGAAACCCCCAAAATCATGGCTTTCGACACTTCGGGATAGTGCTGCCCATGGCATTCTATAGCTAAATTTAGGCCCTGGCAATCGAAATTTCGGGATAATCCCACCCATGGCACCTAAACCAACAGAAGGTGCTTATATGCCCCCAGTAGGATATTTAGATACCCTAGGAGACAAGCACAGAGAATATGATATGTTATTATGCATCTTCGAGGGGAATTTCCCACCTCTCCACGTCGAAAACTTGTCCAATCAACTTTTGTTGTCGAGTCGCTCCTAATCTAGATCTTCGAGATGGCCTTTTAGAATAGAATGCTTTTGGCATGATTTTCTTTATTAAGTGCACTGAATAAGACTTAGTGTGTGATTTTTGGGTGCTTAGGTTACCATGTCCCGCAAACTAAAGGGCAGGCAACGGGGCCAAATAATCCCTAAGCCTTAGCTACTACATCAGCCTTTCCTCAACCTCTTGAGGACTAATCCGGATCTTAACAAATATGTGAGTGTTTGAACCCTGAAACAGATCCAAGAGGCCTAAGGTTGGTACTCGTCATTAATCTCCTAAGCTTTATCCTTCTAGGTCTTCATTCATCATTCGATCCAACCTAGAAGGTAGGTAAGTTCCATACTCAATTTTAAGGGACTATCTCACTTTCTTTTTTATTTTGTTCCTTTTTTTCTATTTTTTCTCTTTTCTTTTCTTTTCTTCTCCTCTCTTCTCTTTTCATTCAACTCAAATTGACCTCTCCTTTCCTCTTTTTTTTTTTAATGAAACCCATCCATGAATTGATTTCCACAACATTTTACACTTTAATACCCCCCCATGGCTAAGATTTGCAATGTCTTCATTGTAAATTAGGTGGGTTCGAGTTCAAACTTGGTGGGTAGTGAACGGGTCGGAATGACTATTGTGGATGATTTCTAGCTCTAATATAAGTATCAAAGGTGGAGTCGACTGTTCTAATGGGCGAACCCAAAAGTGCAATATGATTTTAGCTAAGAGATATGTCGAAAAGGTTTCGGGTTTTTTAAAGATGATGGGTTGCCTCCTGTTAAGCGCTAAGTTTAATGCCATTAGTTGGGCACAATGAAGCTCAGGGAGCATGGAGATCAAAATATACTGCAGCCAAATTTTAGTCGGTGAGTTCGAAGAATGGTTTGAGTCTCTGACCGTTTACGACAAACGATTCTGATTCGTGGCAGAGTTCACTGATTTCGACCACTCCATTTCCAAATACTTGTCTCACAAGAAATGGTCCAATCTATTTTGATCTAAGTTTTCCTAGGAAGAGCTTGATTTTAGCATTGAAGAGTAATACTATCATGAAAGGCTTTCACCCACTCTTTGTAGATTCATGAGTTCTCGTACGCGTCATTATGCAGTTCCTCGATCTCACTCAATTGCAACCTACGGTGGATTCGAGCCTTCAAAAGCTAGATTGCACTTTCGTACTACTGATGGGAACACCATCATGAGTCATAACTAGCTCAATTTGATCTGATTAAGTGAATAAAAGCTCCTACATATCCATCAGAAGGTCTTAAGGGCACAAAACACTGATCAGAGAAGAAAATAAGAAAACATGGTTATTTCTGCAAATTTACCATTCTATCACAAAAATAGAATAACCGTGGGTTTTCTCAGGGGTTGAACAAAGGTCAAATGTGCTTTAGAGTCTATTAAGAGGGTTCATACAAAACGAAACGGGTTTTCACATGTTACAAGAATTAATGGACATCTAAAACCTAATACCAGACCTGCTTAATTTACTGAGGGTTTGGTCAAGATAAAATTCATCTAAATCCTCTAAAATTCATATAAAACTATTCTCTAGGATTTATTACCTTCAATTTGACCATCAGAACTCGTCTTGACCTAAAATAGAGCAATAGACAGACTTTTGCCTTAATTTGGGTAATTATGCAATTTCCTCAATCAAAATTGGTCAAAACCTAAATCTAACCTCACCATTAGATTTCTTGGGTATAAATTAGATTTGTATCAAAATTTGGGCCTAATCTGAGATCATCTTGACCTAGTTTGCAATTTGATCCTGTTTGGCTATTATTTCTCACACCCGTGCCCTAACTTTTGAATTCCTTACAAAAAGGTCCTTAACTTCATCATCTTCACATTTAGGTCCCTGTCACCATTAGTGTGAACACTTTGAGCTCCGACGAGATTCGAGTGAGATTTTCTCGCTCGATTCTCAATCAAACAATCCCAAAATTGAACCGGAGATTCTTTATGAAATTACCTACTAATTGAGACCTAGCTTGAGCTCCAATTCATTTCCAAAAGGTCATGCGAACCTTTCAAAGGTTCGAGTGTCCTATTTTGCGAAGGCCTTCCGAGCTTGGAGGCTTCTTTCCAAGCTTGGAAAGACCTCCCATGGCCTATATAAGAACGCCCAATGCCTCACCGTGTTTTTCAGCAAATTTTAGTGAGTCAACCACCTCTAATTCTCCTCCTCTGGCCACCAATTCCCTTGCTCTGATGACCTCCTTCAATCTCTTTCCTCTGGCCGTCCAACGATAAAATTGGTCGGCCCTCTTGACTCTCCTCTTCGACGTGATCCTCCCTGACCAAGGGGAGGATGTGCCTCTGCCTAACTCGCCATCGTTGCTTTGCCAATCTCTCCGTCTTCTCCGACGTCGGTCGAACAAAACCAGCTGCCTTTGCCTCTCTCCCACCTAGCTAAGTGCTTCTATCGCTCTCTCTCTCTCACTCTACTTCTCTCTCCCACACTCACAACACATACGCAACTACCAATCGCTCATATCCATCTTCGCCTTCTTCGCCTCTAGCAACCACTCCAGCGAGGCTCTCCGTCCGCTACACCACACCATAAGCCTTGCCACCTATTGAAAAAGCTCCATCTCATCCTCACAAGCAAAACCCCTCAAGAAATTGAGGGGTTTGCTTGCCCTATCACACCACCAAGCACACACACTTTCACTTGCACTCACGACCTTTGCCCAAAGGTTTTCGACCACACCACCGCACCTAAACACCTGTACTACACTCTTCATCACCCGACGACACTTTTGAAATCCTCTGACACGGCCATGAGGCCCTTTTCGTGACTTTCAGGTGCCGGCCTCCATCGCCATTGAGGAACCTTCTTCGAAGCAAGCTTCAAAGCTTGTTCTTCGTCTGCAGCTCCAGGTCTTGGCATCGGGAGATGCAGGTGCATCCCAGGACTCCTTCTAGAATCTCAACTGGAAGCCTCAGTTGCAGCACCCTCGCCAATTGGAAGGAAGTCTCCTCTGCAGCTTTACACGAAGGAAGCGGGTGGGATAGTCCCACCTCAGAAACTGCTGGAGTGCCCCCACGGCATAAATTGAATTTCACTCCTCAACTATTTGCTTTAGTAGCATGGGGTGAGGTCCCCTCGCACGTGCCCATGCACACCCTCTCCTGCGGCCACACCACACAGGTCTGGGCTCTAAACCGTTTACCCGTATACCTAGATCCGATTGTCGCTGAGAGAAGATAAAGAAAGGGAAAGGAAGAAGAAAAGAGAGAGGGGAGGGGGTTTTGCTCTATTTCCCTCCACTCAACACTTGGTGATTTCTGAGGGAGGCCTTTGCCTTTGCTGGTGTTGGAGCTGAGCTCTGTGTTGTGCTTTCTCTTGAGCTTAAGGAGGCAGAACAAGAGAGAAAGGGAAGGAAGGGGAAGGGTGCCCTCTTGGCACTATAGCAGTTGGACGGTTAAGCCGTCTGGTTGAGAGTTCCATCAGTTGATCTCTGAAGGGAGTGCGCTGTGCACTTATCCTATGTGGATTTATGTTGATTGATACTATTGAGATATTTGATATTATTGTAATTAGGGTAATGGTGATTCAAATCACCATTTTACCCTCTTCTTTTTGCACTTTATTGCTGAGCTTCATCTCTATATCATTTTTTAAGTTTTGGGTTGCAATTGCTCATATATTTGATTGAAATTGTGATCTTGAGATTCATATTTGCCACTTGCTCCCTGTGTTCGACCTTGGATTCCTTTCAAGCATAAATCTTATTTGTTTTCAAGCGATTTCGACCTATACTACGACGTAGCTTTTATAACTTTGATTTCGCTCGAATAACAATTGCCCAGTAGGCTTTGTGCTCCATTTTTATAGGGAGGTGACATGCCTTCCCGTACACGAGTCTAAAGGGAGACATTCTTAAATGGGTCATATGGGCGGTCCTATAGAACCACAAGGCTTTCGGAAGGTGGGTAGACCAATCCTTTTTGTCAAGCCAAACAGTGACCTGAAGGATCTTCTTGATCTCCCGATTTGACAATTCAACCAATCCATTAGTCTGGGGGTGATAAGGAGTCGAGATACGATGCGACACCCCGTACTTTTTCATCAGGGACTGGAAGTGCACATTTGCAAAATGAGACCTGCCATCACTAATGATGGCTTTTAGAACCCCAACTCTAGAAAAGATGTTCTCTTGAATGAACCGAAGAACAACTTTATGGTCACTTGTTCTAGTGGGGATGGCTTCGATCCATTTTGAGACGTAATCAACAATGAGTAAGATGTACTCAAAGCCGTTAGATCCTGGAAAGGGTCCCATGAAATCAATTTCCCAAATGTCAAAGATTTTGCACATGATGATCGGGTTCAAGGGCATCATGTTGCACATGCCCATGTTGCCGAGGGTCTGACAACGGGCACATGCCCTACAGTAGGATTGTGCGTCTTTGAACATTGTGGGCCAAAATAACCCACACTAGAGGATCTTCAATGTAGTTTTATGCCCAGAGTAATGACCATCGCAAGCCTGGTCATGATAGAATGAGATGACGTCATTGACCTCATCGTCGGGAATGCATCTCCAGATCACTTGGTCATTGTCGATATGGAAAAGATATGGATCTTCCCAGACATAGTACTTGGCATCGGAAATCAGCTTGTCCTGACTGGAAGTCGTCCAATCTGGTGGGACTTTCCCTATAACCAAGTAGTTCATGATGTCGGCAAACCAAGGAAGTCCGTTAATGGCCAAGAGATGTTCATCCGAAAAGTGCTCGATAATAGTCCGAATAGGTCAATGACCGAAGAAGGAAGGTGAGACAAATAGTCAGCTACGACGTTCTACTTTCCCGCCTTGTCGCAAATTTCAAGATCGAATTCTTGTAACAGTAAGATCCAATGGATTAATCTTAGCTTCGCGTCCTTCTTCGTAAGTGCCTTATTACAATGTGATCCGAGAAAATGATGACATGGGAACCTAGGAGGTATGACCTGAATTTCTCCAGGCCAAATACTATAGCTAGCAGCTCTTTCTCCGTAATAGTGTAATTACGTTGAGCCTTGTCTAATGTCTTGCTAGTATAATAAATGACCACTGGTTTCCAATTAATTTTCTAACCTAACACCGCTCCTACTGCGTAGTCAGACGCATCGCACATGATTTCGAAGGGTTTAGACTAGTTAGGAGATTGCAGGATTGGTGCTTGGGTGACTCGATCACGCAGGATCTCAAATGCGTGAATGCACTCACTCGATATCTCAAAAGGTGTGTCCTTTGATTGGAGATTCGTCAAGGGGCATGCGATCGTAGAAAAATTAGGTATAATCGATGATAAAATCTGACATGTCCTAGGAATGATCTAATGTCTTGGACCGAGTTAGGCATAGGTAACTTGGAAATTAGATTCACCTTAGCCTGGTCAACTTGGATGCCTTTGTCAGAGATGAGGTGTCCAAGTACGATGCCCTCAGGAACCATGAAGTGGCTCTTTTCTCAGGAGAGAACCAAGTTCACTTCAATGCATCTTTTAAGGATCTAGACCAAATGCAGGAGGCATTCATCAAAAGATTGACCAAATACCGAGAAGTCATCCATGAAGACCTCAAGGTAATTATCTACCATATCGGAGAATATGGCTAGCATGCATCATTGAAAGGTGGCAGGTGCATTGCATAGCTCAAATGACATCCTACGGCACGCGTATGTATCATAGGGGTAGGTAAAGGTGGTCTTTTCCTGATCCTCTAGATGAATTGAGACTTGATTATATCCAGAGTACCCATTCAAGAAACAGAAAAATTGATTTTCTGCTAGTTTCTCGAGAATCTGGTTAATGAACAAAAGCGGGAAATGATCTTTCTTCATGGAGGCATTCAATTTCCGATAGTCTATGCAGACTCTCCACGAATTTGTAATGCGGGTCGGGGTGGTTGTTGAACGTTAACGAATCGCTACGCTAATGTGTTTGGTTTTAGAAAACCTGTTGTTGTAGTTTGAAAGCGAAGAATACGTGTTCAATAAATAAAATTTATACCGAAAAGAATTTCGGGTTGAACACAGGGAGGCTACGTTGATCTATATTCTCAATTATATTTTTTTAGGATTTTTGATAAGCAAGGCGATATAATTACAATGGAGCTATCAGACTAAAAGAAAGAGAGAGAGAGAGAGAAAGAGAGAGAGAGAAAGAGAACATGCATTCAATATTTCAACTGTTTATGCAATCAAACTAAATAAAATTACACTAGAAAGCGGGAAATCAATTACACTATAAAGCAGGAAAAATTCTACACTAGAAAAGTTGTAAATAAGAATGGGAGAGAGAAGTTATCCTCCTCGACGATTGCTTGGAGGACGAGCCGGACGGGACGACGCCTGGACGAAGGAGAACGAAGCAGGACGAAGGAGGACGAAGCAGAAGAACGGGAACGGAGCAGCACACCGTCGTCATCGCGGGATCCACTTCCGAAGGGGAACGAAAATTTGGACTTTATCTCGCGAGAAGCATCCCGGGTGTGGGACAAGCTTCTCTTGAGCTTTAGAGGGGTAGAGAAGAGAAGGAAGGGATGAGAATTTCATATGGAGGGGGTATCCTTTTATAGTTGCAAGGAGTGGGGGCAAAATAGACATTATAACTTCAAAATAATAAATGAGGGGTCTTTAGTGACAAATAAATCCGTCACTAAAGGCCCCAACGTGGGCGTAACTGCCACGCCCACGCGTGCCGCTTCAGCTGCCCACGCGCGCAACGGCTTCCCACATCCTTTGAATCTCAGCCGTCCGATCGCAAGATCGGACGGCTTAAGTCTCGTTGTCACCCGCTGCGCTGCGCGCCCATCCGTGTGCGATCGCGCGTCCATGCCGCGCGTGTAATAGCACGTCGGTGCTATCGGGCGCGCACAGCCGTTGGATCTCCATCTGACGCTCCACGCACCTCAATGTCCCGCGCCTTCCAGCCCCTCGCAGTGGCTTGAACTCATGCCCGCCGCTCGCGAAAGCGCGCTCGACCGCTGCGCTATGGGGCGCGGATGGTCGAGCGGATGCTTTTAGGCACGACCGACCACAGCCGTTGGATCAAGATCCAACGGCGGAGAGCGAGCGGGTGCGGGGCCTTCGTAGAATGCGTGCGGCCGTTTGGGCAGTCGAGATGGCTCCACGTGGCGCCATCTTGGCCGTCCATCTTCTGGAAGTTGTAGATGGTGCCACGGATGTCGGATTTACTCGATTTTTGCATCGTTGGGCTGCAATCGTCGATCTGAATTCATCCGTGCGGTCGGATTTGTCATTTGAAGTGTGGATTTTTACCATCCTGGCCCTTGATCTTCTAGGGTTCTCCGGTCACTATCTGATGCTACGGAGGCCTGATTAGGGCGATCTTAGAGTCGTTGAACTCCAATCGCCGCCCTGATCACATCCATACGGATGGATCTTTGATCCTAGGTCCCGATAAAATATTTACCCAATCCAAGAACATAAAAGGAGACAATTAACCTCCATTTTATTCAAACTACTCTAAATGCAAGATGATGCATGTTATGCAATATTTATATCATGAAATGCAATCCTATGCTTAAGAACATGCATAAATAGACATTTTAGGTAGTGTAAATGTGTTTACATCATACCCCCATGCCTATCTTTTGCTATTCCCTAGAAAAAACTATATGCTATTTATAAAAGAATTAGGTTGGATTATTTGGACCTGAGTTATTTTCAATCATTAAGAAATTGTCTGCTTAGGAACTAAACTTTCAAAGACACAACAGCGCCTGGGTATTAGCCAAAATGCAGACCGCCTCAAGCTCTCACCTTATTCAAAGGAAAATTTCTTTTTCTCTTTTTACTCTTTTCTAATTTTTTTGGATTTTCAAATTTTAGGGGTTAAGACTGGCTTTCTACGGCCATTCAACTCACCGAGGATTTGATGAGAACCCTAAGCTTTAAACATCTTATTGTGATTGTGATAGACTCATTGACCGGTAATTAAAACGAACTTCGGATTTCTACGCCTCTAGGTGACCTCAAAAAGACTTCTTCCTAAAGGTGTATCTTTACAACCGGTAGCTTTCTCCCTACTTTTATTTTTTACAAGGTCAACACAAGGGTGAATCCAGTGTATATCTCCCCGGTTTATTCTACTTCTCCGCTTCTTCCTAAGTGTTTTGGAAATTTTTAGTGCATTTATTGAGCTGGGTTCTGGACAACCTGTCGATGAGCTGTTACCACCAACAACTTGCCAGCCATACTCGTGCGGCGAAGTGTGGCTTATTTCTTTTTGTTCTTTTCTCCTTTTCTTTTTGATTTTTTTTTCTTTTCTTTTTTTTTTTTTTAAGTAGGTGGCTTCCCTGGTCTAAGATTTACCTAAAGGCAGGAAAAAGAGAAAGGTCCAGTGACTGGGCTCTGGACAACCTACCTATGGGTTGTTACCCACGATAACTTGCCAGTCATATCACCCTAGAAGGTTCATTAGCTACCCAAATTCCGTTAGAATCGCCGAACAACGAGTCAGTGCAAAGAAAGTGTGTAGATGCTTAAGACTCAAAATTCCCTCAAATCAGAGGGCGGGTTGATAAGTCGTGTACTTATCACCCAAACTTATTTATTCCAATTATAATAGAATTAAGATGGTGAGGACTCAAAGATAAATCCACATTTTAGTGGATACTCAGGCTAATTAAGTCCAAAGACCTGAAGGGTCTTTGTGTTCAGATCTTAATGTAGTATTTCCTAAGATTGAAAATTTTCTTAAACCCAAATTCTCTTTCCTAATTCTGAATTTTTATATATATATATAAAATAAAATAAAACAAATCTACGGAGCTGACGAATGAATTCAGAGATGAATATCCACCCCCCCATGCCTATCTAATGCAATGTCCTCATTGTATTAAAAAGACATAAAACAGAGTGGAAAAGCGAAGAAAGCACCTGAATTGCGTGAATGTCAGGTCCGCTCTGAGATGAAAACTAAGAAAAACTGTATATATGCTGAGTTTAGTGCCCTCAGCTAGGCACACAATACAAGGAAAGAAATGAAAAATTCACAAGTGCAGGTCAGAATTAAAATAAATAGAAGAATCCTCCGACCTGTCAACAGAGGTCCACAGATGTGGACCAGATTGTGGTGCAGACCCACACCCCATAATCAAGAATATCTTAGGTTCTCGATAAAAATTACACCAAACCTAAAATCAGAATGCAAGCGGGGTCGGGCCTGCGATTTATGAGGATGCAACCCAAGACCAAAAAGTCAGGTTATAGAGAATTGAAGCTCAAAAGGATAATCATTGAATGTGTGCTTGAGTTTGACATCCTCGAAACAAATGTCGTAAGGGTTCTAATTTGATGGTTTTAGCTTAAAAGGAACCCTTCGACTCAATCTTCTATTTCCTCCAAAATTAACTTCCCAAATCAGAACTTCCCAGCTCCTATCCTCCTCATTCAGCATATCAAATTCCAGGACCTCTTGTATATTCATCACCCCGTTTGAAATCTCCAAGTCTAAATGATGTGGCATAATCAAAATTGACTTGGGTCTAATTATCTCAGAATTAGAATCATCAATAAGCTCAACAGGGTGTAACTGATAATTAGGGCATTGAATTGATTCCTCTAGAAAATGCAATTCTGGATCCATAATGTATGCCCTAATAAGATCAGTTTCCTCAGTTATTGGGCTATCAAATGATCTATCAAATTCCTCAGGCCCAATCATCTCACAAAAGTCGTGTTCAGAAAACTCGCGTGAGACTTCGCAACTTAAATCTTCACCATCAGGATCCGTATCAATGTATGTCCCAAAATCAGTTGTCACTTTGTGTTCCCCAGAGACATACGTTTCCTCGTAACCCAGCTCAGGGATCTCAGGTGAAGAAATCAGATCATCCTTAATTGATTACTTTAATTCAATCTAGTCAGCCTCGTAACACGTGTCCACCCCAACAGGTGCCTGAGCAGGTTCTGTCATTGGCTTTCCTAAAGAGGGTTCATCCTGGGAATTATTCCAAGATTGAATCAAAGCAACCACGAATCTCATCCCCAATTTCGCTAATTTCCCAAGTAGAAACTCACCCGGGTTCTTATCCTTAACATCCTGGAGCCAATCCAACAAAGACTTGTTTAAATCATCAATCATTTCAATCAAGGGCTCCAATATCTCAATGCAAGGTATTGGCTGAACTTCTAAAGATTGAATAATATTCCTCAAGTTAGCCAGAACCTTATCTTGAACTTGGTTAACCTGAACCAAATGAGTTGGTTCAGGGTTGGGCGGGTTTGGGCTCAATGCAGGGAATTAACGAATTGAGATTCGTTATACCCTTCCTGATAATAGGTCATTTCAGATTGTTGAAAAGATGGTGATGACCTAAAGGCAGTGAAATCAGAGGATGGGTAAGGATTGGTGTATCCTTCTTGATTGTAGATCGTATTAGGCTGCTCATGAAAGGAGGACAATCTATAATCGATGTAGCTCTGAGAATGATAGAAATCAGAATCAAAGTGTTCAGGGTTAGACCCTAAACATGGGGGTCCGGAATTGTATCCCCAATCTGAATTATCCCAACTAACTGATGGTTGATTATAGTACGAGTTGGGATAATCGTCATGTTGAGGATAATTCACAATAGGAAGGAAAGAGCAGGAATGCATGAAATATGTGGAAGGATTCATGAGACACGGGAGGAAGAAAGGTGCCCTGCAATACGAACAATCAAACCTGTCCTTAAATGGGTTAGCCTACAGACCTACAGACTCCCAAAACCTGTCTTGAGATAAAGGAACGATTTGATTTACTTCTGTTTGTTCAATCCAACCAGTTAGAAGGAGGGACTGGGGAGAAAGTTCTTCCTTCGGCTTGCGCCTTCGGTTCCTAGTGTACCCCCCAGTCACGATCATTTGACTCTGCTCCCCTAGCTAGACATCAGATTGAACACTAGAAACAGACTAATCGAAAATAATCTCGTTCTGAGTTCTGAAGAGCGAGTTCAATCCTTAAGCCTAATGTCTACTCTGTTTTATTTAGGGCTAGGTTTGAATGTGCTTTGGAATGTGATGGGCCCTTTAAATAGGTTGTGCCCTTAATGATTGATTGATTTGTGTGTGCGTGCACAACCAGTGGTTTTCAAGCAAGATTGTTTTTGATGTGGTGAATTTTAAGGTTCAAATATTTAGTAGCTTTTAGGATTTAACTTTAGGTATTTTCAAACAAGTTTCATTGGCACACCAAGTTTTACAAGCACGAGTGAAAATGTTTTCCTTTGAATCTTAAAAAGAATGTGGAGTGCCTGGTAAATCCCTAAGAGTTGAACCTAATTGGCAGCTACTTGATGAGTTGATTTTATTTGAAGTGGTGCGACCCAAACAACTCAAACAATTGGCCTGATGCATCACTTAATTAGACACACAAATGATTACCTAATCTGATTTCTACTCAATTATGTGTTTGAATGTGTGTACCGACTCCTGAGGTCGGTTTACCAGTTGAGTTTGAAAATCAGATGAGGTTGTGTACCTCTTTGAGATTTTTTTAATTTTTTTATTTTTTTAATGTGGGGGTTGGGGTGAGTATGGGTGTCAAACAACAATCTAACCTTAGAGTTTATAAAAGCACCTAGGTTGATTAATGTTTGAATTATTATGTTGTGGAATGAAATCTAATGGGTGGGGGGTGGGGGATAACTCATAAAACCTTCTACAGCATTTTACTCCGATCTACCGCTTTTGCCTCTCTCGAAAGAGTACCTGCAATCACAATAACAAAGGAGAAAAGTGAGGTAAATGATTTGTAAGTTAGAAAACGTGAAGAGAAACCAAAGAGCGTCGCCTCCCCGGCAACGGTGCCAAAATGTTGAACATTAACGAATCGCTACGCTAACGTGTTTGGTTTTAGAAAACCTGTCGTTGTAGTTTGAAAGCGAAGAATTCGTGTTCAACAAATAAAATTTATACCGAAAAGAATTCCAGGTCAAACACAGGGAGGCTATGTTGATCTATATTCGCAATTATATTTTTTTAGGATTTTTGATAAGCAAGGCGATATAATTACAATAGAGCTATTAGACTAAAAGAAAGAGAGAGAGAGAGAGAGAAAGAGAACATGCATTCAATATTTCAACTGTTTATACAATCAAACTAAATAAAAATTACACTAGAAAGCGGGAAATCAATTACACTATAAAGCAGGAAAAATTCTACACTAGAAAAGCTGAAAATAAGAATGGGAGAGAGAAGTTATCCTCCTCGACGATTGCTTGGAGGACGAGCCGGACGGGACGATGCCTGGAAGAAGGAGAACGAAGCAGGATGAAGGAGGACGAAGCAGAAGAACGGGAACGGAGCAGCACGCCGTCGTCGTCGTGGGATCCACTTCCGAAGGGGAACGAAAATTTGGACTTTATCTCGTAAGAAGCATCCCGGGTGTGGGACAAGCTTCTCTTGAGCTTTGGAGGGGTAGAGAGGAGAAGGAAGGGATGAGAATTTCGTATGGAGGGGGTCTCCTTTTATAGTTGCAAGAAGTGGGGGCAAAATGGACATTACAACTTCAAAATAATAAATGAGGGGCCTTTAGTGACGGATAAATCCGTCACTAAAGCCCCCAACGTGGGTGTAGCTGCTGCACCCACGCGCGTCGCTTCAGCTGCCTGTGTGCACAATGGCTTCCCACGTCTTTTGAATCTCAGCCATCAGATCTTAAGATCGAACGGTTTAAGTCATGTCATCACCCACTACGCTGCGCACCCATCCGCGTGCAATCGCGCGTCCATGCTGCGCGTGTAATAGCATGTCGGCGCTATCGAGCGCACGCAGCCGTTGGATCTCCATCTGATGCTCCACTTGCCTCAATTACCCGCGCCTTCCAGCCCCTCGCTGCGGCTCGAACTCGCGCCTGCCGCTCGCGAAAGCGTGCTCGACCGCTGCGCTATGGGGCGCGGATGGTCGAGCGGACGCTTTTAGGCGCAGCCGACCACAGCCATTGGATCAAGATCCAACGGCGGAGAGCGAGCGGGTGCGGGGCCTTCGTAGAATGCGTGCGGCCGTTTGGGCGGTCGAGATGGCACCATGTGGCGCCATCTTGGCCATCCATCTTCTGGAAGTTGTAGATGGTGCCACGAATGTCGGATTGACTCGATTTTTGCGTCGTTGGGCTGCGATCATCGATCCGAATTCATCCGTGCGGTCGGATTTGTCATCTGAAGTGTGGATTTTCACCATCCTAACCCTTCATCTTCTAGGGTTCCCTGATCACTATCTGATGCTACGGATGCCTGATTAGGGCGATCTTAGAGTCGTTGAACTCCAATCGCCGCCCTGATCACATCCATACGGTTGGATCTTTGATCCGAGGTCCTAATAAAATATTTACCCTGTCCAAGCACATAAAAGGAGACAATTAACCTCCATTTTATTCAAACTACTCTAAATGCAAGATGATGCATGTTATGCAATATTTATGTCATGAAATGCAATCCTATGCTTAAGAACATGGATAAATAGACATTTTAAGTAGTGTAAATGTGTTTACATCAGTGGTCTCCCCATATTCAGTTGTAATAACGATGAGCCCTACCTTCTTAGGCACAACTGTGATCAGGCTCACCCAGCGGCTATCAGAGATCAGGTAGATGATACCAGCATGTAACCACTTGATGATCTCTTTCTTCACAACCTCCTGAAGATTTGGATTGAGTCTTCTTTGCATCTCTCAAGATGGTCATGAGCCCTCTTCAGTGTAGATATGGTGCATGCAATACGAGAGACTGATACCAGTCATATCATCGAGAGTCCATCTGATGGCTCTCCGATGCTGATAGAGAATAGAAATCTACTTTGTTTCCTGATCAGATGTGAGTCGGGAATTGATGATCACAAGAAACGCTTGATTGGAACCCAAAAATACATATTTCAGATGATCTGGGAGGGGTTTCAACTCCATAACTGGGTTATCAACAACAGGTGGGGGTTCAGGATGGGCCTCAGAAGAAAAAGTGGGAGCTAAGGGTGAATCTGGATCAGCTCTAGGCTCCTCTATCTATGGGTCATAATTGTATCGTAATTGAGGATCAAAGATAATCGACTCTTCCTCTATAAGCGGATCCTCAACCATAGAATTGATGTCACACACTTCCTCGATTACCCCACAGTTTATTCCTTTTTGGGCCTTAAAGATGTCAACCTTTAGTGTCTGGTTCTTGAATTTCAACTTGATCAGCCCTCTTTGCAATTGATATTTGCCCTAGTTGTAGCTAAGAATGGTCTCCCTAAAATGATTGGTGTGTTTCTCAGATTTTCAGGAGTATCCATGTCTAACAAGATGAAGTCCACTAGAAAATAGAAATCACGGATCCAAACCAGAACATCCTCGAGAATTCCTCTGGGTTACTTGATTGATTGGTCTTCTAACTGCAAGGTCTCCTCAGTCGGTTTGAGCTTAGTTTCCTCGAAATGGTCTAGTAGGGATGTAGGTATCAAGTTTATGGAAGCTCCTAAATCCAACAATGCTCGATCAAATTCCAAATCACTGATTTTACAAGAGATCAAAGGGGTGCCAGGATCTTTTGCTTTCTACGGGAATTTACTCAAGATGATCGAGCCGACTTGCTTAGACAATATGATTGGACTCTCATCTTTACTTCACAACTTATGTTTTGGTGTACATAAATCCTTCAGAAATCTTGCATAAGCTAGTACGTGGCAGATTGCATCCATCAAGGGGATATTTATTTGGACTTGCTCAAAGAGCTTGACCAGATATTCCTTAAGTGCCACGGGTTTGGGTTTCCTCTTTCCTTTGGTCAAGGCCTCAGGAAATGAAACCTCTACAGGTTCCTCTACGATTGGTTCAAGTTCTAGATCTAGGATAGGGGTGTCTTGGATAACCAACCTAGGGTTAAGCTTTGAACTACCAGGTTGAGAGCAACTTGGATAAGGTGGATCCTGAGTTGTCTTGCCACTATGGGTGGTGACTTGTCGATCTTTCGCTTTTAAGTTGTTTGTAGTTTAATGTGATGGAAAAATCGACTAATCAATTTTTAACAAGAAATAACCACTCGCAGAGGAGCGGGTCGTATCCACAGGGAGGCAATAACGTATTAAAATTCGTGCCACTTAAAAATGTTTGTTCGTAGTCAATTTGGACAAGAACCAAGCCAAGATTGCCTTTAGATTAAGGTTTAAGCAAGAAACAATGCTGAAATGGCAATTATAAGAAACTACAGGATATTTTCCGCATTGCAGAGTCAATAGAATATGATTAAAATGTGCCAATGGTAGAAAATGTAAATTTTAATTAACGTTTTACTGTAGCAAAACAGGGGAATTTTTCCCCGTTGTCTTGCACGACGAGGAGTCGATGGCCGGGCACGGGAAGCTCGGAGGAGGTCCCTTGGATCAAGGGCTTCGAATCGGTGGTGGCGGCGAGTCGCGCGGCGGTCGGAGGTGGCCGGACGAGCTCCGGCGGAGGTGCTGCAGCCGGCAGCTTGCGCAGCCTGTTGGCGTGAAGTCCGCCGCCTGCTGCTGCTGCGGGGGTGGCTGCTGCCGCTGCCGTGGGCACTGCTGCGGCTGGCGTGGCAGGCGTTCGTCTGCAGGTGCGAGGAAGAGGGCGCTGCAGGTAGTTCTGCAAGCGCAGCGGAGGGTGCTGCAGCATGGTTGGAGGATGGCGTGCGCTGCAGAGGGTCTACGGAGGGCGCTGGCGCGATTGGCGTGGGCGGTGGTCTGCAGGCACGTGGAGATGGCTGCGGTGGTCTGCAGACGCGGTTGATGGTGGGCGCGGGTGTGCTGCCGGCTGATGGGCGCGGGGAAGGTGGCGTGGGCTGATCTGCAGGCATGTGCAGGTCTGCATCCGATGAGCGGTGGAGAGTGCAGGCGGTCTGGTGGCCGGTTGGAGAGTGCAGGATGAGGAAGTGGAGGTGAGTGGGTAACTTCAGACGTCTGGGAAATTTCCCAGACGTCTTAAGTTACTGAGAGGGTGGCTGATCAGTAGCTCGGTGGTGGTGGTCTGCGACGACAGCGAGGAAGATGCACGCTAAGGTGCTCACGGTGATGCGGCGAGCTCCGGATGGCGGTGTGGCCTGTCACACCACACGCCCATGGTGCTGGAGACTCGTCGCCACAGTAGATGCCGGCAGTGTGGAGTGGAAGAGAGAGGTTCTCTCTGCACAGTGGTGGGTCGGTGGCGGAGGCCTGCCTCGCTCAGCATCCTCTCTCCTCCTTTTGTAGAGGCCTGCACAAATTTGAATGGAGAGGCGGGAGCAGATCCACCTTCTCCGCCGATCCATGAATGCACTTTTAGTGAGGCTGGAGGCGTTGCAGCGGCAGTCGAGCCGTTGCTGAGAAGAAGAATAAAGAATATTATTAAAATATTATGGTTATTTATATACAAACCCTCAAGTTTTATGTTAACTAAAACAATGTACTTAATTAGTTAACTAATTAGATGAATGGCATTCTAAGCTAATTCTAAATGCACTTAAAATATGAATGCAGTGCATGGATTATGTAATTAAATTAAAAATATGAATTAATCTATTTACATCCTAATTTATGCTAAATAAATGTTAGAATTATCCTAATGTTTAGGCATTTAAATACTTAAATAGCCCACAACTATGGGCTAATCAAATATCGCCATGCCTAGTTTTTGCTAGTCCCTAGCAAAATTAAGCGAAACCTAGCACTCTAAGTAGACTAGTCAACTCACTTAGTCTTCCTTCAAAAGCATATTAAGTTCAGGCTCTAGACCCAAGGTTCCTAATTAGTTGCTAAGTTACAGACTAGGTTGGCTAAAGACGAGTTGCAGGCACAAGTTTCCCTGATTTCTGACTCTACCCTAAAGTTTAATGATCCCTGAGATTAAAGCATCCGTGCTTGTGCATTGGTCCGAGTTATTTGAGTTAAAGGAAAATTTTTTTATATATACACCCCTTTTTTTTTTTGTTTGTTTGTTTGTTTGATTCTTCTAAATTTAACCTCAGATCAGCTATCAACACAGTCTGTGTCGGATTCATTGTCCCCATTACCATACCTCGAAGGGTGCCTGGCTTTCGATGCTTCGAGATAGCACCGCCCATAATGACCCCAAGAACTCCTAGCAATCGACACTTCGGGATGCCCATGGATTTCTTAAGCGAATTCAGGCCTATGGCAATCAGTACTTCGAGATAGGGCCACCCATGGTACCTGAACCGCGCAATGCGCTTACATGCCCCCAGTAGGATGGATATCCTAAGAGACAAGCGTCGAGGAGGTAATATGTTATCATCGCATCCTCAAGGTGAGTATATACTCGACCTCACCTGCGGCGGGAACTCTTCCCAATCAAAATGTGTTTTCAAGCCTCTCTTAAGTCAAAACTAAGAGAACCAAATCTCTTTTCAGAAAGACGAAAATTAAGTTAATTACCAGACCAAGTGTGTGAAATTTGGATGCTTGGGTTACAAGGACCCGTAAACCAAAAGGTAGAATAAGACTCCAGGTACTACCCCACCTTTTAACTCAAACCCTAGCTTCCCTTCCTAAACCTTTTGAGGAATGGTCCGCAACTTAACTCCTACTTAAGTTTTTAAGTCCACAAAGGACCCTAAAGGTCCAAAGGTAGTAGCTCATTTAGCTTCTAAAGTTTGACCCTAGAATTAACTTAGTCTACCCTAGAGTTCTGATTTGCTTAAGGCTGCAAGATCTAGCCAGTTAAGCTCAAAACCTTTTTTTTTATGTGTACAAATGTATGCAATTATGCTATGTATATCCCCAAGTACACCCCCCATGCCTAAAATCTGCAATGTCCTCATTGCATAGAAGGATATTACCTGGGTCAGAGCTAGGCTGAATAGCCGAAGAACCTGCAAATCAAGTTCAAGAATTGCAGAAATAGGCCCTAAAAATGAGCAAAGCAAAGTTGGCCTAGAAAATAGGTAACCTAGGATGTTGGCGAGCTGATGATGAATCCCGATAGCAAATGCTTGCCCAACTAAAATGGGAATGAAATCTTCCCAGGTCACCAGGAGAGGTTCTAAAGGATAAACAGGTAAAATAACCTCCAAAGGGGTAGGGGGAGGATGACAAGGATCCTCCAAAAAGAATGGGGAAGGAATGGTATAGAGATAAACCCCCAGGGTCATGGACTGACTAAAGAAATCATCAATCCATACCCGATACTCCATTACAGAAAATATTGGTCTGTTAAGCCCCCTAGTCAGAACAAAAATGAGCAATTCTCTAAGGCAAGGATCGTCTAGGGTGTCCAAGTTATGAGGTTGTGGGATGGCCATAAGATCTAGGTTGGGTTTAATCAGCTTGGTGTCCATCCCAAACACTCTTTCTAAATCCTCAATTTCATCCCTAGCATTCCTTGTACCATCACATGGATCTTCCTGCTCTTCATCAGGAGTCACAATTTCGCTTTCAGATATAAGCGAATCAGAGGGTGACTTCGAAGTGAATGAAGGCAGGTTGGAAGCAACAGATCTAGGGATTATCCTATCAATGTCATCCCGGGGTTTTTGTTCTTTACTCAAATCTTCCCCGGAGTCTATATGTGAATCCACATAAATCTTAGAAATTGCTTCCAAATTTTCCATCATTTTATCATGAGGAGAAATATCATCAATGGGTGTGCCAAGGAAACCTAATTTGGTCAAATTTGTGACATCCTTAGGGGCTAACTCTTCAAATAAGACATAATCACCCTTACTGTCACTCCAAATCTTGAATGTAGGTTCCTCATATAATTCGTCCTCCTCCTCATCACACAATTCATCATGTACCCGAGGTCTAGAATCATTGAATATCTCAGCAGATCCCCTAGGGTGCTCTATCTGAGGTAAATGGTTTACACTGGTAACATCAGACTCCTCAGATAGGTCAATTTCTTTAGGGTTAGGTTCCCTAAGGGTGGGTTTGAGTTCCATATCGTGATCAGAAGGGAGGGTAGGATTAACAACTTGACTTTGACCCACTTCATCAAATG
Source organism: Thalassia testudinum (assembly GCA_037157565.1). Lineage (NCBI taxonomy): Eukaryota > Viridiplantae > Streptophyta > Magnoliopsida > Alismatales > Hydrocharitaceae > Thalassia > Thalassia testudinum. Next base: position 17,234,540 of record JAZHRO010000036.1, on the reverse strand, counting down.
TCACGAAAATACTATCATCTGGGTCAAGGTCTTCCAATGGTACCATCATTCCCTTCTTTTGACTCCAATATAATTCAGGTGGATACTCAACCTTATCATCATCTTCCTCAGGTTGCCACCTTTCTTCATCCAATGCATAGCTACTGTCATGTGTATTTTCCTCCCACCTAAAGTGTAGATCGCTCAAAGAATTGTTATCTAATGGGGAGGTTTCAAAATCGATCCTTGAAAAGTAGCTATTCTCCCTAGAATTTCCCTCCAACTTAAAGTGTAGCTTTCCCACGGGAGATGCATCTATTGTAGAGGGGTGTACGTCATCGTCAATGGGGTAAATTGGGTGGCTAATTTCATCTCTTTCTTGTTGTCCTGCTCTCAAAGATTCTCCTAACAATTCACTCATTTCATTTTGCATTTTTTGTATTTCCATCTTCAAAGAGGAGAGGTCATTTCTATCATAAGAGAAGTCAGGCTCAGGCTTATAGTACCCAGGAGTGTTTGTCCAACCATTATAAGTTTTCAGGGAGGGTGGGTTGGGTATTTCTTTGGTATGTGGGATATTGGGCAAAGCAAATCCCGCTCCTGAGTTCTGCTCACTAATTTGGGGCTTAACTAGGCCAATACTCCTATAATAGGAGTAAAACGGATCCCAATGATTGTCATTATGTCCATCAAGGAATGGACCATCTTGGCATCTGGGATCGAAGGATGCAGAGTGGGGGTGAGGGTGTGGGCAAGATGTGAAAGGATGAAAATCAATGTGGTCCATTCTAACTCACACTTCAATCAGAATTCCCCAAGCAAGACACAATTCAAAAAGGACCTTTTAGGTCTTTCCCAATTTAGGCTTTTGATTTTAAGTCAGATTGCAGGTGACAATACAATTTGTTCAGTCAATTTACGCGCCTATTGCCAACCTACGGTTCGCCTAAGAAGACCTAGTTGGAGCTTAGGTGTTCTTCCCTAAATTTCAAATGGTCAAGTAAATCCAAAGACGGAAGATCGAGGGATGCAAGTAGGCCTAAGCCTTCCTTTGAAGCTGTGCTTTCGCGGTGCTCCTCAACTACCCCCAAAAATCCGTGATAGGGTATCCCCCTCTTTGGATTTACAAAACCTTTGATTTCCAGTTCCGAACACTTCAAAATCCAACGAAAGGAGGGCTCTTGTCCTAGTATTTCCAAACCTAAGGAGTGTCTAGAAGCGTGCCGTGGTGCAAGTGAAATAAATGTGCATACACCGTCAAAGATTTTGAACTTTGAATCGCACGTCAAGTTTGAAAATCAAATCCTTGGTTTTTAAAATGTCCTTCCTTTAATTAGTCCTTTTTCTAAAAAAATGTGACCACTTGTTAGATCGCTTCAAGACAAACTTTGTGGTCTTTGCATTAAATCCTAAATGCAATGCGTGATCAAAAATAGGATGCAAAGTAAGAGAATACGTACCTTGCCTCCAGCGATCTTCAATGCAAAAATGCATGCAATGCAGAAAAGCAAATCTAGAGGCTGCTCATACAGACCTAAATGGTTCATCCTAGGGCAGGCAGCTTCTAGTAGGCAGCTCATTTTTTTCTTTTTCTATTTTTTTTTAGAACTACTTATGCACAAGCAAATAAAAGAAATAATAAAAAAAAAAAAATAAACCTAAATCTAAAGAAAAGGGAACAGGCTCCCAAAAATTACCCAACACAGGTCCAAAACAAAATCGGGGAACAGACCCTCAAAATATGCCCCAGAACAAGGGTTTCAAACTAACTGTAATGAAAAATTAAGTCTTCAGTCTTAATTCTATTCTAATTAAATTAGCGATTAAATACAATGGTGTCCGTCGCATCCTCGTCCTTCTCCTCCTTTCACAATTGCTTGTCCACTTCTCGTCTGGCGACGTCAAGGGTCGCCTCTCACAGTGGCTGATTCTTGCACAAATTTTCTCGCACAGAAAAGAAAATAATGAATGGTCAAATCTCTGTGCAATTGATAAATAATCAAAATAAAATTATGCAAAATTATTGCGTTTGTTGCCTCCCGGCAACGGCGCCATTATACTGATCGATCTTTCGCTTTTAAGTCGTTTGTAGTTTAATGTGGTGGAAAAATCGACTAATCAATTTTTAACAAGAAATAACCACTCGTAGAGGAGCGGGTCGTATCCACAGGGAGGCAATAACGTATTAAAATTCGCACCACTTAAAAATGTTTGTTCGTAGTCAATTTGGACAAGAACCAAGCCAAGATTGGCTTTAGATTAAGGTTTAAGCAAGAAACAATGTTGAAATGGCAATTATAAGAAACTACAGGATATTTTCCGCAATGCAGAGTCAATAGAATATGATTAAAATGTGGCAATGGCAGAAAATGTAAATTTTAATTAACGTTTTACTGTAGCAAAACAGGGGAATTTTTCCCCGTTGTCTTGCGCGACGAGGAGTCGATGGCCGGGCGCGGGAGGCTCTGCGGAGGTCCCTTGGATCAAGGGCTTCGAATCGGTGGTGGCGGCGAGTCGCGCGGCGGTCGGAGGTGGCCGGACAAGCTCCGGTAGAGGTGCTGCAGCTTGCGCAGCCTGTTGGCGTGAAGTCCGCCGCCTGCTGCTGCTGCGGGGGTGGCTGCTGCCGCTGCCGTGGGCACTGCTGCGGCTGGCTTGGCAGGCGTTCGTCTGCAGGCGCGAGGAAGAGGGCGCTGCAGGCAGTTCTGCAAGCGCAGCGGAGGGTGCTGCAGCACGGTTGGAGGATGGCGTGCGCTGCAGAGGGTCTGCGGAGGGCGCTGGCGCGATTGGCGTGGGCGGTGGTCTGCAGGCACGTGGAGATGGCTGCGGTGGTCTGCAGGCGCGGTTGATGGTGGGCGGGGGTGTGCTGCCGGCTGATGGGCGCGAGGAAGGTGGCGTGGGCTGATCTGCAGGCATGTGCAGGTCTGCATCCGATGAGCGGTGGAGAGTGCAGGCGGTCTGGTGGCCGGTTGGAGAGTGCAGGATGAGGAAGTGGAGGTGAGTGGGTAACTTCAGACGTCTGGGAAATTTCCCAGACGTCTTAAGTTACTGAGAGGGTGGCTGATCAGTAGCTCGGTGGTGGTGGTCTGCGACGATAGCGAGGAAGATGCACGCTAAGGTGCTCACGGTGATGCGGCGAGCTCCGGATGGCGGTGTGGCCTGTCACACCACACGCCCACTGTGCTGGAGACTCGTCGCCACAGTAGATGCCGACAGTGTGGAGTGGAAGAGAGAGGTTCTCTCTACACAGTAGTGGGTCGGTGGCGGAGGCTTGCCTCGCTCAGCATCCTCTCTCCTCCTTTTGTAGAGGCCTGCACAAATTTGAATGGAGAGGCGGGAGCAGATCCACCTTCTCCGCCGATCCATGAATGCGCTTTTAGTGAGGCCGGAGGCGTTGCAGCGGCAGCCAAGCCGTTGCTGAGAAGAAGAATAAAGAATATTATTAAAATATTATGGTTATTTATATACAAACCCTCAAGTTTTATGTTAACTAAAATAATGTACTTAATTAGTTAACTAATTAGATGAATGGCATTCTAAGCTAATTCTAAATGCACTTAAAATATGAATGTAGTGCATGGATTATGTAATTAAATTAAAAATATGAATTAATCTATTTACATCCTAATTTATGCTAAATAAATGTTAGAATTATCCTAATGTTTAGGCATTTAAATACTTAAATAGCCCACAACTATGGGCTAATCAAGTGGTAACAGAATTATGTCCTGCCTAGTTTTGGTTCGAAGTTGGCAGAAGTGGTGGTTGTTACTGATATCCTGAGTATGATGTCAAAGCCTCCATCCCGTCGGGTGATGGAGCAGAAGGAGCCTGATAAACATAGTGTGCTTGACCCTGATTCAGGTTCATAATGTGCCTTTGGTTCGGCACGTTATTTGGGTTTGGCAGAGGCTGAGATGGAAGTGCACCAGGCTGGCGAGAATTCACCATCTATGCTAGCTAATTTCGAACCTTTGTGATCTTATCTTTGTGTTATTTCTGCATAGCCGCATTGGTCTTTTGGATGTTATTTGATCTTCCCTTGATGGCCAGGATTGATTAATTGGATTGGGCCTAGGTTGAGTGGGCTGATATGGGAATGGAGCATGTGGTCGGGGATGGAATTGAGATATGGGATTTTGAGTATTCCCTAACCACACGAAGTTGGGATGATTATGCCATCCAGAGTTATAGGTGTTTGAGAATGGATCATTCTAGATGGCGTGGAGATCCTTGCAGGTCTGAGGAACTCCTGAGAAGTCAAAATACAAGGGTTCAGAGTTCCCCCAATTAGAGCAGGTGGTTCCAGAGTTTCCTCTGAAACCAAGATCAGACGAGGGTGGATATGAGTCCATCCCCTGGTGAGAGTGGTGATAAATGTTATGCATAGCCCCCTACCAGAGGGCGGTTGCACATTCGTGCTCTGCTGTGCTTAGGTGTCTCTCTGTAGATGTCAAGTCAATTTGTCCACCTCTTCTCGATAATAGAGACCTTGTCCAGGCGATTGGTCATCAGTTCTAGATCAACAGATGCGGACAGGCCTTGAGTCTCATGTGCCCTCTGTGTGTTTGTCAATGCACGGGTAGTCGTTCGGTCGAACATGCCCATTGATTCATTGTTTATAGAGTTCTCTCACATATTCTCAAGAATCTCCCAAATGGTATCTTCATGTTGACCCATGATGTTCCCACCACAGGTCTCATTGACAAAGAGTCTGATATCCCCACATAGTCCCTGGTAAAAAGACTGGAGCTGTTCCCATTTAGGAACTCTGTGATGGGGGCATTTCCACATGAGATCCAGAAAGCGATCCCATGCCTCATGAAGTGGTTCTCCCGAATTTTGTGTGAAGTGCGTGATCTGGTGCCTCAAAGCATTTGTCCGACCAACCGGAAAAAATTTCTTCAGGAATTCATATTGGAGTTCAGCCTAAGTGTTGATCGCATGGGTCAGAGTTTGGTTACAGTGGGTTGTCTTATCCATGAGGGAGAAAGAGAACATCTTCATGAGTAAGATATCTCGATTCTGAATAGGTGGCCCAAAGGTCTAGGCCAGATGTTTCAACTACTGGATGTGCTGGAAGGATCTTCGAAGTTTAGCCCAAGGAATTTGGCGATAGCATGGAGCATATTGGGCTTGAGTTCAGTATTAGGTCCTCCAGCTAGGAATTGTACCCTGGGTTTGATTGCCACTACAGCGGGATTGTAATGATCTTGCATCAGAGGACGCTGTGGTGGGTTCATGAATGCCTGAAATAAATCATTGGGTGCTGTAGCTGATTCTGGAGATTAGGTCCTTCTTGATTCTCCATGGATGTAGTTGAAGGAGATCTGGGCTCAGAAGCATAAGAGTTGGAAGAGATATCAATATGGTTGGAAGGTAGCACAAACAAGTGAGTCGAGGCATGGCCTCGACGGGAATGAACTGCTAATGGAGATCTTAAGGGTGGTCTTAAGGACCTCCTCCCAAACATGCACTAGTGAGCCAAATGAGGAACATAATGTGTAATGGACCCAATTGAGGCACCTAAAAATCTTTGAATGATTAAGGAGGTTCAAGGTGGATGATACCTCTTGGTCAGAAAATCACTCATCCGAGAAATACTTCGGCAACCAGGAAGGGAGAGACTTGCAAAAACACCTACATGGTAGAGCATCCCCACAGGTTACAGGGTTTCCCCCACCTAACCTTCCTTATCACTGAGAATCCAAGTAGACCAGAATGAGCAACTTAACCCCTTAAGTCTACCAATATTAATCTTGAATTATGGTGCTTTGAATTTCACTTGAACTTTAGAATTGATTGTGATTTGTGACCTAATTTGAAAGTTGGTTCACCCACAAGGTGGGTCAACTTCAACCTAACCTGCCCTAGAGTTAAGGATGAGTTGGGTAATGAATCCAAAATCACCCTGAGTTGTTTGCAAGTAGGTTATTAATTCCCAAGTTTTAAGGATTCAAGTGAATGTTAGAACCTTCTTTTAGGGTTTTCTTGATTAGGTCGATTCAATCAAGGCTTGGTGGCACACAATGCGAAAAATCAATTCTCTTTTAATTGAGGCAAGTGTGTTTTCCTCAAACCTTAAAAATAGAAACCCTAATTTGACTCTTTCCCAGGTCCAATTCTTTCCAAATTGGGCACCTAGGGCTCAATCAAGAAGGTGAATAGCCCTACGTACCTTAAGTTCCTAGTAGGTGGAGAAATCTAGATGGGATGACTAAATAAATCAAATCAGGCAACTCAAGTGATTAACTCTAATAAAGAATGCGAGTTGATCCTAATTGATTCCTCTTTTTTAATTCTTTCTGGAAATAGGGGCATAAGAAGAAGGAAATAAGATTACCTGCCCTTGGAGTGGTTGTCGTGCGATTGATCTTCTTGATGAGTAACTCGCATAACCACAACAAATAAGATAGAATAAGTTAGAATCTTATCAGAAATAGTAATAAGTGAAATCAAACTGCACATTGCTCCCTGGTAACGGTGCCAGAATGTTCATACGAAATCGTCATTGCTTAAGGAATACATTGTAGTATAGGACAAAATTGCTCAAAATAATTAAATTTATAAAACTTAGATTCAGAAAGGAGTCCGAGATCATTTGCAGGGAGCATGCAATTTAATTCACCAATCACAATTTGACAAGAAATATATGCAATTGAAATCAATAATATTTAGAATGATATTTCAATAAAACCAGAAGAATAGTGCAAAATGATCGGGTTAAAATGGTGATTTGAATCACCAAATTAACCCTTTAAGGTTAAGCTCACAATCACTTAAATATTTCAATAGTAAACCACAATTAATAATCCACGTCAATCAAGTTATTCAAATAATCCAACAGTAACCAGTAGAGTGCCTCAGACGTCGACCAAAGGCTTCAAATGCCTTATTAGAAGGGGCTCAAGGGCCTCACAAGAGAAGCACAAGGCTCTTCTCCTTCAAGAGCCTCAGGAGAACACTGCAGGAGCACCAACAGAGGCTCAATGACATCACACAAAGCCCGCAGAGGCTAAGTGTTGGGAGAGAGGAAGGCTCAAATCTCGATGTAGCAAAACCTACCCCCTCCTCTCTTAGATTCCCTTTCTTCCCTTTCCAAGCTCAGAACGAACTAGACCTAGATATCGGGTAAACGAATCCACCAACCAGACCCGTGAGGCGTGAGTGCGGGCAAGGGCGTGCACAGGTGCGTGTGGCACGCGTGTCTAGGGGCATGTGCATAGGGACCTAACCCCAGTGTTTCGAAGGCAAATAGGCTTCATGACTTTTTCGTATTATACACCTTCAGGGCTTTGTTCCCTCATGATGTGGGACTAATCCCATGCTTCTTCCTCACATAGAAGCTACAGACGGTGAAACCTCCAATTGCAGTCAAAGACGTCCCTTGCAGCTTCAATTGGCTGCCTGGGAAGGAACCTGGGGCTCGGTTGCAACACCTGGGAGTGGTATCATGGATGAATGTGGCCGGAGAACTGCAGCGGAGGTCGGAGAAGATGGTCATGGTGGCGGTGCTCCGGTGGGTACTTGAGATCACAAATACAGCCTTGCGGCCATGTCAAAGAAGCTCGAAAGGATTGTTATGTTCTAAGGAACCCGATGGTGGCCGTAGCGTGCTGTGAAGGTGTGTGTGGTATGCTGGCGAGGTCGAGGTCGTGGTGCAGAGGAGGTTGAGTTCAGTGGAGGTGTTGAGTGGCCAATCCCCTCAATTTCTTGAGGAGTATTGGTGGGCGTGGAACGGTGAATGTTTTGGGACTGGTGGTCTGTGGCATTGGCACGGGCTCACCAAAGCCCTTGCTGGAGGCGGAGAAGACGAAGGTGTGCGGGTGTGTTGGTGGTCAAAAAAGGAAAGGAAGGAGTTAGGATGACTCAGGAAAGAGAGAGGAAGAGAAAGAGAGAGTTAGAGAGGGAGATAATGGGCGAGTGCGACCGGCTATGATAGGCCAGCGCTGGAGAAGGAGGCGATGGGGATACGGTGGTGAGGAAGGAGAGGGAGATGGCAGCCATGCTTTGGCTGGTGACGGTCGCAAGGACGAGGGGAGGATGTTGAGCTGGTCAATTTGACCGTCGCCTGGCTCGACAAAGAGGACAGAGAGGCTCACCGGAGACGAAGGTGCGGATAGTCGGAGATGAGTAAGAGAGGGTTTTTCCGACTCCAAACATCACTAAGGAGTTTGGTTTCTCAAGAGGGTTCTATTTAAAGGCATCGGAAGATGTTCTAAGCATGGTAGGAGGCCTGGAGAGCTTGAGAACTTAGGGAAGAGTATCCCTGAGATTGCGAGCATTAGCATGAGCTTCTCGATTCAAATCAAGGGCCAATCTGTGGTTCAAACGATAGAGGATCTCTCAAAGAATCTTCATTCCAATTTTGGGAGGATTTGATTAAGAATCGAGCAAGAAAACCTCGCTTGAATCTTGGTGGAGGAGCTTAGTTCACACCAATGGAAGTAGGGACCTTTTTGAAAAAATTATGATAAAGTTAGGGACCTGATCGTAAATATTTTGAAAGTTAGAGGTTTAATTGAGAGGAATAGAGTTTAAATGATCTAAAATGCTAACTAGGTCAAGATGGACTCTAATTGAACTTAAATTTTGGTACACACCTAATTTAGACCTAAGAAATCTGATGGTGAAATCAGATTTCAGTTTTGACAAAGTTTGATTGGGCAATTTGCACAGAAACCCAAATTAGGGTAGGAATCTGTCTGTGACTCTATTTAAGGTCAAAATAGGTTTTAGTGGTTAAATCAATGATGCCAAACCTAAAGGAATATTTTTATATGAATTTTAGAAGGTTTAGATGAATTTTATCCTAACTGGAACCTCTGTAATTTAAGCGGATCTGAAATTAGGGTTTTGAGTGTTGTATTAGTTCTTGAAATGAGTGAAACCTCGTTTCTGTCTGCATGGACCAACTTATTAGTCTTTAATACTCATTTAACCTTTAGTTTTACCCCTAACAAACCCCTTGGTTATTTTGTGTTCATAATGTACTGTTAAAATTACAGAATTAACCCTAGTTTCCAGTTCTCTTCTCAAAACAGAATGATGTGGAGTTATAACCCTTAGATGGTTATGTAGGAGCATTTACCTTTCAACCCTGACTAAAAGTGGCTAGTTAGGACCTATGATGGTGTTCCCATCAAGCACCGCTCGTGTGCTCGCTCGCATCTTTACGCATGCATTCAATCTGAGGGTACGGATGGCTTACGTCGCACGCTGCACCGCCTTACGAACCCACGTGTGGCGAGGCGTTAGTTCGAGCATTCAGCCGCACATGCATCCATGAAGCCTCATCCAACGTGCTCCCATGCGCCATGCGGTCGCATCCTCGCTGCTCGTTCTGATCCAGCAGCCCAATCGCGCCCGTGGTGCACCGCTTCTTTGATTTTACGCTGAGCACGAGTCGAACGTGCACCTTGCTTTCTCGCATGAAGGCAGTGACTATTGTGCTGTGGTCACCCTTGTGTTATAGTTTTATTTTTGTGCATGGCTACCCTCAGCCATTAGATGAAGATCCAACGGCTGAGGTGTGTTCTTCTTCTGATGGCGCGTGGAGATGGGCGATGTGGCTTTTCATGGCCGTTGGATGGCGATCCAATGACCCACATTTTTCTTTCAGTGATTGGGGGCATGGCAGTGGATCATTGGGATGGTGCCATGTGGCACCATTCTAGTCGTTCATCTTCCCATCTTTGTAGTTGGTGCTACAGAGCTCTGATTGGGTTGGTCTTTGCATCGTTGGATTGCGATTATTGATCCAGATCCATCCGTGCGGTCAGATTTGACATCTAAGACCTAGATTTATGCTATCTTGCTCCTTGATATCTGATCTTCTACAGGCTATATGTGATTATACGGTCGTCTGATTAAGATAATTTTAGGAGAGTTGGACTCTCGTCACCGTCCTAGTCAGATCTGTATTGTCTGATTTATCATCTACGGCTCCGAATCATCTGCAATTAATATTGTCTCTCTTCTAGAGCATAAAATGGTAGTATTATTTATAAAGCTACCAAACTAACTATGATGCAAATTATGATACTCATGCATGCATCGTTCCAAGGTTAAGCTAGTATCTAACTTAATTCAAGTAGATTAGGTCCTATGATTACTGTGCAATCAGCACGTTGCCGTGAGTAACCCCTCATAGCCAGGTATCCAAAGCCCAACCATACAACCTAATCACTTTTTCCATTGCCTTTGGATAAATCTTAGTTCAGGGAGCTACCTGGTTACATAAAGAAAAAAAGAAAAGAAAGCTACACAAAAAATGAAAAAAATATAAAAGGGAGAAAAAAATTGAATAAGCCACACTTCACCACACGAGTATGGCTGGCAAGTTACCTTGGGTAACCCTCCATTGCCGTTTGTCCAGAGCTTAGGCCATAAAAATGCACAAATAATCCAAAAACCTAGGTAGAAGAGGGGAAGTAGAATAATTCGGGGAGATATACACTAGGTTCACCCTGTGTTGACCCCACAAAAATAAAAGTAGGGAGAAAGTTATCAGTCGAAAAGATAAACCTTTAGGCAAAACTTTTTTTAGGGTCACCTAGGGTTTGTAGAAACCTAAGGCCCATTTTGTTCCTCCGTTTAGTGAGTCAATCACATTTTCACAATGAGATGCTTAGAACTTAGAGTCTTCTCAAGCCTTGAGTGGGTTGGGTAGCCGTAGAAAGTTGCCCTGAAACTCTAAACTCAAAATGTCCAAAAAAATTAGAAAAGAACAAAAAGAAAAAATATGTATATTTATTCTCTTTTTGTAGGAATAAGGTGAGGACTTGGGTGGTCTACATTTTGGCAGACACTCGGGTACTATTGAGTCTTTGTAGTTTAGCTCTTTAGTAGAAATTTCTTATTATTGATAAATAACTTATGGCTGAGCAATCAAATCTTAATTCTTATTTATAAATAGCATTTAGTTTAGTTTTGCTAGGGACTAGCAAAAGATAGGCATGGGGCTGTGATGTAGACACATCTATCTAGCTTAACATGCCTATTTATGCGAGTTCTTAGGTTCACAATTGCATTTTACATTGTGAATATTGCATAACATGCATCATATCACATTTAGACTAGATTATGTAAATTATGGATTAATTTGCCTCTTTTAATGGCTAGGGGAGAAGGCAATACATTCCTGGGCTTCGGATTGACGATCTAACCATACCGATCTAATTAGGGTGATGATTGGAGTCCAATGCCTTTGAAATTACCCTGATTGGACCTCCAAAGCATCATATGCAGTCTAAGGAAGATCAAGGCCAAGGCGCAAATATGGGCTTCAAATGACAAATCCAACCACATGGATGGGTTTGGGTTGACGATCGTAGCCCAACGACGTGAAAATCGACCCGATCCGACATATAAGCATCACCTACGAAAAGAAGAAAATGGATGGTCCAAATAGCTCCACGCAGTGCCATCCAGACCGCCCATGGTTGCTCAAGGCCACTGCCCATTCTTTATAGCATCCTCAACATGCATTGTGGCCATTGGATCCTCATCTAATGGCCACAAAGCCGCCACACCACCTCTGCTCCTCAAAAAGACGCCCCTTAAACTATCATAGTCGTTGGATCTATGATCCAATAGTCCACATTCATCTACGTCCTTAGTAGTGTAGTGGAAGGTGCCTCAACATCTCAAGCAACTGACGCGGGTTTGTGACCCCCCATGCTCCTCTCTTCAATGATCCACCAATCAAAATCCTACCATGCGATCCCTATTGCACGATGCAGAGACGGCTATGTTGCCCCTCGCCAGCTTTCATACTTGATGCAGGCACCCTCTATGCAATTAGAGTCCACTCCTCATCACGCGGTCCCAACGCAACCATGTGGCACAGCCAGATGCAAGCACGTGGTATGTGCGATCGAACGCGTGACTCATGCGATCTTAATGCACGATGGAGAGCTGATCTCAAGCATACAATCTTGATCCAACAGCTAGGGGCATTCTACATCGTTGATAGCGCAATGGATAGGAACCTTGCCCTCTCAACGAGGAGGTGTAGGTTCGAATCCTAATGCGCCACCCCTCCTCAGCTCGGGTGGAATTTAATTGGACTGTGTGATCTTTGATGGATGGTAGCGAGGTGTCTACGTCGCCTGCCCTTCACAATATCACGTGCGATGTGTGCAATTAGTGCCATTGATCCATGATCGGGCAGAGTGGAGGCACCATGTGGAGGCCTGATGAGCGGTGCGTGATGATGTGCCATCTCACATGCCTTATGCGAGATTTGAAAGCTCGAGGAGAGTGCATCTCAGCCTTCCATCACCCATTGGACGGACCAGCCTCTTCCTCAGCTGTGCATACGCAAGCCAATGTGCACGCGTGTGGTGCGCACGATGCGCGGACCAGTGAGCGAGCCCTATGTCCCTCGCGCAGCCATTACTCCTCTTTCTTGCCAAATGATTTGGCACAGCTTATATAAAGCCCCCTAGACCCCTCATTCTTGAACCATCCCTTCCTAGTCTCTCCTCACCTTCTCTAGAGCTCAAGAATCCTTTTGAGCTTGTGTCCTAAGCCTGGGATGCTCCACTAGAGAAAACTAAAATAATTTTCCTCCCTCTCATCCCCAATCGTGGAACGCCCGTGGCCGTCCTCTCACCTCTGTTCCAGAAGTGGATCCCATAACGATGATGCCTTGTCTCGTGCTTCTTTCGTCTGAGTTGCGTCCTCCCTCCTCTGTCTCTGTTCTCCCTCTTCTAGGCATCATTTGACTGGCTTGTCCTCCAAGCAACTGAGGAGGAGGATTTTTCTCGCCTCTTTCTATCTTTTATTGCTTTCATAGTTAGATTTATTTTCTTGCATTATATTCTATAATTAGACACCTACTTAATTATTTAGTTAGAATTATTCTCTTTCTCTATCTCTCTATCTCTCTTATTATCTGCAAGTAGAGTAGATTAGATTAGATAATTCTCTTGATATTCTATCTATCTAAAAATACCAGAAAAACTATAAAATCACAAAATCTCCAAAAACAAGTAAAGCAAACATGGATTTCCTCAAAATCAAATGTTTGCCTCCCCATGTTCGACTTGGGACTTACTTGAGTTTTGGTTATAAATTTTATCTGATAAGCAAATTTTTGCAGATACTATGATGTGGGTGTCTCTAAAACCCTAATCACTATTTTTCTCCACGAATTTCTCACTCATCAAAGCTCCACTCCCCGACCAGCCTCTAAGTTCTCTACTCGATGTCGAATAGGGAGAAGAAGACCTATTGTGCACGACGTCAGCGAAGGGGAAGGAACGACGGGGTTCTTCAGAAGAGGGGATCGATGTAGAGGAAGAGCAGGTGGTGTAGGTTTTGGGAGGGGAGTCAGGACGTAAGGGGAGGGAACTTTCTATTTTGTTTTTTTTTTAACTTTTGGTCACGATTTTAAAATCATGACCAAAGCTTATTGGTTACAGTTTCACTTAGAATCGTGACCAAAGACTTCGATAATGGTTTTAAAAATCATGATTGAAAGCCAAAATATAAAATAGATCTGACCTACCTTTTCGGTCATGATTTTCAGTGGAACCATGACCATAAGTTACTTTTGGTCACAATTTTATGAATTGTGACCAAATAGCTATGATCAAAACTCATTTTTCTAGTAGTGAGTTTATCTCTTGCACCTAAATCCACTAATCATTTAATTTTATAATGATACCATAAATCAAATGTTTACGTTAGATTTGGTGAGTCCTGGTTGATTCCTCAGGGAGGTGATTTTAGTCTACTCTCTTGCTTAGGTTAATCTCTCAGTGTTAATATTTTTTTCGACTTTTTTATTTTGATATTTTTTGGTCATTTTATATTAAGAAGGAAATCACACCAAGACTACAAACTAAATCTTTTTGGTCTTTTGCTTGTTTTTTTTAAAATCTTTTTTGGAATGCACAAGAATAAAATGATATGAGAATGAGAACAACTAAATTAAACTTCACAACTTTTATTACATAAACATAAAGAGAAAGTACATAAAAGATTGACTATCAACAAGACAACCAAAGTTGTATCAGACTTATGAAATTGAAGAGACAACAAGGAAGAAAAAGAAACAAGGACTTGAGTAACGATTCCCAGGCTGATTTATACTAATCAAAAAGAAATCATGGAAACAAAGTTTATTACATATAATGAAAGGAAAGTAGAAGATGATGAGATGGAGATGGGGATGACTATTATGGTGGATGATGGAGGTGGTGAAGTGACTTGTGAGGTGGTGGAGACATGGAGTAGGGAGTGTAAGTGAGTGTTGGTGGATTAGGGCAAGGTCTATAGGTGGTCGTTTGGTGGTGGATAGTAATATTAGGTGATGGGTAGTATAGTGATGGTTGGGGTGTTGGTGTGTGTAATGGAGATGGTTAGATGGTAGGTGGTGGCATAGGTGGTAGTGGTGGATAGAATGGTGTGCATAAAGTTAGGAGAGTGAGTGGATGAAGATGGGTGTAAGTGTGATAGTGAAGTGTATGTGGTGGTGATGGTGGAATAATGGGAATGGTGATGTGGGTGTGTGTGTGTGAGTGTGTGAGAGTGTATATTACCAACTAATAATTAAGTAAAGAAGCTAAAAAGCAAGTAAGAAAATGCTTGGAAAGAAAGAGCTATTCTACTAAGTGAGTAATTAAAGTAAACACTAAGCCAGTATTGAAACTAGACTACTAAACAAATAAAAAGAGAATGGAGGTAGAGAGATTAGGTGGCCTCTCCAATGTAGGCACTAAGCCTATTGGGAGGGGAGGAGAATCCATGGCTTGAAGCTTATCTCCTCTTCACCTAGACACCAAAACCAAGTAGGCACAAGTAGCCATTGGCAATGGTGGAAGGAGCTCTTACGAAGAAGCTCATGGAGGAGATTAAGGTGGAGAAGATGGGGGGAATGGGAAGGGGAAGGTTGCCGCTGAAGAGAAGAGGAGGGCGGCGTGAGTTTTGGAGGGGGTCTTTTTATAAATGTTGGGTAGAGGTGTGGTGCAACTTAGGTGGGTTTTAGGCATAGTATAAGGGAGTGCATTCTAAGGAGAGTAGAATGTTCTAGAGGGGCCTAGAATGGGTGTGCATCTAAGGTGGGATTAGGGAGATGTTGTGGAGATTAGGTGGGGGTTAAGGAGGGTTTAAGTGGGTATTGGGTTGCTAGGTGATTAGGAAGGTGTAGTGGGCTTTAGGTTGGTGGGCATATGTTGGTGTGTGCAGGCCTAGCAAATAAAATAGAGAAAAATACCATATAGTAAGTGCTACTAGGCCCACATTAGCATAGATGAAATGGAGGGAAAATATGTATGGATATGGAAATGTGCATAATTAGTGTATGTGTGTTTAGTTGTGTGGATAGTGATGTATATGCACATGTAATTACATTTAATTAGTGTGTGAATGATTACACAACAATCATAGGACTTAAATGACCTGAATTAAGCATAATTGTAGCTTAGTTCATGCATCAGCTGCATACTTTGCATCTTTACTGCTTTACATACATATATCTGCAATAATGTCAATTTTCCATACTAATTAGTGTATTACTTGGTTTGTAGGTAATAAGAAGCTTAGGAGATGGCTTGAAGCTAGGTAGAAGCAGGATGGAGGCTAGAGCTGGAGTAGAAGCCATGGAATAAGGCTGCACTCAAGCTGAAGATATAATGCAGGGAAGAGGTATACTACATTACTTGAAGGATTATAATGATTAGATTAAATTATGAAGAACATAGGACATCCCTATACCTATCCCTAGCCTTAGGATAGCCTTAGACTCCTTTCCAAATCTTAGCCACCCTTCCTATTAGGTCACCTTAGCCTAAACACATCAAAACCCACATTATTACCACCTCTGGATGTCCAGGTATGATGCTAGGCATCCAAGCTCCTTAGATTCCACCTGCATAACTTAAAACCCAAACTGATGCAAAATTGGACATACAGATAGTGTGTTAGACATCAAATTTCTACAGAAACCCAAATAGAACCTAAACTCCATACTGATTCAGTATTGGAGATCCAGAATAAAGACTTAGACCTCTAATTTTGAAGTATAAGTCGTCTAATCTTAAGATCAGATGCTTGGAACCCCTCTCCAAAACATGTTTTTGGATTCAACCCTAGACCTTGATTCCTATGACCTATAAACCCCATCATACACCCTAGGAACCAGGTACACTACCCTAAGACTCTCCTAAGAACCTAATTAGGCTATCACTAAGCCCAATTGACTTGGATCTAGTCAATTGCATTATACCTAGTCAATTAGACTCATAGAGTCCAATTGAACTCAAATCTCAACCAACACAAGTCTAATTGGACTCAGTGATAGTCCAATTGACTCAATGTTGGACATAAGATCTACGCAAAAAGGATTGGATTTTGAAAAAGCCATCGTCATAGTATGATTTGTGAAGAAATCCATCAACAGATAAATTTACCAAAATTCGTAAAGAGATTTCGGGTCGAACACAGAGAGGCTACGTCAATCTAAAATCCGCGATTACATTTTTTTTGGTATTTTTGTTTTAAAAGCGAGATAATCACAATGAATTTGATATTAACATTAAGAGAGAGAGAGAGAGGGAGAGAACAATCACTTTGCAACTGGATATTATTTTTACAACTAAAAAGCAGGAAATGATTACAGCTAGAAAGTGGGAAATTCTATTGTAGAAAGTAATAAAGAAGGGAGAGAGATGTTATCCTCTTCGACGGTTGCTTGGAGGACGAGCCAGATGGGGTGATTCCTGGAAGACGGAGGACGAAGATGGAAGAAGAAGAACGGAGCAGGAAGAATCAGGGGCGAGGCAGGGCGTCATTGTCATTGTGGGATCCACTTTCGAAACGGGGGAGAGAAAATTTTGATTTTGCTTCTAGAGGACCATCTTGGGTTTGGGACAAGCTTCTTTAGAGCTTTGGAGAGGGAGAGAGGTGAAGGAAGGGATGAAGAAGAAGTGGAGGTCGTAGGGCTATATATAAGTGTAGAGGTTAGGGGAAATTAGGCCTTTTTATATATAAACATTAATTTAGGGCCTTTAGTGATGGATTTATCCGTCACTAAAGGTCTGAATGTGGGTTGGAGATCCACGCACACGCCTACCTCCTCACCTTCGACTGCCTCAATGCCCACGCATGATCTCACCTTATCAGCCGTCCGATAGTGAGATCGGATGGCTTAAATGCACCGCACCCGATCTCCTTCAATGCCTGTTAAGAGGCGACACGACCTTCTTCATCGCTGTTGGATCGAAGATCAATGGCTCAGGACGCATGCTTGCCTGCCTTCACAAAAGTGCGTTTGATGGCGCGTTCGCGCTGCTCGCATCTGGGCGCGCCATTTGTCCTGCATCTGCACCACTCGCTCACCATCCAACGGCTTGATTTAGCCTCTCCTGCACCTGCACCTTGATTTGAGGCACAATGGGGTTCGAACCTACGCTTCTGCTTTGCGGAGAGACGCTTAACCACTACGCTACCCCCTTTTCTTTGTCAACTTTCTAACCGCGGCACGTGCACTCGATCTTGCATTGAGGAGAGAAAGAGAGAGCGTAGTGGGTCCTCGCGTATTAGCTGGGCCGATTTGGGCGACCGAGATGGCGCCACGTGACGCCATCTTGGCTGTCCATCTTCTGTGACTTGTAGAAGGTGCCACGGATGTCGGATTGGGCTGATTTTTGCTCTATTAGAATGCGATCATCGATCTGAACCAATCTGTGTGGTCGGATTTGTCATCTGAAATGCGGATTGGCACCATCTTGGCCCTTGATCTCCGACCTTCCTTGGATTATATCTAACTCTACGAAAGTCCGATCGGGGCGATCTTGAAGTCGTTGAACTCCAATCGTTGCCCTGATTCGATCCGTACGGTTGGATCTTTAATCCGAGGTCCCGATTAAAAGTCACCCTATCCTGCCACCAAAAAGAAGAAATTACTATACAATTTGTACAATTTGACCTAAATGCATGATTATGCATGTTATGCAATATTTACAATGCATGATACTGATATGATACTAAGAACATGCATTAATAGACATTTTTGGCTATTCAGATGTATGCACATCACTCAAGCCTAATCTAATTGGGAACTCTCTCTCCCAATTACACACACATTGACCCAATTAAACTTGGTTAAGTTTAATTGGATCAAGCACTTTACCCATGGTTGTATGAACCTATTTTTAGAAACCTAACTAGACCAACCTAGACCTAATTAGAAGTGGACCACGTGGTCCACTTGACCTCCACACACTCACGCACACACACACACACCACTAGTTGGCTATCCACTCTAGAGTACTCTAGAGTGGTCCTCCAAGTGGCGCCACATTGAAGACGAAAAATAGTCTTCAAGGAGTCCACAACCTCTCTCCTTAGATAGCATATCTAAGAAGACCCACTCTCTACCACTTCTAGTAGCCAACTAAGCCTATTCTAGAGAATTCTATAATTCTCTAGATGACCTATCTCTAAGTCTATATAAGACTCTCCTTGGATGGCCATGCACCCCCATCGAGTTCTTGCTCTTAGACTCCAAGCACACCTCCATTTACGAGCACCTTCACCACCTCCACTCTCCACGTCCAAGAGCAAGTGCACTCCACCACTTTCATTAAGAGGTCGACCAACCACCTTGGTCGTTCCTATCTTCCCTCCTACCATCTCAAGCCACACAACCATTGGATGCCACCTCCGGTGCTCGAGTTCACCCTTACCTAAGGTTCTTCATAGTTTAAATTCTTGCATTATTTTTCTACTAGTAGTATTGAAATATCTCCCTACTAGAATGCATGCATAATCTTTCCGAAATTCATGTGTGCATTTCTTTTCGATAGCTTAGTAGATTTCAATTTCAATGTACAAGCATTCATTTATAGCCATTGTAGTGACATCACAATTTTTGAGGAAATAAGAATAAAGTTGCCTGCTTCACATTTCCATTTTGTTGCAATAAAAGATATCGGTTCCAGAAGATATAAATGATTTAGTGATTGATGCTTTCTCTATTAATAGCCATCGTGAAGTAAGGATTGTGCGAACAAGCACTCACACATTCACCTTCATCATTTATTTGACGCACGCACTTGTTGTCAAGGTTAATAATGCGACTGGCGAATCTTACATTCGCAGACTTGAAACTGGTGTCCAATTTTAAGCAAGTAGAGGAGAATAAAATCAAAATTAATTTTTCCATCTTACATCTCCCTGAGATCGACCGAGACACTCACCATCTCATTATAAATGTTTTGTTTGAATCGTATTTCGTGCTATACTATGACATTTTCCTAATCAAAATTCATGTTTTACGAGCTCAACAAATGGCGTTGTTACCAGGGAGGCAACATGATTTTGATTTATGATTTCTGAGCTTAATTCTGACATTGCTTCTACTTGCGTTTGGTGTGCAGGATCAGGAAAAGAGCAGATTCTGCGCACACATTAGACATAGTTGAAGATTTTAGGTACGCACTAAAATCTTAGCTTTAGGTTTCTTTTGAATCTTAGGATTAGATTTACTTTTTGAAAAAAAATCTGAAAAATTTCTACAAAAAAAAATCTGAGAAAAAAGAAAAATAATCGTAAAATTAAAAAAAAAAGATCCCTTGAGTAGAAGGGCTTATTCTCTTTCAAAAATCATTTGAAAAGCCTTTTTACTACTTTATGATATTCAGCCAAATATTTTTAGCAGTTTCAAAATTCATTTTCTGAATATTTGTGATCCAAAAATTTTGAAATTTGAGTTGAAGTTATATTTTCAAATTATCTTTTCAATGACACCATTCATTTGAAAAAATTCAATTTATGGAATTTTTAAAAATTCTAGAAGTGCAAGTGGGTCAAATAGACTTAGATCCAATTTTTTTTAATTTTTAAAAGCTATTTAGGACAGCACACAAACCTGCTTTGACTGAAAAGGTGGAGTTTGAAAGATTATCAAGTTAGCTCCAATTTCCATATTTTTACCAAATCTTTGGAGCATGATTGATACTATTTCAAAAAGAAAAACTGACACAAGGTCAAAATTCCAAATATGACCCCGTGATAGTTAAAAATTCATATTTATTTATTTAGAATAGTAAAAATTATAAAATAATATTCTCTGAAAAGTTTATTGAGAAAAGAATCTACATGCCAAATTTTGGATTATTTGGATTCAAATTGTCTTAGAGAATATTTTTAAGTTAATTTGTGGTATGTTGTCTGAACAGTTAGTCAATTGCATGAACCCTAGGTTCAACTTTTAGGTCAGAACTAGAGATCACATTAGACTAACTTAGACTTAATTAAGTCCATTGATTATTCGGTGAATCAGCTCACCTTGTGGACCACACCTAAAAATTTTTATAAAACACATCAATTAACCTGAATTTGTTATCGAACTACTAGGTCATCACAACCACTTTAGCCAAATTTGCGAGGCAGTGTCAAATGACCATGTCTAAGGGGTATAAAGGACCCAGAGGAGAAAGGCAAAGGAAGAACCTTCCCCTTAGTCCCCTCGTAAAAGATTGGCTGGGATAGCTTAAGGGGTTGGGATTATTTTCAGTCAATTTTGTAACAAATTTTTTGTAATAATTAAAATTTTAACAAAATATCTGGTCATTTGATCTTAAAGACCACTTGATTGATAATGCCTTAGCCTTATTTGGCTTAGCTACACCAACCAGGGTTGGTTGGTTTATGCAAGGGAGGAGGTCACTTAGACCTCAATTGGTTGGACCTTGGTAACCAACCCCAAGGCTGCAAAGGTGACTCGTCGCATCGCCTGGACCTTCTTCTCCTCTACCTTCTCCTTCTAGTCGATCAGTTGAGATGACTAATCCTGGACCAAGTCCTAGTCAAGATCCGAAATATCTAGACCCGATGGCTCATCTGGAAGCCCGAGTCATTGAATTAGAATAGAGAAATGAGTAGAACATCGACAGGATTCTCACCACATTGGGCTTGATGTTGCATCCACCACACGAAGAATAGTTGTGGGATTTCTATGATTCGGTGACTCTGGTTCTGGCACCCCGAGTCCAAATTCCTACAAGCGGAGACACATTTAAGCTAAAATTGAATGTAATAAGTCTGATTCAAACTTATATTTGTGGAAACTCGAATGAGGATCCCTTCTAGCACATTGAGGACCTAAGTCGAATTGTGGAAATGATTCGACCTAGGAATGTTGATTTAGGGATTGTTCTCATGAAGCTTTTTCCATTCTCTCAAGGATAAAGCTTCATATTGGTTCAAGACCATTGGGAGGCCGATTAGAACCTGGGCAGAATACGTTGTGAATCCCTCCAAAATTTCTTCCCGATTGGTCAAATGAATGTGATGAGGCACGCGATTATGACTTTCTCCCAAGGACCAGGGGAGAAATTACATGATGCCTGGGATAGATTTCATGATCTTCTTAGGAAATGCCTGCACCATGGTGTGCCCAGATGGCACCTAGCTCAAATCTTTTACCATGGGTTGGATAACACACATCGGTACCTGGTTGATGCATCTAGCAGCGAGAATTTCCTCGTGAAGGACTAGAATAGCGCATTCGAGTTGTTAGAGTCCTTGGCAGAGAATTCAATGAATGCCATGTTGATGAACCAATTCCAGAGACCTGGATAGCAACGAGTTAATGTCCATGAAGCTCATGCCAAATCTGCCTGAGCCGATATGGACATTATCACCAAAAAGCTGGATAAGGTGGATTTGCTTGACAAGAAGCTCAATGAATTGATTCGAGCTCGACCCAAATAACTTAGTAATTCTATTGCATCTAGATCATCCTATGCACCCCGAGTCCCTCCTGCTCGAGTAAATTTACTCTCTTGAGATGCATATTCTCCATCTTTGCGGGATCCTGTATATCAGGAACCCATGAACAATCTTGATTTGGCATCGTATAATTAGGGTTACTCACCACATGTGATTTTAATGCATATTCCCTTGAGGAATATACATCTCAGACATCTTTGGCCTACGAAGATGTTAATGCTATCCACAGATATGGGTGTAATAACCCATACTCGAAGATGTATAATCCTAGTTGGTGCTAGCATCCAAATTTCTCCTAGTCTGGTAACTCACAGAGACCAAATCAAGATCTACACTACCAGACTAGACAATATGGGAGTGCACAAAACACGTACCTGAGGTAGCAGCCATTCCCGTTCTATTTATCAGCCGCTACATCAAGCTGCCAGTCACCCTCCAAAGCGGGTTGACCCTTTATAGGCTTTGAAAGAGAAACTACAAGAATCTATGTGGAAATCTACTCAAGATAGCTTGCAGATCATGAAGGCTATGGCTAATCAGATAAAGAGCATACAGAACACGTAGAATCAGCTGTTGCAGGAGCATAGATCACATGGAGCCTTGCCCTCCCAACTTGTCCCTAACTCGAGATATGTGTAGAACCAGGGTACTCTGCCTAGGTTCTAGGTATCGCACGGACAGGTACATGCTATATTATAGGTGCCTCCTGCACCACCTGGTGTGTTTAGGGTCAGCTGCCTTTGCTGCAAAATCCCACCTATTCTACCCTTCCTCTCCTCTACCACCTCATGGATAGCACGCCAATGCAAAGGCTATCACATTGAGGAATGGGAAGAAGACACATGACATACCATTTAGGTAGGCGGGTCCTGATTTTTCTCGCCTACTATCGCAGGATGGCTCATCTTCCTCCTCTTCTCAAGAGCCACCTACGGTAGACAAGGGCAAAAGATCAATTGACCCAGAGATTCCCGTCCCTTTTCCTAAGGCTCTAACATGAGATTTAGCATGAAAGAAGGGTACACGGAATTTTAAGGACCTGAAATCAATGCCTAAAGAAGCCCATATTCAGGTCCCTCTCCTTGAGGCTATAGATCACATCTCTGCTGTCGCTAGGTTCTTTAAGGACTATTGTACCCTGAAGCGACAACAGAAGCAAATGATTGGCGGTATTGTCGAAGGAAGCTAACGCCGTAATTCTAGCTGACTTATCACCTAAGAAGAAAGGCCTTGGTACCCAACTCATTTCCTTCTTTTTGCAGGATTCTCCATTTGATCAGGCCCTTCTTGATTTGGGTTCGTCCATCAACCTAACTCCCAACATTGTATATGATCATTTTCGATTCGGGGAGTTGAAACCCACCTTGGTTACCATTCAGCTAGCTGATCTATTAATAAAAACATCGAGGGGGTGGTTGAGAACATGATCATTAAGGCTCGTGGATTCTGCTTTCCAGTGGACTTTCTTGTTCTTGATATGGAGATTCCTCCTAATCTCCATGATGCATTGATTATTTTGGGCCACTCATTTTTGGTGACAGCCTACGCGAACATCGACTGTTCATTTTGGTGTATGGAGATTGCCCTAGGAAATGAAAGACTTAGACTGGACATATTCAGGGCATCTCAAAACTTCGACTGTGATCTTTTCAAGGAGGATGGTGAAGATGAAGAATCGGGTTTTTGTGGAAACATTGGGCTCCTTTGTAATGACCCAATGTCACATTTGTCTTCATTGGTAGGGTTTTTGGACCTTGATCCACATGAGACCGAGATGACTGCGATGCACATTTCCTCTCGTGGATCTGATTGTCAGGGGTGTTCATCTGATCATGACACCCTTGATTCTGATTGTCCTGATCCACTAATTACAGAATTGCCCTTGCTGATGTAGGATGGCGATACTGCGACAAGCAGGGTTCCCATTAGTGCAGTCACGACTGACTATGTAGGTGGGGAATCAGTGGGAATTCATGCATATTAGGATCATCAGATTTCTGCTATTGATTCTTCTCCTCCCACTCAATAATTTGATTTCCACCCACCCATGATCGAATTGAAGCCCTTACCTAATTCACTCAAATATGCATTTTTGGGCGATAGTGAGACATATCCTGTTATTATCAATGCTCACTTGACCCTGGAACAAGAGCATTAATTGATTTCTGTTCTATAAGATCATAGGGCAGCTATCGAGTGGAGCATTGCTGATCTCCGTTGGATTCGCTCCTCGTATTACACTCATCATATTTACACATATGAGGGGGTGAAACCTTTGAGACAACCTCAAAGATGACTGAATTCGAATATGCTCAAGGTTGTTAAGAAGGAGATCACTAAATGGCTGGATGTGAGCATTGTATATCCGATTTCTGACAACCAGTGGGTAAGTCCTATCGAGATCGTGCCCAAGAAAGCAGGACTCACCATCATTAAGAATGATAAGGGTGAATCCATCCTAACTTGCATCGCGACTTCATGGTGGGTTTGCATTGATTATAGAAAACTGGACATGAATACCAAAAAGGATCATTTTCCTCTAGCTTTTATTGATCAGATCTTAGAATGGTTAGCTGGACGCAATTTCTTTTGCTTCTTGGATGGATACTCCAGGTATAACTAGGTCGCGATTAACCCAGAAGATCAAGACAAGACTACTTTTACATGTCCCTTTAGAACATTCACTTTTAAGTGAATGCCCTTCGGCCTCTACAATGCACCAGCAACATTTCAATGTTGTATGATGGCCATTTTCTCTGATATGATTGGGAACTATGTGGAAGTATTTATGGACAACTCCATTTTCGGAGATGATTTCTCATCTTGTCTTGATAACCTCACAAAGATCCTGAAGAGGTGCATTGAAGTAAACCTAGTACTATCATGGGAGAAAAGCCATTTTATGGTGAGGGATGGCATTATACTAGGTCACAGGATCTCATCTAACGGACTTGAGATCAATCAAGCTAAATCAGAAGTCATATCTCAATTACCTCCACCTAGCTTGGTTAAGAAAATCAGATCATTCTTGGGTCACGTCAAATTTTATTGAAGATTTATTTGCGATTTCTCAAAAATCACACACCCTTTGACGAATATTCTAGTAGCTAATGCCCCATTTGACTTCAATTCCTAGTGTCTCAGTGCTTTCGAGACTTTACGAAGTGTTATTTCTGATTCTCTAGTCACCTGACTAGTCTCTTGACTTCGAGATTATGTGTGATGCCTCTGATTTCACTGTCAGAGCCATTCTAGGCTAACATTGGGAGTGCCACCCTTTTGTAATTTACTACACTAGCAAGATGCTGAATGAGGCTCAGCGTAATTATAAGGTTACTGAGAAAGAACTGCTAGCAGTGGTATTTTGGTTGGAGAAATACAAACGTATCTGCTTGGGTCCAAAGTGATAATTTTCACATATCATTCCACCCTTCGACACTTGTTGGCAAAGAAGGATGCCAAACCCCATCTTATCAGATGGATCCTCCCTTTGTAGGAATTTGATGTCGAAATTCATGACAAGGCTGGAGCTCATAATGCTGTGGCTGATTACTTATCATGATTAGACCTAGCCTACATCCCCTATTCCCTACCTATCTCAGATCAATTCCCAGATGAATATCTTTTGGCGATTACTTCTGCCGAGTTTCCCTGGTATGTAGATATTGTGAATTATCTTGTCATAGGTAAGATTCCCGTGAACCTATCCAAGGACCATAAACTCAAATTTATTTCCAAGGCCAAATTTTATTTTTGGGATGACTCTTTGCTCTTCCGCATTGGAGCCAATCAGATTATTAGGAGGTACGTCTCCGACTTTGAAATCTCTAGTGTGTTATCTTTTTGCCATAGCGATGCCTGTGGAGGTTATTTTTTAGGCCGGAAAACTACTGCAAAGATTTTGCAATCGGGTTTTTTCTGGTCGACCATTTTTAGAGATACACATGAATTTGCCAAGCGATGTAAGCGATGCCAGTCGGCTAGTTATATGACCTGGAGAGACATGATGCCTCTCCAACCCAATATGGTTGTAGAGGTGTTCGACATTTGGGGCCTTGATCTCATGGGCCCTTTTCCAAACTTGCATGGCTTTGAGTGCATAGTTCTCGTTGTTGACTATGTCTCTAAGTGGGTTGAAGCCATCCCAGTGAGATAAGCTAATCATAGACAATCATCTCCTTTGTATGGAAATTTATTTTCGTGAGATTAGATGTACCCTACGCTCTGATTAGCGATGGGGGCAGTCACTTCATCCATGCTCATTTTAGGTCACTATTAAAGAACTATGGGGTACATCATCCTATTGCCACTCTGTATCAGCAGCAGACCAATGGGCAGGTTGAAGTGTCTAATCGTCAAATCAAGCTTATTCTCCCATAGACGGTTAGACCCGATAGGAAAGATTGGTCCGATAGATTGATTGATACACTTTGGGAATATCAGACCACGTACAAGGCCCTACTTGGAATGTCATCATACCATATGGTGTATGGAAAGGCCTGTCACCTTCCTGTCGAGTTGGAGCACCATGCCTTTTGGGCGATGCAAAAGTGTAATTTTAACCTCAATGAGGGAGGTTATGAAAGGAAGCTCCAACTCAGTGAACTAGAAGAAATTCAGTGGGAGGCTTACGGGAACGCAAAGATCTACAAAGACAAGATGAAGGCCTTTCACGATTGCCACATCCGGAGAAAGGTATTCAAGCCTAACCAACAAGTCTGGTTATTTGATTCACTCCTAAAATTCTTTGTAGGTAAGCTCAAGTCCAAGTGGACTAGTCTGTACATTGTGATTCACCCATATTCTAATGGGGTGATCCAAATCATGGACTCGAAATCTGGGCTTGTGTCTACAGTAAATGGCCAGTGCCTCAAGCCATTTATGTGGCCTAGGAACGTCCTCCTGCTAATGAAAGCATTAATTTCATTGAGGACGTGTGATTAAGTTTTTGCCTAGCTGGAGGCATTAAACTCAGCACCTATACATATATACATAACATATTTTCTTTTAGTATATTTTTTTGCATATTGTATCATGGTGTTGGTTTATGCTGAACAAAAATTTAGGAGTGATTCTAGGTGATTATATCCACTTACTCCCTATCATAATTTATTTACTTCATATCCATGCATGAGGACATGCAAGAACTTAGGCATGGGGGGGTAGTACATATAAACTAAAAAATTTTTTGCCAACGCTTAGAAAATCTTCGAGCAGCATGTTAATTGCACTATGGGGTCTTAAATTAAGAACAACCAACTCCACCTCTAATGTTCGCATTGGAGCTAGAAATCATCCACAGCAGCCACTTCCAACTTATTCGCTCACCTTTTGTTCTAAATTAAGACCAAGTTATATGTAACCCAATAAGGGAACAATATTGAAGTGCAATCACAAGAGGTTAATTGTATAAAGCATTTGTATATATACTGCATTCATGAATAAAGATTTTTATTAAGAGGTTTTATTAGGGATTTTAGTCTTTAGTTGATTCCTTAATTTAGAATCCAGTATAATTCTCACACACGTAGATTTTGCAATAGATTCACTGTGGAGACTGATAGACATCTTTAGTTTGTCGAGAAGAAACATTTTTCTTTTCTTGAACCCCTGGATAGTGGTTAGGGAGTTAGGCAAACCATCTTCTAATAGATCCACCAAACATTTGTGAGGTGAGAGTAGAGTATCTACTGGTGCTCTAAGACTAGTGTAAGGAATTTTAATTGCTGGATAATTAGGTAATGATACTCGAAGTAGGCATAGTTTTCATTCTTGGTTCCCACGTATGAACTTTGTGTGAACTTTTGAGAGCTACCAAATAAGGCAAATACGCAGAGATCAAGTTCTAATAAAACTAGGACTAAGGTGGATGGTTACGACCACTCTTTATCGAATTCTCAGCTGAAGGAGGGTATTGATATCAAGGTCAGAAAATATGTTGTCCTATTCATCCCTTTCTTAGTGTTGAGAATAGGCACTTCCACCAAATAAGTCACTCGATATCCTCTTGAACACAATCAATCCCCAATAATGCCTCGTGAATAAAATTCACGTATATTATGTTCTATTGCGTCGTGTTGATATGGGAAAAAGAAGAAAAAATGTGTATAGAAAAAAAAATTAAAAAAATTAAAAAGAAAAAAAAAGAAAAGTAAGAGAAAAAATAAAAAAATATGGAAAAGGAAAAAAAAGAAAAAGAAAAAATGTTGAGTTATAATTGTGTTTAGTATGTTTATTTCAATTACATTGAGGCGATAATACCCATCACATTTGCGATCCACCAAATATGGCCCTAGCCTATTTTTCTATATTTCTAACTGCCCGAATAATGAATGACAAATTTTGACTTAGTGTTAGGGTTATAAGAACTTTATTAAAGTGTTAATGCCACGTGAAACTAGCAAATATGGATTATATTTGTAAATCTGGTGAGATTTTGAGCTTCAGAAAAGAAAAAGAAAAGAAAAGAAAGGAGAGAGAGTGTGTGTGAGACAAAGGAACCAAAAAGGGCACAGTTTTTTCCGCTTCTCTTTGAGTTGATTTATTTGATAGTTTGGAAATATAGGTTTTGTGGTACTAGTCTATATGTAGCACTAGATGAGTGTGAGCCACCGAATACAAACTCACGTTACTCAGACATCTACCTAAGCCAAAAGTTGGGGTAAGAATTACAATATGTTTTGTTATACCCCGAGGGAAGAAGTTTTCCTATCCCGATAGAATTTTACTAGGGGTCAACTATGAACTTTATAGGTAAATTGACTTTTTACTCAAAATACACTTTAATGATTGTCTAGATTTCTAGATTTTCAGATGAATCCAAAAAGAAAAGAATCTCTAGTCTTACACTTGATAAAAATAACCAGTCCTCTAGGGACCTATTTGTAGATAACTTAGTTTTGCAATTGCTAGGGACTAGTAAGATTTAGGCATGGGGGTATGATTGCACAACAATCATAGGACTTAAATGACCTAAATTAAGCATAATTGTAGCTTAGTTCATGCATCAGCTGCATAGTTTGCATCTTTACTGCTTTACATACGTATTTCTGCACTAATGTCAATTTTCCATACTGATTAGTGTATTACTTGGTTTGTAGGTAATACGAAGTTCAGGAGATGGCTTAGAGCTAGGTAGAAGTAGGATGGAGGCTAGAACTGCAGTAGAGCTGGAGTAGAAGCCATGGAATAAAACTGCACTCAAGTTGAAGACATAATGTAGGGAAGAGGTATACTACATTACTTGTAGGATTTTAATGCTTAGATTAAATTATGAAGAACATGGGATATACCTGCACCTATCCTGAGTCTTAGGATAGCCTTAGACTCCTTCACAAACCTTAGCCACCTTTCTTATTAGGTTACCTTAGCCCAAAACACCTCAAAACTATTGAGGCAGAAAATCGTTGCAAAATGATTGAGTTTTGAAAAACCCATCGTTGTAGCACAATTTGCAAGGAAATCCATCAACAAATAAATTTGCCTAAATTCAAAAGAAATTTCAGGTCAAACATAGGGAGGCTATGTTAATTTGAAATCCGTGATTATTATTATTATTATTTTAAAAGTGAGATAATCACAATGAATCTAATATTAACACTAAAAGAGAGAGAGAGAGAGAGAACAAAACACTTTTATAATAAGGATAATGTTTTTACAAAGAAAGCTAGAAATTTTACAACTAGAAAGCGGTAAATCTATTCTAGAAAGCGGTAAAGAGAAGGGAAGTGAGAAATTATCCTCCTCAACAGCTGCTTGGGGGATGAGCTGGAACAGGGCGATGCCTGGAAGACGTAGAGCGGAGACAGAAGACGAAGAATGAAGCAGGAAGAATTGGGGGTGAGGCAGGACATCGTCGTCGCGGGATCCACTTCCGGAATGGGGGTGAGAAGATGACCATGGGAGTTCCACGAACAGGGTAAGAAGTGGACAAAATTTTGATTTTAACTTTAAAGGAGCATCCTAGGTTTGGGACAAGCTTCTTTAGAGCTTTGGAGAGGAAGAAAGGTGAAGGAAGGGATGAATGATATGTGTGGGGCGTTAGCCTTTTCATAGGTGTAGAGGTTGGGGGCAAATAGGTCATTTTAACCTTAAAACATTAATGTAGGGATCTTTAGTGATGGATAAAACCATCAATAAAGACCTGAACGTAGGCAATGTGCATGCGCCTCCCCGCCTCCTCACGTTCAAATCATGCATCACGCGCATGAGCTCTTAACCATTCGATCAAGTGATCAGACAGCTTAAAAGCCCTCAGCATCGCTTCTCCTTCAATGCACCCAATGCTCGAGCGTGCAATTGTGCGTAGGCTTGTGCATCTGATTTCGTGTGCACCCGTCTGTGCATCTCGTTGTGCCACGTCTTGCCCATTTGCATCGCTTATGCTTCATCCAACCGCCAAAATCAGTCGCACCTTGCGCTGTGCTGAATTGAGGCGCACGGTGAGCTTTGAACTCATGCCCTCATCTCGCGCGTGGAGCACTCAACCAATGTGCCATGGTCGAGACTTAATCGCGTTTCCATCCAAGGCACATATGCTCGTGGCTGTTGGATCAAGATCCAACGGCCTAGATCTAATTATGCGGTTGAGGAGAGAGAGGGAGCGGCGGGTCCTTGTTCTTTTAGTTGGACCGGTTTGGGTAGCTAAGATGGTGCCATGTGGCACCATCTTGGCTGTCCATCTTCATTTGCTTGTAGGTGGTGCCACGGATTTTAGATTGGATCAATTTTCACGTCGTTGAGTTGCGATCATCGAATCGAACCCATCCGTGAGGTTGGATTTGTTGTCTAAGGAACGGATTTACACAACCTGGCCCCTTGACCTATGATCCTTCTTGGATTGCATCTGATGCTATGGAAGTCTGATCGGGGTGATCTTGGAGTTGTTGAACTCAAATCGTCACCCTGATCAGATCAGTACGATTGGATCTTTAATGTGAGGCCCCGATTAAATATTGCCTTTCCCTAACCACCAAAAAGAGTAAATTACTATACAAATTATACAATTTGACCTAAATAAATGATGATGCATGTTAGGTAATATTTACAATGCATGATGCTTCTACGATACTAAGAACATGTATAAATAGATATTTTAGGTTACTTAGATGCATACACATCACATCCCCATGCCTATCTTTTGCTAGTCTCTAGCAAAAGCTATATGCTACTTATAAAAGAATTAGGATTGGATTTCTCAGGCAATAGTTATTTTTCAACATTTAGGGATTTTGACAAAGATTTGAACTATAGAGACACAACAGCGCTTGGGTGTCTGCCAAAATGCAGACCTCCTCAAGCTCTCGCCTGATTCAAAGAAGGATCTTTTTTCTTTTTCTTCTTTTCTATTTTTTTTTTTGGATTTTTGAGTTTAGGGCTTCGGAGCAGCTTTCTACGGCCACTCAACCCACCCAAGACTTGATGAGAACTCTAAGTTCTAAGCATTTTTTTGTGAGAAATGTAATAGACTCACTAATCGGAAATTAGAATAGACTTCGGGTTTCTACGTCGCTAGGTGACCTTAAAAAGGAATTCTGCCTAAAGGTGTATCTATTTGACCGGTAGCTATCTCCCTACTTTTATTTTTATGGGGTCAACACAAGGGCAAACCCAATGTAGATCTCCCCAGCTTATTCTACTTCTCTGCTTCTTCCTAAGTGTTTAGGAATTATATGTGCATTTCTTGAGCTGGGTTGTGGACAACCTACCAATGGGCTATTACTCACGATAACTTGTCAGCCATACTCATGTGGTGCAGTGTGGCTTATTTCCTTTTCTTTTCTTTTCTCCTTTTCTTTTTTTTTTTTGATACTTTTGTTTTTCTTTTCTTTCTTGTTTTTCTTTTTTAAGTAGTTGGCTTCTCTAATCTAAGATTTACCTAAAGGCAACAATAAGAGAATGGTTATGTGATTGAGCTCTAGACAACCTACCAATGGGCTATTACCCACGATAACTTGCCAGCCATACCACCCTAGAAGGTTCATTAGCTACCCAATTTCAATAAAAACCATCGAAAAGTGAGTTAGTGCAAGGTGTGTGTAGATGCTTAGACTTAAAGTTCCCTCAAATTAGAGGGTGGGTTGATAAGTCATGTACTTATCACCCCAACTTATTTAACCAATTTGAAGTAAATTCAGAATGGCAAGACTCAATAAACAAATCCACATTTTAGTGGCCACCCGAGCTGATTAAGCCCAAAGGCTTGAAAGTTCTAAGTGTTCGGATTCTACTGTATTATTCCCTAAGGTTGAAAAATCCTAATGCCCAAGTATTCCTTCCCTAATTCAATTTTTTTAGAAAAATAATAAATAAAGAGAAAAATAAGCAGAATTTACAAGAATTTCACAGAGCTGACAAAATGATTCAAAAATGAATCCACCCCCCATGCCTAGATGATGCAATGTCCTCATTGAAAATAAAAGACATGAGAAGTAGGATAGAATGAAGAAAATATCACCTGTATTCCATGATGCTCGGGTCAGCTCTGAGTTAGACTGTACAAGTGCTGAGTTTAATGTCATCAGCTAGGAGAAATCCAGCTAAAGAAGTCATATTAAAGTTAAAGCAACCTTGTCGAAGATAGGTTCTGGAATACCACGGTCAACATAAGGTTTCAGACATTGTCCGTTGACCTTGAAAGAATTTCCCATCTTTGGGCCATAGATCTCAACAGCTCCATTGGGAAATATTCGATTGATGATGAACAGGTTATTCCACTTTGACCTAAGCTTGCCGGGAAAGAGCTTAAGTCGAGAATCAAATAACCAGACCTTCTAGTTCGGCTCAAAGCTCTTGTGGGAAATCAGTTGGTCATAAAGAGCTTTGGTCCGAGCCTTACAGATCTTGCCATTCTCGTACGCATTGTTTTTAAGCTCCTCCAACTCAGATAGTTGGAACTTTCTGGTCTTTTCGGCTAAACTTAAATCAAAGCTGCATTTCTTAATCATCCAGAATGCCCAATGTACAATCTCTACAGGTAAATGACACCAGATGAAATGGTGACATGCCGATAGGCATTTTGTACGACGTACAGTAGGCCCAAAGAGAATCCTAAAGCTTTTGAGTCCAATCTTTTCAATCAGGCCTAACCGTCTTCTGCAGGATATTCTTGATTTCTCGATTGGAGATCTTGGCCAGTCCATTCATCTGAGGGTGGCAAGGTGTGGAGATTCTATGATTTACCCCGTATTTTGCTAGTAAGCTATGAAATTGGGCATTTGTGAAGTGAGTACCACCATCGCTAATGATGGCCCTCGGAATCCCGAACTGACTAAAGATATTCTTCTTGACAAAATCAATGACCACCTTGTGGTCATTAGTTTGGGTGGGAATAGCCTCAATCCACTTGGACACGTAATCAACAGCAATGAGAATGTATTGGTGTCCAAATGAAGGGAGGAAGGGTCCCATGAAATCGATGCCCTAAACATCGAAGATTTTGACAGGAAGAATTGGGTTTAGAGGCATCATGTCTCTCTTGGTTATGCTCGCGAGTGCCTAGCATCGGGAACATGACCTCGAGAATTCCTGGGCATTCTTGAATAAAGATGACCAATAGAATCCAGATTGAAGTATTTTTGCAGCCATCTTTTTCCTGGAGAAATGTCCACCACACGCAAATGCATGGCAGAACTCAAGTATGCTTTGAAACTCATTCTTGGGAACACATCAGCGAATAATCTAATCAGAGCTGATGCGATATAGTTTAGGGTCATCCCAGAAGTAATATTTGGCCTTATATTTGAATCTATCCTGTTGTTGCTTGGTCCAATCGTGGGGGATTTGACCAACAACCAAATAATTTACTATATCTGCAAACTAAGGGGTTTGGACACCTGAAACTGCCAGAATAGTCTTGTTCAGAAAAGTATCAGTAATCAGAATATCCAAATGAGAAGAATCACTTAGAAGCCTTGAAAGATGATCCGCCACCACATTCTATGCCCTAGATTTATCTTTGATTTCAAGATTGAATTTTTGCAGTAGAAGAATCCATCGAATGGGCTGGGGTTTGGCATCCTTTTTGGCCAAGAGATATCTCAAAGCTGAGTGGTCGATGAAAATTATGACATGAGACCCTAAGAGAAAAGCCTTGAATTTTCCTAAAGCAAATACTACAACTAGCAATTCCTTCTTAATAACATTGTAATTTCTCAGGGCCTCGTCCAGAGTTTTGCTAGCGTAGTAGATGGCAGAGGGCTTTCTGTCGATCTTTTGACCCAAAATAGCCCTGACCGCGTAATCAGAAGCATCTGTCATGATTTTAAATGGGTTGTCCAAATCAGTGGTTGCAACATAGGAGAACAAGTGACTGCCATTTTAAAAAAATTGAATGCCTTGCAGCATGATTCATTGAAATCAAACGGCGTATCTTTGGTAAGAAGGTTGCTTAAAGCTCGAGCAACCTTGGAGAAATCCTTGATGAACCTCCTATAGCATCCCACATGACTAAGAAATGATCGAATTTGTCTAATAGATGTAGGAGGAGGAAGTTTGGAAATAGCATCGACCTTAGCTTTGTCGACCTCAATTCCCCGTTCAGAGATTACATTAGCCAAGACGATACCTTCTTGTGTCATGAAATGACTCTTTTCCCAGCTAAGGACCAGTCTTGTTTTGATGCATCTTTTAAGGATCAATTCAAGATTAGCTAGGCAAGATTCAAATGAATCTCCAAAAATGGAGAAATCATCCATGAAAACTTTCATAAATTCTCCCACCATGTCAGAAAAAATGGCTAGCATGCACCTTTGAAAAGTCGCAGGTGCATTGCAAAGCCCAAATGGCATTCTACGGAAAGCAAAAGTTCCGTAGGGACAGGTGAAAGTCATCTTTTCCTGATCCTCGGAATGGATAGGGACTTGATTGTATCCCGAGTAACCATCCAGTAAACAAAAGTACTTTTGCTCGGCTAGTCTTTCAAGGATTTGATCAATGAAGGGCAAAGGGAAATGATCCTTTTTCGTGGCTGTGTTCAGCTTCCTGTAATTGATACAGACCCTCCAGGAGGAAGCTGAATGAGTTGTGATAGATTCTTCTTTCTCGTTAGTCACAACAGTAATCCCGACTTTCTTGGGAACAATTTGCACAGGACTTACCCATGGATTATCTAAGATCGGATAGATGATTCCTGCGTCAAGTCACTTAATAATTTCCTTCTTGACCACTTCTCGCATATTAGGGTTTAATCTCCTCTACATCTGGTGAGAAGGGCGGGATCCATCTTCCATGAAAATTCTATGATTGTAGTAAGATGGCTCAATCCCCCTAGGGTCATGGATGGTCCAACCAATTGTCTCTATGTTCTTTTAAGTCCTTGATCAGTTTTATCTCTTGCTCCTTAGTCAATCTAGAACTGATAATCACAGGGCGCATCTTCTTAGGTCCTAAAAATTGATATTTCAAACTCTCAGGCAATGGTTTCAGTTTGAGCTGGGGCAGGTTTAAGATGGAAGGTAAGGAGGATGCTGATGAAGATTCATCGAGAGGAAGAGGTTTAAAGTGAACAAAATCAGCAACCTCTTCAGAATGAGGTGGGTTTGCCACAGAGGGTTGTGGGTTGGGTTCATCGGTGCAGGAAGAACTCTCAATAGTAGATACAACCATACATGTCTCAATATTCAAATGATCTTCTGCGAGTTCCTCTATAAATCAACAATCCTCAAATTTATTAATCGCCTTGAAAATATCCAGTTTCAGTTTTCGATCTCCAAAGGCGATTTCCATGCTATCTCTCTCAGAGTTGATATTGGCCTTAACGGTAGCTAGGAACAGATGCCGCAGAATGATGGGCATGTTCCTTAAAATCTTAGGTACATCCATGTCAAGAACAAGAAAATCTACAGGAAAATAGAAGTCCTTAACCTTGACAATAACATAACGCTTCTCAGATTTGTGACCGAACGGTCCACTAATTGCAGTGTAATTGAGGTTGGCTGAAGTTCACCTAATCCGAACTTCTCGTAAAGAGAATTGGAATTAGGTTAATGGATGCACCTAGATCTAAGAGTGCTCGATCAAAAGTGTAATCTTCGATAACACATGAAATCAAAGGGGCACATGGATCTCTCTTTTTCGGAGGAAGGTGATGCAGGATAATAGAACTGGCCTGCTTAGAGAGTATCACCTTCCTCAGAACAGATTCCCTTGACTTATGCTTCTGGGTGCATAAATCCTTTAAGAATTTAGCATAAGCCAGTATGTATTTGATAGCATTGAGGAAAGGGGTATTGATTTCAACATTCTTAAATATATTCAAGAGCTCCTCATCACTATCAATAAGCTGCTTCTTCCTAGGTTTAATCAAGGCCTCAGGAAAAGGAACATGAGTCAGATCCTCGGAATTAGGTTCCTGAGCCTTGATTTCTTCTTTAGAGTTCTTTCTTTCCTCAGGCTCACTAGGTTCTTCTTGACTAGAGCAGGGTAGGTGTGGGTCATGGGTTTGCCTTCCACTCCTCAAAATAATGGTGTTGGCAAATGCATACTGGTTAGGGTCTTAGGGAGGGTTAGGAAAGATTGGAGGGGCTTGTTTAGCTAGAAACCCTAGATTTGATGAAGCAGCAGAGGAAGGACCCTACTCAACCACCTAAGAATGTGCGTGTGGGTCCCTTTGATTCTCGTACCCTTGGTCTTGATTTCCTAGATTCTGTATGTTGCGAGGGTTGGGTACGGGTTGAGACGATAGAGATCCGGGCTAACGGGTATTAGCAATGAGCTCGATTTGCAAGTTATCCAGCGAGGTTTTCATTTACTGCATGAGTTGGAGCATAGATCCTTACATCTCTACCAACTGACGGTTCAAATTAGCCTGCCCTATAGGTTGACGAGCATTCCAAACTGGCTGATTGACTCGATTTGGGGGTAGCTAAGTATAAACATGACCCTAACCCATTGGTCTTTGCGGAGCATAGTTGCTAGGTCGGAATTGGGTCTGCTACCCCAGATTTTTCCAGGAGAAGTTAGGGTGGTTCCTCCAACCTGGACTATAAGCATTGGAATATGGGTTAGACCTAATGTCCTCCTGTACAACATAGCTCATAGGGCGAGGATGGAGAGAAAGAAAGGGACGGATCAGAGAAATTAGGATCAAAGGCCCCAGTTTGTAACCTGTGGGGCTCCGAGTAATGTTGGCTCACAGCTTGAGACGCAACCAGTTGATTCACGAACTCAAAGGCCCCAGTTTGTAACCTGTGGGGTTCCGAGTAATGTTGGCTCACAGCTTGAGACGCAACCAGTTGATTCACGAACTCCCATCTGGAAGAAGCTCACGAAGAATGGAATCTCGAATTCTGGGATTGAGTGGATCGAGAATTGTTCATAGAGTTTCCAGCCATCCACTCCTCCATCCTTTTTGGTAACCAGGTCCACCTTATCTAGTTTGTTACAAATCAGCTCCATATCGAATGAATGAGTCATGGACCTCATTAACATCCTATCTGGGTTGTTTGGATCAGTTAAACATATCCATGGAGGCATGATTGATTGAATTTTCACTTATTTCCTCAAACAAATCATGCGCACTATCTGCGACTTTGTTGAGGAATTGCCTTCGTAAGAATCGTCCACATGATTGTTGAGTTGTTCAGTCAATCCATGGTAAAAGATCTGCACAAGTTACCATTTCGGCACCTCGTGGTGTGGACACTTCTGCAATAAATCTTGGAATCACTCTCAGGCACCATGAAACTGTTCCCTTGGTCACTGGGCGAAAGTAGTAATCGCTCGCCTTAGAGCATTGGTACACCCAACTAGGAAGAATTTCTTTAGGAAAGTCAATTTCAGATCATTCCAAGTTGCTATGGGCCTTCCTATGGTCCTGTACCAATGAGAAGCCTTATCCCTAAGAGAGTGGGGAAAGAGCCTCATGATCATTTGTTCTTCGTTCACGTTTTGTGCTTTGGTGGTCTGGACCAAAGTGGTCAAGTCCTCCAAATGCTGAAATGGGTCTTCAGAGCTAAGCCCATGAAAATGTTTGATCAGGAACACCTGGGGCTTGATTTCTACGTCTCTGGTAGGAATCTGGACACCAGGACGTTCCCCGTAATTTGAAGGATCATAAAAATCCTTTAAGGGCTGAGCACCCTACATTCTCTGGAACCATTCTTGCATTCTCTACATTTGTTCCAGTTGCCTTTGAAACATCTCTTATTGATTCTAAGGCAGAGGAGGTTGTTGATCGGCCATGGAATCAAATTGGCCAAACTTCAATCTATGCCTCCGAGAATGATCTAATGGTCCTTCCAATCGGAGATTCAATGACCTCCTTCCAAGCATAAACTAGGAAGAGGTCGGAAGGACTGGGGATAAGAACCCTGCAGCACAACAAAACAAGCCTATCCTTAAGTTGGGTAACCTAAGGACCTAAGCTTCAGGATAGATTCAAACCACAATATGAATTTCGTGTTGTCCTTAATCCAAAAGCTGGTTAAGTTGGGATGGCGAGACAAGGGGAGCATGTCCTAAAGGCCATTAATTATGCCAAACCCGTGCCTGCTTAAGTTGTTTGATAATCCAGCCACCCAACTTAGCACCTTTTGGAGAAAGCAGACGTCACAAATTCGCACCACAGTTCAAGAAATACCCTGAACCTGATGGATGAGTCCTAAGGACAACGTCTACTTGATTTTAATTTAGGATTAGGATTGTAGTGCTTATGGAATGTGGTGGGCCCTTAAATTGGGTTGTGTCTTTAATGATTGATTGAATATGTGTGAGTGCATGCACAACCAAGGTTTTAAAGCAAGATTATTTGGATGACTGGATTTTAAGGTTCAAATCTTGTTTAAGTAGCTTTTAGGGTTTAGAATTAGGTAAATTCAATCAAGTTCAAGAGGCAAACTAGATATTCAAAACACAGGTGAAGATCTTTTCCTTTCGAAATCAAAAGTAAAGTGGAGTGCCATGTATTGAACTAAATTGTAAACCCTAAGGGGAAGTTACTTGATGAGTTGATTTTAGATGAAGTGGTGCGGCCCAAACAACTCAAACAATTAGCCTTAATGCACCACTGAGTTAGGCACACAAGTGGTTACCTAATTTGATTTCTACTCAATTATGTGTTTGGGTGTGTGTACCGGTTCCAAAGATCGATTGACCAGTTGAGTTTGAAAATCAGGAGAGGTTGTGTACCTTTGTGTTTTTTTAGATTTTTTTCTTTTTATAAGTGGAGGGTGGGATGAGTGGAGGTGGAAATCAAAGCATCCAAACTAATCCTAGGGATTATGAGAACACCTAGATTAAGTAGGGTTTGAATTAGGGTTATGAAATGAAGTCTATGGAGGGGGGAAAATGGGGAGCACTTATAGTTGTCTTCAACTGCACTTTTCTCCTTTCTACCGCTTGAAGATTCCCTGTCGAGGTACCTACAAAATAATAGAAAAGAAATAAAAGCAAGTTAGAAAATAGATAAGTGCATGGAAATGACGAAAGGAAATCGAGATTTGTTGCCTCCCCGACAACAACGCCAAAATGTTAAAGCAGAAAATCGTCGCAAAATGATTGAGTTTTGAAAAACTCGTCGTACTGCGATGCTAGGAAATCCGTCAACAAAGAAATTTGCTGAAATTCAAAAGAAATTCCGGGTCGAACACAGGTAGGCTACCTTGATTTGAAATCTACGATTTTTATTATTATTATTTTAAAAGTGAGATAATCACAATGAATTTGATATTAGCATTAAAAGAGAGGGAGAGAACGAGAGAGAGAACAGAACACTTTTATAATAAGGATAATGTTTTTACAACTAGAATATTGAAAATTTTACAACTAGAAAGCAGTAAAGAGAAGGGAGGTGAGAAATTATCCTCCTTGACGGCTACTTGGAGGATGAGCCAGAATGGGGGATGCTTGGAAGACGTAGAGCAAAGATAGAAGACGGAGAACTAAGTGGGAAGAACTAGGGGCGAGGCAGGATGCCGTCGTCGTGGGATCCACTTCTGGAATAGGGGTGAGAAGACGACCATGGGAGCTCGACGAATGGGGTGAGAAGTGGATAAAATTTTGATTTTAACTCTAAAGGAGCATCCCAGGTTTGAGACAAGCTTCTTTAGAGCTTTGGAGAGGGGGAGAGGTGAAGGAAGGGATGAATGATATGTGGGGGACGTGGACCTTTATATAGGTGTAGAGGTTGGGGGCAAACAGGTCATTTTAACCTTAAAACATTAATGTAGGGGTCTTTAGTGACGGATAAAATCGTCACTAAAGACCTAAATGTAGGCGACGTGTGTGTGCCTCCCTACCTCCTCATGCTCAACGCATGCATCACGCACACGAGCTCTTGTCATCCGATCAAGCGACCAGACAGCTTAAAAGCCCTCAGTGACGCTTCTTCAATGTGCCCAACACCCGCACATGCGATTGTGCGTAGGCTTGGGCATTTGATTTTGCGTGCACCCACCCGCACATCTCGTTGCGCTACGTGTTGCCCATCTGCATCACTCATGCTTCATCCAACAGATGAAATTGGCCGTGCCTTGCGCTGCGCTAAATTGAGCCGCACAATGAGCTTCAAACCCGCACCCTCATCTCACGTGCAGAGCGCTCAACCAATGCGCCAAGGTTGAGACTTTGTTGTGTTTCCATCCAAGGTGCATAAGCTCATGGTTGTTGGATCAAGATCCAACGGCCCAGATCTGATCGCGTGGTTGAGGAGAGAGAGGGAGCGGCGGGTCCTCGCTCTTTTAGCTGGGTCGGTTTGGGCAACTGAGATGGTGCCAGTTGGCCGTCCATCTCGTAGGTGGTGTCACGGATGTCAAATTGGGTCAATTTTTATGCCATTTGGTTGCGATCGTCGATCCGAACCCATCCGTGCTGTTGAATTTGTCGTTTGAAGAACGGATTTACTCTAGCTAGACTCTTGACCTATGATCCTTCTCAAACTGCATCTGATGCTATGGAAGTCTGATCGGGGTGGTCTTGGAGTTGTTGAACTCCGATCGTTGTCCTGATCAGATCAATACAGTTGGATCTTCAATCTGAGGCCCCAATTAAATATCACATGTCCTTGACCACCAAAAAGAGTAAATTACTATACAAATTATACAATTTGACATAAATGTATGATGATGCATGTTATGCGATATTTACAATGCATGATGCTTTTACGATACTAAGAACATGCATAATAGACATTTTAGGTTACTTAGATGCATACACATCAAAAACCCACATTCTAGCCCGCTTTTGGACGTCCAAGTAGGATGCTGGATATCCAAGCTCCTTAGATTCCACCTGTAGAACTTAAAACCCAAACTCATGCAAAATTGGACATCCAAATAGTGTGTCAGACATCCAATTTCTGCAAAAACCCAAGACAGAACTCAAACTCCATACTGATTCATTATTTGACATCTAGAATAAAGATTTAGACTTTTGATTTTGAACTATAAGTCGTCTGATCTTAAGATCAGACATCTGGAACCCCTCTCCAGAACTTGTTTTTGGATTCAAGCTTAGATCTTGATTCCTAAGGCCTATAAACCCAATCCTACACCCTAGGAAACTTAATTTAAGGTACCCTAAGCCTAGTACACCATCCTAAGACTCTCCTATGAACCTAATTAGGATTGGGTACTTGGATCTAGTCAATTGCATTATACCTAGTCAATTGGATTCATAGAGTCCAATTGAGCTTAAATCACAACCAACACAAGTCTAATTGGACTCAGTGAAAGTCCAATTGATTCAAGCCTAATCTAATTGGGAACTCTCTCTCCCAATTACACACACATTGACCCAATTAAACTTGGTTAAGTTTAATTGGATCAATCACTTTACCCATAGGTTGATGAACCTATTTTTAGAAACCTAACTAGACCAACCTAGACCTAATTAGAAGTGGACCAAGTGGTCCACTTGACCACCACACACTCACTCACACACACACACACACATGACCACTTGGTCATCCACTCTAGAGTATTATAGAGTGGCCCTCCAAGTGGGGCCACCTTGAAGACTAAATATAGTCTTCAAGGAATCCACAACCTCTCTCCTTAGATAATAGATCTAAGAAGATCCACTCTCTACCACTTCTAGCCGCTACTTAAGCCTATTATAGAGAATTCTATAATTCACTAGATGACCCATCTCCAAGTCTATATAAGACTCTCCTTGGATGGCCATGCACCCTCATCTAGCTCTTGCTCTTGGACTCCAACCCCACCTCCACTCTCCACGTCCAAGAGCAAGTGCACTCCTCCACCACCTTCATCAAGAGGTCAGCCAACCACCTTGGTCGTTCCTCTCTTCACCCCTACCACCTCAAGCCACATGGCCATTGGAGACCATCTCCGATGCTCGAGTTCACCCTTAGCTAAGGTTCTTCATAGTTTAAATTCTTACATTATTTTTCTGCAAGTAGTATAGTAATATCTCACAACTAGAATGCACGCATAATCTTTCCGAGATCCATGCATGCATTTCTTTTCTGATAGCTTGGTAGATTTCAATTTCAATGTACAAACAGCCATTGTAGTGACAACAAAAATTTTGAGGAAATAAGAATAAAGTTGTCTGCTTCACATTTCCATTTTGTTGCAATAAAAAGATGTCAGTTCTAGAAGATATAAATGATTTAGCGATTGATGCATTCTCCGTTAATAGCCATCGCAAAGTAAGGATTGTTAGAATGAGCACTCACACATTCACCTTCATCATTTATTTGATGCACCCACATGTTGTCAGGGTTAATAGTGCGACTGGCAAATCTTACATTTGTAGACTTGAAACCAGCATCCAATTTTAAGAAAGTAGAGAAGAGAATAAAATCAAAATCAATTTTACCATCTTATGCCTCCCTGAGATCGATCGGGACACTCACCGTCTCATTATAAATGTTTTGTTTGAGTCGTATTTCACTCTATATTACAGCATTTTCCTAATCAAAATCTCCATTTTATGAAC
Source organism: Thalassia testudinum (assembly GCA_037157565.1). Classification (NCBI taxonomy): domain Eukaryota; kingdom Viridiplantae; phylum Streptophyta; class Magnoliopsida; order Alismatales; family Hydrocharitaceae; genus Thalassia; species Thalassia testudinum. The sequence goes on along the minus strand of JAZHRO010000036.1, from coordinate 17,191,916 downwards.
TCAATAGTGCACAAGTGTATGTGTGTATATAGTGCATTGGTATGTGCATGGGTTTGTCTTGACGGGTTCAAGCTTGTCTTGGTTCTACATGCCTTTGCCTCCTACTCTCTTTCTCAAGTAGGTGGCTTCTTTTCCTTGTCTTCAGAATGTAGAGACAACTTCTTCGCATCATTTCAATCTCAAATGTTGCTCCTAACTTATGGTCCTACATGCATAAAAACTCAATATTACCCAATAGACCATAAGATGATAGAATTAAAGTTAAGAATGTACAAATGCAATTATGCATGCTATGAATGTAATAGATGCTTTATTTAAATGATGCAAGCTAGGTTATTAGCTTAATTCAGTAAATTTAGGTCTTATGATTGCTATGCAATCACGTACCAAATGGCCATTGTGGCCTGTAGACCAGGGGAAGCGTGTGCCTTGTACCAGTAGTAATCAATTAGTACTGGTACAGGCTCCTAATCCCAACATAAAGAACTTTTGAGTTGTTAGGGCTAAGAGTGCCCAGTATTGGTGCTTATTGATTAGTACTGGTATTGGTCACCTTTCCTAGGTTCGAAGGGTGTGTAAATGAAAATTTGGAGGTACCCAATACTGGTCTTGAGAATCAGTATTGGTACTAGCACTACTTGGTGGCCAGTGGCTAGTGGGTACCTAGGACGATACGGAACATCAATATTGGTGCTAGTGACTTGATACTAATTATGCCATTGTTAAGCCTTGCCTTACCCTACAAAGAGAAATGAGGAAAAAAAATAAAAGAAGGGTTTAACGCAATAAGCCTTGAAATTGATGACTAAGTATCCTATGTGTATAGAAGCCCCTAAAGAAACAAATTGGAAGCCGAAGAGTAACCGGCTCAATCTAAAGTGAAACCCGAAACATTGAATCTTAGAGTTTCAATCACAAGCCTATAGAGAAGGAAGCTTAAATCCTAAGGTTTGAGGCTAGACCTCAGGTGATCCAATAGGTCTTTAGGATTTCGTTCTTAGTACATAATTCCAAATGGATTAAAAGATGAGTAAGCCTACTAGGTGAGCTTGTAGGGCTTCACCCACTAACTTCATGAACCACAGATTCACTGTTTGGGTTAAAGACCAAAGGATGTGTGGTGGCTGGACTCTACACAAGATCTACATCAGAACATGGATGGTTCTTGGGTATCACGACAAGCTATGGTGTCATTGAGTTATGGTAGTTGGAAGTACCTGAATCCAAATTGATGCAGAGGTACTCGTAGTTCTAGGTTGAGTAGGTGCCTTCATGCGTAGCGAAAGATGCCGGGGTACTTGGCACTTGCAGCCAGAGGCTCGTTTGGTGCCAGCGTGAGCGGAAGATGTTGGGGTACTATGAGGGGTTTGGTTGAGATCTCATCCAATGACAGATTAAGAGGGTACACCTGAAGACTACGCTCCTAACAGGAGCAATGGTGTGACCCGACAATTTTGACCAACCTTGTGACTTTTGATCTAGAATTATCTGTGACCAAACCTTGCGGGGCACGAATTGAGCTTGCTCTTCACCATCACAAGGCGTTGGCCTGGGTAGCTCCCAAGAGGCCTGACTCTTTTGATCAAGGTCAGTAACACTCGATACGTGTAAGTACCTCTATTTTGATGCACCAAAATTATGCTTCTTACAAGATAAATATTTCAGGACTCTCTCGGATCAAAGTTTCTCTCATGGACCTAGCTAAAAGAATGTTGATCTGTGTCCTAGCGTATTTTATCTTTATTGAGTCTTGTTCATCATGAAATCATTGTTGTTTAGGAAATGCATCGTAGTATAGGAAAAAATCGTGCAAAAACACTTAAATTTATAAGCTTAGAATCGAAAGTGGAGTCTGAGGTTATTCCCAGGGAGCAATGATGCAATTTAATTCACCAATCACAATTGACAAAAAGAATATGCAATTGAAATTAATAAGACGATCAAAATGATATTTCAATAACTAGAATGACAATGCAAAAAATTAGGTTAAATGGTGATTTAAATCACCAAATTAACCCCTCAAAGTTAAGCTCACAAATATTCAAATGAATGAACAATAACCACAATCAATTTTCCACGTCATTAAACATCCACAGTAACCAGGAAATTAGATGATGGGCAAGGCTTCCAGATGCCTTAAGAGTTAAGCCTCAGTAAGCACAACACCATAGGAAGCTCAGAACCTTCCCTTTCTTTCCTTCATGCCTGAAGAGAGGCTCAACATATGCTCAAGGCTTCTCGTCCAGGAAGAAATCATCTCTTAATCAGGGAGAAATCCTTGATTGAAGGTCGGTGTTGTTGGGTTCACAATGTTACTGGCGATAGGGACCTTTTTGAAGAAAATGATGAGAAGTTAGGGCTAAATGCAAAGATTTTGAAAGCTAAGGGCTCAAGTGTGAAAAATAGAGTTTAAATGGACTAAAATGTAAACTAGGTCAAGATGGACTCTGATTGGATCCAAATTTTGGTACCAATCTAATTTTGACACAAGAAATCTGATGGTAAAGTTGGATTTCAATTTTGACCAAGTTTGACTGGATAATTTGCATAGAAACCCAAATTAGGGCAAAACTCTATTTATGAGTCTGTTTAAAGTCAAAATAGGTTCTAAAGGTCAAATCAAGGTTACCAAACCTTGAGAAATATTTTTATATGAATTTTAGGAGATTTAGATGAATTTTATCATGACCATAACCTCCATAATTTAAGTAGGTCTGAAATTAGGGTTTTGGGTGTTATATGGTTCTCGAGATACGTGAAACCCCATCTCTATCTGCATGGACCTACTTATTAGTATTAATGCTCATTTGACCTTCATTTTACCCCTAACAAACCCCTTGATTATTCTGTGTTCATGATATGTTGTTAAAATTACATAATTAACCCTAGTTTCCTATTCTCTTCTCAAAACAACCTGAAGTGGAGTTATAACCCTCAGATGGTTATGTAGGAGCATTTATCTTTTAAACCTGACTAAAAGTGGCCAATAGGGCCTATGATGGTGTTCCTATCATACCCCCATGATTAGCTTTTGCTAGTTTCTTAGCAAACATCCTATAGATCAAACTAGGTCTCCAGGTCGAATGAAACTGTCAGGATGCCTTACTAAGCTACATTTCTAGAAATTAGATCAGAATACCAATAATAGGCCAAGAGGTACTCAAGTACCAGCCAAGATCCAAATTTGACTAGCTTCAGCCTGATTCTACTGTGAAGGTTTCTATGGCACGCAAAAATTGCCTAGAGGTTCATTGACCCCATCGGTTAAAGTACCCATGCTTAGGAGTAACATGTCCAAGTTCAGTTTGCTAGTGCATTTTTATAAGAGAGAGATAGAGAAGGATTTTTCATTTGGAGAGTTTTCTTTATTTTCTTTTTACTTTCCCCTAAATCCATCCTCGAATTGGCCCTAAACATGGTGTGTATCGCATTCCTTGTCCCCATCATCAATCCTTGAAGGGCCCCTGGCTTTTGATGCTTCAGGATAGCACTGCCCATGGCAACCCCCAGAACCCTGGCTTTCAACACTTCAGGATAGTGTCACCCATGGCATTTTGTAGCTAAATTCAAGCCTTGGCAATCGACATTTCAAAATAATCCCGCCCATGGCACCTAAACCAGCACAAGGTGCATACATGCCCCTAGTAGGACATTTAGATATCTTTGGAGACAAGCACCGAGGAGATGATATGTTATTACGCATCTTCGAGGGAATTTCCCACCTCTTCATGCCGAGAACTCGTCCAATCAACTTGTGTTGTTGAGCTGCTCCTACACTAGATCTTCGAGATGGCTTTTCATAATATAACACTTTTGGCATGTTTTTCTTTATTAAGCGCACTAAACTAGACTTAGTGTGTGATTTTTGGGTGCTTAGGTTACTAAGTCCTGCAAACCAAAGGGCACGCAACGGGGCTAAATAATCCCTAAGCCTTACACCTACTACATTAGCCTCGCACTTTCCTCAACTTGAGGATTATTCCAGATCTTAAAAAATATGCGAGTGTTTAAACCCTAAAGCAAATCCAAGAGGCCTAAGGTTAGTACTCTTCACTAATATCCTATGTTTTAGCCTTACAAGTCTTAATTCATCATCTAATCCAACCTAGAAGTTAGGTTAGTTCCATACTCAATTTTAAGGGACTATCTCATTTTTTCTTTCTTTGTTTGCTCCATTTTTCTCTTTCTTTTCTTTTTTTTTCTTTCTTTTTTCTTCTCCTCTTTTCATTCAGTTCAAAGTGACCTCTCCTTTCCTCTTTTCTCCTCTCTTTTTTTTGAATGAAACCTTTCCCGGCATTGATTTTCACAATGTTTTGCTCTTTAATACCCCCCATGGCTAAGATTTGTCATGTCCTCATTATAAATTAGGTGGGTTTGAGTTCAATTCAGATCGTTCATTAGAACAGGTGGGTAGTGAACGGGTTAGGATGACTATTGTGGACGATTTCTAGCTCTGATACAAGTATCAAAGGTGGAGTCGACTGTTCTAATGGACGAACCCTAAAGTGCAATATGAATTCAGCAAAGAGATGTGTCAGAAAAGGTTTCAATTTTTTCAAAGATGACGGGTTGCCTCCCGTTAAGCGCTAAGTTTAATGCCATCAGCTGGGCACAGTGAAGCTCAGGGAGAATGGAGATTAGAAGATACAACAAAATTTGAGTCAGTGAGTTCGAAGAATGATTTGAGTCTCTGACTGATCATGACAAAAGGTTCTGATTCGTAGATGAGTTCATTGATTTCAACTGCTCCATTTCCAAATACTAGTCTTACAAGGAATGGTTCAATCCATTTTTCGTGAGATGTGCCTGTCATGGAAGGCTTTCACCCACTTTTGGTAGATTCATGAGTTCTCGTATGCGTCATTGCGTAGTTCCTCAATCTCACTCAATTGCAACTGGCAGTGGATTCTAGCCTTCAAAAGATCAAGATTGCACTTTCGTATTGCCCAGTATGCTTTGTGATCCATTTTTATGGGGAGGTGACATGCCTTCCCGTACATGAGTATGAAGGGAGACATACCTAACTGGGTCTTATGGGTGGTCCTATAGACCCACAAGGCTTCTAGAAGGCGGGCAGACCAATCTTTCCTGTCAGTCCGAACAGTGACCTGAGGATCTTTTTGATCTCCCTATTTGATAGTTCAGCCAATCCATTAGTTTGGGGGTGATAAGGAGTCGAGATACGATGAGACACCCCATACCTTTTCATCAGGGGCTAGAAGTGAATATTTGCAAAGTGGGTTCCTCCATCTGAGATGATAGCTCATGGAACACCGAACCGAGAAAACATGTATTGATGAATGAATTTAATCACAATTTTATGAACATTGGTTTAGGTTGGGATGGCTGACCAGTCGATCTTTCGCTTTTAAGTCGTTTGTAGTTTAATGTGGTGGAAAAATCGACTAATCAATTTTTAATAAAAAATAACCACTCGCTGAGGAGCGGGTCGTATCCACAGGGAGGCAATAACGTATTAAAATTCGCGCTACTTAAAAATGTTTGTTCGTAGTCAATTTGGACAAGAACCAAGCCAAGATTGCCTTTAGATTAAGGTTTAAGCAAGAAACAATGCTGAAATGGCAATTATGAGAAACTACAGGATATTTTCCGCAATGCAGAGTGAATAGAATATGATTAAAATGTGGCAATGGCAGAAAATGTAAATTTTAATTAACGTTTTACTGTAGCAAAACAGGGGAATTTTTCCCCGTTGTCTTGCGTGACGAGGAGCCGATGGTCGGGCACGGGAAGCTCGGAGGAGGTCCCTTGGATCAAGGGCTTCGAATCGGTGGTGGCGGCGAGTCGCGCGGCGGTCGGAGGTGGCCGGACGAGCTCCGGCGGAGGTGCTGCAGCCGGCAGCTTGCGCAGCCTGTTGGCGTGAAGTCCGCCGCTTGCTGCTGCTGCGGGGGTGGCTGCTGCTGCTGCCGTGGGCACTGCTGCGGCTGGCGTGGCAGGTGTTCGTCTGCCGGCGCGGGGAAGAGGGCGCTGTAGGTGGTTCTGCAAGCACGACGGAGGGTGCTGCAGCGCGGTTGGAGGATGGCGTGCGCTGCGGAGGGTCTGCGGAGGGCGCTGCTGGCATTTCTGCAGGCGCAGTGGTGAACGGCGTGGACTGCAGGCGCTGTTGGAGGGTGCAGGCGCGTGGGCGAAGGACTCTGCAGTCGCGAGTGAATGGCGCTTGCAAGCGGCAGGCGCGGGAGGAGGCGTGCTCGGTTGTGCGGGTCTGCAGGCGCGGTTGGAGGAGGGCGCTACAGCCGGTGAGTGTGTGGAGATGGCGTGAGCGGAGGGTCTGCAGGAGGGCGCTGGCGCGGTTGTGAGCGGGTAACTTCAGACGTCTGGGAAATTCCCCAGACGTCTTAAGTTACTGAGAGGGTGGCTGAATCAGTAGGTTGGTGACGGTGGTCGGCGATGACGGCGAGGGAGTTGCACGCTAAGGTGCTCACGGTAATGCGAGCGAGCTCCGGATGGCGGTGTAGCCTGTCACACCACACGCCCACGGTGGTGGAGACTCGCCGCCACGGTAGAGGCCGGCAGTGTGGAATGGAAGAGAAGGTTCTCTCTGCACAGTGGTGGGTCGGTGGCGGAGGCCTCCTGAGCTCGGCTGCCTCCGTGCTCCTTTTGTAGTGTCTTGAACAATTTTGAAATCAGCCGCCGACCAGATCCACCACATCCGCTCCCCCTTGAATGGCTTCATCACTGCAGCAGCCGGGCGTTGGAACGGCAGCCAGCCGTTCTGAAAGAAGACGAATAAAGAAAATATTATTAAAATATAAGGGTTATTTATGTATAGACCCTCAACTTCTATGTTAATAAAAACAATATACCTAATTGGTTATCTAATTAGATGAATGCTATTCTAAGCTAATTCTAAATGCACTTAAGATATGAATGCAATGTATGGATTATGTAATTAGATTAAAACTATGAATTAATCTATTTACATCCTAATTTATACTAAATAAATGTTAGAATTAACCTAATGTGTAGGCACTTAAATACTTAAATAGCCCACAACTATGGGCTAATCAAATACCCCCATGCCTAGTTTTTGCTAGTCCCTAGCAAAATTAAGTGAAACCTAGCACTCTAAGTAGACTAGTCAACTCACTTAGTCTTCCTTCAGAAGCATATTAAGTTCAGGTTCTAAACCCAAGGTTCCTAAGTAGTTGCTAAGTTACAGACTAGGTCGGCTAAAGACGAGTTGCAAGCACAAGTTTCCCTGATTTCTGACTCTACCCTAAAGTTTATTGATCCCTGAGATTAAAGCATCCGTGCTTGTGCATTGGTCCGAGTTATTTGAGTTAAAGGAAAATTTTATATATACACCCCTTTTTTTTTTTTTTTGTTTGTTTGATTCTTCTAAGTCTAACCTCAGATCAGCTATCAACACGGTCTGTGTTGGATTCATTGTCCCCATTACCATACCTCAAAGGGTGCCTGACTTTCGATGCTTCGAGATAGCACCGCCCATAATGACCCCAAGAACTCCTGGCAATCGACACTTCGAGATAGTATCGCCCATGGATTTCTTAAGCGAATTCAGGCCTATGGCAATCGGCACTTCGAGATAGGGCCGCCCATGGTACCTGAACCGCGCAATGCGCTTACATGCCCCCAGTAGGATGGATATCCTAAGAGACAAGCGCCGAGGAGGTAATATGTTACCATCGCATCCTCAAGGTGAGTATATACTCCACCTCTCCTGCGGCGGGAACTCTTCCAATCAAAATGTGTTTTCAAGCCTTTCTTAAGTCAAAACTAAGAGAACCAAATCTCTTTTCAGAAATTAAGTTAATTACCAGACCAAGTGTGAAAAATTTGGATGCTTGGGTTACAAGGACCCGTAAAACAAAAGGTAGAATAAGACTCCAGGTACTACCCCACCTTTTAACTCAAACCCTAGCTTCCCTTCCTCAAGCTCTTGAAGAATGGTCCGCAACTTAACTCCTACTTAAGTTTTTAAGTCCACAAAGGACCCTAAAGGTCTAAAGCTAGTAGCTTATTTAGCTTCTAAAGTTTGACCCTAGAATTAATTTAGTCTACGCTAGAGTTCTGATTTGCTTAAGAATGCAGGACTTAGCCAGTTAAGCTCAAAACTTTTTTTTTTATATGTACAAATGTATGCAATTATGCTATGTATATCCCCAAGTACACCCCCCCATGCCTAAAATCTGCAATGTCCTCATTCCATAGAAGGATATTACCTGGGTCAAAGCTGGGCTGAATAGCCGAAGAACCTGCAAATCAGGTTCAAGAATTGCAGAAATAGGCCCTAAAAATGAGCAAAGCAAAGTTGGCCTAGAAAATAGGTAACCTAGGATGTTGGCGAGCTGATGATGAATCCCGATAGCAAATGCTCGCCCAACTAAAATGGGAATGAAATCTTCCCAGGTCACCAGAAGAGGTTCTAAAGGATAAACAGTTAAAATAACCTCCAAAGGGGTAGGGGTAGGATGACAAGGATCCTCCAAAAAGAATGGGGAAGGAATGGTATAGAGATAAACCCCCAGGGTAATGGACTGACTAAAGAAATCATCAATCCATACCCGATACTCCATTACAGAAAATATTGGTCTGTTAAGCCCCCTAGTCAGAACAAAAATGAGCAATTCTCTAAGGCAAGGATCGTCTAGGGTGTCCAAGTTACAAGGTTGTGGGATGGCCATAAGATCTAGGTTGGGTTTAATCAGCTTGGTGTCCATCCTAAACACTCTTTCTAAATCCTCAATTTCATCCCTAGCGTTCCTTGCACCATCACGTGGATCTTCCTGCTCTTCATCAGGAGTCACAATTTCGCTTTCAGATATAAGCGAATCAGAGGGTGACTTCGAAGTGAATGAAGGTAGGTTGGAAGCAACAGATCTAGGGATTATCCTATCAATGTCATCCCCGGGTTTTTGTTCTTTACTCAAATCTTCCCCGGAGTCTATATGTGAATCCACATAAATCTTAGAAATTGCTTCCAAATTTTCCATCATTTTATCATGAGGAGAAATATCATCAATGGGTGTGCCAAGGAAACCTAATTTGGTCAAATTTGTGACATCCTCAGGGGCTAACTCTTCAAATAAGACATAATCACCCTTAGTGTCACTCCAAATCTTGAATGTAGGTTCCTCATATAATTCATCTTCCTCCTCATCACACAATTCATCATGTACCCGAGGTCTAGAATCATTTAATATCTCAGCAGATCCCCTAGGGTGCTCTATCTGAGGTAAATTATTTACATTGGTTACATCAGACTCCTCAGATAGGTCAATTTCTTTAGGGTTAGGTTCCCTAAGGGTGGGTTTGAGTTCCATATCGTGATCAGAAGGGAGGGTAGGATTAACAACTTGACTTTGACCCACTTCATCAAATGTCACGAAAATACTATCATCTGGGTCGAGGTCTTCCAATGGTACCATCATTCCCTTCTTTTGACTCCAATATACTTCAGGTGGATACTCAACCTTATCATCATCTTCCTCGGGTTGCCACCTTTCTTCATCCAATGCATAGCTACTTTCATGTGTATTTTCCTCCCACCTAAAGTGTAGATCTCTCAAGGAAGTGTCATCTAATGGGGAGGTTTCAAAATCGATCCTCGAAAAGTAGCTATTCTCCCCAGAATTTCCCTTCAACTTAAAGTGTAGCTTTCCCACGGGAGAATCATCTATTGTAGAGGGGTGTACGTCATCGTCAATGGGGTAGATTGGGTAGCTAATTTCATCTCTTTCTTGTTGGCCTGCTCTCAAAGATTCTCCTAACAATTCACTCATTTCATTTTGCATTTTCTGTATTTCCATCTTCAAAGAGGAGAGGTCATTTCTATCATAAGAGAAGTCAGGCTCAGGCTTATAGTACCCAGGAGTGTTTGTCCAACCATTATAAGTTTTCAGGGAGGTGGGTTGGGTATTTCTTTGGTATGTGAGATATTGGGCAAAGCAAATCCCACTCCTGAGTTCTGCTCACTAATTTGGGGCTTAACTAGGCCAATACTCCTATAATAGGAGTAAAACGGATCCCAATGATTGTCATTATGTCCATCAAGGAATGGACCATCTCGGCGTCTGGGATCGAAGGATGCAGAGTGGGGGTGAGGGTGTGGGCAAGATGTGAAAGGATGAAAATCAATGTGGTCCATTCTAACTCACACTTCAATCAGAATTCCCCAAGCAAGACACAATTCAAAAAGGACCTTTTAGGTCTTTCCCAATTTAGGCTTTTGATTTTAAGTCAGATTGCAGGTGACAATACAATTTGTTCAATCAATTTACGTGCCTATTGTCGACCTACGGCTCGCCTAAAAAGACCTAGTTGGAGCTTAGGTGTTCTTCCCTAAATCTCAAATGGTCAAGTAAATCCAAAGACGGAAGATCGAGGGATGCAAGTAGGCCTAAGCCTTCCTTTGAAGCTGTGCTTTCGCGGTGCTCCTCAAATACCCCCAAAAATCCGTGACAGGGTATCCCCCTCTTTGGATTTACAAAACCTTTGATCTCAAGTTTCGAACACTTCAAAATCCAACGAAAGGAGGGCTCTTGTCCTAGTATTTCCAAACCTAAGGAGTGTCTAGAAACGTGCCGTGATGCAAGTGAAATAAGTGTGCATACACCGTCAAAGATTTTGAACTTTGAATCGCACGCCAAGTTTGAAAATCAAATCCTTGGTTTTTAAAATGTCCTTCCTTTAATTAGTCCTTTTTCTAAAGAAAATATGTGACCACTTGTTAGATTTATTCAGTACAGATTAGGTGGTCTTCGCATTAAATCCCAAATGCAATGCGTGATCAAAAATAGGATGCAAAGTAAGAGAATGCGTACCTTGCCTCCAGCGATCTTCGATGCAAAAATGCACGCAATGCAGAAAAGCAAATCTAGAGGCTGCTCATACAGACCTAAATGGTTCGTCCTAGGGCAGGCAACTTCTAGCAGGCAGCTCATTTTTTTTCTTTTTCTATTTTTTTTTTTTAGAACTACTTATGCACAAGCAAATAAAAAAAAAAAAATAATAATAAAATAAACCTAAATCTAAATAAAAGGGAACAGGCTCCCAAAAATTACCCAACACGGGTCCAAAATAAAATTGGGGAACAAACCCCTCAAAATTTGCCCCAGAACAAGGGTTTCAAACTAACTGTAATGAAAAATTAAGTCTACAATCTTAATTCTATTCTAATTAAATTAGCGATTAAATACAATGGTGTCCGTCGCGTCCTCATCCTTCTCCTCCTTTCAAAATTGCTTGTCCACTTCTCGTCTGGCGACGTCAAGGGTCGCCTCTCACAGTGGCTGATTCTTGCATAAAATTTCTCGCACAGAAAAGAAAATAATAGATGGTCAAATCTCTGTGCAATTGACAAATAATCAAAATAAAATTAGGCGAAATTATTACGTCTGTTGCCTCCCCGGCAACGGCGCCATTTGACCGGTTGATCTTTGGCTTTTAAGTCGTTTGTAGTTTAATGTGGTGGAAAAATCGACTAATCAATTTTTAATAAGAAATAACCACTCGCTGAGGAGCGGGTCGTATCCACAGGGAGGCAATAACGTATTAAAATTCGTCCTACTTAAAAATGTTTGTTCGTAGTCAATTTGGACAAGAACCAAGCCAAGATTGCCTTTAGATTAAGGTTTAAGCAAGAAACAATGCTGAAATGGCAATTATGAGAAACTACAGGATATTTTCCGCAATGCAGAGTGAATAGAATATGATTAAAATGTGGCAATGGCAGAAAATGTAAATTTTAATTAACGTTTTACTGTAGCAAAACAGGGGAATTTTTCCCCGTTGTCTTGCGTGACGAGGAGCCGATGGTCGGGCGCGGGAAGCTCGGAGGAGGTCCCTTGGATCAAGGGCTTCGAATCGGTGGTGGCGGCGAGTCGCGCGGCGGTCGGAGGTGGCCGGACGAGCTCCGGCGGAGGTGCTGCAACCGGCAGCTTGCGCAGCCTGTTGGCGTGAAGTCCGCCGCTTGCTGCTGCTGCGGGGGTGGCTGCTGCTGCTGTCGTGGGCACTGCTGCGGCTGGCGTGGCAGGCGTTCGTCTGCCGGCGCGGGGAAGAGGGCGCTGCAGGTGGTTCTGCAAGCGCGACGGAGGGTGCTGCAGCGCAGTTGGAGGATGGCGTGCGCTGCGGAGGGTCTGCGGAGGGCGCTGCTGGCGGTTCTGCAGGCGCAGTGGTGAACGGCGTGGACTGCAGGCGCTGTTGGAGGGTGTAGGCGCGTGGGCGAAGGACTCTGCAGTCGCGAGTGAATGGCGCTTGCAAGCGGCAGGCGCGGGAGGAGGCGTGCTCGGTTGTGCGGTTCTGCAGGCGCGGTTGGAGGAGGGCGCTACAGCCGGTGAGTGTGTGGAGATGGCGTGAGCGGAGGGTCTGCAGGAGGGCGCTGGCGCGGTTGTGAGCGGGTAACTTCAGACGTCTGGGAAATTCTCCAGACGTCTTAAGTTACTGAGAGGGTGGCTGAATCAGTAGGTTGGTGACGGTGGTCGGCGATGACGGCGAGGGAGTTGCACGCTAAGGTGCTCACGGTAATGCGGGCGAGCTCCGGATGGCGGTGTAGCCTGTCACACCACACGCCCACGGTGGTGGAGACTCGCCGCCACGGTAGAGGCCGGCAGTGTGGAATGGAAGAGAGAGGTTCTCTCTGCACAGTGGTGGGTCGGTGGCGGAGGCCTCCTGAGCTCGGCTGCCTCCGTGCTCCTTTTGTAGTGTCTTGAACAATTTTGAAATCAGCCACCGACCAGATCCACCACATCCGCTCCCCCTTGAATGCTTCATCACTACAGCAGCCGGGCGTTGGAGCGGCAGCCAGCCGTTCTGAAAGAAGACGAATAAAGAAAATATTATTAAAATATAAGGGTTATTTATGTATAGACCCTCAACTTCTATGTTAATAAAAACAATATACCTAGTTGGTTATCTAATTAGATGAATGCTATTCTAAGCTAATTCTAAATGCACTTAAGATATGAATGCAATGTATGGATTATGTAATTAGATTAAAACTATGAATTAATCTATTTACATCCTAATTTATACTAAATAAATGTTAGAATTAACCTAATGTGTAGGCACTTAAATACTTAAATAGCCCACAACTATGGGCTAATCAAATACCCCCATGCCTAGTTTTTGCTAGTCCCTAGCAAAATTAAGTGAAACCTAGCACTCTAAGTAGACTAGTCAACTCACTTAGTCTTCCTTCAGAAGCATATTAAGTTCAGGTTCTAAACCCAAGGTTCCTAAGTAGTTGCTAAGTTACAGACTAGGTCGGCTAAAGACGAGTTGCAAGCACAAGTTTCCCTGATTTCTGACTCTACCCTAAAGTTTATTGATCCCTGAGATTAAAGCATCCGTGCTTGTGCATTGGTCCGAGTTATTTGAGTTAAAGGAAAATTTTATATATACACCCCTTTTTTTTTTTTTTTGTTTGTTTGATTCTTCTAAGTCTAACCTCAGATCAGCTATCAACACGGTCTGTGTTGGATTCATTGTCCCCATTACCATACCTCAAAGGGTGCCTGACTTTCGATGCTTCGAGATAGCACCGCCCATAATGACCCCAAGAACTCCTGGCAATCGACACTTCGAGATAGTATCGCCCATGGATTTCTTAAGCGAATTCAGGCCTATGGCAATCGGCACTTCGAGATAGGGCCGCCCATGGTACCTGAACCGCGCAATGCGCTTACATGCCCCCAGTAGGATGGATATCCTAAGAGACAAGCGCCGAGGAGGTAATATGTTACCATCGCATCCTCAAGGTGAGTATATACTCCACCTCTCCTGCGGCGGGAACTCTTCCAATCAAAATGTGTTTTCAAGCCTTTCTTAAGTCAAAACTAAGAGAACCAAATCTCTTTTCAGAAATTAAGTTAATTACCAGACCAAGTGTGAAAAATTTGGATGCTTGGGTTACAAGGACCCGTAAAACAAAAGGTAGAATAAGACTCCAGGTACTACCCCACCTTTTAACTCAAACCCTAGCTTCCCTTCCTCAAGCTCTTGAAGAATGGTCCGCAACTTAACTCCTACTTAAGTTTTTAAGTCCACAAAGGACCCTAAAGGTCTAAAGCTAGTAGCTTATTTAGCTTCTAAAGTTTGACCCTAGAATTAATTTAGTCTACGCTAGAGTTCTGATTTGCTTAAGAATGCAGGACTTAGCCAGTTAAGCTCAAAACTTTTTTTTTTATATGTACAAATGTATGCAATTATGCTATGTATATCCCCAAGTACACCCCCCCATGCCTAAAATCTGCAATGTCCTCATTCCATAGAAGGATATTACCTGGGTCAAAGCTGGGCTGAATAGCCGAAGAACCTGCAAATCAGGTTCAAGAATTGCAGAAATAGGCCCTAAAAATGAGCAAAGCAAAGTTGGCCTAGAAAATAGGTAACCTAGGATGTTGGCGAGCTGATGATGAATCCCGATAGCAAATGCTCGCCCAACTAAAATGGGAATGAAATCTTCCCAGGTCACCAGAAGAGGTTCTAAAGGATAAACAGTTAAAATAACCTCCAAAGGGGTAGGGGTAGGATGACAAGGATCCTCCAAAAAGAATGGGGAAGGAATGGTATAGAGATAAACCCCCAGGGTAATGGACTGACTAAAGAAATCATCAATCCATACCCGATACTCCATTACAGAAAATATTGGTCTGTTAAGCCCCCTAGTCAGAACAAAAATGAGCAATTCTCTAAGGCAAGGATCGTCTAGGGAGTCCAAGTTACAAGGTTGTGGGATGGCCATAAGATCTAGGTTGGGTTTAATCAGCTTGGTGTCCATCCTAAACACTCTTTCTAAATCCTCAATTTCATCCCTAGCGTTCCTTGCACCATCACGTGGATCTTCCTGCTCTTCATCAGGAGTCACAATTTCGCTTTCAGATATAAGCGAATCAGAGGGTGACTTCGAAGTGAATGAAGGTAGGTTGGAAGCAACAGATCTAGGGATTATCCTATCAATGTCATCCCCGGGTTTTTGTTCTTTACTCAAATCTTCCCCGGAGTCTATATGTGAATCCACATAAATCTTAGAAATTGCTTCCAAATTTTCCATCATTTTATCATGAGGAGAAATATCATCAATGGGTGTGCCAAGGAAACCTAATTTGGTCAAATTTGTGACATCCTCAGGGGCTAACTCTTCAAATAAGACATAATCACCCTTAGTGTCACTCCAAATCTTGAATGTAGGTTCCTCATATAATTCATCTTCCTCCTCATCACACAATTCATCATGTACCCGAGGTCTAGAATCATTTAATATCTCAGCAGATCCCCTAGGGTGCTCTATCTGAGGTAAATTATTTACATTGGTTACATCAGACTCCTCAGATAGGTCAATTTCTTTAGGGTTAGGTTCCCTAAGGGTGGGTTTGAGTTCCATATCGTGATCAGAAGGGAGGGTAGGATTAACAACTTGACTTTGACCCACTTCATCAAATGTCACGAAAATACTATCATCTGGGTCGAGGTCTTCCAATGGTACCATCATTCCCTTCTTTTGACTCCAATATAATTCAGGTGGATACTCAACCTTATCATCATCTTCCTCGGGTTGCCACCTTTCTTCATCCAATGCATAGCTACTTTCATGTGTATTTTCCTCCCACCTAAAGTGTAGATCTCTCAAGGAAGTGTCATCTAATGGGGAGGTTTCAAAATCGATCCTCGAAAAGTAGCTATTCTCCCCAGAATTTCCCTTCAACTTAAAGTGTAGCTTTCCCACGGGAGAATCATCTATTGTAGAGGGGTGTACGTCATCGTCAATGGGGTAGATTGGGTGGCTAATTTCATCTCTTTCTTGTTGGCCTGCTCTCAAAGATTCTCCTAACAATTCACTCATTTCATTTTGCATTTTCTGTATTTCCATCTTCAAAGAGGAGAGGTCATTTCTATCATAAGAGAAGTCAGGCTCAGGCTTATAGTACCCAGGAGTGTTTGTCCAACCATTATACGTTTTCAGGGAGGTGGGTTGGGTATTTCTTTGGTATGTGAGATATTGGGCAAAGCAAATCCCACTCCTGAGTTCTGCTCACTAATTTGGGGCTTAACTAGGCCAATACTCCTATAATAGGAGTAAAACGGATCCCAATGATTGTCATTATGTCCATCAAGGAATGGACCATCTCGGCGTCTGGGATCGAAGGATGCAGAGTGGGGGTGAGGGTGTGGGCAAGATGTGAAAGGATGAAAATCAATGTGGTCCATTCTAACTCACACTTCAATCAGAATTCCCCAAGCAAGACACAATTCAAAAAGGACCTTTTAGGTCTTTCCCAATTTAGGCTTTTGATTTTAAGTCAGATTGCAGGTGACAATACAATTTGTTCAATCAATTTACGTGCCTATTGTCGACCTACGGCTCGCCTAAAAAGACCTAGTTGGAGCTTAGGTGTTCTTCCCTAAATCTCAAATGGTCAAGTAAATCCAAAGACGGAAGATCGAGGGATGCAAGTAGGCCTAAGCCTTCCTTTGAAGCTGTGCTTTCGCGGTGCTCCTCAACTACCCCCAAAAATCCGTGACAGGGTATCCCCCTCTTTGGATTTACAAAACCTTTGATCTCAAGTTCCGAACACTTCAAAATCCAACGAAAGGAGGGCTCTTGTCCTAGTATTTCCAAACCTAAGGAGTGTCTAGAAACGTGCCGTGATGCAAGTGAAATAAGTGTGCATACACCGTCAAAGATTTTGAACTTTGAATCGCACGCCAAGTTTGAAAATCAAATCCTTGGTTTTTAAAATGTCCTTCCTTTAATTAGTCCTTTTTCTAAAGAAAATATGTGACCACTTGTTAGATTTATTCAGTACAGATTAGGTGGTCTTCGCATTAAATCCCAAATGCAATGCGTGATCAAAAATAGGATGCAAAGTAAGAGAATGCGTACCTTGCCTCCAGCGATCTTCGATGCAAAAATGCACGCAATGCAGAAAAGCAAATCTAGAGGCTGCTCATACAGACCTAAATGGTTCGTCCTAGGGCAGGCAACTTCTAGCAGGCAGCTCGTTTTTTTTCTTTTTCTGTTTTTTTTTTTTAGAACTACTTATGCACAAGCAAATAAAAAAAATAATAATAATAAAAAAATAAACCTAAATCTAAATAAAAGGGAACAGGCTCCCAAAAATTACCCAACACGGGTCCAAAATAAAATCGGGGAACAAACCCCTCAAAATTTGCCCCAGAACAAGGGTTTCAAACTAACTGTAATGAAAAATTAAGTCTACAATCTTAATTCTATTCTAATTAAATTAGCGATTAAATACAATGGTGTCCGTCGCGTCCTCGTCCTTCTCCTCCTTTCAAAATTGCTTGTCCACTTCTCGTCTGGCGACGTCAAGGGTCGCCTCTCACAGTGGCTGATTCTTGCACAAAATTTCTCGCACTGAAAAGAAAATAATAGATGGTCAAATCTCTGTGCAATTGACAAATAATCAAAATATAATTAGGCAAAATTATTACGTCTGTTGCCTCCCCGGCAACGGTGCCATTTGACCGGTTGATCTTTGGCTTTTAAGTCGTTTGTAGTTTAATGTGGTGGAAAAATCGACTAATCAATTTTTAATAAGAAATAACCACTCGCTGAGGAGCGGGTCGTATCCACAGGGAGGCAATAACGTATTAAAATTCGTCCTACTTAAAAATGTTTGTTCGTAGTCAATTTGGACAAGAACCAAGCCAAGATTGCCTTTAGATTAAGGTTTAAGCAAGAAACAATGCTGAAATGGCAATTATGAGAAACTACAGGATATTTTCCGCAATGCAGAGTGAATAGAATATGATTAAAATGTGGCAATGGCAGAAAATGTAAATTTTAATTAACGTTTTACTGTAGCAAAACAGGGGAATTTTTCCCCGTTGTCTTGCGTAACGAGGAGCCGATGGTTGGGTGCGGGAAGCTCGGAGGAGGTCCCTTGGATCAAGGGCTTCGAATCGGTGGTGGCGGCGAGTCGCGCGGCGGTCGGAGGTGGCCGGACGAGCTCCGGCGGAGGTGCTGCAGCCGGCAGCTTGCACAGCCTGTTGGCGTGAAGTCCGCCGCTTGCTGCTGCTGCGGGGGTGGCTGCTGCTGCTGCCGTGGGCACTGCTGCGGCTGGTGTGGCAGGCGTTCGTCTGCCGGCGCGGGGAAGAGGGTGCTGCAGGTGGTTCTGCAAGCGCGACGGAGGGTGCTGCGGCGCGGTTGGAGGATGGCGTGCGCTGCGGAGGGTCTGCGGAGGGCGCTGCTGGCGGTTCTGCAGGCGCAGTGGCGAACGGCGTGGACTGCAGGCGCTGTTGGAGGGTGTAGGCGCGTGGGCGAAGGACTCTGCAGTCGCGAGTGAATGGCGCTTGCAAGCGGCAGGCGCGGGAGGAGGCATGCTCGGTTGTGCGGGTCTGCAGGCGCGGTTGGAGGAGGGCGTTGCAGCCGGTGAGTGTGTGGAGATGGCGTGAGCGGAGGGTCTGCAGGAGGGCGCTGGCGCGGTTGTGAGCGGGTAACTTCAGACGTCTGGGAAATTCCCCAGACGTCTTAAGTTACTGAGAGGGTGGCTGAATCAGTAGGTTGGTGACGGTGGTCGGCGATGACGGCGAGGGAGTTGCACGCTAAGGTGCTCACGGTAATGCGGGCGAGCTCCGGATGGCGGTGTGGCCTGTCACACCACACGCCCACGGTGGTGGAGACTCGCCGCCACGGTAGAGGCTGGCAGTGTGGAATGGAAGAGAGAGGTTCTCTCTGCACAGTGGTGGGTCGGTGGC